>CM070578.1:39322576-41722576 GCA_036346355.1 Rhipidocladum racemiflorum
TCTCCTTGTGAAATCATTGCTACAGGGAAAATTTTGAACATGTTGTTCTCTCTTTTGTACTCTCGATGAATCCATTGTCAAAGGGGGAGAAGTTTAAGGGAAAAGGGAAAAAGGGGGAGAAGTTTTTGGAATTTTGAGAATTTTGTGAGAAGTTTGGAGAATTGAATTTTGGGAGAAGTTTGGAGAATTTTGAGAATTTTGTGAGAAGTTTGGAGAATTGAATTTTGGGAGAAGTTTGGAGAATTTTGGAGTTTTTGGGCACATTGCACAAATTACTCACATTTTTCTTCTTAGGGGGAGATTTTTCTTATTTTCACGTTGGGGGAGTTTTTCACTTTGCATATTTGACAAAGGGGAGATCTTGTGTTTTTCTCTTTGGTGACAAAGGGGGAGATCTTGTGTTTTTCATTTTGGACTGATCAAAAACCTTTTTGTGATGTGAATGCCAAATGTTCAATTCTAAGTGGTGTTGCCAATGTTTTCATCAAGGGGGAGATTGTGGTATCATGTGCTAAAAAATTGGCTTAGAATTGAATTTGCAAATGTGTGTGCATGTGGTTCTTTTAGCGTCGGACTGAATTTCACAAAAACAGTAAGTTTCCCATCTGCGCCGGACCGTTTCTCGAGGCTACGCTAGACCAAACTTTTGGTCCACTGTAAATGAGCTTTTGACGGCTATTTTTACATGCACGCCGGACCAAAGTTTTGGTCCGTCGTGAATGGCGATTTGAAGGTTTTGTTTATGTGTATGTCGGACTGGTTTTTGTTTAGTCCATCATAAACATGTTTTGTGTCGGACCAAACTTGTTAAAAAACAGTAAGCTTCTATGTTACGCCGGTGTAACACCCCGGCATCTAATATGCCCTGAATGTTACCAAACATAGACTAAACAACATCAAAATACCACGAATAAAGATAAATTACAGCAAAGGTACAAATGCTAAAACCAAAAATTTTGGCAGCATCTCCTTTGTTTTTCCATGATTCGGAGCAACAGCAATAATATGGCAAGATATAACATAATGGAAAACATCTAAAACCGCAATAACAGGTGACATGGCAACAATATATGTCCAGGATGAAGCATTCAACCACTTCATGAGCTAAACGAATCAAATAATAAGACCGAGCACACAGTTAAGCAATTTTCCAAGTTTCATAGCATTAACTTTATTATCATGACTCCGAATGATAACACTGTCTAATTTGTGTGGAACTACGTGTAGATGTGTAGCTAACCCCTTTTTCCCGCATGCCGGTTTCATGGTACCTAAGAAAAACAACATAAACACAAGCGTGAGTTCATCACTCAGCAAAGTGTATTGCAATGATACAAAAACCATAACAACTCGCGTACATACTTAATGCCATTCACATATCCTGAAAATCAAATCATGAACTTCATATATGCTCTCATATAACATCATCATAACATCTCAAAGAACATCTTCATATGCATCTCATAGAACATCCTAATAATCTCATAAACCACTTCATTCATGCAATGCAATGCAATGCACATATCTCTTTGAAGCACATACCGGTATTGCCGAGTGCACACCCGTCGGCGTGCACCCCCTTTCCCCCTTCCATCCCGTAGATGGAGCGTGCCTACTCTTACTGACTCGCCCCCATGCACAACCGTGGATTGGACTACGAGGTAGGTCTTTCATGTTCACTACGTGTGAACACAGAGGCCCGCATCAGCATGGGATGCCTCTTCCATTATGAATGCACATATGACATAAACATGTAAAGATTGGCATAAACATTTAATACAACGAATTCATGATCAATATGAAATCATCTTCATCATGTCATAGGCAAACATTAATCAAGGCAAGTTAGTATATCATGTAATCACATTGCACCTAAGTAAGTCTAGCAATTCATACAACACCCATCCCATTCCAATACACTTGCCTTCAACCGCGGGCGACGGATTGGCGAGAGGTTGAGGGCACTCCCGGGGTCACACCACCTGCATATAGGTACCACACACTCAAAACGTGCCCACAAAACAGTACAAGATCAAACCTCTAACCCGACTCTGCAAACTACCCCTAAAACCCGAAAATAGAGAATCTATCCCAACGGGACAGCGGGCTTCCAACTAGCATAACATGAGTTCTAAAACTCCAAATTAAGTAAACGAGTACATTTTCTCGAAGCTTAGTAAATTTCCTAGCTTTTTCTAAGTATTGGGAAAAACTGATTCGGCCTCTAAAATTGTCTAATTTACAGATCAACACGATCTGTCCCAATCACGTCACAATTTTGAACACGTTCGGTAAAACAGCCATAACTTTCAAAAGGCTAATCGGAATTACACGTTATTGGTGTCCACTGAAAGGTATTGAAATTATCTACAATTTTCTCAATAGGCAGCCGACCAAATTCCGAATCTAAAATTGCAAAAACTAAAACCCTATATTGGACGCCCAATCTACCCGAGACAGAACGTGGGACAACAATTGCAAACTCCCTAATCTCATCTAGGAACAGCACCTAAACACCAAGATTAACCATGGAATTCACCATCTAACAAGCACCTACACTCTAGAACCAAGATCCCCGGGGCTTACCTCTTCTTGGCGAGACACCCGATCGATGAACTCCGCCTCCTCGCGGCCCGATCTTCCCGCCGATCGCCGGGGACGAAGGGCTCCCGGACAGCGAGATCAGAGTGGCTATGAGGAGGAGCTAGGGCTGGCTAGAGGTGGGAAGGGGAGGCGCAAGGGGTGGGGGACGAGGCGCAAGGGGGTGGCGGCTTGGAGGGAGGGGGCGCACATGGGGTGGCGGCTTGGAGGGAGGGGGCGCACAAGGGACTAGGGGGCGCATGGGGGGGTGGAAACCCTAGGGTTGGCAGCATTCCCCCCCCCACATGGGCAAAATACCCCCCCACCGACGGCCCATTTAATTCCCCTAAGGCCCAGACTAGCTCCCGTAAGGCCAAAACTCCCTAGAGAGGCCCAAACACCCGGAAAACAGCCCGAATCACGATATAAAGTCGTACCGTAATGCCTAAATATAAAATGTCACATTCCATAATGTCACAGCCGGACCATACACGCCGGACCAAATTCTTGGTCCGTCGTGAACGCATTTTTTAGCGTTGTTTTTGCATGTACGCCGGACAAAAAATTTGGTCCGTCGTGAACGTGTTTTTGAACATGTTTGCTTTGAATTGAACCGATACTTTCGCATATACGCTAGACCAAATATTTGGTCCGTAGTGAGCTGCGCCGGACCGATATTTGGTCCGGCGTGAATGGTTTTTTGCTCGAGGTTGATTTTTGTGATTTTGAAAATTGTTTGGTGATTGATCTGTGGTTATGAAATTTGTTTGAATTTTATAATGCATGTTTTGAACTTATGCAATGCTCGTGTGAGTATTTGCATGGACTAATGTTGAGTCAAGTCGTGGACTTGTGCTCAGAATCGTTCTGTGGTTTGTTCATGTGCAGGTATTGCTCGAAGGCGAACGTGGTCGATGACGGGACCGGAACTAGGTTCATGAAGGAACTGAGGTTCAGGACTAGGTTCAGGGAGGAACCGAGGTCTTGGTGGTCAAGGATGTCATGCGGGACGTTCGGGCTAAGAGAATGGTGCACATGAAGAATGGTTAGTCACGTTAGAATGGCATGGTGGCCATACATGTGCAAGAGTTGTTAATCACGTGAGTATGGCTGGGTTGCTATACGCGTGCAAGAGTTGTATTTGGCCAGGTTGAGCCAATTGGAGTTGTGTTGAATACATACTCCTTCTAGGATTAGGAGTGGAACTCCTTCTAGGATTAGGAGTAGGAATTGTATTCAGGACTCTATGTGTTTGCCCTGTATAAATAGGGGGAGGCCCTTCCTGTTTATGCATCAAGCATATAGCAGAGCTTTAGGGTTTGTACTCTTTTGATTGGAGTATTTTAGACAAAAAGAAATAAAGATCAATTCTTCCACATTCTTTGCGTGCTACAGTAACCTCGTAGCTACAATACACGTGTGCTACAACAATCTCTGTTTTGGGGTTCTTTTCTTGCACATCTTCTGGTTTAGATTAGATCTTTGATTCCTTGAGTTTCTGTCAGGACCCCGAATTTGCAAATCCGGACCCTCTGTGTATTCAGCACTAGTCCAGGAACACGCTAGTGCACACAGTCTTAACATCGGTAAATATCACAATCATACCACTCGATACTAATAAAGTACTTTATTTAAATAGTCAAACTGGTTACTCGACCTTATGGTTAATTTACAAATGCACGCCTCGCAGGGCGAAACTTATTAAGAGAGAAATAGTAGCAGCGGAAAATCAAATAACTTCGTGGCGCCATCCAGTATACCACAGCAACCGACCGGCTCGCTTCCCTAAGTAGACGGATCCTCTTGGAGCTCCTCCTCCAAAGTGGTGTCGTCTCCTCTTCAACTGTGTTGTAATGTGGCAAGGGTGAGTACTTGGTACTCAGAAGTCATGCATGTAATGCAGCTAATATACTACATGCATGGCTTAATACAAAGGAGTGGCTCAAGGTATTTTTGCAGAAACAAGATTTAACAAGTATCATAAGTAGATTCGAAAGCGAGAAACAAGTATAGCATAATTAACTTTTCAAGGAGTTTAATAAACATCTTTCCCATCCTAATCCACATTTCCATCAACATCATTATTAATCCAACCCAACCTTTCAGATCCAAGTTATTTTAGAGAAAATCTAACCCTTGACTGTAATTCCCGAGCGATGTCCAATACCGCGGACACGGCTATTCGTATAGATTCTACACTCTGCAGAGGTTATGCACTTTACCCACAAGATACATCAAACACCACAAAGGCGAGTTCCCGTAACAAAGTCTTTCGGAAACTTCTAACAATACAAGTGGTCCTCCCCGGTTATTGCACACTAACCCTTCCCTTAGCTAAGGCGAAGTTTAGGCCAATCAACCGTTAGATGGGTACCTGGCCTCAGCCCCGGTACGCTCCCCCGTACAACTTACACAAAGGGTGTAGTTGACCTCCTGAGGTCCCACAGGTACGTTATTAGCAACTTAGTCAACTAGGTCCGTCCCATTACAGACATGTGGTTGCACGTTAGACCCAGTTCAAAGGCTTGCAAGGTTAAGTCCTTAGGGTGACCAGGGCAAGACTACCCGAAGAACCAAATCAACATCCCCAATGCCACAACTGGCCCACCCGATTATTCTTGCCACATGCCCTGGTCGAAAACTATTTATCAAACCCCAGTTGATTACCATGCACCACGTGCCATCAACATCACATGATACCTTTCCAAAACAGGTTCAATATATCATTAAGTCAATATTAACATTTGTTTGTCCAAAATCATGTCATGAGCACGTAGCAGGTCTAAGCAGTTTACTACAACGGTCTAAAACCCATGTTGGCAAGTTAATAATGTCCAACTAGTAAACCACAACTAGGGTGACAAGGGGTCATGGCACATACTTAAGTAATCAAGGTGTCATACAAAGAAATGGGTATTTATCTAATTCCCCAAATTTAAATAAAGTATTTTCTAATTGAACTAGCATGCAATAGGTTAAATCAAAATAGATTTCGAAATAGGATCAACATGGTCAAAGCACAACTTGCCTTCAAAAAGTACTTGTTCTTGGTCTTGAGTTGGATCCTGAGTCAATACTTCTCCTTCAAATCCTTCCGGCACTTCAACGTCTACTCGTAAAGCGTGCAAATAGCAAATACACGAATAAACAATAGGCAAAAGGTATCCAATCATCCAAATAAAATCCATAAACAGAGAGAACATAATTTTATGAATTTTTAGAAACTGGAATCACAAATTTGGAGTTAAAGCATAAAAGTTATGATTATTTAAAATTTAAATAATCAATTAAATAATTTTACAGAGAAAAACTTTAGTCCAAAAATTAAATAAAATTTATATTTAGGTAGATCTCAATTTTATACAAATTTAGAAATTTGAATCACTCAAATCGGAGTTGAAACGCAAAAGTTATAAGCGTTTGAAGTTTGAAACAAAATATGAAATTATTATTTCGAATTAATAAATCATTTTCTTTTCGGAAATTAATTATTGCGTCGGCTGGACACGTGGCAACCGCTGATTGGTTGGTGGCGTCGGCCGTCCATGGACTTGGTCCACGCCGGCTCGGGTCTACCGTGGACTCGGTCCACGGCTCCTGTGTCATCGACAGTGGGTCCCTCGTGACGCCCGCTGACGTCGGCGGGGCTCACCACATGGCCGACAGTGGGACCCGCTTATGACGTCATTCTTGGCGTCGGCGCCGGCGAGACGGCCCGTGACATCTTGAGCCCGCCATGGCGTCGATGTGACGTCATGGTGCGAGTAGGTGGGCGGCCGACATGCGGGCCCGCGTGTCGGCGTCTACACGCACGCCGCTGGGCGGCGGCCGCGGCGATCGGCCTTCCCGACGCGTGGCGCAATCTCGGCCGTTGATTTGAAAATCAACGGCCCGTATTAGATCGGCTCTCACGCGTTTGGGTTAACGCGTTTGATCTGGACCGTTGGATCTAGATCCAACGGCCGAGATTGATCTGGATTTTGGACAGAATCTCACCGTGAGATGACGTGGCGCAATCTGGGACGTTGGATCGGAATCGGACGGCGGAGCGAGCTCGGGGTCCGGCGATGGCTTGCGGCGGCACTGGCTCGCCGGGATTGGGGACGACGACCACGGCAACGGCGCTTCGGGCGTGCTCCGGCGAGGTGAGAGGTCCCTTCCGACGCGGCTTGACCTCCCGGTTCCGGATCTGACCTCAACGGCGGCGGACGACGGAGACGGCGGCAATCGGTGAAAAACTACGGCGAACGCTACGGCAACTTCGGCGATTGCGACATGCTAGACGGCGGCGGCTCCGCGACGTTGTTCAGGGCTACAGCGCGCAATGAAGTGGCGGTCATGACGGCGGCGGCGACGCAATAAATAGAGCCTCGGCGTCAGTGAAACGCACGAAACCGAGACTCGCTCCGTTCTGCGGCGAGTCCGTGGCGACACGGTAGGGTGACGTGGCACGCCGCGACCATTGGATCGAGATCCAACGGTCGCGAAGTTTGGGTCCGGTCGGACTCGGCGAACCGGGCCGCTCGGTCGGGCTCGGGCTCGGTGGCGTGGCTCAATCGTGGCCGTTGGATCAAGATCCAACGGCCACGCGCGATTAGGGTTCCGAGCGGGTTCGGCTGACCACCGCGCGGTCGGGCTCGGTCGGACTCGAACTCGAGTCCGACTCGGGCTCGATCGGATGAACAAAGTGAAACCAACTCGATTTAATTAATCCAATTAAATTCCCAGAAATTCAATTAAATCATTAAAAATAGCAAAAGACTCAGAAAAATTCCAGAAAAATTCTGGAAAATATTTTGGAACATTTTGGACTCAAATAAAATATTTTCAACAAATTTTTATTTGCAAAATTAAATTCTTTAATTATTTCAAAATGGAATAAATTCCAATAAATTCCAAATAAATCCAAATAAATTCCAGAAAATTCCAAAAATTCACCAAAGTACCAAATCACACATGGATTTAAGAAAAGAAAAAAAAATTGGGGTGTTACAGTTTCTTTTTGTTTTGATTGATCCAAAAGCTTTCTAGGGCATCAATTTAGTGTTTCTCAAAGTTTTGTTGATTAATCTTTTGTCGTTCTTGATTAATCTACAAGTTTTGATTAGATTGATTCTCGTCATATTTTGCCACATCATTCTTGCCAGGTTCATAACTTTTGATTCTTAAGTCCGATCGAGTTGCCTCTTTTTCGGTTCGATTCGTATTGGAATCTAGTTTGTTGTGTCCAAATTTCAGATCGATCCGACGATTGGATCTCCGGTAATTTGCATTTTACCGAACATCTATCAATCTGTTTTTTCGAATACGAGGCAATTATTTGGTTCCATTTTGGGGTGAATTTTTAATAGATCAAAAATTTGGTTTTAGCTTCTACACAATCATTCACCCCCCCTCTGATTGCTATTTTCGTATACTTAGATCCTACAGTTGCTAACCCTCAAGACTTCGACGTCCCCGCTGTGATCGAAGGCAAGTCTCCTTGACGTATTTCGATCCCATGTTTGCAAAAGTTTTACAATGTTTTATAAATTGCATCGCTATCTTTATCATCGTATGTCAAATATAGATTACTAGTTATTTTGAATTGTTGTCATCTCCTTGAATATTGATATCCATGTTTATTTGTAACCCTAGGACCCCTTGTTATGTCATGCCTAATTCATATTGTGACATTTGTTGATTAGAACGATAGATATGCTTAGTGCACAAATTAATTAAAATGGCCCATGGGTGGCATTATATCAAAGTTGTGTTTTGAAGTGTGATTTGAGAATTATTGTAAAGTATTTACTACTGTCTTTGGAAAATAAAAATTAAATTAAATTAAATGGTTTGGATTTGGGCGGAATGGTTTGTCTAGCGGGTGTAGATAGAGTACTTGTCCTGGTTTGTGCAAGTACTGCCCCATGTCAATTAAGGACCGACGCTTATGATTGTTTCCATTCTAAGCATTACCGTACAACCATATGTCCATTATGGGTACGACCTGGCTAAATAATTTGTAGAAACCTAACTTAGACTCACCAAATGGTGGAATGTGAGTGTCGGATAGAGGCAAGACTGTTTTTCACACACGACGCAAGAGGGGGCTTCTGTACTGGGTAGATAGAACCCCAACAGCAGTGAAACCTCAGCGGGTGGGTCGGGTTAGGCGTATACATTGTAAAGGCCTTGTCATGATATCTCTGCCGACACACCTAAGGAAGTGTGTTAATAGCTTGGCATCAAGAGAATATCATGTCTTGTGGGTAAAGCTATACACCTCTACAGAGTTAAAACTATTCGAATAGTCGTGCCTGCGGTCAAAGGCAAAGCGAAGAATGCTTTCATACTGGTAGACTTTGGTTTTGGTTTTGAAAATAAATAAGGTTTTGTTTTGAGGTTCGGGAGTGGTTAGAACTCTCGGATGTTTAATTGGCGGATTGAGCCAACCAGGTAGATGGAACCTGTTTTGATCATGACGGATAGAGTCATGAATTGGATTACCATAATCTTTTAAAATGTGGCGGATAAAGCCTTTATACTGGTGATGGTGGATAGAACCTTCACTAGGCTATTAAATACTTCAATTGCTAAAATAATTGTTAAAATGTGCTTTATGAAAATTATTATTAAGTATGGTTTGATGAAACTTAGCTTTACGCAAAAGAACCACAATAAGCCTTCCTTGGAAAGCCCTACATGTGCATACTTTCCCAGACTTGCTGAGTACTTTTGTACTCACATGCTACACAAATGTTGTCTTCAGAAAACTACCATGATGCAATTGAAGATGAAGAGTTCTATGCCGAGGAGTTTGATGAAGGTCGCCAAGATAACTGAGCGTGCGTTCCTAGTCGTCGCCTGTGGTGTTATTTGGATTTTATTACTCGTTGTTTTATTTCTGCTGCCGTGAACTCTGGTAATGTGACCTTATGATGTAATAAATAGCCATGTGGCTGATACTTAATGTTTATGTTAATATATTTCATTCTGTTCGGTAATGATTCATCACTATCTGACTGTGTGTACTAGCAACTGATCTGGGACTAGTACAGAAATACACAGGAGATTCTGGGTAGCCGATCTGGGGTCTCACACTTGTCAATTGCCGTTGGGATAATTGGGCAAGGCATACTATTAAATACTTGTATCTTCTGCTGCATTTTATTTAGCCTTCATGGCCTTATGTATAACAATGTCTCGTTAATGAATTTGAGAACTTGGGTATGGATGTGATGGCAATGTTGTAATTGTGCGTGCTAGCCACTAATCATTGGACTAGTATAGTAAACACATGAGACCTTCTCGATATTCCATGCCAGAAGAGATGGTCTTAACAGCATTAGTATCATAGCCATACTAACTATAGGGAGACCCTAGTTAGATTTTCCGTTAGTACAAAAAATATTAAAAAAGACACGTAAAATTAGCAATGGTGTTCCTCTCCTTCAAAGGGATTCTCTCTCCTTATCCATTTCTTCATTCAATGTTTCTGACGATTCCCTTTAAATGAATTTTTGATGGCAGCTGACCAGGGTCCTTGGATTCAAACACTCTTACGGGCCACATCATCAGTCACATGGCCACCCTTTACCTCACCATCAAGATTCATGGCCACATCACTCAGTACTACGTATGACACCATAACTTTCCCAATTCACCGCAGTCGAAGGTGCTAGCCGCAAGCTCTTCTACCAGTTGTGTAAACTTCATCGAATTAGTGTGACAGCCTTCATTCGCACATATGATGCACATGCAAGAAGGTGAGATCTTCTCCAAAACAAAGCCCCTAAATAACTAGCAGCAGCACCACCACCTCCCTCAGCTGCAGGTAGAGATTCTCCAATCTCCCCGCAGGCCTAGAGTCCAGAGATGTCTGAGTTTAGGGAATTCTCACCACCTCCACCAATTCAGCACCTCGGAGTAGTCTACACTAGCTAGGGAGTCTCCACCAACTTCCCCACCAGTTTGTAATTCATGAGTCATATATAGGGACTTCAAGCCCGAACCAAGGGAGTCTTATTTCTTTGAGTCTGAGTGGGAACCTTAGAGTGAGGTCATCCCTAATGTTGTTCGCAAGCTACTTAGCATGTATCCCCCATGTATCCCTAAGTTGATGTAATAGAAAATTTTACCTTGTGAGAAAAACCTTTGGTACCAAGAAAACTTGTCTTATGGATGTATTAGCTTTATTTGATTGTTCCTCTAACTTGTCGTTATATAATCTATGCCATGAACAAAATCTTGAATATGCCTTTGCATTGGAACCTTGCTATCAAACTAGTGCTTTCGAGGAGGGCACCATATCTCACAGCCTATGGTTGATGTTGCAATACTTGAACTTCACACGCCTGCTGGTTTACATGGCATACTTTGCATCCTCAAGCAAAGCATCCATAGAATTCATGGCTGAGGTGTTTATCTATTGTAGGCATGTCACAGACCAATCCCTCTAGGTTCACATGCAAGGGTCTTGCATCTGTATGTTGCTTTATGACACGGTGTACATGGCCATCATCCACCTTCACCACGATCTCCCGGAGATTGCTGAAATGCTTTACTTTTACCCATCATGTCTAGTGGGTGAAAGTAGAAACACCTACTGAGCTACACATTTAAATTTGCGTGCCCCTTTCCTGCATCTTACTGGCTTGGTAAGGTCACTAGTCAGCTATCCCCATCGCCTATTCCAAGAGACTTAGCTCGCAAGAGGATAGCAACCTTGGAGAATAGTATTGCTCCATGGGCTGCCATGGGCATCTTCACTCCAGAGTTCCTTTATGGAGAGGACACCATGCTCGTCGACATTGAGGAACTACCTGAGCCTGATCCTTCATTCAAGAGGCATTAGCGTGGGCTGTGTATATCTACTCTTGGTCCTTGTCGCTAATAAGAATGATACCACCCTATCATAAGGAGGCCAAAACCTGAAGTAGTCATACCCAAAGGAGTGCCTGTGAGGAGGCCAGGAGATGTTATCCTTGAAGGGGGGCCATCACTTGTGGCAAAACTAAACCCGCATATCCCCATCACCCTTGAAGAGAGTGAGATCGAGACACTTCCAGACCTAAATGCTCCAGGAAGAACCAGTATCGTTAGGTCAAATAAGATTATACAAGGCTAGGCTAATAAAAGGAAAAATCTTAGAACCCTTGTATACTAGTTTGAGTATTTGGTTATTTCATACTTGTTGAATTTTAACGTTGTAATATTTTGTAATGCTACTTGGATTACACTCTTGAATGCTTAATCCTTAGGTTAAAGTTTCATGATGATGCAACCCTTAATTTTTGAAGAAATTCTATTTTATGAAAATTTAATGAATGGAAGGTTGCCTTGTAACCAAACTAACTCTCATCGTCTTCTTAACCTATTCATTTTCTATGAATATATGTTTTGTTATAGAATGCCTGTGACCAAATTGCTAAGTGAGCTCATGAGGAGCGAGGGTACCTCTGACTCACAACCTCCAAGGGGTGACATTCCTGCTCCACCCTAGGCTGACCCCTCTCATCTGACTACAAGGGACCCTTCATTTCAACAGCATAACAATCCACCTCCTGCTCAGAACCCTCATGCAGCTATTCCTGATGAAGAGCTGTCAGGAAGGACCTCCAACCATGGCCCAAGTCCTTGCCATGATTCAGCAAGGTCGCAAGACAAATACACTTCTACTCCACCAATTGGTGCAAAACATCGCCAACCTTGGTGCAGCCACCGCAAGATGTGGAAATAGCGATGACCACACCAATCCAAGATGAACAAGTTTTTAAGAACTCAGCTGCCAACCTTCACTGTATCATCGAATCCTCTTGATGCTGATGATTGGCTCCACTCCATCGAGAGCAAGCTAGTCATTGCACAATTCAGTGCGCAATGCAATGACATGGAGAAGGTTCTTTATTCATCTT
This sequence comes from Rhipidocladum racemiflorum, assembly GCA_036346355.1. Classification (NCBI taxonomy): domain Eukaryota; kingdom Viridiplantae; phylum Streptophyta; class Magnoliopsida; order Poales; family Poaceae; genus Rhipidocladum; species Rhipidocladum racemiflorum. The sequence goes on from CM070578.1 coordinate 39,335,053, forward strand.
ATCAACTTCAGGAAGTCACAATAGCTTGGTGGGAAAGTCACCAGGCATTGATCCCTGAAGCCAGGTCATCACCTGGACAGCCTTCAAGGAAGCTTTCCAAAGGACTCACATCACAGCTTATGCTTGTGGCTTTCTACAGTAGCACGAGTGTTGTACTCCACTCGAACAACTTTGTACACTAGGGACTACAAGTCAAAGATGTCATGGGCAGCAAGTGTCCACTTAATCTCCTCATTTAAGCACTCTCTGAAGTGCTTGATCTTCCTTGTCTCATAAGATATTTCTGAGGCTTCATAATGGGATATGTAGTTGAAGCGATGGATGTATTCCATCACCGTCATGCTACCTTGTTTCATTGCATATAAACTCGATTTTACCAAGTGCATAACCATTCAACCATTCATATTCATCATATCACATGCAAGGATCAAACATGGCAACATTAACATAACACATGGATAAACGATATCATTGTGAAACAATTTGGCCACACAAGCCATGACCACTACAATACACTTGCCTTCAACCTCGCAAGACGGAGTGGCAAGATGTTAATAGCACTCCCGGGGTCACACCACCTGCACATAGGTATAATACACTTAAAAACATGCCCACAAAACCACACAAGAACAATCAACTACATCGACTTCGCAACCCATTTCTAAAACCCGAAAAAAGCACTATATCCAAACGGGACAGCAGGCTTTGGAAGACCATAACTTGAGTTTAACGACTCCAAATTGAGTAAACGAATACATTTTCTAAAACTATAGGAAATTTCCCACCTTTTTATAGGTATATAAAAAGTCTCAATCGGCATCTAAGTCCCTCTAATCTATATATGAACACAGATTGTTCCAATTGCGACAAAGATTGGACAACGTTTGGTGAAATGGGCATAACTTTTAAACGGCTAAACGAAACTTAACGATTTCAGTGTCCAATTAAAAGTAATTAGATTACCTACAACTTTCACAACATCCGGTGCCCCAGGAAATGAATCTAAAATTCTCTAAATCGCGCCCGAAAACAGATCTCTAATCTGCCCGAGCAGAACGCCAAAACAGACCCAAACTTTTTCAGATCTAACTAATCACAGCACACCATTAGAGGCTAATAGAACCACAAACCCCAATTAGAACAATACCTAGTCCTTCCCATGAACACCCCAACAACATACCTCTTCTCGACTAATCGACGAACCGCTCCTTCTCCCGGCCACGAACTCCCTCCAAACGCTGGATCCTCTCGATTGCGAGGCTTCCCCACGGAGAGATCCTTGAAGGGCAATGCGTGGCAGCAATGGAGGAGGAGGAAACCTAGCTAGGGCCAGCTAGGAGTGGAGGGGGAGGTGCACGGCCAAAGGGGAGGGAGGGGCGCATGGCTAGGGGGGTGTGGCGACTAGGGTTGGGGGAGAAAGGTGAGGAGCGTCTAGGGGAAAGGGGTGGGGCGCCCAGCCCTAGGGTTGGCAGGAAAAGTGCAGGTTCTTCCCCCCTCATGGGCTCAAAACCCCCCAATGAAATCCCACAACTCAACCCCCTAGGCCCAAATCCTCCAGGAAAGGCCCGAACCCTCCCGAAAAAGCCCAAACCCTCTAAAAAGACAAAAATATGACCTAAACTCTTAACGAAATGTCACATTCTCCCCCTTAACAGGATTCAACCTTGAATCCGAAGAACGCCTAAAACAAAAACAAAGTCCCCAAGGGACAAAAGACCTCTTTGCAACACAAACATCCATGCAAAGACTCAAACCGAACCAAACAACAAACAAAATTCCCAAAACCAACACTTAGCAAGAAAGAGTTGACTTAGCTCAACTAAGTGCAGCCTCTCACAGTTCCACCTTTCATTTCAATAAAACTTCCCGAACAAGGAGTCCCACAAGAATTTTCCTCAACCGCAATCCTCGATTTCACCCACTAAAGGGCTTAATCAAATTACTTAATATTCCCAAATCCTCACATCAAACACCTCATACTACTATCGCAAACAACCTGATGAACTCAGAACAACTCCCCTATTGGCACTACAGGTACAACCCGTATAATCCGTAATTTCCTTCCGAAGAACATAAAGCCAATATTCAAACTCAACTCTAAATTCCTTTTCAACTTCATTCACAAAACCTTAATCTCATTTCTCAACATGTCTACCATATTTCATTAAACTCAAGATGACATAATCAAAGCGAATCACATCTCTTTTAATCACCTCTCTACCCCAAATCACCAATGGTATCTTATTAATAACTAGGGTTCTAAATGTGGCCCCCCAAGAACCAAGAAAACACTGGTTCTCAACTCTTGCACTTGATTGCCCTTTAAATCAAATGAACCATTACCGAGAAATGCTATCGAAAGAAATAAGTCACAAAGGCACAACTGCCTATCCAATTCGCAATCACGCTATAATTTCATTCTATCCTCTCCAAGGCAAATCTCATACCCAGAGACAACTAGCTAAGACAATAGTTCACGACAAAACATTTATCAACAGATTTACATTCATCTTCACAACCACCAATCGATACTCCTAATAAAAATTTGAACCCAGACATCATCAACCTCCATCATAATCCACCCTTATACCACTAATGTCCAGCACCTAGCCCAACCTAAGACCTTAAAACCTTACCAAACCACAAGTGGTTCGTTTCTTAAGAGGGTCTCACCCTCACAAATTTTCACTTAGCAATGAAGCCCAAGAGTATAAATGTAACACCCCAAAATTTTGCTTTTCTTAAATTCATGTGTGATTTGGCACTTTGGTGAATTTTTGGAATTTTCTGGAATTTATTTGGATTTATTTGGAATTTATTTGAATTTATTCCATTTTGAAATAATTAAAGAATTTAATTTTGCAAATAAAATTTTGTTGGAAATATTTTATTTGAGTCCCAAATACCCTAAAATATTTTCCAGAATTTTTCTGGAATTTTTCTGAGTCATTTGCTATTTTTAATGAATTAAATGAATTACTGGGAATTATTTTAAATATTAAATCGCTGGAAATTCAACTCGGTCGAGTATCGTTTCATCCGATCGAAGTCGGAACCGAGTCGGACTCGAGTCCGACCGAGCCATTGACTCGATCAAACCAGCTCCCAACCCTAATCAATCCCAACCGTTGGATCAAGATCCAACGGCCGAGATCCGCCGTCACGGTTCGAGCCGTATCCGCCCGGATCCGATCGCGCCCCGTCGATCGTGGCCGTTGATCGTGCCACGTGGGCGGCTGAGCGTCATCGTCTCCGCCGAGTCCGGCCGGACTCGCCGCCGCGCGCCCGCCGCCGTGTAGAACTAGGTTTCCGCCTCGCACGAACGCCGAGGCTATTTAAAGCGTGAGACGTCCCGAGGTTGCCCTCATCTTTGCGCACCCGTTCCTCTGAGCCATCTCGCTCGAGCCGTCGCCGCTTGCCCGTGACGTGCTCGGGCCGGAGTTGGAGCCTGCGGCGCAGCTGAACGCCGATTCCGCCGCCGTCCGCCGCCTTCCGCCGAAGGAGCCCGAATCCGGAACCACCGTGACGCAGACGCAACCGAAGGAAGGATTCATCTCGCCGGGCGACCCGAACGCCGTCGGGCTCGTCGTCGTTCGTCTCGGTGCCCAAGCCTCGCCGCGCCATCGCCGGACTTCGCGAGCTCGGTGAACCGCCGAGATCTAGATCGGACGGTTGAGGTGAGTTCACGTGTCCCCAACCCGATTGATCTGGACCGTTGGATTAAGATCCAACGGTTCACAATTGCCACGCGTCGTAGTAGTGTTATTATAGGATTAGATCCGACCGTCCGATCTAGATCGAACGGCCCACGATCAACGAGTAGTTTCAACGTGTTAACCCCTGGATCTAATCCGCGCCGTTGATTTTCAAACCAACGGCCGTGATTGGCGCCACGTGTCGGGAAGTTGGACCGACGCGGTGGCCGTGACGCGCTGCTGGCAGGTGGCCACTGACACGCGGGGCCCGCGTGTCAGCGACTGCACCGGGACGTCACCCATGACGTCATCGGTGGACCCACCGCCAAAGACCGTGGTCGAGCCCGCCGACGCCGGGCCGATGACGCTACCCGCGTGGGCCCACATGTCAGCGACACGGGGAGTTCGTGGACCGAGTCCACGGTGGACCCGAGCCGAGCGTGGACTACGTCCATGGACCGGCTGACGTCAGCAGACCAATCCAGTGCTGCCACGTGTCCATGATGACGCAATAATTAATTTCCGAAAAAGAAAATGATTTATTAATTCGAAATAATGATTTCAGATTTTGTTTCAAACTTCACACGCTTATAACTTTTGCGTTTCAACTCCGATTTGAGTGATTCAAATTTCTAAATTTGTATAAAATTGAGATCTACCTAAATATGAATTTTATTTAATTTTTGGACTAAAGTTTTTCTCTGTAAAATTATTTAAATGATTATTTAAACTTTAAATAATCATAACTTTTATGCCTTAACTCCAAATTTGATTTATTCCAGTTTCTAAAAATCCAGAAAATTATGTTCTCTCTGTTTATGGATTTTATTTGGAGTTTTGGGATGTTTTTGCCTAGTGTTTATTTGTGTATTTGCTATTTGCACGCTTTACGAGTAGACGTTGAAGTGCCGGAAGGATTCGAAGGAGAAGTATTGACTCAGGATCCAACTCAAGACCAAGAACAAGTACTTTTTGAAGGCAAGTTGTGCTTTGACCATGTTGATCCTATTTCGAAATCTATTTTGATTTAAACTATTGCATGCTAGTTCAATTAGAGAAATACTTTGCTTAAACATGGGGATTAGATAAATACCAATTTCTTTGTATGACACCTTGATTATCTAAGTATGTGCCATGATCCCTTGTCACCCTAGTTGTGGATTACTAGTTGGACATTATTAAATCGCTAACATGGGTTTAGACCGTTGTAGTACACTTTGCTTAGACTCGCTACGTGCTCATGACATGATTTTGGATAATCAAATATTAATATTGACTTAATGATATATTGAACCTGTTTTGGAAAGGTATCATGTGATGTTGATGGCACGTGGTGCATGGTAATCAAGCTGGGTTTGATAAACGATTTTCGGCCGGCATATGGCAAGAGTAATCAAAGTGGGCCGCTTGTGGCATTGGGGATGTTGATTTGGTTCTTCTAGTCTTGCCCTGGTCACCCTAAGGACTTAACCTTGCAAGCCTTTGAACTGGGTCTAACGTGCAACCACATGTCTGTAATGGGAAGGACCTAGTTGATTAAGTTGCTAATAACGTACCTGTGGGACCTTAGGAGGTCAAATACACCCTTTGTGTAAGTTGTACGGGGAGCGTCTGGCCGAGGCCAGTACCCATCTAACGGTTGATTGGCCTAGACTTCGCCTTAGCGAAGGGAAGGGTTAGTGTGCAATAACCGGGAGGACCACTTGTATTGTTAGAGGTTTCCGAAAGACTTTGTTACTGAACTTCGCCTTTGTGGTGTTTGACTGTATCTTGTGGGTAAAGTGCATAACCTCTGCAGAGTTTAGAATCTATTCGAATAGCCGTGTCCGCGGTATTGGACATCGCTCGAATTACAATCAAGGGTTAGATTTTCTCGTAAATAACTTGGATTTGAAAGGTTGGGCTGGACTAATAATGAAGTTGATGGAAATGTGGATTAGGATGGGAAAGATGTTTACCAAACTTCTTGAAAAGTTATTTATGTTTTACTTATTTCTACTGCTTTCGAATCTACTTATATTACTTGTCTAAAGCTTTTTATTGCAAATATACCTTGAGTTATTCCTTTGTACCAAGCCATGCATATAGTATATTAGCCTGCATTCTGTGCATGACTTCTTTGAGTACCAAGTACTCACCCTTGCCTCAATACAACACCAGTTGAAGAGGAGACTACACCAGCTTTGGAGGAGGAACTCCAAGAGGATCCGTCTACTTAGGAAGCGAGCCCGATCGGTTGCCTGTGGTATCTTTGGATGGCGCCACGATGTTACCTTATTTGATTTTCCGCTGCTATTATTTCTCTTTTTAATAAGTATCGTCCTGCGAGGCGTACATTTGTGACTTGACCATAAGGTTGAGTAACCAGTTTGGTTATTTAAATAAAGTACTTTGATAGTATCGATTGGTATGATTGTGATATTTACCGATGTTAAGACTGTGTGCACTAGCGCGTTCCTGGACTAGTGCTGAGTACACAGAGGGTCCGGATTTGCAAATTCGGGGTCCCGACAGAGGTGGTATCAGAGCCATACTTGACTGTAGGCTCAACCCTAAGCTAGAATGGTCGTAGTGAGGATAAAACCTATTTTCTAAAAGCTAAAAGTTTGTCAAGATAAGAAATGACATCTCGACTTATCCCCTTCTCTCTTTTCTTGTCTCTTGCTGAAATTTTTCCTTACCTTGTCACAATTCAAAAATTTCGAGTTCTCACGTAAGCACTCTTGTGACAGATGGAGGAAGAGTTCAACTACGTTGATCTAGGAGTTGGTCACGCCACGGAACTTTGGCATATGCTACAAATTCTCGGAGATTTTGAGAAGCCGCAATACCAAGTGGAAGTGATCAGACAAGCGGGATTGATCAAGGCTTGTGACGTGAAGATTGAGGTACCTGCTAGGAAAAAGGGCCCAGGCAATCGCCCGATACACTGCACTGCCAGGAGATCTACAATGCAGATGGGTATCCAAGAAGTATCACGACGCGCAATGCGGCACATTACCCGTATCTACGCCAGAGAGTTGGAGAGCACGGTGTTCCGTTATCACCCGCGCAGCGATAACCTTCTTGACCCAAAGGAGATTCAGGATGAGGATGCCACGGTTACACAGTTGGCACGATTTGTTGTCGCTCAGGAGGACGTACTAGATAATACAAGCAAGGAGCTACAGAAGGCCCGCAAGGAGATCACGACAGAGAAGAACAGATGGCGGGAAGCTCAAGAGTATGTGGCACACCTTTTGCGAAGGATTGACGAGTTGGAGATGACTTTGTACGGACCAGACCCAGAGCCAGTACTCGAGCTACACGAGCCAGATCCAGAGGAGTCAGATCTCGATGAGGACACTGCTTCTTCGACTACCACAGATGACACGATTCTTTGGACATGGCAATCGTTTCGCGCCTATGCCGCAGCATCCGCACCCAGGCCGTGGAGGTTTTCTCGATGAGTGAGCATAGGTTCTATAGTGAGACTCCTTCGCCGAGTCGAGTCATAGAATAAAAAGTCACCCTTTAGGCGTTAGACTCCAGAGTTAGTTCGATTTGGATTTGCTTTGTTTGCTGAGTGTGCAGTATGTGTTGCAAGGCCCTTAGGCATTGTAAGCAGCCATACCAAGTTATTAATAATAAAGTTGGACCTTAAGGTTACACCTTTCGCCCGCATAAGTTCCATATTACTTGTCTATTCTTGTTTCCTCATCTCTAAACCTAGAGCAAATCGACAGATGGTGAACACCCGTGGGAACTTTGGAAGCAATGGGAGTGGATCTCGCCAGCAGAAAACCCCAATGATGGAGCACCAAAGACCGCCGATTGATATGCAGAATTTTGGAGCCTTTCTTGCTGCTCGGACTCGGTTGATGCATGCTATGATGCAACAAATGCAGCACGTCACCGCCAGGCCACCGCTAATCAAGTTAATCGTGACCACGCCGTAATACAAGACTGCCGAGTTCATGAGGACTCACCCACCCACTTTCTATGGGAATGCCAATCCATTGGAGGCCGATGATTGGTTAAGATCAATCGAGAGGAAGCTACACATAGCTCAATGCATAGGAAATGAGAAGGTACTCTACGCTTCTCATCGCTTGGAAGGAACAAATTACGAATGGTGGGAGAATTTCTGTGCCACGCAAGAGAACCCTCAAGATATCACTTGGGAAGAGTTCACAATTTGCATTCGACAGATCACGTGCCTGAAGGAATCATGGACCTTAAGAAGGAGGAGTTCAGAGCATCAAGAAAGGTAATCACCAAAGGTCGACTACCCGAACAAGTTCACACAGCTAGCACGCTACGCACCGAGGATGTAGCGACAGATAAATCCGCATACCTCGTTTTATGAAGGGACTCAACTCAGATTGCAAGTAGGATTGATCACCCACACCTTTCCAGATTTCCAAGAGTTGGTGAATAAGGCACTTATTCTTGAGGACAAGCGCAAGGAACTGGATGAGAACAGAAGCGCAGGATGCAACAAAGAAGGATCACGCCAGTGGAACGCAATAAACGCTTTGAGAGTTGCACCAAATCAATTCTTCAGATTCCAACCACAGAATGCAACAAGGACACCATCCCCAAAGACCAAGACCTGTCAATCAAAACTACTGCACCCCAGCCCCGGAAATGCTACTCCAGCAACAAGAAGGAACAAGTGAGACGCTGCTACAATCAAGAACGAGCCAGACACTTTGCCAACAGCTTGTCCAAAGAAGACAGCAGGAGTGACTCGATTCGCTTCAATCTAGGAACCACCCCAGCTAGGACGCCAAAGACCAGAGCCACACCCTGCATCGTGGTGAGAGGCCGAGTCAACCATGTCACCGCAGATGCACTACGTAATGCTACTGACGTCAGATCGGGTATGTTACTTGTTAACTCAAGACTGCACAGCTTTGTTTGACTCGAGCTTCAGATTCATTTGTTTCGCAAGGCTTTGCTACTAGAAATGATTTGGGGATTGCAAGACTTAGATGCATGCTTTTAGTTCAAACCCCTGGTTTCGAACTCCGAACGAAAGTAGGATGTTCCGGGGTGAGAATACTAATAGGTGGAATAGAATTCCTAGCAAACCTTATAATTTTGGAGACCTGCACCTTAGACGTCATATTGGGAATGGATTGGTTATCCAAGCACAAGGCCGTATTGATTGTGGACGAAGGACTATCTCGATTGAGAGCCCGTGTGGGAAGAAAGTGGAATTTCAAGCCACTGCAGCTAGAGATGGACAGTTGATGGTTAACAAGATCAAGGCAATCAGCATAGAGGATGTCTCAAGAGTGAATGAGTACCCAGATGTTTTTCCTAAAGATCTACCTCAGTATGCCGCAGACAGAACATAGAGTTTGTGATAGAGCTTGTACTGCACAAGACCGATAGCAAAGAGACCCTATCGGATGTCTACCGAGGAGTTGGTAGAGATGAAGAAACAGCTAGAAGAGTTAATGGAGAAAGGATTTATCGACCGAGTTCGCCGCCGTGGGGAGCACCAGTTTTGTTTGTCAAGAAAAAGGACGGAAGTTTCAGGATGTGCATCGACTATCGTGGCGCTCAATGAAGTCACCGTGAAGAATAAGTATCCGCTACCCAGATTGATGATTTGTTTGATCGGTTGAGAGGAGCCGGAGTTTTCTCCAAGATTGATCTCGAGATCGATACCATCGCTTGAAGATCCGATCGTAAGATATTCAAGATCGCATTCTCGTCAAGATATGGACATTACGAGTTTACGCTATGTCCTTTGGATTGACAAATGCGCCACTTATTTCATGAATATGATGAATAAGGTGTTCATGGAATATTTGGACAAGTTTGTCGTCGTGTTCATAGACGATATCCTAATCTACTCCAAGACAGAGGATGAACATGCCGAACACTTAAGGCGAGTTTTGGAAAAGTCGAGGAACGGCAACTTTTCGCCAAGTTCAGCAAGTGTGATTTTTGGAAGGACAAGGTGGAGTTTCTTGGACATGTAATGACCGCAAGGAGTCGCCAGTAGATCCAAGCAAAGTAGAAGCTGTGTTACATTGGGAATACCAAAGACGGTGACCCAGATTCGGAGTTTCCTTGGAATGGCAGGATACTACCGCCGCTTCATCGAAGGCTTCTCGACAATTGCGAAACCTCTTACGCAATTGTCAAGAAGGAAAAGAAGTTTGCATGGACGCTTTAATGTGAGGAAGGATTTCAGGAGTCAAGAAGCGATTGACATCAAGACCGGTGTTAGTTCTACCGGATGTTGCTCAAAGCTTCGATATTTATTGTGACGCATCGCGCCAAGGACTTGGATGTGTGCCGATGCGTAATGGAAAGGTCGCCGCTATGCATCAAGGCGCTTGAGGCCGCATAAGGAAAATTATCCGACACATGACTTAGAGTTAGCTGCCGTAGTGCATGCTTTGAAGATATGGTGTCACTATCTCGATTGGAAAAGATGTGAAGTATATACGGATCATAAGAGCCTTAAGTACATATTCACCCAATCGGATCTGAATATGAGGCGGAGGAGATGGTTAGAGTTGATCAAGGACTATAATGTTGGAATCCATTACCATCCCTGAAGGCCAACGTAGTAGCCGATGCTCTGAGTCGGAAAAGCCATACCGTGAGTGCGTTGCTAGCCACAAGTCAGGATGAGTTATGTGAGGATTTTCAAAAGATGAAGATTGAGATTGTACCTAGCGGATTCTTGGCCGCATTGGAAGTAAAGCCTACTTTAGAGGACCAGATCCGAGAAGGACAGAAGGATGATGACAAGATCCGCAAGATTAAGTCCATCAAGGAGGAAGGCAAGGCAGAGGACTTCAAGTTGGATGAGCAAGGCACGTTATGGATGAAGGATCGGATTTGTGTGCCTAACAAGAAGGAGTTAAAGCAACTGATTCTGGAAGAAGCCCATGACTCCAAGTATTCAATTCATCCCGAAGCGCCAAGATGTATCAGATCTCAAGGAGAGATTCGGTGGCCGAGTATGAAACGTGAAGTTGCCGAGCATGTTGCATTGTGCGACGTATGCCGAGAGTCAAGGCAATGCATCATAGACCAGCAGGATTGCTACAACCGCTGAAAATACCTGAGTGGAAGTGGGAGGAAATCGGAATGGATTTCATTACCGGTTTGCCGAAGACTCAAGGAGGTTATGACTCCATATGGGTTATAGTGGATCGCTTGACTAAAGTAGCCCATTTTATCCCCGTGAAGATCACTTACTCGGGAGATAAATTAGCGAATTATACATGATCAGATTGTCTGCTTGCACGGAGTGCCAAAGAGGATTGTATCGGACAGAGGTACCCAATTTACCTCAAGGTTCTGGAATAAGTTGCATGAAGCCATGGGAACCCGCTTGAACTTCAAGATACCTTATCATCCACAGATGGATGGACAGATCGAAAGAGTCAACCAGATTCGGAGGATATGTTGAGAGCTTGTGCATTAGCTTATGCTACCTCTTGGGATAAGAGTTTGCCGTATGCCGAGTTCGATTACAACAATAGTTATCGTGCTAGTTTACAGATGTCACCTTTTGAGGCATCAGTATGGTCGACTGTCGGACGCCATTGAATTGGAATGAGACCGGCGAGCGCCGTGTCTTGGGGCCTGATATTCTTCAAGAGGTCAAGAGCGGTCGCTATGATTAGGGAAAGGTTGAAGATCGCCCAATCTCGGCAGAAGAGTTATGCCGACAATCGTCGCCGAGATTTGAGTTTTGAACCGTAAGACTTTGTATACCTCGAGTTACGCCTCTCGTGGAGTTAAGAGGTTCCATGCCAAAGGGAAACTTGCACCCTGCTATGTTGGACCATTTAAGATTGTGAGCCGCAGAGGCGAGGTTGCTTATCACCGGAGTTGCCACACAAGTTAGCGAGGAGTGCATGACGTATTCCATGTGTCCTGGCTTGAAGAAGTGTCTCCGAGTTCCCGAGGAATGCACACCGCTAGAGTCAATTGAGTTGCAAGAGGATTTGACTTATAAGGAGCATCCCGTGAGGATTCTAGACACAATGGATCGAGAAACTAGAAACAAGTCAACCCGTTTCTGTAGAGTTCAGTGGAGCAACCATGAAGAAAGCGAAGCGACTTGGGAGCGCGAAGAGGATTTGAAGAAAGAGTTTCCAAACCTATTATGTAGTGAGCCCTGAATCTCGGGGACGAGATTCTATTAAGGGGGGGAGGTTTGTAACACCCCAAAATTTTGCTTTTCTTAAATTCATGTGTGATTTGGCACTTTGGTGAATTTTTGGAATTTTCTGGAATTTATTTGGATTTATTTGGAATTTATTTGAATTTATTCCATTTTGAAATAATTAAAGAATTTAATTTTGCAAATAAAATTTTGTTGGAAATATTTTATTTGAGTCCCAAATACCCTAAAATATTTTCCAGAATTTTTCTGGAATTTTTCTGAGTCATTTGCTATTTTTAATGAATTAAATGAATTACTGGTAATTATTTTAAATATTAAATCGCTGGAAATTCAACTCGGGTCGAGTACTGTTCATCCGACCGAGTCGGAACCCGAGTCGGACTCGAGTCCGACCCGAGCCAGTTGACTCGACCAAACCAGCTCCCAACCCTAATCAATCCCAACCGTTGGATCAAGATCCAACGGCTGAGATCCGCCTGCACGGCTTCGAGCCAGATCCGCCCGGATCCGATCGCGCCGTCGCGATCGTGGCCGTTGATCGTGCCACGTGGACGGCCGAGCGTCATCGTCTCCGCCGAGTCCGAGCCGGACTCGCCGCCGCCCGCCGCGTGTAGAACTAGGTTTCCGCCTCGCACGAACGCCGAGGCTATTTAAAGCGTGAGACGCCCCCGAGGTTGCCCTCATCTTTGCGCACCCGTTCCTCGAGCCATCTCGCTCGAGCCGCCGCTGCTTGCCCATACGTGCTCGCCGGAGTTGGAGCCTCAGGCGCAGCGGTTGAACGCCGATTCCGCCGCCGTCCGTCGTCTTCCGCCGAGAAGGAGCCCAGATCCGGAACCACCGTGACGAGACGCAACCGGCGAAGGATTCATCTCGCCGAGCGACCCCAAACGCCGTCGGGCTCGTCGTCGTTCGTCTCCGGTGCCCAAGCCTCGCGCGCCATCACCGGACTTCGCGAGCTCGGTGAACCGTCGGATCTAGATCGGACGGTTGAGGTGAGTTCACGTGTCCCCAACCCGATTGGATCTGGACCGTTGGATCAAGATCCAACGGTTCACAATTGCCACGTGCCGTAGTAGTGTTATTATAGGATTAGATCTGGACCGTCCGATCTAAATCGAACGGCCCACGATCAACGAGTAGTTTCAACGTGTTAAACCCTGGATCTAATCCGCGCCGTTGATTTTCAAACCAACGGCTGTGATTGCGCCACGTGTCGGGAAGTTGGACCGACGCGGTCAGCGTCGTACGCGCGCGTGCGTGGCCACTGACACGCGGGGCCCGCGTGTCAGCGACTGCACCGTGACGTCACCCATGACGTCATCGGTGGACCCACCGCCGACACCGTGGTCGAGCCTCGCCGACGTCGGCGATGACGCTACCCGAGTGGGCCCACATGTCGGCGACACGCGGAGTCGTGGACCGAGTCCACGGTGGACCCGAGCCGGCGTGGACTACGCCCATGGACCTACCGACGCCGCAGACCAATCCAGTGCTGCCACGTGTCCATGATGACGCAATAATTAATTTCCAAAAGAAAATGATTTATTAATTCGAAATAATGATTTGATTTTGTTTCAAACTTCACACGCTTATAACTTTTATGCTTCAACTCCGATTTGAGTGATTAAAATTTCTAAATTTGTATAAAATTGAGATCTACCTAAATATGAATTTTATTTAATTTTTGGACTAAAGTTTTTCTCTGTAAAATTATTTAAATGATTATTTAAACTTTAAATAATCATAACTTTTAAGCGTCTTAACTCCAAATTTGATTTATTCCAGTTTCTAAAAATCCAGAAAATTATGTTGTCTCTTTTTATGGATTTTTTTTGGATTTTTGGGATGTTTTTGCCTAGTGTTTATTTGTGTATTTGCTATTTGCACGCTTTACGAGTAGACGTTGAAGTCTTGGGAAGGATTCGAAGGAGAAGTATTGACTCGAGGATCCAACTCAAGACCAAGAACAAGTACTTTTTGAAGGCAAGTTGTGCTTTGACCATGTTGATCCTATTTCAAATCTATTTTGATTTAAACTATTGCATGCTAGTTCAATTAGAGAAATACTTTGCTTAAACATGGGGATTAGATAAATACCAATTTGTCGTATGACACCTTGATTATCTAAGTATGTGCCATGATCCCTTGTCACCCTAGTTGTGGATTACTAGTTGGACATTATTAAATCGCCAACATGGGTTTAGACCGTTGTAGTACATCGCTTAGACCACTACGTGCTCATGACATGATTTTGGACAATCAAATATTAATATTGACTTAATGATATATTGAACCTGTTTTGGAAAGGTATCATGTGATGTTGATGGCACGTGGTGCATGGTAATCAAGCGGGGTTTGATAAATGATTTCGGCCGGGGCATATGGCAAGAGTAATCAGTGGGGCCAGGTTGGCATTGGGGATGTTGATTTGGTTCTTGGGTAGTCTTGCCCTGGTCACCCTAAGGACTTAACCTTGCAAGCCTTTGAACTGGGTCTAACGTGCAACCACATGTCCAGTAATGGGACGGACCTAGTTGATTAAGTTGCTAATAACGCACTGTGGGACCTCGGGAGGTCAACTACACCCTTTGTGTAAGTTGTACGGGGAGCGCATCGGCCGAGGCCAGTACCCATCTAACGGTTGATTGGCCTAGACTTCGCCTTAGCGAAGGGAAGGGTTAGTGTGCAATAACCGGGAGGACCACTTGTATTGTTAGAGGTTTCCGAAAGACTTTGTTACTGAACTTCGCCTTTGTGGTGTTTGACTGTATCTTGTGGGTAAAGTGCATAACCTCTGCAGAGTTTAGAATCTATTCGAATAGCCGTGTCCGCGGTATTGGACATCGCTCGGGAATTACAGTCAAGGGTTAGATTTTCTCGAAAATAACTTGGATTTGAAAGGTTGGGCTGGACTAATAATGAAGTTGATGGAAATGTGGATTAGGATGGGAAAGATGTTTACCAAACTTCTTGAAAAGTTATTTATGTTTTACTTATTTCTACCGCTTTGAATCTACTTATATTACTTGTCTAAAGCTTTTCTTTGCAAATATACCTTGAGTTATTCCTTTGTACCAAGCCATGCATATAGTATATTAGCTTTGCATTCTGCATGACTTGTCGAGTACCAAGTACTCACCCTTGCCTCAATACAACACCAGTTGAAGAGGAGACTACACCAGCTTTGGAGGAGGAACTCCAAGAGGATCCGTCTACTTAGGGAAGCGAGCCGGTCGGTTACTGTGGTATACTTGGATGGCGCCACGATGTTACCTTATTTGATTTTCCGCTGCTATTATTTCTCTTTTTAAATAAGTATCGTCTGAGGCGTACATTTGTGACTTGACCATAAGGTTGAGTAACCAGTTTGGTTATTTAAATAAAGTACTTTGATAGTATCGATTGGTATGATTGTGATATTTACCGATGTTAAGACTGTGTGCACTAGCGCGTTCCTGGACTAGTGCTGAGTACACAGAGGGTCCGGATTTGCAAATTCGGGGTCTCGACAATAAATCTTTAGTATACTCAACCATAAACCATGAACATTCTTAACCCCATCTAGAATACAAAAGAAGTACAATTCCTTTGAACCCAATTGATCCACATGCATCAATTTGAATCCAATGCGCAAAAATCCACTTTTGGAAGAATTTGACAACATCCTAAAAGCACTCATTTTGTTTTCCTAAGACAAATCGCAAAGGAAGCTCAAATCTCTTACACCACAGCCAAAATACCATAAATTATTCATTCTTTCTTTTCATGCTAGAAAGCAATGGAAATCTCGATTCATGACATGAATGCAAACTTTTCAAGAGCACTCCAGATTAGTCATATATCCCAATATGACTTTCTCACCGACCTGGCTCATCAACTCTTTTATGGTTATAAATATATATATAAACGATGTCATGATTCCTTTTCATCATTCATTCATCATGTAACAACAAGACCAAATAATCATTCACAAGGAGACTTCATTCTCTTCATCACATACTTAAAACACAAATAATATTGATGATTGCAATAGTTCATATAAATTATGATGACAGCATAGTTAACAGTATACACCATATCGCATCACAACCCAACAACAATTGCATGACAAACTTGCAAAACATCACATTTTAACAAAAATCAACATTTTGGAAGAGAACATCGACTCTGAAGTCAAACATCTGCACCCACAACTGCCACAAATTATCTCAAATAACGTTAAATTCCGATCAGCCGTTTGAAAGTTATGGCTGTTTTACCGAGCGTGTTAAAATCTGTGACGTGATTGGAACAGATCACGGTATTCTGTAGATTGAACCACTTTAGAGTCCGAATCAGTCTTTCCTTATACTTAGAAAAAGTTGGGAAATTTCCTAAGCTGCGTGAGGATGTACTCGTTTAGTTGATTCAGAGTCCCAGAACTCAAGTTATGCCTTTTGGAAGGCTGTTGTCCCGACGGGACAAAACCTCTGTTTTTTGGGTGTTGCGAGTAGTTGGCAACGTCGGGGTATGTGGGTTTGCGTACTGTTTTGTGGACATGATTGTGAGTGTGTGGTACCTATGTGCAGGTGGTGTGACCCCGGGAGTGCCTTCTACTTCTCGCCAATCCGTCGCCCGTGGTTGAGGCAAGTGTATTGGAATGGGTAGCGGGTTGTAGATTGTTTGATTGATTGAGATTGAAATTTGAATATATGATATGTTCACATGCCATGCTTTAATGTTTGCCATTGATATGATGAATATGTTTATTACGTGATGGTGCCATGAGTTAATGTACAAGTTATCTATGATGATGCCATGTGTTAATGTACAAGATATCTATGATGATGCCATGTGTTAATGTACAAGTTATTCAT
The DNA here is from genome assembly GCA_036346355.1 of Rhipidocladum racemiflorum. NCBI lineage: Eukaryota > Viridiplantae > Streptophyta > Magnoliopsida > Poales > Poaceae > Rhipidocladum > Rhipidocladum racemiflorum. The sequence goes on from CM070578.1 coordinate 39,351,753, forward strand.
GATGTTGGCATATTTGCATACATGGCATGATACATGGCCCGGGCGGTGAGAAAGTTATGACTATTCCGGAGAGCCAATGAGTAAGTCCTACATCGTGATTCCATTCACCGCGGTGAACGGAAGCGAGGAGTAGGCACCCTCCATCTTCGGGATGGAAGGGGGGAGAGGGTGCACACCGACGGGTGTGTACTCAACCATACCGGTATGAGTTTCCAAGGAGATATGAGCATCGCATCGCATCGCATTGCATACATAATGATGATGATAATGATTTGTGAACATGAATGAGATGATATACATGATGTGAGTTGTTGTAGCCATGTAATTGTTTTTGTTTGTACCATTGCAATATACTTGCTGAGTGATGAACTCACGCTTGTGTTTATGTTGTTTTTTTAGGTACCATGACACCGGCATGTGGGAAATGGCATTAGCTACACATTCTTCCCCCCTTCAACAGGATTCGACCTCGAATCTAATTCGCACCCAAACGCAACCCTGCAAAGCAAAAGATAGCTAGGTCTCACATCACATACCAGAGACGAAAAGCTCGGGATGCTTCTCGCGCATGCGAGACTCCAGCTCCCAAGTCGCTTCTCTCTCGGTCTGATGTGACCACAGGACCTTGACAAACTTAAGCGTCCTGTTCTTCATTATTCGCTCCGAAGTCCCCAAAATTTCCACAGGACGAGACTCGAAGGTGAGGTCCTGCTCAAGCACTAGTGGTTCCAATGAAACCACCAGCTCCGGATCATGCAAGTATTTTCTCAACATCGAGACATGGAACACATTATGCACACCTTGCATAGACTCCGGTAGCTCCAGACGATAGGCCAGCTTACCAACTCGGGCGATGATAGGAAATGGCCCAACAAACCTCGGACTGAGCTTTCCTTTGGTGCCAAAGCACAGCACACCCTTGGTGGGAGATACTCGCAAGAGTACGCTATCAACCACCTCAAACTCCAAATCTCGCCGCCTCACATCAGCATAGCTTTTCTGTCTGCTCTGCGCTGCGAGAAGGTTCTGCCGTACCTCCGCCACGCGATCAACAGTCTGCTGAACCCAATCCGGTCCAAGAACTGCTCTCTCGCCAACAGCATCCTAACAAAGTGGTGATCTGCACTTCCGGCCATACAGTACCTCATAAGGAGCAGCCCGGATGCTGGAATGATAGCTGTTATTGTAAGCAAACTCTGCAAGAGGCAAATGATCTTCCCAGCTACCTTTCCAAGCCATCACACAGGCCCTGAGCATGTCTTCCAAAGTCTGGATGGTACGCTCGGACTGCCCATCCGTCTGAGGGTGAAAAGCGGTACTAAGGCGAAGCTGTGTACCCAAAGCACTCTGCAAACTCTCCCAGAATTTGGAGACAAACTTCGCATCCCGATCAGAAATAATGGTCTTGGGTACACCATGCAGTCTCACAATTTCCCGCACATAGATGGGAGCCAACTCGCTCGCTGAATTGGCTGATACCAACTGTAACACCTCGGCATTTAATATGCCTGAATGCTACCAAACATAAGCTAAACAACAACTACACAATTTACCATAAATTCCAGCAAAGGTACATACGCTAAAAACCGAGATTTCGGCAGCATCTCCTTTGTTTTAACATGATTCGAAGGAGCAACAACAGTATAGCAATATATGGATTATGAGAGACAACTAAAAACAGCAATAATTAACGACTTAGCAACAATATAAGTCTAGTTTCAAACACATAATGTCTCCAAGGGTCAAACGAACAATAAAACTCTCATATAGCAAAGCTAAACCTTAAAGCAATAATCATCACACGCAATTTATTATCAAACTAATAGAATGACTTGTGGAATCAATATGGTGAAGTTACGTATGGGCGTGTGACTATTTCCCTTCCCCGCATGCCGTTCTCATGGTACCTAAAACAACAAGAAAACACAAGCGTGAGTTCGAAACTCAGCAAGCATATTGCAATGGACAACAAGAACAATATCATGGCAATAACATCTCCCATCATATATATCATCTCATTCATGAACACTTAACAATATCATCATCATCATGTATGCAATGTAATGCAATGCTCATGTCTCCTTGGAAACTCATACCGGTATGGTTGAGTACACACCCGTCGGTGTGCACCCTCTCCCCCCTTCCATCCCGAAGATGGAGGGTGCCTACTCCTCGCTTCCGTTCACCACGGTGAATGGAATCACGATGTAGGACTTACTCATTGGCTCTTCGGATTAGTCATAACTTTCTCACCGACCTTCCCGAACTAGTTATGACTTTCTCACCGCCCGGGCCATGTAACATGCCATGTATGCAATTATGCCAACATCATATTTAACTCGTACATTAACACATGGCATCATAACATAATAAACATGCTCATCATATCCTTGGCAATCATTAAAACATGGCAAGTGATCATATATCATGTAGTCAATCTCATCTATTCTCAACAAGCAACCTACAAATCGCTATCCATTACAACACACTTGCCTCAACCACGGGCGATGGATTGGCGAGAAGTAGAAGGCACTCCCGGGGTCGCACCACCTGCACATAGGTATCACACACTCACAATCATGTCCACAAAACAGTACGCAAACCCTCATCTACCCCGACATTGCCAACTACTCACAAAACCTAAAACAGAGGTTCTGTCCCGTCGGGACAGCAGCCTTGCAAAAGGCATAACTTGAGTTCTGGGACTCCGAATCAATTAAACGAGTACATCCTCGCGTATCTTAGGAAATTTGCCAACTTTTTCTAGGTATAGGGAAAGACTGATTCGGACTCTAAAGTTGTTTAATCTACAAAATACCGTGATCTGTTCCAATCACGTCACAGATTTTAACACGCTCGGTAAAATAGCCATAACTTTCAAACGGCTGGGCGGAATTTAAAGTTCTTTATATCCACGAAAATGTAATAAAATTATATACAACTTCTTCAACATCCGTATGACCAGATTCGAACTCTAAATTGGAGAAAAATCGAACCCTAGGTCGACTGCTCATGCTGCCCGAAACAGAGAACGTGGCAACTTCTAGATCTAATCCAATCTACTCAAATCCAGCACCACCAATTGATCTAAAAACTTGATAAACACCCTTAGAACAGTACCTAGACCAACCCCAAGGATTCCCATGGCCATACCTTTGCCCAACGCACAAAAACCCAATAGATCTCCTCCCAGTTCGCGCGATCTCCTTCCTCGCTCCAATCCCACCGGATCTCCTCTTCGTGGAGCGCTCCAACGGATGGATCTTTGAGGTGTGGAGATGGAGAACTACCCTAGGGGAAGCAAGGGAGGAGGAGAGGTGGGGAGCAAAGGGGGACAAGGCGAGGGGCGCACGGCCACTAGGGGGAGGAGAGGAGGTGGGGCGGCTAGGGCAAGGGAGGAGGAGGTGGGGCGCACACAAGGGGCAGGGTGGGCGCACACAAGGGCATGGGGAGCCCCTTAAACCAGACCAAGAGGAATCCTAGTCCTAAATGGACTCTTACTCCATCCCACCAAAGCTCACAACCCCCTCTTTTAGGCCCAAACTCCCCCAGAAAGGCCCAAAACCCCGAAAACGGCCCGGAAACGCTATTATCCTCCATACCCTATGGTTTTAACCTTAATTCCACATTTCATAAAGTTTTTGTCCTCAACATTCACTTTTTATAAAGATACGACACTCCGTGGTGTCACAAAAACCTCAGCGGGCAGTTTTGGGTCTAGAAGGAGCATTGTAAAGGCTTTGTTACGGTCACTCACCTTGGTGGTGTTTGAATGTATCTTGTGGGTAAAGTGTAAAACCTCTGCAGGGTGTACAACCTATTCGAATAGCTGAGTCCACAGTATTGGACATTGCTTGGGGATTACAGTCAAGGGTTAGACTTTCATAAAAATAATTTGGAATGGTTGATACTTGGTATGGGAATGATGAACCTAATTAAGGATGGTAAATGCTTTACTTGAGAAAGTGATTGTGAAAGTTATTATTGTTATTATTGTTTTACTGCTTTCCAATCTACTATTATTATTCGTGAATGTTGCTTATTGCAAAAGAACCACTATAGCCTGTCATTTGGAATAAGACATGCATATATCTATTAGATTTGCATTCTGTGCATGACTAGCTGAGTGCTTTAAGTACTCACCCTTGCCACAACACAAAACATCAGCTAAGGAGGAATCAATGCCAGCATTGGATGAGGAGTTCCAGGAGGAGCCGGCGAAAATGTGGCGAGCCCAGTTAGTTACCTGTGGCATATTGGTTGGCGCCACGAGTTATTTATTTCCACTGCAGTTTATTTATTTCAGACTTTGCCCTATGAGGGGTACTTTTGTAAGTTGACCTTAAGGTTGACTCCACCGATTTCGTTATAATAAAGACTTTTTTATTATTCCACTTTGTATGATTGTGATATTCATCGATGTTGAGACTGTGTGCACTAGCGTGATCCTGGACTAGTGCTGAAAACATAGAGGGTCCAGATTTGCACATTCAGGTCCCGACAATTATGCCTTGACCCGCGTGTCCAGAGCGCTGCTGCCTTCACGTGATTCCTCATCGAAGTTCACCAAAGCAACACCATCATTTGCTTCGATTGCTCATCGACCGTTGGGTTTCCGCCATCGCCAAGGTCATCACCAAGCTCATCGTCGTCGACTTCATCAGATCTGCTGCTAGAGGTGCTGGACAAGCCGTGAGACGCCATCGCTGAAGTTGTCATCTTCGATCTGATGAAACTTCACCGTCGAGCACTGTCGCCCTTTCATGAACTTCCTCCACCGTCAGATTCCAAGTGAGCTATGAGATGCTTGCCGCATGTCCGCAACTTTGCTATCTCCTTTGATCTGTAGCCATTAGATCTAGATCTTGCATACCAGGTTTAGCCAAATGTTCACATCTGTTAGCGTACTTTACGCTAGGGTACCCTCTCCGTCATGGACAAGTAAGATGGTCCGGCGAACAGGCGGACAACCAGGCCCCTCTTACCAGAGGTCGGCCCACGTGGAGGCCCGGCGAGTAGGCGGGCGACTAGGCCCCTCTCATCGGGCGCTGGCCCACGTGGTGGCCGAGCGACCAGGCGGGCGATCAGGCCCCTCTCGCCCCGAAGCCTCCTCCCTCTAACACGCTGTGTCAAGGCCATTGATTGCAAAGATTGCCCATCCCTCTTACGCCTCACACCTAACCTGGGCGGGCCGGGCGGAGACGGACTGCAGCACGAAGAATGAGGCTGGGGGACAAGACTGAAGTGACAGGTGTAATAGTAAATCATAGTTCAGCATGATATCAGCCTCTCACCTGCCCGGGCCAGCCCCGTCTATATAAGGGAGCTTGGGTGCTTGGAGGAAGGGGGTTCAGGGGCAGGAGAGTCGGACGGTTTTCTAGACTCAAAGCTCTTGTCTTCTTCCTGAGGAAGAAGCACTGTAACCATTTCCACATACTCAACAACGATCTAGCAGGACGTAGGGCTGTTACTCGCATTGGGGGCCCAAACCTAGGTACATCCGCGCGCTGCTCGCTCTTCTTCTCGCCCTTCGGTGCTGTGCGTGTTCCTTGGTCTGTTGACCGTCGGGATCCCTTGACCACGAAAGCACACCCCTACCGAACCAAATTTCACCCCAGGAGATATCCTGCCAGCCGAAAATGACAACAGCATCTTTGCTGCTACATTGCCATCGATCAATGTAAATCTCAGCCGTTAGATCCGAGCCAATACGCTAGATTTTGCCATGTGGTTGACGTGTTAGTATGCCAATGCGCTATATTTTCCACAGGACTCTAGACCTTCTTAATCGGGATCTATACTACCGTTCTCGAACTTCAAATTAATTTCAAGACTCACCACACCATACAAAATACACTAATCAAATTTCACTTTAGATCACTTATCATATCAATATTCCAACTACCCATCACAGACTTAAAGTCTCGAGCATCCTTGTAGGTCACTCACCCTTGACAAACAGAATGCAACCCCGATCTTTAAATATAACCACATATCTTGAACAAGAACGAACACCGATAAACAATTCCTTCTTTCCAAAAAAGAAAGAAAAACAAAACCCAAATTGAAATACAAGAGAGCTCAACTCTCAAATTCCCAACTCTGGTAGTCAAAACTCTTCAAGAAATCTCAAGATCTACCACTTCTAAGAAGGAAGATGGATGCACAAGGGAAAACCAAATGTTCAACCAAATCTTTTCTGATAAAGATTCAAACTTAGCTCCACCCATCTTAAGGTCTACACTAGGAAAAACTTCAACACTTTTCTTAAGTAGGGAGAACAACAACCACATAAGTTTCCTCCCCAAGTTAGTCCACAATAACCAACAAAACCGGACGTCAAAGCTAAAATGGCAACCAAAAGAGGCGCAACACCAAACTCTTCTTCTTTGTCTTCACCCAAAGAAGACAACCACAAACCACCAAAAGAACAATTAGCGAGTATTCAAAACCAAACACTTTTCCTTGGTTCCCAACCAACAAAACCCAAAGAAACCAACCAGATCGGTTGCAAGAATGGTAAGAGAAATCCGAACGATTAATCACTAAACCTTGCTATTTGACTCCAACCAATGAAGCCAAAAGAAATCACAACTTCCAACCACTCTCTAAACTTTATCACAAGAAGGCAACGACTCAGACCTATGAGAGACTCCAAACATCCGGTTGTGGCTTTACCCAACCACCACAGCCTCTACCATGGACAGACCACAACAGAAGAAGGTGACCGAAACCCTTCGGCACCACAACTCACTTAATCTCAAATATAGCCACTCAATCAATTCTTTCATAAGCATAGCATCATATGTAGCATTCAACACCAAGGCTTAAATACAACATTTAACCGTAAAGCAACAATACCCATACCCTTTCTTACTGTGCATCCATGTGTGTCAAATTTTAAATTAATTATTTCACTTACACAAGTTTTAATGTTGCTATCCTATGGCAAAATTTTAAGTATATCCTAAGCCATGTTTCTAGGTTATCTCAAATCAAAATTTTAGTTCACCCTATGGTATTTCATTAAGTTCATACACCACGGACCTGAAGTGTGACATTATGGAAAGTGACATTTTAGGATGGGACCTTATAGATTAGGCTTTTCAGTACAACTTTATATCGCGTTTTTGGGCCGTTTCCGGGGTGTTTGGGCTCTTCCGGGGGTGTTTGGGCCTTGGGGGAATTGGCTCGGGCCTTGGGGGATCTATTTGGGCCTTAGGTGGAGGACCTTGGCCCACGTGGGAGAGGAAGGGGGGCAGCCAACCTGCCCCATGCGCCCCCCCCCCTAACCCTAGCCGCCCCCACATCCTTCCCCCTCCCTCTCCCCCATGCGCCACCCCCTCCCTCTCCTCCCCACCTCTAGCCGGCCCTAGCACCACCCTTCATATCCCTCCATCTCGCTGTCCGGGAGCCCTCCATCCACGGGGAACCGGCGATCCCGACGATTCCGGCGAGCGAGGGAAGATTGGATCGCGAGGAGGAGGCGTTCGTCGATCGGGTGGCTTGCCAAGAAGAGGTATGCTTTGGGGAATTTATTCATAGAGTTTAGGTGCTGGTTAGATGGGGAAGATTAGGGTTAAATTTGATGTTTAGATGCTGTGATTAGAAGGATTTAGAGTGATTGCAACTATGTCCTGCGTTCTATCCTCGGACAAATTAGGTCGTTGGTCTTCGAACGCGATTTTAGCAATTTTAGAGGAATTTTCGGATCGGCCAGCTGTTACTAAAGTTGTAGGTAATTCAATTACCTTTAATTGGACACTAAGAACGTTAAATTACGTTCAGCCATTTAAAAGTTATGGCTGTTTTACCGAGCGCTGTCCAATCTGTGATGTGATTGGGACATATCGTGTTCAACTGTAGATTAAAGGATTTTAGAAGCCGATTCAGCTTTCACGAATACTTAGAAAAAGTTGGGAAACATCCTAAGCTTTGAGAAAATATACTCGTTTACCTCATTCGGAGTTTTAGAACTTAAGTTATGCTAGTTGGAAGCCCGTTGTCCCGTTGGACAGATTCTCTGTTTTTCGAGTTTTGGGAGTGGATTGCGAAGTAGATGTTGATGATAGATCTTGTATTTCTTTGTGGGTATGTTTTAAGTGTATTGTACCTATGTGCAGGTGGTGTGACCCCCGAAGTTCCCTCAACATCTCGCCACTCTGTCCCTCACGGTTGAAGGCAAGTGTATTGGGATGGCTTAGGGCTTGGGTGGCCATTTAGAGTGGTAGCATTGCAATATGAATTCATGATGTGATTAATTGCCATGCTTGCTCCTTGTTTGTGATATGATGAACATGACTTGATATTGTCTATGCAATTGTCATACTGAGTACTTATGCAAGTTCATACATGTTTGTGTGCTAGTTTGCCTTATGTGATCCTTGCATGAGAATTGATGGATATGACTAGTTAATTGTTATGCATTTGTCATATGGATTATGTATGTAAGTTAAACCATGATTTTGGCATGTGCGCATTCATAATGGAAGAGGCGACCCATTCTGATTCGGGCCTCTGTGTTCACATGTAGTGAACACGAAAGACCTACCTCGTAGTCCCATCCACGGTTGTGTATTTGAGCGAGTCAGTAAGAGTAGGCATTCTCCATGGGATGGAAGGGAAAGAGGGTGCACACTGACGGGTGTGCACTCGGCAATACCGGTATGTGCTAAGCAAAGAGATATGTGCATTGCATTGCATGAATGAAGTTGTTTAATGAGATGCTATGGTGTTCTACGATGGTTTATGAAGATGTTTATTGTAACACCCCGACACCTAGTCTGCCGCGAATGTCACCCAAACAGCTCTAGACACAACCAATATCACATATTTAATAATAAATTATAACAACTACGCTAATAGTTTAATTGAAAATTCGGCAGCATTCCCTTTGTTTTTCCATGGTTTTTTAGCAACAATAATATTATCACATCATTATAGCATAATAGATGACATCTAAATGGCACTAACAGGAGTTAAAGCATCATCTCAAGTCCTTATCATAAACTCCAACGTTTAATGAACAAATACGAAGGGAACTGTGACACTACGGAAGGTCGTAACGATATAAAATATGACATTATATATATATTGGCTTTTCAATATGACTTTATAGCGCTTTTCCGGGCCGTTTTCAGTCGTTTGGGCCTTTCCGGGGAAACTTGGGCCTTGGGGGATCTTTTTGGGCCTAAGGTGGGTGCTTCTTGGCCCATGTGGGGAAGAGGGGGCAGCCACCCTGCCCTAGGGCGCCCCCAACACCTCCCCATGCACCCCACCTCCTCCTCCTCCCCCTCCCATAGCCGCCGCCCCCTTGCCCCTTGCCATGCACCACCATCTCCTCTTCCCTTTGCACCACCACCTCTCCACCTCCCTTGCTGCCCCTAGGGGAGTTCTCCACCTCAACACCTCGAAGATCCATCCGTTGGAGCGCTCCGCGATGAGGAGATCCGGCGGGATTGGAGCGAGGAAGGAGATCGCGCGAACCGGGAGGAGATCTATTGGGTTTTCGTGCGTTGGGCGAAGGTATGGCCATGGGAATCCTTGGGGTTGGTCTAGGATCTGTTCTAAGGGTGATTATCATGTTTTTAGATCAATTGGTGGTGCTGGAATTGAGTAGATTAGATTATATCTAGAAGTTGCCACGTTCTCTGTTTCGGACAGCATGTGCAGTCTACCTAGGGTTCGGGTTTTCACCAATTTAGAGTTGGAATTTGGTCGTACGGCTGTTGAAGAAGTTGTAGATAATTTCAATATCTTTCCGTGGGTATAAAGAACGTCCAATTCTGCCCAACCGTTTGAAAGTTATGATCGTTTTACCGAACGTATTAAAATCTGTGACGTGATTGGAACAGATCACGGTATTCTGTATATTAAACCACTTTAGAGTCCGAATCAGTCTTTCCATATACTTAGAAAAAGTTAGGAAATTTCCTAACCTACGCGAGGATATACTCGTTTAATTGATTCAGACTCTTAGAACTCAAGTTGTGCCTTTTGGAAGGCTGCTGTCCCGACGGGACAGAACCTCTGTTTTTTGGGTTTAGCGAGTAGTTTGCGATGTCGGGGTAGAAGAGGGTTTGCTTACTATTTGGTAGACATGATTGTGAGTGTGTGGTCCCTATGTGCAGGTGGTGTGACCCCGGGAGTGCCTTCTACTTCTCGCCAATCCGTCGCCGTGGTTGAGGCAAGTGTATTGGAATGGGTAGCGGGTTATCGTTTGCTTGATCGGTTGTGATTAAAATTTAATATATGATATGTTCACATGCCATGCTTTAATGATTGCCAATGATATGATGAATATGCTTACTATGCTATGAAGCCATGTGTTAATGTACAAGTGATTTATGATGTTGGCATGTTTGCATACATGGCATGATACATGGCCCGGGCGGTGAGAAAGTCATAACTAGTCCGGGGAAGGTCGGTGAGAAAGTTATGACTATTCCGGAGAGCCAATGAGTAAGTCCTACATCGTGATTCCATCCACCGCGGTGTGGGGAAGCGAGGAGTAGGCACCCTCCATCTTCGGGATGGAAGGGGGGAGAGGGTGCACACCGACGGGTGTGTACTCAACCATACCGGTATGAGTTTCCAGGAGATATGTGCATCGCATTGCATTGCATTGCATTGCATTATATGAGGATGTTATATGATGATGATATACGGTGATGTCAATGATATGCTTACGCTATGAATATGAGATGTGTATGATGTTTTATGTGAAAAGTGGTGATGAAGGTATTAGAATGTATATTCTTGTTCCATTGCAATATACTTGCTGAGTGATGAACTCACGCTTGTGTTTATGTTGTTTTTCTTAGGTACCATGAAACCGGCATGCGGGAAAAAAGGGCATTAGCTACACATCTACATGTAGCTTCACATTATTATACAGTTTAATCAGTGGGAGCTATGATAATAATGATTAGTGCCATGAATCTTGGTGTATGGGTTTGAGTTCATCGTTTGGTTGGTTATATTTGTTGGAATGGTTGAATTCCTTATTTTGGACATAAGTGATGCTTTACTCATTGTTATTGCTGTTTTAGATGTCTTATGCTATGATATAACTTGCCTTGTTATTACTCTTGCTCCAATTCATGTTAAAACAAAGGAGATGCTGCTGAAATTTTGGTTTTTAGCATTTACTCCTTTGCGGTAATGTATCTTAGTTTATGGTATTTAGATGTTGTTTAGACTATGTTTGGTAGCATTCGGGCATATTAAATGCCGGGGTGTTACAGGAACAATAAAACCAAGCAAATAAGCTAGCATAATCCAAGTTTTTAACGCAATAAGATGATCATTACAGCTACAAGTGGGAGTGTGTAGTTGTCTAGGTGAACAACACTATGTGGAGATGTGATGCTAATCTCCCTTCCCCGACTGCCGAGTTCATGGTACCTAAAAACAACATAAAACAACAAGCGTGAGTTCATCACTTAGCAAAGTGTATTGCAATGATACAAAAACAATAATCAACTCACATCCATACTTAATGCTATTCACATATCCTGAGAGTCAACTCATGAACTTCATTTATGCTCTTATATAACATCATCATAAACATCTAAAAAAAACATCTTCATATGCATCTCATAGAACATCATAATCATCTCATAAACCACTTCATTCATGCAATGCAATGCAATGCACATGTCTCTTTGAAGCACATACCGGTATTGCCGAGTGCACACCCGTCGGCGTGCACCCTCTTTCCCCTTCCATCCCGTAGATGGAGGGTGCCTACTCCTCACTTCCATTCACAACTATGGATGGAATCACGAGGTAGGTCTTACTCAATGGCGCTCCGGATTAGTCATAACTTTCTCACCGACCTTACCGGACTAGTTATGACTTTCTCATCGACCTGGCCAGTTCTCATGCCATCTATGCAAATATGTCATAAACAGAAACAACTTGCACATAAACTCAACTAAACATTGCATAGCCTCATAATGAACCATTTTCATCATATCGCAAGTAAGAGTCAATCATAGCATCATATCATAAAGCATGTGTAAACCATCTCATTTTCAATTATTACGGCTCCCTAAGCCGCAACCACTACAATACACTTGCCTTAACCGCGGGCGACGGATTGGTGAGAGGATAAGGGCACTCCCGGGGTCACACCACCTGCACAAAGGTACCACACACTCAAAATGTGCCCTCAAAATAGTACAAGAACGATCCCCTGACCCGACTCCGCAACCCACCCCTAAAACCCGAAAACAAAGAATCTGTCCTAATGGAACAGTGGGCTTCCAACTAGCATAACTTGAGTTCTAAGACTCGAAATTAAGTAAACGAGTACATTTTCTCATAGCTTAGGAAATTTCCTAGATTTTTCTAAGTATTGGGAAAAACTGATTCGGCTTCTAAATTTGCATAATATACAGATCAACCTAATTTGTCCCCAATCTCGTCACAGTTTTGAACATGTTCGGTAAAATGACCATAACTTACAAACGGCTGATCGGAATTATGTATTCTTGGTGTCCACTGAAAGGTATTGAGATTACCTACAACTTTCTCAACATACAGATGACCATTAAACACATATAAAATTGATAAATCGTAAGCCCTAGGTCGGCCGCCCAATCTGCCCAAGACAGAACGTGGGACAACTTAGCAAACCCCCTAATCTCATCTAGAGGCAGCACATAAACATGGATCTAAGACATCAAAACACCACTAATACAGCACCTAATCCTCCCCAAGAAAACCACGATTCGTTACCTCTTCTTGAAGAATCGACGACGATGAAAAACTTCTCCTCCCGATCCCGATCTTCCTCCAAACGCCGAATCTGCCGGTTCCTCCGGTTGCGGAGCTTCCCAACACGGAGATCAACGTTGGGGAGGGGCATGGCAGCAAGGAGGGGGTTGAATCCCCTCTAAGGCCGGCTAGGAGGGAGGGGGAGGCGCTAGGGAGGAGGAGAGGTGGATGTGGCGGCTAGGGTTGAGGGAGAGGGAGGGGCGGCTAGAGGGGGAGGTGGGGGCGCCCTAGGACTGGCTTCCAAGCAGGGATGGCAGCCCTCCTCCACCTCCACTTGGGCCAGATATTCTCCACCTTCGGCCCAACCGATTCCCCCAAGGCCCGAACTAAGTCTCCCAAGGCCCGAACCCCCGAAAACGGCCCAAAACGCGATAAAACACCATACCGAAATGCCGTAATCCCTAAAGTCACATTCTGAGATGCCACATTCTCTCCCCCTTAACAGGATTCGACCTCGAATCCGAAGAACACCAGCTCGGAACACCAAGTCCACAAGGGATCCAAACTCAACTCCAAACTCCCTTTTCAACTTCATTCACAAAACCTTAATTTCATTTCTCAACCTGTCTACCACATCTCATTAATCTCAAGATGACACAATCAAAGCGAATCACATCTCTTTTAACAACCTCTCTACCAATAAATCACCAATGGTATCTTATTAATGACTGGGGTTCTAAACATGAACCCCCTAAGAATCGATTACACAAAATCCCATCTCTTCCAATTATTTGACCCTTTTCACAAAGAATCAAAATTAACCAATGTCATCTACATACAAAGCCCACAAAGGCAAAAAAAAATTTCATTTCGACTACAAACCACGTTATTGAAATTCTATCATCTCCCGAGCATATCTCATACCCAAGGACAACAGCTACGACAAATGTTCGTGACAAAACATTTTACACCATAATTTCTATAACCTTCACTACCATCGAACGGTACTCTCAACAAGATTTAAACCATGACATCAAACAACCTCCATCATAATCCACCTTTATACCACTAATGTACAACACCTAGCCCAAGCTAGGGCCGTCAATTATTACCAAACCACAACTAGTTCTTTTCCTAAGAGGGTCTCACCCTCACATTTTCTTACTCAAATACATCCCAGCCCATGGATATATTCCTTCAGTAAACTCATCAAGTCCATAAACCCTTCTATTCTTATTCCCAACTAGAATGCCAACAACATAGCAATTCTCTTTAGTTGGATGAACCACATTCTTCAACAGAAACCCAATGCACCACAAATCACTTTGGAAAGAATTCGGCAACATCTCAAAGATCACTCTTTTTCTTTGCCAAAGTCAAGTCGCAAAGGAAAAACTCAAATCTCAAATCAAGGCGATACATTTTGCATCGGGGAGCACTCAAACAAAAGAGAGACTCCACACAATTATTGTGACACTACGGGATGTCGAGACATCGTAAAAGGTGAAATTGGAGCATGTGACACCACGGAGTGTCGTAACCTTATATAATGTGGATGTTAAGGTCAAAAACATTATAAAATGTGGAATTAAGGTTAAAACCATACGCTATGAGGTTTAATCGCGTTTCCGGACTGTTTCCGGGGTTTTGGGCCTTTCCGGGGGAGTTTGGGCCCAAGAGAAGGGGTTGTGGGCTTTGGTGGGAAGGAGTATGAGTCCATTTAGGACTAGGAAACCTGGTTGGGGCTGGTAAAAGGGGCTTCCCTGCCCCTTATGCGCCCCACCTCTCCCCTTGGGCGCCCACAAGCACCCCCCCTTGCCCTAGCCGCACCCCCTCCCCCTTTGGCCGTGCGCACCCTCCCCTTTGCCCCCTTGCCTCCCCACTTCTCCACCACCTCTCCTACACCCCTTGCTGCCCTAGGGTAGCCTCCCCACCCCTGCAACTCGAAGATCCGCCCATTGGAGCGAGGAGCGAGGAGCGAACCGGGAGGAGATCTATTCAGTTTTCATGCGTTGGGCAAAGGTATGGCCATGGAAATCCTTGGGGTTGGTCTAGGTACTGTTCTAAGGGTGGTTATCAAGTTTTTAGATCAATTGGTGGTGCTGGAATTGAGTAGATTAGATGAAATCTAGAAGTTGCCATGTCCTCTGTTTCGGGCAGCATGAGCAGTCGACCTGAGGCTTAGGTTTTCGCCAATTTAGATTCGGAATCTGATCGTACGGATGTTGAAGAAGTTGTAGATAATTTCATTATCTTTCAGTGGATATAAAGAACGTCAAATTCCGCCCAGCTGTTTGAAAGTTATGGCTGTTTTACCGAGCGTGTTAAAATCTGTGACGTGATTGGAATAGATCACGGTATCTTGTAGATTAAATAACTTTAGAGTCCGAATCATTCTATCCCTATACCTAGAAAAAGTTGGGAAATTTCCTAAGCTACGCGAGGATGTACTCGTTTAATTGATTTGGAGTCTTAGAACCCGAGTTATGCCTTTTGGAAGGCTGTTGTCCCGACGGGACAGAACCGCTGTTTTTGGGTTTTGCGAGTAGTTGGCAATGTCGGTGTAGATGAGGGTTTGCGTACTATTTTGTGGACATTATTGTGAGTGTGTGGTACCTTTGTGCAGGTGGTGTGACCCCGAGAGTGCCTTCTACTTCCCGGCAATCCGTTGCCCGTGGTTGAGGCAAGTGTATTGTAATGGATAGCGATTTGTAGGTTGCGTGTTGAGAATAGATGAAATTGACTATATGATATGATCACTTGCCATGCTTTAATGATTGCCAATGATATGATGAGCATGTTTATTATGTTATGATGCCATGTGTTAATGTACAAGTTAAATATGATGTTGGCATAATTGCATACATGGCATGTTACATGGCCCGGGCGGTGAGAAAGTCATAACTAGTCCAGGGAAGGTCGGTGAGAAAGTTATGACTATTCCGGAGAGCCAATGAGTAAGTCCTACATCGTGATTCCATTCACCGCGGTGAACGGAAGCGAGGAGTAGGCACCCTCCATCTTCGAGATGGAAGGGGGGAGAGGGTGCACACCGACGAGTGTGTACTCAACCATACCGGTATGAGTTTCCAAGGAGCCATGAGCATAGCATTGCATTGCATACATAATGATGATGATAATGATATGTGATCATGAATGAGATGGTTCACATGATGTGAGATATTATTGCCATGTAATTGTTCTTGTTGTACCATTGCAATATGCTTGCTGAGTTTCGAACTCACGCTTGTGTTTTCTTGTTGTTTTAGGTACCATGAGACCGGCATACGGGGAAGGGAAATAGTCACACTTCCGCACGTAGCTTCACTCATTTGATTCCACAAGTCATGCAATTAGTTTATTTACAATAAATTGCGCGTGATGATTATTGCTTTAAGGTTTAGCTTTGCTAAATGAGAGTCTTATTGTTTGTTTGACTCTTGGGGACATTACATGTTTGAAACTAGACTTATATTGTTGCTAAGTCGTTAATTACTGCTGTTTTTAGTTGTCTCTCATATTCCATATATTGCTATACTGTTGTTGCTCCTTCAAATCATGTTAAAACAAAGGAGATGCTGCAGAAATTTCGGATTTTAGCATTTACTCCTTTGTTGTAATTTACCTTAATTCAGGGTATTTAGATGTTGTTTAGCTCATGTTTGGTAGCATTCAGGCATACTAGATGCCGGGGTGTTACAGTTGGTATTAGAGCGGGCTGTAGGTCCTTGGAATGTGTATTTTTAGTTTCATGCTATAGGGTACAACTAAAATGTGATGTGGAATAACTTAAAAACATGGCTTAGGTCTTAACTAAAATTTTGTCATAGGATAGCAACATTAAAACTTGCAAAAGTGATATAACTAATCTAAAATTTGACACACATGGTTGCACAGTAGGAAGGGTATGGGTGTCGTTGTTTACGCTTAAATGTTGTATTTAAGCTTTGATGTTGAATGCTTCATTCGATAAAGCATGTTGCTATGTCTATGAGATAAATGATTGAATTGTTCTTATGGTGGTGATAAAGTGGGGTTGTGGTGCCGAAGGGTTTCGGCCACCACTTTTGTTCATAGTAAGGGTGAGGTTTGACTGTGGCCGGTTAGCGCCATCACCAAAGAACTATTAACCCCTGTAGGAGAAGAGTGCTTACCCCTTTCTGTCGTAGGTCGGGTAGTTGGCTGGAGACAAATAGAAGAGTTGACGGTGGTATCCTTCGGATGCTTTCCACCGTTCCAACGGTCGGTTTTGGTTGGTCTTCTTGTTTTTTTTAGTCGATTGAAATCAAAAGAAAAGTGTTGGTCTTGGATTTTCACGGATTGTTCCGTATGCGGTATGTGGTTTTGTCTTCCTTGGTTGAAGATGAAGAAGAAGAGTCTAGTGTTGTGCTTCTTTTGGTCGCCTTTCCAGCTTTGATGCTTAGTTTGTTGATTGCTTTTTTGGGGAGAAGCATTCAATTTATTCCTGTGTTTGTCTTTCTTCAAGGTCAAAAGAGTTATTGCGGCGTTATGCCAGACTTGGTTGTCCGGGCTGAAGTTTTGTGGCTTTGTAGGAGTAAATGGTGTTTGATTTCGTTATTTTACTGGTTTAAGAAATCATCTTTGGACAGCCCTTCTTGTTTCGTGAAAATTTGGGGTTTGGTGTTAAGGTCTTATTTTCAAAGGTTATTTGATCGCGTGGTTCCCTCTTGTGGGAGCCTTTGAGGTTTAAAAGTGTTTTGGAAAATTCCTTTGCATGACCAAGTTTGGGTTTGTCTCATTGCAATTTTGAGAGTCATGTTTCCTTATGAATTTGGGATGAGTTTTAAAACTAAAATGCTGCAAACAAAGTAAGTAGTCTTTTGACTGAAATCGTTTGTCCCTAGTAAGAATTGTTGTTTAGCATGTTATGTAGTAGGTAACAATGTGGTTTATGGAATGACGTATTGTTAAATTAATTTGTGAATTGAAACAATTCAATGCAGTTATTACCTCTAGCTTGAGAATAAATAGACTACTAGTGTTGTAGTTTACTCTTAGCGAGAATGATTGAATGTGTTAATGTACATGCTTAGAATCGGTTGCTTTGCTTTAAAAGTGCTTATGACCCCCGATTATGTTTAAAGTTTTAAACCCTGATGCATAGTTAAAACATTAAGATGATGTAGACTGTTGTTATTATTAAAGAAACTTTGCTGGTTGTTTAAAGATTTTCTAATATAATGGAATAATAAAGAAATTTAATCGTGTTGCCTAGTGACTTTAACTTGAAAGTTGATTAGAGTTGCTATTTACGTTATTGCAAACTACTAGTATATTTGGAAGTATGCAGTTGTGTCTCTACAATGCTAGTATTGATATCAATTGAGAAGACATAAGACTTATTGTTAATGATGTTGTTAAGGGCAGTGTTAATGCTAGTATTCAATCTATTTTAATAGTTGGAGTATGTTGTGTGGTGGTAATTTTGTTATCACCTATGTATAGGGTAGCTAAAAGTAATGTTGTTGGTTGATGATTATGCCGTTTGTTGTTATTGATGACTAAGTAGTGGTGGTAACTGTTTAGATTACTCGTTGGAAAACCCTAGTTAAAATAGAGGAAAATTTTTAACATGTTGCGATGGAGTGAGCTTTGGATAATTAACATAATAAATGATCTTATCCTTAATGAAAGTATAGCTTAGAGTCTCACTTACGAATTCTTCCCTTGTGGAGATAATATTTACATGTTGAAGTCGTTGTTTAACTGAATAAGGTTCGGTTGTCGAGACGTGAATATGTAGGAGGTATGAAATTTATAGGTTGATCTTGCTGAAAGATTTGTTGAAGTACTATGTTTCAAATTTAGAATAAGAAGTAATATGATTTAGTGATCCGTGGGGATCATGTCAATGTAGTCTTGGTTGGGTGTCTTTCTGATAAGCATCATAAACCTTAATTAAAAATGTTGGGAATGGTAACTAGAGAAAGAAATTCTTATGTAAATTTTGTTAAATCCGGTTGGACTTTCTCGATGAGTAAATAGTGAATATTGAATGCTTAAATGGTAAGTGTAGTGGAATACAAGATATGATGGGATTCATGTTGAGCTGGTGTTTAAATTCTTTTGAACTAGTTGGGTCGTTTGCTATGTGGGTTGAATGTTTTCGGTCAAGGTGTTCCATATGCTGTGTTTCAGAGGTTCCCTAAAACTCATAGAAATTGGTGCAAATATTTGGTTTTGGCAAATTTGTTTAGTTGGTGCTATGAGTATGGATTTACACCACAAAAGTTTTTGAGTGGATCGCGCCCTTTCGCGTTCGCGCTGAATTATCTTTGGAATAAATTTTAAAGGAAACAAATGGACATAGAGGGTTATGTTGGAAAACTCATGAGGTTTAATTTGTAATCTTTTCCTTGCTAGAGTTGGAGTTATTTGAAAAAATCTGTGTAGAGTTTGCAAGTGCTTCAAACGGTGGTTTTTGTGGATGTTTCATCGGCGATGCTGTTAGTGAAGTGTTCTTTTTTGAAAATGAGTTTCCCTTTCTCTTTGAGAAAATTTATGGCGGTTGTTTGTGCAGATGTTTGACTTTGGAGTCAATGTTCTTTTCCAAAATGTTGATTTTGGTTAAAATGCGATGTTTTGCAAGTTTAGTTATCTATCGTTGGTAGATTCTGGTATGATGTGGTGCCTTACTGTTAACTATGCTGCCGTCATAGTTTTTATGAATTAGCGCAAATCTTGATGTTATTCGAGATTTATTCATGAGATACCGAGGAAGAAGTCGTCATGTGAATGACTTTTCGGTAGTGTTGTTACATGATGAAGGAATGGTGAAAAGTAAGCACAACATCGTTTTAGATGCTAAATGATTAAAGAGTCGTTGAGCCAGGTCGGTGAGAAAGTCATATATGGAGATATGACTAATCCGAAGTGCTCCTGAAGATTGTGCATTTATGTCATGAAACGAGATTTCCCTTGCTTTCTAGTATGAAAAGAAACAATGAAGAATTTCTGGTATGTTGGTTGTGGTGTAGGGGATTTGCATTTCCTTTGTGTCTTGGCATAGGAAATTAAAATGTGTGCTCTTTGGATGTTGCCGGATCCTTTCCAATGTGGTTTTAGCGCTTTGGGGTTGAGTTGTTGTAGGTGGACCAATTGGGTTCATGATTTTGGTTGAAGCTCACTCAATGCTTGTACTCTTTATCGTGGTCCATTGAGGGGAAGGTTGTGTTTGACTCAATGCAAACCTTATTGGAGAATTGTGTCGTTGAGATGTTCCTCGGTAGGGTTGATTAGATTATTAGTGGACCACATGGTGGTTGCTAGTAATTGTTTTCCTTTTCAGAGTGTATTGGACCTTTTTGTTGCTAAGGTTGAACGAGGTTGTGTCAACCGTAGCGATTTTGTTTGGTTGTTACATTTTCTTGCGAGTTTAAGGACCCTGACTGTAAGGTGGGCCTTTTCCTTTAGGCGGTAGTGTTGGGTATTGGTCTATTGTAAAAGAGCAATCCTTTGCAAGGTCTTAACCTTGTTTGTTTAAATAGTTGGTGGTCTTGGAGTATTTGTCTCACTTGGTTCATCGTCGTTTTGAATATGGCGAACCACAGTAGAGAGGTTGAGGTGTGAAAACACGTTTGTGCATGGGAGATGAAGAGGGTTCTAGAGGCTGGTACCGTGCCCTTCTGGAGAGTAGTTTCGATTAAAGGGATCGGGCACGTTAGTGCCAACGAGGAATAGATGGAGGAGTGTGAGACTGTTTTTCTATCGTGGTCTATTTGGGAATTGAAGTGAAGATGGAATCGTGAGAGGTTGCACTCTGTTGAGCTAAATCAACACAAGTGTTGGTTTTGGGAGCTCGCTTGTCGTTTGTTCAGGTTTAAGTTTTTGTGTGAATGTTTTATGTTGCGAAGAAGTCCTTTGTCCCTTGGGGACTTTGTTGTTGATTTTGGCGTCCTTCGGATTCGAGGTCGAATCCTGTTTAACGGGGGGAGAGTGTGACACTACGGGATGTCGAGACATCGTAAAAGGTGAAATTGGAGAATGTGACACCACAGAGTGTCGTAACCTTATATAATGTGGATGTTAAGGTCAAAAACAATATAAAATGTGGAATTAAGGTTAAAACCATACGCTATGAGGTTTAATCTCGTTTCCGGGCCGTTTCCGGGGTTTTGGGCCTTTCCGGGGGAGTTTGGGCCCAAGAGAAGGGGTTGTGGGCTTTGGTGGGAAGGAGTATGAGTCCATTTTGGACTAGGAAACCTGGTTGGGGCTGGTAAAAGGGGCTTCCCCTGCCCCTTATGCGCCCTACCTCTCCCCTTGGGCGCCCACAAGCACCCCCCCCTTGCCCTAGCCGCACCCCCTCCCCCTTTGGCCGTGCGCACCCTCCCCTTTGCCCCCTTGCCTCCCCACCTCTCCACCACCTCTCCTCCACCCCTTGCTGCCCTAGGGTAGCCTCCCTACCCCTGCACCTCGAAGATCCGCCCATTGGAGCGAGGAGCGAACCGGGAGGAGATCCATTCAGTTTTCGTGCGTTGGGCAAAGGTATGGCCATGGGAATCCTTAGGGTTGGTCTAGGTACTGTTCTAAGGGTGATTATCAAGTTTTTAGATCAATTGGTGGTGCTGGAATTGAGTAGATTAGATGAAATCTAGAAGTTGCCACGTCCTCTATTTCGGGCAGCATGAGCAGTCGACCTAGGGCTTAGGTTTTCGCCAATTTAGAGTCAGAATCTGGTCGTACGTATGTTGAAGAAGTTCTAGATAATTTCATTATCTTTCAGTGGATATAAATAACGTCCAATTCCGCCCAGCCGTTGGAAAGTTATGGCTGTTTTACCGAGCGTGTTAAAATCTGTGACGTGATTGGAACAGATTACGGTATTTTGTAGATTAAACAACTTTAGAGTCCAAATCAGTCTTTCCCATTACCTAGAAAAGGTTGGGAAATTTCCTAAGCTACGCGAGGATGTACTCGTTTAATTGATTTTGAGTTTTAGAACCCGAGTTATGCCTTTTGGAAGGCTGCTGTCCCGACGGGACAGAACTGCTGTTTTTGGGTTTTGCGAGTAGTTGGCAATGTCGGTGTAGGATCGAAGTATACGAATATAGCAATCAGAGGGGGGTGAATGATTGTGCGGAAGCTAAAACCAAATTCTTGACCTATTAAAAGTTCACCCCAAAACAGAACCAAATAATTGCCTCGTTTTCGACAAAAACAGAATGACAGAGGTTTGGTAAAACGAGAATTCCCGGAGATCCAACCGTCGAAACGATCTGAAATTTGGACACAAGAAACTAGATTCCAATGCGAATCGAACCCAAAAAGAATCAGCTCGATCGGACTTACGGATCAAAAGTTATGAGCTTCGCAAGCTTGCTGATCCAGAACTTGACGAGAATCAATCTAATCAAAACTTCAAGATTAAACAAGAACGACAAAAGATTGATCAACTAGACTTTGAGAAACACTAGATCAATACCCTAGAGAGGTTTTTGATGGATCAAATCAAGATAAAACTTGAAGAACAAAAACCAATCTAGAACTAGAACAAGCATGCAAACAAGAACCAAAACAGAAAATACTCAGAGCGACGTGGTTCTCAGAGCACGCAAAATCTTGGAAGAATTGATCTTTATTTCTTGTCTAAAATACTCTCATCAAAAGAGTACAAACCCTAAAACCAAGCTCAAAGCTTGATGCGCTCAGCTCTACTTGGTGCCTTTCAACAGAGACCCCACCTATTTAAAGCACCAACTCCACAAAGAGTTACGAATACGATTCCTATTCCCTAGAAGGAATCCGTATCCAACACAACTCTACTTGGCCCAACCTGGCCGAGTACAACTCTTGCACGCGTATGGCAATCCTACCATACTCACGTGACTAACACTTTGCACGCGTATGGCCACCTGCCATACTCACGTGACTAACACTTTGCACGCGAATGACCTCCTGCCATTCTCACGTGACTAACCATTCTTCATGTGCACCATTCTCTTAGCTCGAACGTCCCGCATGACATCCTTGACCACCAAGACCTCAGTTCCTCCTGAACCTAGTCCCGAACCTCAGTTCCTCCATGAACCTAGTTCCGGTCCCGTCATCGACCACATTCGTCTTCGAGCAATACCTGCACATGAACAAACCACGAAACAAATCCGAGCACAAGTCCACGACTTGACTCAAAGTCAATCCATGCAACTACTCACATGAGCATTGCATAAAGTCCACTTCAAAACAAGTATCATGAAATCATCACAAATTTCATAATCTCAAATTCAAACCATTTCAAATCTTGCAAAACATCCAAACCGAGCAAAACACGTTTACAACGGACCAAAATCAAAAAAACCCTAGAAAAAGTCCATTCACGACGGACCAACAAAATCGGTCCGTTGTACAAGTGAAACTCTCGGTTCCAAAAAGAAATCATTCCGGTGAAAACATGTTCACAACGGACCCAAAAAAACTTTGTCCGTTGTACATGCGAAAACAATCCTCAAAAAGCCATTCACGACAGACCCAAAAACTTAGTCCGTTGTACATGTGAAACTTACTGGTTTCTTGGAAAATTGAGTTTGGCTCAGAATCTCAAAAGCATGTCCACGACAGACCCAAAAACTTGGTCCGTCGTACATGAGAAAGTGCCAAAACATGTTTACAACAGGCCAACAAAGTTTGTCCGTCGTAGATGGGAAACTTACTGTTTCTTGAGATCTTGGTCCAAGCAAAGCGAAACTTATCGCTTCTTGTCAAATTGTCAAGCACATGCACCAAAGACATTTTGCAAATCCAATTCTAAGTTAATTTTTCAGTTCAAAGCCAATTTTTCAGCACATGATTTCACAATCTCCCCCTTGATGAAAACATTGGCAACACCACTTAGAATTGAACATTTGGCATTCACTTTACAAAAGATTTTGAAATCCAAAGGATCAAAGACCAAACAGAAAACAGAATTCCCCTTTGACCAAAATGCAAAACAAAATCTCCCCCTGAGAAGGAAAATGTGTGTGAATGTGCAATGTGCCCAAAAATTCCAAAATTCTCCAAACTTCTCCCAAAATTCTCAAATTTCCAAAAACAACTCCCCAACAACTCCCCCTTTTTCTTCTCCCCCTTTTTCCTTAAACTTTTCAATGATTCCCAAATTTCTCCCCCTTTGACAATGGATTCATCAAGAGTACAAAAGAGAGAACAGGCTCAAAATTTTTCCTGTAGCAAAGATTTCACAAGGAGAAACAAGGGAGTGCCAAGATAGGAAAAGATGAGCTCATTCAATCATATAACCTTATATATCACATAATATGCAAAATACATGATCTTGATGTGATTTTAACAAGTTAGGGAATGACATGCATCTCAACCTCAATTTAGTCAACTATAGCCAAGTACTAAGCAAGATCTTAGCAGAAAAAGCAAGACTTTAAAAATTGAAGCAACTAACAACTTAGGGCGAGCAAGTAGTTTCAACTCCAATCTAGTAGACCAATTTAATCTTTAAACAATAAGTTGCATGTGGCATGCTTGAAGCATACTTCTTTTATTTTCTAGGAGTGGCATGCTTGAAGCATACATCTTATCTTTGAGGGAATGGCATGCTTGAAGCATACATCTTATCTTTTTAGGGAAAGCAAACCCAAGCACATAACTTGAGGTTTTTTGCTTTTAACAACCCTTTTTATTGATTCCCTTTTCTTTTCATTTTTCTTTGATTATAAACATGCAAAAGTGATTAAAAGGTCTTATGAAAGAGTAAAGTTGAAACCACACTTGCTTCATAGCCCAAATTTGTCAAGAGGATTCAATATCAAGCCTAGAAAAGTAAGATATCACAGAGTATTTAGCTATAGGTAATCACCCAGGGAATTCCACAATGTCATTTTTAGTTCAAGAGAGACAATTAGATTATCATATATTAGCTCAATTACATAACATATAAAGAAATATGATAAAGTGAGCTCATCAAGTGAAAGAACTTGGCAAAGAAACTCCCTCAAAACAATCCCATTGGATGAACAATTCCAAGTTCTCCCGAATAAAAGCAAAACGAGAAGAAGACAAAGGTTTTGTGAAAATGTCCGCCAATTGATGTTCAGTATCCACATGATGAAGCACAATGTTGCCTTTTCAACATGATCTTTAAGAAAGTGAAATCCAATATCAATATGCTCAAGAAAAGGGATTACTCAAGAGGTGGCACGAACCAAATCAAATCAACATCCTCCAAAGTCAACATCGTAAAAGCTCTTAAACTAATCCATGAGGAAGCAGAAAGCCAAATGCCAAAATCTTGAGTTCTATGAAGATACCTGAAAATCCTTTTGATAGCTTGTCGATGTGGCCTTACGTGGGAAGCTTGAAAACAAGCACACACAAGCACGTGGGAAGAGTCTCTCATGTAAACCTCTAATTATCTCGTCCTCAACAAAGATTATCATCATCTTTATGAACAAAGACACTCTCCCCTGAACATATGCACTTGTACCTGCATCATTTGAACTAGTGCCTTTTTGCGAAACAGAAGTGGAAGAAGCATCTCCAAAGGCAACACTTTCGACATGAGATGCACGAGTGAAGGAGAACCAAATCTTATCACTGAACATATGAAGTGAGCATCCGAAATTCACTAGCCACATGTTCTCCCTCCTCGTGAGAAGCCTACATAGAAGCGAGAAAGTGTCGAGGTCTCGATCTTGGGGTTAGAAATAAGATGTTTAGGAATCCAAGATCGAGACACACAACTGACAACAAAGAGGGCACAACACAAGCAGTCTTATGCACAAAATCAAATTTGCCTGTTCAGTGTTTCTAGCAACAAAAGGTGCTTGCATCACCCTAGGCACGTAGTGAGAAGCAAAGCGTGCCTTTCGAAATTAGACCTAGCCTTAGCTCTTTCTTTCTTTTGTTGTTTGGCTAGTCTAAAGCAAAAATCTACTAAATGTCCATCTCTACCACAATGAGTGCAAGTGTATTTAACAGGATGTTTGGCTTTAGAAGTAGAAGCAACATTTGCATTCATCATAGTAGAAGATAACACTCCAAAGAGACTTAAAGACAGTTTTCTTAGGCTCATTGACAATTTCAAATTTTCCTCCGTCAAGTGTTTTAACAACAAGTGGGAGCATGTGATTTATGATGAGCATAAGAATCAAAACCTAAACCTTTGTTATGAGTGCTGACTTTTGATTGATCCAAAATCATGTTTAGGTTCTTCTTTCCTTTAGTGAAACGTTCTAATGATTTGTCCAAGTAATCAACTTTTCGAGAAAGAGTTAAACAATTATTGCAAGGAACATTCACTTTTCCTTTTGCTTACGACAAGTTGAGCATGAAAGAACCTCATGTGTAAGCAGATCATCAGTCAATTGAGAAACCCTAGCATTTGCATCTTTTAATTTTAATTCAAGAGTTGAGCATTTAGAACAAGAAGTTAAACCATGCAAATCATCAGTGAAACAGCTAGCATGTTTAATATGTTTCTCATTTTTCTCACTTTCAGCATTAATTTTCTCAATCAAGGAAGCATGTTCTTTCCTAAGCGAAGTAAGCTCATTCCAAATTAAGTCACATGATTTGCAAGCATCATCATCAGGAATCAAAGTTTTAAGTCTAGCAATTTCAGCATTCAATGATTCAACAACAAACTCATGTTTCTTAATTTTCTTGTCACGTTTATCAAGCAATTTACCAAGACGAGCAACAGTAATAGCTAATTCATCGTAAGAAGGATCTACCTCATTGAAGTCATTTGTCATGATCGCCTCGGTGAAGTATCGCCGCTTTTGGCCATGAGACACAACCCCGTCAACTCATGCTTGCTTGGAGTTGCATCATCCTCGCTGCTCTCCGAATCCACATCGCTCAAATTGACTTGTTCAAGAGCGGAAAGAACTCGATGGACAACTTTGCGGTTGATGAAGTTCTTCTTCTTTCTATCACTTGGAGAGAACTTCTTCTTCTCTTTTCTTCATCGTTGTCCTTCTCCTCCCTTGATGCTTTACTTGCAAGTTTTGGACAGTTTGGACGAATATGGTCGAGATCACCACACTCATAGCATCTTGGAGGATCACCACCACTTCTCTTTCTCTTTATCACATTTTGCAAAGCTTTGTTAAAGCGAGAAGAGAGTAGTGACAAGTCTTCTCGAGAATTGCTCAATCTGTTCATCGGTTAGTGAAGAAAAGAAAGATAGAGCAAAACTTGAAGCGGCACCATTATGAGATATGCTAGATTGAGATGTCAAAGCAATTGATTTATGATCATTCTTTCTAGCAAAAACATCTAATTCATGAGTTTTCAACTTAGAATAAAGAACATCTAAAGTAAGTGTACTCATGGTAGTAGATTCTTGTATAGATGTTACTTTCATCTCCCACACCGACATGTCCAAAGCACTAAGCAATTGTCTAGCATTAGCAGCATCATCAAAGCTAACTCCAACAGCACGCAAATTGCTAAGAATCTTATTAAAACGTGCAAAGAAGTCATCTACCGACTCACTAGGTTTCATCTCAAAACGCATGTATTCTTTTTTGTAAATATCTTGACGAACCTCTTTAATAGTGTTAGAACCCTCATGGTAATCACAAAGAGATTTCCATACCTCATATGCAGATCGAAGATGAATCACACGATCGAAGTCGCTACGTCCCAAGCCTTGGATGATCAAGTTGCGCGCCTTACTATTTGCTTCAACATGTGCGCGATTGGTGTCGTTGACGTTGTCGTTTGCAGGGACATCATATGGTTTGTAGACCTTCTCCCAAATTTCGAATCCCTGAGCTTGGATGAACGCCTCCATCTTGGCCTTCCAAAACTGAAAATCAACACCATTGAACACACAAGGTTTTGTCGAATAATGATCCATTGATCTAATCACCGATTAAGATAGATTAGAAAAACCTTGCTCTGATACCACTTGTAGGATCGAAGTATACGAATATAGCAATCAGAGGGGGGGTGAATGATTGTGCGGAAGCTAAAACCAAATTCTTGACCTATTAAAAGTTCACCCCAAAACAGAACCAAATAATTGCCTCGTTTTCGACAAAAACAGAATGACAGAGGTTTGGTAAAACGAGAATTCCCAGAGATCCAACCGTCGAAACGATCTGAAATTTGGACACAAGAAACTAGATTCCAATACGAATCGAACCCAAAAAGAATCAGCTCGATCGGACTTACGGATCAAAAGTTATGAGCTTCGCAATCTTGCTGATCCAGAACTTGACGAGAATCAATCTAATCAAAACTTCAAGATTAAACAAGAACGACAAAAGATTGATCAACTAGACTTTGAGAAACACTAGATCAATACCCTAGAGAGGTTTTTGATGGATCAAATCAAGATAAAACTTGAAGAACAAAAACCAATCTAGAACTAGAACAAGCATGCAAACAAGAACCAAAACAGAAAATACTGTAGCGACGTGGTTACTGTAGCACGCAAAAATCTTGGAAGAATTGATCTTTATTTCTTGTCTAAAATACTCTCATCAAAAGAGTACAAACCCTAAAACCAAGCTCAAAGCTTGATGCGCTCAGCTCTACTTGGTGCCTTTCAACAGGAGACCCCCACCTATTTAAAGCACCAACCCACAAAGAGTTCTGAATACGATTCCTATTCCCTAGAAGGAATCCGTATCCAACACAACTCTACTTGGCCCAACCTGGCCGAGTACAACTCTTGCACGCGTATGGCAATCCTACCATACTCACGTGACTAACACTTTGCACGCGTATGGCCACCTGCCATACTCACGTGACTAACACTTTGCACGCGAATGACCTCCTGCCATTCTCACGTGACTAACCATTCTTCATGTGCACCATTCTCTTAGCTCGAACGTCCCGCATGACATCCTTGACCACCAAGACCTCAGTTCCTCCTGAACCTAGTCCCGAACCTCAGTTCCTCCATGAACCTAGTTCCGGTCCCGTCATCGACCACATTCGTCTTCGAGCAATACCTGCACATGAACAAACCACGAAACAAATCCGAGCACAAGTCCACGACTTGACTCAAAGTCAATCCATGCAACTACTCACATGAGCATTGCATAAAGTCCACTTCAAAACAAGTATCATGAAATCATCACAAATTTCATAATCTCAAATTCAAACCATTTCAAATCTTGCAAAACATCCAAACCGAGCAAAACACGTTTACAACGGACCAAAATCAAAAAACCCTAGAAAAAGTCCATTCACGACGGACCAACAAAATCGGTCCGTTGTACAAGTGAAACTCTCGGTTCCAAAAAGAAATCATTCCGGTGAAAACATGTTCACAACGGACCCAAAAAACTTTGTCCGTTGTACATGCGAAAACAATCCTCAAAAAGCCATTCACGACAGACCCAAAAACTTAGTCCGTTGTACATGTGAAACTTACTGGTTTCTTGGAAAATTGAGTTTGGCTCAGAATCTCAAAAGCATGTCCACGACAGACCCAAAAACTTGGTCCGTCGTACATGAGAAAGTGCCAAAACATGTTTACAACAGGCCAACAAAGTTTGTCCGTCGTAGATGGGAAACTTACTGTTTCTTGAGATCTTGGTCCGGCGCAAAAGCGAAACTTACTGCTTCTTGTCAAATTGTCAAGCACATGCACCAGCACATTTTGCAAATCCAATTCTAAGTTAATTTTTCAGTTCAAAGCCAATTTTTCAGCACATGATTTCACAGTCGGGGTAGATGAGGGTTTGCTTACTGTTTTGTGGACATGATTGTGAGTGTTTGGTACGTTTGTGTAGGTGGTGTGACCCCGGGAGTGCCTTCTACTTCCCGCCAATCCGTTGTCCGTGGTTGACGCAAGTGTATTGTAATGGATAGCGATTTGTAGGTTGCTTGTTGAGAATAGATGAAATTGACTATATGATATGATCACTTGACATGCTTTAATGATTGCCAATGATATGATGAGCATGTTTATTATGTTATGATGCCATGTGTTAATGTACAAGTTAAATATGATGTTGGCATAATTGCATACATGGCATGTTACATGGTCCGGGCGGTGAGAAAGTCATAACTAGTCCGGGGAAGGTCGGTGAGAAAGTTATGACTATTCCGGAGAGCCAATGAGTAAGTCCTACATCGTGATTCCATTCACCGCGGTGAACGGAAGCGAGGAGTAGGCACCCTCCATCTTCGAGATGGAAGGGGGGAGAGGGTGCACACTGACGGGTGTGTACTCAACCAAACCGGTATGAGTTTCCAAGGAGACATGAGCATAGCATTGCATTGCATACATAATGATGATGATAATGATATGTGATCATGAATGAGATGGTTCACATGATGTGAGATATTATTGCCATGTAATTGTTCTTATTGTACCATTGTAATATGCTTCCTGAGTTTCGAACTCACGCTTGTGTTTTCTTGTTGTTTTATGTACCATGAGACTGGCATGCGGGGAAGGGAAATAGTCACACTTCCGCACGTAGCTTCACTCATTTGATTCTACAAGTCATGCAATTAGTTTATTTACAATAAATTGCGTGTGATGATTATTGCTTTAAGGTTTAGCTTTGCTAAATGAGAGTCTTATTGTTCGTTTGACTCTTGGAGACATTACATGTTTGAAACTAGACTTATATTGTTGCTAAGTTGTTAATTACTGCTGTTTTTAGTTGTCTCTCATATTCCATATATTGCTATACTATTGTTGCTCCTTCAAATCATGTTAAAACAAAGGAGATGGTGCCGAAATTTTGGGTTTTAGCATTTACTCTTTTGCTGTAATTTACCTTAATTCAGGGTATTTAGATGTTGTTTAGCTCATGTTTGGTAGCTGTCGGGGATTGGCTATCTGGCAAAAGACCACGGTACCCCCGTGAAAAGCTAAACCCGCCGACCAAGCAACACTAAAAGAAGATGCTCGGAGAACGAAACGAGCATCCCTCCTTCTCCTCCGAGCATACGCATTTGCACCTTCGCTCGCAGAAGCACCAAACACACCCCCCCCCACGAGCAAGCATGCTCGTAGAGGCCACGACCTGCTCGGGTGTTTTGGTCGGGGTGCCCGGTCAATGCCACAAGGAAGGAAGGTGGCAACCAATCAGCCGGAGATCAAGGGAAATCATACCCGAAATTCAAATAGCGCCCGGATCAAGGGCAGTAGATCGTAAGTACGATTGCGCGGCGCGATCCCAGGAGGTAGTTACCTTCTATGTACCTCTAGTCGTAGTATTTAAACCCCCCTGAAGATCTGTAACGGAGGAGGGACACTGAGATAGAACACAATACACTGGAGTAGGGCTATTATCTCGGCGGTGAGAGGCCCGAACCAGGATAAAACACCGTGTTCCACCCTTCTTCTTCTCCCGACCTCACGTCGCTCGAACGCCCTCTTCGGTCCGTGCGGCGACGGGCTCGTTGATCCCCATTCAACAAGTAAGCTCGACGGGAGCCCGTTCTCCAATCGCCGATACCGGCGCCGTCTGTGGGGACGGCAGCTTGATTCCGTGCGGATCAAGATCCTCGAGGATGCCAAACTCGGGAGACACTCGGGACCTTTGTGTTTTTGACCACGTTGAAGATGACGACGCGTGTACTACGCCGCCGACAACGTGGCGGGGTGACCGATCCTATCGGTCACACCGAAGTCTGGGAGCCTTTCCCGACACGGAACGCGAGGGCGTATCCTCCATTCCCAGACATTACCCTCGGAGACCCCGAGGATGATCGCGACGAGCTCTACGATGGCCTGGACATACCCATTTACCTAGAGCTCGACCGAGAGATCAAGGCCCCAAGGGGATACAATGATGTCCCCATCGCTTTCATCCCGCTCTCGTCGAGTCAACGTGGCCGGAGCCGTGCGGAGCCCGGAGAGGATCCTCGACGCTGCCAAGCACGACCACTACGAGGCCAGACTCCACCTGGAGGCGTCTTTGGGAAAGACCTCGCAAGCATTCGCCGCCAGGCAAAGGGGAGGTGCGCTTCCACGGAAAGGAACTCGTGGGTACCGAACTCCCGATCGCACTCGAGCACCGCCAAAGCTCACCGCCGCCGATTCACCGGAAGCGAGGAACGGCTACAGGCCTTGGCGGCGGTCGTGCGTGACTGCGCAGCTTTCCCGAGCAAGTAGACTTAGAGGCCGTGGGGCGTGGTCGTAGCCGAAGATTTGGAAAGGCTTGCCGCCGAGCTAAAAGTCTCGGATCCCCTCGTGGTCGGGATGCCCGAGTGTTTCCCGACCATCGCGAACACTTCGCGGCGCCGCCAGAGGTGAATCTCGGAGCCATGCTCGAGATCGCCCTGCATCGCTTAATCCGATCCGAAAGGCCCCAATAGCCACAGAGCAACCTCGAGGCGATATCTGCCTAATCGCCAGACATTTAACGCTCAACGCTTCCACGACCAAGCGGTCATCGGCACGACCGTCACAGGAGGTTTTCTCCGACTCGGCCCGCTGGGCGTTGGGTGGAAGACCCGCGTGGAGGCCATGACCGAGGGTTTCACCGCGAAACCCCGAAGTTTCGATTCTTGCCGGCCTTCACGAGCTCCCTCCGGGACGTCGCATGGCCGAACAGATTCAAGCCCGGCCACGTCGAGAGATTCAACGGGACCCAGAACCCGGACGAATTCCTCTCAATATACACTACCGCCATCCTCGCCGTCGGAGGCAATGAGGGGGTGATGGCAAATTACCTGCCGACGGTTCTGGACGGAGCCGCTCGTACGTGGCTTTTCAATCAGAAGGAAGGATCCATACGGTCCTGGGGGCAGCTCAGCGCCGCGCTCCGAGCAAATTTCCAGAGCTGCTACATCCGCCCGGGAAAGGAGCGCGACCTGGAGCGCTTGATACAGACGGACAGGGAAACCCTGCGATGGCTTCGTCAGAGGTTCATCCAGGTCCGGAACTCGATCCCGAACATATCGGACTAGTCTGTCGTCCGAGCTTTCAAGTTCGGGGTACGAGACGTGCGCTTCACACAGGACCTGGAGATCCACCCGGACCTAACGGCGAACGAGCTCTTCCGAATGGCAGATCGATACGCCAACGCAGATGAAGCCGTCCAATGGAAGAAAATGTTGGATGAAGGGAAGTCGCCGCCACCTGGTCTAGAGACCTCGGCTAGCAAAAAGGGCTCGACTCAGAGATAAGAAGATCAAGAAGAAGAAGAAAAAGCAACCCTCGTCGACCATGGTAGCGCGGTGGAACAACAACAACCCCGAGCAACCCAGCCAGCAGCCGGGGCTTAATGCTCGGGAAGAGGACAACCACCTGTGCCTCGAGGACGAGGCGACCAAGCGGACCGACGAGGCGACCAAGCCGGACCGACGAGGCGACTAAGCGGACCGACGGCGACTCTCATCGCCCACTTCACCAGCGCACGGGCACGACCTACGAAATTGCCGAACGTGGACCTACCGCCTGGAGTAGTTTTACAGCGGCAGGGGTCCCATGCCGACGCTTCCAGAGCAGGGTGAAAATGACAAAGGAAAACAGGCCACCGAGGAAAGTGAGGATGACATGGAATACCAAGAACCAAGGAATCACATAGCGGTCATCTTCGGGGGCTCCTCCGCCTACAAGTCCCGACGGGACTTAAAGGAGGCCGCAAGGGAAGTGCACCATGTTACCTGTGGTAAGCCTCCCAGTGCAAAGAAATTTGAAATGGTCGGAGGTATCCCTCACCTTCTCCAAGGACGATTGTCCCCTTGGGATGACCAAACCCCAGAGGCTTCCGATGGTCGTGAACCCCACCATCAGCAATACCGTCGCTTGGTCGGGTCCTCATAGACTCCGGAGCTCTTTGGACCTTATTTCAGCCAAGGTTTTGGACGAGATGCAGATTCCTCGCTCCAAAATCAAGAGTGTGGCCGTGCCCTTCTTCTGATAGTCCCGGCACCTCGATCAAACCTCCGGGACAGGTCGCCCTGCCCGTAAGTTTCGCGGCCCAAGTAACTTCAGAACGGAGCTAATCACCTTCGAGGTGGTAGACTTGAGTCGGCCTACAACGCCATCCTCGGCAGCCGGCCTTGGCCAAGTTCATGGCCGCCTCGCATCACGCTGTGACGCTGCCTCAAGATTCCCGGCCGAACGGAGTCATAACCGCCAAAGGGAACCACAAGTCCGCACTCAATTGCATTTAAAGAGCGCTGGATATGGTCGGTCATTGCCCACTCGCGCCCTCGACCAAGAGCCGAAGCATTCCCGGCCTAAACTTGCCCTCCAACCTGGAGGAGAGACCAAGGTCGCTCCGCCAATGAGTCGGAACCGGCCATGTCGCTCATTTGGGATCTTCCTTAGATCCCAAATAGGAACTCGAGCTCGTCACTTTCCTCCGAGCAAGGCCGGATGCGTTCGCTGGGAACCATCCGACATGCCTGGGTCCCAAGGAGGTGGTCGAGCACAAAGCTAGCGGTTCAAATTTCGACAAAAACCAAAGTGAGACAGAACTTAGACGCTTTTCCCTAAAACAAAGCGATCATCCGGGAGGAACTTGATAAACTCCTAAAAGCTGGCTTCATCAGAGAGATCGAGCACTCCGAGTGGCTAGCCAATCCAGCCTCGTCAGGAAGAAAGGAGGCAAGTGGCGCAAGGCCGACCACACGGGTTTGAACGCAGCGTGCCCAAAAGACAACTATCCGCTGCCTCGCATAGACCAATTGGTGGACGCAACGGCAGTGGTCACGCACCATGAGCTTCCTAGACGCCTATTCAAGCTATCATCGATCAGCCTGTCGCGAAGACGAGGGAAAGACTTCCTTCATCACCCCGCTCGGTACCTTTCCGCTATACGACCATGTCTTTCGGTCTGAGAAACGCGGGAGCAACCTTTCAACGCCTCATGCAGAAGACTTTCACAGACCAAATAGGTCGAAATTTGGAGGTGTATGTCGACGACATAGTTGTCAAAAGCAAGAGTACTTCGGGTCACGTTGCTGACTTGGAAGAAACTTTCAGAACCTCAATAAGCATCGAATAAAGCTAAATCCGTAAAAATGCGATTCGGCGTGAAGGCCGCAAGGTGCTCGGCTACATGGTCGGGCCACATGGCGTTGGGGCTAACCCGAGAAGATCGAAGCCATTGAGAACATGAGGTCGCCACATGCGTAAAGGAAGTACAAGCTCTGACCGGAAGAATGGCCGCCTTAAGCCGGTTCGTCTCCCGGCTGGGGGAGCGAGGACTACCTTTCTTTAAAGCCCTCCGCAAACATGATGGCTTCACGTGGACCGAGGAAGCTGATCGCGCGTTCAAAGAGCTAAAACAGTACCTCTCCAAACCGCCCGTCCTCGTCACACCCACGGCAGGGGAAGAATTGCTATTATATCTGGCGGCAACCCCGCAAGCGGTAAGCTCGGTGTTGGCGATGAGAGAAATGGTACCCAATGACCTATCTATTACGTCGGCCAAGTACTTCATGGACCAAAGGAGCGTTACCCGAGGTCCGTAAGCCATCAGACTCATTCTTTGATGGCCTCCCGGAAGTTGCGTCACTACTTTCAAGCACACAAGATCGTGGTGCCGACCGGCTTCCCACTCAGGGAAATCCTGAAAAATCAGGACGCCAGTGGTCGCATAGCCAAGTGGGCAATGGAGCTCGCCGAGTTCGAGCTGGTGTTCTCAGCCCGCACGGCGATAAAATCACAAGTCTTGGCTGATTTCGTGGCGTATCGGTCGGCTCGGCACCACCAGCCAATGACCAATGATTCGACGGAAACTCCTGGACCTTGTATTTTGACGGATCCCGAGCATACGAGCGCCGGGTCGGCGTCATCTTGGTCTCCCGGATGGAGAACAGCTACAAGACGCCATCCAACTACATTTCACGCGACTAACAACGCGCGGAGTACGAAGGCCTTTTGGCCGACTTCGGGCATGTAAATCGCTAGGAGTCCAACGGCTCACCGTGAAGGGCGATTCACGCTGGTCGTGAACCAGGTCAACAAGGAGTATCGTTGTTCGATACCTCAATGGCGCCAGACTGGCCGAAGTAAGGAAGATGGAGAAATACTTCAAGAATTTGAAGTAATCTACATCCCCGTGAAGGATAATTCCCTGGCCGACCAAATGTCTAAGGTCGGTTCCTCTCAAACCACCGCCCGCGGGGTGCTTATCGAGCACCTACATAAGCCCTCCATTCCTCTGAAGAGGAGGCACCAGAGACCGGCGGTAGGGTCTCATTCCTCGAGCAAAGCGCAAATTGGATGACGCCATTCATCCAATACCTTGCGCATGGGACATTGCCCGAGGAAGAAGCCGAGCGTTCCCGGCTAACAAGGCGATCTTCTCAGTACAGATCGATCGGCGCGACCTATACCGGAAAGGCGCATTAGGAATCCTTTCCAGATGCGTCTCCCAGGAGGAAGGCCAGTACCTTCTTCGTGATATCCACGAAGGGATGTGCGGAGCTCATTCGTCTTTCAGAACGCTTGTGAGCAAGGCCTTCCGATTGGGTTACTACTGGCCTACGGCCTTGACGGACGCACGGTCAATCGTAACGACCTGCCGAGCATGCCGCCCATGCTCGCAAATCCCGCCAACCAACAGACGCCCTACAAACCATACCGCCGTGGCCATTCTCGACCTGGGTCTCGACGCCCTGGACCCTTTCCCCGAGGTCGAAGGCTGCAAGTATTTGCTCGTGGCCATCGACACTTTCACTAAGTGGATAGAGGCCGAGCCCGTCTCGACCATCTCGCCCAGCGGCCAAGAGATTCCTCCGCAGAATGTGGTAACTCGGTTCGGGATACCCAACCGCCTTATCACAGACAACGGGACCCGATTCACTAGTGAACTGTTCCAAAGTTATCGCGAGGAGGTCGGGACCAAGGTCTGCTTTCGCCTCGTGGCACATCCACGAGTAACGGAGCAATGAGCGAGCAAATGGTCACTAGTCCAGGGTATAAAAGAGGGTCTTTAAGACCCTCAACCAAAGACAAGCAAAGTGGGTGGAGGAGCTTCCGCCGTTTCTTGGTCTGTCTCGCACCACGACAAGTCGAGCCACAAAGTAGACGCTTTCCAACTTCGTCTACGCGCGGAAGCCATTCTACCTGCCGAGATCGTGCTGGGTTCCCCGAGGGTGCAACCGATCGATTCCATCGATCAAGAGGTTGAGCGCCTCGTCGACCTGGACCTCGTCGAAGCGACACGCGAACGGGCGTTGTTCGTCTGGCGACTTACCTACAGGCTCTTCGTAGGCATGCAGCCAAGACAGTCAGACCTAGGGCCCTACAAGTTGGCGACATGGTCTTACGAAGAGTTCAAGACCTGTCGAAGGCCAACAAGCTGACCCCAAGATGGGAGGGACCCTACACGGTCATGTCTACAGCACGCCCGGGGGCTGTTCGCCTCGCGATGCCGGATGGTCGGAGCTCACCAAAGACTGAACATCGATCAATCACAGAAATTCTACGCTTAGACGAGTACTCCTATCTCGCGCCCTTGGCGTTCTTTCAAATAAATCATTTTCCTCTTTCTCGTGTTTTCACCTCGCTTTGTCGAACGAGCATCGCCGTCTACCAAAGACCGCAGATTTAACTTATCCGACAAGTATGAGCGCACCATTTCCCTTGGCCCCCGGCCGGATGCTCGCCCAAACGTTCACTTTCCACAGTAGCTCTTCACTGTATGCGTGGTCGGGCGCGAGCATCCACTCTAAGCCCGGTTCAGTGACCATGCGGGTATGGTGGCTCTACGTAGTGTTGGTTTAAAGCTCGTCTGCCCTGTGCTCACACTTCTCTCAACACAACCGATCTATCTAAGTCATTCAAAAAAAAAAAAATCGTCACGACCAAAGCGACCCTTAAATTCTCCCATGAACAAACTCGTGCTCGCAACAGTGAGGGCACGACCTTTGTCCATGGCAGGGGGGCTCCGTATGATAGGAACGTTCCGTCCCTTCTTATCAAGGATCCTTTGCTCGTATCTATGCTATATGCTCTATGCAGGAACTTGTTTCCTTTTCTGCAGAACCTGGATCATATGGTCATATGTTGAAGGCGAAATCAAGAAAAACATGCAAGGAACAAACACCTGCGAGTTTGCTCATTTAACCCAAGCGTTGTTTTTTTACAGTGGTGTACACGAGCTAAAAATAAAAGAGGAGCTAAGTCCTACGCTCGGCCTGGAGGGCAGCGAGCCTGCCCTAAGGGAGTCGACCTCCGCCTCTAGGTCCAGACCTTCCGCTGTCAAGCGCGACCTTCGGGCGCGCTTTCCCGGAGGCGCTGCGCCTCCTTGAGCTGGGCTTCCTCGCGCTCCCGAGCTCGCGGAAGATCCTGCCGAAGATTCACCAGCTCCTCGTCAAGCTCGGCGCACTTCTGCTCTGAAGTGCTCTTCGGTCTCGCTCTGGAGGAGCTGATCCCGAGCCCGGCGATGAGGCTCTCGCCGATTCCAGCCGCTTCAGTCGGCCTCGCGCACCTCGGAGACTCCGACGCCAAGATCGGCGATCTTGGCGTCTTGCTCATGATGGTACGACCAAGATTTTCTCAAGGAGACCGAGGTAGCGTCGATATCCTCCATAGCCTTCGGCAAACTTCGGGCGTAAAGAGAAAAGAGAAGGGAAAAAGGCGAGCAGACTCCCGGAAGATCGATCACAGAAAAAGAAGAAACATGAAACTTACCGTAAGGGCCCTGACCGACCTTGTCCTGAAGCCGCTGGCGGTCGGTCGCGCCAGCCGAAAGAAGGGATTGACCAAGTCATCCGGCCGGCGTCGAGGTCTTGCTCTCCTCGAGCACCCGGTGCTCTTAGGAGAGCAACGGCGCCACCACCTTCGACCAACCCCGGTCGCCTAGGCTGATCCTCTTCCACAAAGCGGCTCGTGGTCGCTTTTCCCCAGTCGGGCACCGCGCCGGGTCAGACGCCAACCACGAAGCGCCGCCACTCCTTGCTCGCGGCCGAGGCGGTTGGTCGTTAACGACCACCTCCGCCTCTTGTCCTCTCTGCACTGAGGCGACCAATGCTCATGATCGAGGCATTGGATCGAGGGCGATCACCTCCGCCTCTTGTCCCTCCGTAGTCGGAGGCGACCGATGCTCCGCGGCCGAGGCGTTTGATCGAGGACGATCACCTCCGCCTTGCACCTCCATGGCCGGGACGCCCGGTGCCCCAAGGCCGAAGGAGTTAGGTCGGGACGACCTCCTCCTCTCCTTGGCTCACGGCCAAGGGTCGTTGGTCGGCGACCAAGCTCCCTTCCTCGGGGCTCGGCGCTGGGCCTCGCCCGCGATCGTCTCTTCGCAAGGGACCAAGGCCAAGGCGTCTTGGTCTCAGTCCCCTGCGGCTCCTGCTCCTCCGCGGCCGGAATAGGTTCCGCGTCCGCTGAAGAAAGCACGGGTCCCGCCGAGGGAAGCTCGGGCTCCACTGAGTCCGTAGCTGGCGCCGGCTCCTCCCCCGTCTCGGCCATCACTCGGTCGACGACGCGGTCGAGCTCGGCGTCCACTGCAGAGTCGATAATCTCCTCAGCCATCTGGCGGAAGTCCAAAAACGACATCCGAGCTATCACGCCCACACCAAACGGGGTGGGGTTAGCCCGAAGAAAATCGCAAGACAAGAGCAGAATAAGAGAATGAAGTAAGAGCTTACCTTCTGCCCGGCGAGCGGCGCCATCCTCCTCGGCCCCCTCGCTTCGGGCCACGGGCGACCTGCCCGCGGCGGCCTCGTAGGCCTCGGCCACGACCACGACGCGCTCCTCAGCGTCGGCCCGCACGTGCCATCGCTGGGTCGACGTCGTCCATGTCGACCTCTTCCAGCGTCGAGGCGGTCTGAGAGGTCGACCTCCTGCTCCTTCTGACCAGAGCATAAGTGTCCTCCTCTTCTTCCTCCTCCTCGGGGGCATCGACCACCCGAGTGAGCTGGTCCTGGAGGGCCTTGATCTGCCTCTCCACCGCCTCCTTGGTCGGAGAGACCTGGCCTCCTCCTCGGCCTTCTTCGCCGCTCGGCGAGCTGTTCCATCGGCCCATCAGCTCCGGCCTCCTCCGTTTGAAGTCATCGAACCAGATTCGAAGTTCGCTTACCTCCTGGCGGTCGGCGTACTCAAGGTGCGGCGTGGGGGTCCTGGTCGAAGCTCGGCGCCTCGACCGCTTGGCGCGGAGGCGAGGCGGATACTTGGCGGCCTCGACCCGCCGCCTCTTGCGGAACCCTGGCCGGGTGCCGGCTGCGGCGGCTGCGGCACTCGACACGGCAAGATCAAGGGCGACCTTCTCCTGCAAACAATCGGAGGAATAAGCTCGAAAACGTGCCTCGAACGGAAGCGGGAAGATGTACTTACCGCGCCGCCATGGTCAAAAATGTTCTTGGGGACCTGACGATTGGGCGTCGGCTCCTTCTCTTCTGGCGCCGAACATCTCGGCGACCCTCTCGTCAACTTGATCCGTCCTGAGCTGCGCCGCAACCGAAGACTAAGACAAAAGATATATATATATGCATAGCACCGATCACCGTAAAGCGGCGATGCTCGGAAAGAGGTCCAGAACATACCGCGTTGTCCTCGCGGGTGAAGTCGTGCCACCCGGTCACCTCGAAGAAGGGATGCTCGCGGCGCCTCGAGGGACACCGGTTGAAGGTGAAGTCCTGGCGATATCCCGACCAGTGAGCCCCATCCGGGCAAGCTCACCGATCGCCCCGAGCACCCGCTCTTCCTCAAAGTTGCACTGCAAGGCGCGCTGCCTCGAGGGCGGAGCGCCCTCCCCAAGATAGACCAATCGGGACCCCTCCGCCTTCTTCCGGTAGAACCAGAGGTCGGCCCAACCCGACACCGAGTCCTTCGTGAGCAACGAAGGGGTACTCGTATGGTCGGTTGGGCCGAGGCGAAGATAAACGCAACCAATGGAGCCATCCTTACGGCATGGAAGGGGAATAGAAGTGAAAGAAGAGGCTAGCCGTGGGCATTACACCCACGTAAGCCTCGCAAAGATGGGAGAAGATTGCGAGAGAAAGGATAGAGTTGGGGTGGAGATGAGAGATCTCGCACCCACGTAGGCAAGCACGGAGGCGAGGAAGTCGCTCTCGGCGAGCATTTAAGCCCGTTGATGGCGTACAACTCGCAGGAGACGATCTCCGTCTCCCGCGGTGCCGGCACCGCATCATCCCCGGGCACTCGACTCGAGCTTGGGTCGGCGTACCCCTCGTCCGTGAGCACCTGGAGCCTCCTTCGGGTCATCTGGCTAACCTTGAAACGCGCCATGGCCGAAGAAGGAAGGGGAGCGAAAAGGGTTCTTGGGCGCTAGGGCTCTTGGAAGATTTTTGGCCGAAGACGAGCAAAGAGACAATGTAACTCCGACCTCTCCCGGTAGAAAGGGTTAAAAGACAGCGAAGGGGCAGGTTAAAATCGCCGCCTATCACGTAGCGACACTGGCCGAGAAAGCGCGCTTCCGAAACCGCTGCATCACTACAAGGAGGCTTCTCAGAGAAGGAACCGCAGAACAACCAAACGACACGCCCACGCGGAGCAAGCACGCGGCGGGTAAAGAAGTTCGTCTCCCGACGAAAAATGGTCGTGAGCCACGACCAAAGGAAATTCAATCCCCCTTCAAGTCTTCTTAGGCTCAAGGGGAAGCCCGAGGGTTCCCCACTTGAACCTCGGGGGCTAGCTGTCGGGGATTGGCTATCTGGCAAAAGACCACGGTACCCCCGTGAAAAGCTAAACCCGCCGACCAAGCAACACTAAAAGAAGATGCTCGGAGAACGAAACGAGCATCCCTCCTTCTCCTCCGAGCATACGCATTTGCACCTTCGCTCGCAGAAGCACCAAACACACCCCCCCACGAGCAAGCATGCTCGTAGAGGCCACGACCTGCTCGGGTGTTTTGGTCGGGGTGCCCGGTCAATGCCACAAGGAAGGAAGGTGGCAACCAATCAGCCGGAGATCAAGGGAAATCATACCCGAAATTCAAATAGCGCCCGGATCAAGGGCAGTGGATCGTAAGTACGATTGCGCGGCGCGATCCCAGGAGGTAGTTACCTTCTATGTACCTCTAGTCGTAGTATTTAAACCCCCCTGAAGATCTGTAACGGAGGAGGGACACCGAGATAGAACACAATACACTGGAGTAGGGCTGTTATCTCGGCGGTGAGAGGCCCGAACCAGGATAAAACACCGTGTTCCACCCTTCTTCTTCTCCCGACCTCGCGTCGCTCGAACGCCCTCTTCGGTCCGTACGATGGGGCTCTGTTGATCCCCCATTCAACAAGTAAGCTCGACGGGAGCCCGTTCTCCAATCGTCGACAGTAGCATTCAGGCATACTTGATGCCGGGGTGTTACAATTATGGCATGAAAACTGGCCCAGTCGGTGAGAAAGTCATAACTAGTCCGGTAAGGTCGGTGAGAAAGTTATGATTAATCCGGAGCGCCATTGAGTAAGACCTACCTCGTGATTCCATCCACAGTTGTGAATAGAAGCGTGGAGTAGGCACCCTCCATCTACAGGATGGAAGGGGAAAGAGGGTGCACGCCGACGGGTGTGCACTCGGCAATATCGGTATGTGCTTCAAGAAGACATGTGCATTGCATTATGTGATGATGTTATATGATGATGTCAATGATATGCATACACTGTGAATATGAGATGTTTATGATGTTGTATATGAAAAGTAGTGATGAAGGTATTGGAATGTGTTTTCTTGTTCCATTGCAATATACTTGTTGAGTGATGAACTCACGTGTGTTTATGTTGTTTTTCTTAGGTACCATGAAACCGGCATGCAGGAAAAAGGGTTTAGCTACACATCTACACGTAGCTCCACACAAATTAGACAGTGTTATCATTTGTAGTCATGATAATAAAAGTAATGCCATGAAACTAGGAGAATTGCTTAACTGTGTGCTCGGTCTTATTATTTGATTCGTTTAGCTCATGAAGTGGTTGAATGCTTTATCCTGGACTTATATTGTTGCTATGTCACCTGTTATTGATGTTTTAGATGCTTTCCATTATGATATAACTTGTGATAATTTGTTGTTGCTCCGAATCATGGAAAAATAAAGGAGATGCTATCGAAATTTTCGGTTTTAGCATTTGCACCTTTGCTGTAATTTAGCTTTATTTGTGGTATTTAGTTGCTGTTAGTCTATGTTTGGTAACATCCAGGGCATACTAGATGTCGGGGTGTTACCGCTTATCCAAGGGCCGAAGCAACCTGGAAACGACATCGACGTGTACCTCAAACCGTTGGTTGAAGATCTGCTAACACTGTGGAACGATGGTGTACACGTGTGGGATGAGTACAAAAGAGAGTATTTCACCTTACGTGTATTGATATTCATAACCATCAACGACTGGCCTGCACTTGGCAACCTGTTTGGCCTATCTATCAAAGGATATAAAGCCTGCATCCAGTGCTTAGAGGATATGGACAGCAAGTATATGAAAAACTCACAAAAGGTCGTGTACATGGGCCATCGTAGGTTCCTCCATATGAAGCACCCGTTACGAAGGAATGGTGAGAATTTCGATGGGACAAAAGAGAAACGTAAGAAGCCCATGCATCGCAGTGGGACACTTGTATTTTCTCTGGTAAAGGATCTGAAAGTAGTATTTAAAAAGGGTCCTGGTAGCAAATCTGTCCGGACTGAACAAGATCATACGAAGCCCATTTGGAAGAAGAAATCAATATTTTGGGACTTACCGTACTGGAAAGACTTAGAGGTCCACCACTCATTGGACTTCATGCATATCACGAAGAATGTCTGTGTGAACCTGCTAGGCTTCCTAAATATGTATGGCAAATCAAAAGATACACTTCAAGCACGAAAGGACCTGCTTCTAATGGGACTCAGGAACCACCTACATCCGAAAAAGAGTGAAAGGACAACATTACCTCCACCCCGCGAGCTACACTCTGAGCAAGGAAGAGAAAAAAACATGATTAACTTCTTGAGCAGCGTGAAGCTCCCTTCTGGATACTCCTCAAACATAAAGAGACTCATAAACACAAAAGAGAATAAAATAGTAAACCTGAAATCCCATGATTATCACATGTTGATGACACAGCTGCTCCCAGTGGCGGTGAGAGGTATTATGCCAGACTGGGTACGAGGGACAATCATAAAGTTGTGCTCGTTCTTCAACGTGGTGTCGCAGAAGGTCATCGAGCCGAATAACATATCTAAGCTGCAGCATGATGTGGTCGATAGTATGGTCAGCCTTGAGATGATCTTCCCTCCGTCCTTCTTTGATATTATGGTCCATCTCATGGTCCATATTGTCAAAGAGATAGAAATTCTCGGACCCGTGTTCCTGCATAGTATGTTCCCATTCGAGAGGTACATGGGTGTCCTAAAGAAGTATGTTCGCAACCGGTCTCATCCAGAACGCTGCATTGCATAGGGTGTTGGCACAGAGGAGGTGATTGAATTTTGTGTCAATTACATTGATGATCTGAATCCGATTGTTGTCCCTGTATCACGCCATGAGGGGAGGCTACGGGGAAAAGGGACTCTAGGGAGAAAAGAATTCTTCAGCGATGATCTACTTTCATTTAAACAAGCAC
Organism: Rhipidocladum racemiflorum; assembly: GCA_036346355.1. Classification (NCBI taxonomy): domain Eukaryota; kingdom Viridiplantae; phylum Streptophyta; class Magnoliopsida; order Poales; family Poaceae; genus Rhipidocladum; species Rhipidocladum racemiflorum. Next base: position 39,395,887 of record CM070578.1, read on the forward strand.
ATTTCACAATTTTGAAACAAGCAACTGTAGTGGCTCAGTATATCCATGATCATGAGATGATTCTATGCGACCAATACCCAGAGAAGTCAGAAAAGTGGATCGCACTAGAGCAAATGTATCGTTTCGGCGGTTGGTTACAAAATCAGCTGATAGGCAACCAGACAGACAATGAACAGTTGAAACTCTTGGCTCGGGGACCATCCACTACAATCACATCATTCCATGGGTATGAGATAAATGGGTACACATTTTACACGACTGCCCAAGGTAGCAAGAGCACCAACCAAAATAGCGGCGTTCGTATAGATGCCTTCGACAAAAATGGAAAGATGGACACATATTATGGTTACATAGAGGAGATCTGGGAGCTCGAGTATGGACCTTTAAAAGTCCCTCTGTTTCGGTGCCAATGGGTCAAACTGACAGCTGTTGAGATTGATGAGTACGGTATGACAACCGAGGACCTCAAGCAAGTGGCCTATAGGGACGAACCGTTCGTGCTCGCCAATGATGTGGCACATGTATTCTATGTAATGGACATGAACTGCAAACCGAAAAAGCAGAAGGATATGTATCCTAAAAGCAAGAAGCAGAAGGGGGAGACTATCAACAGCGAATAGCCAAGGCGCCACGTGGTTCTTCCAGGTAAAAGAAGGATTGTCGGAGTTGAGGGCGTCACAGATGAAGAAGAGTACAATCAGTTTGACGAGCTACCTCCTTTTATGGTGGACATAGACATAAGTGTCTTGAATGATATAGAAGAATCTCCATATGTACGGCACGATCATAACGAAGGATCACTTGTAAAAACAAAGTATGTTAATAAATAAGTCCAACCGTGTTGTATGAACCCATGTATGAATTATGAAATGTGTAAGTATATGTGAAATTTGAAATGTGTAAGTGTATGTGAAATTTGAAATGTGTAATTATATGTAAATGTGAAATGTGTAAATTTGAAATGTGTAAGTATATGTCAAATGTGGCTCATGTAAAGTTGAACTCTGAGATATATATGTATATGTGAAATGTGTAAGTATGTTGATAGTATGCTCATCGTTGCCACCCATCTTCCACTATCCACTCTTTGTCTCTCGCGATCCCTCTTTGTCTCTCGCGATCCTTCTCTGTCTCCCCTCTCGATCCCTCTTTGTCTCTCTCGATCCCTCTCTGTCTCCTCTCTCAATTTAGGCCTTGGATGTCAACGAGAGTACCAGTTGTCAGGCCTTGGTTATGAATCTCTCTCTCTCTCTCTCTCCCTCTCTCTCTCTCTTGTGAACAAGTGTGTCAACAGATGGTAGAGACATATCAAGTAATAAGGTAAAGGTAAAATAGTAATAAAAAATTAAACTAAAATAATTTTGGTCTGTAATAACTAAAGTCAAAAGTGAAAGTGGTGGTATAATGTATTGTGAAAATATTATAAAATAATACTTAGTTTTACTTGATATAAAAATTTAACTACGAACAAAATAAAATCTGCAAAAATAAGTAAAAGAATTTTTAAGAATTAAACACTCATCCAATAAATCTGAAATTTTTATTCGAGATATAGTATATTTTATAAAACCCATTATAAATTTTTGAGAAATTTATAAATCAATTTATGTCCTCAAATTAATTAATTATAGTAATGGATATTTTTAAAAAATCCCACTTGTCAGAATTTTAAAAATACAATACTGGATATTTTTACCATAAAATTTTACATAGGTGAGAAACATTTACCAGGAAATTAAATTAAAAGTTTCAAAAATTGTTGAGCTGATTTGGCCCGAGAGTTAATTAGTTGTTCACGGTTAATCCTTTTTTCCCTCTATTCTCTCATTGACCGGTTGAAGCCATTTTGGCGGGGGGAATCAGCACCGGCTGAAGCCACCAACCGGTACTGATAGTAGCTATTAGTACCAGTTAGTAATATGACCCAGTACTAATTCCCCCTAGGGCAACAGCATTTGGTGGGGTTTTTTGGCGGCAGGGGAATCAGTCCTGGTTGAATTCACAAACCGGTACCGATATCTACTATCAGTACCGGTTTGTAATGCGACCCGATACTAATTCGCCCTAGGGCAACAACATACCCCGCGGGCAGGGGAATCAGTCCCGATTGAATTCACCAACCGGTACTGCTGGCTACTATCAGTACCGGTTGGTAATATGACCCGGTACTAATTCCCCCTCGTATAAAAATAGGAGAGGTACAACTCTTGTCTTTCTCGCCACTGTTGCCTCCATCTCAAGCCGTCCACTCCGACGACGACTTCGCCGTCCATGCCGTTGCACCGTTCTCACCCCCACCGTCCTCGCCTCCGACGACTCTGCCGTCTGCGCCATCCTCACCCCCGCCGTCAGCGCCGTGCGCACCCCCGCCATCCGCGCCTCCAACCCACGCCGTCCTCCGACAACCCCGCCGTTCGCGTCGTCCAAGCGAGCAACCGATGCCCCCCGGTCTTCTTCCAGCTACCGGTCTGGCGCCGCCTGCGCTCCCCTCTCGGCCGAGCAATGCCGCCTCCGGTTGCGATTTCCTGCCCCAGCCCGAGCAGCGCTGCCTCCGGTTCCTCCCTACTCTCGGTCCGGTGCCGCCTGCGCTCCCCACTCGGCCGGCGCCGCCCAGCCCTTCAACCCGAGGCCGACGTCCCCCTAGTTCCTCACTCCTAGCCGGCGCGCTGCTCCTCCCTCAGCTGGTTCACCCCATCCCCCACAAGCTAGGTATCCTATCTCCCCTTCTATCACTAGAATAGCATCCTTTTCTTGTTTTAGTTGTTTGCTATTGGGATTACATGCTAGAATTTCAAGTTCTTATTTCTAAGATATAAATGATTTAAGTATGAATGCTTGGTATGCGTGTGGGTAGTATGTTTGCATATGTGAAATGTGTGTGAAATGTGCTGAGAATTTCATGTTTACTCTCTATCGCCCCTCTCTCGATCACTCTCTGTCTCTCGCGATCTCTCTTTGCCCCTACATATCTACTATAATTCATAATTGTATTCATTCCGATTGGATGCCACATTTCGTATGTAAAGTCAAAATTTGAATCCTAAAATGTGCAAGTATATGTTATCTATGTAAGTACATGTTAAATGTGTCAGTATACTTTTGTTGATCTTTTTTCATTAATTATTAGTGCCCTTTTCTAGCCTAAGAAATAACGATGGCTGACGAAGGATTTGATGGAGGAGTTCATGAGGAATTTGATTGCGGGAGATGATCTAGTAGAGGCGGGAGGTCGTCAACCAGCTGAGGCCGCCGAGCCAGCAAGGCCCGTCGAGTCTGCTGAGGCAGCAACGGTAATTAGTACGAATGCATATATGCTGGTTCCACTATCATGCTAAGCCAACATTCTAATGCGTTCATCATTGTACCATATTTTCAGACTAGTCAATCGAGTAAGCCATCACGTCACCGAGGTCCAAGCAAGAAGTCGAAAGCCAGACATATTATTACTGTAGTCGGTGATGATGGCCAACCTATTGAACCCGATGCGGCGATTCCACCGTTCAATTCGGCATGTGGCTTCCATGTCAGGGACCACGTGCCAATTAGTATCCCGAAATGGGAGAATGTCCCTGAAGATACAAAGAATATGATCTGGACCGATTTGAAGGAGACATTCACCTTCCCCGAAGGGACCGAAGAGAAGGTGAAGAGTTACGCGTTGAAGAAGATGGCCATCGCATTCCAGACATATAAAAAGAAGTTGAACACAAAATATATCAAGAAGGACCTAACACCCGACTTCAATAAGCACCCAAAGTTGCAGGATCAATGGGATGCGTTCGTGAACTATAAGAATTCGGAAGAAGGTCGAAGTTTGACCGAAAAGAACATTCAGAATGCACAGAAGAAGCAATATCACCACCGCCTCGCCCCTGGTGATTACCGTCGGGCGATGCCCAAATGGGAGAGGAGGGAATAGGGATTGCTTGTGAAGGGTGTCACGCCGGTGACTTTGGAATGGCCAGACAAAGCGAAGAGTTGGTTTTATGCTCATGGCGGTGCACTTGACGATGATGGAAACCCAGTGTTCAGGAATGTGCTGATAGATGTCACCAGTAGACTTGTATAGTCGATCGAGGACTCTTCCCATGACACCTTCGTGGCAAACAGAGAGAACGATGAGCTAACAAGGGCCCTACAAAACCCGGAGCACCCTGGACGCACACGAGGCGTTGGCGTTGTTCCGTGGAAGATTGGTTTTGCTAAGGACGCCGAGACCTACAGGAGTCGAGCAAGAAGCAAGTCCCGACAGGCACAGCGGATGCAAATGCTTGAAGAACGCATGAATCAAATGGTTCAAGAACATATGAATCAAACACAAGAAGCATAAAGGAAGAGGTCCAAAGACATGTGCAGTTAGCCTTGAGCCAATGGGTGGATGCGAGCCAGGAACCTCCTACTAATGCAGATGTCATTATCCCCACAGGGCGGCGGAGCAGCTGCGCTTCTGGTGGGATGACCGAAGAGGACTTGGGCCACTGTCCTGTAGACGACATCATGCAGCGGACACCTTGTGAGCTGCACGTCCAAGCGAAGAACATCTCATTCATGGTGGCTCACGGCATGGCTCACCAAGTTGAGCCGGGGCAGGTCATCCATGGCCAGCAAATACCGCCGGTCTATTCCAAGGTCTCAGTGGAGGAGGTATGCCCAGGGTGCAAGGACCTTGACCTCGACATTCTCGGAGGTGACGGAACTACAATGTTAGGAGAGGCAGTGCACACTTTCATTATGTGGCGTAAGAAGTACATCATTTTTAGAGACACACATAAGCAGTCCTCTCCGACACCTCCGTCACCTCAATCGTCACCTCCATCACCAAAGAAGATGCCCATCAGAAGAAGCCCGTCTCCTACACCAACCCTCGCACGCGAAACTCCAACTCTAGCATCGTCGCCCAAGAGAAGCCAGCCAGCTCATCCAACAGCTCACAAGAAGACGGTATCCACCCAAAGCAATAAGCTGGCTGCACCTTCAAAGCGGGCGTACGATATAACGAAGGAGGAGACCGCCAAGGTAGTCAGGGCCGAGGTCACTATAGAAGAAGGTTCAACCTGGTATAGAAGAATTTCTAAAAGGCCTGAGGACAATTAAAGGTTTGAAAGATTCAAAGGAAAAACCTCATGTCTCTGACCACAAGTGTACACTGGTCAAGGCAAGTAAGAAGAAGACGTCATCAGCTGAGCAGAAGGCCAATGAGATGGCAAATTCTTTGAAGAAACTGGTCTTGCCCCAGATCAAGTATTAGGCAACCAGGAGATTGAATCTGCTCAAGTCAAATGTCCATTTACACCGGGCGCACCATTGGTCAGGCGTGAGAAGGTTGGCCAGCTGCCAACTAGGATGCGCTAATTCCATGAATGGTACCTGGATGTGTTCCGGTATGGCATAGAGCTATTCGCCGTCAAGTACAAGGACCGAGATTTTTTTCACGGCGACGGTGAATTTTATGTCGAATGGCGTATAATGTACAATCTATACCAGACAGACGCCCTCGATGTGGTCATGTTGAGTTGCTGGACTCTGTAAGTTCTTATTTAATTGCAAAAATCTACCGTGCGGGCCCTTTGACTATAGTAACTTGCAAGCCTAACTAATTTCTTCTTATGTAGAATGGAGATACAAAGATGCAGAAAGGAGGCCATTTACAACATAGGCTTCCTTGACCCTTTGGTTATTAACAACACATTTGTTACTAGTTGCCCTGTCGATACAGAGAACACCATATTCAATGGGCTAATGGGTCATAGATATAAAGCAAGGATACTTCTACCCTACAACTTTGAGTAGTGTTTTCGTACCGCCTCGTTCTAACCTTTTTCCATAACATGATGTTAGAACTAATCAGTTACCTACGTTGACATATGTATGTACAGCTTTCACTGGATTCTTCTCATTATCGAGCTAGATCGTGGCATGATCACAATTATGGACTCGAGGAGGAAACTGTTGAACGTTATCAAAATGTGATCGACATGCTCGACCGGTATTCTTGTTCCATTCATTATCGTGCTAGTCTTACTTCTAAGATGGGCCGATGCAAAAGTGGGGCCATAAGATGTTCCCAGCTAGCATGGTAAAATATGACACATAACTAGATAACTTGAAGCTAAACAAACTAGTTTAGTAGTTTTACAATGAAAAGAGAGCAACATAAAGTAATCCATCCAGGGTCACAGACGGCATCAATTTAGGCCTTGGATATCAACGAGAGCACCAGTTATCAGGCACGCACGGTGACGGAGACGGAGCCGGAAACACCGACAGGACATCGCCGCTGTTATTATAAAATAATACTTACTTTTCGTTGATATAAAAATTTAATTACAAACAAAGAAAATCTGCAAAAAGAAGTAAAATAATTATTAAGAATTAAACACTCATCCAACAAATATGAAATTTTTATTCAAGGTAATATTTTATAAAACCCATTATAAATTTATGAGAAATTTATAAATCAACTTATGTCCTCAAATTAATTAATTACAGTAATGGAAATTTTTAAAAAATCCCACTTGTACCGGGTCATAACACCAACCGGTACTGATAAGATATTATCGATGCATTTGGAGGCTCCAACCGTCTCGATAATAGATCATCACTACCGGTTTGAGGATTTAACCGCATCTGATGGGCATATCAATACGGTTTCACTAACCAGCATCGATGCCCAATGGGCATCAGTCCCGGATGGCTAGTACCGGTTCAAAAACCGGTATTGATGGCGCTTATGAACCGGTAGTGACGGCGAGATCTGTAGTAGTGTCATATACCTCCAAGGTACTCAAGATCTTTGATTGTTTTTCCAGAAGAATCAAGACTTAACCATGGTGGGATCTATGGATGTTGCCTATCTGTCTAATCCCCACAGTGCCAAATCAAAGACAGATTTTGTGTTTTTCTGAGATGGTTCAACCATGTCTTGGCGGCCATTTAAGCAGAGCTTGGTAGCTATTTATACCAACCACTCAGAGATCATAGCTATATATGAGGCCTCACGTGAGTGTGTTTGGCTAAGACGTGTGATTAACCATATCCTGAAGTCATGTGATCTTAATACCATTGAAACCCCTATGGTTATCTATGAAGATAATATTAGTTGTGTTGCACAAATGCAATGGGTTATGTAAAGAGCAATATCATGAATCATATTGCCTCTAAATTGTTTTATCCTCACGAAATCCAGAAGAGTGGTGAGGTATTACAAACTAAGTCATGTGAAATTCTAGCAGATTTGTTCACTAAGCCATTGCCAAATCTATTTTTCAAAGATGTGTTAATAACATTGGAATGTGACAACTTAGAGATTTGCATAGTTCAGAGGGAGTAAATCCGTGAACCATGGCTCTTTTTGCATATCCTGAAAATCATATTTTATATCTTGAAAATTATAAGTTGTGCTCTTTTTCCCTTAGTGAGTTTTTCTGAAGTTTGTCACATGAAGATTTTTAATGGAGCAACTAGTGTAACACGGAGTGCGAGTGCAATGCACTCTTTTGTCTATCCCTTTTCCCATTGGGTTTTTGGGATGAATTTTTAACGAGACGTGCATTACACAGTATTTGCCCAAGGGAGAGTGTTATGATATAGATAAAATTCCAGTCCAAGTATGGAATGACTTTATCTATTGATGGGCGAATCTGAATCTATCTCCAACAGGTTTGGCTCTACATTGAACACCTCTTGTAAAGATAGATCAATATTTTTATATAATATATATATATATATCCCTTAAATTTAGAGTTATGTGACATAATTGTTAAAACTTATAGTTTTGTGAAATTTTTTTTTTTCTGAACGAGCAGCTACGATAGCATTTTAGCGCTGTAGTCATGACCACTTTTTATTTTCTTTTATATATATATATATATATATATATATTATTTGTATTTGTGTGCACTAGTCGTGATAGCGTTGCATAACTGTAGATTTTTAAAATATATTTTTGGTCTTCATGCTGATACATATAGATTATTTGTATTTATGTGTAACCTGCCTCCCAGCTTGTAGATTGGAAAATGCCGTCCATGTCCTCGGCCGCTATCAAGCTTTTAAGCACGTGACATCTCTACTTGGGAATGCTTTCTCACGTGCAGTTGGATAGATACATACCCTTGACTCAACCACGCATGCATCAAAAGTTTGAAGACTTGGAATCTTTTTTGCAGCAAAAGGCCATGCAAATTTCGCTTTCTACTCGAGTGAGGCCCAAATTATTTTTTGTGAGGCTGGTACTAATTAATTAATCAATATGCCAGACCATCATGCATGCTTAAAATAATTAACCGGTTAATATTATTCTCTGCTTTCCAAATCTGTCGTTATAACCAAATAAAACCCTAATTAAACACCAGCTCGGTGGGCGGGAATTGGATGCACCTCTTTGCAGTGACAAATCCTCGATTTCTCCTAATAGAAATATCTTAATTGCTGTGTTGCCACTTGCCACATTTGATTTTCGTGGGTAATACGTTGTTTGAGATGCAGAATTCCCATGGGACGTTCGAGTTTTATGGGAAACACATCTAGTGGGTATTTCGCTCAAAGGAATGTAAGGGTTGGTGTTAATTTTCATTCCTACAAAATTTCTATATAATTCTCATGTTCTAAATATATAGAGCCTATCATGGATCATACGGCCTTGATCGTTTATACACAAGCCACAACGCATGAAAAACATGATATATTGTCACCATAAGAAATTTTCGTATTTGAATCCTTGATAGCTAGGTAGGACCCAAAACATCTGTACTAGCTAACTGCCCAATCATCACAGGATCAACACGGGGACTAAACTAATTGTTCTACAAATATTAAGATTAATTTCTTAGTGCAAAAAAAAGGCCATCAGATTGGACATTGGACTCACACGTCACTCATCTCAGCTTCATATTCTCTGAGCACTTGCTCATATAACAACACATTTATACCGAGGCCGAGCTATCTTGTAGCTAGAATATATACGTAAGCACACCTCTCTCCTCACTCTGGTCACTCATCATCTCCTCTTGCAAAGTTTCAATTCGCACAACATGGTCATGGAATCACACGCGACGACCGGAGCTTCTTGGCCGGCGTGCGTCGCGTCCGTCGCGGCGGCGTTGCTCGTCGCCGCCGTCATCCTACGGCTCATGATCTCCGCCGTGCTGTCCGGAAAGCGGCGGCCAACTTCGACGAGCACGGCCAAAGCACGGCTCCCCGACGGCACGCTAGGGTGGCCGCTCGTCGGCGAGACGCTGGCGTTCATCTCCGCAGCCTACTCCCCGCGCCCCGAGTCCTTCGTCGAGAAGCGCTGCCTCATGTGAGTATGTAGCATGCATCTCTAGTAATACCTGTGTCTACATAGTTGCATGGTGTTAAAATTTCGGGACGAAATTGTATGGATCTGAACACCAAATCTTGTATCATCCATCCAGATACAGGGTATCGCTAATTTGTTGCTACGTGCATGTGTGACCGTTTTACAAAATTTCCTGGCTCAGCCGCAGCAGGGTTTTGCCTTCGTGGTTCCATGGGGTTAAATTTTGAGAAATTTTACACTACTATATTGATAGTATATGGTGGATAGTAGAAATCAGATATAGCCATTGATTTATTTAAGATATTTCTACTAATCTATTACCAAAGGAAGTACAAGTAAATAATTGCTAATCTCATCCATCGAATCAAAAAGAGTGAATGATTTATATTGAATTTAGTATGTGTAAAAGACCTCTAAAATTTTCATTTCATTTTAGCACTAACTCTTAAGGGAAGGACTCTTTTTGTCGAAATCTTACTAGAATAACCAAACACTAGATCATGCACCACCTCGTCCAGATGCAACTTGTACCTACTACCTAGACGTATCATTAATCTATTACTTCCAGACTGTGATCTATGAAGTTTAAATTTTCTGGCCACTGATTTTGGTCGAGCAGGTACGGGAAGGTGTTCAAATCGCACCTGTGGGGGTCGCCGGCGGTGGTGAGCGTTGACGCGGAGGTGAGCCGCGCGGTGCTGCAGGGCGACGCGTCGGCGTTCGTGCCGTGGTACCCGCGGTCGCTGATGGAGCTGATGGGGGAGTCGTCCATCCTGGTCCTCGGCGGCGGCCTCCAGCGGCGGGTGCACGGCATCGCCGGCGCCTTCTTCAAGTCGCCGCAGCTCAAGGCGCAGGTCACGGCCGACATGCAGCGCCGCGTCGGCGCCGCCATGGACTCGTGGCGCCGCCGCGGAGATGGCGGCGCGGTCGTGCGCGTCCAGGACGAGGCCAAGTCGGTACGTATGTGACGTGAGCAGCTAGTGGCTAGTGCACGGTCGAGTACTCTCGTCCATACTGCATGCATGTACGTAGTTGAGTTTTACTAGGGGCGCACGCACACGGCAGACGTGTGCCTATGCGTGCACACGTGCGGCGCCCGTGTGGACCGGCCGCGGGGGATCGATCAATGGTCATACCTGTGTGGACTTGATGTTAAGGGATCGTTAAGCTAAGGGCCTCGCAAAAAAAGGTTTAAGGGATTATACAGTGCTTCAGCTCATCACTATGACCATAGAATCTGCAATTTTGTAATGTTCGCATTCTTTCATACGTGGTTTTTAAGGCTACAAAGACGCACACATCGCACGTAATTTTTTAGAGGTATTGAACTTCCGGAGCATAAGTACACACTATTCCACTAAATATATATACGTGTGTGTACCTCTTTCTAATAATATTTAGATAAGTCCTAGCTACGGGATCGAACTCATAACCACCGTGCAACTAATTAATTAGTTTTATCTGTTAATATGTTGGTAACCATCGTGCAACTAATTAATTAGTTTTATATATGTCCTATGATTCGCAGGTTGTGTTTGGAATCCTAGTGAGGGCGCTAATAGGGTTGGAGCCAGGTCAGGAAATGCATTACCTCAGGCAACAATTCCTTGAATTCATTGCCGGATTGATATCCCTTCCCATTAAGCTTCCAGGGACTCAGCTCTATAGATCCCTCCGGGTAAATATATACTAACTATTACCCCTCAATTTGACATACAAAATTGCCTCATTGATTAGTGAACCCACCAATGAGTTCTTTTGCTGTAACTATATGACAAAGCTAGCTTTTGTGCATGTGTGTATATATATCCATCTAGGCTAAGAAGAGGATCGCAAGACTGATACGAAAGATCATCCAAGAGAAGAGGAGGAAGAGGATCTCCAAAGGCAAGGATCTCTGCGGGCCTCCGCTCGACGCGGTCGACGTGCTAATGAGCAATGGGAGCGACGAACTTACCGACGAGCTGATATCCGACAATATGGTCGACTTCATGATCCCCGCGGAGGACTCCGTGCCGGTTCTCATCACTCTTGCCGTGAAGTACCTCAGCGAATGCCCCCTGGCTCTTCGACAGCTAGAGGTATGTGCTGCATGCATGTCAAGACATTTCTCTTGAGATGTTCTCTTGCAAAGCTACTTAAGTAAAAAATAAGACATCTAGATCATGAAGATTAATTTAGGGTCGATGTCATTGCTAATATTGTCATGCAAGATGACTTCAACCATCCCCACTAATTTGTTTGATAAATTAGTGCCATGTTAATTTACATCCTTTTATATCGATGTCGTCCTTGAGGCCCAACTAATATAAGATTGTTTGCTGCCTAGCTTATGCATGACGTGCAATCATGATCATAACTAATTCTGAGATGCCGGCATAACCAGGCATTTGATGGAGACATCCACCTAATGTACATTCAATTGACCTAATATCACTTAGTAAAAAAGTTGTGTTCTAAATATATATGACCACAAGGTGCATATGTAATTCTGTAATTAGCTTGTTTAGAAAAACTTGTTAATTATGAGGCACCCGATCGCTACGATGGATCAGCGGATCAATGCAAGAGCATCTCCAGTGCTCCACTGTGGACAATCTCTAGCTATCCACGTACGTAAGATGCTTTAAAAGTGCTATGGTAGCTGGGTCTAGCCTGGGCAACTCCTTCTGGGGTACATTGGAGATAGTAACTTAATTTGCTCTAGATTTTGTGGATTGGAGTGGGGGTTTGCGTTGAAGATGCTCTTATGATATATGAGTTGAATGAATGTTGTTAATTTATAGGTTTGTCCGTAAGTAATATAGTTTAGGGTATACTGACGTATGTATGTGATGGCGGCGCCACGCATGCAGGAGGAGGGCATGGAGCTGAAGAGGCGAAAATCAGACATGAGCGAAACCCTGCAATGGACAGACTACATGTCACTCACGTTCATGCAGAATGTAAGTATACCACAAGCTATAGCTAGCTCATCCCAAGAACAGTATCACAACACGTGCCTGCAGGTGATCACGGAGACGCTGCGGATCGGCAACATCATCAGCGGGATCATGCGGAAGGCGGTGAGGGACGTGGAGATGAAGGGAAATCTCATCCCAAAGGGCTGGTGCGTCTTCGTCTACTTCCGCTCCGTCCACCTCGACGCCGATATCTACGACGACCCCTACGCCTTCAATCCATGGAGGTGGAAGGTAAGATCATATGATCCAGCACCATGCATGTGTATACGCACACGGGAACATGCATATATGCACGTATTTCTTTCTTAATCTGTACAACTTGTAATAACGTGTTGCTAGTTAGTAATCCGTGGACATGTTTACAGGAGAGGGACATGACGGGCAGCAGTGGTTTCACACCCTTTGGTGGGGGGCAGAGGCTATGCCCGGGGCTGGACCTGGCCAGGCTCGAGGCTTCCATTTTTTTGCATCACCTGGTCACCAACTTCAGGTAAATATATATATACCTATCTATAATAATTCAAATAAAACACGTATTTTTGAAAAAATATACTAAAATTCAAAGATATTAAACGAATTTAGATCACATGCTTTGCTATTATATATATAAAATCATCACATACCTACAATCAAACTATCATAAAAAAAGAAACTCTAGTTTAACTTGTTTGAACTAGTTACTAAAGTAGTTAAACTAAACATTCTAAAATTTTCAAAAAAAAAAAATCGCATACAAATATATAAGAAAAATATATACATATTTTGGATCATAGTAGCCAGCCACCATGGTGGAATATGCACTTGCATGCAGAGATTATGCAACACTCGTGAAACTTGAGTAGAATGCATATGCATGTATATATCTCACCGTTCACATTTGGATTAATTGCCTGCTCAATCTGTGTGTCGCTGACACTAACTCCATGCATGTGCATATATATTTATGCTGCAGGTGGGTGGCAGAGGAGGACACAGTCGTCAACTTCCCCACGGTGCGGCTCAAGCGAGGGATGCCCATCATGCTCACGCCCAAAACCTAGAATTAAAGTTGACACGGCCCATTTAATTTGCGAGTAGTGGCAGGATTGTATTATAAGGATCTTGCACAGGTCAGCCACAGTGGATGAAGGGATTGACAAGTGAGCTGCGCGCTCTCCCTCTTAAGGCCTTCGAGTTTGCTTTTGATCAGCCTCACTTGCCCCTTGTGGAGTTTCTCCTTCCATAAGTCATACTATGCGTTCATTAATTACGCATCTCATCTCTGTAAATGACGCTTCCCCTTTTCCATGCCCTTGCATTTACGTTTACCGAAATAAATTCAATAAATTCTGTTAAGCTGACATGCAAACTTCTTCCCGTACATATCTAAAACTAATTGATACCACGTAGACAATCCAACAATACAACACCACGACATTAAATCTGAATTAAACAACTATATTTGCATCTAAATAAGCATCAGGTGTTTATTTCCACCTAAATTAAGTCGTCGCGTTAGATTGCAGGATTATCCACGGAGCATCAATCACTGTCAGATATGCACGAGAAGAAATTTACATGACTCCACGAAATTTATTTTCCTACGTTTACGGTGAACCATGACACTTTACTCTCCAACACAAAAACGTCACACAGGTAACCAAAAGATGGCAAACATGCTAGCTGGGCACGCATATACAGCAGACAGATCAGACGAGCACCAGAAAAACAGAACACCAGTCTCAGTTATACATTTACGAATGGAACAGAATTGCACGGGAAAGCTGAACTTCTCACAAGCAACGAGTGGATATTAAGTCAGCTGCATACAGGGTCTGAAATTGATCAAATAGAATTACACAGGAAGCTGAGCAGCAGAAAAGCAGTGAGTGAAGAATACAAGTATAACACATCTGCATAAATGTCGGGACCCCGAATTTGCAAATCCGGACCCTCTGTGTATTCAAAGACTAGTCCAGAACGCAGCTAGTAATTGCACGAGCCTTTAACATCGGTAAATATCACAATCATACCAATCGATACCATAAAAGTACTTTATTAAAGTAATAAAACTGGTTACTCGACCTTATAGCCAAGTTACAAATATATGCCTCGTAGGGCGAAACTTATTCAGAGAAAAATAATAGCAGCGGAAAATCAAATAAACTTCGTGGCGCCATCCAAGATACCACAGTAACCGATCGGGCTCGCATCCCTAAGTAGATCGGGTCCTTGGAGTTCCTCCTCCAGCCGGCGTAATCTCCTCTTCAACTGGTATTGTGTTGGGGCAAGGGTGAGTACTTGGTACTCAAGAAGTCATGCCATAATGCAAGCTAATATACTATATGCATGGCTTGGTACAAAGGAATAGCTTAAGGTATATTTAAGTGCTTGACTTTGACAAGTAATATAAGTAGATTCGGCGATAAAAACAAGTAAAGCATAAATAACTTTTCAAGAAGTTTAAGTAACATTTTTCCCCATCCTAAACCTTATTTCCATCATCTTCATTGTTAAACCAACCCAACTTTTCAAATCCAAGTTATTTTAGAAAATCTAACCCTTGGACTGTAATTCCCGAGCATTGTCAAGATCACAGTGGACTCGGCTATTCAAATAGATTCTACACTCTGCAGAGGTTATGCACTTTACCCACAAGATACAATCCACTCACCATCGTCGTGAGTGAATCGCCATACAAGAGTATGCGAATGAGCGATCATAACAAAGCCTTTGGAAGCCTCAAACAACACGGTGGTCCTCTCCTAAGACGTGCTCTACACCATCCCTTCCCTTAGCCAAGGCGAAGTATGGGACCAACACACCGTTAGATGGGCACCTGGCTCACGATCACGCTCCCAGTACAATCACACAAAGCGGTGTAATCGACACCCGAGGCTCCACAAGTGAGTCCTTAGCGACTTAGTCAACTAGGGGCCGACCCATTCCGACCCATGTGGTTTGCAAGTATGACCCGGGTTCAAAGGCTTGCAAGGTTAAGTCCTTAGGAGTGACCAGGCAAGACTACCCGAAACCAAATCAACACTCCCAATGCCACCTTTGGCCCACCGACATTACTCTTGCCATATGCCCGGCCGAAATACATTATCAAACCCCGCTTGATTACCATGCACACCACGTACATCAACATCACATGATACTTTTCAAAACAGTTCAATATATCATTAAGTCCATATTAGCATTTTGATTATCCAAAATCATGTCATGAGCACGTAGCGAGGTCTGCTAACATACTACAACGATCTAAACCCCATGTTGGCAATTTAATAATCTCCCACTAGTAACCCACACCTAGGGTGACACGGGATCATGGCACATACTGAAGGAATCAAGGTGTCATATAGCAAATTGGTATTTATCTAACCCCAGGTTTAAACAAAGTATCTTTCTAATTGAACTAGCATGCAATAGTTTAAATCAAAATAGATTTGAGAAATGGGATCAATATGGTCAAAGCACAACTTGCCTTCAAAAGCACTTGCTCTTGGTCTTGAGTTGGATCCTGAGTCAACACTTCTCCCTCGAATCCTTCCTGACTTCAACGTCTACGTAAAGCGTGCAAATAGCAAAATACACAAATGAACACTATGCAAAGATCCCAAAACTCCAAATAAAATCCATAAAGAGAGAACATAATTTTACGGATTTTTAGAAACTGGAATCACAAATTTGGAGTTAAAAGCATAAAAGTTATGATTATTTAAAGTTTAAATAATCAATTAAATAATATTTCTGAGAAAAACTTTAGTCCAAAATTAAATAAAATTCATATTTAGGTAGATCTCAATTTTATACAAATTTAGAAATTTGAACCACTCAAATCGAGTTAAAACGCAAAAGTTATAAGCGTTTGAAGTTTGAATCTAAATTTGAATCAATATTTCAATTAATAAATCATTTTCTTTTTCGGAAATTAATTATTGTCGGCATGGACACGTGGCGCCTCACGATTGGCTTCTTGACGCCAGATGGCCCATGGGCTCTGGTCCACGCTCGGCTTGGGTCCACCGTGGACTCGGTCACGACTCACGTGAGATCGACATGTGGGCGCTCGGGTGGCGTCATTCTTTGCCGACGTCGTGAGGCTCACCACGGTCGGCGGTTAGGTCCCACCGATGACGCCATGGGTGACGTCGCGATGCATCGGCCCGACCAGCGCGGCCCAGCTGTCGCTGATACGCGACGCGCTGCGTGGGGCGCGGCAGTTCGGCTACGGGCCAGCGTAATCGTGGCCGTTGGTTTGAAATCCGACTACCGATTGAGTTTGGCCTCATGTGCTTGGGGGCGCACGTGGATCGATCGTGGGCGTTGGATCTAGATCCAACGGTTGGGATTAGATCTAGGATTTTCAACGGAAACTCACCAGTGACGCGTGCACGATCTGGGCCTTTGGATCTTGATCGGACGGTTGAGTGGAGCTCGAGAGTCGGCGATGGCTTTCACTGGCTGAAAGCGCCGCCGGCTGGCGAGGATCGGCGACCACCCAAGCGGCGGTTGGGGCGTGCTCGGCGAGATGGAGGGTGTCTTCGAGCGCCTAGCCCCGGGGTTTCAATCTGGGGTCAATGGCGGCGGAGGGCGACGGCAACCGGCGAGCAGTAAGGATCGTGGTGGCGCTTCACGCAACTTCTGGCGGCGATTCCGGCGAACCCTACGGCGGCTAGAGCTCGGCAGGTTAGGGCAAGAAGTGCGCGGGTCACGGCGGTCCTCGAAGTGCGATCCGGCATTAAATAGCCCGGGGCGTGCTCGTGGCGGAGCCCCTAATCGATCCTGGCGGGCAGTCCGGCCGGCGATTCTGAGAGACGAATCGTGGCCGCCCACCAGTCGCGATCAACCGCCCACGATCGCCGACGGCGCGACGGGTCCTGGTCCAAACACGCTACGGCTTGGTTTCCAGGCGGATTCACGTTGGATCTTGATCCAACGGTTGGGATCGATTAGTGGTTAGAGTGGGTTCTGGTCAGTCAGCTCTGCCCAGACCTGAGTCCGAACTTCGTCGGATGAAACAAGATTTACTTGACCGAGTTGGATTTTCCAATGATTTAATATTTAAAATAATTCAATAATTCATTTAATTCATTAAAAATAGCAAATGACTGAAAAATTCGAGAAAAATTCGGAAAATATTTTGAATTATTTTGGACTCAAATAAATATTTCCAACAAAAATTTATTTGCAAAATTAAATTCTTTAATTATTTCAAAATGGAATAAATTCAAATAAATTAAATAATCCAAATAAATTCAGAAAATTCAAAAATTCACCAAAGTGCCAAATCACACATGATTTTAAGAAAAGCAAAATTTTGGGATGTTACAAACCTCCTAATAGAATCTCTCGCCCCGAGATTCGGCTCACTAAAGAAATAGGTTTGGAAATTCTTTCTTCAAATCCTCTTGTGACTCCCAAGTCGCCTTCACTTTCTTCATGGTTGCTCCAATCGAACTCTGAATCGGTTGACTTGTTTCTAGTTTCGATCCATTGTGTCTAGAATCCTCACAGGTGCTCCTTATAAGTCAAATCCTCTTTTGCAACTCAATTGACTCTAGCGATGCCTGCTCCTCAGAACTCTGAGACACTTCTTCAGTACTGGGACACATGGAACACGTCATGCACTCCTCGCCAACGACCGTGGGCACCCACCGGTAGGCAACTTCACCTCTGCGACTCAAAATCTTAAATGGTCCAACATAGCAGTGCGAGAGTTTCCCTTTGGCATGGAACCTCTTAACTCACTGAGAGGCGTAACTCGAGGTATACAAAGTCTTCGTTCAAAACTCAAATCTCGGCGACGATTGTCAAGATAACTCTTCCAGCCGAGATTGGGCTATCTTCAACCTTTCCCCTAATCATAGCGATCCGCTTCCTCGGCCTCTTGAAGAATATCAGCCCAAAGACACGGGCGCCAGCTCGGCCTCATTCCAATTCAATGGTGTCCGAAGTCGACCATCTGAGGCCTCAAAAGGTGACATCTGTAAACTAGCCTTTGATAACTATTGTTGTAACTAAACTCGGCATACGGCAAACTTTTTATCCCAAGAGGTAGCATAAGCCAATGCACAAGCTCTCAACATATCCTCTAGAATGCAGTTGACTCTTTCGATGCATCCATCCGTCTGTGGATGATAAGGCAGATCTTGAAGTTTAAGCGGGTTCCCATGGCTTCATGCAACTTATTCCAGAACCTTGAGGTAAATTGGGTACCTCTCGTCCGACAATCCTCTTTATGGCACTCCGTGCAAACAAACAATCTCGATCATGTACAACTCGCTAATTTATCTCCCGATAAGTGGTCTTTACTGGGATAAAATGGGCTACTTTAGTCAAGCGATCCACTATAACCCATATGGAGTCATAACCTCCTTGAGTCTTGACAAGCCGGTAATGAAATCCATTCCATTTCCTCCCACTTCCACTCGGTATTTTCACGGTTGTAGCAATCTGCTGGTCTCCGATGCATTGCCTTGACTCTCTGGCATACGTCGCGCAATGCAACATGCTCGGCAACTTCACGCTTCATACTCGGCCACCGTAATCTCTCCTTCAGATCTGATACATCTTGGCGCTTCAGGATGAATCAGTACTTAGAGTCATGGGCTTCTTCCGAGAATCGATTGCTTTAACTCCTTTTGTTAGGCACACAAATCACGATCCTTCATCCATAACGTGCCTTGCTCGTCCTAGCTTGAAATCCTTTGCCTTGCCTTCCTCCATTTTGGACTTAATCCTACGGATCTTGTCATCATCCTTTGTCCTTCTGATCTGGTCCTCTAAAGTAGGCTTTACTTCCAAGGCGGCCAAGAATCCGCTAGGTACAACCTCAATCTTCATTTTAAAATCCTCACATAACTCATCCTCGACTTGTGGCTAGCAACGTACTCACGGTGATGGCTCTTCCGACTCAGAGCATCGGCTACTCGTTGGCCTTCCCGGATGGTAATGAATTCCAACATTATAGTCCTTAATCAATTCTAGCCATCTCCTTTGCCTCATATTCGAGATCCGATCGGGTGAATATGTACTTAAGGCTCTTATGATCCGTATATACTTCACATCTGTTTCCAATCGAGATAGTGGCGCCATATCTTCAAAGCATGCACTACGCGGCTAACTCTAGGTCATGTGTGGATAATTTTCCTCATGCGCCTCATTTGCCTTGATGCATAGCGACTGACCTTTCCATTCTCGTGCATCGGACACATCCAAGTCCTTAGCGCGTCGTCACAATAAATATCGAGAAGCTTTGAGCAACATCCCAGAGAACTAACACCGGCTTGATGTCAATCGCTTCTTCGACTCGAAATCCTTCCTCACATTCTCGGCGTCCATGCAAACTTCTTTTCCTTCTTCAAAGAATTGCGTAAGAGGTTTATGAATTGTCGAAAAACCTTCGATGAAACGGCTTAGCGGTAATATCCTGCCATTCCAAGGAAACTCAGAACTGGTCACAGTCTTGGTCTCCCAATGTAACACAAACTTCTACTTTGCTTGGATCTACTACGACTCCTGCGGTCATTACATGTCCAAGAAACTCCACCTGTCCTTCCAAAATCACACTTGCGAACTTGGCGAAAAGTTGTCTTGTTCCTCGGCTTTTCCAAAACTCGCCTTAAGTGTTCTGCATGTTCATCCTCTGTCTTGGAGTAGATTAGGATATCGTATGAACACACGACGACAAACTTGTCCAAATATTCCATGAACACCTTATTCATCATATTCATGAAATAAATTTGGCGCGCATTAAATCGGCCCAAAGGACATAATCAGAACTCGTAATGTCCATATCTTGACGAGAATGCGGTCTTGAATATCTTTCGATCGGATCTTTAGCGATGATATCCCGATCTCGGATCAATCTTGGAAAACTCCGGCTCCTCTTAATCGATCAAACAAATCATCAATCACAGGTAAGCGGATACTTATTCTTCACGGTGACTTCATTGAGTGCATTAGTCAATGCACATCCACGAAACTCCCGTCCTTCTTCTTGACAAACAAAGCGGTGCTCCCCGTGGCGCACGAACTTGGTCTCATAAATCCTTTCTCCATTAACTCTTCTATTTGTTTCTTCATCTCTACCAACTCCTCGAGTTGACATCCGATAGGGTCTCTTTGCTATCGGTCTTTGTACAAGCTCTATCACAAACTCTATGTCCTGTCAAGCGGCATACCGGGTAGATCTTCGGGAAAAACATCGGGGTACTCATTCACCATCGACATCCTCTATCTGATTGCCTTGGTACTGCTGTTAATCCATCAATCGCTCCATCTCTAACTCGCAGCTGGCTTGAAATTCCACTTTCTTCCCACACGCTCTCATCCGAGATAGTCCTTCGTCCACAATCCAATGACCTTGTGCTTGGATAACCAATCCATTCCCATTGCTTCCAAAGTTCCCACGGTGTTCACCATCCTGTTGATTTGCTCTAGGTTTAGAGATAAGAGAAACAAGAATAGACAAGTAGTATGGACTTTATGCGGCTAAAGGGGTAACTTTAAGGTCCAACTTTATTATTAATAACTTGGTATGGTCGCTTACAATGCCTAAGGGCCTTGCAACACATCTGCACACTCGACAAACAAAGCAAATCCAAATCGAACTAACTCTCGAGTCTATCGCCTAAAGGGTGACTCTTTATTCTATGACTGACTCGAAGGAGTCTCACTATAGAACCTATGCTCACTCATCGAAAACCTCCATCCTGTCACAAGAGTGCTTTACGTAAGAACTCGGAATTTTTAAATTGTGACAAGGTAAGGAAAATTTCAAAGCAGAGACGAGAAAGAGAAGGGGATAAGTCGAGATGTCATTTCTTGTCTTCACTAATTTTTAGCTTTAGAAAATAGGTTTTATCCTCGCTCTGACCATTCTAGCTAGGGTTGAGCCTACTGGTCCAACCTGCACTACCACCTCTGTCGGGACCCCGAATTTGCAAATCCGACCCTCTGTGTATTCAAGACTAGTCCAGAACGCGCTAGTGCACACAGATCTTTAACATCGGTAAATATCACAATCATACCAATCGATACCATAAAAGTACTTTATTAAAGTAATAAAATCGTTACTCGACCTTATGGCCAAGTTACAAATATATGCCTCGTGAGGGCGAAACTTATTCAGAGAAAAATAATAGCAAATGAAAATCAAATAAACTTAGTGGCGCCATCCAAGATACCACAGTGCAACCCGGGCTCGCATCCCTAAGTAGTCGGGTCCTCTTGGAGTTCCTCCTCCAAAGTGGCGTAATCTCCTCTTCAACCGATATTGTGTTGGGGCAAGGGTGAGTACTTGGTACTCGACAAGTCATGCACAGAATGCAAGCTAATATACTATATGCATGGCTTAGTACAAAGGAGTAGCCTCAGGTATATTTGGCAAAAGAAATGACTTTTGACAAGTAATATAAGTAGATTCGAAGCAAGAAACAAGTAAAGCATAAATAACTTTTCAAGAAGTTTAAATAACATTTTCCCATCCTAAACCATATTTCCATCATCTTCTTTGTTAAACCAACCAACTTCTCAAATCCAAGTTATTTTCGAAAAATCTAACCCTTGACTGTAATTTTGAGCATTGTCCGATCTGTGGACTCCTGGCTTATTCAAATAGATTCTACACTCTTGCGCAGAGGTTATGCACTTTACCCACAAGATACAATCCACTCACCACGCCAGTGAATCGCATACAAGAGTATGCGAATGAGCGATCATAACAAAACCTTCTAAGCCTCAAACAACACAGGGGTCCCTCTCCAGACGTGAGCCATACACACCATCCTTCCCTTAGCCAGGCGGGCATGGGACCAACACTGATTAGATGGGTGCTGGCCCACGCCCACGATACGCCCCCGTACAATCACACAAAGCGGTGTAAGCTGACACCTGAGGCTCCACAAGTGAGTCCTTAGCGACTTAGTCAACTAGGGCCGTCCATTCCGACCATGTGGTTGCAAGTATGACCCAGTTCAAAGGCTTGCAAGGTTAAGTCCTTAGATGACCCAGGCAAGACTACCCGAAAAACCAAATCAACACTCCCAATGCCACCGGCCCCTGATTACTCTTGCCATATGCCTGGCCGAAATCGTTTATCAAACCCCGCTGATTACCATGCACCACGTGCCATCAACATCACATGATACTTTTCAAAACAGTTCAATATATCATTAAGTCCATATTAGCATTTGATTATCCAAAATCATGTCATGAGCACGTGGCAGGTCTAAGCAAGATACTACAACGATCTAAACCCATGTTGGCAATTTAATAATGTCCAACTAGTAAACCACAACTAGGGTGACAAGGATCATGGCACATACTTAAGTAATCAAGGTGTCATATAGCAAATTGGTATTTATCTAACCCCGAGTGTTTAAACAAAGTATCTTTCTAATTGAACTAGCATGCAATAGTTTAAATCAAAATAGATTTCAAATGGGATCAATATGGTCAAAGCACAACTTGCCTTCAAAAAGCACTTGCTCTTGGTCTTGAGTTGGATCTGAGTCAACACTTTCCCTCGAATCCTTCCCACTTCAACGCGTCTACTCGTAAAGCGTGCAAATAAGCAAATACACAAATGAACACTATGCAAAAGATCCAAACTCCAAATAAAATCCATAAACAGAGAGAACATAATTTTCTCGGATTTTAGAAACTGAATAATCAGTTTGGAGTTAAACGCAAAGTTATGATTATTTAAAGTTTAAATAATCAATTAAATAATATTTCGTGAGAAAAACTTTAGTCCAAAAATTAAATAAAATTCATATTTAGGTAGATCTCAATTTTATACAAATTTAGAAATTTGAACCACTCAAATCGAGTTAAAACGCAAAGTTATAAGCGTTTGAAGTTTGAATCTAAATTTGAATCAATATTTCAATTAATAAATCATTTTCTTTTTGAAATTAATTATTGCGTCGGCATGGACACGCGTGGCGACTCTGATTGGCTCTGACGTCCAGGTCCATGGGCCTCGGCCCACGCTCGGCTTAGGTCCGCACCGTGGACTCGGTCCCAGCTCCACGTGAGATCGACATGTGGGCCCACTCGGGTGGACGCCATTCGACGTCGTGAGGCTCACCACTCGGTCGATGAAAGTGAGTCCCACCGATAGCGTCATGGGTGGCGTCACGCATCGCTGCCGGCCGACATGCGCGGGCCCGTGTCGGTGACTGACCTGCCAACAGCTGAAGCGCGGCAGTTCGGCTTCGACGCTGGCACAATTCGTGGCCAGTTGGTTTGAAATCCGGGATTGAGATTTGGCCTCATGTGCTTGGCGCACGTGGATCGATCGTGGGCCGTTGGATCTAGATCCAACGGCGGTTGGGATTAGATCTAAGTTTTCAACGGAAACTCACCCGTGGCGGGCACCGATGCAGGGCCTTGGATCTTGATCTGACGGTTGAGTCGGCCTGGCGATGGCTTTCACTTACGAAAGTTGCGCCGGCCGGCTATGAGATCGGCGACCACCAAACGCAGCGGTTGGGCGTGCTCCGGCGAGATGGAGGGTGTCTTCTGGTGCGCCAAGCCGGGGTTTGAACTGGGGTCAATGGCGAGGGCGGGCGGCTGACACGAGGCGAGCAGGGCCGTGGTGGCGCTTCACGCAACTACTGGCGAGCGGATTCCGGCCGAACCTACTGGCTAGAGCTCGGCGGGTTAGGGCAAGAAGTGCGCGAAGTCACTGGCGGTCCTCGGTGCGATCCGGCATTAAATAGCCCCGAGGCGTGTTTCAGCCGGAGCCTCTGCCACGGCGGCCAAGCGCTCGGCGGGATCTAAAGATTCTGGGAAGACGACGAAATCGGTCGTCCGTGTCGCGATCAACGGCCACGATCGCCTGGCGCGATCGGGTCCGGCCCAAACACTACGGCTTTCGGTCGAGTCGGGCGGATCTCGGCCGTTGATCTTGATCCAACGGTTGGGATCGATTAGTGGTTAGAGCGGTTGGCCGAGTCAAGCGGCTCGGGTCGGACTCGAGTCCACTTCGGATGGATGAACGATTTGACCCGAGTTGATTTTTCGGCGATTTAATATTTAAAATAATTCGATTCATTTAATTCATTAAAAATAGCAAATGACTCAGAAAAATTTTAAAAATTCGAAAATATTTTGGATTATTTTGGACTCAAATAAAATATTTCCAACAAAAATTTATTTGCAAAATTAAATTCTTTAATTATTTCAAAATGGAATAAATTCAAATAAATTCCAAATAAATCCAAATAAATTCCAGAAAATTCCAAAAATTCACCAAAGTGCCAAATCACACATGATTTTAAGAAAAGCAAAATTTTGGGATGTTACAATAAACTTCTGAAAATAATCACGTCACTGTGAACACAGCACAGACCCGCATCCTCCCACACAAGGATGAACCCCATACTCTCAGCCAACAAACCCAAGCCATCACAGGAGACCGCAGGAATTGAGGTGCAGTGGGAGTCCCAAGCATGATAAATGCCAATACAGCAACAGAGCAAGACGTAGGCTCAACTTACGTTTATACAATTTTGTTGCCTACCTCTAGGAGTAAATATTAATTAAAACTATATCCATGAAGGGTAAACAAGGTTACAAGTTACACAACGATTTTAACATTCTATGGACAAGCAAGTACAACAACCCAGCACCACAACATACATTCTTAACCTCATGCTAGGGCACCTATCAACAAAACACAAATCAGACTTTGCTATCTATCGACTCAGTTAATTATAGGTAAGAAAATTAGAAATACCGTTGCTCTTCAAAATTCCCAATCTAATCATAAATTTGGCCGTCAATGCAAATAAACTCTACAAAGAACCAGCCAAACAGAACGGACCTCATGAAACCGTTCTTCCATAGCAAATGGAGGCTAAGTAGAGATTTTTCGCCCATTTCTCCTGCAAACATATTTATCAATAGGGGCGCAAGAATGGCTAGTCTGAGGAGATTAGAAAATGGGGAGAGAACATCAAGTCACCTTCACATGCTGGCTGGGGAAAGCGGATGTTCTTAGGGTTTCCTGTGTTCCATCAGCAGGTTTTCTTTTGGGGATGCTCAGGATAAACGTTACCTGGTCCCATGTAGCAGCTGTCGCAGTGATGCGATAACCATTATCCCAACGCCGATGGATTCCCTCACTTGGATACAAGTCAAGCTCCACAACCTACAACAGAAAATGTTGAACACGGGCACTGAATTGGATCCTCGTAATTTTAGCATATGCTCCGTTGAACCCTCAATTGTCTTTTTGAGATTCAGCAACAGTAAAGCATATGGATGTGGTATACTTTTTTAGGTTTGTAGAAGACTTGAAAAGGACAGACATACCTGCCTGATCTATAAAACCAGCATTCCGAGACACGACCACCGCCCACCGGCTGCCTGCAGTGGCCATGGCAGTGACGCAAAAACCCTCCTTCCACTTTTTGTTTATCCACTTGTAGGGAAATGAGTCACTTACTTTGTAGGATTGCTGGGCATATTGTGTTCCTGGAGGCTCAAAGTCAGTGCAACAACACACATATTCAGAGCATCCAACTTTTTTGCGATTAAAAGGAAGACGCACACACACCACCACGCTAGTGCTCCCCTTAGCACACGCCTAGAAAGATGGAGCCTAGGGATAAATCTGCAACCTCACTAAATTCCTACCGAAGCACACTCGCATGTGCATAAAGGTGGGCACCAAGATTTGAACCCCAGTGGGTGGAGTCATACACCCACAACTCCACCAGCACACCAGAGGTGGTTCCCAGAACCTCCAACTTCAGAAGATTGAGAGATCGCAGTTTGCTGCTCAGAAAAAGAAAAGAAAAAAAAACCTTGAAATTTGCACTTCCAGGCAAGATTAATCTAGTCCAGTAAATCTCATTATCTACAGCTGATTTGAAAACAAAAACTAGAATTTTGTAAGGATGATCTGTCAATTCCGTAAAAGATCAATGTTACACAATTCTACACTACCTAAGAGAAGCTCCAACATTCCTGAGAAACCACACTACCAGGAGTCCAGGACACACCATGATCAAGACCTGGTACTGCATATGCAAATATTGTTCTTAATCTTGAACCCAGGCATCAGTGATATTACCTCGACATTACTACCAAAGAACTGCCATTATTTGCAACCGCTAATGCAGTGATGTAGTAGTTTTTCTCCCACTGCTCCATTATCCATTCCTGAGAGCAACATAGTGTTAGCACCTAAATTTGACCGACCGAGACGAGTACGGTCTTGGCACGAGTCGGGGCTAAAGCGGCGCGAATCAGGTCGGCAACAGACGATGAAGATCGGGAAGATGCGATCGTGTGAAGATTAGAAGGAAAGGCCAGAGCCAATACGACCTGGATCCCATACGGTTATGATCAGGATGGAAAGATGAACACGAGGCCGATACGGTTATGGAGAGACCGTGACACACACGATCGAAGTCTTCGTACTATAAAAGGAGGATGACGTGCTACGCCAAAGAGAATCAACAATCAAAATCACAACCAATCTATCGTTTTTTCTACTTTCATTGCATTAGGAGTAGCCACAGTAGTTTTGTAATCTTTCCTTTGTAATACACTTTGATCGATACAAGTTGCGCATCGCCGGTTGTTGATCTTTGCTGCAACGCCCTACCAAGCTCTAGTTCCTTCCCGATCTTGTTGCGCATCGCCTTTTTCGGAGGAAGTAGGCTTTTACCCCGTTTGATCAACTCGCAAGGGTTGATTAGACACGCTGAGTTACCCTGATCTGTACTGGGTCACTCTGAGCCGGTTAGGATCGCCTTGATACCAAGTCTTGGATCGTTCTTCTGAGCGATCGCTTCGAGAGATACGTCTCTCGCCGATTGCCTGATCAAATCGGCTGGCACGCCCAAAAACTTGAACCCGACGTTTGCGTGTGCTGGCGGCTGTTGCGAGCGTTCCCGCTGGTAAGCCCTCGTGCCAGGACGTCCCGCACGAGGAGGCAGGGTAGGCGCCAGGAAGCACCAAGCCCGGGTGGATAGCGAAAACGACGCCACCGGCCAGTTATCGACGGCAGCGCCTAGGGATTAGGTTTGTTGGCAATCCAAAGCGTGCCCTTTTCTGTGTCTATTCCCCTTAATATAGATTGTTCCGACTTACAAGGAAATAAAGTCCTAATGATAGCTTTCCTAAATAAAGTAGCATAATAAGGTAATAATAAATTAGTCTTAACAAGCCCAAGATTAGGCCACAGCCGGCCCTCTTGCGCCTTTCCGATAGTAGACCTAATCAGGACCCACAACAGTACTCCCCCCCTCGAGCACCAGCTTGTCCTCAAGCTGGAATTCGGGGTAACAACGGCGTCCGTCCACGTTGCGTCATCTGCTGATTCGCCGACCCAATGAACAAGGAATTGGCGATGTCCCTTCACGACCCGTTGAGCTAGTAGTCGGTGAGGAACTGACTTGGCTTGATCAACTGAAGGAGAAACATCAACCGGTAGTGGCGGAATGGAAGCCGGTGGAGTACCCTTGAAAGCTTTGAGAAGGGAGACATGAAAAATGTCGTGAATGCAGGATGTTGCTGGCAGTATCAAGCGATATGCCACCTTGCCCACCCGGCCCGCCACCTGAAAGGGGCCAAAGTACCGTGGAGATAACTTGGTTTGTGCGGCCAGCCTAAGTGAAATCTGACGATGATGCTGGAGACGAAGCCACACCCAATCACCAACAGCGAACTCCACCTCGCGATGACGCTGATCATAATATTGCTTCATCCGGTTCTGGGCGTTGAGAAGGTGACGACGCGCCTACTCCAGGAGGGCATCCCGGTCGATAATTTGACAATCGATCCTGTCAATAACGGATGCTCCTTGTGTGTACAGAAGCAAGCTAGGAGCTGCCCGACCATAGACCAATTCAAATGGCGTCATGCGAAGGGCTGAATGAAAAGAGGTGTTATAACAAAATTCTGTCCAAGGAAGCCATTTCACCCAAGTGGAAGGGTTGTCTGCTACCAGACAACGAAGGTACATCACCGTACGATTGACCACCTCTGTTTGTCCATCTGTCTGAGGGTGGTAGGCCGACGAAGAGAGAAGGTGAGTACCATACCGTTTAAAAGGGTCTTGCCAAAAAGCACTAGTGAAAATAGGATCACGATTCGACACTATGGATTCTGGTATACCGTGTAACCTCACCACACGATCAAAAAAGAGGTTGGCGACCATGGGTGCAACAAATGGGTGCTTCAAGGCAATGAAGTGGGCATACTTTGAAAGGCAATCGACCACGACCAATATTGCAGTCATAGATTGAGATTTCAGAAGGCCCACGATAAAATCCATAGAAATATCTGCCCAAATTTGCTGTGGAATTGGCAATGGTTGGAGAAGACCCGCCGGCGATAAAGAGCTTGTCTTGTGTTGCTGACATACGGAGCAGCTGGAAATATATTCTTCCTGGGCTTATACTCAAAGGCTCGAGATAATGCATCAGTTGCACCATTAGTCTTCCCGGGCTTATACTCAACTGAGAAGTCATACCCCATGAGCTTACTGAGCCAATGTTGTTGGGGAGGTGTGACTAGAGCCTGTTCCAGAAGGAATTTGAGACTAGCATGATCGGTACGCACCACAAAAGGTCGACCCCGTAGGTACGGGCGCCAGTGACGAATGGCCTAAGAAAGACCTATAAGTTCCCGTTCATAAGCTGCAAGCTTCCGATGGCGCTCGGTTAGCTGCTGGCTATAATAGGCAATTGGGTGTCCTTGTTGAAGCACAACCCCAATACCATAACCTGAAGCATCGCACTCCACCACGAATGGAGCATCAAAGTTTGGCAGGCGAAGAACAGGGGCCGACTGTAGAGCTTCTTTTAAGTGCTAAAAAGTCGCCTCGGCCTCCGAAGTCCAATGAAACCCTTGTCGGCGCAGCAAAGAGGTTAAAGGACCGGCAATGGTAGCATATTGTTGTATGAACTGACGATAATATCCGGCGAGACCCAAAAAACTGCGCAGGACCGTCCGCAAGTGTTCCATGTGTTCATCCAATGATTGATTATAAATCAAAATATCGTCGAAGAAAAGAACAAATTTGCGAAGAAATTCAGCCAATACTGTATTCATCAATGCTTGAAAAGTGGAGGGTACGTTACACAGTCCAAAAGCCATGACCAAAAACTCAAGTGGCCCTAATGAGTGCAAAATGCTGTCTTTGCGATGTCCTCATACTTCCGGATTTGATGATAACCCGAGCGCAAGTCCAATTTGGACAAAAATTTAGCGTCGTGTAATTCATCAAAGAGCTCTTCTGCCACTGGAATCGGGAATTTGTCCTTGACTGTCTTAGCATTAAGTTCCCGAGAGTCGACACAAAAACGCCACGAGCCATCCCCCTTTTTCACTAGAAGGACTGGCGAAGAGAAAGGAGATCGACTAGGCCTAATGATGCCATGGGCCAACATCTCCGCACATTTTTACTCTATTCCATCCTTTTGCCGGAAGGGATACCGATAAGGTCGGACAACCACCGGGTCGGTGCCCTCCTGAAGACATACGGTGGTCACAAGATCGCGGCGGCTTGAGGATTCCGGAAGACATCCTCAAACGAGGCCAGAAGGGCCTTCAGCCGTGCCTGCTGTTCCCCCTGAGAAAGGAAACTGATGGTGCTCCTCCCTGAGAATGCCCTTTATTGTAACCTGTTTGTTCCCATCCGCAAAGGATAAACAGCGGGAATCAAAATTCCAGTGGATATCGCCTAGAGTGCGTAACCATTGTACACTAAGAATAACATCAAACCCTTGTAATGGAATCACCAGGAAGGAAGCACTGAAAACATGTTGTCCAATGCGTAATCGACTACCTCAATCCTCGCCCGAGCAGGCAATTGTTCCCCATTGGCAACTCTGACCTGTTGCTCCAAACCTGTTTCCAAAGGTACTGCCAACACTTTGGCTGCATATGCACTAATGAAATTGTGAGTACCGCTGACCACCAAACTAAGAAGGTGACACCCGTGCATTTCCAATTCGACTTGCATGGTGGTGCACACCTGGGGCCCTCTCAACGCCATGGCTGATAGGGAGGGCTCTTCTTCCTACTGACCGACGCCCTCGGTATCATCCTCGCCCTCATCTACCACATCCAAATAAAACAAGCGCTTACAGCGGTGGCCGTGAGTATAAATGTCATCGCAATTGTAACATAAACCTTTGGCACGGCGTTTCGCCAGTTGATCGGGACAAGATGCCATTGAGGATGTGATCGACGACGCTGAGGCTGCCACTGGAGATGTGCGATTGGTTCCGGAGCTAGCCACTGGACTTGCTGGTTGCGATGGTGTGATCGTAGGGGAAGCGGCTGGGGCTGCAATCCCCAGAGGAGACCACGCCGGGCCTGAAGCCACCGTGGCTGCTACGCCCCGGCTGAAAGGAGGTTTATGTCGACCTGGTTGAGACAGACCCTGTGCAGCCTTTGCAATCCACGCATCTTCCCTTCGTTCCGCCTCCCGAGACAGCCCCATAGATTCTGCGAGGACGCGTGGTCTGTCCCGGCGAACGTCCGCGGCCAGGGTAATGGATAACCCAGCCGTATACATCTCAATCTGGTCATCCTTCCGCATGCGCGATACTCGAGCCAGCAACCGCTGGAATTCCCGACTGTAGTCATCCACTCGGCGATCTCCCTGTTTCAGATTGACTAGATCACCCAACGGGCCAACGCTGGGATGACAAGTAAACCGGAGCAAAAAAGTGTTATAGAATTCCTCCCAGGAGATGGGACCTCCCTCCTGCTCCCAATTATCCAAAACTTCTTGTGCTTCGCCTCGCACATGAAGATCCGCCATCTCCACATTCATGCGGTGAAACATGATGCACTCGCGCGAATCTTTCACATTGTCGTAACCAGAGTAGGGGATCATCAGTGCCATCGTACACCGGAAGCTCATATCGAGGTGCACGTGGAGCCCACCGGCGGTCCCCATGATCTCCGTCCGGACCCCTGTCCCTGTTAGCGTGGTGAAAATCACGGCCATATGGTCTGGGGTGAAACGGCGCTGGATGACCTGGGGCGATACCATGTGCTTCGCTGTCCAGCGTCTCATCCTGGCGTCCCAAATCTGCTGCCAAGGCCTTGCCCCTATCCGCACGAAGGACGTCGGCCATCAAGGTGTGCATATCAGCCAGGGACTTCTGAATTCCCTCGATGGCAGATTCCACCGACGTCAGCCGCTCTTCGGAAGACGCCATTGCTGTCGAAGGATCGTCGGAATCTGATACCAATTGTTGCGAGCGTTCCCACTGGTAAGCCATCGTGCCAGCACGTCCCGCACGAGGAGGAGGCAGGGTAGGCACCAGGAAGCACCAAGCCCGGGTAGATAGCGGAACGACGCCATCGGCCGGTTATCGACGGCAGCGCCTGGGGATTAGGTTTGCTGGCAATCCAAAACGTGCCCTTTTTCTGTGTCTATTCCCCTATATAGATTGTTCCGACTTACAAGGAAATAAAGTCCTAATGATAACTTTCCTAAATAAAGTAGCATAATAAGGTAATAATAAATTAGTCTTAACAGGCCCAAGATTAGGCCACAGCCGGCCCACTTGCGCCTTTCCTATAGTAGACCCGATTAGGACCCACAACAGCGGCGATCGACCCGTCAAGTTTTTCGACGACAATACATAGGCAAGTAGATAGAAATTAAATACAATAATGAAGTGTGAAACCATGCCAATAACGAAGAATGCAATTGTTCAGAAAATCTAATTTAGTATAATATTAATACTATCCAATGCGAGAGCAAGAGCGAGAGAGAGAGAGAGAGAAGCATGTTGGTATGCAAAAAAAAGTCTAGTATAATAACTTACCTTGTGAGGAAAATATGGAGAAAGTTCATATAATTAAGTAGTAAAGCCAGTGTCGGCATCCATTATTAGAGCCCACAGATTTGAACAAGAGGCAACTGAACTAATAAACAAGCCATCCTCATTTCCTTTTGAAATATAATGTGCTAACCTGGCATCTGCAATATTATAGTGGTACCTGGAAAAGAAGTGCAGTTTGAATGAAATATTTTCTTTCCATCTAAAGCTTACTTGCATCTATACAATTCATACCTCTGCTTGATAGGCCGCCTGCCATTGTAAACACAAATCAATTGGGTCGCAGGCATCCCCATCCTAATCTTCTTCTTGGGTTGCTCATCATCATCTTCCTCCATGAGGCGACCTCTCTTCTGACCAACCTGATATATAAGCTGCTAGAAATTCAACCAATTATTAGTATGCTAACTTACATTGCACAAATGAAATACTATTGAAAGAATCCCATTCCCCATATAAGCAATGCCTCCCAAGACCTTACAACAAAAGCAATGGCTGGGAACAATCTAAAATTTAACATATATATAATTTGAGCATCTGGGCATGGTCATTGTTAGAGATAGAGTCCTGTTATACCTGTATAGATACCCTGTTAGAGATAGTCTTGTTCTTCTCTTCCTCATGTACATATATATATACTAGCCCATTGGCCTCATGATGAATACAAGTGCTATTCATAACATGGTATCAGAGCTTAGGATTTTGGGTTAGATTTCTAGCGGCCAGATTATTCTTCATTGGCGCCGTTGTTTTTCCCGTCGTTTTTCCCGCCGTCGCACTGGTGGCCGTCTCCACTCCCTCCGTTCAACCGGCCCTGCTGCCGTCGCACGCCGACCTCCTCCTGGTGGCTACCAGATCCCGCCGACCTTGTGCTCGTCGACCACCTTGCGCTCGCTGGCCGCTCCGCCTCCAGCAGCCGACGACGCCGAAGCCTTTGCCGCCGCCTGTAGCGTCGGTGCCTCGGTTTCTTCTAGGCCTTCGAGATCTCCAAGCTGGGCGATTTGGAGCGTCCGAGTTCGGCTCAATTTGGGCTGGACCGCTCTTCGGTTTCAGCTGGACACGATTGGAACTCACGCTCCCAATCTCCTTTGACCGGTCCAGTCCGTGACAAAGAAGCAGAGACTCATTGGACTTCACGTTCAGAAGTTCAAGTCTATCTGTAAAAAAAAAATGTCTTCGTCTGCAGGTTCTTCGGGGACTGTTTCTGTTCCTCGCTGCCCGATTATCTTCGATGGTCTTAATTATCGAGACTGGGTTCTTCATATGCGTCTTCACATGCGCGGCCAGCGTCTCTGGGAGTTTCTTACCGACGAGCTATCCTGTCCGCCTCGTCCAACTCCCCCTGTCATGCCTGTTATTCCCAGAGGCGAATGATGCTGCTCGCCAGAAGATCACTGATGATTGTACCGATGCTGTGGAGTCCTTTCAGACTCAGTTTATTGCTCACAAGACATGGATTGATGAAGATGCTCGTGCCTCTGCTATTCTGGTTGCTAGCATGGAGGTGCATCTTACTGGTGACATTGTTGCTTTGTCTTCGACACAGTTGATGTGGGCACATCTTCGCGACCGCTATGAGCCTGCTGGTGACTCTCTTTACCTGGCTGTTGTGCGACAGGAGCAGTCGCTACAGCAAGGTGGTTCTACTGTGGATGAGTTCTATGCGCAGCTGTCTTCGGTGTGGCGTCAGATTGATTCCTTGGGACCTGAGATTTGCCGCACTTGCCAATGTTGTCATCGTCAGCACTCATTTGGAGCTTCGACGCATCTACAACTTCCTGACACGTCTTCAAGCTGAGTTCGAGCAGATTCGTGCCCAGCTGCTTGCTCGTCATACTCGTGTCACTCTGTTGGAGGCTCTTGCAGCTATTCGTACTGAGGAGACTCGTCTTCGTGGCGCAGGCCTGTTGGGGTCTCCCTCAGTTTTGGCGGCGCCTCGCTCTACTCCGACAGAGACACCTACTTCAGTTCCAGCCACTAGGGGTGGCCTTCACTGCACCTACTGCAATAAGAACGGACATGTGGAACAGTTCAGCTACAGGAAGAAGGATCTTACTCGTCAAGGTGGACGTCCTTCTAAGGGCACTGGACTCTTGGGCGCCTCACCTCAGCAGAAATCTGTTAGTTCTGACTCTACTAAGGAGATTCTTATGCTACTGTGTCGCATGGCTACCACTACACCGACATGTTCTGCTGGTTCTGCTACTCAGTCTTCTAATGAGAAACCACCATCCTAATCACGTATCGCACCATGGATTCTTGACTCTGGAGCTTCTTTCCATATGACATCTGATCCTACTTGTCTACATTCCATCAGTCCTCTTGTTGCTCCTACCACTGTGCATACTGCAAATGGTACTTCTTTCTGTTGCAGGACGAGGCAATCTTTTATCATCCTCTTTTCATGTTCCTGTTGTTTCTTATGTTCCCAAACTGACCATGCAGCTCATATCCGGCCAGCTTACTGATCATGGTTGTCGTGTTATTCTTGATTCCGACTTTTGTTGTGTTCAGGATCGCCGCACAGGGGCTCTAGTTGGGATTGGCCCTCGCCGCCATGACTCTCAGCGTCTTTGGGAGCTTGACTAGCTTCATCTACCTTCCGCTGCCTCTGCCAGTCTCTCTGTTTCCTCTACCGCTTCAGCATCCGTTGCTTCTTCTACCGGGACTTTCGCTCAGTGCATCACCATTTGGGCCATCTTTGTGGTTCGCGTCTGTCTTCTTTAGTTCGTCGAAGTCTTTTAGGCTCTGTGTCTGGTGATGCCTCTTTACACTGTACGAGTTGTAAGCTTGGCAAACAGCTACAACTCCCCTAACATTCTAGTGAGTCTATATCACAGCGTCCTTTTGATCTGTTCATTCTGATGTTTGTGGTCCGGCTCCTTTTGTTTCAAAAGGGGGTCATCGATACTATATTCTTTTTATATATGATCTCTCGCCACACTTGTATATATTTTATGTCCTCTCGTAGTGAGGTTTTATCCATCTATAAGACTTTTGCCACCATGATTCGCACTCAGTTTGATTCTCCCATTCGTGTTCTTCGTGCTGATTCGGCAAGGGAGTATCTGTCAGGAGCTCTTCGAGCTTTTCTTGCTACACAGGGCACCCTTTCTCAGTTTTCCTGTCCTGGTGCTCATGCTCAGAATGGTGTGGCTGAGCGCAAGCATCGGCATCTTCTTGAGACAGCTCGCGCTCTTATGCTTGCTTCCGTTGTTCCACCTCACTTCTGGGCTGAGGTTGTTTCCACTGCTATCTACTTGACCAATATCCAACCTTCTACTGCTCTGAAGGGTGGGATTCCAGTTGAGCGTCTTTGTGGCACGCCTCCTGATTATTCTGGACTTCGCCTTATTAGGTGTGTGCTATGTTCTTCTTGCACCTCGTGAACGCACCAAGCTGACTGCTCAGTCTGTTCAGAGTTTTTCTGGGATACAGTGCTGAGCATAAAGGATATCGTTGTTGGGATCTTGTTGGCCGACGGATATGAATCTCACGAGATGTCACTTTTGATGAGTCTCGTCCCTTCTACCCTCGTTCTTCTTCCTCTTCTACATCCCTTGTTGAGCCACTGTCTTTTCTGACTTTTCCTTATACTCCAGTTGTCACTTTTCCTCCTTCACAATCGGCGTCTCCTTTATCGCCGGTTTCTTCACCACCATCCTCTCCTACACAGGTCTCTTCAGATATTGTTTCTCCCTATCCTCCACTACACTCGTCGTCCGCCAGCTGACGACTCTTCTAATGTGCCATCTTCTTCTAATGAGCCATCTTCTTCAGCGTCTCCTCGCTATGCTCTTCGTGATCGACAGTCTATTCGGCCTAATGAGCGGTTTGCTTTTGTTGGTGCATCTCTGGCCGAGCCGACTACTTACCGTGATGCTGTTATTCATCAAGCATGGCAGCATTTGATGGCAGAGGAGATTGCTGCCCTTGAGCTTACTGGCACGTGGGATCTTGTTCCACTTCCTCCACGTGTCCGTTCCATCACTTGTAAGTGGGTCTATAAGATTAAGACTCGCTCTGATGGTTCTCTTGATCGCTACAAGGCTTGTCTTGTAGCGCGTGGTTTTCAGCAGGAGCATGGTCGTGATTATGATGAAGCCTTTTCCCATGTGGTTCATATGACCACTGTTCACACACTAGTTGTGGCCTCTGTCCGAGAGTGGTCCATCTCCTAGCTTGTAAAGAATGCCTTTCTTAATGGCGAGCTGCATGAGGAGGTCTATATGCAGCCACCACCTGGGTATTCTGTTCTTGAGGGCATGGTTTGTCGGCTTCGTCGCTCTCTTTATGGGCTCAAGCAAGCCCCTCGTGCTTGGTTTGAGCGTTTTTCTTCTGCGATCACTGCAGCTGGTTTCTCTGCAAGTGCTCGTGATCCTGCGCTCTTTGTTCACACTTCTTCTCGTGGTCGGACTCTTCTCCTTCTATATGTTGATGACATGATCATTACTGGCGATGATTCTCAATATATTGCCTTTGTAAAGGCTCGCCTCAATGAGCAGTTTCTCATGTCCGATCTAGGTCCTCTTCGATACTTTCTTGGGATTGAGGTTTCTTCTACATCTGAGGGTTTCTTCTCTCCCAAGAGAAGTATATCCAGGATCTTCTTGATCGTGCTTCTCTCACTGATGAGCGTACTGCCGAGACTCCTATGGAGCTCAATGTTCACCTTCAAACCTAGTGATGGTGAACCTCTTGAGGATCCTTCTCGCTATCGCCATCTTGTTGGGAGTCTTGTTTAGCTTGGTGTCACTCGTCCTGACATTTCGTATCAAGTTCATATCCTGAGTCAGTTTGTTTCTGCTCCCACTCAGCTCCACTATAGTCATCTTCTTCGTGTTCTACGATATCTTCGTGGAACCATCTCTCGCCGTCTTTTCTTTACACGCTCCAGCTCTTTACAGCATACTCTGATGCTACATGGGCTGGTGATCATTCTGACCGTCAGTCTCTTTCTGCTTACTGTGTTTTTCTTGATGGTTCTCTTATTGCTTGGAAGACTAAGCGTGACAATGATTTCGTTAGTCTTTGAGTTGCGGGCTATGGCTCTTTTGACAGCAGAGGTTACTTGGCTACGGTGGTTACTTCTTATAGAGGTTTCTGTTTCTGTTTCTACACCAACTCCACTTTTATCTGACAGTACAGAAGCTATCAGTATTGCTCGAGATTCAGTGAAGCATGAACTCACCAAACATATTGGTGTTGATACTTCTTATAGAGGTCACAGGTACAGGATCAGGTTGTGGCTCTTCAGTATGTGCCTTCTGAGCTCCAGTTAGCAGATTTCTTCATGAAGACACAAACTAGAACATATCATAACTTTTACCTCTCCAAACTCAGTGGTGTAGATCCACCATGAGTTTGTGGGGGGGGGGGGGGGTGTTAGAGAGAGTCCTGTTATACCTGTATAAATACCCTGTTAGAGATAGTCATGTTCTTCTCTTCCTCATGTACATGTATATATACTGGCCCATTAGCCTCATGATGAATACAAGTGCTATTCATAACAGTCATAACACCTTATGAGTTGAGTCCATGAGAAGCAACATAGTAGGAAAGAAACAGTACCTTCTGAGCACCATCAGTGTTGATTGGCCTTATGTTTGGGTTTGGACCAACAATGCCATCAAAAAGAGAGATGCACTTCGCATAGTTTGGTTCTTCATCAAACTTTAAGTTCACGACATACTCAATAAATTGTTGGAACGGTTGCGGACAAAAACAACACAACGATTCTGGAGAGGTTGCCATCTTTTTCTTGCAAACAAGGAAACCTTTATTCACTCCCTAAAATTAGTTCACAGAAAACTCAAGTAAGCAAAAAGAATAATTGGAATACAGGAAAAAAAATTCACACTACGAACTTCACCTGGTATCCTTGCCAAGGAAGGTGACCACACAGAAGAAACACAAGTGTGTAAGCAAGGGAATCAAGGTCATCTCTCCTGCTTCCTGTTCTTCCTAAGTGAGCATGCACACTAGCATACCGAACCGTTCCCCTGTTTAGGCAAACAAGTCAAGTATGACAAGAAAATGTCATTTTAATAATAAATAAGAAAAACTAAGGGCTTTAAGACTTAGTAAAGTATTTATCTTGCAAACCTAAAAGCATCAGGCATCTGATCATAATCAACATGCTCTTCTGTATCAATGTCTTTACATGTAGTAGCTACGGTGAGAAATCAATGTGTTACGTCAAAAGACACAACATATATATTTGACGCCCCAATGAGCCAAGTACAACACTAGAATGTTCCTATGAAATGAACAATAAAACAAAATTACCTAATCCAAGGTCAAGAAGAAAAAGTTTCTTCTCTTCCAGTGTGCCTGGTGGTCCAAGCAAAAAGTTCTCAGGTTTTACATCACCATGGACATACCTATCATAAACAAGAGTTGTTAGCTATGTTTTTATACGCAACATGCAAAAAACAATTGGGCTCCATTACCACGAGAGGAATGTTACATACCCTTTTGAGTGCATCTTCTCCAGTATGGAGATTGCATCCATAGGCAATACAAGCAACCATTTCAACAGACATTCTGTAACAGGAAGACAAAATTCAAATTAGGTGAGCAAATCAGAGGTGAACATCAAGAATACATGGAAGAACAATTAGACACTTACGAGCGGGAGTTATTATTCCAAACATCCCAAAGGCTTGGTCCCAACATGTCCATAATCTGCATATAAGTTAGATTGCATCAGAAACATATGCCATTGGTGAACATGCTATTTTTAGGTAATGAAGTACCAAGCCTTTTAATTTTGCACTGTCCATGATTAATCATGGATCAAACAAGCCAAAAGAAATGGAAAATCTTGGCACCAAAATTAACCAAAAGTTAGCTTATGCAGTAAGATATGACACACTGATTAGTGATTATAAAGGAAAGAGCCAGCTTTTCACACTTAGTTGGGGAAAGTAAAAGTAGTCTTACTAAACAATGCAATGTTCTGAGGCACAAATATGATTGAGACGTTCCCAGGACAACATTTACTCTTCACTTCATATCACAACTTTTGAGTCAAAGTAAAAGCAAGTTTCTCCTAATTACTTCATTGAAAGGCATGAACCCTTTTATGCCCTTGTTTGACAGCTTTTACGGCTAATGTATGTAATCTGCTGTTCACACCAATGGTCCTACCTGGTAAGTTGTAACATTTATTTTCTTTGTGCATAAATGATAAATATATAGGTATTATTGTGAATTGTGGGAAGTTTATGATGTTTGGTGTTTACCAGATGATTGAAGAGCAGAGAGGTGTTGTTGGTAACTAGATTTCTCCAGATCACACAAATTTATTATTCTGGAACCTTTTTATTTATAAAAAAGAACATTTCCTAGAAGGAAAAATCATTTTTTCTTAAGTTTTTAGAAATTCATGCATTGAGCTACCAATATTACAGTAGAGAGGTTAGCACAGCTGACAGCTGTGAGGAGTGGTTAAACAATTAGTAATTTTGCAACTTCATGTCTTAGATAGTCTCATGGACGTGGGCAAGGAGGCATGGTATTAGAAGGCCCACATCCATGACACTCACGTCCATGCATACAAGGAGGCATGGTATTAGAATTACTGTTTACACACTGAACATGCGGGTGAACAGTAATTCCATCGCATGACAGATAGTTAGCCCACTTTAAGCTTGTCAGGTACCTTGTACAAGATCATTCGTCATTGACAATATGGCCCTCGAAAAAAAAAATGGGAGGTTGCCTGCCCAGAATATGAAGACACATAATGTGGCACCTGGAAAAATAAGAGTAAATTCACTGTTGGTCCCCAAACTTTACCTGAAACTTCAGATGGATCCCTGTACTTTCAGTTTTGCCAATTGGATCTACAAACTTTAACATTTGTAACATCTGATTGTAAACTCCTAGTCACCAATAATATGCTTTCACCCATGGTTGTCATGGCGTCCTTGAACGGACGCATAAGCGTCGTGGCGGTCCGGGTCGGATGCCACGGCGAACACCTTGCCGAGGTCGCGTATGGCATCCGAGGTGTCGCCGAGGCGTCGCTAAGGCGTCGCCGAGGCGTCCGTGGCGTCGCCGAGGTCTATGGCGGCCACCATAGATGAAACCCTAGCCGGCCAGGTCCAGACAAAGTAGAGAAACGAAGAGGTAACAGAGGAGTTGAGGAGGGGACCAACTCCAGCCCGTGCGCCGCCGACTCTCCGCCCGTGCGCCGTGCGACGCTCCGCCGACCAGCTCCTCCCGTGCGTCGCTTCGCCCGTGCGCCGCCAACCTCCAAGGTCTCGATCTGCTCGACCTCCAAATTAAGCTCCAAACGACCTCCACTCGAGCTCCAAATGACCTCCAGGTCGATCTCCTCTCCTCTGGTCTGCTCTCCAGGTCGATCTCCTCTCCTCTACTCTTGTCTAGATCTCCTCTCCTCTGCTTTGCTCTCCAGGTCGATCTCCTTCTCCTCTGCTCTCTTAACTCTCTGCTGAAGGCGTCCGAGCAGCACGAGCAGATTGCTCTTTTTAACTGTCTCTGCTGCTGATTGCTCTTTTAACTCTCTGCTGGCTAGGTGGACATGGCAGACGAGCAGCACGCAACCACCAAAACCAACTCCTCTCGGGCAGATGCATATGACCCATTGACAAATCCAAAATGAAGGCCAAAAAGCAACGATCCGGGTTGGAAGTATGGGTATTGGGACGAGATTGGCAACCGGGATGTTGTGCGATGCTCTTTATGTCAAAGGAGGATAACAGGGGGGATTAAGAGATACAAGGAGCATCTTGCGGGAGGATTTGGTGATGTGCAAAAATGTGTGAACACCACAGCCATCATGAAGGAGATGAGAGATGCTTTGTTGAAGAACAAGAGGTCTCGACCTATCTTTCTAGATGATGATCATGAGAACGAAGAAGTCAATGAATGTGGCAAGGAAAGCGAACCTTCTTCACAGTCCATTGCGCAACAAAGTTCGGGGACAGCAGCCAAGAGAAGGCAAAGTACTTTAGCGTTCAAGGTTCCAACTCCAAAGAAGCCAATTAGTGCCATGCTTCGACTGACACCATGTGAGGTGGTAGAGCAAAGGCATTCCAAGGGACCTTCTCAAACAAGCATCCAGTCGTCTATGAGGACTAAGGAAGAAAGAGAAGCTGTTAATCTTGAGATAGCCAAGATGTTCTATGAGTGTGGCATTCCTTTTAATGTTGCACGCTCACGACAGTTTGAGATAGCTGTGGAGGCCATTGCACAGTACGGTTCTGGGTACAATCCTCCTAGCTACCATGATTTCGTGAGCCATTGCTCCAGAAGGTTGTTAAGGAGACCGACAACATGAGGGAGAAGCATGAGTAAGCTTGGAAGGTATATGGTTGCAGCCTCATGTTAGATGGATGGACGGATAGGAGGGGGCGCCATTTGTCCAACTTCCTTGTCAATAGTCCCGAGGGGACTTTCTTCTTGGAGTCTGTTAATGCTTCCAGTGAGGTTCATGATGCACAAATGCTTGCCGGCCTTCTGGAGAAAAAAAATTGAGAAAATTGGCAGAGAATATGTTGTTCAAGTGGTCACTGATAATGGTGCTAAGAGGATCCCAATATGTTTTGGACTCCTTGTGCTGCGCATTGCTTGGACCTTATGTTGGAAGACATAGGGAAGTTGAAGGAATTCAAGAAGCCTATTGCACAAGCCCGCAATCTCACCACATTCATTTATAGGCATTGAAGACTTCTTAGTGAAATGAGGGAGAATACAGGCGGGATAGATATTGTAAGACCAACGGCTACTAGGTTTGCTACCGCATTTCTAACATTGTCAAGTTTGAACAAGCATAGAGAAGCATTGAAAAGCCTATTTGCAACCACGGATTGGACTTCAACCAAGTGCCAAGACGGAGGCGGGAAAGAAGGCATATGATGTGGTGTTTGGCAAATCCTTTTGGCACCAAGTGGAGGATTGCATTAGAGCTTCACTACCACTACTTAGGGTGCTAAGGGTGGTTGATGGTGATGAGATGCCTGCCATGCCGGAGGTCCAATGCTTGATGTCTATTGCGAAACATAAGATCATGACATCTTTCTCCACTCAAAACAAGAAGTCTTTGCTCACTCGCATCTTGAGCATCATGGATGGGCGTTGGAACAACCAAATGGTCACCCCATTGTATGGTGCCGCTCTCTTCTTAAACCCCGCAAAGTTCTATGCTCTCCTAAAGAAGATTAGTGAGAATGAAGATGCCATTGCGCAAATGAGGTGTGATTTGAATGACTGTCTTTCAAAGATGGTGGAAGATCCAATTCTTCTAGACAAGATTGATAGCCAAGTGATTCTCTACGAGAATCAAAGAGGAGTGTTTGCAAATAAAATGGCAATCCAACACGCGGAGACAAGGAATCCTAGTAAGTGTTTGTAAATTTCAGCATGCTTCTTTTTGTTTATAGCATGCTAACTTCAACTTGTTTATCATTTCTAGTTGATTGGTGGCGTGCATATGGTGGCAAATGCATAGAGCTTCATAGGTTTGCAAGGCGAATAGTTAGTCTGTGCTTCGTCATCCGGTTGTGAGCGTAATTGGAGCACTTTTGAATTTGTAAGTTTACTAGAAAATTATATGAATCATTAGGTTTAACCTCTTATTTTATTGACCTCGTGTATCTTGGATGTTTTCTAGATGCATACCAAGAAAAGAAACCGGTTAGAGCACAAGAGGTTAAATGATTTGGTCTATGTTTCATACAATAGCAAGATGACCTCTAGGTTTCAAAACAAGCGTGAGGAGGGGACCAAAGGCTATGACCCATTGATTTTGAAGGAGTTTGATTGGGACAATGAATGGGTTACCGCATCGTCCAAACAGTCCAGTCCAATGTAATTGCAGGTCATGATGGCCTTACATGGGATGATGTTGATGAAGCTATTGGTGCATCAGCCAATCTTCGAGGTCGCAATTTCCCTAGGAGAGCTCATGGTCGACCTATCTGCTACACGAGGCGTAAGAGGGGGCAGCAAGTTGAGGAAGAAGACTTAGAAGAGGGACATTCTGATCCAAGCACGGAAGAGGAAGATGAGATGGAGGTCGATGATGAGGGGGATGAGGAGATAGTGGTCGATGATGACGATGTTGATGACTATGGTGAAGATCCCACGGATCTTGAAGAGGGTGGAGTAGGAGCAGAAGATGACTACTAATACCGATAACAATTTGATGGATGATTATTGATTATGCAGTTATGCCTAGATGAGAGGGTTTGAGATGCAAAACTACGTTATTTTGTTAACTATGTTATGTCATTGTGGTCATGTGGCGCAAAACTACATTATTTTGTGAACTATGTTATGTATTAGACTTGGTGTCGGGACCCCGAATTTGCAAATCCGGACCCTCTGTGTATTCAGCACTAGTCCAGGAACGCGCTAGTGCACACAGTCTTAACATCGGCAAATATCACAATCATACCACTCGATACTAATCGAGTACTTTATTTAAATAGTCAAACTGGGTACTTGTCCTTATGGTCAAGTCACAAATGCAATGACGCAGGCGAAACTTATTAAGAGAAAAATAGTAGCAATGAAAATCAAAGAACGTAACATCGTGGCGCCATCCAAGATACCACAGGCAACTGATCGGGCTCGCTTCCTAAGTAGACGGATCCTCTTGGAGTTCCTCCTCCAAAGCCGGTGTAGCCTCCTCTTCAACTGGTGTTGTATTGAGGCAAGGGTGAGTACTTGGTACTCAAAGAAGTCATGCATTAATGCAAGCTAATATACTATATGCATGGCTTGGTACAAAGGAATAGCTCAAGGTATATTTGCAAGAAATAGCATTTGACAAGTAACATAAGTAGATTCAAAGCAAGAGAAACAAGTGTAGCATAGGTAACTTTTCAAGAAGTTTAACAACCATCTTCCCATCCTAAACCACATTTCCATCAACATCATTATTAATCCGGACTCCAACTTTTCAAACCAAGTTATTTTTGAGAAAATCTAACCCTTGATTGTAATTCCCGAGCGATGTCCAATACCGCGGACACGGCTATTCGAATAGATTCTATACTCTGCAGAGGTTATGCACTTTACCCACAAGATACAAATCAAACACCACAAAGGCGAGTTCAGTAACAAAGTCTTTCTAAACCTCTAACAATACAAGTGGTCCTCCCTGCTATTGCACACTAACCCTTCCCTTAGCTAAGGCGAAGTCTAGGCCAATCAACTGTTATATGGGTACTGGCCTCACTCAGACGCTCCCCGCACAACTTACACAAAGGGTGTAGTTGACCTCCGAGGTCCCACAGTGCGTTATTAGCAACTTAGTCAACTAGGTCCGTCCCATTACTGGACATGTGGTTGCACGTTAGACCCGCTCAAAGGCTTGCAAGGTTAAGTCCTTAGGGTGACCAGGGCAAGACTACCCAAGAACCAAATCAACATC
This sequence comes from Rhipidocladum racemiflorum, assembly GCA_036346355.1. Taxonomy (NCBI): domain Eukaryota; kingdom Viridiplantae; phylum Streptophyta; class Magnoliopsida; order Poales; family Poaceae; genus Rhipidocladum; species Rhipidocladum racemiflorum. The sequence goes on from CM070578.1 coordinate 39,440,377, forward strand.
CCCAATGCCACAACCGCCCACTGATTACTCTTGCCACATGCCCTGGCCGAAATCGTTTATCAAACCCTAGTTGATTACCATGCACCACGTGCCATCAACATCACATGATACTTTTCCAAAACAGGTTCAATATATCATTAAGTCAATATTAACATTTGATTGTCCAAAATCATGTCATGAGCACGAAAGGTGTCTAAGCAAGATACTACAAATCCGGCCTAAACCCATGTTGGCAATTTAATAATGTCCACTAGTAATCCACAACTAGGGTGACAAGGGTCATGGCACATACTTAAGTAATCAAGGTGTCATACAAAGAAATTGGTATTTATCTAACCCCATGTTTAAACAAAGTATTTTCCTAATTGAACTAGCATGCAATAGTTTAAATCAAAATAGATTTCAAATAGGATCAACATGGTCAAAGCACAACTTGCCTTCAAAAAGTACTTGCTCTTGGTCTTGAGTTGGATCCTGAAAGTTAATACTTCTCCTTCGAATCCTTCCCTAAGACTTCAACGCTCTACTCGTAAAGCGTGCAAATAGCAAATACACAAATAAACAATAGGCAAAAAGTGTCCAAACATCCAAATAAAATCCATAAACAGAGAGAACATAATTTTATAAATTTTTAGAAACTGAATCGTCAAATTTGGAGTTAAAATGCAAAAGTTATGATTATTTAAAGTTCAAATAATCAATTAAATAATTTTACAGAGAAAAACTTTAGTCCAAAAATTAAATAAAATTCATATTTAGGTAGATCTCAATTTTATACAAATTTAGAAATTTGAATCACTCAAATCGGAGTTGAAACGCAAAAGTTATAAGCGCTTGAAGTTTGAAACAAAATCAAATCATTATTTCAATTAATAAATCATTTTCTTTTTTCTGAAATTAATTATTGCGCCAAGATGGACACGTGGCGACTGGATTGGTCTGGCCGACGTCACCGGCCCATGGACTCGGCCCACGCCGGCTCGGTCTCATCGTGGACCCGGCCCACGGCTCACGTGAGACCGACATGTGGGACCACTCGGGTGACGTCATCGCCGACGTCACGGGCTCACCACTTACCTGCCGACAGTGGGTCCATCCGATGACGCCATGGGTGACGCCACGGTCGGCCGCCGACACGGGCCCCGCGTGTCGCTGGCCCACGCCAAGACGCCCGCGCGTGGCGCGCGGTTCACCTCCTGGACACGTGGCACGATCGTGAACTGCTGGTTTGAAAACCGACTACCAGGATTGATTTGGGCCTCAAGTGCTTGGGCGCACGGGTTGATTCTGGGCCGCTGATCTTGATCTAACGGCCCGTATCCACCCAGCCTGGTGCGATTCGCCACGTGGCACGACCTAAGCCGTTGGATCTAGATCCAACGGTTGAGATTAGATCTAGGATTTTCAACCGGGAACTCACCGAGGGTGACGTGGCGCGATCTCGAGCCCTTGGATCTTGATCGGACGGTTGGTGGAGCTTCGGCCTGCGATGGCTTCACTGGCGAAGTTGTGGTCACGGCCACGAGGACGGCGACCACACGAACAGCGTTTGGGGCGTGCTCGGCGAGGTGAAAGGTCTCTTCAGCGCGCCTGGCTTCGGGTTCCGGATCTGGGGTCAATGGCGGCAGGGGGCGGACGGCGGCGGAATCAAGCGAACCGCGGAGGGATGCTATGACTCCGCGAGCGATTCCGGCGGATCTACTGGCCGAGGCTCGCGAGATAGAGCGAAAGTCGCAGCGGTCACTGGCGGTCCTCGGTACCACCTTGCCTTAAATGCCTCGGCATGCGCGCACGGACGGAGCCCTAATCCTACACTACGGCGACGGCGGAGAGTCCGGCCGGACTCGGCGGACGACGACGCACTACGCCCACGTGGCATGATCAACGGCCACGATCGCGTGGACGCGATCGGATCCGGCCGATTCGACCGGCTGCAGACGGGAAATCCCGATCGCTGGATCTTGATCCAACGGTTGGGATCGATTAGGTTTTGGAGTTGGTCTTGGCCGAGTCACATGGTTTCTGCCTGACTCGAACTCGAGTCCGACTCGGGCTCGGTCGGATGAACAAGACAAACCCACTCGCATTTTCCAAATGATTTAATAATTAAAATATTTCCGTAAATTCATTTAATTCATTAAAAATAGCAAAATACTCGAGAAAAATTCTAAAAATTCTGGAAAATATTTTGGAACATTTTGGACTCAAATAAAATATTTCCAACAAAATTTTATTTGCAAAATTAAATTCCTTAATTATTTCAAAATGGAATAAATTCAAATAAATTCCAAATAAATCCAAATAAATTCCAGAAAATTCCAAAAATTCACCAAAGTGCCAAATCACACATGAATTTAAGAAAAGCAAAATTTTGGGGTGTTACACTTGGTGGTGTCAACTTGTCAACTATTTTAATGTCTTATTATGTTGCAATTTGGTTGTTTTTATTCGCCTTACATATATGTCTAAAAAGGCGCCTCGCCTCGCGCCTTAACCTCTTAAAAGGTAAAAAGGTCCTGGCACGCCGCTAGGGCTGTAAAAAAAGCTCGAGGCTCGCAAACTGTTTGAGCTCGATTCGTTCCAGGCTCGATTCGAGCTCGGCTCGAGCCTGGAACGAACCGAGCTCGAGCCTGCCTTCAAGCTCGCGAGCTTCACCGAGCCGAGCTCGAATAGCTCACGAGCCTACTCGAGTTTGGATCGAGCTTCCGTGAAACGAACTTTCTCGAGCTTGTTATCGAGCTTACTCGAGCCGAACTTACTCGAGCTTGTTACCGAGCCTACCGAGCCTACCAGATTAACCGAATTTACTCGAGCTTACCGAGCTTATTCGAGCTTATCAGCTTACCGAGCTTACTCGAGCCGAGCTCGAACCTACTCGAGCTTGGACCGAGCCGAGCTCGAGCCTGGATCTAGGCTCGGACCCCAACTCGAGCTCGGCTCGAGCCTTACCGAGCTCGAGCCTGTGACCCAGTTCGCCGACCCGCCCGCTTACACTCTCTACACGCCGCGGACGCCTTACCACCGTGACAACCATGTTTCACCTTTTGTTGTTTGCATGGAATGTCTTATTGGATCTTTATATATTTCTTAGTAAATCTAGATTTAATGTGTTTCTAAGCAAATATTGGCTAGGGTAATGGGTAGGTATTATAACTCTAATGGTAATAGGAACCGTAGATCCCTCAAAATATGTTAATGCATTGGCACTACCTATTATTTGGATAGTCAGCTTGCTTATTATCTGTGCATGTGTTGCTCTACATACTTATCATCTTTGTGAATCTCCACTAATTTCACCATATCCACATATATACCAAATGGCCTGCTTCAATCACACGGGTACCAAGTCTTGACATCAACATGCTCCATACGTGAAATAACAGTAATCTAATGGAAGGGACTTCATTAAATCAAATGCCTGCAAATTTGAGCTGTGGCCCATTTGAAGTTTCGAGTAAAGTTTAGGACCAACAATGAATTATACATTGGAAAGTACAGGGTTATACTATGTGGAAAGTAGCGTTTAGGACCAACAGTGAAGGTCTATACAAGGAAAAAAATGGTGTTTCAAAAATGAAAAGAAGGGAATGATTTACCAATTTATGTGAACTTGAAGTTTAACTGTTTCCAGGTATTCATCAAATTATTAAACACTTGATTAGAACTATTTAGCTCAAACTATAATTTTATAAATAAATGTAACATACTCCCTCCGATTGGAAATGTAAGGGGTTTTAGCCTTGTGCACACATATTTAGAAGCTTGGTGAATAGACTAAAATACCCTTAGTTATTGTTCATTAAAGAGCGCGTTCGCATAAAAAAGAGACATGGAAAATTGTACAAGGGTAATAAATGGAACAAGGGCAAAACTGGAAGAAATGGGCTAAATTTAGCCTTGGGATACTAGAACCCCTTATATTTTACAAATAGTATAGAGACCTAAAACCCCTTACATTTCCAATCGGAGGGAGTATTTCATTAAATATATATATTTGTAATGCAGTTAAATAAAACGAGCAAGCACGCAGTATGCCAGTAAGCAGTAAGCACATGGGGCGGCTACAGGCAGCGCAAAGTGGTGTTAAGCTAGTGGGGTCACCAGCAAAAAGATTGTCGATATCTTTCGACATTTTTTTGATAAGTTCTGTAAACAATTCAAACATAAACATTAACTGTTGTAGAAAATAACGAAAAAAAATAATTAGCCCTAATTTTGGTAAACAGTAAAATTACATTTTTAGTTGTCCTGTTTCTGAGCCATTATACTAAACGGCAGAACATTATTTTCCATAGGCCCACCAGTGTCCCAAGAGGCAGGCAGGACATCCCTTTCGTCTTTTGTACACCTACACCATGGGCAAAGAAACTTTCATCAATAGTCTCATCCATGGATGTGAAGGCGTCGCCTAGGCGCCAGAGGGAGGTCGCCGGGAGCGGTCGCCTCGCCTAGCCGAAGAAAGGCGACCGCCTGGTCCGTCTAGGCGTCGCCCGGGCCGTCCAGGCGAGCTCAGGCAGGCGCCTAGGGCTGGGAGGAGGACGGGGTCACGGGGGAGTGGGGGGGACTAACGGGAATAAGACAAGAGTCAAGGACGCTAGGGTTGGCGACTTGGTGTCGGTTGAAGACAACGCATCTGCAACGTCCTCCTCCGTGCGCCGTCTCCACCTCCGTCGCCGCCACCACCTCCGTCGACGCCGACGCTGCTTGGCCGCAGATCCGTCGCCCCTCTCCTTCGCCCCTGCACTGCTCTCTCCCTCTCCTTATGCGGCCGAAGCGCGCTAACCTCCGCCAGGCCTCTGCTCGCTTCTGCTTCCTCCTCCTCTGCTTCGCCACTCTGCTTCGCCTCCTCCTGCGCTCGCTCTGCCGCCCTCCTCCTCCTCGTCCCTCTACTTCGCCCCCTCTGCTTCGCCCTCCTCCTCCTCCTCCCTCCTGCGCTGGCTCTGCTCTGGCTGCTGCTAGCTCTGCTCTGCTCCCTCTGCTTCGCCCCCCTCTGTTGAGTGTTGATGCTAAGCCATGTGTATGCTGCTTTGTACAGGGAGTGAGGGTTTGAGGCTGCTTTGTACAGGGAGTGAGGGTCTGAGGCCATGTCTAATGCTCCAGCAGCTGCTGCCGGCGATGTTGCCGATGCTGCATATGATCCAGCTAAAGATCCTGCACGAAAGGCCAAGTCCAATGATCCAGGATGGAAGTATGGATTTTGGCCGGATTTGAGCAACAAAGATTTGGTGCAATGTACCCTATGTGGAAAACAAATGCGCTCGGGAATAAAGAGATTAAAGCAACATCTTGCCGCAGGGTTTGGAGATGTGCGTATGTTCAAGACAACCACAAGAATAATGAGGAGATGCAAGACTATCTCAAGAAGACGTCAAGAAGTAGAGTCATTGAATTGGATGATGATATTGATAAGGCAAATGAACAAGAAGAGGAAGAAGTGGTCGTGATGAGAGGCACCCAAGCTCCCAAGAAGCGTCATCTAAAGCTTCCAACCTATGTCCAAGTTCGGGACAAACAAAAAGAAAGCATTCACTCTTCACAAGTTGGGAGAACTGGCAAAACAAACTAAATCGCTTGTTGGGTTGCTTTAAGACACCTAAGAGGTGGTTGATGCGAGACATGGCAAGGGCCCTTCTCAAACCACAATGGAGCAATGTGTAAGGACTGCGGAGGAGAAAGAAAGGGTGCGAGGCCACATAGCTGATTTCTTCTATGAGTGTGGCATTCCATTCAATGCCATCAAGTCTAGAAGCTTTGAGATCATGTACGAGTCCTTAGGGCAATATGGACCCGGTTTCAATAACATTTCATACCATGATTTGAGGGTGCCGTTACTTGAGAAGGTAAAGAGGGAAACTGACAAGTTGATGATGGAGCAAGAGAAACATTGGAAAGCTGTTGGTTGCACACTCATGTCTGATGGATGAACAGATAAGAGGGGAAGACACTTGATCAATTTTCTTGTGGACTGTCCGGCGGGGACCTTCTTCTTGGAGTCGGTTGATGCATCAAGTGAAGTGGCTAATGCAACAATGCTAGCAGGTTTGCTTGAGGCAAGAATTGAGCGGATCGGCAAGGAACATGTTGTTCAGGTGGTGACAAACAACGGTGCCAACTTCAAAGCGGCAGGTAGAATTCTAATGGAGGATCCCTGCTCTATTTTGGACTCCTTGTGCTGCACATTGCTTGGACCTCATGTTGGAGGACATTGGGAAGCTACCGGAGTTCAAGAAGACAATTGATAATGCCAAGCGGGTCACTACATTTATCTATAGGCATGGGAGGCTACTTTCAACAATGAGAGAGTTGACAAATGGGAAGGATCTTGTAAGGCCAGCAGCTACTAGGTTTGCCATATCTTTTCTCACATTGCAGAGCTTGTACAAGAACAGAGATGTGTTGAGACAGCTATTTACTAGTGAAGATTGGACTCGGTGCAATCTTGCAAAAACTGAGGCTGGGAAAAAGGTTCAAGAAATTGTGATCGCTATTAGATTTTGGCATGCAGTGGAGGATTGCATAAGAGCATCACAACCACTTCTTGTTGTGCTACGAATAGTTGATGGTGATGAGAGGCCGACAATGGCCGAGGTTTATGCAAGTATGGATTTTGCAAAAAAGGAAGATCGCCGACACTTTAGCAACTAAGCAACCATTGCTTAGAAGAGTCATGGCAATTATTGATCGGCGATGGGCTAATCAAATGGAGCAAAAATTGTATGGGGCTGCATTATTCTTGAACCCAGGAAAATACTGTGAAATCAAGGAGAAGGATGCGGAACAAGCGTCTAGGTTGAGGTTAATGTTCAATGATGTGCTCGAGAAGATGTTCTATGATGATGAAGACAAGCTTTGCAAAATAAGTGACCAAGCCGATATCTATGACAATTTGCGAGGTGGCTTTGGAAGGCCAATAGCCATTAGAGCTTACAAAACCAAGAACCCCCGTTAGTACTTTTATCTCTTCTTAAGCTTTTAAGATTCTAACATAGTTGATTACTAATTTACTATGTTTCAAATTATAGTTGATTGGTGGATTGCATTTGGGGGCTTGACATTCGACCTTCAAGCATTTGCAAAGCGCATCTTAGGTCTTTGTTGTTCGGCCTCGGGGTTTGAGCGCAATTGGAGCACATTTGAGTTTGTAAGTAACTACTCAATGCTTTAGATTTTTATTTAGTTTTGAACCATCTAAAGTTATCCTTGTTTACCTCTCTTGTTTGTAGATCCATACCAAGAGAAGGAACCGATTAGAACACCAAAGGTTGAATGATTTGGTCTATGTCCAATACAACCGGAAAATTGCCAATAGATTTAAAATGCGCCATGGCTGAGGAACCAATTATAACCCTTTGTTCCTAGATGAGTTTCAATGGGACAATGAATGGGTTGATGCAAATGCCCAACAAGTTCACAGTGGGGATGATCTTTTATGGTCTCATGTTGATGACGCCATAGATGCATCACGCAACTTTGAGGGTCGTAATGTTCCAAGGAGAGCGCATGAAGGAATCATATCCTACTCTCGTCGTCATGGAGGTGGTTCTACATCAAGGGTTGTTCAAGAGCTTGGTTTGGACAGTGAAGATGATGAACATGAAGCTGAGCCTCTTCCTCGAACGATTTATGAGAATGTTGATGATGATTATGGGGCTCCACCTAGTCCTCATGACGATGAGACTGGTGGAGATGGATCAAATGAGGATTTGAATGGTTTAGAATTAGAACTAGATGTTTAAGGTTGCTTGTTTTGGTGATTGTGACTATGATTTTCTTTTGGACTTGTGGAGTTGTGGTGACTATGCATGATTTGTCCTTCTAAACAACATTAGCTATTGGTAGTAATGTTGCTATCTACTTGTTTAAGACTTGTATGTGCTTCTCTATTTAATTGGCATCTTGTCATGCTATTTATTTGCATCTATACAAGGTATATGTGTATTGGTGATAATGTGCTATACTGAAAATACTAACCCTCGCCTAATCCTCGCCTAGGCGCCCGCCTTGTCGCCTAGACGTCCAGGCGATGGGCTGGCGCCTCGCCTCGCCTTGTCGCCTTGACAACCTTGGTCTCATCAATCATGGGGCAGATAGCACCCCATACAAGACAGTCATTAATATTTTAAGTTTTTCATTGATCAAGACGCAAACTCACTATGTTGTTAATGGTTTGATAAGTTAGTATACCAGACCTGCTAATGCCAAAATTCCAGTGCCATTCTAGTCATAGTACTACATAATACAGATTTTACAAAACTGGGGCAGGACACCAAATTGCATCAATTGGACCATAACATAAGAGAGGAAATTTTAGACCAAACGACATACATCATAAAAGTAGTGAGTGAAACGGGGGCAAAAAGTGAGCGAGGTAGCAAGTGCGCATGCGCGCGAGTGAGCTAGAGGGAGGGCTAGAGAAATATGTTGAAACCAGAAACCGAATCCAAACTGGAGAAGAAATAGTACATAAATGCATTAATGCGCACTATATAAAGGGAGGCAAAGAGCACATAATCCATTACCACGATATAATATTTTCCCTGCTTCCCTTTGTGGTGTACTCTTGGCACACCATGAATCCCGCTAAGAGTGCTGCCGGATGAATGTTTTACACAAATAAAGTTATTATGCATTCTAGAAATACCAATTGCAATCATGTGTACAGAACAAGAAAGCCAGAGAGAACATTGTACAAATGTAAAATAAGTTGCAGACGCACGAAAAAAAGGACAAACTGGCCACTTACTTGTAAACTTGCCACTCATAAGGAGCTCCATTGCAGCCTTTGCTGGTTCGGTGTTCAAATTTTATTGCAAACTGGTATAAAGAAAAGCATGCATATAAACAACTATCGTAGTTCCATCTATGAAAATAGAAAAAGACATCCAGAGAAAACAAGTTGACCTCCAAAGCATTTGCACCAGATGTCCTGTCACTAAGACTAGGAGAGGAAATACGGCGACCAACATATACTTGCCCAAATCCTCCCTTTCCAAGCTTTCTGTCAAGTTTGTAGGTAGGTGAGTTACCAATTTGGACCTGTTTCAACTCACCGAAAAAGGATACGAGTCATGGAATCACCAACATGGCATATATGGCTCTCATGCTACATCTCATCTTGAAAACTAGTGACTGAATGGTCCGACATGTGATACAAAAAAGACAGGTTCCTGCCATTATAAAGTTGGGACCTCCACACGTATCTTATGCCTATTAGAACTTATGTCACAACGCAAAATGCAAACACAACAAATGAGACAAACAGCTAATGCCAAGCAATTAATAATGGACATCAAATGCAATAAAAGACTGGTTCAGTCAGGAGAAACAACATCAACAATTTTGACCTGTAGAAAATCGAACTGCTTGGGGCTGTTACCTAATATAATTGTTGTATATGGCAGCAACTTCCTAAGGTTATAATAGGAGGCCTGTGCTTACACTGTGATGGTCCTGTTAAATTACTTCGATCCTTTTTGAGAAGTAGCACTGAATGATTGAAACAAGTTCAAACTGTTGCATCTAATTCTCTGAATTCCATTATATAACAGGCCAATTCAGTGTTGTTCCATTTTATCACATTGAATTTAACGGTTCTAGGTACTATAAATAAGCATTCTGAAATATTAAACACCGACGGGTAGTATGAAAAACATATATGATTAATACTACCGGCATATCAGAGATGCTAATACAACAACAAAGTCTTGTGTCCCAAACAAGTTGGGGTAGGTTAAGAATGAAACCCAATCGAAGTCAAAAGACCCCCAAACCTTCGATCTTAGGTCATGGTTTCGATACGTAAATCACTAACTTCCATTCCATGCATACCTATCCAATGCCAACTCTTTGTATACATTCAAGAAGCTAATATCCATATGGAAAAATGTCAATTATTATTGTACAATGCACGGCATGCATGGTTGCAACTTGCAAACCTGAACACAGCAGCAGCACTAACAATGGTTTTGTGTGATCAAACCATAAGTAGAGGGTTTGCTACCCTAAAAACAGTAGACACTTGCTCAGCATATTTCGACCAATCTATGCCGGATACAAATATTTCCTTATACAATTTTGCAAACTGCAATTATGTACTGCCTGTTGCATTAATCAACTCCTATCATTCCACAATAGCTGCAGTAAAACATTCGAACACCTATTTCGGGGATAGTGAAATGCCAGAAACACGAATACGGATAGCGAAAAAAGGACACCTGCGTGCCACATGTCATCCATATTCCCATAACACATAGAGAACTCCCCAACGGCACGCTGAAGTCAAATTTCCATACCCGAGCGATCGTCCATGCCATCCCAGACCTGAGAACAAGCCAAATTCATCTCCACTCGCGCTTCTAGCATACAAACTAAACCAGACACCTCCATCCTCAACCCATACGGCATCCACCCACGCTACACGGAGCGAGCTCGCCGGGGTTCCAAACCACGAATCGTCCAACCCGTACCGAAACCAACGAACAGAGGCACCTAATCGCGTGGCTCAAACCCTACCCACCGGGCAATTCCGAAACACGCGGAGCTAAACAGGAGAAGCAAAGGGCGGAGAGGCAATCCCCACCGTCTCGGGGAGCGGCGTGGAGGCCGCGTCGTCGCCCGGGGCGTCCCCGGCCTTTTCGACGCTCCGGACGATGCTGTCGACGTCGTCCATCCCCGCCACCTCCCTCCCCGCGCGTGGCTCAGAATCTCCGTCGTCCGGCGCTGCTGCCTGCTTCCGCCCGCAAGGCCTCTAGAAGCTAGGTCTAGCGCTTGGGGTGGAGTTGGCGGGGAGGTGGGGAAGGCAGTCTGGTCAGCGATGAGGAGAGGAGAGAAGAGAACAAACGAAAAAGGCGACAGAAGACGAGAGAAGAGGAGAGCAGAGGGGATGGAAACTTCCGGAATTTGGACTAGTTCGTGTGATGTCTCGTGTACTGCCAACGATTCCACCGCCTCGTCGTCGTGTATTTAGGTTCTAGAAATGTGTACGCGGCGACACGCCGCGTAAGTCGGCGTTTACAAATAATATAGCAGCATATGAGATGAAATAATGAGCTAAAATAGTAACGTATTGAAGAAGGAACATATCAAAAAAAAAGTACCACGAGAAATACGCCAAGCCTAAAGCAATATAAAGATTTGAGGAAGGTACACCGCAGAATTAAGGCTACTTCAATAGACATGCACCATGCGCGCTACGCTGCGCCGAGTGGATCTGGTATAGCAAAAGCATGCCGACATAATCAGATCAACATCAAATTCACACCAGAGATGAATAGCTATTAACCATTTTTTAAACAAAAAAGAAGTTTCCAGGCCATTGTGGCAAACTCCACATATCATTGAGGTTATCCACACAAACCAGCTAAATATGCGTATGCATTTTTATTGACAACTGTTCTATAGAAGGCCAATATGGCAAGGAAACTTATCATAATAATATGAGTATTATTATTTAAAAACTGATAATGTGTATAGGTGGTCTGAAACAATCTAAAGTAATTTGTAAAAAAGACCATAGAGGAAGATCTGCTCTCATTTTCTCAAACATAGGATCTAAAGAATACAACAAAACAGTCATGGCGAAGTAACATCATAGAAGCTGCAAACAACTGTATGTCTTGGAGCAATAGGGCACGATTAGCTATGATTAGAACTTTATCACTATTATTGATTAATCAAACATCACTCACCTCTATATCAAAAAGTTGCAAACTTTGGGATCTGGTGTAGCACTGGCCATGCACCTAGAAACCAAGAAAACAGAATCTGCAAACAACAGATCATATGAGCAAATATTTGCAGTATGAGCATGAATAGAAATACATGGTAAATCTTATGTTATACGTAGACATTATCCATGGAGTTCTCTTATAGAGGAAGTAATATCTGTCAATCTGTGTTTGCATCTTGAAAAACACATCGTATAGAGATTTGGGCCTATTTTTGGAACACTGTTAGAACAAAATAATTTACAAATACAACAAAAGTTATAAGTCACCAAAAAAACATGTCTTAAGCAGGATCAGATTAAATAGAAAGAATTCCCAGCATAAGAAAATATATCACATCAAGTAGTGCCCTAAAACGTTTATCCAAAACTCAGCTGCACAATGGTTGCACCACGGTCCTGAGTCTTGATCTATCAGGACGACTGGTTGTGGAACTACGCCATAAGATGTCTGGAATTACTTTTTCTTTTGGCAAGCATACACAACAGAAAATATCATTCAGCAGTTAAATATAGAGGGCTATTTTGCTACACAGCAACTTTTGATGATTCAATAAAGACCTAATTGTGAGAATGGGCTATGGATACAGATTTCAATGCCTAGGAAGGTGATTCTGGGCACTTTTTTCAGAAAAGCAAAACTGTAAGTGCGAAGGACATGGTTTAGTACAATGGACAGTAAGGTATGTATAATTGTTGTGATATAAGCGAAATGGCCTTGTGAGTTGTGAACATACCATCGAAGAAGTTCCCAACACCTCAGCCGAGTTGATAGATGGTTTTGTGAGTTGCAAACATATTGCTGAAGAAGCTCCCAACGCTTTAGCTGAGCTGACAGATTGGCAACAAATCCTAGAAAGATGGCAACATGGAAAAATAATTAGCACAGGGAAATAGTCTAGGGAAGGGCACTGGCAGCATATCCATATGACCAAATAAGAAAGTAACAGTGTTAATTATTATATGTATAAAAGCTGGCACTCAGTTGTTTGGGTGATTGAAAAAGATGTGCATACTCTATTTTGGAGTGACAAAAAATGGAGAACAGTAGAACGGAACAAAAAAAGCGAAGTATAGTAGACAAAAGAATCGTTTTGCCCTTTACCATGCTTCAACGGCAAGTATATACATGTTTCCTGATTATAAACCTCACTAATGAGCACAAACTCCACAAAAGAGCAAACCAAGAACTAAAACAAGGAAAATGTAGCTGTGGTCCAAGCCTTGATCTATCAGGACAACTGGCTGCCGAACTGCGTCATCAGAACCCTGCAATAGTTTTTTTTTTTGGAAAATATACACAACAGAAAATATTATTTAGCAACCTATGTATATGCTTTCACATATTAGAATAACAACATGTAAAAGAAACACAAAATACATTTTGTAAAGTGAAATAATCATTTAAGTATACCAAATTATTAGCAGCACTATGGAGACATTGAAATGTAAAGGAACTCTTGACACAAGCAGTTTTTACACATGAGGACTATTTTGCTTTATAGTAGTTCTCGATGAAGCAATCACATGGAAAAAACCTAATTGCTAGATTGGGCTATGGATCCAGATTTCAGTGCACAAAAAGATGACTCTAAGCACATGTTTTTTAAAAAAGTGAAATTGCAAGTCTGAAGGACATGCTTTAGTGCAATGGACAATACCGTATGTAGAATTGTGGCGATATGAGTGAGAAAGTCTTGCGAGCTATCAAGATACCATCGAAGAAGCTCCCAACGCCTTAGCGGAGTTGGTAGATGGTCTTGTGAGTTGTGAACATCCCGTCAAAGAAGCTCTCAATGCCTCAGCTAAGTTGATAGATCGGCAACAAATCCTAGAAAGATGGTAGTGGGGGAAAATGGTTAGCACATGAAAATAGTTTAGGTAAGGGCACTGGCAGCATATCCATATGACCAAATAAACAAGGAACAATATTAATCATGATATATCTAAAAGCTGGCACTTAGTTGATTGGGAGATAAGAAACACATGCATACTCTATTTTGGAGTGACATAAAACAGGGAAAAGTAGATTGAAACAAAAAAGACAGCATAGTAGACTAAAGAGTAACAAATCTCCTAAAGAGTAACAAATCTCACTTAAGAGCAAACCAAGAAATAAAACAAGGAAAATGCAGTGACGATGACGAAAACAGATATATACCTATGCAGCATCGTAAAATGAGAACGCAGCACAATGCACCACCTTAGAAAGAAACCATTATAGCACTAAAAAACTGCAACCTACTTTATATGCAATGCCAAACTGCAGAGCCTTCAGGATAATGTAGGTCTGCACCTTTGAGGGCAAACCAAGTAGTAAAACAATGAAAGTATTTCTTTTTATTAGCAGCCCTATGCAGACTCTGCAATGCATAGCAACTCATGATACAAGCAGTTTTTACACCTGAGGACTATTTTTCTTCACAACAGCTCTTGATGAATCAGTTGCATGAAAAGGCCTAATTGTTAGACTTGACTATGGATCTAGATTTCAATGCTCTGGAAGACGATTCTAGGCCAGCAAAATTGCAAGTCTGAAGGACATGCTTTAGCGCAATGGACAGTACCATATGTTCCATAAAAGCGCGGTGATATGAGGTAAACACATTTGTGAGCTGTGAACATATCGTTGAAGAAGCTCCTAATGTATTAGCTGAGTTGTTAGACTGGCAAAAAAATCCTAGAAAAATTGCAGTAGGGAAAAATGATTAGCACAAAGAAATAGTTTAGGGAAGGGCATGGGTAGCATATTGATATGACCAAATAATTAAGCAAAATATTAATCACGATATATCTGAAAGCTGGCACCCAGATGACTGGGTGATAAAAAACAAGCCAATACTTTATTTTGGAGCGACATAAAATGGAGAAAAGCAAAATGGAAAAGAAAAAGACAGCATAGTAGACAAAAGAATCGTTTTGCCCTTTACCATGCTTCAACGGCAAGTATATACATGTTTCCTGATTATAAACCTCACTAATGAGCACAAACTCCACTAAAGAGCAAACCAAGAACTAAAACAAGGAAAATGTAGCAGTGGTCCAAGCCTTGACCTATCAGGACAACTGGCTGCCGAACTCCGTCATCAGAAGCCTGCAATACAGCAATAGTTGTTTTTTTGGAAAATATACACAACAGAAAATATCATTTAGCAACCTATGTATATGCTTTCACATATTAGAATAACAACATGTAAAAGAAACACAAAATACATTTTGTAAAGTGAAATAATCATTTAAGTATACCAAATTATTAGCAGCACTATGGAGACATTGAAATGTGAAGCAACTCTTGACACAAGCAGTTTTTACACATGAGGACTATTTTGCTTTATAGCAGTTCTCGATGAAGCAATCACATGGAAAAAACCTAATTGCAAGATTGGGCTATGGATCCAGATTTCAGTGCACAAAAAGATGACTCTAAGCACATGTTTTTAAAAAAAGTGAAATTGCAAGTCTGAAGGACATGCTTTAGTGCAATGGACAATACCGTATGTAGAATTGTGGCGATATGAGTGAGAGAGTCTTGCGAGCTATCAAGATACCATCGAAGAAGCTCCCAACGCCTTAGCGGAGTTGGTAGATGGTCTTGTGAGTTGTGAACATACCGTCAAAGAAGCTCTCAATGCCTCAGCTAAGTTGATAGATCGGCAACAAATCCTAGAAAGATGGTAGTGGGGGAAAATTGTTAGCACATGAAAATAGTTTAGGTAAGGGCACTGGCAGCATATCCATATGACCAAATAAACAAGGAACAATATTAATCATGATATATCTAAAAGCTGGCACTTAGTTGATTGGGAGATAAGAAACACATGCATACTCTATTTTGGAGTGACATAAAACAGGGAAAAGTAGATTGAAACAAAAAAGACAGCATAGTAGACTAAAGAGTAACAAATCTCCTAAAGAGTAACAAATCTCACTTAAGAGCAAACCAAGAAATAAAACAAGGAAAATGCAGTGACGATGACGAAAACAGATATATACCTATGCAGCATCGTAAAACGAAAACGCAGCACAATAGCACCACCTTAGAAAGAAACCATTATAGCACTAAAAAACTGCAACCTACTTTATATGCAATGCCAAACTGCAGAGCCTTCAGGATAATGTAGGTCTGCACCTTTGAGAGCAAACCAAGAAGTAAAACAATGAAAGTATATCAAAATATTAGCAGCCCTATGCAGACACTGAAATGCGAAGCAACTCTTGATACAAGCAGTTTTTACACCTGAGGACTATTTTTCTTCACAACAGCTCTTGATGAATCAGTTGCATGAAAAGGCCTAATTGTTAGACTTGACTATGGATCTAGATTTCAATGCTCTGGAAGACGATTCTAGGCCAGCAAAATTGCAAGTCTGAAGGACATGCTTTAGCGCAATGGACAGTACCATATGTTCCATAAAAGCGCGGTGATATGAGGTAAACACATTTGTGAGCTGTGAACATATCGTTGAAGAAGCTCCTAATGTATTAGCTGAGTTGTTAGACTGGCAAAAAAATCCTAGAAAGATTGCAGTAGGGAAAAATGATTAGCACAAAGAAATAGTTTAGGGAAGGGCACGGGTAGCATATTGATATGACCAAATAATTAAGCAAAATATTAATCACGATATATCTGAAAGCTGGCACCCAGATGACTGGGTGATAAAAAACAAGCCAATACTTTATTTTGGAGCGACATAAAATGGAGAAAAGCAAAATGGAAAAGAAAAAGACAGCATAGTAGGGTGGGCAACATTAGGAAGCAACAATTAGCAAAGGGAAAATCAGATTTGTGACAACAAATCAGCACAAACAAAGCAGTGGGGTGAATAAGCCAAGCCCTGTCACATTTGAGTGCAGAAATAAGCCATCCCTCGCTAAAAAAAAAGGGGGAAAACACCAGTTTATGTTATATTACTAAGAGAAAAGGCAGCTCAAACAATTGTTCGGTGGTTTGAGATCAAACGAAGGTTGGCCGCACGGAGCGAAGAAACGAAACGCGAAGCGGCACGTGGACAATGATCCTGAGAGGGGGACCGATCCGGATCGCCGCCAGGGCCGAGCGTGAGCGCGCGGCGGCCCGGCTGGCTGGGCGCTCGTCCGGAGGGAGGGCGCGGCTTCTTCTCCTGGACGGACGGGAAGGGGGTCTTGGGAAGGCCGAGGATGACCTTGGCGTCCATGTAGATGGCGGGGGGCGGAGGAGGAAGCGGAGCTAGGGCTTGGATTTTGATCCTGGACCAGGCCGATCTCGCCGCGGAAGACGCCCTCGCTGCCGGGTCTGAGGGCAGGCCACAGCGAGAAGAAGAGGGGCACACCGGCGGAGGACAGTAGGGACGGCAACGGAGGGCGTTAGGGACGGGAGGGAGGCAGGGATGGGGGCGGGTGGAGGATGCGAGGGGCGGGGTCGTGCGAGGACCGACTGCGGGTGAAAACCGCGAAGTTTCTCGAGACAAGGGCGGGGAGCGGCTTGGTTGGATCAGGGAAGCGAGGGCGCAGGGAGGACGGCGCACGGCGTGGAGGGATCCGGAAAGGCGGAGGGGAAAGACCGTGAACGAAGAAGAATCGGGAACGGGAAGGACGCAAGGTGGCACGGGGAGCGGAGCGAGCGGATTAGGTATTTCATCGGGGCCTTCGAGGCAAACGACGCAGGGAGGACGGCGCGTACCCGGACTGGGCAGGAACTCTTGGAAACTTTGTTTTAGGGTATGTACAATGGTGCCTAGTCCGCTGTCTATAACACTTGCCAGGTAAGGAATTTGCTGAGCTGGATGAAAGAGAAAAGAGAGAGAGAAGGAGGTCGTCTACAAGTTTACAGACCGTCGATAGCTCCCCGAATCGACGATCTTCTTGCCGTTGTACGCGAGTCGGCTACTAGACGCCCCCGAGATCGATCTTTTGTGCACATCCGAAATCCCCGTCTTTTCTGCTCCGCCAAATCCCCTCGACGCACTCCGCCAAATCCCCACGCATCTCCGCGAAATATTCCCCTTCGCGCGGGATTTCTTCTCTTCCTGCCCCGACGCGCGCGGAATCTTCTCCTTCGTCATGAGATTTCCACGATCCATCCTGTCGCGCGATTCCTCACTCGCCGAGCCGCCGGTTTGGCGGAGACTCCAAAATCTGCTCGCTTCTTCATGAGCTCGACTCAATCCTCTTCGATCTGCCTCCCGAAACCAGCCGCTGACGGAAGATCCCGCTAAGCGAACGCAGTTGAATCCATGTCATTGCCGCCATGGGGATCTCCTCCGCCTCTTCTGTGAGCACGTGGATGGGGCCACCCTCTCGGCCGCCATGGCAAGGGTGGGCAAGCGGAGCCAAGCTATCGCATCAAACAAGCATGAAGGTCTAGCCACGCACCGAGCACTCATCCCCATCCTCGGATCCTCACTTTGGTATGAGTTCTTTCATCCTAAGTGCAAGTTTTCCTTGTTTCATAGGATTATCAACTAGAGTATTCTTCACAGATTTTGCATGCGCTTTGATTTTATTGGTAGCTGAAATGATGCAACTTGATGTTTTAGAAACATTTTTCCATTGGTTCTTTGCGTGGTAGAACTACTTCTCTATGGAATTGAGAAACTGAATTACTGAATGCACTTTTGTCATATTGTAATGTTTGATAGTCATTTGTCTTTGTGGCCTGTCTTTCCATGCTATTGGTCATAAAAATTAGACAGTTTGATTAGTATTCGACATTTTCCTGGAATTCATATTATCTATGTGACGAGTACCCGCACCATGGGTATCCTCAGCGGCCCAAAAAGACGCACGGGCCGACCTAGGCCGATCAAGGCCCGAAGTTACGACCACCGGGTAGGGTCCGAACCCACGACCTGGTCTTCGATATCCCGGAGAAGCGACGGCATTTATTGCATATCGGGCGCATTAAATGCTGGCCATAATGACGACGACGCAGCGGCACAAGTTCCCGACCCCCGCATTTACTACGAGCGCCGGCAAGAATTCACGGGGCCAAGAAGAGGCAGGGGAGCCATGCCACCCTATCACCGCCACTTTCGGACAACCAAGAGCACAGTCTTTTCCTCTTTTTTTCAAACCACCAGTGTAACCTCCCACCTCGCCTATATAAAGGCGGGAGGGGGAAGCGTGTAAGGACGAACAAGAAAGGAGAATCAAGACGCTCCAACTCACCCGACCTGGAGTAGGGACGTTACGCTCAACCAAAGATACATCTTGTGCTCACTCGAGTCAAGCTGCTCGAGGAGAGGAGCGTGCACCCGTCGACCTATACAAATTTACTAGCCGGTGCCTCAAACACCGGCAAGCGCGCGCCAGTAGGGGTCGCGCACGCTGTCGCCGTTGCTTTCCCACTCGGCCTCCTCGACGGTCCTTTTCTTCGACATCACCATGCCGATAGCATCGATCCGCTTTGGCTCCTCGACTTCATCACCACCGCGGCAGATGATGGTGATCGACCGCCAGGTTCGGCGTCAAGCGCCCCCCGTGGGCCTTGACGCCGTCTCCAACATCCTCAGTGACCTTCGGCTCGAGGTCCCCACACGGACCTCGACGCCGGAGCGCGCCAAAAGCTCCTTCGCCCCGAACGACCCGCGGGGGCGTCAAGCAGCAGCGGTTGCGCCCTCATACTTCGTGGCGATGGTCGGCCACGCGCCCGACAACGACCATTCGGACAACTCCTCCGGCCACGGCTCTAGCGGAGGGAGAGATAAGAACAGACCACGCTACCGCGAGCCAGACATCGCCGCAGGCGCAAATGACCCCTCCGCTACCCCGGTCACGCCGAAGACTCTCCTCCAACGCACCAAGGAAAACCACTATCACGCCGCCACGACCTTCGCCGACGGCCAAGAGCCGAGGTTCAAAAGCCGAGCTTGACAAGCTTCAAGCCGACTTGGATCAAGATCCACCCACGCTTGTACCGCAAGCTGGCGGCCAAGACGTGCTCGCGCCAGGTTCACCACTGTTGGTCAAAGGGACCGATTATCGGCCGTTCTTCCCACACGGCCAAAACATCGCCATGCGACAATGTTGCTCGCGGCATCCCTCGAGCCGATGATCCCACGGCCAAGGCAACCCACCGTAATCTCCGAGCGCTGGTGGAACGAGCGGCCAAGCAACATGCGCATGGCTCGAGATCACAGCGTTCGGGCGCCTCGACGGATCAGGCCGCGGGCGCTTCCTCAGAGCCACCGGCAAAACAAGGGCGATATCGCTTCGAACAACCCCAGGCATCACGCACCCGGCGCTAACGCTGGGCGACGAAGCGCGACGCTCGCGCTTACCTCCAGCGCGAAGAAGGGCGGAACGACCGGCCGGACGCGACGCCGCCGATACTTCACGACGCGATCACTTCAAGCCCCGATGGCCGCGTCGCGGGTATTCTGTCAAGGGATCCGCAGCCGCGAGATTCCTCGCTAGGTTTCGAAGGCCGGCCAACATAGCCAAATACGCGGGGCTACAAACCCCAGCGTGTGGCTAGAGGATTACCGGCTAGCATGCCGAAAGGCGGGGAGCTACAGACGATCTTTTCGCTATCCAAGACTTCCCCATCTACTTGGCGGACTCGGCTCGAGCATGGCTCGAGTACCGCCCGCCAACATTATCGTGGATTGGCCGACCTCGAGACACCACTTCGTTGGCAACTTCCAAGGCACATACAAGCGGCCAGGGAACTCACGGGACCTAAAGAGCCGCAAACAAGACCTGTGGAGAACCTCCGGACTACATCCGGCGTTTCTCCCAACAATGCAACGAGCTCCTCGACATTCGCGACGCCGATGTCGTGGGGCGTTCATCTGACTGCACTACCTCCAAGACCCTGGTCCACAAGCCGGGTGCGCGGGCCCGTAACCACCAAAGAACTCTTGGACATCGCCACCAACCACGCCTCGGGCGAGGAGGCCGTAGAAGTCATCTTCGACAAAGGGAAGTCGGCGAGGAATCGCGCCGAGCCCACTTCTCCTCCGACCGCCCGACAAACGGAAGCGCCACGCAAACAGTCCGCGAGGACCGCATAGTCGCGGCCGCCGACTACCGGGGAAGCCGCAGAATCCCAGCAACCCCGACCATTTCGAGAGATCGATGGAGAGTCCGTGTCCGAACCACGGATACCCCTGGCCGACACAAGTACCGGATCGCGAGGTCCTAAAGCGCTTCCTTCCGGAGCCCCCACCACGCTACGGCAAAGGGAGGAAGCAAGACCCAGCGCCGACCGACGGAGACAAAGGGGCGGACACCGGCTTCCCCGAAACCGACGGATGCCTCATGATCTTTGGCGGACCGGCGAGCTACGCCGACCGGAGGCAACTCAAGCTTGCCTACCGGGAGGTGCTCGTGGCAAACCCTGCCATACCTAAATACCTTCGGTGGTGAGTCCCCGATCACCTTCGACCGACCGACCATCCCGACCACATCCCTCAACCAGGGAGGTACCCGCTTGTCGTCGATCCATTGTGGGAACAAAGCGCTTGACCAAGGTGCTCATGGGACGGTGGTAGCAGTCTCAACATTCTTTATGTCGAGACCTCGACGCCATGGGGATCCCCCGCCCAAGCCTCCGACCAAGTAAGGCGCCTTTTCACGGCGTCGTCCCTGGCCAGAGGCCCACCCGCTCAGGCGGTCGACCTGCCGTCACGCTCGGAGCCCGCCAACTTCCGCACCGAAACCCTCACCTTTGAGGTCGTGGATTTTGGCCGCTCCTACCACGCCATCTTGGGAAGACCATGTTACGCCGAAGTTCATGGCGATCCCCAACTACACTTACCTCGAAATCAAGATGCCCGGCCGCGAGGTGATCACCGCGATCGCGTCTTTTCAACTTCGCTTACAAGCTGCGAGAAGGGCGGTGCGAGTTGGCCGGCGATCGTCGCATCCAGCCAGAACTTCGCGGACCTCAGACCCACGACCAGCCGATGCTCCCGACTCGCCAAATCGGTCGGGCTCCTTCAAATCCGCCGAGGACACGAAGGCCATCCAGATCGACCCGAAGATCCAATCAAGACCGTTCGGATCGGGACCACGCTTCCTACCAAATAGGAAAGCGGCTCGTCGATTTCCTCCGCGCCAACCGAGATATCTTCGCATGGAGGCCCTCCGACATGCCAGAATCCCGAGGAAGTCGCCGAGCACTCTCTGAACATCCGGCCTGGTCTAGACCCGATCGCCCGGCGCTGCGTCGCTTCGACGAAGAAAAGCGCCGCGGCCATAGGAGAAGAGATCGCCAAGCTCTTGGCCGCAGGTTCATCAAAGAAGTTCGCCACCCCGAGTGGTTAGCCAACCTCATACTTGTAAAAAAGAAGACCGGGCAATGGAGGATGTGTGTTGATTACACAAGCCTCAATAAGGCATGTCCGAAGGATCCATTCCCCTTGCCCCGCATCGATCAGGTGGTGGACTCCACCGCGGGATGTGAATGTCTGTCATTCCTGGACGCCTACTCAGGCTATCACCAGATCGCGATGAAGGAAGACGACCAACCTGCGACCTCGTTCATCACCCCGTACGGCTCGTTTTGTTACGTGACGATGCCATTTGGCCTGAAAAACGCGGGAGCTACATACCAACGATGTATGCAAACGTGTTTTTCCGATCAAATTGGCCGTAACGTCGAGGCGTACGTCGACGACATCGTTGTCAAGACCAGGAAGGTCGGCGACGTCATCACCGACCTGGAAGAGACTTTTGCAAACCTTCGACGGTACCGCATCAAGCTCAACCCCGAAAAATGCGTTTTCGGAGTGCCCAAAGGGAAGCTACTCGGCTTTATCGTCTCCGAGCGCGGCATCGAAGCCAGCCAAGACAAGATCTCCGCAATCTTGAGGATGGGGCCGATCAGCAACCTCAAAGGGGCCTGTGAGGCTGACAGGATGCCTCGCGGCCTTGAGTCGTTTCACGTCCCGCCTCGGCGAGCGCAGTTTGCCCCTTTACAAACTCCTGAGGAAATCCGACCGATTCAACTGGACGAAGGAAGCTCAAGACGCCTTCGATGCGCTGAAAGTTCTTTTAACCTCTCCTCCAGTGCTGGTTGCCCCGGCGCCAGAAGAACCTCTGCTGCTCTACATCTCCGCCACGACCCAGGTCGTCAGCGCGGTGCTCGTCGTGGAGCGAGCGGAGGAAGGACGGGTTCTCAAGGTCCAACGACCGCCTACTTCGCCGGCAAGTACTCTCCGAGTCCAAGGCGCGGTACCCACAGATGCGTAAGATGATCTACACGGTTACGATCACGAAAAGAAAGCCGGGTACACTACTTCAACCAACCGCTGCCTCCGTGGTGACTTCTCTACCACTCGGCGAGGTCATCCACAACCGCGACGCCTCGGAGAATTGCCAAATGGGCACTCGAGCTTAATGGGCACGACATAGTGTACATCCCTCAGGCCGTAGTAAAATCTCAAGTTCTAGCCGACTTCGTCGCCGAGTGGACCGAAGCTCAGGCACCACCTCCACTCGAGGACCCAGAGTACTGGACAATGTACTTTGATGGATCCTTCACCAAAATCGGAGCCAGAGCCGGGGTTGTCATCGTTTCCCCACTCGGAAACAGGCTCCGCTATGACATACGATTGCTCTTCGACGAAACCAACAACGTCGCCGATTACGAGGCCCTCGTCACCTGCCTCCGCATCGCCGCCTACCTCGGATCTCAGAGTCTGTACGTGCATGGCTATTCTAAACTGTTTGTCTACCAAGTCATGAAGGCCGCAGAACCTCGCGACAGCCGGATGGCAGCCTATTGTCAAGAGGTACGCAAACTGGAGCAGAAATTCAAGGGATTTGAGCTTCACCATAGCTACCGGCGAAACAACGGTGAGGCCGACCATCTGGCCAATCTTGCCTCTGGCAGCAGGGCCGGTCCCACTGGGATTTTCGCCCTCGACCTACACAAAGCATCCATCCGACCCGACCGTCCGGATGACCGGATGGGTGACTCGCCGAAGCACCCGACATTTACCAAATGACCGGAGGTTGAGATGACCAAGCCAAGCCGCAGCGTCCCGATGACCGCACCGATTGGAGAAAAACCCTTCATCGATCGGTGGCCGACGGCTCCTCCCGACGACCCAACCGAGGCTCGCCGCCGCTCGACTGGCGAAATCCTTTGTCTTGGTCTGGCGACGACCTCTACAAAGGAGCCCCTCCGATCCTCCGTAAGTGTATCCCGCCGACCATGGAAGAGAGCCGCTCCACGACATCCACGAGGAATTTGCGGACACCAACTGGTCACGGAGCTTAGTCGGGAAAGCCTTCCGACAAGGCTTCTCTTGGCCGATCATGGTCGACTCGAACAAGTCGTCCGGACGTCACGAAGGGTGCCAATTCTTCGCCTCGCAAACTCATCTCCCAAAGACAAGCCCTCCAGACGATCCTCAGCACCTGCCCTTCGCCGTTTGGGGACTCGACCTGCCGGGCCCTTCAAAAGGCGCCGGGGCTTCACCCACCTACCGGTCGCGGTGGACAAGTTTACCAAGTGGATAGAAGCTAAGCCGATCCACGACCATCACTTGGTACAGCGGCGGACTTCATCCGCAACATCGTTTACCGGTTTGGAGTCCCGAACTCCATCATCACCGACAACGGAACGCAGTTCACGGGGAAAGAATTTCTCGAGCTCTGCGACAGCTTCAGCATTCGCGTGGATTGGGCAGCCGTCGCCCATCTGCGGAGCAACGGCCAAGTTGAACGCGCAAACGGCATGATCCTACAGGGGCTCAAACCACGGATCTTCGAAGATCAAGAGGTACGCGGGGCGTTAGGGCTACCGAGGTGCCTCCGTGCACTTTGGAGCCTACGGACCACCCCAACCCGATCGACCGGATTCACGCCATTCTTCTTGGCGTACGGGGCGGAGGCCATCTTGCCGATCGACTTAAACTACGGCGCCCCAAGGGTTCGAGCCTTCGACGAAACCCGGGGGCTCGAATCTCAACAAGACGCTGTCGACCGGCTCGATGAAGCGCGAGATGTCGCCATCATCCGCTCAGCCAAGTACCAGCAGGCACTTCGGCGTTACCACGACCGCAAGGTTAGAGGTCGAGTGTTCAACGTGGCGACACAGTCCTGCGCCAGGTTCACCCAACAAAGACAAGCATAAGCTCTCCTCTCCTTGGGAAGGCCCCTTTACTGTGGTGGAAGTCCTTCGACCCGGCACTTACCGGCTCAAGGATCCCGATGGCAACATCTTGTCCAACGCCTGGAATATTGAAAAGCTAAGACGATTCTACCCTTAGCCCATTTCTCTTTTACCTCGTCTACTACCGTGGGCAGCCCGACCCTTGGTCGAGCCTACGCGTAGCGTCCGAGTGCGAACACTCGTTAAACTTCTTCGCCTACTTTTCGGAAAAACGCTTGAAACACGTCGATCACTGCTCGGATGGTCCCCTCGGACCCAAGAACGGTGATCCCGACGCGCTTCACCGGAAAAACACACCCGAAAAAAAAATAAGCGAAAAAGCGCACACAAAACCTCCGAAAGAGTCCAAATACCTTTATTTCTTCCGATTCGACAGCATTTACATTCTTTGAGAAACATAAAGCCTAAAAAAAAACCAAAAAGTTTATCTTATTCTAGGGTCCTCCTCGCTTCGGTGATCTCCGGACTTATCGTCCCTCTCCAAGCGCAGCTTCAACTTCCCGCACAATTTTTGCCGCAAAACGCAAAGAAAATCGGTCGTCGCCAAAATCCGCGACGGAGAGCCTCGACCGCCTCCGGAGGGCGCCAAGAGCCGAAGCCCCCGCCCCTCTCTCAGGCTCTATGGTTCCCGGGGAACTCGGGCCTTCTTTGTAGAAGGGTCCACTGAGGCGGAGAGGTGTACTGGCAGCGTGATTGGGGCGGCCGGCGGTGCATTTATTAGCACGGGCCTGGATGTCGCGGAAGACTCCAAGCTCCTCAAGGAGAAGGAGCACGAGGGGAACGGCGCCTGCTTCTCCGAATTGCTCGGGCGCTCGCGGCGGCGTTCCTCGGCTCGACGACCGCGACTGCCGCTCCGTTCCGCTCCTCCTCCTCGCCTCCAGCTCCAGCGACTCCGGTCGATCTCGTCACCCGACGGCCACGCTTCAAAGTGGCCAAGGCTCGTCGCTCCAACTCTCGCCCTCCGCCTCTTCTTTGAAAAGGCGTCGATCGATCTCATCGATAGGTGGACTCGACCTTGGAACAAGATTGAGAGGGCAAAGCACCCATGAAAGCGAAGTCAAGAAGCAGTCTCAACGTTCTTTGGATGAAGTCCAGCGCCCACCGTCGCGCCTATTTATAGGCGATCCGTAGCAGACGAAGCGACGCGGCTGGGGTACCGGCCAAAGACTTATCGCGACCGCGCTTTTCGAAGATGATGGCGTGGAAGCCGAAGCATCAAAGCCGACGGTCGCGGAAGCAAGCGCCGCCAATACCCCGCGTTGAACAAAAACGCCTCGAGAACCTCGCCAGTCGTAAGGAAAGATAAGTGAATATCTTCTTTTCCTGCACTCGTTATTACTCCTTCAAGTGGCGCGCGGTAATAACCGAACCGCCTCGCACCACTGGGCTACAAGAGTCTCGTGGGTCGGTGACACGACCAATCGCCGGGTCCTCCCGAAGCGGCCAAACTTTCGACCAAAAGTACTACGGCCCTCGCCCGCGGCTACGGTTGCGTAAATAGTACTTAGCGGAAGAAGGAAGTGTCCAAGCGGAGCGACCCACGATTGGTCGAGAACACCCCTCCCACGGTCGCACTAACCAATCGGCATGTTCTTGAGCATTCTCTTGTTTCCCCGACTCCCTAACTTTGTAATGCGCACACCAACCTACGCCCGACCCCCGTGGTCCCTAAGGCAATGAACGGTAACGGTGGCCATCACAAACAAAGGGACGTCGGTCGGGGAAACCCGGTTGGCAATCGCCCTGGCGTCTTGTTCGACCGAAGCTCCAAGGCATCGACTTCCTCCTCGGATCGGCTTTGCGGCAACCCCGCTACTAACAAGATATCAAGGTCGATGCCGTCATAGTAAGGGAACGTACAAACCGGTGCCGAGGCAGCCCAGAACAAGACCGGCCGCCACCGAAGCCCCGAGCCGTCTAAAGCCCGGCCGATCGGGGTGCGAAACCGGCGCAAAAACGAATCCGGCTCCACCATGGCGAAAAGCGAGCAAGAGGTGAGGACAAGGCGAGCCCCAATGGCCCCGGTTGGGTCGGCCAGACGACCAATCGCCTTAAAACTCACGTCCTGGACCATACCTCACGCTCTCTCCGCGAGTCTGCCGACGCGGCAGCCACCGCGCCTGGATCGGTGAACAGTCCAGGTCCGATACGGATCGAGTAAGGAAAGGTTCTTCATGGATCACCCCAAGTGGGGTCGGATACCTGCACGGATCATCCGCTAAGCGACCCCCTCGCGAGAGGGGCCACCAGTTCCACCGGATCACTCGCTTGAAGCTCCACGAGAGCGGCGCTCAAGCCAGCGAAGGCAAGCGCGCGTCTCTCACCCCCTCCAGGTCCCACACCTGCGGACGGGGCGTAAAACACGGAACAGACGGCAAATCCCTCCACCCGACAAAGAACTCGCCACTTCCAAAGATGAAACGAACCGCAACTAGCCGCCCGGTCAAGCGCAAGCTTGCGTAAGCGAGCATCAACCCCCGACCGCTCTCCGACCACCGGCTCGGGCTACACTCCACCGGTAAGGCCATGCCCGGTCGAAGATTGCCTCCGACCAAGCGCAGTTCGGTGTCCCGGTACGGCGAAGTAGCCGGACAAGCGCAACCCCGACTCCGCTTCTCCGACTGCTCACACTCCACCGGTGCGCCACAAGAGCCGAAGATCGCCCGACTAAGCGCGATCCGGTGTCCCAAGACGGCCGGCAATGGACAAAGCGCAACCCGACCTGCTCTCCGACCATTTCGGGGCTGAGACCCACCGGGTGCGCTTCAAGACCGGTCGAAGAGTGCCTCCGACCAAGCGCAGACCGTGTCCTGACGGCCGGGCAAAGAATGACAAAGCGCAACTCCCCGACTGCCGCTGGGGCTCGGTTACACTCCACGGTGCGCCACAAGACCGGCCGAAGATCGCTCCGACCAAGCGCCAGACGGTGTCCGAAGCGGCCAGCAGAATGGACAAGCGCAACCCGACACCGCTTCTCCGACTGGGGCTCAAGCTACACCGAGGTGCCACAAGACCCGGCCGAAGATCGCTCCGACTAAGCGCAGACGGTGTCCCAGACGTGCCAAGCGGCAATGGACAAAGCGCAACCCCGACCTGCTCTCCGACTCGGGGGCTCAAGACTTGCCGGAAGGCCACACCCCGGTCGGAGACTCTAATCAAGTCAGCGTCTGCAGAAGAAGGCAAAACCCCCGAGCATCTCTTCGACCTGCCCGGGGGCTCGGGGGACGAGTACCCGCACCATGGGTATCCTCAGCGGCCCAAAAAGACGCACGGGCCGACCTAGGCCGATCAAGGCCCGAAGTTACGACCACCGGGTAGGGTCCGAACCCACGACCTGGTCTTCGATATCCCGGAGAAGCGACGGCATTTATTGCATATCGGGCGCATTAAATGCTGGCCATAATGACGACGACGCAGCGGCACAAGTTCCCGACCCCCGCATTTACTGGCGGCGCGGCAACTACGGCGCCAGCGGCGAGCGAGAGGGAGCGGCTTGATCCCTATCGACCGCCACTTTCGGACAACCAAGAGCACAGTCTTTTCCTCTTTTTTCCAAACCAACAGTGTAACCTCCCACCTCGCCTATATAAAGGCGGGAGGGGGAAGCGTGTAAGGACGAACAAGAAAGGAGAATCAATACGATCCAACTCACACGAATCGAGTAGGGGCGTTACGCCCAACCGATACATCTTGTGCTCACCTGAGTCAAGCCGTTCGAGGAGAGGGAGCGTGCACCCCCGTCGACCTATACAAATTTACTAGCCGGTGCCCCGAAACACCGACACTATGTTTTGGTTCTGTCAACACACTAAAACCAATATGGGTCAACTCTTTTCTTGAGCACTGTGGTTGTCTGTTTTTCCAGCTTCTGTAAGTAGCAAAAATGGCAATTTTATACTAATTAGCAAATTGTATTTACACGATTTTGAGTTATAGAATAGTAAAATGACTAAAATATTACAACCAATATGTTGTAATTTCCAATAATTTAACTGCAAGTTTTCAATCAGTTGGAATGAGCATGCAGTATTGCTTTGGAACATTAATTTCAGAAAATAAGTCAACTTGATATTTCTTAATTCTATCTTTCAATCAATAAGCCAATCAAGCAAATGAAACAAAGTGTGACTGTGTAATGAGGAAATGATGCAACTTCTTTGTTATAGAAACATGGCATGCATTAGATCTTTGCGCGGTCTTCCAATCTTTGTTGGTCTTTGCTTTTATAGAAACATTTATCATCTTGTAATGTTTGATAGTTATGACCAGTAGATCTAGTAAGGTATATACACCTTGTATATGTTTAGTCATTTGACTTTGTGTCAGTCTTCCAATGTTGTCGGTCTTTGCATTTATAGAAACATTTATCATCTTGTAATGTTTGATAGTTATGACCAGTAGATCTAGTAAGGTATATACACCTTGTATATGTTTAGTCATTTGACTTTGTGTCGAGTCTTCCAATGCTATTGGTCACAAATTTGATTGTTTGATTAGTACTCGAAATTTCCACAGTACTTGTTTTATTTAAGTTTTCGTTCTGTCAAAACTAACAAGCAAAATGCTCAAGATCAGAATATTGTAGCAACTCCAGCAAGTGAAACTTGGAGGAATAAATTGCAGTTTGATTGATTGGCTGTGCTTTTGACACTGTTTAATTTTGCACGTTGTAATTTGATTCCACTTTGCAATATTGTAACCAATCCAGCAAGTCAAAACTGACAAGCAAAATGCTCAAGATCATTCCACTTTGCCAGCCTTATGTAATTTGATATTCATTAACCTGTGTTCGGATGAGATGTGCATTTTGTAGGGGTGTTTAATGATTTGGATGGTTTTTTATATTTATTCCAGGGGGAATTATTATTGCCCGCCCGGTGGTTTCCTTAGCTATTTCCAAAATCAATCTACTTTCCCCAATATTGGTGGTCCTATACAGTATCCTACTACCCCTGCACCAAGGCCACCGGTTCCCGTAGTGATTCCATCGCAAGATCGCTCAAATTCAAGCACTCCCCTAACACCATCAAACTTGCAATCCCAGCCACACATTATTGTTGACGGTGGAGATAAGGATGGAGAAATTAGGACCCACAAGCGTCTTGCATGGACAAAAGAGGAGGATCTAAGATTGGTAAGCTTCTAATAGAATCATACCTGGTTATCTGATTTATTATGGCTTATATTCCGAATGTCATCTGTAGCTAATCTTACTTATTCACCATGTAGATGAGCTCTTGGTTAAATAACTCTAATGACCCAATCAATGGAAATAACAAGAAGAATGATCGATACTGGGGAGATGTCACTAGTGTTTTCAACAGCACCACTCCAAAAACTCGGAGAAGACTAGCAAAGCAAGTTAAGGATCGTTGGCACAGTCTTAACAAGCTAGTCTACCAGTTTAATTGCTCTTGGACCAAGGCCTCCAACATTTATGCTAGTGGGCAGTCTGATGACCAATTAATGGAAAAGGCACATGCATTTTATGAGGCAGACTACAAAGTGGGGCAGTTTCAACACATTAATTGTTGGAAGTCAGTTCGAGAACAGCCCAAGTGGCAGACGTACAATGAGTGGCTAGAGAAAATAAAGAAGAGAAAGGTATCAGAAGAATGGGAGAAAGGTGTGCATACGTCGTCCCCTATCGACATCGATGATATCCCATGCCCAATAGGAACAAAAGCCGCAAAGGCTGAACGCAATTGCAAAGGAAAGGCTAAAACAACTTCAATGGATACGGATGTGCTCGACAAGTTCATAGCTGCTCAGGCTGAAGCTAAAAACAATCGTAGTGGGTTGCTAGAATTGCAACAACGTCTCTCCGCCGAGAAGCTTGAATCAGCAAAGATTACAGCCCTTGCAGCAAAGGACAAGAAAGAGGCTAAGAAACTTCAAAAGGAGTCAGAAATGATGAAAACGTACAGAGCGTTGATTATGCAAGATACAACATTGATGACGGAAGAAATGAAGCATGAGCATGTCAAGGCACTTAAGACTATGAGAGAGAGATTGTTTGGCAACACTCAGTAAGATTCAATCGTCTACTCCTAGTATGTTTGTCAATTCTACTTGATTAATCGATATCAGCTTCGTACTGTTCTGAATGCTAACTATAAAATATTTTAGTTATCTTTAAGCTTTGTTCAATCCAATAGTTGGCTTTAAGCTTGCTGTTTTGATGGATGACCTTTTATGATAATTATGATTGATTGAGTGATGCACTGCACTCCACAGGATACACACACCACTCTCCCATTCATTGATCAGTCATATCCCTAGCATATAGTGACTGAGTAAATTACTTATGCATATGTTTCATTTGTAGCTCACTACATTATTACTTTCATCCATAGTACATGAGGTTTGCCACAATAAATACAATAAGGTTTAATTTTGCACGTTGTGATATACATAAGTCATTGTGCTATACATACATATATCTACCTTTGCAATTCATAATCTAATTATTGATCTGTTTATTGCACAGGGAATAGATGGATTTGATCTGAAAATTGATCTGTTTAGAGAAGTCATGGTGTGATACTATGCCGAAGTCCGTAGAAAACTTCCTGCGCTATCCCAAAGCTTTTGTAATTTGTCATTTGATTTATTTGCATGCACTATCATGTCAAGAATCTTTTAGTTATGCAGGTCTTATAGATCTTTTATTAAGATAGAAGAGCGCACTTCCTCTCTGCTAATATCTTTGTGTGACCTTTTCGATACATGCATCCAGAATTGATTAATTGACCTCCAAGGTCACATATTAACTCCTCCTATATGCTGTGACATGTCTGATTATCAACTTAGTTTTTTTAATGGTCACTGGCCCGACCGTGGTTGTAGGCTATTTTTTTGTTGGTTATCTATTTTTATCAGTACCGAAAGACTCCAGACATAATCGTCACTGTCTACCTTGCAACAAATCCTATTATCAAGATTCACGATATACTTGAACTGAATGTAAATTAGGTATATGCTTCTGCCAATTATACTTACTTATGGTCAGTTAAAACCTCATAATCACTGCACTAATATTTTGCTACTATTAGTCATCCATAATATTAATTACACAGGTTTATTGTTGTTTTAGCAAGCAAGCAACACAAAAGACTACAAAGTTATAATATTCTTTTGATCACCATGGTTCCAATTGCTGTAGACAACCTACAGACAACCCATTGTAGACTATGTCTGTATTGTTGTCTATAGATGACATGGCATAGTACTATAGACAGCAGCTGTCTGTACCATTGTACATGCCCTTAGGTAGTAACTAGTTACATGCCCGTGCGTTGCTACGAAAAATAAAATTGATAATAAAAAATAAAGATTAAAAAATAAAAAAAATATTTCACAAGATCAAACATCTATCTTTAACGTTTCGTTTCTTGCGAAAGCTAGCTAATTAAAGCAACGCTTCGTTTTTTGCGTAGGGCAATTAAGCAGGGCAATTAAATAGGGCAATTAAGCAGGGCAATTAATGACGTGGGTAGAACTCACCACTGCCACCAACTGCTGCTTTATAATAGTAGAGATAGTAAAAGTTATGGTCGAGTTGAGCATGTTGCAAAAGAGCAATGATTGAAATGCAAATCTGGCATATAAGACCAACTCCAACGGTATTCTCTAAATTTAAATTTCTATACCCTATGTACAAAATTCTCCAAAAAGATTCTTTTCTTATATCCCATCTCTCTCCAACAGCATTCCTTAAATCCCACTCTCTATTTTCTCCATCATATATTATAATGATATCTCATAACCGTCATATGAGCAATGTTTATTTTTTACAAGGAAAAAATCGAACGGTTATTTTTAAATGTGGAAATTTAAAATTTGTAATTTATTCTAACGGCCATCGTAACAGCTATATTGTACTGCCGTATTTTTGTAGACTATATATACATAGCCATTTACACTTTCAAGTATACAATTTAGCATGCTTAGACTTACAAGCCAATAAAATGTGTAGAAATAACTCTTGGAAGAAATCTAAAAGAGATGCTACTACGGTGAATCTTGCTTTGGCATCAGCCCATAGATGACCAATGACCAGTTCCATACTTCCACCCCATCTCCATGCCCACGAGCAAAACAAAATTTGCAGAGAAGAGCTGTACTTTTCACAAATCATGTTAACTAGGTAGAATCATGCGCTACGTTGCACCGTAAAAAATTTGCTCCACTTTTTTTCTGAAAAAAAGCAGTAAGAGGACCCGTTCGCGAATCTACAGAACTACGGATCTGTAACATCCCAAAAATTGCTTTTAATATTTTCAGTGTGTTTCTGGGATTATTTGTAATTTTCCGGAGTCTACTTGGAAGCCTCACGAGTAAGTCGGATTCATGTTTATTAAACTAATCGTATTAAATAAATATCACGCACTTTTGCATAAGCATAAAATCCAAAATTTTGTTGATAATTAAGATAATTGGTATCGCTTCAAATATTTTCGAAAAATATGTTATATAACGTAAGTCGTTGATTTTATAAAAATCGGTACATGTGTCTGATTCACGAAAAGAATTTTTGCGAGAAATCTATACGTCGAAAAATCACAAAATCAACTTCGTTAGGTTCCAAATAGTTCCTAGTATTTTAGAGGAATTTTTCAGATTTTTAGAACCTCCCTGTTATTTTTTTTCCTCAGCACGTGTTTAAAACGTATATACATATATGATGGGCTTGAGTCTGAACGTTTGGCTATCCATTTCATTCTCTAATCACATCGTGGTATGCATTTCCTTCTCTCCTGCCATGCCATTACTAGCTTGCCATTTCTTCATTGCAGCCATTTTTTTATGCAGCTGACTCTCCATCCTGAGCGCCATGCATGCATGCATGCGTTATTACCACTTGATACTTGCATGGCCGTTTATTCCTCTCATTAACACGGCTGTTTACATACATGTGTGTGTTATGATGGATGCATTCCCTGTGAATTACTCCATGCACTCATGAAAATTTTCCATTGTGGCCGTTTCCTTCCTCCCGTGAAGGCACATGCATGCTAATTGATCATTGTTTCCACGCATATAGTAACAGCAATCCCATTAACACAGCTATTTCCTGCACGCATGACCTTTCAAATCCCGTCGTTTCTGCATTAGTCTCATGTACATTTCCATTACTAAGCAACAAATACAACGCTCCCATTTCCTGCCATTTTCCTCGCTGTCGTAGTGTACGCCACCGCCGTCGTCATCGCTGCTGTCTCGCCGTCGCCGTCGCTTCCGCCGTTGTCTACGTCGTCGTCGTCGTGTACGTCGCCGTCGCCGTTGGTTGCCGTCGCTGCTACCGTTGACGTCGTTGCCGTCGACGCATTCTCCGGTCTCACATCCCCTGCACCGGCCGGTATACCTATTTTTCTTTTCCTTCGTGTGCGCTCTCTCTCTATCGATCGATTGATCTCGTCGTGTGTATTTACGCATGTTTAGATAGGTTAGCATGTATATATATGTGGTTCCTAGAGTCTCGGCCGCATGTATACATGTAGGTATATACTCGTATATATCTGTATGTATACCTGCGGTTATCTTTGGTTGATTTGCATGTAGATATGTTCGACCGATTCGCTACTATATCTTTCCGTATGTTTGTATACGTGTATATATATTTTTTTTCGTTAGTGTGTATAAGCCGAACCAGTACGTACTAAAGATCTCCCACGCCGGGAACAGTACCCATGCGCAGAGTTGCTCACGCCGAACAGTGCCATGCACAGGGAAAAGAAAACTAGAAAGTTAGTTATACATGAACTTTTTCAAAATCGCGAATTTTGTCTTTTTCGCTACAAATTCGTTCAAGTCCGAATCGCTTGCAACAAATTTTGTTAATTAGTAGAAATTAATACCTCCCTACAGTAATTCTTATGAAATTTTATGAATAAATTTGTACTGTTAAATTATTGGCGAAAAGTCCAAACTTACGAATTTTGTATCTTTTAAACTATACATCCAAAAATTTCAAAATAAATTTTATAAAGCTTAGAAAATGCTAAAATATTTATTAAGAAATTTGCATGGGGGTTATAAGCTAGTTTAGTTTGTAGCATTGTTTTTTAATGTGTATTTATACGTTGTTCCGAGTGTTTATTTGGTTCTTTATTTGCTACGCGTAGACGTCGAGTTGTATGACACTGTCGGAAGCGAAGCTCAGGACCAAGATCAAGATCCAGACCAAGACTCGCTGTTTTATGAAGGCAAATTGTGCTTTGACCATATTGCTCCTAGTTTTTGAAATGTATTTTGATTTAAGTTATACATGCTATGTTGATTAAAATGAATAATTTAATTTGGGCTAACTAGTTAATCAACCTAATTGTTAATTCCATCCTTGTTAATAATATTTGTATGCCATATATTCCATTGTCAATTAAAGTTGGGATTAAATTGTTGGATGATATGATTGTGCCAACACGGGAGGCTAGACTGTGACTAGTTGCTTAGCTATGCTTGCGCGAAATATATTTCAAATAGCAAAATAATATTGACTAATGAAAATGGAATGATTTTGGAAGTTAAGTGTGATCTTGTCACGTGATGATGTGAAGTGTAGGTACCTTTCTGGTTCTACATGGTAACTGATATTATTGTTAGCATGTGTTGCACCCTAATGGAATAGGGGTGGGAAAAAATTTAGTCTGGGTCAAGTGGTATGAGGCTTTATGACAGGTGGGCCCACAACAAGGGTAATGGCATATCGATGATGCAATAGCAATCCATCAAATTAACAGAGACGAGCATCGGGGTTTTTTTTTTCTGACATGGACACATGATCTCACCAAACACTATAAGCAAAACAGAGGCACAAAACTATAAAAAATCTTGATGATCTTCTATATACCTTGTACCAGATGAAACAAAGTTCCTTCACAGCCAACAAATGAAAGGATGTAGCAAGTGCAACAGTTAACAATAATTTTGCTTATATTTCCGGAGTTAAATAACATTGCTGGAGTTATGTCCATCTCTCTATACATTCCTTTTAGCCAATTGATTGTTGATACTGGGTAAACCTGGTGTCTACAGCTACTTTGGGGAGAGTCCAAGTTGCTGAACAGGACATCAAAAACTGATAATTTACCTGCAGATATGAATAAGCAAAGTCAGCAAATTTGATCAAGAATTATTCAAGATCAATTCACATTACAATAAATGAAATCAAGGTGCATTGTGTTCAATGAAGTGAAACAAATTGAAATAAGTGTAGAAATGATTGCGGTATTAGCAAAATGTTCATTAACTTAATTCCCAATATAAACTGAGCATAGCTAAAGTCATACGTTGTGTTTAATAGAATGAACAAAACTACAAAGGATTGATCATCTACCAACTTTGATAAACAGCATGACATGGCACATAATACATTCAAAGTAATGATTGAATTGAGCAATCTGTAAACATACAAATATTTACTACTCAGTAAAATCATCCATTTGGCCATATTTAAGCAACTTGGTTTTAATCTCAAGAAGATTA
The DNA here is from genome assembly GCA_036346355.1 of Rhipidocladum racemiflorum. NCBI lineage: Eukaryota > Viridiplantae > Streptophyta > Magnoliopsida > Poales > Poaceae > Rhipidocladum > Rhipidocladum racemiflorum. The sequence continues at coordinate 39,476,694 of CM070578.1, forward strand.
GTTATGATATTTCTCTCAGATGTCGGGTTGCTTAATCAAAAGATTAGCCTTCCTCGCCACAAGGGCAATTAGATCATAGACTAGTTGTGACATTGTTTAGCAAAGGATCAAATTAAATCTCAGCTTATCAATACAGGTTTACCTTATATTAGCAAGTTTCTGGAACCAAACAATCAATTTTAAGCCATGGAGAGGAACAAGAACAACACAAGACACAAATGACAAGAGATAACAAGCTAAATAAGGAACTCAAGACCGAATTAGAAATAACAATCTAACAACAAGAAAGGAAATTGACAAATGTAACAACAAAAGGGACTAATTTTCATTTTACATATACCGTCACAACCTTGTCTCACTAAGCCGATTTCTCACGGAGAAATTACCCACAGAGACAATTCATCCACAAAGATACGTAAACAAATGCTAAGGATAAATTGATCAAGACAGAACAACAGGATACTTCACAAAGCCACCGATTCAAACCACAAGAAGAATGCATAAGGCATCGCCGAAGACGTCGTCCCGTAAAAACAATATTGCCGCACAAGGTAGCAAATACCGTGCCAAGTTTTCGGAGATACAATGCCGCCGCTGATTCTTGAGTCAAAATTGTCACCAAGAATCCCAAGATGCACCAATGATCCGCACAAAGCCACAAGCACAGCTTCTTCGGCCAAAGGGGATCAAAGACACTGCGGCAATGCAAGGAACCACAAGCCAACTCCCAATCGCAAGCCAACCCACAGATCAAGATAAGACTGGGCACCACCGGCTCAATCCACCTGGAATTAACTAGCCAACAGCCAAGTAAAGAGAGGGAAAACAGACGCAAGTCACGAGAATCACTCAAGAAGAAGAGTTCACGGTGAAAAGCTTCTGACTTTTCTCTCGCTTCTTTGGAGGAGACCAACCGCATAAGAAGGGAGGCGTCAGAGATGGAGCAATCTGGCCACGAGAAGATCGGCCGGAGCCGGAATCCTCGCTCGCTACACGCCCGCTGCAGCGCACCGCACTGCTCCTCCTTCGCCTCTCTCTCCCCGTCGAATCCTGTGGCGCCTCCCCGATTAGTTGGCTCACGCCAACTTGTTGGCTTGCTTGATGGGCCAACAGCCAAAGGCCCCATGGGCAAAAGCCCAACAATCCCACCCTTTTGCCTCAATATGTCCAAGATCAAAACTTGTGTAACTTTGTTTAATATACTATTGTTCAACAATGGTACTAAATGGTTTGAACTAAAGTTTAGTTAAAGAACTACAAGACAGCAATGGAGGACTACGCCTTGATCCAATGCCTTAGTGTGAGAGCCTTCATTCTGGTAACACATAGTACTTGGCAGTAAAAGTGTTGCACCTTTACTGTAAGGTGACTTACTGGCCATGTCCTTGTATCTTTTCATAAGCTCACTAGAGAGTATAATCCTAATCCTCTTGACCAGCGACTTTACTGGCCACTCACATAGGTAAATTCTTCAGAAATTCTCAGAGGACAATTTCCCACGATGGCTCAATTTATTAAGAGGTACCTCAACCTTCCTTACGTAAACGCACAGAAATAATGGGACCCTTTAGAGATGTGTCCGATTTCCACGCTTTAGTTGTCCCGCAGCCTGCTTCACGGATCGCCACAACCAGATGGGTTGCCACCGTTGGAAACCTCTAGCAGGGTATGAGGCCCATTCCCTTAGACGCTGCTTGGATAGTTGTCTTTGACAAATTTTGTGAAAGGATCTGCCAGACATTAGATCGATGTATTCTACAGACAACACTGCCTCTCTTGCATGCCGAGTAGACTTAAGTCTTCCTTATATGCCTTGAGGACTTCATATTGTCTTTCTACTCTTAACCTTGACTAATACAATTACTGCATCATAAAGATACTAAGATCAGCTGGTATCGGCTTTTCCAAAGACAGTAGGTCGTAAAGAAGCTCTTTAAGCCATTCGCTTTCTCACCGAATCAAGTGCAACTAATTCAGCCTCCATAGTAAGCGTGTAATTATAGTCTGCTTTGCAGACTTCCAAGACATACCACCAAAGTAAACACATATCCACTTGTGGCTTTATTTCATCCGAGTCACCGATCCAATTAGAATCACCAATCCTTCCAAGATCACGGGATGGCCTTAGTAATGGATCCCAGTCTCATGGTACCTTTAAGATACCGAGGACTCTATGTAATGCTACCCAATGATCATCTCTGTGATTGGCCGAGTATAACGACTCAACTGGGTGCATACAAAGATATGAGATGTCGTGTCTAGTGGCACTACATAAATACATTAGAGATCCTATTACTTGAGAATATAGGAGTTGATTAACTCCTCACCAAAGATGTTTGCACAATTTCATTAGTGGATCATAGGTGTGGAAACCGTTTAGAATCCATGTGCCCGGGTTAAGATCTTTTCCACATAATGGGATTGTGTGAGAGTAATCCCATTCTCACCCTTTATAAGTTTGATGTTTAGAATTACATCAGCCTTCTCCTAAGTCCTTCATATCGAAGTTTGAGGAGAGGAACTCTTTTGCCTCCTGATTACATCCAAGCTCGGTTCCAAATAAAGAATATGTCATCTACGATAGACATAGTATGACACCTCTCGCCCCTTTAAACTGAGGAGTAGTACACGACTTGTCACCACCTTTACACAAAAGCCAACGACGCCAACGCTATCAAATTTCTCATGCCACGCTTAGGGGCTTGTTTGAGACCATATATAGATTTAATCAAGCTTACACTTTCTTCTCATGACCTTAATCACAAATCCATCCTACTGCATTCATGTAAATCTCCTCATCCAACTCTCCATTAAGGAACGCGGTCTTTACATCCATTTGGTGGTCATGGAGATCACAAGCAGCAGCTATAGCTAAAAGCACACGGATTGTGGGTAAACGAGCCACAGGAGAATAAGTGTCAAAATAGTCCTCACCTTCTTTTTGAGTGAAACCCTTAGCCACTAAACGGGCCTTGTACTTCTCAATGGTACCATCGTGTCTCTCTTCCTCTTGAAGATCCATTTGCAACCTCGGTTTGCACCTAACTGGAAGATCAAGTGACCTCCCAAGTTCCATTAGCGACATTTATGGAGTCCATCTCACTACGAACCGCCTTCCCTCAGATTCAGATCGTAAGATGCATATGCCTCAAAGAGTTCAGGGTTCATCATCCACGAGATAGATGGCAAATCATCACCATAGGACTTTTCTTCGCCCTTCTCTTACTCCTCCTAAGCTCCAAATCGTAGGAGTTGGCTCACCACTTCGTGAGGAATAGAGTAATGCCTCATAAGAGCCATCTCGGTGTAATTATTTCATTTGTTCTCATAGGAAATATTGTTTCAAAGAATGTAGCATCGCGAGACTCATAAGGTCATTGAGAGCAATCTCGCTGCCTCTCGGATTTGATAACTAGAAACCTATAGGCCATGGCTATTATGAGCATATCCTAGAAAGACACAATCAACGGTCTTTGACTCCTAATTTCCTTTTCTTCTAGAAAGCAGTGTTGACCTTTACAAGACAACCCTAAGTCCAAGATGGGACAAGTTAGGTTTTTCCTTCCATCTCATAAGGTGTCTCTTCGCGATTATGCAGGAGCCACTCTATTTAAGACATAAATAAGTGAGAATCGCCTCCTCACCATTTGGCCGATATACTGAACTTTGTAACATGGAGTTAACCAAGTCACATAGAGTTCGGTTCTTTCGCTCGGGCTTATCCCATTTGACTGGGAGAGTAGGAGCTGTGGTTTCATGAATGATTCCACTTTCTTGCATGTGCATTGAGAGAATTCCGGAGATGTATTCTCCTCCACTATCCGACCTCAAGCGCTTGATTGTTCTATCTAGTTGATTTTCTACTTTTCACCTTATAGATTTTAAAGAATTCTAGTGCTTCATCCTTTGATTTAAGCAGTATATGTAACAATACCTAGTCGCATCATCTATGAGCTGTTAGGAAGTAACGCTTGCCACCTTTGGTCAAAATGCCATTCATCTCACAAATATCGAATGGACTAGCTCAAGTGGTGAGGTGCTTCGCCTTCAACAAGGTGAAACGGTTTTCTCCGGGTTGCTTAGCTTGCACACACACTCGCACCTTAGAGCTCCTTCTCATAATTATAATCGATTAAGTTCATTTTGCTCAACCGCATGATAGCCTCAAAATTCACATGACACAAACGTGAATGCCAAACATCATGCACTTTATTACAAATCACATTATAAACGAAAAATGTTATTAAGATCCAAGATAGAAAGGCGTAACATGCCTCCACTCTCATACCCCCTTCCCAACAAATGATCCAAATTTGGTCAACACGACTTATTAGATTCAAAGACTAATTTAAGACCTCGCTACAAAGAAAGGATCCACTTATGAGGTTCCGACCATGGCACGAGAGCACATCTCAAGAATCGCCTTGCCTGGCGAGCTTCAGCTGCACTGCCAATCCCACGTATAAGGCCGATGCGCCATTACCCATTAATACGATCCACCACCTTGACCTCGAAAGAAGAGAACAATGATCGACAAGACAAATATGGCGAGTTGCACTCAGATCAATCCACCAATCGGTTGATGGATTAGCCAAAAAGGCTCTAGGTACGCACTGGCCGAATCGTTGGAGCCATGACATGTGCCTCGGCCTTGCGCACTCATTGATCACCGAAGGTACTTTGCCCTTACGTTGCACTGGCGAGCTGTGTGCCCGACCACGCCACAAACATAATGCTATTTCCTCCTTCTTTTCTTCATCTTCTTTGGCTTGCTTGTCTCAAAGAGTTCTTGTTCTTGTTCTTCGCCCAAAGATTAGCATTTCTTGTACTCCACATGATGAGCCCTGAACATGATCAAGGCTTTACATCAGACTGCACGCTTCGACATTGATAGCGCCGTATCAACTCGTAGAGAGTCATCCGCTCCTTTATATGTCTCAGCGAAAGCGGTCACAAAGTCACGCCAAGATGACGGTAATTTAGCCAATACCACATTCACCTGAAAGCCTCTCTGGTGGCGCCATATTGGTTCAAGTCCTCACATGGAGTCAAGCTCATGGACTTGATCCACTGATTTGCCTCTACCATCTTATAGTTAAGATAGCTCTCAAAGAATGAATGACTCATTCCCTTTGTCTCCTCAGAGAATTTCTGATCTAGCTCATCCCAAAGTGCTTTTGCCGAGGTAGTGCGAATAGACATCGAAAAGCCTATTTGAGATGACGCCACGCCTAGCTAAGGTCGAATGGTTCGATTCCTCCAACGCTTAAGCGCCGCTTCTTCCGCCATCGGAAAATTGGGGATCGGAGATGACCCAAAACAGCTTGAGGTCCTTTAGCCATAGCTTAGTCCTAGCTCTCGCCAAGCAAAGTTAGCGCCATCAAACACATCTCCGGGCTTAACTACGCTCGAAGTTTGAGGCCATTAAATATTGTTTTCTGGATTGTAGAAATGATTATGTATTAGCAAAATGTTCATTAACTTAATTCTAATATAAACGAGCATAGCTAAAGTCATACGTTGTGTTTAATAGAATGAACAAAACTACAAAGGATTGATCATCTACCAACTTTGATAAACAAAGATGACATGGCACATAATACATTCAAAGTAATGATTGAATTGAGCAATCAGAACATACAAATATTTACTACTCAAGAAAATCATCCATTTGGCCATATTTAAGCAACTTGGTTTTAATCTCAAGAAGATTAGTTATGATATTTCTCTCGGATGTCGGGTTGCTTAATCAAAAGATTAGCCTTCCTCGCCACAAGGGCAATTAGATCATAGACTAGTTGTGACAAATGCTCTAGCAAAGGATCCTGAAATTAAATCTCACTTATCAATACAGCTTTACCTTATATTAGCAAGTTTCGAACCGAAACAATCAATTTTAAGCCATGGAGAGGAACAAGAACAACACAAGACACAGCCGATGATAAATAAGCTAAATAAGGAACTCAAGACTGAATTAGAAATAACAATCTAATGTACCAAGAAAGGAAATTATTAAGCATGTAACAACAAAAGGACTAATTTCAGATTTACATATACCGTCACAACCTTGTCTCACTAAGCCATTCTCACGAGAATTATTTCCATAAGATGCCATAATTCATCCACAAGATACAGTAAACAAATGCGAAGGATAAATTGATCAAGACAGAACAACAGGATACTACAAAGCCACCGGATTCAAAACCAAGAAGAACAGAATGCATAAGGCACGCCGAAGACGCTGGTCCCAAAAAACAATATTGCCGCTACAAGGTAGCAACACTGCAAGTTTTCTCGGAGATACAATGCCGCTGATTCTTGAGTCAAAATTGTCACCAAGAATCCCAAGATGCACCAAATGGATCCGCAAAGCCACAAGCACGCCCTTCGGCCAAAGGGGATCAAAGACATCCGCCGCAAGCGTAAGGAACCACAAGCCAACTCCCAATCGCAAGCCAACCCACAGGATCGATGAAGACCAAGGCACCACCTGGCTCAATCCCACGGAATTAACCAGCGCAATGGCCAAGTAAAGAGAGGGAAAACAGCACGCAAGTCGGAGAATCACTCAAGAAGAAGAGTTCACGTGAAAAGCTTATCGACTTTTCTCCGCTTCTTTGGAGAGGAGACCAACCGGGTATAAGAAGGGAGGCGCGACAGAGATGGAGCAACGGCCGCCGAGAAGACCGGGGCCGGAGCCGGAATCCTCGCGCCCACGCCGCAAGGCGCAGCTCGCACTGCTCCTCCTTCGCCTCTCTCTCTCCCCGTCGAATCCTAGGGCAGCTCCCTGGATTAGTTGGCTCACGCCAACTTGTTGGCTTGCCGGATGGGCCAAACAGGCCAAAGGCCCCATGGGCAAAAGCCCAACAATAAGTATGTGTGAATCGGTGATATGACATGGATTGTTCTAGTAAAAATCATCCTTTCCACTGTATTTACCAGAAATCTACACTTCCCCTCAACTCAATCTTTCCCTTTCATTGAAACATTCTTACAGCCATGAAGACAAGCTTGCCTCATAAAAAAAATGAAGTGAAATAGTATCCCCAAAGCTAGATTGAAAGGAAAAAAGAAGTCATAGCACCACATCGTTAAATTCTAATTTTTAATTTAAAGATCTACATGCAAGAAACTAACAAGTTAGTAAGTAAGCTGAATGAGAGAGCAGATAACAAGAGTGAATCAGTGCGGAACAAGTGATCATTACCTATATAGGACAATGTCAAAAAGTTGCAACAGCTCCCAATAGCTGAAAGAACCTAGAGACCAGCAATCACTTGAGGATATAAAAGAACAATAGCATGCACATCAGTGGACAATGAAGAATTACCTAACATTATATGCACAGGTAAGTTGACGACAGCCAATATACAATTAGTAATTTCTTCAGATCATGGCCATGACCAATCTCCCTCAAAGTAGCAAAGCCCGTGTTGATCTCATATCTCATAGAGCGTGCTAGACATAAAGCTAGAAAATCAACAATACTATGTATTATGACCACATGCCAAACATAAAGCAAATTCAAACAACTAAAAAAAGGGAAAAGTTGACTCCAAGCACCACAATCAACAGCTATATGTCTTCTACAATTAGTTCGATCAATTTCAACTGAGAGTGGAAAACTATTAGAAGCTCACTTGTTGATGAAAGTGGAGGCATTTGACCAGAGGAAGAGGACGACCAGGGAGAGGATGAGATAGTGGCACACCAAGGTGAGGAGATGGTACTCCATAACCTCAAAGTAAAGAACAAAAATCTTCAGTTTACTACCTCGGAACGAACTCTAAACCCTCCAAAACTTTAGATGCATGCTAATAAGATATAGATCCCAAAACCACGGATCCAAATGCTTCGTTAATACTAAAGCTAGCTATTGAAAGCAATGCAATATCAAGAGTCCCCACTAAAAGAAGCGAGACAAAAGATGATCAGATCGAATCAAATGTACGCCAAACCAACAGCAATCTTGAACCGCGGAACCATAGAGCTCAGGACTAACGCTTGCCGCCGCCGAGGACAGAGTGGATAGGCCTCTCTTGGCCGAAGAGCTGGTAGATCTTAACCCGCCACCATCATTAATGAGGATCCCTTCTTCTCGTTGTCCGAGCCCAAGGACGAGGAGGAGGAGTCCCCGCCGCCATGCAGCTTGTCGGAGATCTTGTCCATCACCGACTCCTCCTTGTGCTCCACCATGCTCCCTCTCGCTCTACTTTCTTCTTCCCCGATGCTTCGGCTCTAAGACCATTCCTCTCCTGAGAAGGATCTCCTCCCGACTTGGTAATTCACACAAATCACAATTCTTTAGCAAATCCATTGTGTAAACAAACCCAAGCTTGGTGAAAAACTCAGCAATTACCTCGATGAACTTGAGGAGCAAGCACAGAAAGGACAAGACACTGTTGTTGCTTTCGTCGCTGGTCATAGTGGCGATGGAGGCGGCTTCAGTTTCGCTTGGGGGGTGCGCTCAGGCGAGGGTTCGGGCATGGGTCCTGGAGGAGCATTGGGAGGAGACGGCGCGACACAGCCAAGAGGAGGGCGAGGAGAGGTAGGACGGGGAGTTTGAGCTTGGAGGCTCTCATGGTGGGCGGGCTAGGGACTTAAGCGACATGGAGGCAGTCGCCGCCGTAGACCTAGTCGTCGTTGCGCTCACCTCGAGCTCTCCTCGCCTCATTCACTGTTGTGTGGAGGCCTCAGGCTCTCCTCGCCTCGCCTCCTCCACGTCGCCGCCCTCCTAGACTGTCCTCACGGGCGCGGGAGGATCTCCCATTGTCCTCTGAACGATTGGGGATTGAGATGGGGAAGGGAGAGAGAATCCTGAGATTTCGAAATTCTCTCTCCAATCCCTAAACATAGAGATGGAACTGGGAAGCTATTGGAGTGAAGTTTTTGTACTACAGTGCTATTCATTCCCTATTTTTTTAGATAAGGAATGGGGATAGGAAAGCTTTTGAAGATGCTCTAAGGATCCACTAGATTCTTAGTTTTTTTTCCCTACGAATGCTTGATGTTGCAAAATTTGGATTCACGAGTAACCTTGGCTGTCGTTATAGACTGAAATTGGCACTTGAACATAAAAGAAGTATCTCGGGGCGGGTACGTGAGTGGCACTCCAACAAGCGTAGCACGGGCATGGCACCAAGTCAATTGGTTGTGAGGTCCAACAGTAGCCTCCACGCGCGGCCCAGGTTGGCTCGCCCTTGTTGACGGCAAACACTACTTGAAGAACCCTAGGCGCCAAAGCTGCATTTTGCTGCCGTCGACCGTAACTCCGTACACGGGTCACCAACCCCTCTATTTTTCAGCATTCTCATCGGTATTGAGTGGACGTTAACCTGTTGATTTTCAGAGGTAATGTTTGTTTTCCTAGATCAAATTTTCTCTAGCTTGGTCTTCCTTGATCAGTTGATCTTAGCAAGATTTTCTATACCCGTGATGGATTTTATCGGATCGACTCATCTAGGCACTAATGGTGACGCTTGGGCTAGAGATTGACATCGGTCCAAGTTAGGTATAAATAAATCCTTGTTGATTTTCTTTCGATGAACAACACTACTACTGAGGCATAGGTTCTACATCAATAGAAATCATCGATAACCTATTTCCTATTGTTGTGATCATCAATAATCATGATACAATTGCAAGATCTAAAGTCTCCGATGAAGAAGATAAAGAAGTCCAATGCATTCATCGACTTAATAACTTGTTGGTGCTGAAAATCTTATGTACTTGTGTACTTATATATAAGTTATTAATATAAATCAAAAAATTTCTGAAAACCTACTCAGGCCTTGTTTCTTGGTCTTCTCTATCATTTATTTGTCATCTTATTCTTTTTGTTACAAAAATATGACACAAATAATAATTAGCCGTACGAATGATCCCCACTCACTTCAATCAATAATAATTTCTTCTTCTTCGGTGCAGCCACAACACCTTATATTTTAAATATTTTGATGAGCGTTGAACGTTGCAGATCATACATCTAGTGGTGAAGTTAGGAATTTTTTTGAGCATGAGCAAATATAATGACGATGAGTGTTTGTCTGGGCAAACACAATCATATTGCGAAGAGATCCTTCGATCTATTTCCTTAGCCACCAAGAAAAATAAGTACAAAATCGACAAAATCCTTGCATAGATATGAGGTGTACGCTTCCTTGGTTGTCAGCTCACCGTGCACAAGTCATGTTGTGTCTGGACCGCCTAAGACTTCCCGGCTGTGCGCCCCATCGGCCAGTTGCCCTAGGCCTGATCATGCTCACCGTGTGCCCCGTAGCCCCGACCTAAACTCTTCCATCTGGCTAGTCTATGTCTCAATTGCAAGAAGCTAGTCGATGGCATCATTTAATGCTTCTTCCGAGTCAACTATAAATACCTTCTGCAAAGAGATGAGTGGTTCTTGCTCCAAGTGAAGGAGCTCCTACACAACTGCTCCACAAAGAACACTTTCTTGATGGGTAACTTTACAATCTGATTTGTCATTTCTTCCTAATTATGTCTAGATTAGGTACTCACAAAATGCAGTTACATATCAACCATCTCATTTTAGTATATGTTTCTGTGTGGCTGTCAACTTCTTGCTCTAATGCCTTCATTTTGTGATAGACAATATGAAGCAGCCGACAGGTAGGGTCCCACCAGTGAGCCCGAGTAGCCGTCCGGGGTCGCCAGGAGGTGGCTCCACTACTGCGTACATCCTATCTATCTACACAAGTGACCCCTACTAATTGATGTACGATACATATTTTATAGTTTCAAATTATTTCATATGATACCTATTACTCCCCCGTCAAAGTTTATCAGGTGTATAAATTTCTTCTTAGTATAAAGACCAAGAAGCACTACTACAGATCTGACCATCAGTACCGGTTCACAACTGCCATTGGTACAGGCCATCCGGGACTGATGTCCATTGGGCATCAATACCGGTTCCACCAACTGGTACTGATGAAATACTATCAATACTGGTTGGTGCTTCCAACCGGTACAGATGAGTTGTTGATCATTTTTTTCGTCACGACACCACTAAACCCCAAGCAATCAACCCATAATCATCATCAACCAATGAACTATAGCATAAAATTAATTACTCACAACATTAGTAGCTCGAATCCATAACCACATGGATTAATCGGCTGCTTGCTTCAGTATGGAAACGTAAGCGGTGAAATTTAGACGAGTCATGAATCCGCACAAGATGCGTGAGGAAGACAAAGCAAAAGTGTTGCCATAAGATGATCCTGGCCAGCACACCAAAACATGACACAAATAGAAAAGCTAAACGCAACTAGTTTAGTAGTCTATTACACTCAAAAGAAAGCTAGTTTTGTTGCTTTCATAAGCGTACTCACCGTCTTCTTCAGTGTACCGCTATCCATGGATTTTTTTCGCACTCCTTTTCTTCATCGATCGGATCCGAACCCTTTGTGTATTCTGCACTAGTCCAGGATCACGCTAGTGCACACAGTCTCAACATTGGTAAATATCACAATCATACTCAACAAAATAATAAAGTACTTTATTTAGAATAACCAAACTGGTTGCTCGACCTTTTGGTCAAATTACAAAAGTACGCCTCGCAGGGCGAAAACTTATTCAAAGAAATAACTGCAGCGGAAAAAAAAGAAACGCGTGGCGCCAACCAATATGCCATAGGCAACTGACTGGGCTTTCCCCTAAGTAGACGGCTCCTCCTGAAGTTCCTCCTCCAAAGCTGGCATAGCCTCTTCTTCAACTGGTGTTGTATTGTTGCAAGGGGGTGAGTACTTGGTACTCATCAAGTCATGCACATAATGCAAGCTAATATTCTACATGCATGGCTTATCACAAAGGATAGGCTAACAGGTTCATTTGCAGGAAGCAGCATTCATAAATACAGTAATAGATTGCAAAGCAGTAAAACAATAATAAAGGTAATAACTTTCACAATGAATGCACAAGTAGAGTATTTCCCAATCCCAAGTCCAATTCACCATTTCAAACTCAAGTGTTTCCAAACTCTGCATTTATTTTCATGAAAGTCTAACCTTTGACTGTAATTCCCGAGCAATGTCCAATGCCGCGGACACGGCTATTCGAATAGATTTTACACTCTACAGAGGTTATACACTTTACCCACAAAATACAGTCAAACACCACAAAGGTGAGTGTCCGTAACAAAGCCTTTCCAATGCCTAGTACTACTCGCTAAGGTTTCAACACTGGTGGGACTGGTTACCACATCCAGGGCCCCCCTCTTGCGCCATGTGAGCCACCCGTGCGAGGACTGGTTACCACTACCTGGGCCTCACACCACCATAATAGTACTAAAGTTTAGAATCAACAAATTAATCAGCTAGGTCCGTCCCATTCCAGACTTGTGGTTGTATGAATGACTCAGTTCAAAGGATTGCAAGGTTAAGTCCTTAATTGACTAGGGCAAGACTACCCGAAGAACCAAAACAGCTTTCCTGATACCAATCCTGGCCCACCTGATCAAACTTGCCACTTGCCCCGGTCTAAAGCATTTTATCAAACCCAGTTGATTACCATGCACCACGTGCCATCAACGTCATCATCAATAACACATGACACTTTTCCAAATCATGTTCCATAACTCATTAAGTCAACATTAATATTTAATTATCCAAAATCATGTCATGACTACGTGGCAGGGCTAAGCATACTACATCGGTCTAAATAACCCATGTTGGCAATTTAATAATGTCCAACTGTTAAAACCACAATTAGGGTGACAAAGGGCCCATGGCACACAATTATTTATGTCAAGGTGGCATACAACAAATTTGGTTTTTAACTAATTCCCAGAAATAATTAAAGCGATTTCTAATTAAATTAGCATGCAATAAATTGAATCAAAATAATCTTCGAAAGTGGGAACAATATGATCAAAACATAACTTGCCTTCAAAAAGTACTTGTTCTTGGTCTTGAGCTGGCTCCTGGGTCAAAACTTCACCTTCGAAGCCTTCGGGCACTTCAACGTCTACTCGTAACGGATAAATAAACACTAAATAAATAAAAATAGATAAAAACTCATATACAAAAACTGAATAAAATCCACCGTTAAATAGAGCTCAATTTTATGAAAATTTAGAAACTAGAATCACCTCAATCGGAGTTAAAACGTAAAAGTTATAGCCGTTTAAAGTTTAAAAAATTAATTAAATAAGTATAAATAGAGGAAAACTCATGTCCAAACATTAAATAAAATTCACCATTAAGTAGGGCTCAATTTTATAAAAATTTAGAAATTGGAATCACCCAAATCGGAGTTAAAATGCAAAAGTTATAAGCGTTTGAAGTTTGAAAAATCAAATAAAAGAATAAACCAAATTAATTCATTTATTTTTCTATTGAAAAATCAGATTATGACGTCAGCATTGCGTCAGCGTGGAATTTGAATTTCCACCGAATTATTTTTCTATTGAAAAATCGAATTATGACGTCAGCATTACGTCATCCGGTCCATGGACTCGGTCCACGGCTCGGGCTCGGTCCACGGGTACAAGTGTCACTGACACGTGGGACCCACTCGGATGACATCATCGCGCTTGGCCAAACGGCTCTGACAGCTGGGCCCCACCGTGACGTCATCATGACGTCATGGTGCGATTAGTCAGACGCTGACACACGGGCCCATGCTGACGTCACACGCAATGTCAGCGACGACCGGGCGCGGCTCGGCTGACTGCATCGCTTCAGCTCCTACACACGTGGCGCAATCTGGGCCGTTGGTTTGAAATTCGACGGTCCGAATTAGATCTAATCCCGCCACAGTGGATCTACGCGGTTTGATCTGGACCGTTCGATTTGGATCAGACGGTCAAGATCCGATCTGGTTTATGCGTCACTGAGGGGCGACATGGCATGTTTCGTTGCTTGACACGTGGCTCAATCTATACCGTTCGATCTCGATCGAACGGCTGAGATCGCATCTAACGCTACAACGCGAGTTAAATCTAACCGTACGATCTAGATCTAACGGCCGAAACCTAATCTAGCATGGTGCGGTTCAAGGCTACGTGGCTCAATCCTGAGCATTGGATCTAGATCCAATGGTTGATATTAGATCTAAAAACCGTAACGTGGATTTTGTATGGGTGACATGGACAAACCTGGGCCCTTGGATCACGATCGGACGGCTGACGGAGCTCGCGGGTTTCGGCGATGTCGCGGCGGAGCTAGGTCACCGGAGCTGGGGACGATGATAAGCCCAACGGCGTTTGGGCGTGAATTCGGCGAGATGAATGGTACTCCCAGACACGCCTCGTCGCGACGGTTCCGGATCTGGGCACCAATGCTGTGGAGGACGTTGGACGGCGTAGGAAACGAAGAAAAACCGCGGCGGCTCCTCTTCGTGCAACGGCGAGAAATCGGCGGCTGGTGGCGGCAGCTCGGGCTCCAAAACCTAGGGCAAAACACGTAGGTGGCAACGGCAAACATGATGCGCTGACCCACGCATTAAATACCGGCCCGACGTCCGGATTCGGCGCGGGATTCGCGGAACGGCCGTGGCGGCGGCGGATTCCGACCGCGAAACGGAGAGTGTGATGTGGCCCCATCCTGGCCGTCCACGCATACGCGATCAACGACCCGGATCTGACCAGTGCGAACGTGTTTGATCGGAATCCACGTGGGAGATGTGGCACAATCTCAGCCGTTGGATCAAGATCCAACGGTCGCGCTGTTAGGGTTTGGGTCCGGCTCGGGTCTGGCTCAGACGTGGCTTGGTTGGGCTCGGTCGGACTCGAGTCAGACTCGGGTCGGATGAACAGTGTAACGCAATAGGATTTTCCAACGGTTTAATAATTAAAATAATTTCTAGTAATTCAAATAAATCGAGAAAAATAGCAAAATAATCAGAAAAATTCCAAAAAAATTCTGAAAAATACTTTGAGATAGTTTGGACTTAAATAAAATATTTCCAATAAAACTTTATTTAAAATTTTTAATTATTTAATTATCTCAAAAGGGAATAAATTCAAATTAAATCCAAATAAATCCCAGAAAATTCCAAAAATTCTCAAAAGTGCAAAATATCATTTAATTTCATGAAAAGCAAAAATTGGGGTGTTACACTAAGCTAATTCTAAATGCTAATTATTCTGGCTAGTGGATATGGTGGAGATAGTGACAGGGCAGAGTTTTCCTTCTCGGTGTTCTTTCTCTTAGTGTGGGGAGTTGTTTGTTGCGAACAAAGGATTGCCCCCCTTTTTATAGCGAGAGCCGGCGGCATTGGCTTCGCACCTCAATTATTGTTCTTCTGGATTGTCCTTCTGGATGATGCTCTTCTTATTCAATTTTTAATGCACTTTTGGATGGTGCTCTTGTAATAGCAAGAGCAATGTCTAGGTCGAGGAATTGTTTAGTCATGGATTTGGGTCGTCCTGTTAGGTAGTTTGGGCCTTAGGGGCTGATTTTGGGCCCTCGGTGGAGGGTTTTGGCCCCCTTGGGAGGAAGATTTCACTTAAACCCTAGCCTATCCCTTCTCACCCCCATGCCGCACCTACCCCCGGCCCACTTCCTAGCTGCACCACCTCCAAACCTTCCCTTTTTCCTCCCCATTGTTTCTCCCCTAGCCGGCCCTAGCTATTTGTTCCCCAGCCACACCTCTCCCTCCCTATGCTTCCATCCTCCTAGCACACTCACTTGTGGATCCTCCCTCTCTAGAGCTTTTCCTTCTTGCGCTTACTGCTATTTGGAGGGGGTTTGGTTGGGAGAAGGTGAGCTTCGTTGATCTCGTAACCCTTCAAGAAAGGTATGATTTTCATAGGGTATTGCTGGTGGTTTTGTCTCTATTTTTGTGGGGGATATCGAGCAACCCCTATAATTAGCGCTATAACTAGTTTTGTTTGGGGAATTTAAGAGGTGTGGCGAGTTCTGGTTTCGAGCAGTACAGATCACGAACTTAGGGCTTAAATTCGTGGACCCTAGAGGAAATTTTAGAGTGGTTGACTCTTATAAAAGTTGTAGATCGTTGTCTTAACTTTGTTAGAGATTAAGAACACAAAATTTGGTTCGACCATTTAAAAGTTATGGTCGATTGAAGTTTGTTGTCCAGAACCAATAGCTGCTGGCAGCAATTGCGGTAATTTTCAAATTAGGGCTAATTCGAGGCCAAATTAAATTTTCTCAATAACTAGAGAAAGTTGGGAAATTTTCTGTAGATTCCAAAAATATTATCATTTGCTTAATTTAGAGTTGTATGAAATTAGTTATGAGATTTTGATGTCTGCTGTCTTGAGTGTGGACAAAGCAGTCTTTGGAGTTGAGTTCAAGAGGCTAGATGACCTGATAAAGAAGAGTGGCAATCAAAGAATTTGTAGGTTATTACCTATAGATTGCTTAGAATCTATGGTTTCCCAAGTTTGGGCTTTATATTAAGAATTATTAGTGTTTTTGTCCATCGGGACAGCAAGGGGAGGATCTGTCCCATGAGTTGGAAGGGTTGGCAATCGGGTGATGTGTAGGTGTGAGGGCGTTATGTTTGTTGATTGAATTGTTGTTGCATGATTTCTTTTGAGATGAATGCTTTTATATATTATCTGCAGGAGGTGTGACTTCTGGAGTGGCTTCAACCTCACGCCACTCCGCTTCTCGTGGTAAAGAGGCAAGTATATCGTACAAGCGAAAAGGGTTGAGATGAGTTTCGGTTTAAATTAAATATATGGCTATATTTCTTTATTCATGTATGAGAAATGTTGTCATTGTCATAATATGATCACTATTGTCATTTTTAAACATTATGTTACATCACACGCATTTACAACATGAAAAGAATTTCAAGCTAGGTCGGTGAGAAAGTCATATGACTTATCCGAAGTGCTCTTTTGTAATACCTATCAAGTAATCCCCTCCATGTGGATGGATGGGAGTGAGACCTACTTGTAGGACCCTCCACAGGGATGGTAGGGAATGAAATGGTGCGATACTGACGGATGTGCACTCAAGCTATACCGGTAAAGGCTATGGATGGTTCATTTTTGAGCATGAAAGCGTGAAATGCTAAATGTTGATGTTCTCTACCTATATGGATTTTGAGACATAATTTATCTTGTTGTTTTGTAACTTCATGGCTTTTATCCTTGTATGATATACTTTGCTGAGTTTTTGAACTCATGCTTGTTTGTTTAATGTTTAGGTACTTTGAGAACGTCATGCCGGGAAGGGTCATAGCTTCACCACATCACTCATTTTCATGACCCTACATGATATTTATCTTTAGGGCAATTTCACCTCGTTGAAAATACACTGGATCATGATTTAGAGGAACCTTTTGGGTGTGAACTTATTGTTTTGTTGATTAAGCGTTGTCACAATCAATGGTTGAATTGTGTTACTTGTGGAGCGTAATTTTTCTGGACTAATTATGTGATGATGATATTGCTGAAATTAATTGCTAGAATGCCTTTCTAGTTGTTTTTATGCATAAGTATATGGTCTCGTGGTTGTTTATTTAATTATGATCATGTTTGTGTTTCATCGTTTATTATTATTAGTGAAATGTTATTAGTTTGCTTGCTGAAATTTATATTTAACTGGAGTATCTTTTGGTATTTGAGCTGGTTGTAGTAACATTCATGGCACGTTTAGTGCCGGGGTGTTACAGCTCTTCTCTTCAATTATTGACATACTTTTGGATGGTGCTCTTCTCTTCAATTATTGATGCACCGCTTATTCTGTATGATTCCATTATTCATGGGAGAAAGTTTTCTCTAGGATCTCCCTATAGAGTTGTAACAGCCCGGCACCCCTTGTGCCCTAAATGTTACACCCTCAAACAAAAACCCAGCAGAAGACACTAGCGAACAATAGCAAGACCACTTAAAGAGGTTAGAAGGTTGTCCAAATCACTAAAAAGTTCGGCAGCACCTCCCCTAAAACTAGGACATCCACTCAGCAGACAAAAGACAACAGTTGATATGATAACAACATAAAGCAACTTAAGATAGACAACCAAGCACAAACAACTACCACATTAATAAATTACATGACAAGAGCTCATTAAAATTAGAAGCGATAAGTAAAAGCGAAACTGTGGTGATGCAAAACGTGTGCGTGCTACTACTCCCATCCATGCATGTCGGCTTCAAGGTACCTACAAACAATAAACAAACAAGCATGAGTCGAAGACTCAACCAAGTACAACAAATAGCAATGACAATATCAATTAATGCATTTAAATCATTAACATGCTCATATCTCTTAAAGCAAATTAATAAGTACATACAACCAAGAATTCACCGTTAGTTACCTCATCAACTACCTTGCTCATTTATTTCACTTACCTTGTTAGACAACATTGGATGAGTTCACGACTCGATCCATTCTCAACCTGAAAATTTCCCTCAACTCAAGGATCATCAATTGCCATTCATCATTAGCAGTACTGTCGACGTTTGATGTCGGCAATAATCTTAGGGGGTTGTGAATTTGTGGGGCAAGGCGCTGGATCAGGATCTCGATGGTAACACAAGACAAGGAATTATACAGGTTCAGGCCCTCGACGGTGGAGGTAATACCCTTGTCCTGTGTTCTGGGATTATGTGTCGTATGGCTTGTTTTCTGTCTCTCTTCTTGGGGCCCTTCCGCTCCTCTTATACACAGGGAGGGGGAGGAGTCCAACTTGGTTACTAGAGCATGAGTCTGAGTTGATTACAAGTAAAGGGATCGTATCCTTCCTTATCTAGGATAGATTCCCTTACGGTTACAATCTCTTCTTTCAGTTATAACGAGGTTGAATCTACGAGATGTACATTCCTTTCTCTCATGGTCTTCTTAGACCATCACGTGTGTATCCGGTCCTTATATTCTCCATAGTACCCCCCGAGTGCTTTGCAATCGAGTTGCCTTTGATTTGTGTTCTTGCACGGAGGATGCGGCCCGTTGGTCCTTAACTTACTTCATCCGAGTGCTTGGTGGCAAGCAAGGAGTTTTCAAAGGACTCGACTTTACCGCTCAGACATCTTAGGGCACCTTCCTTATGATGGGACCTCGGCATTTGACCCTCGTAGGGATGCGCTAGCTGAAATGCTGGGGTCAGGCCTGACTCGGCGTACCCCGAACGTTCACCTGTTCCACATCCCATAGGACGCTGGTGATCAGCACGGCTTGGGGCGCACATGAGAATACACCCAGAAGGACGCTAGTGATCAGCCCGACTCGGGGCGCACCTGTGTTGCATCCAATAGGACGCTGGTGATCAGTACGGCTTGGGGCGCACCTGTGTTGCATCCAATAGGACGCTGGTGATCACCCCGGCTTGGGGCGCACCTGTGTTGCATCCAATAGGACGCTGGTGATCAGCCCGGCTTAGGGCGCACCTGTGTTGCATCCAATAGGACGCTGGTGATCAGCCCGGCTTGGGTGTTGGGACCCGAATTTGCAATTCTGAACCCTCCGTGTATTCAGCACTAGTCCAGGATCACGCTAGTGCACACAGTGTCAACATCGGTATATATCACAATCATAATCAACGAAATAGTAAAGTGCTTTATTAAAAGGGAAAATATAACTGGTTGCTCGACCTTATGGCCAAGTTACAAAATTAGGCCTCGCAGGGCTAAAGTCTTACTCGAATAAACTTGCAGTGGAATATAAAGAAAATGCATGGCGCCAACCAATATGCCACAGACAATTGACTGGGCTTGCCCCCTAGTTCGTAGGCTCCTCCTGGAACTCCTCCTCCAGAGTTGGCATCGATTCTTCTTCAACTGGTGTTTGTATTGTGGCAAGGGTGAGTACTTTGTACTCAGCAAGTCATGCACATGATGCAAGCTAATATTCTATATGCATGGCTTATTACAAAGGATAGGCTAACAGATATATTTGCAGAAAAGCAGCATGTGTAAATACAGTAATAGATTGCAAAGCAGTAAAACAATTATAAATGGGGTACTTTCACAAGGATGACACAAGTAAAGCATTTCCCAATCCTAAGTCCAATTCATCATTTCAACCCAAACATTTACCAACGCCAAGTTATTTTCATGAAAGTCTAACCCTTGACAGTAATCCCCGAGCAGTGTCCAATACCGTGGACTCAGCTATTCGAATTGGTTGTACACTCTGCAGAGGTTATGCACTTTACCCACAAGATACAGTCAAACACCACAAAGGCGAGTGTCCGCAACAAAGTCTTTCGGAAGCCTCTAACTACACAAGTGGACCTCCCCGGTTGTTACGCACTAACCCTTCCCTTAGCAAAGGCGAAGTCTAGGCCAACCAACCGTTAGATGGGTACCTAGCCATCGCCCCGATACGCTCCCCCGTACAACAACACAAAAGGTGTAGTTGACACCCCGAGGTTCCACAAGCAAGTTATTAGCAACTTATTCAACTAGGTCCGTCCCATTACAGACATGTGGTTGCACGTTTGACTCAGTTCAAAAGCTTGCAAGGTCCTTAGGGTGACCAAGGCAAGACTACCAAAGAACCAAAACGACTCTCCCGGTGCCACTCATGGCCCACCAGATCATTCATGCCACCTGCCCCGGTCTAAAGCATTTATCAACCCCCAGTTGATTACCATGCACCACGTGCCATCATATCATCATTAATAACACATGACACTTCTCAAAAACATATTCATATGTCATTAGGTCAATATTAATATATGATACTCCAAAAATCATGTTATGACTACGTGGCAGGTCTAAGCATACTACAAACGTGCTAATTAACCCATGTTGGCAATTTAATAATGTCCAACTACTTAAACCAAGCTAGGGTGATAAGGGGTCATGGCAAACAATCATTTATGTCAAGGTGGAAAACAACAAGTTGGCATTTAACTAAATTCCAGAATTAATTGAAGCATTTTCTAATTAAATAGGCATGTAATAATTTGAATTAAATTAATTTCCAAAGTGGGAACAATATGGTCAAAGCATAACTTGCCTTCAAAAAGTACTTGTTCTTGGTCTTGAACTGGCTCCTGGGTCAAAACTTCACCTTCGAAGCCTTCGGGCACTTCTATATCTACTCGTAATGGATAAATAAATAAAAATAGAGAAAAACTTATATCCAAAAATTAAATAAAATTCACCATTATATAGAGCTCAATTTTATAAAAATTTAGAAACTGGAATCGCCCCAATCGGAGTTAAAACGCAAAAATTATAGTCGTTTAAAATTTGAAAAATCAATTAAATACATATAAATAGAGGAAAACTCATGTCCAAAAATTAAATAAAATTAACCATTAAGTAGGTCTCAATTTTATAAAAATTTAGAAATTGTAATCGCCCAAATCAGAGTTAAAATGCAAAAGTTATAAGTGTTTGAAGTTTGAAAAAATTCAAATAAAAGAATAAACTGAATTAATTCATTTATTTTTCAATTGAAAAATCCGATTATGACGTCAGCATTGCGTCAGCGTGGAAATTGAATTTTCATCGAATTATTTTTCTATTGAAAAATCAACTTATGACGTCAGCATTGCGTCATCCGGTCCATGGACTCGGTCCACGGCTCGGGCTCGGTCCACCGTGGATCCGGTCCATGGGTACACATGTCGTTGACACGTGGGACCCACTGGATGATGTCATTGCTGATGTCATCACAGCTCGGCCGAATGGCTCTGACAGCTGGACCCCACCGTGACGTCAGCGTGACGTCACGAATGACGTCATCGCACGGTGGGCTGAGCCGCTGACACGCGGGCCCCACGCTGATGTCACGCGTGACGTCTGCGGCGATTGGGCGCGGCTCGGTTGACCAAGTCGCTTCAGCTCCCACACATGTGGCGCAATCTGGGCCGTCGGTTTGAAATCCGATGGTCCGGATTAGATCTAATCCTACCACAGTGGATCTACGCGGTTTGATCTGAACCGTTCAATTTGGATTGGACGGTCGAGATCCGATCGGGTTTATGCGTCACCGAGGGGCGACGTGGCATGTCCTGGTGCTCTACACGTGGCTCAATCTATACCGTTCGATCTCGATCGAACAGCTGAGATCGCATCTAACGCTACAACGCGGTGAAAGGACCGGGATGTCGGCCTAGGGGGGGTGAATAGGCGATTACAAAATTATACCCAATTTAAATTAATCTATCAGAGATAATGCGGAAGCAATTGGGATAATTAAGTTTTGTAATTTAAACAATTCAACCCGAGACAGGTAACCCGGACACTCCGGATATATTATCCGGATACTCCGGATCAATGTACCGGATACTCCGGGTTATTTGGTTCGGCGAGCAGTGAGAGCAATAAACTTAGGCACTTCTTCGATTCTAGTGATACAAATTACTCTACTGCAATGAATCAAGTATATAAGCAAGAATAGATGCAATAGATACAATCTAATTGATCTAATCACAAGAATCGAAAGCAAATTAAGCGGATGAGCAAAAGAGGAAACCGAAGTAAGGAAGGAGACACGAAGATTTTATCCCGAAGTTCGGATCCTTGAGGGGATCCTACGTCTCCGTTGAGGCGGCTCGGTCACACTTGAGCCGGGGTCTCTTTCAACCCTCTTCCTCCCGGTGTTGCACAATGCACTCGCTGGTCTTCACTTCTTTGATTCATTTCCTTGCGGAGGCGGAATCGGATCTTCACAAACCTTCGGTGGCCTTCCACACAAAGCTTGGAAGCTCACCGGCAACTCCTAGCCGTCTAGGAGACCTCAACCTCCAAGAGCAACAAATGCTCCCGAAGAACTCACTTAGAGTCCACCTCAAGTGCTCAACACACTAATCACACTCAATCCGATCACTACCCACTCTCACACCCAAACCTTCACTCAAAAGGGATCACTAAGATCTAGGGTTAGAGGGGCTTTTTGGAGCTCAAGATCACTAAGAATAACACCTCAAAGCACCAAGGAACCAGCTCCACTTCTCAAATCAATCCTCAATCCAAACACCTCTCTCCACTACCCAACCCTTCACAAAAGGGATCACTAAGATCTAAGGAGTAGGGAGGAGTATTGGGGGCTCAAACACTCACAAAGAACACCTCTAATACCCAGCAAAACATCCCCCAATGGCTACTTTGAAGTGGACAAGAAGGGGGCTTTAAATAGAGGAACCCCAAAAACTAGCCGTTTGGACCGAACTGGGCAACCCGGAGACTCCGGATATTTAACCCGGACACTCCGGATCATCCGGATACTCCGGATCATCCGGAGTCTCCGGACTAAATGTCTGGATATTCCGGATCTCCCAGGCAGCACGCAGCAGCCGGACGAAAACGGGCATAACTTTTGATCCCGGACTCCGATTTCGACGAATTCGGACTTTTCGGAAAGCTAAGGACGAGGGTTACACAACTAACAAGGTCTCACTACCCAAATCCCAAAGGATAAAATCAGATTTCACAAAGAATCCACAAGGAGACCTCCAATTCTCACTTTCCGACACCACCAACACTTCTATCCCTCACACCAACCCACCTACACCTAGGTGAACAAAGTGTGACTTAGGTTTCTTAACCTTAGACAAGGATAGACCACTTTTGAGCACTTGAGACTTATCTAAGTGATTTCAACGATTGCATCCCTCTTAATAGTACGGATTGCCTTAGACTCAAATTTAACACAAAATCTAAGTCTTACACTAAGCTTACATGCCGACTTCTTCCGGATGCACGGTGCATGATGACGCTTCCACAAAGATTGATGATGCCCTTCGTCTTGTCAACCTCGACGCGATTCACCTCATGAGACTCTCGTCCTCTCCGACCTTGACCTCGATCATCACCAAGACGATCCTCACGCCAAGTCGTTCTTGACTTAGTCCTCAGCTCTTGGTGACACCGTCGTCTTATTTGACTTTGACTCGCTTGTCATCCTTCAAACCATCTTGGTCATCATACACACAGCTTTGGGACCTAATTCTTACAAAAGCACTCAGCAAATATATTAGTCCCACAAGCTTAAAAGATATATTGAATAAATTGATAATAACAAGTGTTTCATATTAAGAAGCACAATATGAATGGAAACACTTGATAATAGAAATATTCTCTGCTAAGTGCATTATGATGAATATATGATTGATCTAACTGCACTAGAGAGATAATTGCCCATATGAAGAATCAGTTAAATCATGGCAAGGACCACATACTTTGCTTAAATGAAGCACATGATAGAATATACATGAATTATACATGTGCAAACAATATTTGGAATGAGAGTTAATAATGTGATCCAATTCTAGATTAAACTTCACTAAGAGGGGTGCATTAGAAGATACACAACTAAGACATGTATGCACCAAGTCAATATGAAGCAATGAAGTTTAACTCTAGTTAACACAAGCATATTAAAAACAAAGCACATAATGAACTCAAATGAATATATATATATGCACAAGCAATTATGACAAGAATCAATGTGCACATATGAAATCAACAAGTTACTTAGAGTTCAATATGCATTTGCTAAAGAAGAATGCAATGACAAATATGGAAGGAATACCGAGATTGCATACCTCATTTTTGCTTAACCATCCCAATTGATTTTCCTCTAAAATAGATGAGACTAATATTCAACTAGGCAATAAACATGTTAGTCTCATAACAATATAAATATATTAGAGGTTTGTCTTTTGTTAAGCATTAAGTTAAGCATTTGTACAATTGCATTGATTGACATTACATGCGTTTGTCATTAATCGTTTATCATTAATCACCAAAACAACATAAGTGCCTAGATGCACTTTCACGCAGGCCAATCCTAACCGTATGATATAGATCTAACGGCTGAGATCCAATCCTAGCATGGCGCGGTTAAGAACTACATGGCTTAATCTGAGGCATTGGATCTAGATCCAACTACTGCTATTAGATCTAAAACCGTAACACGGAATTTTTGCACGGGTGACGTGGACGAACCTGGATCGTGCGATCTGGATCGGACTGCCCACAGTGCTCGATGAGCTCGGCGATGGCACGGTGGTGCTTGGTTTCCTAAGACAGGGACAACGACCTAAGCGACGGCGTTTCGAGGCTGCTCCGGCGAAGTGAATGGTGCGCCCAGGTTCACCTTGTCACGGGGGTCCCGGATCTGACCTCGTTTGCGTCGGAGGACGACGGAGAACGGCGTTTCGCACGGAGGACCTTAGTGGCGCTAGCGAACTTCAGTGAGCGATTGCAGCGGCTCTAGGGCTCCCCTGCAGATGTGGGCTAGGGCAACAGGCGCGGCATCAAATGGCGATTCTCGAGAGGGGGTCCATGCATTAAATAGCGCGGAAGTTGAGTCCGACTCGGCGGCGGAGAGCAACGGCAGCGGCAAGGTTTCCGGATCGGAGATGATGACGTGGAGCCATCCACGTGGCACGATCGACGGCCCAGATCCGATCCGGCGCGGCTTGATCCGAACCGGCCATCGAGGGGTGACGTGGCGCAATGCTGGCCATTGGATCGAGATCCAACGGTCACGCGGGTTAAGGTTTGGGTCCGGCCCGATCCGGCTAGAACGTGGCTCGGTCGGACTCGAGTTTGACTCGAGTCTGTCTCGGCTCGCATGAACAGTGAAACCCGTTAGGGTTTTCCAGCGATTAAATATTTAAATTAATTTCTAGAAATTCTAATAATTCAAGAAAAATAGCAAAATAATCAGAAAAATTCCAGAAAAATTCTAGAAAATACTTTGAGACAGTTTGGACTCAAATAAAATATTTCCAATAAAATTTTATTTAAAAGTTTTAATTATTTAATTATCTCAAAAGGGATAAATTCAAATTGAATCCAAATAAATTCCAGAAAATTCCAAAAATTCACAAATACACTTTAAATATAATAAAAGCAAAAATTGGGGTGTTACATTGGGGCACACCTGTGTTGCATCCAATAGAACGCTGGTGATCTGCCCAGCTTGGGGCACACCTGTGTTGCATCCAATAAGATGCTGGTGATCAGCCCGACTTGGGCGCACCTAAGAAAACATCCAGTAGGACGCTGGTGAACAGTCCGACTTGGGGCGTACCTGTGTTGCATCCAATAGGACGCTGGTGATCAACCCAGCTTGAGGCGCACCTGTGTTGCATCCAATAGGATGCTGGTGATCAGCCCGGCTTGGGGCGCAACTATGTTGCATCCAATAGGACGCTGGTGATCAGCCCAACTCGGGGCTCACCTGAGAATACATCCAGTAGGACGCTGGTGATCAGCCCGACTAGGGGCGAACCTATGTTGCATCCAATAGGACGCTGGTGATTAGCCCGGCTTGGGGTGACCTGTGTTGCATCCAATAGGACTTTTGGTGATCAGCCCGGCTTGGGGCGCACCTGTGTTGCATCCAATAGGACGCTGGAGATCAGCCTGGCTTAGGGCGCACCTGAGAATGCATCCGATAGGACACTGGTGATCAGCTCGACTCGGGGCGCACCGGTGTTGCATCCAATAGGACGCTGGTGATCAACCCGACTTGGGGCGCACCTGTATTGCATCCAATAGTATGCTAGCCAAGTGGTAATCACACCCGGTCTCTCCTTCGCTGCCTTTCCGGTGCTTTTGTGCCCCGATTGGAGGCATACGCGAGAAGCTTTGACTTGGTCTGGACCCAAAATTTTCAGTTGGATCCGAATCGAGAATGCGCCTTTAGATCTACACTGTTCGTTTTGCGGGAGAAGAGGTTCCGCTTTCCCGGCCTGGAGGCGGTTCCTCAGCGCCCCACGACACATTTAGTGCGGTTTTAGGGGAAGGGGTGGTCTTTCTTTTTCCTCATTCTCTGTCTCTATGCTGTTGCTTTTTGTGTTGCGTTTCTTTGGGTTCTCCGCTTAGCCCAACGTCCACCATCTCTTTTCTCCGTTCTTCGAAATGGCGTCCTCCGCCGCCACCGCGTCCGACGCATCGCCCGCGCCACAAGACTGGGCCATCTCGGTTGTGATAGAGGAAAGTCTGGACGCCATGGTTTCTGCCGGGGTCCTTCCTCCCTTGGTACTGATCGGGGCTCGCCCAGCGAAGGGTGAGTCTTCCCCTACCCCTCATCCCGAGGTGGTTATCGTTTTTGAATCTTTTTTCTGGCGCGGGTTTAGTTTACCCTCTAGTGCCTTCTTCCGTGGCCTTCTTCATTATTATGGGATTGAGCTGACCCACCTTAATCCTAACTCCATTCTTCATATTGCTGTTTTTATGCATCTTTACGAAGCCTACATTGTCATCCGTCCCCACTTTAGCCTTTTCCGCCATCTTTTTTTCCTCAAGCCTTTCCCGAACAAGAATGCTCCCAAATTGGTTAGGGGTGCAGGCCTTCAATTACAGGATGGGGTGAGGAAATCCTATTTTGGCATTCCCTTCCGATCCTCTAAAAAGGACTGGCACCAGGAGTGGTTTTACTGCTCTAAACTCGAGGCGTGCCTTCCTACCTTTTCCGGACGGAGACCTGTGGTATCTGTTTCTTGGACCAAGCCTCCTCCCGACTCCGACGGAAACCAAGTCGGGGAGCTTATGGACATCATCCATCGATTGAAGAGTGCTGGTTTGCACGGAGTGGGTGTTGCTGCTAGCTTTGTCATTCGCCGTGTTCAACCAATAAAGGAACGGGTCCACCCAGGGTTCGAATATTTGGGGAGATTGGACCCCACTAGGGAGCTGTCTGCGAGGGTTCCGGAGGAGGTATTGGACAGACGACTGATTGTCTTCTTTGCCCCTAGCACCATGCTGGATTGTGGGAGATGCCCGAAGTCTTTTCGTGTGGCTCACCCTCCTCCCCCGGTGATCTTTTCAGTTCCCGAATGCCTTTAAGCTCCTGTCTTCAGCTGTTCTCATTTGAATTGTTATTCTTTTCCTGTTGTAGGGACGGGAAGCTTTCTTTTCTGACGCTCCGATCCCTGGGTGCCCCGACTATCCAGGATGCAGGCTAAGGAGGCCCGGTCAGTTCATGTCCGGGGAGACCCCCAAAGATGCGGGAGCGGTGACACCAGATGCTCCAGATTCTCCGGTTTTAGTTGCTTCCCTGGAAGATGCCACTCACCCGGGGGCGGATCAAAATGGTCTGCCCCGACTTCTCCTGCTGCTCCGAGTGCCAAGAGGGGAAGGCGGGCGTCTGGGTAAGGTTTCCCGAGTCCATCCCCTTCCCCTACAGTCCCGGATGATGATTCAGCCGCCGTGCCTAGTGCGGAGAAGGGAAAGGGGGTGGCGATACAGGAGACTTTAAGCCCCCGGTTCCCCTCTACAGCTCCGAGTGGTGACCCGACCTTCTAAAGGCCTTCCGACCAGTCTCCAGCGCAACCAGCCCTACGGATCCAAAAGCCAGGCCCGCAGCCCGTTCCCTCGGGTAGTGGCTCGTTCATCAGGGGCGGGCCGGGGCTGAAGATATAAAGGTCCACCAGGTAATTCCTTGCCTTATTCCTTCCATCATTTTCTGTCGGCTTGTTAACGTGAGCCTTTGGCCCCCCTTCTTTTTTTCATGTCAGGAGGCCGTCGGCTGACGTTCCTGTCGGGATGCCGATTGAGACTCTTCAGGGCCCTAGCCAAGGGGATGTCCCTAGTCTGGACAGATTGTCTTCTTTAAGTGCGGCTGCCCTGGGGTGTGCCGAGGTCGTTCCTGAGGTAGTTCGGACTGGACCATCCTCCTCAGTCTGTCCGCTGCCGTCAGTGAGTGGAGAGGCGCGGGGGCCGGCTGAGAGTGCCTCCCTTCCAGTGGAAGAGATCCCACATCCAACCATACGTGCCGAGCCTGCCCTTATGCTGGGTACTTGTGACAGTGAGGAGGAAGAGTGGGACACCTTTGGCGATGCTGCCGAAGGGCAGGAGATAGAGGATCTCCATGAGTACTCTGTCCGCTGTTCCCGACTGATCTAGGTAGACCCGTAGCTTTCTTTTGTGCTTTTGTTTCTCCGGGACGCTTTTTCACTTTCCTTTCTTCGCCCTTAGACCCTGGGGTGCCACTTGAGGAAGAAAACAGACTTCTTACGTCGTGTCCTTCCTTCCATCAAGACGAGCAAGGAGCATAGGGATGAGCTGGCGGAGGCTCGGAACTAGCGTTCCTAGGAGCTGCAACGGCTTCAGGATGAAGTACAGTCTCTGCGCCTGGAGAAGCTAGACGCGTCGGGTTCCCTTCGAGGCAAATTCTCTTTCTGGGTGACTGACTCCCACAATTCTTTGTCTTTTGTCTCTGACTTTGTCTAGCCTTCTCAGTTAGGGATGCAGCTTACGCGAGACTCCAGGGCCAGCTTGTGGCCTCGGAGGAACGACGTAAGGCCTTGGAGACGCAGCTCCGTGTTTCGGAGGAGAGACTCCAAGGAGCGGAGGCCCGTGAGCGCCAGGCCAAAGCTGAGCTGGAGAGGTTGTCGGGGGAGCTCAAAGGTTCGCGTATGGTCCTTTTCTTCTTAGTTTGTCGACTTGCAGGGTGTCCTAGGCCGTTGACCCGCTCTGTTTGCAGAGCATCGGAGAAGGGCATGAGCACAATTTGACGACCTTGAAGGAAGGATTCAGCGCGTTGATGTGCTGTGCTTAGCTTTCCAGCAGGCTTTTGAGTCAGTGCTGGCCTTTCTGCACCCTTGCGATCCGAGCAGTGGTAACCAGGTTCTTTAGCGTCTGCGAGTAGCCCTTGAGAGGCTTAGGGCCCACATGCGGGAAAGAGCGATCACGAGCTCCAATCAAGTACTGGCGATTGTGAAGTCGTTGTATCCCCGAGTGGAGCTTGAGGCCATCAAGGAGGGTTTTTCCTGCACCGTGGATGATGAGCAGGCTGCTGTTCTTCTGAAGGTAGTTGAGAATGTCTCAAAAGCTTTAGCTGAAAACCTAGACTTGAATCCTGCATAGATGTGTGTATAAGCTTCGTGAGCTGGGAATGAACGTGAATTTTTGTTTGGCTTTTTGCCCTCCTGTCTCTTGGCGCGCTAGTAGTTTGCTGTCTCGTCCGACTGGAAGGTCGTCTGAGTTCCTTTGTCCGAGTGGTGAGGTTCCCGAGTGCTTGATGGGTTGACAGCCTAGCGTTTCTTCCAACTGGTGCGCTGTCTGAGTCCCTTTGCCTGACTGCTCTGCCACCCGAGTGCTTTTCCAGTCAGCGCTGAAATCAAGGAGAGACACCTTGCGGGAGTGTTTAGCGTTCACCTATTAAGTGTTGCGACCGTTAGGCAAAGCGGTTTAAGTTCGGGACTCATGCACATGCGAACGTGCACTTATTAATTGTAGCCCCCGGCTTATTGCCTAGTTGAGAAGCAACTAGGTCGTAAGGCAAAAGAAAGTAATTAAAAGTAGAAAGGGAATGATGATGTCACTGGGCTGTTTTTGTCGTGCTGCTTGCGTGGCCGGTTCAAACTTGCCTTGGGACTACTGCTGAGTCACTTTAGCTTCCCACCCCTGCCTTTAATCTCGTGCTCTTCGTCTTCCGCGCTTCTTGGTATAAGAGGGGGGCGGGGTGGGCCTCTGTGGCTGCTCTTTCTCACGCCCTTCTCCTTCCTCGCCTACTCCTTCTTCCCTTGTCTTTTGATGGCGAGTCGCTGGTGGCCGGGGCCCGACGGCCACTGGTACTACGGGTAGCCGGGGCTGGAGGAGGAGGTGCTATGGCGGCAGCTCGCCGCCACGATGGAGGAGCTTGAGGAGGAGCGAGCCATCGACCGCGATGTGGTGGCCGTCGACACCCTGCTTGAGGCCGTTCCTCGCCTTTTTAAGGCGTGGGACGCCCTCATTGCGGCGGTTGGACGTGTGCGCCACGGCGAGGCCTGAGCAGCGGTGCCCCTACTCTTCTTTTTTGTGTAATATATAATGAAATGAAATGCTATCTTTCTTCTGCATTGCTCTGTGCACTTCTCTTTTTTCAATTTAGTGCGGTTTCTGAATTCGTCCAAGCGCCGTGTCCTTTGTCACTTATGCGTTCTGCCCGACTAAACCCAGCCCCCGAGTGCCGGTAGTTCACTAGTTGCTGCTCTTCCTGGACACTTTTTGCGGGGGATTCGGGCTTTATCGTGTACGGTTTTGCGTTTTCATGAATTAGGATTTACATATGCTTGGAAGTCTTTGACGATGCCTTAAGGAAAAAAGGGAGTGCTCAGGAAACTCACGAAATGCTTCATTTAGAATGATGCATTGAGAATACAAGATTTAAGCATAGAAGCGACGTAGCTATTCTATGTTCCAGGTGTTGCTGATGACCGCACCGTCTTCTCGTTTAAGTCAATAAGTCCCAGGCCGTACCACTTCATTGACAATATAGAGAGCCTCCCAACTTGGGGAAAGCTAGTGCTAAATCTTCTGATTTCTTCTTAGAACTAAATCTCATTTAGAGAAAGCGCACCCCCTAACATTGCGGTCATGATAGCGGCGTAAGCCTTGGAGGTATCTGGCCGATCGGATCGCAGCTACATCCCTTGCTTCTTACAATTGATCGAGGTTTTCCTGTCTGCTTTCTTCTGATTTATCCTCGCTGTGGTTTCGAACCCTTGGGGATCCGAATTTTAGCTCGGTAGGTAAGACCGCCTTAGACCCATACACTAGGAAGAAGGGAGACCGCCCGGTTGCTCGACTAGGGGTGGTTCTGAGCCCCTAGAGTACCGAAGGAAATTCCTTTACCCATCGGGTGGCATAAGGATTGAGGTGATCGAAGATCCTTGCTTTTAGTCCTTGAAGCACCATGTCGTTTGCTCGTTCAACCTATTCATTGCTCCGTGGGTGCGCCATGGAAGCGAAACAGATCTTAATTCCCAGCTCCTCGCACAAACCTGGAATTCCTCCACTCTGAGCTGGGTGCCATTGTCGGTGATGATTCTATTCGACGTGCCGAAGCGAACCACAATGTCTGAAGGGTTTCGTAGCATGGAAAACAAAAATTTTTCCTACGGTTGCAACCAAACACCAAGATCATATCTAGGAGATGCAAGTAAACGGTTTCAGAAGGACTCACCAGAGACCGAAGCCGGGAATAACGCTCCCGCAAACAAACGTGGGTTGATGTAGAGGTACACTCCCGACTTCAAAGTCGAAGATGAGCGCCACAAACGGCGGCGCCATCCTTCTGGTCACGCATGCACGGATCAACGATGACCTCCAATCCCTCGCTCAGCCGGGCAGCGAAGTAGTGGATCCCCGGAAAACTCCAACAACACTACAAACTTAGTGGTGGTGGTGGTGAAGAAATAATTTCAGCGGCGGCCGCTTAAGCCACACCAAAAACGGATCGGCAGAGGAGGAGAATGGACCAACCAAAGGGTCATGGATGAACACCAAGAGAGGAGCTCCTCCTCCCTTTTATAGGAGGAGGAGGAGGCATGCCAAGGGGTGGGGTGGCGGGCGCATGGGGCTGCCCCTTGCCCTCCCTCTCTTCATGTGAGTGATCTCTCCACTCACAAATTAACCACTTTGATTTCCATTAAAAACCCCACTCAAGAAAATGAAAGGTTTTCTCCATAAACATTTTTATTTCAGATTTAATATTTGTTAATTCTTTTAATTAACAAACATTAACATATACCCCTTTAACTATTCGATATCCTCAAACTATTCCTGGCGATACTCGAACAAGTCCTCAGACTGGCCCATATTTTCTCCTGTTTCGTATCCACTCAAATGCATCGATGAACGTCAGTGTGTCACCCTACGGTTCGTGAATAAAATGGACATGATTGAGACTCCTCTGAGATCAATAATCATCGGGATCCGAGATCCATAATGACTCCCATTCACTCAACGATGAACTAGTGATCGCGTAAACCGTAAAACTACATAACCAATTCCTTTTGTCTCACGATATTTTACTTGTCCGGATCCGATCATCAGATCAACTATACCTAGTTCGATCCCATCGACAAGTACTCTTTACTCGTTCCGTGATATAACATTCTTGTGACCTAGTCACATGCTTCAAAGCTATGTCAATGTGATATCACCGAGAGGGCCTGCAGTATATCTCTCCGTCATCCGATGGACAAATCCCACTCTTGATGCATGAGCCTCAACTAATACTTTCATAGTACCCAAATCCATCTTTATAGTCACCGTGTTACGGAGTGACGCTTGATGTCATCAAAGTACTCTTCCGGAATTAGTGATTGACATCATCTCATGGTCTAAGGAAAAGAGCTATTTCGAATGTGTTTGATACAAAGAACAAACTAAATGACTTGATCGTATTTGCTATACCCACTTGGGTGTGTGTTCATCACATCATTCTTCTAATGACATGACCCTGTTATTAACAACATCCAATGTTCATGATCAGGAAACCTTGATCATCAGTGAATCAACGAGCTAGTTTAAAAAGAGGCTTTACTTAGGAACCTTTTTGTTTATTAACACACATGTATTAACGCTTCGATTAATACAATTTTAGCATGAGAAATAAACATCTATTATAAACATGGAATATGATAATAAACAATTTATTATTGCCTCTCGGCATATTCCCTTCGCCTCCCACTTGCACTAGAGTCAATAATCTAGATTACATTGTGATGATTCTAACACCCATTGAGTTCGTGTTGATCATGTTTTGCCCTTGGGAGAGCTTTAGTCAACGAGTCTGCCTACATTCAGATCCGTGTGCACTTTGCAAATCTTTATATCGCCATCCTTGACATGTTCACTGATGGAGTGAAACCGACGCTTAATATGTTTGGAATTCTTGTGTGACCTTGGTTCTTTAGCATTGGCTATGGCACCATTGTTGTCACAATAGATAACCATCGGGTCCAACGCACTTTTCGGAACCACACCTAGTTCGGATATGAACATCTTCATCCAAACTGCTCGCTACCGCTCGCTGCAAATATATTCCGCTCGTTGAAGATCCACGCCACCACAGATTGCTTGGAACTTCTCCACCACGCTCCTCCATTCATTTCAAAAAATGTACCCGATTGAGACTTAGAGTCATCCTCGGATCGTTGTCAAAAGCTAGCGCCGACGTAACACTTTGGCGACGAGCTCTTCTTCACCACCATATATGAGAAACATATCCTTAGTTCTTCTTAAGTACTTAAAGATATTCTTGATCAGCTAGGTGTTCAAAACTGGATCGGACCGTACACGCTAGTCAAACTAATAGCATGTGCCACATCCGGTCTTGTACACAACATAGCATACATGATAGAGCCTATGCGGAAGCATAGGGAATCTTATTCATTACTTATCTTCTCATTGTAGCTGGACTCACGAAGTCTTACTCAACGCCTTGCCTTGCATCATAGGTAAGAACCCTTTCTTACTTTTAGGCCCATTCTAAACTTCTTTAGAATCTTGTCAAGATATGTACTTTGTGATAGCCCAATTAAGCGTCTCGATCTATCTCTATAGATTTTGATGCCTAAAATATATGCCGCTTCACCAAGGTCCTTCATTGAAAACTTCACCGCTTAAGTAATCTTTTACACTTTTCAAAAGTTCTATATCATTTCTATCAACAATATGTCATCCACATATAATATCGAAATGCTATAGAGCTCCCACTCACTTTCTTGTAAACACAAGATTCTCCGTGGAGTTTGGACAAATCCAAAACCTTGATTACCTCATCAAAACGGAGAGATTCCAACTTCGTGATGCTTGCTTCACCCATAAATGGATCGAAGTTTGCATACCTTATTAGCATCCTTAGGATCAACAAAACCTTTAGGTTGTATCATATACAACTCTTCCTCAATGTTTCCATTAAGGAACGCAGCTTGATTTTGACATCCATCTGCCCGATTTATAATCGAAAAATGCAGCAATTGCTAACATAATCCTAACAGACTTTAGCATCGCTACGTGTGAGAAAAGTCTCATCGTAGTCAACTCCTTGAATTTGTCGAAACCCTTTGCGATAAGTCGAGCTTTATAGACTGGTCACATTACCATCGGGCGTCTATTTTCTTTTGAAAATCCATTTGTTCTCAACGGCCTTACGGTCATTGGGTAGATCCACCAAAGTCCATACTTGGTTTTCATACATGGATCCCATTTTCGGATTTCATGGCTTCTAGCCATTTGTGAATCTGGGCTCATCATCGCTTCATCATACGTCGCAGTGGTCATTATTCTCAAACTACCATGACATTCATAATAGGAACATAAAAGTCGAGCAGTATGTGCGCTCTTGTTGACCTGCGAGGTGGTAGTGTTCTCTTCGGAGTTTCATGATCCTTATCATTAGTTCCTCTTCATTTGGTGAAGTCAACTCGAAACAACTTCCGCGACTCTTTGCACTTGCCATTCCATGAAGAGAAGGTTCAACAACCTCGCCGAGTTCTACCTTCCTACTACTCACACCTTTCGAGAGAAACTCTTTTTCCAAAAGGATCCATTCTTGGCAACGAAAACCTTGCCCTCGGATCTGATAGAAGGTGTACCCAATTGTTTCTTTAGGTATCTCTATGAAGACGCATTTTTCCGCTTTGGGTTCGAAGTTTATCAGTTGAAGTTTCTTCACATAAACATCGCATCCCCAAACTTTTAGAAATGATACCTTAGGTTTGTTGCCAAACCATAATTCATACGGTGTCATTTCAACGGATTTAGATGGTGCCCTATTTAAAGTGAATGCAATCGCTTTCTAGTGCATGACCCCAAAATGAAAGTGGCAAATCTGTAAGGGACATCATAGATCGAACCATATCCAATAAATGATTCGACGCCTGATACACCATTACCTGTGGTGTTCCAAATAGGAGTGAGTTGTGAAACTATTCCACATTGTTTCATGTGTGTGCCAAACTCAGTAACTAAGATACTCTCCTCCACGATCGGATCGTAGAAATTTGATCTTTTGTTACGATGATTTTCTACTTCACTCCGAAATTCTTTGAACTTTTCAAATGTTTCGAGACTTGTGTTTCATTAAGTAAATATATCCATATCTACTCAAATCATCCGTGAAAGTAACTAATGTAACGATATCCACCACGCTACCGACACACTCATTGGACCACACACATCGGTATGTATGATTTCCAATAAGTCAGCTGCTCCGCTTCCATTGTACCTAAAACGGGTTCTAGTCATCTTGCCCATGAGGCATGGTTCACATGTCTCAAATGATTCATAATCAAGTGATTCTAGTAGTCCATCGTAATGGAGCTTCTTCATGCTTAACACCAATATGACATAAGCGGCAATGCCACATATATGCAAGCAATATCATCATTCAACTTAATTCTTTTGGCATTCACATTATGAACATGTGTACTATTATCAAGATTCAAAATAAACAAACCATTCTTTTCAGGTGCATGACCATAAAAGATATTATTCATATAAATTGAACAACCATTGTTCTCGACTTGAATGAATAACTGCCTCGCATTAAACAAGATCCGTATATGATGTTCATGCTCAACGCAGGCATTAAATAACAATTATTTAGGTTTATAACTAATCCGATGGTAATTGGATAGGTAGCGCCCGCGATCACATCAACTTTTGATCCATTGCCGACGCGCATCATTACCTCATCCCTTGCTAGTTGTCGCTATTCCTTAGCTCTGCTTCGGAAGTTACATATGTTAGCAACCGAACCGGTATCAAATACCCAGGCACTACTGCGAGTACTAGTAAGGTACATCAATAACATGTATATCATATATACCTTTGCTCACTTTCCGCCCTTCTTATCACCCGGATATTTTGGGCGCTTGCGCGCCAAAGGCTCAAAGGTTCTTTGCAATAAAAACATTCAAGATCTCACTTAGGGCCAGCCTTTGGTCTTCTTCTCTCAGATGTAGCAACAGACTTGCCTCTTCTTCTTGAAGTTTCCTTTAGACTTACCTTTCTTCTTGAAACTGATAGTCTTTTGGACCATCAACACTTGATGTTCCTTCTTGATCTCCACTTCAGCTTTTAGCATTGACAGGTTCGGGAGAGACTTCTTCATGCCCTCGTGATGTTGTAGTTCATCACAAAGCTCTTGTAGCTTGGTGGCGAGACTGGAGAACACGATGAATTCCTAGCTCAATGGGGATCGTTATTCCCAAAGCTATGAGTTTATCGGCATCTGCACATTTTGAGTATGCGTGCTCACTAACTGAGCTGTTTCCTCCATCATGCCTAAAGAACTTTTCTCAAGCTTCATAACTCTCTCTTGCGGCATGGGTGTCGAAGATCATTTTCAACTCCCTCATTGTATCAAAAGCATTGTCAGTGTTTCAAACGCTGCAGTCGTGCTCAAGGCCATACAAAATGCCGATTGAACTAAAGCTTCCTCCTTGCGAGTCAAGAAAACATTTTTCTCTCTCCTCGGGGCATCATCGGCGCGGTCACCTAGCGGTGCTTCTAGCACATAGCTCCTTTTGAGCGCGAGGAGAATCCTCAGGTTAAGGGCCCATTGGTAAAGTTGCTACCATTGGTGGCTAGTTTCTCTTCTCCATGAGCAATGATTGAAATTGAAAATAGGGGGTGCCATCTACAACATATTTGCAAAGTTATTTAGACTAAGTTCATAATAGATTAAGTTCAATGTTAATTCAAAATTAATACGAGAACTCACTCAAAAACAACATCCCTCTAGTCATCTTTAGTGATTACATGAACCAAATTCACTATAAAAACCGATCATCACGTGAGACGGCATAGTTTCAAAGGCTTAACATCAATATGTTCATCATATCATCCATATGACTCATGCTTTACCTTTCGGTTCGTGGTTCGAGGCCATGTCTGTACATGCTAGGCTCGCCAAGTAGAACCAAAGTATTTGCATGTGTAACCGCTTACACCGCTGTATGCGAACGAGAGTCTATCACACCCGATCATCACGTGGTGCTTCAAAACGAACTTTCTTAACGGTGCATACTATGGAAGAACACATTATTATCTTGATATTAATTTGGAGGATCATCTTATAGTGCTATCGACGTGATCATAATCAAGCAAAATAAGATGCATAAAAGGATTAACATCACATGCATGAATAAAGTGATATGATATGGTCCTTTCAAAGCACTTGATCTCCATCTTGTGCGACATGGTATGATCTCCATCATTCCACCGGCATGGCACCAAGGTCCATGATGTCTGCCATCTTGATTGTCTTCCTCCATTACAATATATCACATGGACATATATTTAGCACGCATGAGCCATAAAAGAAAAACAACCAAATGGCTCCCCGCGGTTGTTTAAATTTACAATAAATTTCATTTCATACAACAATCTTGTATCAATGACCATATCACATCACAAGCCTCGCAAAACAAGTTAGACGCCTCTAATTTATTTTTTGCATATTTTACGTGGTTTTGGGCTTTCTAGGAAAAACTATTCTTACCTTACGAACAAGAACCACAACGGTGATAAAACATTATTAGCAAACCGTTGTAAATTAGATCATGACTATAGTGGGAGAAACTGACACCCATAAAGCCACTTATGCAATACTAGTTGCATGTCGGCGAAATGGAACAAGTCTCATGTGCGAGGACATGTAAGGTTAGTCCGGCCGCTTCAAATCCCACTATGCCACCATGATCCAAAATACACAAAGTATGCAATAACATGATCATCAACGCCACATCCACATGTGTTTTAAAACCGTACAAAACATCTACACATAGACACGACTCGATACTAATCAAGGGTTTCGTAGCATGGAAAACAAAAATTTTTCCTACGATTTGCAACCAAACACCAAGATCATATCTAGGAGATGCAAGTAAACGGTTTTGAAGGACTCACCCTCGTAGACCGAAGCGGGAATAACGCTCCCGCAAAACAAACGTGGTTGATGTAGAGGTACACTCGACTTCAAAGTCGCGAAGATGAGCGCCACAAACGGGCAGGCGCCTGCAGGTACTTGGTCACACGACGGATCAACGATGACCTCAATCCCTCGTTCAGCCGGGCAGCGGAAGTAGTGGATCCTCGAAAACTCCAACAACACTACTACCTTAGTGGTGGTGGTGGTGAAGAAATAATTTCAGCGGCGCTTAAGCCACACCAAAAACGGATCACAGGAGGAGGAGAATGGACCAACCAAAGGGTCATGGATGAACACCAAAGAGAGGAGCTCCTCCCTCCCCCTTTTATAGGAGGAGGAGGAGGCATGCCAAGGGGTGGGGTGGCTGCGATGGGGGCTGCCCTTGCCTCTCCTCTCTTCATGTGAGTGATCTCTCCACTCAAATTAACCACTTTGATTTCCATTAAAAACCCCCACTCAAGAAAATGAAAGGTTTTCTCCATAAACATTTTTATTTCAGATTTAATATTTGTTAATTCTTTTAATTAACAAACATTAACATATACCCCTTTAACTATTCCGATATCCAGAAACTATTCCTGCGATACTCAAACAGTCCTCAGATCATCTCCATATTTTTCTCCGGTGTTTCGTATCCACTCAAATGCATCGATGAACCTTAAGTGTGTCACCCACGGTTCGTGAATAAAATGGACATGATTGAGACTCCTCTCGATCAATAATCATCATTGATCCGAGATCCATAATGACTCCCATTCACTCAACGATGAACTAGTGATCGGCATAAACCGTAAAACGACATAACCAATTCCTTTTGTCTCACGATATTTTACTTGTCCGGGATCCGATCATCATTATCAACGCTATACCTAGTTCGATCCGTTGCTATCGATAAGTACTCTTTACTCGTTCGTGATATAACATTCTTGTGACCTAGTCACATGCTTGCAAGCGATGTCAATGTGATATCACCGAGAGGGCCAGAGTATATCTCTCCGCTCATCCGGATGGACAAATCCCCTCTTGATGCATGAGCCTCAACTAATACTTTCATAGTACCCAAATCCATCTTTATAGTCACCGTGTTACGGAGTGACGCTTGATGTCATCAAAGTACTCTTCCGAATTAGTGATTGACATCATCTCATGGTCTAAGGAAAAGAGCTATTTCTGAATGTGTTTGATCATAAAGAACAAACTAAATGACTTGATCAGTATTTGCTATACCAACTTGGGTGTGTGTTCATCACATCATTCTTCTAATGACATGACCTGCTATTAATAACATCCAATGTTCATGATCGTGAAAACCTTGATCATCAGTTAATCAACGAGCTAGTTTAAAAAGAGGCTTTACTAGGAACCTTTTTGTTTATTAAACACACATGTATTAACGTTTCTGATTAATACAATTTTAGCATGAGAAATAAACATCTATTATAAACATGGAATATGATAATAAACAATTTATTATTGCCTCTCGGGCATATTCCCTTCAATGTCTTGTTAGAACTCCTTGGCTTTCGCTACTGTTATGCTGGCGACTGGCTTGGCTTCGATCCACTTCGTGAACTTGTCCACAACGATGAAAAGATGTGTAAATCCGCCTTGCGCTTTTTCAGTGATCCTTCCATGTCAAGCCCCCAAGCTGCGAACGGCCAAGTGATTGGGATTGTCTGCAACTATTGAGCCAACATGTGGATTTGGCGAGCAAAGAATTGGTAGCCTTCACAAGTGCGAACGATACCCTCTGCGTCCGTTACTGCGGTCGGCCAGAAGAAACCTTGGCGGTAAGCTTTTCTAACTAGGGTTCTTGAGGCCGCGTGGTGTCCGCAGATTCCTGCGTGGATTTTCTTGAGGAGATCCTTTCCTTCTTAATCCGAGATGCAACGTCTGAGTATTCCAGAGGCACTCTTGCGGAAGAGCTCCCCCTCGATGATTGCATAGCTTTTACTTCTGCGCGTGATGCGTTCTGCTTCAGTGCGATCTTCTGGGAGTTCATCTTTTATCAGGTAATCTAGGTAAGGTTTTGTCCAGTCAGAGCAGATGATCAACACCTCTGCGTCACTTGAGGGGGACGCCTCCTCGTCTCTTTGGCGTAGGGTAGCTGAGGGCTTGTGAAGTTCTTCCACGAAGATGCCCGCTGGCACATTTGCCCGACTGGAACCCAGTTTGGCAAGCTCGTCGGTGGCTTCGTTATCTCGTCTGAGAACATGGGACAGCTCCAGTCCGTTGAACTTGTCTTCCAATCTG
Source organism: Rhipidocladum racemiflorum (assembly GCA_036346355.1). Lineage (NCBI taxonomy): Eukaryota > Viridiplantae > Streptophyta > Magnoliopsida > Poales > Poaceae > Rhipidocladum > Rhipidocladum racemiflorum. Next base: position 39,517,508 of record CM070578.1, read on the forward strand.
CGCACCTCTTGACAGTACGCAGTCATCACGTCATCAACGCACGACCAATCCTTTTGCACTTGGTTGATTACGAGCTGGGAATCCCCGCGAACCGCCAATTATCGGATTCCGAGTGATATGGCGATACGGAGCCAGTGGATGAGTGCTTCGTACTCGGCGGCGTTGTTTGATGCTAGGAAATGGATCTGCAAGACATATTTCAGCTTTTCTCCCTTTGGGGACGTGAGCACAACGCTAGCTCCAACACCACTGAGCATGAGAGAACCATTAAAGTGCATTGTCCAGTACTCGAGTTCTTTGCTGGTCGATGGACTCTGTAGTTCCGTCCATTCGGCGGTGAAGTCGACGAGTGCTTGTGATTTTATGGCGGTGTGTGGCTTGAATGTAATTTTGAAGGATCCAAGCTTAGCTGCCCACTTGGCGATTCTCCCGGTGGCTTCCCGGTTGTGGAGTATATCTCCGATCGGGAAGGAAGTAACCACCGAAATCGCGTGTTCCTGGAAGTAATGCTTGAGCTTTCGGGAGGTGATCAGCACAACATAGATAAGCTTCTAAATTTGTGGGTATCACGCTTTAGATTCTTCCAATACTTCACTGATGAAGTAAACTAGACGTTGTACCTTCTGCTGGTGCCCGTCTTCTTTGCGCTCAATGACAATCACAGCGCTAACCACATGGGTTGTCGCGGCTATGTAGAGAATGAGTGGTTCCTCCGGCAACGGGGATGTCGTACCGGGGGTTTTGTTAAAAAGGTTTTGAGATCCTCGAAGGCTTACTGTGCTTTTGTCGTCCATTCGAACTGGTCTTGCTTTTTCAGGAGTGTGAAGAACGGTGTTCCCCGCATCCTTAAGCGAGAGACGAATCTGCTGAGTGCCACCATGCACACTGTAAGCTTCTGGACGTCCTTTTGATTTCCCGATGGCTTCATCTTCAGGATGGCGTTGACTTTCTCTGGGTTTGCTTTGATGCCGCGGTGTGACACGATGAACCCGAGAAGCTTTCCCGAAGGGATTACGAAAGTGCACTTCTCGGGGTTGAGTTTCATCCGGTAAGCCCTCAGGCTTTTGAATGTTTCGGTTAAATCAGAGATGAGGTTTCTTTCAACCGAGATTTCACCACAACATCATCCACATAGGCCTCCACATTGCGTCTGAGTTGATTGTGAAAGCACCGTTGTATTGCGCGTTGGTAAGTTGTGCCGACGTTCTTCAACCCGAATGGCATTGTGACGTAGAAGAATGCTCCGAACCGCATGATGAACGAAGTTTTGATGCAATCTTCCTTCTTGATGCTGATCTGGTGGTCCCCTGAATAGGGATATAAAAAGCTTAGGAGTTCGCAACCAGCGGTGGAATCCACAACCTGGTCGATGCGAGGTAACCCGAATGGATCCTTAGGACATGCTTTGTTAAGATCGGTATAATCAACACACATGCGCCAGTTTTTATTCTTTTTGTGAACCAGAACTGGATTCGCTAACTAGTCAGGATGATACACCTCTCTTATAAAGCCCACGGCTAATAGTTTAGTGATATCTTCTTTAATCGCGTCACGACGGTATTGAGCGAAACGCCAAAGGTGCTGCTTGATTGGTTTCACGTTCTGTTTTACATTTAGTGCGTGCTCAATCACCTCCCTCGGAACACCAGGCATATCTGACGGCTTCCAAGCGAAGATGTCCTGGTTTGCCCGGAGAAAGGTGACGAGCGCGCTTCCTATTCTTGACTGAGCCCTGTCCCGATCAAAGCTGTTTTAGCTGGATTGGATGGGTCGAGTGCTATTTTCTTGACTTCTTCGCCAGGTTGGATCCCTACCTTTGCTTGTTTCTTGGCCGGTACATCCTCGTCTTGTGAAGTGGATGCCGCCAGTTGGATTTTTTGCAAGTCGGCTGATGCCTGTAGGATCTCGGCCAGCTCGCAACTCTCCTTGTCTCATTGGAAAGACTGCCGTATGTCTCCACGGATCGTGATGACTCCTTTGGTTCCTGTGTCGGGACTCGAATTTGCAAATCCGGACCCTCTGTGTATTCAGCACTAGTCCAGGAACGCGCTAGTGAAGGGAATATGCCCGAGAGGCAATAATAAATTGTTTATTATCATATTCCATGTTTATAATAGATGTTTATTTCTCATGCTAAAATTGTATTAATCGGAAACGTTAATACATGTGTGTTTAATAAACAAAAGGGTTCCTAGTAAAGCCTCTTTTTAAACTAGCTCGTTGATTAACTGATGATCAAGGTTTCCTGATCATGAACATTGGATGTTGTTAATAACGGGGTCATGTCATTAGAAGAATGATGTGATGAACATACACCCAAGTTGGTATAGCAAATACGATCAAGTCATTTAGTTTGTTGCTGTATCAAACACATACGAAATAGCTCTTTTCCTTAGACCATGAGATCATGTCAATCACTAACTCCGGAAGAGTACTTTGATGACATCAAACGTCACTCCGTAACAAGGTGACTATAAAGATGGATTTAGGTACTATGAAAGTATTAGTTGAGGCTCATGAATCAAGAGTGGGATTTGTCCATCCGTGATGACAGAGAGATATACTCTGGGCCCTCTCGGTGATATTACATAGACATCGCTTGCAAGCATGTGACTAGGTCACAAGAATGTCATATCACGGAACGAGTAAAGAGTACTTGTCGGTAACGGGATCGAACTAGGTATAGTTGATACTAATGATCGGATCCCCGACAAGTAAAATATCGTGAGACAAAAGGAATTGGTTATGTCGTTTCTGGTTTACGCGATCACTAGTTCATCATTGAGTGAATGGGAGTCATTATGGATCTCCAGATCCCGCTGATGATTATTGATCTGAGAGGTGTCTCAATCATGTCCATTTTATTCACGAACCGTAGGGTGACACACTTAAGGTTCATCGATGCATTTGAGTGGATACGAAACAGGAGAAAAATATGGACAAGATAGGATCGCTTTGAGTATCGCTTAATAGTTTCGGATATCGAATAGTTAAAGGGGTATATGTTAATGTTTGTTAATTAAAAGAATTAACAAATATTAAAATATCTGAAATAAAAATGTTTATTTATTTATGGGAGAAAACCCTTTCATTTCTTGAGTGGGGTTTTAATGGAAACCAAAGTGGGTTGTTTTAAAGTGAGTGGAGAGATCACTCACATGAAGAGAGGGAGGGCAAGGGGCACCCCATGCGCCGGCCACCCCTTGGCCTTGCCTCCTCCTCCTCCTATAAAAGGGAGGGAGGAGCTCCTCTCTTTGGTGTTCATCCATTTGACCCTTTGGTTGGTCCATTCTCCTTCCTCCTGCTGATCCGTTTTTCGAGCTGTGGCTTATGCGGCCATTCTTGAAATTATTTCTCCACCACCACCACCACTAAGTCAGAGTGTTGTTGGAGTTTTCCGGAGATCCTCTACTTCCGCTGCCCCGCTGGAACGAGGGATTGGAGGTCATCGTTGATCCGTACGTGTGACCAAGTACGGAGGCGCTGCCGTTTGTGGCGCTCATCTTCGCGACTTCGAAGTCGGGAGTGTACCTCTACATCAACCACGTTTGTTTGCGGGAACGTTATTCCCGCTTTCGGTCTACGAGGGTGAGTCCTTCTGAAACCGTTTACTTGCATCTCCTAGATATGATCTTGGTGTTTGGTTGCAATCGTAGGAAAATTTTTGTTTTCCATGCTTCGAAACCCTTCAACTAGTGCACACAGTCTTAACATCGGTAAATATCACAATCATACCACTCGATACTAATAAAGTACTTTAATTAAATAGTCAAACTGGTTGCTCGACCTTATGGTCAAGTTACAAATATATGCCTCGCAGGGCGAAACTTATTAAAAGAGAAATAATAGCAGCGGAAAATAAGATAACTTCGTGGCGCCATCCAAAGATACCACAGGCAACTGACTGGGCTCGCTCCCTAAGTAGACGGTTCCTCTTGGAGCTCCTCCTCCAAAGCTGGTGTAGTCTCCTCTTCAACTGGTGTTGTATTGCGGCAAGGGTGAGTACTTGGTACTCAGCAAGTCATGCACAGAATGCAGCTAATATACTACATGCATGGCTTATTACAAAGGAGTGGCTCAAGGTATATTTGCAGTAAGAGCATTTAACAAGTATCATAAGTAGATTCGAAAGCAGTAGAAACAAGTAAAGCATAAATAACTTTTCAAGGAGTTTAGTAAACATCTTTCCCATCCTAATCCACATTTCCATCAACATCATTATTAATCCAACCCAACCTTTCAAGTCCAAGTTATTTTCAAGAAAGTCTAACCCTTGACTGTAATTCCCGAGCGATGTCCAATACCGCGGACACGGCTATTCGAATAGATTTTTCACTCTACAGAGGTTATGCACTTTACCCACAAGATACAGTCAAACACCACAAAGGCGAGTTCCCGTAACAAAGTCTTTCGGAAACTTTTAACAGCACAAGTGGTCCTCTCCGGTGTTGCACACTAACCCTTCCCTTAGCAAAGGCGAAGTTTAGGTCAATCCACCGTTAGATGGGTACCTGGCCGCAGCCCCGGTACGCTCCCCCGTACAACTTACACAAAGGGTGTAGTTGACCTCCTAAGGTCCCACAGGTACGTTATTAGCAACTTAATCAACTAGGTCCGTCCCATTACAGACATGTGGTTGCAAGATTGACTCAGTTCAAAGGCTTGCAAGGTGAAGTCCTTAGGGTGACCAGGGCAAGACTACCCGAAGAACCAAACCAACGTTCCTGGTGCCACAACTGGCCCACCTGATCAATCTTGCCACATGCCCCGATCAAAAGCTATTTATCAACACCCAGTTGATTACCATGCACCACGTGCCATCAACATCACATGATTCTTTTCCAAAACAGGTTCAACATATCATTAAGTCAATATTAACATTTGATTGTCCAAAATCATGTCATGAGCACGTAGCAGGTCTAAGCAATATACTACAACGGTCAAAAACCCATGTTGGCAATTTTAGTAGTGTCCAACTAGTAATCTACAACTAGGGTGACAAGGGGTCATGGCACATATTTAATTAATCAAGGTGTCATACAGCACATTTGCATTTATCTAATTCCCCTGGATTAAACAAAGTACTTTCTAATTGAACTAGCATGCAATAAGTTAAATCAAAATAGGTTTCCAAGATAGGATCAATATGGTCAAAGCATAACTTGCCTTCAAAAAGTACTTGTTCTTGGTCCTGAGCTGGCTCCTGGGTCAACACTTCTCCTTCGAATCCTTCCGGCACTTCAACGTCTACTCGTAACGCGTGCAAATAGCAACAAATGAATAAACAGTAGACAAAAAGTATCCAAACATCCAAATAAAGTTCATAAACAGAGAGAACATAATTTTATGAATTTTTAGAAACTGGAATTGTCAAATTCGGAGTTTAAATGCAAAAGTTATAGCATTTTGAAGTTTAAATAATCAATTAAATAATATTATAGAGAACAACTTTAGTCCAAAAATTAAATAAAATTCATCATTAGGTAGATCTCAATTTTATACAAATTTAGAAATTTGAATCACTCAAATCGGAGTTGAAACGCAAAAGTTATAAGCGTTTGAAGTTTGAAACAAAATCTGAAATCATTATTTCGAATTAATAAATCATTTTCTTTTTCGGAAATTAATTATTGCGTCAGCGAGGACACGTGGCAGCCTCTGATTGGTCTGCTGACGTCAGCCGGTTCATGGACGTGGTCCATGGTTTGGCTTCAGTCTCTGCGTGGACCCGGCCCACGGCTCACGTCGCGGTAGCGGTGGGACCGCGGTGACGCGTCATCGGCCGACGTCACCGCACTACCGTGGCCAGCGGACAGTGGGCCCGTCTTTGGCCGACGCCACGGTTGTGGCTGAGTCGCTGACATGCGGGCCCGGCGTGTCAGCGACACACACGTGGGTGCGTTGGCCGCGCTGACCGCGGCGGTCAGCCTTCCTGGACGCGTGGCACGATCTCGGCCGTTGGTTTGAAAATCAACGGCCCAGATCAGATCTGGGTTTCACGCGTTTGGGTTAACGCGGTTAATCTGGACCGTTGGATCTAGATCCAATGGTTGGGATCCAATCTAACGCGTATAACGCGGCTAACGCTAACCGTACGATCTAGATCTAACGGCTGAGATTGGATAAGGGGTTTAGCACGTGGATCTCACCGGCAGGTGACGTGGTGTGATCTGGGGCGTTGGATTTGGATCGGACGGTGGAGCGAGCTCGGGGTCCGGCGATGGCTTGCGGCGGCGCTGGCTTACCGGAGTTGAGGACGGCGACCACAGCAACGACGCTACGGGCGTGCTCCGGCGAAGTGAGAGGTCTCCTCCGATGCGGCTTGACCTCTCGGTTCCGGATTTGACCTCAACGGCGGCGGAGGACGGCGGACGGCGGCGGAAACAACACTTAACCGCGGCGGAGCGCTACGGCAACTACGGCGAGCGATTGCGGCTAGACGGCGGCGGCTCAGGCGACGTTGTCTAGGGCTACGGGTGCGCACGGAAGTCGGCGTCACGGCACGGGTGGCGGCGCATTAAATAGGGCCCTCGACGTCCGTGAAACGCGCGGAAACCGAGGCCCACTCCGTTGCGGCGGCAGAGTCCGACGGCGACACGGAGAGGGTGACGTGGCACGCGCACAGCCGTTGGATCGAGATCCAACGGTGCATGTGTTTTGGTTCGGGTCTGACTCGGGCGAGCTGGCTGGCTCGGTCGGGCTCGGGCTCGGGTGACGTGGCTCAATCGTGGCCGTTGGATCAAGATCCAACGGTAACGCGGGTTTGGGTTCGGCCGAGCGGGTCGGACTCGAGTCTGACTCGGACTCGGGTCCGGTCGGAGGAACAGTAAAACCCACTCGCATTTAATTAATCCAATTAAATTCTCAGAAATTCCATTAAATCATTAAAAATAGCAAAAGACTCAGAAAAATTCCAGATAAATTCTGGAAAATATTTTGGAACACTTTGGACTCAAATAAAATATTTCCAACAAATTTTTATTTGCAAAGTTTAATTCTTTAATTAGTTCAAAATGGAATAAATTCAAATAAATTCCAAATAAATCCAAATAAATTCCAGAAAATTCCAAAAATTCACCAAAGTGCCAAATCACACATGAATTTAAGAAAAGCAAAATTTTGGGGTGTTACATCCTGGCACCTTGAGCATTGAATAAGTGTAATGTGGAACTGCCATGAATTTTGCCAGGCCGGGTCTTCCCAAGATGGCATGATACACTGTCTCGAAATCGGCTACTTCAAAGTTCATGTATTCCGTCCTGTAATTGTCTTTCATGCCAAATGTGACAGGCAAAACAATCTGCCCAAGTGGCATAGAAGAAGTCCCAGGAATCACTCCATGGAAAGGTGATGGACTCTGCTTGAGCTCAATCCGTGGTATCTTCATGTCGTCAAGGGTTTTGGCAAATAGAATATTGAGCCCACTACCTCCATCGATCAGCACCGTCTTGAGTTTCATGCTGCGGATGACTGGATCCAGCACCAAGGGATATCTGTCGGGAAAAGGTATGTGATCGGGTTGATCTGAATGATCAAAGGTGATGGAAGCTTCCGACCACTTCATATATTTGGGGGGCTGTCGGCGTGATCGCATTGATGTCCCGAGCGGTAAGCTTTTGTTTCCGCTTGGTCTCATATGTGCCCGAGCCCCCGAATATAAAGTTGAGCTCTTATTCGATCTTTGGGAACTCACCTTCCACTGAGGGGTCATCTTTCTTCTCAGCTTCGTTCTTATCTTTGGATTCTGATTGGTTCCGATTTTCTCATGCGAACCTTTTCCAAGTGTAGGAACGAGTATGGCAATTAGAGGGGGGGTGAAGGATTGTGTGGAAGCTAAAACCAAATTTTCAATCTATTAAAAGTTCACCCCAAAACAGAACCAAAATATTGCCTCAGATTTGACAAAAACAGAGTGACAAATGTTCAATAAAATGCGAATTCCCGAAGATCCAACCGTCAAAACGATCTAAAATTTGAACACAATAAACTAGATTCCAATACAAAACTACCAGAAAAAGAATCAGTTTGATCAGACTTACGGATCAATAGATATGAACCTCGCAATCTTGCTGTGGTAGAAGGTGACGAGAATTGATTTGATCTAAACTTGTAGATTAGCCAAGAACATCAAAAGATTAATCGAAAGAACTTTGAGAAACACTAAGTTGATGCCCTAGAAACCTTTTGGATGGATCAAATCAAGAAGAAACCTAAGGAATCAAAGCAAACGAAAATCCAATCTAGAAACAAATGAAGCATGCATACATTAGTCAAAACAAAAAACACTGTAGCACGCAAGAATCTGGAAGAATTGATCTTTATTTCTTTTGTTGATCTGGTTACAGCACTCCAAACACAAGAGTACAAACCCTAAAAACTCAGCTCCAATGCTCTCTATGGAACTAGCCCTAAAACTTGATCTCTCCAGATTGATGCATGAACAGGTGACGCCTCTCCCCTATTTATACAGAGCAACCTCAAAGAGTCCGAATACAACTCCACTCTAAACATGGAAGGAGTCTGTATTCACCACAACTCCACCTGGCCCATCCTGGCCAAAACATCTCTAACTTGGATTCAAAACCGAATCCTCCTCACACACGACTCAAGAGTCCAAGACTTCATGCATCCGAACCCATGCCAGATCATCTCAGCTTGCGCACCTCCTTGAATCGTCTCAACACCTTCCTTGCTTATTGATCACGCACCATGATCCTTCCTCAGCGCACTCACACGACTTCCTGATTGTCACGACCTCACCTCCACCCTGGAGCCTAGTCACAATCGTCGTTAACCTGCGTTGACCTAGATCCCTGCATATCAATAAACAACAAAACCTTTTCCGAGCATAAGTCCATGACTTGACTCAATATTATTCCATGCAATTACTCACACGAGCATTGCAAACAAATCAATTCAGTTTCAAGATAGCAAAAACTTATCCCGAGCACACCACGTTCACGACGGACCAAACATATGGTCCAATACTCACAGGGACCAAACCCTAGAAAAACCCATTCACAGCAGATCAAAAAAAAGTTGGTCTGGCGTACACACAAAATTGGTGCGACATAAAGCACGTTCATGACAGACCATTTGGTCTGTCATACATGCGAAAACATACCTAAAAAAACGCCATTCATGACAAACCAAAAAGTTTGGTCTGTCGTACACACAAAATCGGTCCGGCATAAAGCACGTTTATGACGGACCAAAAAATTTGGTCTGTCATACACACAAAATTGGTCCGGCATAAAGCACATTTATGACGGACCAAAAATTTGGTCTTTCATACACACAAAATCGATCCTGCATAAAGCACGTTCATGACGGAACAAAAAATTTGGTCTGTCGCAAAGACACGTTCATGGCAGACCAAAAAATTTGGTCTGTCATACATGCGAATTTTACTGTTTTCGAGAATTTGGTCCGGCGCAAGAAGTAAAAACCCTTTTTTTAGATCAAAATGTGAATGAACATCAACAAAGGCCAAAAGGAGTCAAGACCAAAATCATTCCATCTTCAAAACTCAAATCAAGTATTAATCATGTCAAATACTCATCACAAAATGAATGGATCACAACATGATCCTTCACCAAGTGAAGCAATCTTTTGCCGCATGCTTTCCCTTCGGGTGGAAAGGGCATTGGGCATTCATTACTTCGTCGTATTCTTTGTTCTAGGGAGTCTCATCCTTCCGCGCTCAGCTATTGCGACCAAATCCTGATCTTTTTTGTCTTTTTGTGGGGGTCGATCCTCTCGGCGCTCCGCTAATGCGTCTGACGCAGCTGCATAGCGATCTGCCAAGGCGAACATCTCCCGAGCCGTGGTTGGGGGTTTTAGGGACATATTTTTGATGAGATCGGGGTCGCTGACACCTTTATGGAAGGCCACGATTATGACTGCATCTGAGACGTCTCGAACAGTATTCTTTTTCTAAGTGAATCGCCGGATGAACTCCCTCAGGGATTCATTCTTCTTTTGATGGAGCTGGTAGAGGTCCTAAGGGGTTCCAGGCTTCTTGAAAGTGCCCTGAAAATTCGTGATGAATTGGTCACAGAGGTCTCCCCAAGAGTCGATGGAATCCCTTGGAAGCCCTGTAAGCCATGCTTGGGCTGAAGGAGCCAACATGACCGGTAGATAGTTCGCCATCACGTTGTGGTTGACTCCGGTCGCTTTGACTTAAGGGAATAGACCTGCAGCCAGGCTTCTGGGTCTCTTTCTCTATCAAACTTGGTAATGCCTTTCGGATTAAAACCGTCCGACCACTGTACTCGGTGGAGGCGAGCAGTGAATGCTCTGATCCCGTCAATAGGCCCCTCGTTGCGTCGAGCGCGATGGTGGCGTGGTAAAGAATCCACTCGGCGGTCATCATCCCGGTGCGGGCTGTGTCAGCTTTTGTGATTGCCATAGTCGGAGGCCCGATTGCCGAGATGTTGGTTGTTCTGGTCATGATTAATGCCAAAACGTTCGTTGTCATTGTCCCGGTGGCGCCGCTCGTCATCATCCCGTTCCCACCTTCTAGCGTCAAGGTCTTGGCGAAGGTCGCGGTGGATGACGGAGCGAACGTCCCTGTCGTAGGTGGACTTGCGCCGACTGCTTTTCATCCGACTGCAACTGGTCCGATTGCTAGCTATGTGGGTTTCTTCTCCTGTATGTGGGGGTTTCGTCGTTATGCCCCGCTGGTTGTGCTGAATTGCTGTAGCCGTCACCATGGCTTTGACTTGCGCCATGATCAGTGCAGCTGGGCTATTGGATTCGATCATAGGACCCAAGGTGTCGAGGATTGTCTTGGTGGCCATGATATTTTGCTGCGGAGTTTGGAAAACCAACTGGCTCCCCATTCTTGTGTGCAAGATATCTTCGTTGACGTTCCATGCCCGATTTTGAAGTGACCGGGTGCGATCGTTTTGGTCTTCATGCCAAGCAGGTTCCATCTCGGTTTCTTCGGGTCCCCGCTGATTCTGTGATTCGGGAAGACTGCTTCCGATCACAAATATCGAGTGGGAACTGGGAAAGCTCTCGGACAAAACTTGATCTAAGTCCGAAGAGGCGAGGGTGCCATGCTCGTCGACGATGAAGTGTAGACTTCCAAAGCAAAAAACCTAGCCTGGAGCGAAGGTGATGCCGTTTTCGAAAGTCATCGGGATCGCTCGGATTGATCTTCGCGCTACCCCTACCTGGTGCGCCAACTATCGACGTTTGGTGTTGGCAATAATCTTGGGGGGGTGAATTTGTGGGGCAAGGCGCTGGATTAGGATGTCGATGGTAACACAAGACAAGGAATTATACAAGTTCAGGCCCTCGACGGTGGAGGTAATACCCTTGTCCTGTGTTCTGGGATTACGTGTCGTATGGTTTGTTTTCTGTCTCTTCTTGGGGTCCTTGCGCCCCTCTTATATACACGGAGGGGGGAGGAGTCCAACTCGGTTACTAGAGCATGAGTCCGAGTTGATTACAAGTAAAGGGATCGTATCCTTCCTTATCTAGGATAGCTTCCCTTATGGTTACAATCTCTTCTTTCAGTTATAATGAGGTTGAATCTATGAGATGTACATTCCTTTCTCGCATGGTCTTCTTAGACCTTCACGTGTGTACCCGGTCCTTATATCCTCCACAAGAACCATGCAATGCATTAGACATAATCATAATACACACAATTTGTCACAACCAACACGTTGACCATCACTCACTTTGCAATGTTATGCAATGCACTTATGCTTTCATGCTCATATGAACCTTTCAAAGCCTATACCGGTGTGACACTAAGGAATGGTGTGACATTGTAAAATGTGAAATTAGAGAATAAAACCTTTCGGCTTGAGGTTTATTCGCGTTTTTGGGCCTTTTGAAGTGTTGTGACACCACGGAGCGTCGTAACCTTATAAAAGGTGCATGATGAGGTCAAAAACATATTGAAATATAATATGGGAGGTAAAAACCATAAGTTATGGAGGTTAATAGCGTTGTCGGGCCGTTTCCGGGGTTTTGGGCCTTCCCGGGGGAGTTTGGGCCTTAAAGAGGGGGTTGTGGGCTGTCGGGACCCGAATATGCAAATCCGGATCCTCTGTGTATTCTGCACTAGTCCAGGATCACGCTAGTGCACACAGTCTCAACATAGATGAATATCACAATCATACGCAGCGGAATAATAAAAGTAACTCAATAACAGAATATAAACTATTGAACGACCTTAAGGTCAACCTTACATTTGTGAAGCCTTGACGGCTTCGACTCCAAATAAGCAGCAGCGGAACGAAGAACATCGGTGAATCCCATCAATACGCCACAGGCAACTGACAGGGTTCGACTCCTAGATAATCGCCTTCTCACGGAACTTCTTCTTCTTCGACGATGTAGACTTTTGCTCACTGGTGATTGTTTGTTTGCAAGGGGTGAGTACATAAAGCACTCGACAAGTCATGCCTGAGAATGCAAGTCTAATAACTATATGCATGGCTTATTCCAAGTAATAAATTTGAATGGTTATTTTGCGTAAAAGCAACAATCACAAATAATCATAATAGATTGTAAAGCAGTAAAACAAGTAATAACAATAATAGATTCCACAGTTATTTCACAAGTAAACCATTCCACATCCTTAAACAGTTATCACTTTTCCACAGGCAAACTGCCTCCAAACCCAAGTTTACTTTTAAGAAAAGCTAACCCTTAATCGTAATCCCGAGCATTGTCGATCGCGGACTCGGCTATTCGAATATATTTTAAAATCTGAAGATGTTATACACTTTACCCACAAGATACAATCCGCTCACCACGTCAGCCGTGAATCGCCATACAAGAGTATGCGAATGAGTGATCATAACAAAGTCTTTCGGAAACCTCTAACAGCACAAGTGGTCCTCTCCGGTGATTGCACACTAACCCTTCCCTTAGCGAAGGCGAAGTTTAGGCCAATCCACCGTTAGATGGGTACCTGGCCGCAGCCCGATGCGGCTCCCGTACAACTACACAAAAGGTATAGTTGACACCCAGAGGTCCCACAGGTACGTTATTAGCAACTTAATCAACTAGGTCTGCCCCATTACAGACATGTGGTTGTATGATTGACTCAGTTCAAAGGCTTGCAAGGTTAAGTCCTTAAGGTGACCAGGGCAAGACTACTCGAAGAACCAAATCAACCTTCCCGGTGCCACACCTGGCCCACCCGATCATAATCTTGCCACTTGCCCCGGTCTAAATCATTTTATCACCCCAGTTGATTATTGCGCAACACAATGCCAACAACTCAACATCCTTGAAGAAGTACGAATACCTCCACATATCAACTTCATCGTGTCGGCAACACGTCACACCGTTCCAAAATACATTGCATATTCCATTAGTCAATATTGAGCTTTTGTATTTCCAAAACGATGTCAAAGGTACGTTGCAAGACTAAGCGACTCTTGTGATCTAACTAACCCATGTCGGCAAAGTATTTAAAGCCAACTATTAATCAAGAAACCTAGGGTGACAAATGAATCATGGCATACAACTATTATAGACAAGGTGGTAATAACAAGTAGGTTAAATATCTAATCCCAAATTAATTGAAATCAGTTTATATCCAACTAGCATGCAATAATTTGAAACAACATAAGTTCGAAAATGGGATCAACATGGTCAAAGCATAACTTGCCTGGCCCTTGCAAACTTTACTGTCTTTTACTCTTTATCCTTGATCCTCGAGCTTCAACTTCCACTTTCTCGATCCTCAGCTCGTTCGAACGACTTCCGGACGACACGTCTAACGATTAAAGAAGAAGCAAATACAACACATTCAAACGACAAATCAAGTAAAACTCCAAATAAGAACAAACAGCATTGGGCACAACGGCTGGGATAAAATTAGGAACCTGAAAGGATTGGATCGAAGATTGGACAAGAGGGGACGGGCTTTCGGAAGAACACCGAAAAGAGAAAGATTAATAACTGGGAAAGAAAGAATAATATTCCGAAGAATATTTCTTCCAAAGTTATTATCTTGATTGAACAGATGATGACATATGGGCTTTCGATCTACAGATCGGGTCCATAAGGATATGTTAGTTCACAGTGAACTAAACTGATTCTCGAAGTTGACTTTTGTTGACCGAACGGACACAGTCAAACAAAAGAGAGACGGATGGATCGGGCACAGGGGTATGACAGATGGCCAATGGTCTATCGACCAAGTCCACGAAGGAATTCTCGATTACTGGCAAATTAGGTTTTCAGGGATAAGACAAAGACAAGTGTCTTACCACGATTGAAACAACGGAAAAGATTGCAAGGATAACAACGCGGCTCACAATGAACTTAGTCCATCGAACCGGTCTTAGGTTAGGGTTTTGATTCGGCTTTGAAGATGATATGACGATGAGACTAGGCTCACATCATGATGATGGCACAGGTGAAGGCATCGCACTAGGGTTTGTGCAAGAATGCACGCATGCGATGACAACGAAGAGCCAAGCGTTAGCGAAAGCGTTAACGGGCGTTAACGCGAAGCGTTAACGACGGAGCGTTAACGGTGAAACGTTAACGGTGGAACATTAACGGTGGAATGTTAACGGTGAAACGTTAACGACAGAACGTTAACGGCGAAACGTTAACGGGGAAGCGTTAACGACGGAGCGTTAACAGGGAAACATTGACGGCAAAACGTTAGCGGAGGAACGTTAACGGAACGTTAACGGGGAAACGTTAACGGAGGAACGTTAACGGGGAAACGTTAACGGAGAAACGTTAACGGCGAACGTTAACGGCAAAACGTTAACGGTGGAATGTTAACGGCGAACGTTAACGGTGGAGGTCAACAATGATAGGATACTTCAAGAAACAAGGTAGCGACCGTCGGTGCAACGACATGGCCACGACAAAACGCTACCAAGGACAGCTAACCGATACGCGAACCGGCAACAACGGGTTAAGCCGAAAACGACGGGTTTAGGCCGGAATCGGGCTTCTCGGCAAACGGAGATCGCTTGGACCCTAAAGATGGACCAAAACAGTACACAATGATCCACCGGACGCGACAACACGGCCGGAGCGAACCAAAATATGCGGCGTCAAAAGGCGACGCGCGGCGACGGCGAAACCGCGGCCTAAATATATAAAAAAAATTCTGGAGGATGGGATGGCAAAGGGGGAATGTCTACTGCGTAGAACACGGCGAGACGAACTCAACGGTATAGGCGGATTTTGCGGCGCCCTTCTGGATTAATCACAAACTGCCGATTAACGGGTTTCAGATCAAAACTTTGGATGGCCATAACTTCTAGAATAATGATCGGAACTTAAAGAAATTTGACCGAGAGCTAGATGGGACCAAGAGGCACACCGTGACGCAGGTGGCTCGAAGAAATACCTTCTGGAACAGCGGGGGACGCACGAGGAAGTTTGCCGCTGTCTGAAACGCAGTCAGTTCGTAGTCTGATCGGAGAGTTTATTTTGCTGCGCCAAATCCAGAGGGCAAAACCATGAGGCAAGATGTGCATCACGTAGAGGACATCCCCAGGAGTCTACACAAAAAATTTCACGGTCAAACTCGAAAAATTGAGGGAGTTATGGCCTCGGCAAGATTCGAGATTGAAACGGTCATAACTTTTGATCCCTTGGGCCAAATTGGCTGAATTTTGGATAGCAAACAGATGGTACCTTGTGGCACACCACGACGAAGACGGATCTAGAAAATAGTCGACTATTTGCCCGAGACGCGGCTCCAAAGTTCGGCCGGCGTTGGGCGATGTTCAGGCGACATTGGATGGTTTTGGAATTTTAGAAAATTGATCTGAGGTCTAGGGGACATGTGGGAGGTCTACAAGGGTTAGGGGTGGCGGCTAGGTCAAGCACAAAAAATTTGGACGCGTTTGGAGCAAAAACGGGTCTTATAGGCATTTTATCGAGCACTTGGTGTGCGGATCGGATCCGGAGGCGACGTGGCGTGTTGTGGGGGCGACACGTGGCAGCGGGGTGGCCTGGCCCAAGTGGGGCGCCGGCCTGGTGCACGGGATGGGCCGGCCCACTTCCAAAAACCGGATTTTCCAATCTTTTTCGAATAAAAACAATTCCACAAATTCCAATAAATCATTTAGAGCAATAAAAATACCCGAAAAATATTAGAAAAATTCTAGAAAATATTTTGAACTCAAATAAAATATTTTCAAAAAAACTTTATATAAACTTTTCCAAATAATCAATTAATTTCAATAAAAGGCTTAATACAAATCGATTCCGAATAAATCATTTGAGGCAATAAAAATACCCGAAAAATTCTAGAAAAATTCTAGAAAATATTTTGAGATATTTTGAACTCAAATAAAATATTTGCAACAAAAATTTATATAAACTTTTCCAAATAATTAATTAATTTCAATAGAAGGGCTTAAAACAAATCAAATTCAAACAAATCCAATTCAAACAAATCAAATTCTAATTTAAACATGTTAGTAGAGAAATTTGATCATACTAGCTTGTGACTGTAACTTGGAAGTTGATTAGAGTTGCTATTCATGTTGTTACAAAATATTAGCATGATTGGAAGTATGCAGTCGTGTTCCTAAAATGCTAGTGTCGAGGCCAATTGGAAAGATATGGGTTTTGTAGTTTGATGATATTGCAAGAACTTTATGCTGGTCTAACTTATTAAATTTAATTTAATAGTTGGAGTATGTTGTGTAGTGACAATTTTGTTGTAACCTATCTATAGGGTAGCTAAAAGTAATGTTGACGTTTGATGATTATGCTCGTTGGTTGTTATTAATAACCTAGTAGTGGTGGTAATTGTTTAGATTACTTGTTGAAAACCATGGTTAAAATAGAGGAAAATTTTAACAAGTTGCGATGGAGTGAGCTTTGGATAATTAACATGATGTACAATTTCATCCTTAATGAATGTATGTCGTAGAATCATATTTACGAACCTTGTCTTGTGGAGATAATATTTACATGTTGAAGTCGCTTGTTAACTGAATAAGTTTCGATTGTCGAGACGTTTACATGTAGGTGGTATGAAATTTATAGGTTGCTCATGCTTAAGTATTTGTTGAAAGTACTATGTTTGAAATTTAGAATAAGATGTATTATGTTTTGGTGATCCGTGGGGATCATGTCAATGTAGTCTTGGTTGGGTGTCTTTTTGATAAACATCATAAACTTTAATTAAAAGTGTTGAGAATGGTAACTAGAGAAAGAATTTGATGTGTCAATTTTGTTAAATCCGGTTGGACTCTCTTGATGAGTAAATAGTGATTATTGAATGCTTAAATGGTAAGTGTAGTGGAACACAAGCTATGGTGGGGTTCATGCTGAGCTGGTGTTTAAAACCTTTGAAACTGGTTTGGTTGTTTGCCATCTCGGTTGAATGCTTTCGGTTGAGGTGTTCCTTATGTTGAGATTCAGAGTTTCCCCAAAAACTCATAGTGTTTGGTGTCGACCTTTGGTTTTGGCGAAATTGTTTAGTTCGTGTTGTGAGTTTGAGTTTACATCCAAAAGTTTTTGAGTGGATCGCGCTCCTTCGCGTCCACACTAAATTATCTTTCGAATTAATTTTAAAGGGAAGCAGATGGTCATAAAGGGATATGTTGGAAACTTTTGAGTTAAGCCCTTAATGTGTAACTCTATTTGGCTAGAGTTGGAGTCATTTGGAAAATGTGTCTGGTGTGCGGATGTTTCACAAGTCTGGATTTTTATGAATGTTTCATAAGTGAATTTGGTTAGAGAAGAGTTTCCTTTTGGGATTGAGTTTCCCTCTCTTTTGATAAAATTTATGGCAGTTGTTTGTGCAGATGTTTAACTTTGGAGTCAATGTTCTTTTCCAAAACGTTGATTTTGGTTAAAATGCGATGTTTTGCAAAGTTTAGCTATCTATCGTTGGTGGGTTCTGATTTGATGTGGTGCCTTACTGTTAACTATGTTGCCGTCATAGTCTATATGATTTAGCGCAACCGTCAATGTTATGGGTATTTCAATCATTTGATACCGAGGAAGAAGTCATTTGGTGAATGACTATTCGGTACCGTTGTTCCATGATGAATGAATGGTGAAAAGTAAACATGACATCGTTTTTACATGTTAAATGATAAAAGAGTCGTTGAGCCAGGTCGGTGAGAAAGTCATATATGGAGATATGACTAATCCGGAGTGCTCCTGAAGAATGTGCATTTATGTCATGAAACGAGATTTCCCTTGCTTTCTAGTATGAAAAGAAAGAATGAAGAAATTATGGTATCTTGGTTGTGGTGTAGGGGATTTATGCTTCCTTTGTGTGCTCTTTGGATGTTGTCGAATTCTTTCCAAAATGGTTGTTAACGCTTTGGGTTTGAGTTGTCGTGAGTACACTTGGGCTTGATAGCTAAGTGTTTTTGTGTGAGGGCGAGACCCTCTTAAGAAAGGAACCAATTGTGGTTTGGTAAAGTTTTTACGATCCTAGCTTGGGGCTAGGTGTAGAACCTTGTGGTATAAGGGTGGTTTGTGATGGAGGTTGATGATGTAAGGATTTAACTTTTATTAAGAGTAGTGATGGGTGGAAGTGAAGTTGACGGTAGTTCGGTGATGTTTGTCCTGCCGTGAGCAATTGTTGTCACTAGTTGTTTTGGATTTGAGTTTTGCCTGGGAGAGGATAGAATGAATGTTAGCATGATCGTGTATCGGAAGGGCAAGTGTGCCTTAATGAGTTATTCCCCTCGAGGGAATTTTTCGGGAATGTAGAGAGGTCGTTAAAGGAATTGTGACTTGCTTTGATTATGTCATGTTGAGTTTAATGGAGTATGGTAGTCAGGTTGGTTTGTGATAGAAGTATGAAGTGTTTGCCGTGAGGATTCGAGCGTTTTGGGTTGATGGAGCCCTTTGTGGTTGGTACGCAGATTCTGTTTGGGAATGGAAGTGAAGGTCGACTTGTGAGAGGTTGCCCTTGGTTGAGCTAGATCATTACTTTTCTCGCCAAGTGTTGGTTTTGAGAACTCGTTTGTCATTTGTTCCGGTTTTAGTTGTTGTGCGAATGTTTTGTGCTACAGAGAATCCTTTTATCCCTTGGGGACTTTGTTGTTGATTTTGGCGTCATTCGGATTCGAGGTCGAATCCTGTTGAAGGGGGGGGGGAGAATGTGACACTACGGAATGTTGTGACATTGTAAAATGTGAAATTAGAGAATAAAACCTTTCGGCTTGAGGTTTACTCGCGTTTTTGGGCATTTTGAAGTGTTGTGACACCACAGAGCGTCGTAACCTTATAAAAGGTGCATGATGAGGTCAAAAACATATTGAAATATAATATGGGAGGTTAAAACCATAAGGTATGGAGGTTAATAGCGTTGTCGGGCCGTTTCCGGGGTTTTGGGCCTTCCCGGGGGAGTTTGGGCCCTAAAGAGGGGGTTGTGGGCTTTGGTGGGATGGAGTGGGAATTCATTTAGGATTAGGAAAGGGGCTTAGGGCTGGTTAAAGGGGGGTTTCCCTGCCCTTTTGGGCGTCCTCCCCATGCCCCTTGCGCCCCCAAGTGCCCTAGCCGCCTCCCACACCTCCCCACCTCCTCCTTGGGCGCCTCCACCTCCCCCAAGCCTCTCCCCTTGCGCCACCACCCTCTCCACCACCTCTCCACCTCCCTTGCTGCGCCTAGGTGAGTTTTTGACCTCACCACCTCGAAGATCCATCCATTGGAGCGCTCCGCGACGAGGAGATCTGGTGGATTTGGAAGCGAGGAAGGATCGCGAACAGGAGGAGATCTATTGGGTTTTCGTGCGTCGGGCGAAGGTATGGCCATGGGAATCCTTGGGGTTGGGCTAGGTACTGTTCTAAGGGTGTTTATCAAGTTTTTAGATCAATTGGTGGTGCTGGATTTGAGTAGATTGGATTAGATCTAGAAGTTGCCACGTTCTCTGTTTCGGGCAGCATGAGCAGTCGACCTAGGGTTCGGTTTTTTGCCAAATTAGAATCAGAATCTAGTCGTACAGACGTTTAGGAAGTTGTAGATAATTTCATTATCTTTCCGTGGATATAAAGAACTTTAAATTCTGCCCAGCCGTTTGAAAGTTATGGGTGTTTTACCGAGCGTGTTAAAATCTGTGACGTGATTGGAACAGATCACGGTATTTTGTAGATTAAACAACTTTAGATTCCGAATCAGTCTTTCCCTATACCTAGAAAAAGTTGGGAAATTTCCTAAGATATGCGAGGATGTACTCGTTTAATTGATTCGGAGTCTTAGAACCCGAGTTATGCCTTTTGGAAGGCTGCTGTCCCGACGAGACAGAACCGTTATTTTCGGGTTTTGTGAGTAGTTGGTAATGTCGGGGTAGATGAGGGTTTGCGTACTGTTTTGTGGACACGATTGTGAGTGTGTGGTACCTATGTGCAGGTGGTATGACCCCGGGAGTGCCCTCTACGTCTCGCCAATCCGTCGCCGTGGTTGAGGCAAGTGTGTTGTGATGGATAGCGAGTTGTAGGTTGCTTGTTGAGAATAGATGGAATTGACTTCATGATATATGATCACTTGCCATGCTTTTATGATTGCCAATGATATGATGAGCATGTTTATTATGTTATGATGCCATGTGTTAAAATGTGAGTTAAATATGATGTTGGCATAATTGCATACATGACATGTTACATGGCCCGGGCGGTGAGAAAGTCATATCTAATCCGGGAAGGTCGGTGAGAAAGATATGACTAATCCGGAGAGCCAATGAGTAAGTCCTACATCGTGATTCCATTCACCGCGGTGAGCAGGCGAGGAGTAGGCACCCTCCATCTTCGGGATGGAAGGGGAGAGGGTGCACACCGACGGTGTGTACTCAACCATACCCTATGAGTTTCCAAGGAGACATGAGCATCGCATTGCAATCGCATACATATTGATGATGATGATGATATGTGACCATGAATGAGATGGTTTACATGATGTGAGATATTATTGCTATGTAATTGTTTATGTTTGTACCATTGCAATATACTTGCTGAGTGATGAACTCACGCTTGTGTTTATGTTGTTTTCTTTTAGGTACCATGAATCTGACATGTGGGAAAGGGAGCTAGTCACACGTCATCACTTAGCATCACCCATTTAAACAATGACATGATAATGAAAGTATTGCCATGAAACTTGGAGTATTGCTTAACCGTGTGCTCGGTCTTATTATTTAATTCGTTTAGCTCATGAAGTGGTTGAATGCTTTATCCTGGACTTATATTGTTGCTATGTCACATGTTATTCCTGTTTTAGATGCTTTCCATTATGATATAACTTGTGATACTGTTGTTGCTCCTTCAATTCATGTTAAAACAAAGGAGATCTTTGCCGAAATCTCGGTTTTTAGCATATGCGCCTTTGCTGGAATTTTTGTTTAATTGTAGTATTTAGATGTTGTTTAGCTTATGTTTGGTAGCATTCAAGCATATTAAATGCTGGGTTGTTACAACCGGTATGGCTAAGAGCACACCTGTCGGCGTGCACCCTCTCAATCCCCTTGTAACACCCCGGCATTTAATATGCCCAAATGCTACCAAACATAAGCTAAACAACAACTAAATACCACATTTAAACATAAATTCCAGCAAAGGCGCACATGCTAAAAACCGAGATTTCGGCAGCATCTCCTTTGTTTTAACATGAATTAACACAATATCAATATCATGGCAAGATATGTCATAGCACACGACAAATAAAACATCAACATAAATGGATATATCATCAAATTACGCCAATAAAAGCATGCTCAACCACTTCATAAACTATAACCAAGCAAATAAGGAATCACAAGCATGCTAAATTAAACCCTACATTAAGTTTATGGCACAACTCTTAATATCATGTCCCCAAGTGATTAATTATGGACTATGATGGTGGAGCTACGTGTAGAAGTGTAGCTAGACCCCTTTTTCCCGCATGCCGATCTCAAAGTACCTAAAAACAACATAAAACACAAGCGTGAGTTCGAAAACTCAGCAAGCATATTGTAATGGACAACAAGATCATTTACAAGACAATAATACCTTACATCACATATAACGTCTCATACTTGAGCACATAACAACATCATCATCATTAAATATGTATTGCAATGCAATGCAATGCAATGCAATGTTATGCTCATTTCTCCTTGGAAACTCATACCGGTATGGTTGAGTACACACCCGTCGGTGTGCACCCTCTCCCCGCTTCCATCCCGAAGATGGAGGGTGCCTACTCCTCGCTTCCATTCACCACGTGAATGGAATCACGATGTAGGTCTTACTCAATGGTGTTCCGGACTAGTCATAACTTTCTCACCGGCCTTTCCCGGATTAGTTAATGACTTTCTCACCACCCTCGCCCCATCTCATGTCATGCATGCAACTATACCAATTATCATATTTCACATGTACATAAACATATGGCATCTCATCATGACAAATATTATACATGGCATCGAATCATGATAAGTATAGACACATAGCATCATATCATGATAATCATACTCAATATATCATTGCAAAACAGCAAGCAAGGCAAGTGATCATAGCAAGTATTCAATCTTTCATCCAATATCAACAAGCAACCTACAATCCGCTATACATTACAACACACTTGCCTCAACCGCGGGCGACGGATTTGTGGGAAGTCGAGGGAACTCCCGGTGTCACACCACCTGCACATAGGCATCACACACTCACAATCATGCCCACAAAACAGTACGCAAAACCCCATCTAACCCGACATTGCCCACTACTCGCAAAACCTAAAAACAGAGGTTCTGTCCCGACGGGACAGCAGCCTTGCAAAAAGCATAACTTGAGTTCTGGGACTCCGAATCAATTAAACGAGTACATCCTCGCGTAGCTTAGAAAATTTCCCAACTTTCTCTAGGTATAGGGAAAGACTGATTCGGACTCTAATGTCGTCTAATCTACAGATTACCGTGATCTGTTCCAATTACGTCACAGATTTTAACACGCTCGGTAAAACATCCATAACTTTTAAACGGCTGGGCAGAATTTAACTTTCTTTATATCCACGGAAAGATAATGAAATTATCTACAACTTCTTAAAAGTTCGTATAGTCAGATTCGAATTCTAAATTGGCGAAAACGTGAACCCTAGCTCGACTGCTCAATCTGCCCGAAAACAGAAACGTGGCAACATCTAGATCTAACCCAAATTACTCAAATCCAGCGCCTCCAATTGATCAAAAAACTTGATAAACTCCCTAATAACAGTACCTAGCTCATCCCCGAGGATCCCCATGATCATACCTTTGCCCGACGCACGAAAACTCCAATCGATCTCCTCGCTCCTCGCTCCTCGCTCCTTGCTCCTCGCTCCTCGCTCCTCGGATGGATCCATGAGGATGCAGGGGTGGGGAGGTCACCCTAGGGCAGCAAGGGGGGTGGAGGAGAGGTGGTGGAGAGGTGGGGAGCAATGGGGGCAAAGGGGGAGGTGGAGGCGCATGGCACAAGAGGGGAGGGAGAGGTGTGGCGGCTAGGGCACAAGGGGAAGAGGTGGGGGCGCACCTAGGGCAGGGTGGACGCCCCAAGGGCTGGTGGGGAGCCCTTTACCAGCCCCCACACCCAAACCTAGTTAGATTCACGGAGACCTACTCCATCCCACCAAAGCCCACCAAGGCCCAAACTCCCGGGAAGGCCCAAAACCAGGAACGGCCGAAGCGGCCGGAAAAGCTATTAACCTCCATATCCTATAGTTTTAACCTTAATTCCACATCTCATAATGTTATTAACCTTATCATGCACGTTAAATAAGGTTACGACACTCCGTGGTGTCACAACGCTTCAAAAGGCCCAAAACGCGAGTAAACCTCAAGCCGTAAGATTTTCTTCTCTAATTTCGCAATTTGTAATGTCACACCAAAACGTAGTGTCACATTCTTCCCCCCTTCAACTGGATTCAACCTCGAATCCGAAGGACACCAAAAACAACTACCAAGTCCCCAAGGGACAAAAGGCTTCTCAGCCGCAAAGGCTCCATCAACCCAAAACGCTCGAATCCTCACGACAAACATTTCGCACTTCTATCACAACCAACCTGACTACCACACTCCATCAAACTCAATCATGACACATAATCCCATCTCTTCCAATTATTTGACCCTTTTCACAAAGAATCAAAATTAACTAATGTCATCTACGTACATAGCCTTCATCGATAAAACTTTTCTTTTCTTCCACAAACCACGCTACACTTTCATTCTACCCCCTCCTAGGCATAACACACACCCAGGGACAACTAGCTACGACAAAGTTCACGACAGATCACTATATTTCAAATTATCATCACTTTTTAACAATCCAACCATATTCTCAACAAGGTTTGGACCGACATCACCAACTTCCAACATGACCACCCTTCGAACCTCAACCAAAGTTCTACGCCTAGCCCAGGGTAGAGTCAGAATTATTACCAAACCTCAACTGGTTCTTTTCCTATGAGGGTCTCGCCCTCACACTTTCTCACTCAAAAACTACCAAACCCATGAGTATAATCCTCCATTATGCTCAACAATTCCATAGACATTTCTATTCACATCTCAAACGAGAATGCCAACAAAGAGCAACTCCCTTAGTTGGATGAACCACATTCATCAACTCGAACCCAAAACACAACAAATCACTTGGAACAAAGGTTTGACAACCTCGAAAGATCACTCGATCTCTTTTCCTAAGTCAAGTCACAAAGGAAAAACTCCAATCTCAAATCAATGCGATACATCTCGCATCGGGGACCACTCAAACAAAAAGAGAGACTCCACACAATTCTTTGTCAGAAATTCTCAACAATCAATGACAACTCGACTCACTTTCACCACAGCCAAGCATCTCATAAAAACAACATTGTGGAAGAGAAAACCGATTCTCAAACCAATCGAAAGAATCCACAACCGCCATAATAACTCTCAAGGAAACAAGGAAACCCAATCCTCTTACAACAAAGCCAAATGCCAGGAACTCTTCACTCTTTCTTTTCATGCTAAAGAGCAAATGGAAATCTAGATTCATGACATGAATCCAAGCTTTTCGAGAGCACACCGGATTAGTCATATTTCCCTATATGACTTACTCACCGACTGGCTCAACGACTCTTTTATCAATAGACATCTATAAATGATGTCATGTTTCCTTTTCACCATTCATTCATCATGTACAACGCTACCAAATAGTCATTCACTGCATAACTTCTTCCTCTGCATCACATGATTAAAACTTGGATAGCATCGATGATTGCGCCCAATCATAAAACTATGAGGGGAACACCATTAACAGGAAAACACCACGTCATACATAACCCGTCGACAATTGAAAGCCAAATTTGTAAAGCATCGCGTTTTAACCAAAATCAACATTTTGAAAGAGAACATCAATTCTCAAAGAGAAATGGGAGACTCATTTTCCCAAAATGAGAACACTTCACCAACCCGAATCACTTATAAACATTCATAAAATCCACCCTTTTGAAACACTCGCAAACACCACATGACCTTTTCCAAATAAATCCAGTTCCAATCAAATAGACTTACAAATTAAATCTCAAGAATTTTCAACACAGCCCACTATGTCCATCGGCTTCCTTTTTTTTTAAGATTTACTCCAAGTATGCTTCAGTGCGAACGCGAAGGAGCGCGATCCACTCAAAGGCTTTTAGGTGCAAAACCAAACTCATAGCATAAACTGAACAACTTAGCCAAAACCAAAGATGGGCACCAACCTCTACGAGTTTTAGGGAAACTCGAAAATGCAACATAAAGAACACCTTGACCAAAAAAAAATATTTAACCAAGATAGCAAACCACCAACCCAGACCAAAAGGTTTTATACACAAGCTCGGCATGAGACTCACCATAACCAGTGTCCCACTATCCTTAACATTTAAGCATTCCATAATCACTATTTACTTATCGAGAAAACCCATCTTAAATCAATCCATACTACCTCCTCAAGAACCCCACAAACCAACACATCATAAAACAACGTATTCTATATTTCAAACGTAGTACTTCAACAGATACTTAAGCATGATCATCCTATCAATTTTATACCATAAATACGTCAACATCTTGACAATCAAAACTTATTCCATTAACAAATGACTTCAACATACAAATAGTATCTCCATAAGACAAAGTCGAAAATTATGATCCTAAGATACACCTTCTTTAGGATACAATTCTATATCATGCTAAAATATCCATGGTTCACTTCATCGCCACATGTTATAATAATCTCTATTTTACAATGGCTTCCAAAAAGTAATCCAAACAATTACCACTACTAAATCATCAATATCCATAAATAGGCATAATCATAAAAACAACTACATTGTTTTTAGTTACACTATCCATATACCATAACAAATTGTCACTACACAACATACTCCAACTATAAAAACAAATTTAATAGTTTAGACCATCCCAATGCTTTAGCAATAACATAAACAGCAAAGCCTATGTCTTCACAATTGACATCGATACTAGCATCATAGGAACACAACTGCATACTTCCAATTATACTAATGGTTTGCGACAATATAAAAAGCAACTCTAATCAACTTCCAAATTAAAGTCACTAGTCAACACGATTAAATCTCTCTATTAATCCATTAGATTAGAACATCTTTAGACAACCAGCAAAGTTTCTTTAACAATATCAACAGTCTACATCATCTTAATGTTTTAACTATGCATTAGGGTTTAAAACTTTAAACATAATCGAGGGTCATAAGCACTTTCAAAGCAAGGCAACAGATTCTAAGCATGTACATTAACATATTTATTCATTCTCATTATAGGGTAATCTGCAACACTAGAAGTTCATTTAATCTTAAGCTAAACACAAATATTACTTTTAACTGATTCAACTCACCAATTAACTTAAGAACAAATCATTTCCAATAACCACATTGTTACAAACTACATGACATGCTAAACAACCATTTTCACTTTTGACAAACAGGATGCAACTCCACTTTTAAGGACAACCACAACTCAAGAACCAGAATGAACACCGAGAGACAATTTCCCCTTTTCCAGGCAAGGAAGAAAACAAAACTCTAACAGAAATGCAGGAGAGTTCCACTCTCAAGTTCCCAAATTTGCCCACAAAACTCTTCAAGAAATCTCAAGATCCATACTTCCAAGAAGGAAGAAGGATGCACTAGGGAAAACAAAATGTTCAACCAAACCTTTTCCGATAAAGTTACAAAACTTAGCTCCACCCAACCTAAGGTCGGCACTAGGATAACTTCAACTCTTTTCTCAGATAGGGAGGACAACAACCACAAATCGCATACGGAATGATCCGCGAAAAAAAACCAATACCAAACATTTTTCTTTTAGTTTCCATCAACTAAAACCAAGAAAACCAACCAAAACCAACCGTCAGAACGGTGAAGAACATACGAAGGAACCCACCACCAAACTCTTCTATTTGACTCCTGTCAACTACCCGATCTACGACAGAAAGGGTAAGCACTCTTCTCCTACAGGGGTTAATAGTTCTTCGGTGATGGCGCTAACCGGCCACACCGTCACACTCACCCTTACAATGAATAAAGAGAGGTGACCGAAACCCTTCGGCACCACAACCCCACTTTAACATAATAACATGAACAATTCAATTCAATTCTTTCATAAACATAGCAACATACATAAACAAATGTAGCATTCAACATCAAGGCTCAAATACAACATTTAAGCGTAACGCAACGATTCCCATACCCTTTCCTACTGTGCATCCATGTGTGTCAAATTTTAAATTACTTATACCACTTTTGCAAGTTTTAATGTTGCTATCCTATAACAAAGTATTAGTTAAGACCTAAGCCATGTTTCTAAGTTATTCCACATCACATTTTAGTTGTACCCTATAGCATGATACTAAAAATTCACATTCCAAGGACCTACAGCGCGCTCTGATACCAACTGTAACACCCCGGCATTTAATATGCCCGAATGCTATCAAACATAAGCTAAACAATAACTAAATACCACATTTAAACATAAATTCCAGCAAAGGCGCACATGCTAAAAACCGAGATTTCGGCAGCATCTCCTTTGTTTTAACATGAATTAACACAATATCAATATCATGGCAAGATATGTCATAGCACACGACAAATAAAACATCAACATAAATGGATATATCATCAAATTATGCCAATAAAAGCATGCTCAACCACTTCATAAGCTATAACCAAGCAAATAAGGAATCACAAGCATGCTAAATTAAACCCTACATTAAGTTTATGGCACAACTCTTAATATCATGTCTCCAAGTGATTAATTATGGACTATGATGGTGGAGCTACGTGTAGAAGTGTAGCTAGACCCCTTTTTCCCGCATGCCGATCTCAAAGTACCTAAAAACAACATAAAACACAAGCGTGAGTTCGAAAACTCAGCAAGCATATTGTAATGGACAACAGGATCATTTACAAGACAATAATACCTTACATCACATATAACGTCTCATACTTGAGCACATAACAACATCATCATCATTAAATATGTATTGCAATGCAATGCAATGCAATGTTATGCTCATTTCTCCTTGGAAACTCATACCGGTATGGTTGAGTACACACCCGTCGGTGTGCACCCTCTCCCCGCTTCCATCCCGAAGATGGAGGGTGCCTACTCCTCGCTTCCATTCACCACGTGAATGGAATCACGATGTAGGTCTTACTCAATGGCGTTCCGGACTAGTCATAACTTTCTCACCGGCCTTTCCCGGATTAGTTAATGACTTTCTCACCGCCCTCGCCCCATCTCATGTCATGCATGCAACTATGCCAATTATCATATTTCACATGTACATAAACATATGGCATCTCATCATGACAAATATTACACATGGCATCGAATCATGATAAGTATAGACACATAGCATCATATCATGATAATCATACTCAATATATCATTGCAAAACAGCAAGCAAGGCAAGTGATCATAGCAAGTATTCAATCTTTCATCCAATATCAACAAGCAACCTACAATCCGCTATACATTACAACACACTTGCCTCAACCGCGGGCGACGGATTTGTGGGAAGTCGAGGGAACTCCCGGTGTCACACCACCTGCACATAGGCATCACACACTCACAATCATGCCCACAAAACAGTACGCAAAACCCCATCTAACCCGACATTGCCCACTACTCGCAAAACCGAAAAACAGAGGTTTTGTCCCGACGGGACAGCAGCCTTGCAAAAAGCATAACTTGAGTTCTGGGACTCCGAATCAATTAAACGAGTACATCCTCGCGTAGCTTAGGAAATTTCCCAACTTTCTCTAGGTATAGGGAAAGACTGATTCGGACTCTAATGTCGTCTAATCTATAGATTACCGTGATCTGTTCCAATTACGTCACAGATTTTAACACGCTCGGTAAAACAGCCATAACTTTTAAACGGCTGGGCAGAATTTAACTTTCTTTATATCCACGGAAAGATAATGAAATTATCTACAACTTCTTAAAAGTTTGTACAGTCAGATTCGAATTCTAAATTGGCGAAAACGCGAACCCTAGCTCGACTGCTCAATCTGCCCGAAAACAGAAACGTGGCAACATCTAGATCTAACCCAAATTACTCAAATCCAGCGCCTCCAATTGATCAAAAAACTTGATAAACTCCCTAATAACAGTACCTAACTCATCCCTGAGGATCCCCATGATCATACCTTTGCCCGACGCACGAAAACTCCAATCGATCTCCTCGCTCCTCGCTCCTCGCTCCTCGCACCTCGCTCCTCGCTCCTTGCTCCTCGCTCCTCGGATGGATCCATGAGGATGCAGGGGTGGGGAGGTCACCCTAGGGCAGCAAGGGGGGGGGAGGAGAGGTGGTGGAGAGGTGGGGAGCAATGGGGGCAAAGGGGGAGGTGGAGGCGCATGGCACAAGAGGGGAGGGAGAGGTGTGGCGGCTAGGGCACAAGGGGAAGAGGTGGGGGCGCACCTAGGGCAGGGGTGGACGCCCCAAGGGCTGGTGGGGAGCCCTTTTACCAGCCCCCACACCCAAACTTAGTCCGTTACGGAGACCTACTCCATCCCACCAAAGCCCACCAAGGCCCAAACTCCCCCGGGAAGGCCCAAAACCCCGGGAACGGCCCGGAAACGGCCCGGAAAAGCTATTAACCTCCATATCCTATAGTTTTAACCTTAATTCCACATCTCATAATGTTATTAACCTTATCATGCACGTTAAATAAGGTTACGACACTCCGTGGTGTCACAACACTTCAAAAGGCCCAAAAACGCGAGTAAACCTCAAGCCGTAAGATTTTCTTCTCTAATTTCGCAATTTGTATTGTCACACCAAAACGTAGTGTCACACCAAAACGTAGTGTCACACCCCTCCATCCCGTGGAGGGTTCCTACACTTACTGACTCGCTCCCATACACCCGAGTGTATGGAACTACGAGGTAGGACTTTCGTGCTCACTACGTGTGAGCACAAAGGCCCCATCAGAATGGGTTGCCTCTTCCATCATGAATGCATGTATGCAATTGACATGAATAACAATACAAAATGCCTTCTCATGATCAAACACCAACATATGATTAATAACATAACCTCATATTCTTAAACTTATGATTCTCATTAATGTAATCATTTTCATGACTAAAACATGGAATCAAAAGTATGCGTTCTATGATGCAGTTAAGTCGCAATAATAAACAATCAATACTCTATCTGCAACACTCAACAAAAGGGTACTTGCCTTTACCAACGGGAAGTGGAATGGCACGCGAAGAAGAGGCCACTCCCCTTGAAAACTGAAATCATAACAACACAACTTATAGACCAAACGATTAAACCCTGAAACAACTCTCTGCCTAAACAACGTTCCCAACAATAGCAACCAGTTGTAAAATGCTAGTGAGGCTCAGTTACTTGCGTTGCACAATTCTCCCTACAACTTGTGAAATTTATCAGAACTACTAGCCAAAACACCAATAGGGCATAAGCCAGGGTAAATGACCAAAAGATTCGAAGGATCTACAAGGTCATTTACTCTATTCATATAGGACCAAAAGCTTAACTCCAAGCTAAAAGGACTCCCATGATGAGACCAAGAAAGACATGACTAAAACAGTTATACAGCCCACAAAAGACCTAATGGCCCTAATCTGCTTAAAAGCAATGTTATTTTCTAAGTTTAGCATCAGAGCGCTTACAAAGAATTAAAGATGAACATTTTCTATTGAACAACAAATGATGAACATGACAATTCACATTTATATTTTACAAATCTTGGTATTTTTATTCGGCCCACCAAACAGCAGAGGTAAGCAAAAACTGACGGATGCGAAAATTCTTGGCAGTTTTCAGAATTGAAGAAAGGATCCATCTATTCAGCTAATATGTTCTACAACACATCAAGCAGTGGATAAATAGAGATAATCATGACACATACACATAATTAAGAGCACACTTCACTCTTTTGTAGCTGTTCCATAACAAATATAGGAAAAAATCTAGAATTTCAAGATACTGTTGGTTTTCCATCAAATTTCTTTAATCTGCTAGTAACTCTTCTATAATAAATGGTCATATGACCCATATCATAGTAACAAGAGAAGGTGCATTTGTATCATCTTTTGCCTGCAAACATAAGCCAATATAACTCTCAATTATAGAGACAAAAGAGATTACCAAATCTTAGCCAAAATCCAACCCAAGACAAGGCGATGCCGTCAAGTAAGGTGCGGTGCAGGTGACTTCGAGGTCGGTGTGGGGCTGAGCCAGAGCAGGTTGGAGAGGCGGCGGCACTCCGCCGAGAGCAGAAGCGGCCAGGGGAGCGGAGGCCCGAGCCGAGGAGCCGAGGGCGACTAGGGGCGCGGCGGCCGGCAGGAGGCGGCGCAGGTCCGGGGAGCTGAGGGCGGCGGCGCCATGCTTGCAGCGGGTGGCCAGGGAGGCGCCAGACCGAGGGAGAGTGTAACAACCTGTGAATCATGTGATGAAAAATTGGCTTGATCTTGTGCTGAAAAATTGGTTAGGTTTAATCTTGCAAAATTGCTTGCATGAAGGACCAAACATTCAAACATCCAAAAACAAAGACTTTGCATTTGCGCCAGACCAAACATTCAAAAACAGTGAGTTTCGCATGTATGACGGACCAAACTTTTTGGTCTCTCATAAACGTGATTTTGATGCTTTTACGCTTGTACAAGAAATCTCGTTTTCCCATGTATGACAAACCAAAGTTTTTGGTCTGTCATACACATGCTTTTGGCGAACTCGTTTTTCCCATGTATGACGGACCAAAGTTTTTGGTCTGTCATACACATGCTTTTGGCGAACTCGTTTTTCCCATGTATGACGGACCAAAGTTTTTGGTCTGTCATACACATGCTTTTGGCGAACTCGTTTTTCCCATGTATGACGGACCAAATTTTTTGGTCTGTCATACACTTGTTTTTGGCGAACTCGTTTTTTCCATGAATGACAGACCAAATTTTTTGCTATGTCGTAAATGTGCTTCTGAAGGTTTTTGCGCAGGACAAAGTTCTTAAAAACAGTAAGTTTTACATGTACGCTGGACCAAATTTTTTGGTCCGTCATGAACGTAAGTTTCTGGAATTTGTCTTATTTGGGTGGTTTTTGGTCCGTGTCTTTGGATGTTTTTGTGCACGGTTAAGGGTTTTGAGCTAAGTGGACTTTATGCATTGCTCGTGTGAGTATTTGCATGGATTGAGTAGATTCAAGTCGTGGACTTGTGCTCAGAATTGTTTTGTGGTTTGTTCATGTGCAGGTATTGCTTGAAGACGAACGTGGTCGATGACGGGATCGGAACTAGGTTCATGGAGGAGCTGAGGTTCGGGACTAGGTTCAGGGAGGAACTGAGGTCTTGGTGGTCAAGGATGTCATGCGGGACGTTCGGGCTAAGAGAATGGTGCACATGAAGAATGGTTAGTCACGTGAGAATGGCAGGAGGTCATTCGCGTGCAAAGTGTTAGTCACGTGAGTATGGCAGGTGGCCATACGCGTGCAAAGTGTTAGTCACGTGAGTATGGTAGGGTTGCCATACGCGTGCAAGAGTTGTACTCGGCCAAGTTGGGCCAAGTAGAGTTGTGTTGGATACAGATTCCTTCTAGGGAATAGGAATCGTATTCAGAACTCCTTGTGGGTTGGTCCTTTAAATAGGAAGGGTTGTCTCCTGTTGAAGGGCATCAAGCCTTGAGCAAGTTTTAGGGTTTGTACTCTTTTGTTGAGAGTACTTTAGAAAAAAGAAATAAAGATCAATTCTTTCAAGATTTTTGCGTGCTCTGATAACCACGTTGCTCTGATGTTTTTACTGTCTTGGTTCTTGTTTGCATGCTTGCTCTAAATCTAGATTGGTTTTTGATCCTTGAGTGTCATCTTGATTTGATCCATCAAAAACTTTTCTAGGGTATTGATTTAGAGTTCCTCAAAGTCTAGTTGATTAAACTTTTGTCGGTTCTGTTAAAACTTTCAAGTTTACGTTAGATCAATTCTCGTCAAGTTCTGGATTAGCAAGCTTGCGAAGCTCATAACTTTTGATCCATAAGTCCGATCGAGCTGATTCTTCTTGGGTTTGATTTGTATTGGAATGTAGTTTCTTGTGTCCAAATTTCAGATCGTTTCGATGGTTGGATCTCCGGGAATTCTCATTTTACCAAGCGTCTATCAATCTGTTTTTGTTGATTACGAGGCAATCTTTTCAATCTGAGTTGGGGTGTTCTTCCAGTAGATCGAAAATTTTGTTTTAGCTTCCGCATAATCATTCACCCCCCCTATGATTGCTATATTCGTGTCTTTCGATCCTACAAGTGGTATCAGAGCTAGGTCTTTCTAATCTATCTTAACCGGTGATTAGATCAATGGATCGTTATTCGACAAAACCATGTGTGTTCGTTGGTGTTGATTTTCAGTTTTGGAAGGCCAAGATGGAGGCGTTCATCCAGGCGCAGGGCTTCGCAATTTGGGAGAAGGTCTACAAGCCATACGAAGTTCCTGCAAACAACAACGTCAACGACGCAAATCGCGCACATGTTGAAGCAAACAGCAAGGCACGCAACTTGATCATCCAAGGATTGGGAAGAAGTGACTTCGACCGCGTGGTTCATCTTCGATCCGCATATGAGGTATGGAAATCTCTTTGTGATTACCATGAGGGTTCTAACACTGTCAAAGAGGTTCGCCAAGATATTTACAAAAAGGAATACATGCGTTTTGAGATGAAACCTAGTGAATCTGTAGATGACTTCTTTGCACGTTTTAATAAAATTCTTAGCAATCTACGTGCTGTTGGAGTTACCTACACTGATGCTACAAATGCTCGACAATTGCTTAGTGCTTTGGACATGTCGGTGTGGGAGATGAAAGTAACATCTATACAGGAATCTACTGTCATGAGCACACTTACATTAGATGTTCTTTATTCTAAACTGAAAACTCATGAATTAGATGTTCTTGCCAGGAAAGGGAATATTAAATCAATTGCTTTGATCTCTAACCCTAACATGTCAAATGCAAATTCTTCTTCTAGCTTTGCCTTGTCTTCCATGACTTCTTTAATGATGAGCAACTTGAAGAGTTTCTGAAGAAGATCTGCACTACTCTCTTCTCGCTTTAACAAAGCCTTGCGTAGCGTGAGAATGAGAAAGAGAGGTGGTCCTCCAAGATGCTATGAGTGTGGTGACCTCAACCATATTCGCACAATTTGTCCTAAGCTTGCAGAAAAACATCAAAGGAGGAGAAGGACAACGACAGAAGGAATGAGAAGAAAAGGTTCTCGTCAAATGATAGGAAGAAGAAGAGCTTCATCAACCGCAAGGTGGTTCACCGAGTTCTTTCCGCTCTTGAACAAGTCAATTTGAGCGATGTGGACTCGGAGAGCAGCGAAGATGATGCAACTCCAAGCAAGCATGATTTGATGGGATTGTGTCTCATGGCAAGCAGCAAGGATAGCTTCACCGAGGACGGCAATGACAGCGACTTCAATGAGGTAGATCCTTCTTATGATGAATTAGCCAATGCTGTTGCCCGTCTTGGAAAATTACTTGACAAACGTGATAGAAAAATTAAAAAACATGATATTCTTGTGGAGTCATTGAATGCTGAAATTGCTAGACTTAAGACATTGATTCCTGATGATGATACTTGTAAATCATGTGACTTAATTTACAATGAGCTCACCTTGCTTAGGAAAGAACACGCTTTTCTGTTGCATCTAAATGAGAAAAATTAGAAACATGTTAAACATACTAGCTGTTCCACTGATGATTTGCATGGTTCAACTTCTTGTTCTAAATGCTCAACTCTTGAATTAAAATTGAAAGATGCAAATGCTAGGGTTTCTCAATTGACTGATAATCTGCTTACTCATGAGGTTCTTTCATGCTCTACTTGTCGTAAACAGAAAGGGAAGGTCAATATTCCTTGCAATAATTGTTTAACTCTTGCTAAGAAAGTTGATTACTTGCAAAATTCTTTGGAACGTTTCACTAATGGCAAGAAAAAGTTGAACATGATTTTGGATCAATCTAAGGTTAGCACAAATAAGAGAGGTTTAGGTTTTGATCCCTATGCCACATATGAAACTAAACCTCGTGACCGTTGTTCGTGCTCCTTGCAAAATTGAGTTATCTAATGAGCCTAAGAAAATTGCTTTTCAATCTGTGGTTTTTATCTTCTACTATGATGAATGCAAAATGTGCCTTTCTTGTTAAAGCTAAACATCATGTCAAGTACACTTGCACTCATTGTGGTAGAGATGGACACTTAGTAGATTTTTGCTTTAGACTAGCCAAACAAAGAAAAGAAGGAAAGAACTAAGGCTAGGTCAAATTTCAGCAAAGCACATTTTTATTCGCCTAGAGTGATGAAAACACCTTCTGTTCCTACAAACATGGGAAAAGGCAAATCTGATTTTGTGCATAAAAATTATCGTGTTGTACCCTCTTGTTGTGCGTCGTGTGTCTCAAGATCGATTCCCAAAAATCTCATTCCTAACCCCAGATCTTGAGACCTCGACATGTTTTGCTATGTAGGCTTCTCGCGCGAGGAAGGAGAACATATGGCTAGTGGATTCTGGATGCTCACGCCACATGTCCGGTGATAAGAATTGGTTCTCCTCCCTCACTCGTGCATCTCGTGCTGAAAGTGTTACTTTTGGAGATGCTTCTTCCTCTTTTGTTGTGGCAAAATGTACAATAAAGGTAAGTGACAAGTTTATGTTCAAAGATGTGGCTCTTGTTGAAAATTTGAAATATAACTTGCTTTCTGTCTCACAAATGCTTGATGAAAATCTTGAGATAAGCTTTAAGAAAAATGAATGCAAAGTGCTAGATGCTTCAGGTGATCTTGTGTTCAAAATTTCTCGTTTTGGAAGAGTATTTAAAGCTGATTTTGATGCATCACCTTCTTCTAAGCATAGGTGTCTAATTGCCAATGTTTCTAAAGATTTATTCTTTTGGCATCGTAGACTTGGTCATGTTGATTTTGATCATCTTACTCGTGTGAGTGGTTTAGATCTCATACGTGGCTTGCCTAAGCTTAAGGGTGATAGCAATCTAGTATGTTCTTCTTGTAGACATGGTAAGATGATTGCAGGTTCACATCCACCTCTTACCATGGTGATGACAAATGCTCCAGGACAGCTACTACATCTTGACACTATTGGACCATCTCGAGTTCAATCTTTTGGAGGCAAGTGGTATGTGCTTGTGATTGTTGATGATTTTTCTAGATACTCTTGGGTATACTTTATGGCATCTAAGGATGAGGCTTTTAGTCATTTTAGAAGTCTTGTTCTTAGGCTTTCTGTTGATCATCCAGGAGCTCTTAGAGCGATTAGAAGTGATAATGGAACTGAATTTAAAAATTCTTCTTTTGATCTCTTTTGTGCTGAAAAAGGAATTAATCATCAATTTTCATCACCTAGAGTGCCTCAACAAAACGGTGTAGTAGAAAGGAAAAACAGAACGTTGGTTGAGATGGCTAGAACCATGTTAGATGAACATCACACTCCTAGAAATTTTTGGGCTGAAGCTATTTCAACTGCTTGTTATGTTTCAAACCGTGTGTTTTTGAGATCAAAATTGGGTAAGACTCCATATGAGCTTCGGTTTGGACATAGACCTTCTGTTTCTCACTTTCGAGTTTTTGGATGCAAATGTTTTGTCTTGAAATCTGGAAATCTTGATAAATTTGAAGCTAGATCAACTGATGGCATTTTTCTTGGATATCCTGCTCATACTCGAGGCTATCGTGTGCTTGTTTTGGAGACTAACAAAATTGTGGAAACTTGTGAAGTTACTTTTGATGAGTCTAGTCCAGGTACTAGTCTAAGTGATGCAGTACAAAGCATATGTTCGGGGAGAAAATCTTTGAAGATAATGATGATGTTGAAGATGAGGTCTTGACTCTTCCTAATGCACAACAAGTCAGTAGCACCTTTGGCACCTACTACTACATCACCTACTGACTAACCATCCTCAAGCTACAACATCATCTGTACATGCTGAAAATGAAGAAGGAGAAGGAGAAGTCTCAAAGGCCAATGCTCCCTTGCACATTCGGAAAATGCATCCATCTGAACAAATGATTGGAGACCTAAATGAGAGAGTCACTTTCGATCCAGGTTTATTCATTCGACACTCATGCTCATTCTGCTTTAGTTGCTTCTTTTGAACCCAAAGATATATCTCATGCATTATCTGACGAATCTTGGATCAATGCCATGCATGAAGAATTAGAGAATTTTGAACGAAATAAAGTTTGGAAACTTGTCTCACCTCCTCCAGATTTTAATGTTATTGGAACTAGATGGGTTTTCAAAAATAAACAAAGTGAGGATGGTGTTGTTGTTAGAAACAAGGCTAGATTGGTTGCTCAAGGTTAAACTCAAATTGAAGGCTTAGATTTTGATGAAACCTTTGCTCCTGTTGCTAGAATTGAAGCCATTAGAATCCTTTTAGCTTTTGCTGCATCCAAAGGTTTCAAATTGTATCAAATGGATGTGAAAAGTGCTTTTCTTAATGGCTACATAAATGAGGAGGTTTTTGTCAAGCAACCACCTGGTTTTGAAAATCCAAAGTTTCCAAATCATGTGTTCAAACTATCAAAAGCTTTGTATGGTTTGAAACAAGCCCCTAGAGCATGGTATGATAGGCTAAAAACCTTTTTACTTGAAAGGGGGTTTTCAATGGGAAAGGTTGACAAAACTCTCTTTTTACTCAAGCAAGGCAATGATCAACTATTCGTTCAGATTTATGTTGATGATATTATCTTTGGTGGTTCCTCTCATGTTTTAGTGTCTGAGTTTTCAGAAACAATGAGGAAGGAGTTTGAGATGAGTATGATGGGTGAGTTGACATACTTTTTGGGATTTCAAATCAAGCAAACGAAGGATGGTACTTTTGTGCATCAAAGCAAATACACAAGAGACTTGCTACATCGTTTTGGGATGGAAAACAACAAACCAATCATGACACCTATGGAAAGCAATTGCACACTTGATCCGGATGAAGATGGTGAGCCGGTTGATCAAAAGGAATATAGAAGCATGATAGGTTCACTTTTGTACCTCACTGCATCAAGGCCGGATATACAATTTGTTGTGTGCTTGTGTGCTCGTTTTCAAGCTTCCCCACGTGCTTCACATCGACAAGCTGTCAAGCGAATTTTCAGGTATCTTCATGGAACTCAAGATTTTGGCATTTGGCTTTCTGCTTCCTCATGCATTAGTTTAAGAGCCTTTTCTGATGCTGATTTTGGAGGATGTAGAATTCATAGAAAAAGTACATCTGGTACATGTCATTTCTTGGGCAATTCTCTTATTGCATGGTCATCTAGAAAACAATCTTCATTTGCACAATCAATCATTGAATCTGAATATGTGGCTGCTGCTAGTTGTTGTTCTCAAATTCTTTGGATAGTAGCTACACTTAAAGATTATGGGGTTAATTTGGATAGTGTTCCTCTTTTGTGTGATAACACTAGTGCAATTTGCATTGCTAAGAACCCCGTGCAACACTCTAGAACAAAACACATTGACATCAGATTTCACTTTCTTAGAGATCATGTTGAAAAAGGCAACATTGTGCTTCATCATGTGGATACTGAACATCAATTGGCAGACATTTTTACAAAACCTTTGTCTTCTTCTCGTTTTGCTTTTATTCGGGGAGAACTTGGGATTGTTCATCCAATGAGTTTGTTTTGAGGGGGAGTTTCCTTGCCAAGTTCTTTCACTTAATGAGCTCACTTTATCATATTTCTTTATATATTATGTAATTGTGCTAATATATGATAATCTAAATTGTCTCACTTGAACTAAAAATGACATTGTGGAATTCCATGGACTGATTGCCTATAGCTAAATACTCTGTGATATCTCACTCTTCTAGGCTTGATATTGAATCCTCTTGACAAATTTGGGCTATGAAGCAAGTGTGGTTTCAACTTTACTCTTTCATAAGACCTTTTAATCACTTTTGCATGTTTATAATCAAAGAAAAATAAAAAGAAAAGGGAATCAATAAAAAAGGGTTGTTAAAAGCAAAAGCCTCAAGTTATGAGCTTCAGGATGCTTTCCCTAAAAGATAAGATGTATGCTTCAAGCATGCCATTCCCTCAAAAGACAAGATGTATGCTTCAAGCATGCCACTCCAAGGAAATAAAAGAAGTATGCTTCAAGCATGCCACATGCAGTTTACTATTTAAAGATTAAATTGGTCCACTAGATTGCAGTTGAAACTACTTGCTCGCCCTGATTTGTTATTTGCTTCAACTTTGAGCCTTTGTTTTTCTACTAAAGGTTTTGCTTAGTACTTGGCTATAGTTGACTGAATTGAGGTTGAGATGCATGTCATTCCCTAACTTGCTAAAATCACATCAAGATCATGTATTTTGCATATTATGTGATATATAAGGTTATATGATCAAATGAGCTCATCTTTTCTTATCTTGGCACTCCCTTGTTTCTCATTGTGAAATCATTGCTGCAAGAAAAATCTTGAACAAATTCTCTCTTTTGTACTCTTGATGAATCCATTGTCAAAGGGGGAGAAATTTTGGGAATATTTGAGAAGTTCAAAGAAAAAGGGGGAAAAAGTTTTTTTTGGAAATTTGAGCATTTTTGGAGAATTTTGTAATTCTTGGACACATTGCACATTCACACACATTTTCATTCTCAGGGGGAAATTTTGTTTTGCCTTTTTGTCAAAGGGGGAGGTTCTGTGTTTTGGTGTTAATCCTTTGGATCTCAAAATCTTTTGTAAAAGAGAATGCCAATGTTCAAATCTAAAGTGGTGTTGCCAATGTTTTCATCAAGGGGGAGATTGTGAATCATGTGATGAAAAATTGGCTTGATCTTGTGCTGAAAAATTGGTTAGGTTTAATCTTGCAAAATTGCTTGCATGAAGGACCAAATATTCAAACATCCAAAAACAGAGACTTTGCATTTGCGCCAGACCAAACATCCAAAAACAGTGAGTTTCGCATGTATGACGGACCAAACTTTTTGGTCTCTCATAAACGTGATTTTGATGCTTTTACGCTTGTACAAGAAATATCGTTTTTCCCATGTATGACAAACCAAAGTTTTTGGTCTGTCATACACATGCTTTTGGCGAACTCGTTTTTCCCATGTATGACGGACCAAAGTTTTTGGTCTGTCATACACATGCTTTTGGCGAACTCGTTTTTCCCATGTATGACGGACCAAATTTTTTGGTCTGTCATACACTTGTTTTTGGCAACCTCGTTTTTTTCATGAACGACGGACCAAATTTTTTGCTATGTCGTAAATGTGCTTCTGAAGGTTTTTGCGCAGGACAAAGTTCTTAAAAACAGTAAGTTTTACATGTACGCTGGACCAAATTTTTTGGTCCGTCATGAACGTAAGTTTCTGGAATTTGTGCGCTGGACTGGTTTTTGGTCTGTGCTGGATGTTTTTGTGCACGGTTAAGGGTTTTGAGCTAAGTGGACTTTATGCATTGCTCGTGTGAGTATTTGCATGGATTGAGTAGATTCAAGTCATGGACTTGTGCTCGGAATTGTTTTGTGGTTTGTTCATGTGCAGGTATTGCTTGAAGATGAACGTGGTCGATGACGGGATCGGAACTAGGTTCATGGAAGAGCTGAGGTTCGGGACTAGGTTCAGGGAGGAACTGAGGTCTTGGTGGTCAAGGATGTCATGCGGGACGTTCGGGCTAAGAGAATGGTGCACATGAAGAATGGTTAGTCACGTGAGAATGGCAGGAGGTCATTCGCGTGCAAAGTGTTAGTCACGTGAGTATGGCAGGTGGCCATACGCGTGCAAAGTGTTAGTCACGTGAGTATGGTAGGGTTGCCATACGCGTGCAAGAGTTGTACTCGGCCAAGTTGGGCCAAGTAGAGTTGTGTTGGATACTGATTCCTTCTAGGAATAGGAATCGTATTCGAACTCCTTGTGGGTTGGTCCTTTAAATAGGAGGGGTTGTCTCTGTTGAAGGGCATCAAGCCTTGAGCAAGTTTTAGGGTTTGTACTCTTTTGATGAGAGTACTTTAGACAAAAGAAATAAAGATCAATTCTTTCAAGATTTTTATGCGTATACAAGAACCACGTTGCTCTGATGTTTTTCTGTCTTGGTTCTTGTTTGCATGCTTGCTCTAAATCTAGATTGGTTTTTGATCCTTGAGTGTCATCTTGATTTGATCCATCAAAAACTTTTCTAGGGTATTGATTTAGAGTTCCTCAAAGTCTAGTTGATTAAACTTTTGTCGGTTCTGTTAAAACTTTCAAGTTTACGTTAGATCAATTCTCGTCAAGTTCTGGATCAGCAAGCTTGCGAAGCTCATAACTTTTGATCCATAAGTCCGATCGAGCTGATTCTTTTTGGATTCGATTCGTATTGGAATCTAGTTTCTTGTGTCCAAATTTCAGATCGTTTCGATGGTTGGATCTCCAGGAATTCTCATTTTACCAAGCGTTTGTCAATCTGTTTTTGTTGATTACGAGGCAATCTTTTCAATCTGAGTTGGGGTGTTCTTCCAGTAGATCGAAAATTTTGATTTAGCTTCCGCATAATCATTCAGCCCCCTCTGATTTCTATATTCGTGTCTTTCGATCCTACACACCCCAGCATTTAATATGCCTGAATGCTACCAAACATAAGCTAAACAACATCTAAATACCACAAGTTACCATAAATTCCAGCAAAGGTACATATGCTAAAAAACCGAAATTTCGGCAGCATCTCATTTGTTTTAACATGAATTAAAGGAGCAACAACAGTATAGCAATGTATGGATTATGAGAGACAACTAAAAACAGCAATAATTAACGACTTAGCAACAATATAAGTCTAGTTTCAAACACATAATGTCTCCAAGGGTCAAACGAACAATAAAACTCTCATATAGCAAAGCTAAACCTTAAAGCAATAATCATCACACGCAATTTATTATCAAACTAATAGAATGACTTGTGGAATCAATATGGTGAAGCTACGTGTGGGCGTGTGACTATTTCCCTTCCCAGCATGCCGTTCTCATGGTACCTAAAATAACAAGAAAACACAAGCGTGAGTTCGAAACTCAGCAAGCATATTGCAATGGACAACAAGAACAATATCATGGCAATAACATCTCCCATCATATATATCATCTCATTCATGAACACTTAACAATATCATCATCATTATGTATGCAATGTAATGCAATGCTCATGTCTCCTTGGAAACTCATACCGGTATGGTTGAGTACACACCCGTCGGTGTGCACCCTCTCCCCCCTTCCATCCCGAAGATGGAGGGTGCCTACTCCTCACTTCCGTTCACCGCGGTGAATGGAATCACGATGTAGGACTTACTCATTGGCTTTCCGGATTAGTCATAACTTTCTCACCGACCTTCCCAGACTAGTTATGACTTTCTCACCGCCCGAGCCATGTAACATGCCATGTATGCATTTATGCCAACATCATATTTAACTCACATATTAACACATGGCATCATAACATGTTAAACATGCTCATCATATCATTGGCAATCATAAAAGCATGGCAAGTGATCATATATCATGTAGTCAATTCCATCTATTCTCAACAAGCAACCTACAAATCGCTATCTATCACAACACACTTGCCTCAACCACGGGCAACGGATTGGCGGGAAGTAGAGGGCACTCCCAGGGTCACACCACCTGCACATAGGTACCACACGCTCACAATCATGTCCACAAAACAGTACGCAAACCCTCATCTACCCCGACATTGCCAACTACTCGCAAAACCTAAAAACAGAGGTTCTGTCCCGTCGGGACAGGAGCCTTGCAAAAGGCATAACTTGAGTTCTGGGACTCCGAATCAATTAAACGAGTACATCCTCGCGTATCTTAGGAAATTTCCCAACTTTCTCTAGGTATATGGAAAGACTGATTCGGACTCTAAAGTTGTTTAATCTACAGATTACCGTGATCTGTTCCAATTACGTCACAGATTTTATCACGCTCGGTAAAACAGCCATAACTTTCAAACGGCTGGGCGGAATTTAACGTGCTTTATACCCACTGAAATATAATGAAATTATCTACAACTTCTTCAACATCCGTACGGACAGATTCGGATTCTATATTGACGAAAACGCAAACCCTAGGTCGACTGCTCATGCTGTCCCAAAAACAGAACGTGGCAACATCTAGATCTAATCCAAATTACTCAATTCCAGCACCACCAATTGATCTAAAAACTTGATAAAAACCCTTAGAACAGTACCTAGATCAACCCCAAGGATTTCCATGGACATACCTTTGCCCGACGCACGAAAACCCAATAGATCTCCTCCCGGTTCGCGCGATCCCCTTCCTCGCTTCCAAATCCACCGGATCTCCTCGTCGCGGAGCACTCCAATGGATGGATCTTCGAGGTGGTGAGGTCAAGAACTCACCTAGGCGCAGCAAGGGAGGTGGAGAGGGTGGTGGCGCAAGGGGAGAGGCTTGGGGGAGGTGGAGGCGCCCAAGGAGGAGGTGGGGAGGTGTGGGAGGCGGCTAGGGCACTTGGGGGCGCAAGGGGCAGGGGGAGGACGCCCAAAAGGGCAGGGAAACCCCCTTTAACCAGCCCTAAGCCCCTTTCCTAATCCTAAATGGATTCCCACTCCATCCCACCAAATCCCACAACCCCCTCTTTAAGGCCCAAACTCCCCCGGGAAGGCCCAAAACCCCGGAAACGGCCCGGCAACGCTATTAACCTCCATACCTTATGGTTTTAACCTCCCATATCATATTTCAATATGTTTTTGACCTCATCATGCACCTTTTATAAGGTTACGACGCTCCGTGGTGTCACAACACTTCAAAAGGCCCAAAAACGCGAGTAAACCTCAAGCCGAAAGGTTTTATTCTCTAATTTCACATTTTATAATGTCACACCATACCGTAGTATCACAAAGAGGCGACGGCAGGGCACGGCATCGCCGGGTGGTGGAGGAGCCGAGGGCGGCGCGACGCTCGGGGAAGGCTAGGGGAGTGGCGCTCGGGGAGGGCCAGGGGCGCGGTGGCGCTAAGCCAATGAAGAGCAGGGGGCAACACTGGCCAGATGGGGGCGGCGTCGGCTGCGAGGGGGGAGGCGCTAGGGGGTAGGAGGCGCCAGGAGGGAGACGCTCTGGTGAGGGGAGTCGCTTGGTGGGAGGAGTGTAATATTCTAGGAGAACTTTAGAGGAGAAGAATGTATTATTCCAGGAGGACT
This sequence comes from Rhipidocladum racemiflorum, assembly GCA_036346355.1. Taxonomy (NCBI): domain Eukaryota; kingdom Viridiplantae; phylum Streptophyta; class Magnoliopsida; order Poales; family Poaceae; genus Rhipidocladum; species Rhipidocladum racemiflorum. The sequence goes on from CM070578.1 coordinate 39,562,163, forward strand.
TTAGGAGAAAAAAATCTGAATTTTTTAAAGCGTTTGTCAGTTTTGGGCCAATTTTGGGCCTTCGGGCTTGTTTTTTTGGGCCAAAGGGGGGGGGAACCCCTCCCCCAAAACCCTAGGGAGCCCCACCCCTTCCCCTAGGCGCCTCCCCCTCGCTAGCCGCCCCTCCCCCTTCCCCCTAGATGCAATTTCCAGCAGCCACCTCTTCCCCCCTGCGCCTCCTCCTCTCCTCCGTGCAACCGCTCCCTCTGTTCCCCCTTTGCGCCTCCACTCCTCATCCATCAAGCGCGTCCCCCTCCTCCTAGGTACCCTCCCCTGCCCAATTGCCCCTCTCCCATTGCCCTTGGTGAGCCCGATGTTTGTTACCCCGGATCAAGGTCGAAGGGTTGATGGTGAGGCGAGATCTCGTGTTCATCGATCTTGTTCACCTTTGGGAAGGTATGGATCTCGTGTTGGCTCTATGGTTCCTTATGGGATTGTTATGGCTGTGATTAGGGGGATTAGATGAGGTTTTCTGGTGGTGAAGTTGGGGAATAAAGTGGTTTAGGCGACTTAAACTTCGTGGCTGTTTGCCGTGTTCTCGGGCAGAATAGATCACCGACTTAGGGCTCCAATTTGAAAATTTTAGAGGCATTTTCTGGGGGACTAGCTGTTGCAAAAGTTGTATATAATCGAATTAACTTTAATTGGGCATCAAAATCACTAAGTTTTGTTCAGCTGTTTAAAAGTTATGGCTATTTTACTGAGTGTTGTCCAATCTGTGATGTGAATGGTACAGTCTGTGTTCATCTGTAGATTAAAGGGACTTAAATGCCGATCGAGACTTTTTGTATACCTAGAGAAAGGTGGGAAATTTCCTGTAATTCGATAAAATGTATTTGTTTGCTCGATTTGGAGTCGTTAAACTCAAGTTATGGTCTTTTGAAGTCTGCTGTCCCGTTTGGACAATGTGCTATTTTTCGTGTTCTAGGAGTGGGTTGCGAAGTCGATGTAGTTGATTTGTCTTGTGTTGTTTTGTGAATATGTTTTTGAGTGTATTATACCTATGTGCAGGTGGATTGACCCCGGGAGTACCATCAACATCTCGCCACTCCATCTCGCGAGGTTGAAGGAAAGTGTATTGGGATGGTTTTGGGCTTGGATGGCTATTTAGCTTTGTAGAGTTGCAATATAACTACATGATGTGTTAATTTTCCATGTTTGCTCCTTGCATGTGATATGATGAACATGATTAGTTAATGGCTATGCAGTTGTCATACTGAGTATTTATGCAAGTTCATTCATGTTTATGGCATTTGTGCATTCATAATGGAAGAGGCATCCCATTCTGATGCGGGCCTCTTTGTTCACATGTAGTGAACACGAAAGACCTACCTCGTAGTCCCATCCACAGTGGTGAATGGGAGCGTGTCAGTAAGAGTAGGCACCCTCCACAGGATGGAAGGGAAAGAGGGTGCACACCGAGGGGTGTGCACTAGGCAATACCGGTATGTGCTAAGCAAAGAGACATGTTGCATTGCATTGCATAAATCAGAGCATAAATGAAGAAGTTTATGAGTTGTTTCTCATGATCTGTGAATGGCATAAAGTATGTATGTGAATTGTTATTGTTTTGTACCATTGCAATACACTTTGCTAAGTGATGAACTCACGCTTGTTGTTTATGTTTTTTTAGGTATCTTAATCCGGCATGTGGGAAAAGGAGCTAGACACAGTACACCACTTAGCATCACTCATTTAATCAATGTCATACTCCTTCCATAGTCGTGATGGTTATCTTATCTAGCTAAACCTTGGAATAATTGCCCCGTTGGTTGTCATGATTAATCGTTTACTTCTTATTGGTTTATGTGACGATTAAATTTATGTGTTGGGCTTGAATTGATGTTGAAATCCTGGATTTACCATGTTATTGTTGTCTCCCATTATGCTATCTTGTTATGCTATTATTGTTGATGCTTAAAAACATGGAAAAACAGAGAACATGCTGCCGAATTTTTGTTAGAACTGTTAGCGTAGTTGCTATAATTTCTTTCAAATGCTGCGTATTGATTGTTTCTATTGTCCTTTGTGGTGACATACTGGGCACTTTAGGTGCCGGGGTGTTACAAGGAGAGCCAGGGGCATTTGACCGAGTGGAGAGGGAGAGAGAGAGAGAGAGAGAGAGGAGGGGTTAGGTGGAGGGAGTGGGAAAAAGTACTAAGCAGATGATTTTATCCCACCCAGAACCACAACAGCTAACCCTCCAGCTCAACAGATAAACCCATCAATTACCCAGACGAGAATTTCCAGAAGTATTACAAGAGTTGCCTTTATCTTTATGTCTAGTCTCTTTTCTTTATATCTTTCATGATATTTTTTCAGGAACAATGATTCCTGTCTACCTTTGCCCATGTCCAGCGACATCCATATCTTCTTCTTTAGTTAGAGGTATTTCAAATTTATCATCAATTATTTTCTTTACTTCTTCAAATTTCTTTTCTATTTCTTTCTTTAATTCTTTCATAATCTCATTTTTTAATTATTTCTTTAATTGTGGTGCTATAAATTCAAATTTCTCTTCTATCTTCTAATCTATATATTCTTCATCCAATGGATCTACGTCTTTCATATGGCATTCTTTATATATTGGTTTCTTCTTTACTACCTCATCTTCATTCAAATCTATTAATAGAGCCATTGATACTGCTTTCTTATTTTTGCCTCTCTTGTAATTTGTCATATATTCCCGTGTTAATGGTTCTACATAATAATCTGTACCCAATATCTGCCTAGCACTTTTTAGTGCTTCTTCAATTTCTCTATATTTTTTCAATATATTGTTCCATATAATGTTTAGTCTAATTTTATACTTACCACTTCTTCAAAGGATATATATATATATATATTTCAGGTCTTCGCCCTTCAAAGAGTTAATATAAAGGCTTTTGCTGTACTACTTTTGGAAATTATTGGCGCTATTGTCTTATTTATCATGTGAAATAAAATATTCTACCAAGCTATTTAATATTGATAACATATACCCTTTATCTTCTCTTTTAATATTATATTGGTAATATAAATGATCTATTATGCATTCCTAGACATCATCAATATCTATATGGTCTTTAGGTTTGAATTTGAAACTATTTGGAGAAAATATTCTTAATTTATTTTTCCCTCTGAGTGGAACGTTTCTATTCCATTAGGCATTGTAGACTTCTTCATTCCAGCAAAATAATAGATCGAATGAATATATCGGACAATTTATTATATGTTCCTTTCATATGTTCAAATTTAACTTTATATCCATTCCCTGAAATTATATCTTCAAATAAGACCCATCTTCTAGTTGAGCTCATTTTACTATTTATCTGATTATAATATCTACATAGTGCTTCAAAATCATTCCTAAGTGTGAATTCTTTAAGTCCTAGGAAAAGCCTAAAGGAATTTATTGTATATATAATTGCTAGAATTTCTCTATCTGTATTGTTTACCGTTTTTAGCTTATAGCTACCCGAGGCATATATACATATTTCTTTTTCTGAAAAAGGAGAGTATTTGTTTGGCCTTTGTTTTAATATAGCTCCTTGTCCTATTTTGGATGCAGTTTCTATGATGAAATAAATATCATCTAAGGGTAACTCTAATGGTTTTAGTTCTTTTACTTTATCCTTGATTTTTCTTACTATTTTAGTATCTTCAGAGTTAAAATATTTTGACCATTTTTTTCTTAACTTAGAATAATGGTCCAACTAAGTTTGCTAGGTTTTCTATGTAATTTCTTCTATAATTCACAATTCCTAAAAATCGTTGTAACATCTTTTTATCATTCATAGTATCTGGAAATTGTAAAATCTTCTTGGCTATATGTTCTTGTAAATATATTTGTACTTCTCCTATTTCATGTACTAAGAAATTTATCCTTTCATTACATATTTTCATTTTCTTTTTAGACAGCATTAGACCATTTTGCCCTACCTTTCTAAAAAATATTTGGAGACGAGCAATATATTCTTCATAGGTCTTTGAAAATATTAAAACATCATCAATGTATACTAATATAAAATCTTGTTTCTCATTAAATATCTTTTGCATCTTTCTTTGAAATATAGCGGGTGCATTTTTTAATACAAATGGCATTACAAGCCATTCGAATTGTCGATGAGGTCAAGTAAATGCAATCCATTTTATAGATTCTTCAGTCATTCTATCTTGCCAAAAACCAGATTTTAAGAAAAATTTTGAAAAATATTTGCTTCCATGTATTCTATTTATCCACTCTTGTTTATTTGGGATATTGTATGCAACATCTACTATAGTATCATTTAGTCTTTTATAATTTATGACCATGCTTGACTTACGTCTTATTATTTCTGAATGATTTCTTACTTTGAAAGCTGCTGATCTATGTGGGCTTTTTACTGTTTCTTATTGCTCCTAGTTTCAATAACTCTTCAATATGCATCTAAAGTCTTCTATCTTTTATATATGAATTATACTGTTCTCTTCAGGTGGAACTGCCTGGGGAAATGATAAAATTTATACAATGAGATTCTAATAAAAATGGTTTAAATAATGAGAGGACGGATTGGCTATTTCTGAAACAAAATAATGATACATATTGTGAGTACTGACTAGGATATTATAACCATTGTCTTTATGTTTTTAGCAGTTGCTGGTCTCGCCAACCGCTAAAGATCCTGGTTACATAATAAAAAAATTAAAGAAAGTTAATTACAATCACTAAAGAGAATTATCACTATCAGCTATACTATTCAAGCACTATTATACTATTTAATACTATTTACTACTATTCATATAATATATTTTAAAGCCAATCGTGTGAATCCACCGAAATATTGCTTTTAAATTACAACTCATTACTGTTTATTACTATTCAAATTCATATTTTAGCACGTTCAATGTCATATCTTGGTATCAGAGCAAGGCTCTCTACATTGAATAGTTAAAATATCTAAATTTAGAAGTTAACATAGGTAAATCAATTCCTACAAAAGGCAATAATTGTAATATCGCGAATGGTTGTCCTGCTTGCCATCTGGGAAGTCAAAGAGTAGGTGGAGGGAGATCTGTTATTCTTTGCAATATTGGTTTTCACCTAATATTCCTTTTCCTCTCTCTCTTCACTCCCTCCACTCAACTTGTGACACTACGGAATGACGGTTTGAGTCATTCTCGATGTCAGCATTTAGGTATGACTTTGGTATTATGTTTTTGGACCTCTTCCGTGAGTTTGGGCCTTTCCGGGGGAGTTTGGGCCCTGTGAAAGCTAGTTGGGCCATGGGGGAAGCAAATGGGCTGTCGGTGGGGGCTTTCTTTAGCCCATGAGGGGGAAAAACCTGCCACCCCTTAGGGTTTCCACCCCCATGCGCCCCAGCCCCCTAGCCCCTTGTGTGGTGCGCCCCCTTCCCCCCATAGCCGCCGCCACCCCTTGCCCTCTCCTCCCCCATTGCGCCACCCCTTGTCCTTCCTCCCCACCTCCTCTAGTCGGCCCTAGGTGTGTTCCACCCCAACCCCTTGCTGCCACACCCTTCCTCTCCATTGTCCTCGCAGTTGGGGAGCTCCGCGATGAGAGGATCCGGTGGGATTGGCGCGTGGAAGGAGATTGGGCGACCGGGAGTAGTTTTTGTCGGTTCGTCGCTCGTCGGGCTAAGGTATGGTGTTGGGAAATCCTTGGGGTGGATTAGGTGCTATGTTAGAGGTGTTTTTGATGCTTAAAGTTCATGTTTATGTGCTGCCTCTAGATGAGATTAGGGTGTTTGCTATGGTTGTCCCACGTTCTGTCTCGGGCAGATTGGACGTCCGACCTAGGGTTTGCGTTTTTGCAATTTTCGAAGAGTTTTCTGGTCGTCCGTTTGTTGAGAAAGTTGTAGATAATTTCAATACCTTTCAGTGGACACCAAGAACGCATAATTCCGATCAGCCATTTCAAAGATATGGCTGTTTTACTGAACATGTTGAAAACTGTGACGTGATTGGGACAGTTGATATGTAGATTAATCAATTTTAGAGGCCGAATCAGTTTTTCCCAATACTTAGAAAAAGCTAGGAAATTTCCTAAGCTTCGAGAAAATGTACTCGTATACTTAATTTGGAGTCTTAGAACTCAAGTTATGATTGTTGGAAGCCTGTTGTCCCGACGGACAGATTGTTCTGTTTTTCAGGTTTTCGGGGTTTCGGGTAGAATTGTTGTGTTATGAGTTTTGTACTTGCTTGGGTGGTTTGATATTGAGTGGAAAACATGTATTTGCAGGTGGTGTGACCCCAGGAGTGGCATCATCATCTCGCCACGCCGTTCCGAAGGGTTAAAGGCAAGTGTATTGTAGTGGTTGCGGCTTAGGGAGCCGTAATGTTTGAATATGAGATGGTTTACACATGTTTTTATGTTATGATGCCATGATTGACTCTTGCTTGCGACATGATGAAAATGGTTTATTATGAGGCTATGCAATGATTAATTGAGTTTATATGCAAGTTGTTTATGTTTAAGACATATGTTGCATACATGGCATGAAAACTGGCCCGGTCGGTGAGAAAGTCATAACTAGTCCGGTAAGGTCGGTGAGAAAGTTATGACTAATCGGGAGCGCCATTGAATAAGTGTGACACTACGGAATGGTGTGACATGATTTAATGTGAATGTTAAGGTCAAAAACTTTATGAAATATGGTATTGGAGGTTAAAACCATATGGTAGGAGGTTTAATTGCGTTTCCGGGCCGTTTCCGGGAGTTTGGGCCTTTCCGGGGGAGTTTGAGCCTAAAAGAAGGGGTTGTGGGCTTTGGTGGGATTGAATATGAGTCCATTTAGGATTAGGACTGGTAAAAGGGGCTCCCCCTGCCCCCCTTGTGCGCCCCAACTAGCCATTGTGCGCCCCCACCCCTCCCCTTGTGCCCTAGCCTCCCCTCCCCTCCCTCTTCCTTGTGGCCGTGCGCCTCCTTCCCTTGCCCCTTTGCTTCCCACCTCTCCACCACATCTCCTCCATCCCCTTGCTGCCCTAGGGTAGTCTCCCCACCCCTGCACCTCGAGGATCCATCCGTTGGAGCGAGGAGCGAGGAGCGATCCGGGAGGAGATCTATTAGGTTTTCGTGCGTCGGGCAAAGGTATGGCCATGGGACTCCTTGGGGTTGGGCTAGGTACTGTTCTAAGGATCAATATCATGTTTTTATATCAATTGGTGGTGCTGGAATTGGGTAGATTGGATTAGATCTAGATGTTGCCACGTTCTCTGTTTTGGACAGCATGAGCAGTTGACCTAGGGTTTAGTTTTTCGCCAATTCAGAGTCCGAATTTGGTCATCCGCCTGTTGAAGAAGTTGTAGATAATTTCAATACCTTTCAGTGGGTATAAAGAACATTAATTTCCTAAGCCCACAACCCCTTTCAGTGGGTATAAAGAACGTTAATTTCAATACCTTTCTGTAGATTAAACCACTTTAGAGTCCGAATCAGTCTTTCCTTATACTTAGAAAAAGTTAGGAAATTTCCTAAGCTACGCGAGGATGTACTCGTTTAATTGATTCGGAGTCCCAGAACTCAAGTTATGCCTTTTGGAAGGCTGCTGTCCCGACGGGACAAAACATCTGTTTTTGGGTGTTGCGAGTAGTTGGCAATGTCGGGGTAGATGAGGGTTTGAATACTGTTTTGTGGATATGATTCTGAGTGTGTGGTACCTATGTGCAGGTGGTGTGACCCCGGGAGTGCCTTCTACTTCCCGCCAATCCGTTGCTCGTGGTTGAGGCATGTGTATTGTAATGGATAGCGATTTGTAGGTTGCTTGTTGAGAATAGATGAAACTGACTATATAATATGATCACTTGCCATGCTTTAATGATTGCCAATGATATGATGAGCATATTTATTATGTTATGATGCCATGTGTTAATGTACAAGTTAAATATGATGTTTGCATAATTGCATACATGGCATGTTACATGGCTCGGGCGGTGAGAAAGTCATAACTAGTCCGGGGAAGGTCGGTGAGAAAGTTATGACTATTCCGGAGAGCCAATGAGTAAGTCCTACATCGTGATTCCATTCACCGCGGTGAACGGAAGTTAGGAGTTGGCACCCTCCATCTCCGGGATGGAAGGGGGGAGAGGGTGCACACCGACGGGTGTGTACTCAACCATACCGGTATGAGTTTCCAAGGAGACATGAGCATAGCATTGCATTGCATACATAATGATGATGATAATGATATGTGATCATGAGTGAGATGGTTTACATGATGAGAGATATTATTGCCATGTAATTGCTTTTGTTGTACCATTGCAATATGCTTGCTGAGTTTCGAACTCACGCTTGTGTTTTCTTGTTGTTTTAGGTACCATGAGACCGGCATGCGGGGAAGGGAAAGAGTTACACTTCCGCACGTAGCTTCACTCATTTGATTCCACAAGTCATTCAATTAGTCTTTGATAATAAACTGCGTGTGATGATTATTGCTTTAAGGTTTAGCTTTGCTATATGAAAGTCTTATTGTTCGTTTGACTCTTGGAGACATTAAGTGCTTGAAATTAGACTTATATTGTTGTTAAGTCTTTAATTATGGCTGTTTTAGTTGTCTCTCGTTTTGCTATATATTGCTATACTGTTGTTGCTCATTCAAATCAAGTTAAAACAAAGGAGATGCTGCCGAAATCTCGGGTTTTAGCATTTACTCCTTTGCTGTAATTTACCTTAATTTATGGTATTTAGATGTTGTTTAGCTTAGTTTTTGGTAGCATTCAGGCATATTAAATGCTGGGGTGTTACAATAAGACCTACCTCGTGATTCCATCCACAGTTCTGAATGGAAGCGAGGAGTAGGCACCCTCTATCTACGGGATGGAAGGGGAATGAGGGTGCACGCTGACGGGTGTGCACTCGGCAATACCGGTATGTGCTTCAAGGAGACATGTGCATTGCATTATATGATGATGTTATATGATGATGTCAATGAGATGCATACAATGTGAATATGAGATGTTTATGATGTTGAATATGAAAAGTAGTGATGAAGGTATTGGAATGTGTTTTCTTGTTCTATTGCAATATACTTGCTGAGTGATGAACTCACGCTTGTGTTTATGTTGTTTTTCTTAGGTACCATGAAACCGGCATGCGGGAAAAGGGTTTAGCTATACTTCTCCACGTAGCTCCACATTTTTAGTCCATTTATCAATTGGAGACATGATAATAAGAATAGTGCGATGAAACCTTGAGATTTGCTTAATTGTGTGTGCTTGGTCTTATTATTTGATTCGTTTAGCTCATGAAGTAGTTGAATGCTTTATCCTGGACTTATATTGTTTCTACATCAATTGTTATTGCTGTTTTAGTTGTCTCATGTTATGATATACATTGCCATATTATTGCTATTGCTTCATTCATGGAAAACAAAGGAGATGCTACCGAAATTTTCAGTTTTAGCATTTACACCTTTGCTGTAATTTACTTTTATTTGTGCCATTTAGATGCTGTGTCTATCATGTTTAGTGATATCCAGGGCATACTAGATGCCGGGGTGTTAAAGTTGGTATCAAAGCGGGCTTCAGGTCCGTGGTGAATGAACTTAGTGAATTACTATAGGGTTAACTAAAATTTTGATGTGGGATAACCTAGAAACATGGCTTAGGTTATACTTAAAATTTTGTCTTAGGATAGCAACATTAAAACTTGTGTCAGTGGAATTAACTAATCTAAAAGTTGACACACATGGATGCACAGTAGGAAAGGATATGGGTATCATTGCTTTCTGCTTAAATATTGTATTTAAGCTTTGATGTTGAATGCTACATCTGATGTTGCATGATGTTATATTTACGAAAGTATTGTTTGAATTGCTATATTTATGATGTAGTGAGGTTGTGGTGCCAGAAGTTTTCGGTCACCTTCTATTATTTATCGTAATGTTATGTGGATTATTGGTGTGGTCGGTGAGAGCCATCACCAAAAGACTATTAACCTCCCGTAGGGAGAGTGCTTATCCTTTCTGTCGTAGACCGGGTAGTTGGTTGGAGTTGATTAGAAAAGTTGATGGTGGATCCTTTTGGATTTCTTTTACCGTTTTGATGATCGGTTTTGGTTGGTTTTCTTGGTTTTAGTTGATTGAATCAAAGGAAAAATGTTTGGTATTTGGTTTTCGCGGATTGATGCTTCGGCGGTTTGTGGTTTTGTCTTCCTTGGCTGAAGACGAAGAAGAAGAGTTTAGTGTTGCGCCTTTTTAGTTGCCTTTTTGGCTTTGACACCAGTTTTGTTGGTTGCTTGGCAAAGAAAAGTATAGTTTTGGGTTCTTGTGTGTCTTACTCTGAGTTTAAAGGAAGTTATTGAAGTTGTGTGCAAAAAACTTAAGATGTGCCGATTTATGTTTTGTGCCTTTGTCAGAAAAGGGTTACTTGACCGCTTGGTTCCCTCATGTGGGAGTCTTTAAGATTGAAACGTGTTTTGGAGATCTCTTGCTTGATCAAGTGTGATTCATGTCCTATTGCAACATTGAGAGTCAAGTTTCTTTGTGAATTTTGGTTGAGTTTTAAAAAGAAAATGCTGCAAACAAAGTAAGTAGTCTTTTGACTGAAATTATTTGTCAATAGTGAGAATTGTTGTTTAGTATGTTAGGTAGCATGTAACAATGTGGTTTATGGAAATGATGTACTTCTAAGTTAATTGGTGAGTTGAATCAATTAAATGTAATTGTTATCTTTAGCTTGAGATTAAATAAACTTCTAGCGTTGTAGATTACTCTGTAGCGATAATGATTAAAGGTGTTAACGTACATGCTTAGAATCTATTGTTTTATCTTAAATGCACATGACCATTGTCAATGTCTAAAGCACTAAATCTTGATGCGCAGTTAGAATATTGAGATGATGTAGCCTACTAACATTGTTAAAGAAACTGGGTTGATTGTTTAAAGATGTTCTAATTTAATATGTTAGTACAGAAATTTAATTGTGTTGGGTTGTGACCTTAACTTGGAAGTTGATTAGAGTTGTTATTTATGATGTTGCAAATTATTAGCATAATTGGAAGTACGCAGCTGTGTTCCTGAAAAGCTAGTATTGACGTCAATTGGAAGAATATAGGTTTTGTTGTTTGATGATGTTGTAAAGGCATCGTGATGGTCTAACTTATTAAATTTATTTTAACTAGTTGGAGTATGTGGTGTAGTGGTAATTTTTTTATAACCTTTGTATAGGGTAGCTAAAAGCAATGTTGTTGTTTTATGATTATGCCCATTTATTGATAGTGATGACTTAGTAGTGGTGGAAATTGTTTAGATCACTTGTTGAAAACCATAGTTAAAATAGAGGAAATTGTAACATGTTGTGATGGAGTGAACTTTGGATAATTAATATGATGAATGATTTTATCCTTAATGAATGTATAACTTAGAGTCTCACTTACGAATTCTACCTGTGGAGATAATATTTACATGTTGAAGTCGTTTGTTAACTGAATAAGTTTCGATTTTTGAGACGTTGACATATAGGTGGTATGAAATTTATAGGTTGATCGTGCTGAAAGATTTGTTGAAGTACTATGTTTCAAATTTAGAATAAGATGTATTATGATATGACGATCCGTAGGGATCATGTCGTTCAAGTCTTGGTTGGGTGTCTTTTTGATAAGCATCATAAACTTTAATTAAAAGTGTTGGGAATGGTAACTAGAGAAAGAATTTGTTATGTAAATTTTGTTAAATCCGGTTGGACCTTCTCAATGAGTAAGTAGTGAATTTTGAAGTCTTTAATGGAAAGCATAGTGGAATACTAGAGATGGTTGTATTTATGCTAAGCTGGTGTTTAAAACCTTTTTGGACTGGTTTGGTTGTTTGCTAGTTTGGTTGAATAATTCCGGGCAAGGTATTCCTTATGTCGTATTTCAGAGTTTCCCTAAACTTGTTGTGATTGGTGCCAATCTTTGGTTTTGGCTAATTTGTTTGGCTTAGGCTATGAGTATGGATTTACACCCAAAAGTTTTGAGTGGATTGCGCTCTTTCGTGTTCAACTGAATTATCTCTGGAAACCATATGTAAAGGAAGTAAATAGATATGGTGGGTTGTGTCGGAAACCCTGGAGTTAGGCACTTAACTTGTAACTCTATTGAGATTAGAGTTGGCTTTATTTGGAAAATGTGTGCGGTGTTTGCAAAGTGCTTCAAAAAGGTGGATCTTATGAACGTTCCATGAGTGATTTTGTTGGTGAAGTGTTTCTTTTGGGAATGAGTCTTTTTTTTTTCTTTGAGAGAATTTGTAGTGGTTGTGGGTGCAGATGTTTGACTTGAGAATTGATGTTCTCTTCCAAAATTTTGCTTTTGGATAAAATGCGATGTTTATCATAAAAGAGATGATGAGCCAGGTCGGTGAGAAAGTCATATATGGATATATGACTAATCCGGTGTGCTCTTGAACAGATTGCATTCATGTTAGGCAACGAGATTTCCTGTGCTTCCTAGCATGAAAATAAAGAATGGATAAATGCTGGAATTTTGGTTATGTTACAGATTTGAGTTTCCCTTTCTTTTGAGAGATACTGTGATGGTTGTGGATTCTTGTGTGTGATTTGAGAAACGATTCCCTTCCAAAATGTTGATTTTGGTGAAAATGAGAGGTTTGGCTTTGGTGAAAGCGAGTTGAGATGTTTTGGTTGTTGAGAACTTCTGTCAAAGAATTATGTGGAGTCTCTCTTTTGTTTGAGTGCTCCCCGATACGAATTGAATCGCATTGAGTAGAGATTTGAGTTTTCCATTGCGGCTTGACTTAGGAAGAGAAAAAGAGTGATCTTTGGATGTTGTCGAGTTCTTTCCAAAGTGGTTTGTGACGTTTTGGGTTCCAGTTGATGAATGTGGTTCAAAAGGTGGTCATGATGGAAGCTTGTGACGTCGGTTCAAATTTTGTTGAGATTATGGTTGGTTGTAAAAAAAGGGTGATGGTAATTTGAAATAAAGTGTTCTGCCGTGAACATTGTCTTAGCTAGTTATCCCTGGGTGTGTGTTATGCCTGGGAGAGGATAGAATGAAGGTGGAATGTGGTTTGTAGTCGAAAGGAAAGTATTGTCGTTGTAGGCTATGTACGTAGATGACATTAGTTAATTTTGATTCTTTGTGAAAAAGGTCAAATAATTGGAAGAGATGGGATTTTGCGTAAATGTTTCTTTGGGGGTTCAAGTTTGGAATCTCGGTTGACCGTTCTAATACTAATGATGAAAAAGGGTTAAATGCTTGTTAAAGGGATGTGTCTCACGATGATTGTGTCATTTTGAGTTTTATGAATCTTGATAGAGTGCTAGAAAGAGGAGATTAGACTTCTGTAGAGTTTAGAAATTGATACCCTCTTTTGTTGAGAAGAATAATCGAGTAAGAGGTATAGTGTGTTTTAGTGATAAAGAAAAAAATCTAGTCTAAGTTGTGTCAGATCGATTTTGAAGATAGTGGGATGAGATATTTGGTTGAGGAAATTCACTGTAATCCAAATTGCTAGGGAATTTCTTTGTCCCTTGGAATTTTTGATAGAAATTGAAGTAAATGAGGAATCGTGACAAGTTGCGCTTAGTTGAGCTAAGTCAAGACACATTTGTCAACAGTTGGATTTGGAGAGTTGGTTTGTTGGTTGTTTCTGTTTGAAGCCTTTGCATGGGTGTTACAATTTCAGTTGCTTGGTTTTAGATTCGAAGGTTGGGTCCCTTGTGGACTTGGTGTTCTCGAGTTGGCGTTCTTCGGATTCGAGGTCAAATCCTATTTAAGGGGGAGGGGGGAGAATGTGACACTACGGAATGACGATTTGAGTCATTCTCGATGTCGGCATTTAGGTATGACTTTGCTATTATGTTTTTGGACCTCTTCCGTGAGTTTGAGCCTTTTCGGGGGAGAATTTGGGCCTTTCCGGGGGAGTTTGGACCCTGTGGAAGATAGTTGAGCCTTGGGGGAAGTAAATGGGCCGTCGGTGGGGGCTTTCTTTGGCCCATGAGGGGGGAAAACTGCCACCCCTTAGGGTTTCCACCCCCATGCGCCCCAGCCCCCTAGCCCCTTGTGTGGTGCGCCCCCTTTCCCCCATAGCCGCCGCCACCCTTGCCCTCTCCTCCCCCATTGCACCACCCCTTCCCCTTCCTCCCCACCTCCTCTAGCTGGCCCTAGGCGTGTTCCACCCCCACCCCTTGCTACCACACCCTTCCTCTCCGTTGTCCTCGCCGTTGGGGAGCTCCACGACGAGAGGATCCGGCTGGATTGGCGCATGGAAGGAGATCGGGCGACCGGGAGGAGTTTTCGTCGGTTCGTCGTTCGTTGGGCTAAGTTATGGTGTTGGGAAATCCTTGGGGTGGATTAGGTGCTATGTTAGAGGTGTTTTTGATGCTTAAAGTTCATGTTTAGGTGCTACCTCTAGATGAGATTAGGGAGTTTGCTATGGTTGTCCCACGTTCTGTCTCGGGTAGATTGGACGTCCGACCTAGGGTTTTAGTTTACACAATTTTAGAAGAGATTTCTTGTTGGCAGTATGTTGAGAAAGTTGTAGATAATTTCAATACCTTTCAGTGGACACCAAGAATGCATAATTCCGAATAGCCGTTTGAAAGTTATGGCTGTTTTACCAAACGTGTTCAAAACTGTGACGTGATTGGGATAGATCGTGTTAATCTGTAGATTAATCAATTTTAGAGGTCGAATCAGTTTTTCCCATTACTTAGAAAAAGCTAGGAAATTTGGACGTCCGACCTAGGGTTTGAGTTTTCGCAATTTTAGAAGAGATTTCTGGTCGGCAATATGTTGAGAAAGTTGTAGATAATTTCAATACCTTTCAGTGGACACCAAGAATGCATAATTCCGATCAGCCGTTTGAAAGTTATGGCTATTTTACCAAACGTGTTCAAAACTGTGACGTGATTGGGACAGATCGTGTTAATCTGTAGATTAATCAATTTTAGAGGCCGAATCAGTTTTTCCCAATACTTAGAAAAAGCTAGGAAATTTCCTAAGCTTTGAGAAAATGTAGTCGTTTACTTAATTTGGAGTCTTAGAACTTAAGTTATGATTGTTGGAAGCCTGCTGTCCCTACGGACATATTGTTCTGTTTTTCAGGTTTTTGGGGTTTCGGGTAGAATCGTTGTGTTCTAAGTTATGTACTTGCTTGGGTGGTATGATATTGAGTGGAAAACATGTATATGCAGGTGGTGTGACCCCAGGAGTGGCATCATCATCTCACCACCCCGTTCCGAAGGGTTAAAGGCAAGTGTATTGTAGTGGTTGCGGCTTAGTGAGCCGTAATGTTTGAATATGAGATGGTTTACACATGTTTTTATGTTATGATGCCATGATTGACTCTTGCTTGTGACATGATGAAAATGGTTTATTATGAGGCTATGCAATGATTAGTTGAGTTTATATGCAAGTTGTTTATGTTTAAGACATATGTTGCATACATGGCATGAAAACTGGCCCGGTCAGTGAGAAAGTCATAACTAGTCCGGTAAGGTCGGTGAGAAAGTTATGACTAATCCTGAGCGTCAATGAATAAGACCTACCTCGTGATTCCATCCATAGTTGTGAATGGAAGCGAGGAGTAGGCACCCTCCATATACGGGATGGAAGGTGAAAGAGGGTGCACGCCGACGAGTGTGCACTCGGCAATACCGGTATGTGCTTCAAGGAGACATGTGCATTGCTTTGCATTATATGATGATATTATATGATGATGTCAATGAGATGCATACAATGTGAATATGAGATGTTTATGATGTTGAATATGAAAAGTAGTGATGAAGGTATTGGAATGTGTTTTCTTGTTCCATTGCAATATACTTGCTGAGTGATGAACTCACGCTTGTGTTTATGTTGTTTTTCTTAGGTACCATGAAACCGGCATGCAGGAAAAAGGGTTTAGCTACACTTCTCCACGTAGCACCACATTTTTTTGTCCATTTATCAATTGGAGACATGATAATAAGAATAGTGCGATGAAACCTTGAGATTTGGTTAATTGCGTGTGCTTGGTCTTATTATTTGATTCGTTTAGCTCATGAAGTGGTTGAATGCTTTATCCTGGACTTATATTGTTGCTACATCAATTGTTATTGCTGTTTTAGTTGTCTTATGTTATGCTATACATTGCCATATTATTGCTGTTGCTTCATTAATGGAAATACAAAGGAGATGCTGTCAAAATTTTTGGTTTTAGCATTTACACCTTTGCTGTAATTTACTTTTTTTTGTGCCATTTAGATGTTGTGTCTATCATGTTTGGTGATATCCAGGGCATACTAGATGCCGGGGTGTTACACAACTGCCTCCCCCTCCTGCCCCAACTCGACCCTAGCTCCCAGGACCGACGCTCCTTCTCTCCTCTCCCCCAGCCGAGTGGCTGTTTTGCCCCCCCAAAGCCAGCGATGCCCCTACCCTCCTCTCCCCAGCCGATAGGCGGCGTCGCCCTCCCTGCCCAACCAGAGTCCAGCTCCTCCCCCTGAGCCACTCGGCGCCGCACTCCCTGCCTCTCCCTGGTCAGCGCGCCTCTCCCCGATCCGGCACCGCCCTGCACTGCCCCTCCTGCTCGGCCACTATCATGACCCGAATCTGCAAATCCGGACCCTCTATGTTTTCAACACTAGTCCAGGATCACGCTAGTGCACACAGTCTCAACGTCGGTAAATACCACAATCATACTCAACGAAATAGTAAAGTACTTTATTGAAAGGGAAATATAACTGGTTGCTCAACCTTATGGTCAAGTTATAAAAGTACGCCTCGCAGGGCTAAAGTCTTACATAATTAAATCTTCAGCGTAAAATAAAGAAAAGCGTGGCACCAACCAATATGCCACAGGCAACTGACTGGGCTCGCCCCTAGTTCGTCGGCTCCTCCTGGAACTCCTCCTCCAATGCTGGCGTTGATTGTTCTTCAACTGATGTTTGATGTTGCAAGGGTGAGTACTTAAAAGCACTCAGCAAGTCATGCACAGAAATGCAATCTAATAGCTACATGCAATGGCTTATTCCAACAATAGGCTAAGAGGTTCTTTTGCAATAAGCAACATTCATAAAATAACAGTAATAGATTGGAAAGTAGTAAAACAGTAATAACAATAATAACTTTCATAAACAGTTTCACAAGTAAAGCATTTATTTACCTAAAGCAGGTTCATCATTTCCATACCAATTGACCCAAAAGTTATTTTCATGAAAGTCTAACCCTTGACTGTAATCATTGAGCAATGTCCAATACTGTGGACTCGACTATTCGAATAGGTTGTATACTCTGCAGAGGTTATACACTTTACCCACAAGATACAACCAAACACCACCAAGGCGAGTGATCATAACAAAGCCTTTCCAAAGCTACTTCTAGACCTGGTACTGCCTGCTAAGGTTTCAACACCAAAGGGACTGGTTACCACACTCAGGGCCCCCCTCTTGCACCATGTGAGCCTATCCGCGAACCCGAGCCTCACACCACTACAACAGTACCAAAGACTAGACATCACAGTTTACTCGGCCAGGTCTGCCCCATTCCAGACTTGTGGCTGTATGTTGCACTCAGTTCAAATTCTTGCAAGGTTAAGTCCTTAGGGTGACTGAGGCAAGACTACCCAAGGATTCACAAGTAACCAAAGAAATAAAACCAAATGTGACCTCCCAAGTGCCACATCTGGCTGACCAGAACAATCTTGCCACTTGCCCCAGTCTAAATCATTTAATCACCCAGTTGATTACCATGCAACACGTGCCATCAACATCATCAACAACACATGTAGCAATTTCCAAAATCATGTTCCATCTCTCATTAAGTTAAGATTAATTTCCGACATTCAAAATTATACCAATAACATGATTGCATGGCTAAGCTGGCTAATTACGGTCTAATTAACCCATGTTGGCAGAGTATAAGTGTCCAACTATTAATCCACATCCTAGGGTGACAAATGATTCATGGCATACAATTATTGTAGACAAGGTGGCATAATCAGATAGGTCACATAACTATTCCCGTAATTACTCAAAAGCATTTTAATTAAGCTAGTATGCAATAATTTAAACCAACATAGTTTTAAAAGTGGGATCAACATGGTCAAAGCATAACTTTCCTTCAAAGAGTACTGGTGCTGGGTCTTACACTTGCTCCTGGGTCAAAACTTCTCCTTCGAAGCCTTCGGGCAGTTCAACGTCTACGCGTATCCGATAAATAAATAACAAATAAATAAAAACAGAGAAAAACTCATGTCAAAACATTAAATAAAATTCACCATTAAATAGAGCTCAATTTTATAAAAATTTAGAAACTGGAATCACCTCAATCGGAGTTAAAACGCAAAAGTTATATCCGTTTGAAGTTTGAAAAATCAATTAAAAGAATAAACTGAATTAATTCATTTATTTTTGTATTGAAAAAATGACATCAGCATTGCATCAGCACCGAATTTCAATTTCGGCCAAATTATTTTTCTAAAGGAAAATCGAATTATGACGTCATGCTTGTGTCATCCGGTCCACGGCTCAGTTTCGGTCTACTGTGGACTCGGTCCACGGAACAGTGCTGAGGCTGATAGGTGGGACACCTAGATGATGTCTGCTGCTGACGTCAGCACGGCTTGGTCGAAACGACTGACACGCGGGCCCCACCGTGACATCAGCATGACATCATCGTGCTGGTGGCCGAGCTGCTGACACGCGGGCCCCACGCTGACGTTAGGGGTGATGTCAGCGGCGATTGGGCGATGACCGCGCTGACCGTGCCGCTTTGGCTCCCGGGTACGTGGCACGATCTGGGCCGTCGATTTGAAATCTGATGGTCACGATTAGATCCAATCTCGCACATTTTGGATTAACGCGATTGATCTGGACCGTTCGATTTAGATCGGACGGCTGAGGATGGATCAAATTCACCGTGTCACTAGGGGGTGACGTGGTATGATCCGGCATTCGACACGTGGCGCGATCTACACCGTGCATTGCAGATCGGATAACTGTGATTACATCTAGCGCTACTACGTGCACTAAATCTAACCGTACGATCCAGATCTAACGGCTGAGATCTAATCTAGCATGGTGTAATATGGGGCTACATGGCTTAATCTGGTGCGTTGGATCTAGATCCAACAGTGGCTAATATATCTAAAATCGTAACACGAGATTTTTGCATGGGTGACGTGGACGAACCTAGGCTGTGCGATGAAGATCCAACGGCTGACAGAGCTCGCGAGGTCGGTGATGTCCACGGCGGAGCTGGCTTGGCCGGAGACGAAGATGATGACACAGCCAATGGCGTTTGGGACGCGCTCCGACAAGGTGAGTGGTACTCTCAGGTGCGCCTCGTCGCGACGGTCTTGGATCTGGGCACCAACACCGCGGAGGATGGCAGACGGCGGCAGAAAACTCACCAAACCCAAAGCAAACCCTAAAGCACTACGGCGAGCAATCTAGGGCTTTCTAGGGTTCCTCAATGGCCGATAGCTAGGGCAAAGTGTGCGCAAGTAGCAGGTGATCCTCGGGCACGCACCCACGCATTAAATACCGGCTTGGATGTCGAGATACGGCGGATTTCGCGGGCGGCCGGTACGAGACGACGGAGTCCGGCTCGGATACGGTGAGGCGACGTGGCGCAATATCCACCGTACACGTGGCTCGATCAACGGCCGAGATTGCCCCTTGCGCAAACGAATGCGATCCGGATCTGGTTGACGTGGCGCATTAACGGCCGTTGGATTGAGATCCAACGGTCGCACGAGTAGGGTTCGGTCGGACTCGAGTCCAGTGCAGACATGGCTCGGTCAGACTCGAGTCTGACTCGGGTCGAACCAACAGTGCAAACCCATTAGGGTTTTCAACGATTTAATATTTAAAATAATTCTAAAAATTCAAATAAATCGAGAAAAATAGCAAAAAACTCAGAAAAATTTCAAAAATTCTGGAAAATACTTTGAGACAAAATTTTATTTGAAACTTTTAAATATT
This sequence comes from Rhipidocladum racemiflorum, assembly GCA_036346355.1. Classification (NCBI taxonomy): domain Eukaryota; kingdom Viridiplantae; phylum Streptophyta; class Magnoliopsida; order Poales; family Poaceae; genus Rhipidocladum; species Rhipidocladum racemiflorum. The sequence continues at coordinate 39,582,080 of CM070578.1, forward strand.
TAAATAACTCAAAAAGGAATTAATTCAAATTAAATCCAAATAAATTCTAGAAAATTCCAAAAATTCAGATAACTCAATAAATTAAACAAAAGCACAAATTTGGGATGTTACAAACCTCCCCCTTAACAGAATCTTGACCCCGAGATTCAGGGCTAACTAAGAAATAGGTTTGGGAACTCCTTCAAATCTTCCTCGCGCTCCCAAGTTGCTTCACTCTCTGAATGATTATTCCACTGGACTCTACAGAAATGGGTTGACTTGTTTTTCATCTCTCGCTCCATTATGTCTAAAATCTTCACCAGGTGCTCTTTATAAGTCAGATCTTCCTGCAACTCGATCGACTCCAAAGGCGTTTGTTCATCTGGCACTCACAGACACTTCTTTAGTTGTGACACATGGAACACATCGTGCACTCCCGCCAACAACTGTGGCAACTCCAATTGGTAAGCAACTTCACCTCTGCAGCTTAGGATCTTGAATGGTCCAACATATCGCAGTCGAGTTTTCCTTTAGCGTGAAATCTCTTAACTCCCTTGAGAGGTGTAACTCTGAGGTATACGAAATCTTTCAGTTCAAAGCTCAAGTCTCTACGATGATTATCAGCATAACTCTTCTGTCTCGACTATGTAATCCTCAACCTTTCCCGGATCATGGCAATCTGCTCTTCAGCTTTTTGAAGAATGTCTGGTCCAAATACATGGTGCTCACCTGTCTCACTCCAATTCAATGGCGTTCGATAGGGTTGACCATACAAAGCTTCAAATGGTGACATCTGTAAACTAGCTTGGTAATTGTTATTGTAGCTGAACTCAGCGTAAGGCAAACACTTGTCCCATAAGGTAGCATTTGCTAGAGCACAAGTTCGCAGCATGTCCTCCAAATCTGATTAACTCTTTCTGTCTGTCCATCCATCTGCGGAAGATATGCTATACTGAAGTTCAAACGGGTCCCCATGACTTCATGCAGTTTATTCCAAAATCTTGAGGTAAATTGGGTACCTCTGTCCGACACTATCTTCTTCGGCACTCCATGCAAATAGACAATCCTTGACATGTACAGTTCTGCTAACCGGTCTCCTGAGTACGTAGTCTTCACGGGTATGAAATGAGCTACCTTGGTCAAACAATCCACGATAACCCATATGGAATCATATCCATGTTGAGTTTTAGGCAAACCGGTAATGATGTCCATTCCTATTTTCTCCCACTTCCATTTAGGTATCTTCAATGGCTGTAGCAAACCAGCTGGCCTCTGATGCATGGCTTTAACTCTTTGACATATATCACATAAAGCAATATGCTCAGCAACCTCATGCTTCATGTTTGGCCACCAAAATCTCTCCTTCAGGTCTTGATACATCTTGGCACTTACCGGGTGAATTGAGTACTTGGAATCGTGAGCTTCCTCCAGAATCAATTGCTTCAGCTCCTTCTTGTTCGGCACACATATGCGGTATTTAATCCACAACGTACCCTGCTCATCCAGCTTGAAGTCCTTAGCCTTGCCTTCATCCATCTTGGACTTGATTCTCTTTATTTTGTCATCATCCTTTTGGCCTTCCCTGATCTGGTCTTCTAAGGTAGGCTTCACTTCCAAGGCTACCAAAAATCCTTCAGGTACCATTTCCATCTTCATTTTCTAAAAATCCTTACATAACTCAGCCTGACTTCCTACCATTAGCATACTCATGGTGTGGCTCTTTCGACTCAAGGCATCGGCTACTACATTAGCCTTGTCAGGGTGATAATGGATTCCGACGTTATAGTCCTTGATCAAGTTCAACCATCTCCGCTGCCTCATATTCAGATCCGACTGAGTGAAGACATATTTGAGACTCTTATGGTCAGTATAAACTTCACATCTATTCCCAATAAGGTGATGACGCCACAACTTCAGAGCATGTACTAGGGCAGCTAACTCCAAGTCATGCGTCGGGTAATTTTCCTCATGTGGCCTTAACTGCCTTGACGCATAAGCGACTACCTTTCTATTCTGCATCAACACGCATCCAAGTCCTTGGCGCGATGCATCACAGTAAATGTCAAAACTCTGATGCACATCCGGCAATACCAGTACCGGTGTGGATGTCAGTCGCTTCTTCAACTCTTGAAAACTCTTCTCGCACTCTGGCGTCCATGCAAACTTCTTCTCTTTCTTCAACAATTGCGTGAGGGGTCTGGAAATCGTTGAGAATCCTTCAATGAATCAACGGTAATATCCCACCATTCCAAGAAAACTGCGGAGCTAGGTCACCGACTTCGGCTGCTCCTAATGCAATACTGCTTCTACTTTGCTAGGATCAACTACAACTCCCTCAGCGGTCATCACATGTCCAAGAAATTCCACTTTACTCTTCCAGAAGTCACATTTGCTAAACTTAGCAAATAACTATTGCTCCCGCAGCTTCTCAAGCACTAGCCTCAGATGCTTTGTGTGTTCTTCTCTCGTCTTGGAGTAAATAAGTATGTCATCTATGAACACGATAACAAACTTATCCAAGTATTCCATGAAAACTCTATTCATCAGGTTCATGAAGTATGCGGGTGCATTAGTCAGACCAAACGACATAACTGTAAACTCGTAATATCCATATCTTGATGAAACTGTAGTCTTCGGTACATCTTCCGACCGAATGTTCAGCTGGTGATATCCTGATCGCAGGTCGATCTTGGAGAAAACTCCAGCTCCTCTTAACTGATCGAATAAGTCATCGATGCTGGGTAACGGATACTTATTTGATTAAGCATGTTCTTGTGGCTCATACTAGATTAAAGTTCACTACTATTAATGTTGATGTTGTACCGTATTCAAATGTTTGAATTTGATAAGCCCACGCCTAGTACATTTTTGTTCTTAATCTTACTATTAGTCCAACATTTGGGCTGCATGCGTTTCCATGATTTATTTGCTGTTGAATCCCTAGTGTAAGATAACGCTTCTCTAAGGCATAAGGTTGGGCAATCTTATTAATCTGCTTGTTGCTATCAATCTTGCTAGATGTTAACTACATGCCTTAAATAATAGGTGTAACTACCTTTACTTTTGATAGAAAAGTATTCATATTTGAAGCATAAAATTTGGCCCTTGCCTATGCTGCTACTAGTGGGTTGCTAAAGAGGGTGGTAGTATTTGCATCTTAAGCTTGAAAGTGTTTCTATTTTATCCATGTCCATTTATTTGGATTGTTTTTGGTGTTCATCTCTAATTTATATTGACGTGAACCTGAGGTAGTTGGCTGAGCTATATAGACGTAAATACATCTACTAAGGAATACCTTGATGGAGTGGTGCATTTTTCTGTGAATTTGTTTAGTCTACATTGCTGTTATGGTGGATTTAAGGATCCTAGTGATGTATCTTTGTAATATAAATTTGATTATGGAAGTTTCAGTTCTAGATGGTTTTGCCAAGGTTCTTCTACACTTAACAAATCCTGAAGCCTAATTGTGCAACTCAAGTTGTCCTGATCATGCGAGCTCGGTTATGATATGGAGTATTCTTTTGTTCTCTAGGGTTGGAGGTTCCTAATACCGCAAACGGGCCGTCAGTTTATCGCCGAGGTTAAAGGCAAGTACATCGTGATGTTGAGTATGGTCGTGAGTAATATGTGATGCTTTCTATTTTATTTAATGCTCTGCAAATTTAGATGAATTTTGGTTGAGAGTGGGCTTTTGGCACGTTTGTGGTTCGAATGAATGGAGATGATACGGGTTTGGTTTAAATGATTATGTCGACTTCCTTTTAGACTGTGTATATGGGAATTACTGAGGCCGTCGGGTTAAGACTACAATGTTATATTTGTTATCGTAATGCCTTCTGGGGAATAGATGCCATTGTGGGTATGGATCATGCTCATTACCTGTTATGATGAGGGTGAGATCATGTGGTAAATGATCATGTGGTAAGGATGAAGGTCGGCGAACAAAAAGAAAGTATGTAAATCGTTTCCTTTGGAAGTGTGTTATCGATTGCATCGGTTGCATTCATGTCCTGCATGAGACAAAGGCCAGGTCGGTGAGAAAGTCATAACTAATCCGGTGAGGTCAGTGAGAAAGTTATGACTATTCCGGAGCGCCACTAGGAGTCATTAAGAGTAGGCCCCCTCCACGGGATGGAAGGGAAAGAGATGGTGCATGTCGACGGGCGTGCACTCATTATACCAGTATAATTGATGAAAAGGTGCATGAGCATGAATGCATTCATCATTTCATTGCATTGCATTGCTAACGAAAGTCTACAGAGTGATGTGGAAAAAGAAATAAAAGGGGGTTAAGATGTCGAATTGTGGTCTCAAGTAAAGATGAGTAAGGATCGTGATATTATCGGTTTTATTTCTTTCCATTTCTACTTGATGAATTCAATTAAGAGTGGTTGTTATGGTGTTGCTTAGAAAATTCTATTTGGCAATGTTTATCCCTTTAGTGTACTTGTTGAGTCTTTGACTAACATTTGTTTGTTTATTGTTTGTAGGTACCTTGGCGCCGACATGCATGGATGGGAGTAGTGGCACGAACACTTGTTGAATCACCGTAGTTTCATATTGACGTGTCACTTCTAATCTTTTTGAGTTCATGTCTTGTAATTAATTTGTGGTAGTAATTTATGTGCTTAGTTGGGTCAAGACGGTTAGTTGAAACCATGACCCATGTTTGTGCTTGGTTGGTTACCATTAGTTGCTTATGTTGTTGTTATATTAAATGCTGTCTTTTATCTGCTGAGTGGATGTCCTAGTTTTAGGGGAGGTGCTGCCGAAATTTCTAATAATTTCGGTAAGTTGCTAAGTACGTTAGCTTGTTTGATAAATTATTTTATTGTCTTGTGCTAGTGGATCTTTGAGGGCATAACATTCAGGGCACGTGCGATGCCGGTTTTAGGGGAGGTGCTGCCGAAATTTCTAATAATTTCGGTAAGTTGCTAAGTACGTTAGCTTGCTTTGCTAAAATATTTTAGTGTCTTGTGCTAGTGGATCTTTGAGGGTGTAACATTTAGGGTAGTGCTGGGGTGTTACAATAATAATATTAGGTGTCGCCTAAATAATTTAGAAGAATATAGTTGGCATACTTCTCATAGTCAACTCAATTTAATTGTAGATCTTTTATATAATATTTATATAAGTTGGGGTAAAAGACAAGACGATTAAGATTTAAAGTTTGAAATTTATTTGATGAACTATAAATATCCATCAAGAAAAAATTTGTTAATAAATAAAAATATATATTTATTACTTCAACTGCTTAGAGAAGATAAGGTTAAGAATACAAAAATAAACCAAAATATTGACTACGTGATGTGCCAGATAACTCTATTGTATAATAAACTTGAACCATTTGAAGATATAGAAACCACTCTAGATAAAAGGGAAGTTATAATTTTTTTACAAAAGATAAAAGAGTTAGAACAAAGAATTGAACAAATTAATTAGTTAGTTAAAAAGTTAAAAATTTGGTACTTCTATAATATATGTTAGAATACGACGAGGCACTAAAGAAATAGAGAAATGTTTGATACATTCGGTAGGCTTTTTCTAATTACGTACCACCAAAAGGATACTCTAAGGTTATAATGAAGTAAAATAATACTATCCTTCAACTTTTGCTTCAAATACTAGATAAGTTAAAAAGTAAAGAAAATTGTAAAGAAATAGTATTAGCTTCATTAGGATTAGTAACATCCACAAGAGCCATAAACTCAAAAAAATGGACATATCTAAATGCTTCATAAGAGGAGATAACAAACTCCAATTATTAACTAAAGATGTAAGACCTCTAACTCTAATGGATAGACTAAAAGGAAAGAAAAAAGACATTGATAATCTAGAAGATATCATAGATTTAGAAATATATAAAATAGACACACTAAGAAATATAAAACCATAGCAAATATATCGGCTATTAATGTTTGAAAGCAAAACAAGATTATATAGAATATCTAGAGAAATATAATTAAGTGTTTTAAAAAAACCAGTAGAGTTGAAAATAGTAAGCAAGTAATTTGAGAATGGTTTCAAATATTTAGGTTATAAATATATATGATGACAATTGTCTGAGGCCCATTAAATGATTATGGCTTTTGAGAAGCTAGTCACATACTCATAAATACATCCCATATAACAAAGAAACACATTAAATGTCTCGGTCAAAAGTTACTATTGACCACGAAAATAACCACTCAACCTAGAATATAGGTCGGACGAAACCTAAGCTTCTACCAGGTCGACAATAGACTGACCTAGAAACCATTACAGATCGGTCATAGTGTCCTTTATCATACCGACCTAAGTAACGATTGGGTAAATCCCTACCCCGACCTAAATCAGGTCGGGAAGGAATATCTGTGCAGGGATTACGTGCAAAAGAAGCTTTCTCTAATGAGTATAGACAATCATTTGGAAATTACTCCCTACTAAGAGGCGCCTCTCTGTAGGATTGAAGTTGTAACACCACGGAGTGTCGTAATCTTATAAAATGTGGATGTTGAGGTCAAAACATTATAAAATATGTAAATGGAGGTTAAAACTTTACGTTATGCCGTTTATAGCGTGTTTTTGGGTCGTTTTCGGGTGTTTGGGCCTCTCCGGGGGACTTTGGGCCTTGGGGTTGAGTTGGGCCTCCGGTGGAAGGGTTTGGGCCCAAGGGGGGGACTTTTGGGCAGCCAAATCTGGCCCCCACCCCTTGGTGCGCCCCAAACTTCCTCTCCCAACCCTAGCCGCCACCCCCTAGCCCCCCATGCGCCTCCACCCTTCCCCTTCCTCTCCATCTTCCCCCATGGCGCCACCACCCCTCTCCTCCCCTCTCCACCTCCCTTGCTGCCCCTAGGGGAGTTCTCCACCTCAATACCTCGAAGATCCATCCATTGGAGCGCTCCGCGATGAGGAGATCCGGTGGATTTGGAGCGAGGAAGGAGATCGCGCGAACTGGGAGGAGATCCGTTGGGTTTTCGGTCGTCGGGTGAAGGTATGGCCATGGGAATCCTTGGGGTTGGGCTAGGTAATGTTCTAAGGATGATTATCAAGTTTTTAGATCAATTGGTGGTGCTGGATTTGATTAGAGTAGATAGATTCTTGAGTTGGTCACGTCCTCTGTTTCGGGCAGCATGAGCAGTCGACCTAGGGATTAGGTTTTCGCCAATTTACAGTCGGAATCTGGTCATACGGATATTGAAGAAGTTGTAGATAATTTCATTATCTTTCTGTGGATATAAAGAACGTCCAATTCCGCTCAGCCGTTTGAAAGTTATGGTTGTTTTACCGAGCGTGTTAAAATCTGTGACGTGATTGGAACAGATCACGGTATTTGTAGATTAAACAACTTTAGAGTCCGAATAAGTCTTTCCATATACCTAGAGAAAGTTGGGAAATTTCCTAAGCTACGCGAGGCTGTACTCGTTTAATTGATTCGGAGTTTTAGAACCCGAGTTATGCCTTTTGGAAGGCTGCTGTCCCGACGGGACAGAATCTCTGTTTTTGGGTTTTGCGAGTAGTTGGCAATGTCGGGGTAGATGAGGGTTTGCGTACTGTTTTGTGGACATGATTGTGAGTGTGTGGTACCTATGTGCAGGTGGTGTGACCCCTGGAGTGCCCTCTTCATATCGCCAATCCGTCGCCCGTGGTTGAGGCAAGTGTATTGGAATGGGTAGCGGATTGTGGGTTGTTTGATTGATTGAGATTGAAATTTGAATATATGATATGTTCACATGCCATGCTTTAATGTTTGCCATTGATATGATGAATATGTTTATTATGTGATGATGCCATGTGTTATTGTACAAGTTATCCATGATGATGCCATATGTTAATGTACAAGTTATTCATGATGTTGGCATATTTGCATACATGGCATGATACATGGCCCGGGCGGTGAGAAAGTCATAACTAGTCCGAGGAAGGTCGGTGAGAAAGTTATGACTATTCCAGAGAGCCAATGAGTAAGTCCTACATCGTGATTCCATTCACCGCGGTGAACGGAAGCGAGGAGTAGGCACCCTCCATCTTCGGGATGGAAGGGGGGAGAGGGTGCACACCGACGGGTGTGTACTCAACCATACCGGTATGAGTTTCTGTAACACCCCAAAATTTTGCTTCTCTTAAATTCATGTGTGATTTGGCACTTTGGTGAATTTTTGGAATTTTCTGGAATTTATTTGGATTTATTTGGAATTTATTTGAATTTATTCCATTTTGAAATAATTAAAGAATTTAATTTTGCAAATAAAATTTTGTTGAAAATATTTTATTTGAGTCCAAAATGTTCCAAAATATTTTCCAGAATTTTTCTGGAATTTTTCTGAGTCTTTTGCTATTTTTAATGAATTAAATGAATTACTGGGAATTATTTTAAATATTAAATCATTGGAAATTCAAACTCGGGTCAAGTAATCGTTCATCCGATCGAGCCCGAGTCAGACTTCGTGTTCGAGTCCGACCCGAGCCACGTGACTCGACCGAACCCACTCTAACTCCTAATCAATCCCAACCGTTGGATCAAGATCCAACGGCCGAGATCCGCCAGACGTCTCGAGCCGTATCCGCCCGGATCCGATCGCGCGGCGATCGCGGGCCGCTGATCGCGCCACGTGGACGGGCCGAGAGTCGCTTGCTCTCCGCCGAGTCCGAAGCCGGACTCGCCGCCGCGCCCGCCGCCGCAAAGAACTAGGTTTCCGTCTAGGGCACGAACGCCGAGGCTATTTAAAGCGTGAGATGTCCCCCGAGGTTGCCCTCATCCTTGCGCACCCGTTCCCCCGAGCCATCTCGCCTGAGCCGCCGCCGTTGAGCCGCAATCGCTCGCCGGAGTTGTCTCTTCCCTCCGCCGAGGTTTGCGCCAAGCTTCGTCGCCGTCCGTCGCTTTCCGCCGAGAAGGAGCTCAGATCTGGGATCCCCGCGACGAGACGCACCCGAAGGAAGGATTCATCTCGCCGGAGAAGCCCCGTAGCGCCGCGCCCTTGGTCATCGTTCCCGTCTCCGGTGCCCAGGCCCCGCCGCGCCATCGCCGGACTCGAAGCTCATGGACCGCCGATCCAGATCGGACGGTTGAGGTGAGTTCACGTGTTCTAAACCCGATTAGATGCGGGCCGCTGGATCAAGATCCAGCGGTTCACAATCGCCACGCGGTCAGCAGCAAAGACGATTATAGGATTAGATCTCGACCGTCCGATCTAAATCGAACGCCCACGATCAACGCAGTAGTTTCAACGCGTGTTAACCCTGGATCTAATCCGCCGCTGATTTTCAAACCAACGGGCCGTGATTGGCGCCACGTGTCGGGAAGTTGGGACCGACGCGGTCAACAGCGCCCACGCGTCGCTGTGGCAGGACGCCGACACGCGCCCGCGTGTCGAGGGCCGCGATGTCACGGGCCGTCCCAGCCGAGCGCCGACGTCACCCATGACGTCCACAAAGGTCCCACATGTCGCCGACCGTGGCCGAGCCTCGCCGACGCCAAGAATGACGTCACCCGAGTGGACCCACCTGTCAGCGACCGTGAGCCGTGGACCGAGTCCACCGTGGACCCGAGCCAAGCGTGGACCGAGTCCATGGGCCATTTGACGTCGACTAGCCAATCAGATCGACACGCGGTCCATGCCTTTGGCCTTAATAATTAATTTCCGAAAAAGAAAATGATTTATTAATTCGAAATATTGATTCAAATTTAGATTCAAACTTCAAACGCTTATAACTTTTGCGTTTCAACTCCGATTTGAGTGATTCAAATTTCTAAATTTGTATTAAATTGAGATCTACCTAAATATGAATTTTATTTAATTTTTGGACTAAAGTTTTTCTCTGCAAAATTATTTAATTGATTATTTAAACTTTAATAAATCATAACTTTTGCGTTTTAACTCCAAATTTGATGATTCCAGTTTCTAAAAATCCAGAAAATTATGTTCTCTCTGTTTATGGATTTTATTTGGAGTTTTGGGATGTTTTTGCCTATTGTTTATTTGTGTTTTGCTATTTGCACGCTTTACGAGTAGACGTTGAAGTGCCGGAAGGATTCGAGGGAGAAGTGTTGACTCAGGATCCAACTCAAGACCAAGAGCAAGTGCTTTTTGAAGGCAAGTTGTGCTTTGACCATGTTGATCCTATTTCGAAATCTATTTTGATTTAAACTATTGCATGCTAGTTCAATTAGAAAGATACTTTGTTTAAACCTGGGGGTTAGATAAATACCAATTTGCGATATGACACCTTGATTATCTAGGTATGTGCCATGACCCTTTGTCACCCTAGTTGTGGTTTACTAGTTGGACATTATTAAATTGCCAACATGGGTTTAGACCGTTGTAGTATCTTTGCTTAGACACCTTTCTGAGCTCATGACATGATTTTGGACAATCAAATGTTAATATTGACTTAATGATATATTGAACCTGTTTTGGAAAAGTATCATGTGATGTTGGTTGCACGTGGTGCATGGTAATCAACTGGGGTTTGATAAACAGTTTTCGACCGGGGCATGTGGCAAGAGTAATCAGGTGGGCCAGTTGTGGCATTGGGAGTGATGATTTGGTTTTTCGGGTAGTCTTGCCCTGGTCACTCTAAGGACTTAACCTTGCAAGCCTTTGAACTGGGTCATACTTGCAACCACATGGCTGGAATGGGACGGCCCTAGTTGACTAAGTCGCTAAGGACTCACTTGTGGAGCCTCGTGGTGTCGATACACCGCTTGTGTGATTGTACTGTGAGTCAGGATCGTGGTCGTGGGCCGTACCCATCTAACGGTGTGTTGGTCCCATACTTCGCCTTGGCTAAGGGAAGGGATGGTGTAGAGCACGTCTAGGAGAGGACCACTGTGTTGTTTGAGGCTTCCGAAAGGCTTTGTTACTGAACTCGCCTTTGTGGTGTTTGACTGTATCTTGTGGGTAAAGTGCATAACCTCTCTGCAGAGTGTAGAATCTATTTGAATAGCCGAGTCCACGGCATCGACAATGCTCGGAATTACAAATAAGGGTTAGACTTTCTGAAAATAACTTGGATTTGAAAAGTTGGGTTGGTTTAATAATGAAGATGATGGAAATGTGGTTTAGGATGGGGAAAATGTTTATTAAATTTCCTGAAAAGTTATTTATGCTTTACTTATTTCTACTGCTTTCGAATCTACTTTTATTACTTGTCAAAAGCTGTTTACTGCAAATATACCCTGAGCTATTCCTTTGTACCAAGCCATGCATATAGTATATTAGCTTGCATTCTGTGCATGACTTGCTGAGTACCAAGTACTCACCCTTGCCTCAACACAATACCAGTTGAAGAGGAGACTACGCCCGGTTTCGGAAGAGGAGTTCCAAGAGGACCCGCTCTACTTAGGGATGCGAGCCCGGTCGATTTGCACATGGTATATCTTGGATGGCGCCACGAAGTTTATTTGATTTTCCGCTGCTGTTATTTCTCTTTTAATAAATTTTGCCTTGCAAGGCATATATTTGTAACTTGGCCATAAGGTCAAGTAACCCTTTGGTTATTTAAATAAAGTACTTTGATAATATCGATTGGTATGATTGTGATATTTACCGATGTTAAGACTGCGTATGTGCACTAAGCGCGTTCCTGGACTAGTGCTGAATACACAGAGGGTCCGGATTTGCAAATTCGGGGTCCCGACAGAGGTGGTATCAGAGCCATACTTGACTGTAGGCTCAACCCTAAGCTAGAATGGTCGTAGTGAGGATAAAACCTATTTTCTAAAGCTAAAAATTTGTGAAGACAAGAAATGACATCTCGACTTATCCCCTTCTCTCTTTTCTTGTCTCTTGCTGAAATTTTCCCTTACCTTGTCACAATTTAAAGATTCCGGGTTCTTACGTAAAGCACTCTTGTGTGAGATGGAGGAAGAGTTCAACCACGTTGATCTCGGGAGTTGGTCACGCTGCTGAGAACTTTGGCATATGCTATGACTCGGAGATTTTGAGAAGCCCCAATACCAAGTGGAAGTGATCGGACAAGCGAGGATTGATCAAGGCTTGTGACGTGAGGATTGAGGTACCGCTAGGAAAAGGGCCCGTGCAATCGCCTCGAGATACACTGCCTGACCGCCAGAGATCTACAATGCAGATGGGTATCCAAGAAGTATCACGACGAGCAATGCGGCACATTACCCGTATCCACGCCAGAGAATTGAGAGTACGGTGTTCGCTACCATCCGCAAGGCAGCGATAACCTTCGACCGAAGGAGATTCAGGATGAGGATGCCACGGTTACACGGTTGGCACGATTTGTCGTCGCCAGGAGGATGTACTAGATAATACAAGCAAGGAGCTACGAAGGCCCGCAAGGAGATCACGACAGAGAAGAACAGATGGCGGGAAGCTCAAGAGTATGTGGCACATCTTCTGCGAAGGATTGACGAGTTGGAGATGACTTTGTACGGACTGCACCTGCAGAGCGATTTGAGCTACACGAGCCAGATCCAGAGGAGTCGATCTCGATGAGGACACCGCTTCTTCGACTACCACAGAGGACACGCTTTGGACATGGCGATCGCTACGCCTTATGCCACAAAGACCCGCACTGTGCCGTGGAGGTTTTCTCTCGATGAGTGAGCATAGGTTCTATAGTGAGACTCCTTCACGAGTCGTCACATAGAATAAAGAGTCACCCTTTAGGCGTTAGACTCGGAGTTAGTTCGATTTGGATTTGCTTTGTTTCTTTGAGTGTGCAGTATGTGTTGCAAGGCCCTTAGGCATTGTAAGCGACCATACCAAGTTATTAATAATAAAGATGGACCTTAAGGCTACACCTTTTCGCCCGCATAAGTTCCATATTACTTGTCTATTCTTGTTTCCCTCTCATCTCTAAACCTAGAGCGAATCGGACAGATGGTGAACACCGTGGAAACTTTGGAAGCAATGGGAGTGGATCTCGCCCGTAAAACCCCAATGATGGAGCACCAAAGACCGCCACCGATATGCAGAATTTCTCGAGCGTTTCTTGCTGCCCAGACTCGCTTGATGCATGCTATGATGCAACAAATGCAGCACGCCATCGCTTTGCCAGGCCAGCTAATCAAGTTAATCAGTGACCACGCTGTAATACAAGGCCGCCGAGTTCATGAGGACTCACCCACCCACTTTCTCTCGGGAATGCCAATCCATTGGAGGCCGATGATTGGTTACGATCACTTGAGAGCAAGCTACACCTAGCTCAATGCATAGGGAATGAGAAGGTACCTTACGCTTCTCATCAGTGGGAAGGAACAATGGCCGAATGGTGGGAGAACTTCGTACACGCAGAGAACCCTCAAGATATCACTTGGGAAGAGTTCACACCGCATTCCGACAAGATCACGTGCCTGAAGGAATCATGGACCTTAAGAAGGAGGAGTTCAGAGCACCGAAGCAAGGTAATCGACCGGTGGCCGACTACCTGAACAAGTTCACCCAGCTAGCACGCCACGCACTGAGGATGTAGCGGCAGATGAATCCGCATGCCTCGCTTTATGAAGGACTCAACTCAGATTGCAAGTAGGGTTGATCACCCACACCTTTCCAGATTTCCAAGAATTGGTGAATAAGGCACTTATTCTTGAGGACAAGCGCAAGGAACCGGATGAGAACAGAAGCGCAGGATGCAACAAAGAAGGATCACGTCCAAGCGCACAATCAGCTTGAGAGTTGCACCAAATCAATTCTTCAGATTCCAACCACGAATGCGACAAGGACACCATCCTCAAAGCACCAAGACCGCCAATCGTAACTACCAGACCCACTTCGCTAGAAACGCTTACCTGTGCAAAGAAGGAACAAGGAGACGCCAGCTACAATCGCAACGAGCCAGACACTTTGCCAACAGCTTGTCCAAAGAAGACAGCAGAGCGACTCCCGCCGCTTCAACCTAGGAACCACCCCGCCTAGGACGCCAGACCAGAGCCACACCCTGCATCGTGGTGAGAGGCCGAGTCAACCATGTCACCGCAGATGCACCGCAGAATGCTACTGACGTCAGTCTTTGGGTAAGTTACTTGTTAACTCGATTACACCGCAGCAGCTTTGTTTGACTCGAGCTTCGCATTCGTTTGTTTCGCAAGGCTTTGCTGCTAGAAATGACTTGAGAATTGCAAGACTTAAGTGCATGCTTTTAGTTCAAACCCTGGTTCCGAACTCCGAACGGAAGTAGGATGTTCCGGTGAGAATACTAATAGATGGAATAGAGTTCCTAGCAAACCTTATAATTTTGGAGACCTGCACCTTAGATGTTATATTGGGAATGGATTGGTTATCCAAGCACAAGGCTGTATTGGATTGTGGACGAAGGACTATCTCAGCTTGAGAGCCCGTGTGGGAAGAAAGTGGAATTTCAAGCCACTGCAGCTTAGAGATGGACAAATGATGGTTAACAGCATTCAAGGCAATCAGCATAGAGGATGTCTCAAAGAGTGAATGAGTACCCAGATGTTTTTCCCGAGGATCTACCCGTATGCCGCCAGACAGGGGACATAGAATTTGTAATAGAGCTTGTACCAGTACAAGACCGATAGCAAAGAGACTCCTATCGGATGTCTACCGAGGAGTTGGTAGAGATGAAGAAACAAATAGAAGAGTTAATGGATAAAGGATTTATCGTACCAAGTTCGCCGTGGGGAGCACCAGCTTTGTTTGTCAAGAAGAAGGACGGAGTTTCAGGATGTGCATTGACTACCGTGCACTCAATGAAGTCACCGTGAAGAATAAGTATCCGCTACCCAGATTGATGATTTGTTTGATCAGCTTAAGAGGAGCCGGAGTTTTCTCCAAAATTGATCCGAGATCGATACCATCGATTGAAGATCCGATCGTAAGATATTCAAGATCGCATTCTCGCCAAGATATGGACATTACGAAGTTTCTGATTATGTCCTTGGGCCGATTTAATGCGCCAGCTTATTTCATGAATATGATGAATAAGGTGTTCATGGAATATTTGGACAAGTTTGTCGTCGTGTTCATAGATGATATCCTAATCTACTCCAAAACAGAGGATGAACATGCCGAACACTTAAGGCGAGTTTTGGAAAAGCTGAGGGAACAGCAACTTTTCGCCAAGTTCAGCAAGTGTGATTTTTGGAAGGACAAGGTGGAGTTTCTTGGACATGTAATGACCGCAGAAGGAGTCGCCGTAGATCCAAGCAAAGTAGAAGCTGTGTTACATTGGGAGCACCAAGACTGACCGCATTCGGAGTTTCCTTGGAATGGCAGGATACTACCGCCGTTTCATCGAAGGCTTTTCGACAATTGCGAAACCTCTTACGCAATTGCTGAAGAAGGAAAAGAAGTTTGCATGGACGCCAGAATGTGAGAAAGGATTTCAGGAGCTGAAAAGCGATTGACATCAAGACCGGTGTTAGTTCTACCTGATGTTGCTCAAAGCTTCGATATTTATTGTGACGCATCGCGCCAAGGACTTGGATGTGTGCCGATGCGTAATGGAAAGGTCGCCGCTATGCATCAAGGCGATTGAGGCCGCATGAGGAAAATTATCCGACACATGACTTAGAGTTAGCTGCCGTAGTGCATGCTTTGAAGATATGGCGTCACTATCGATTGGAAACAGATGTGAAGTGTATAACGGATCATAAGAGCCTTAAGTACATATTCACCAAATGGATCGAATATGAGGCAGAGGAGATGGTTAGAGTTGATCAAGGACTACAATGTTGGAATCCATTACCATCCCTGAAGGCCAACGAGTAGCCGATGCTCAGTCGGAAAAGCCATACCGTGAGTGCGCTGCTAGCCACAAGTCGATGAGCTATGTGAGGATTTTCGTAAAATGAAGATTGAGGTTGTACTCTAGCGGATTCTTGGCCACATTAGAAGTAAAGCCTACCTTAGAGGATCAGATCCGAGAAGGACAAAGGATGATGACAAGATCCGCAGGATTAAGTCCGTCAAGGAGGAAGGCAAAGGCAGGACTTCAAGTTGGATGAGCAAGGCACGTTGTGGATGAAGGATCGTATTTGTGTGCCTAACAAAAAGGAGTTAAAGCAAACTGATTTTGGAAGAAGCCCATGACTCCAAGTACTCAATTCACCCTCGAAGCGCCAAGATGTATCAGATCTAAAGGAGAGATTCTCGGTGGCCGAGTATGAAACGAGAAGTTGCCGAGCATGTTGCATTGTGCGACGTATGCCGTAGAGTCAAGGCAATGCATCGAGAGACCAGCGAGATTGCTACACCGAAAATACCTGAGTGGAAGTGGGAGGAAATCGGAATGGATTTCATTACCGGTTTGCCAAGACTCAAGGAGGTTATGACTCCATATGGGTTATAGTGGATCGCTTGACTAAAGTAGCCCATTTTATCCCCGTGAAGACCACTTACTCGGGAGATAAATTAGCGCACTGTACATGATCGATTGTCTGCTTGCACGGAGTGCCAAAGAGGATTGTATCGACAGAGGTACCCAATTTACCTCAAGGTTCTCGAATAAGTTGCATGAGGCCATGGGAACCCGCTTAAACTTCAAGATGACTTATCATCCACGAGACGGATGGACAGACCAAAGAGTCAACCAGATTCGAGGATATGTTGAGAGCTTGTGCATTGGCTTATGCTACCTCTTGGGATAAAAGTTTGCCGTATGCCGAGTTCGATTACAACAATAGTTATCAAAGCGAGTTCTGAGATGTCACCTTTTGAGGCATCAGATGGTCGACCACCTGTCGGACGCCATTGAATTGGAATGAGACTGGCGAGCGCCGTGTCTTTGGGCACGATATTCTTCAAGAGGTCAAGAGCGGTCGCTGTGATTAGGGAAAGGTTGAAGATAGCCCAATCTCGACAAAAGAGTTATGCCGACAATCGTCGCCGAGATTTGAGTTTTGAACCGTAAGACTTTGTATACCTCAGAGTTACGCCTCAGGAGTTAAGAGGTTCCATGCCAAAGGGAAACTTGCACCCTGCTATGTTGGACCATTTAAGATTTTGAGCCAGCAGAGGCGGTTGCTTACCACCGGAGTTGCCCACAATGCGTTAGCAGGAGTACACGACGTATTCCATGTGTCCCAGCTTGAAGAAATGTCTCCTGTTCCCGAGAGCAGACATCGCTAGAGTCAATCGAGCTGCAAGAGGACTTGACTTAAAAGGAACATCCTGTGAGGATTCTCGACACAATGGATCGAGAAACTAGAAACAAGTCAACCCGCTTTCAGAGAGTTCAAGTGGAGCAACCATGAAGAAAGCGGGGTTTACTTGGGAGCGCCGAAGAGGATTTGAAGAAAGAGTTTCCAAACCTATTCCTTTAGTAAGCCACGAATCTCTGGGACGAGATTCTATTAAGGGGGAGGTTTGTAACACCCCAAAATTTTGCTTCTCTTAAATTCATGTGTGATTTGGCACTTTGGTGAATTTTGGAATTTTCTGGGATTTATTTGGATTTATTTCGAATTTATTTGAATTTATTCCCTTTTTAAATAATTAAAGAATTTAATTTTGCAAATAAAATTTTGTTGAAAATATTTTATTTGAGTCCAAAATGTTCTAAAATATTTTCCAGAATTTTTCTGGAATTTTTCTGAGTGTGTTGCTATTTTTAATGAATTAAATGAATTATCGGAATTATTTTAAATATTAAATCGCTGGAAATTCAAACTCGGTCAAGTATCGTTTCATCCGACCGAGCCCGAAGTCAGACTCGTGTTCGAGTCCGACCCAGCCACGTGACTCGACCGAACCCACTCCTAACCCTAATCAATCCCAACCGCTGGATCAAGATCCAACTACCGAGATCCGCCCGTCTGGGCTTCGAGCCGTGATCCGCCCGGATCCGATCGCTGCCGCGGCGATCGTGGCCGCTGATCGCGCCACGTGACGGCCGAGAGTCGTCGCTCTCGCCGAGTCCGGCCGGACTCGCCGCCGCGCTCGCCACAAGAAAGAACTAGGTTTCCGTCTAGGCACGAACGCCGAGGCTATTTAAAGCGTGAGATGTCCCCGAGGTTGCCCTCATCCTTGCGCACTGCCTCCCAGAGCCATCTCGCCCGAGCCGCCGCCGTTGAGCCGCAATCGCCGCCGGAGTTGTCTCTTCCTCTCGCCGAGGTTTGCGCCGCTTTCCGCTGCCGTCTCGTCGCTTCCTTCCGCCGAAGGAGCTCAGATTCGGGATCCTCGCGACGAGACGCACCCAAAGGAAGGATTCATCCCGCCGAGAAGCCCGTAGCGCGCGCCCTTGGTCATCGCTCCTGCTCTCCGGTGCCCAGGCCTCGCGCGCCATCACCGACTCCGCGAGCTCGTGGACCGCCGATCCAGACGGACGGTTGAGGTGAGTTCACGTGTTCTAAAACCCGATTAGATCTGGACCGCTGGATCAAGATCCAGCGGTTCCACAAGCAATCGCACGTCTTTGTAGCGATGACGATTATAGGATTAGATCTGGACCGTCCGATCTAAATCGAACGCCCACGATCAACGAGTAGTTTCAACGCGTGTTAACCCTGGATCTAATCCGCGCCGCTGATTTTCAAACCAACGGCCGTGATTGCGCCACGTGTCGGGAAGTTGGACCGACGCGTCAGCGGCCCACGCACGCTGCAGTGCAGGACGCCGACACGCTGCCCGCGTGTCGAGGGCCGCGATGTCACGCTGTCCCAGCCGAGCGCCGACGCCACCCATGACGTCACAGTGGGTCCCACATGTCAAGACTGCAGGTGTCGGGACCCGAATTTGCAAATCCGGACCCTCAGGTATTCAAGACTAGTCCAGAACGCGCTTAGTGCACACAGTCTTAACATCGGTATATATCACAATCATACCAAACGATACTATCAAAGTACTTTATTTAAATAATCAAAGGGTTACTCGACCTTATGGCCAAGTTACAAATATATGCCTCGTAAGGCGAAACTTATTCAGAGAAAAATAATAGCAGCGGAAAATCAAATAAACTTCGTGGCGCCATCCAGTATACCACGAGCAACTGATCGGGCTCGCATCCCTAAGTAGTCGGGTCCTCTTGGAGTTCCTCCTCCAATGCTGGCGTAATCTCCTCTTCAACTGGTATTGTGTTGAGGCAAGGGTGAGTACTTGGTACTCAGCAAGTCATGCACAGAATGCAAGCTAATATACTATATGCATGGCTTAGTACAAAGGAATGGCTTCAGGGTATTTTTGCAGTAAACAGCTTTTGAAAAGTAATATAAGTAGATTCGAAAGCAGTAGAAATAAGTAAAGCATAAATAACTTTTCAAGAAGTTTAACAAACATTTTTCCCATCCTAAACCATAATTCCATCATCTTCCTTGTTAAACCAACCCATCTTTTCAAAACCAAGTTATTTTCAGAAAGTCTAACCCTTGACTGTAATTCCCGAGCATTGTCCAGTACCGTGGACTCGGCTATTCAAATAGATTCTACACTCTGCAGAGGTTATGCACTTTACCCACAAGATACAATCCACTCACCACGTCAGCCGTGAATCGCCATACAAGAGTATGCGAATGAGCGATCATAACAAAGCCTTTCGGAAGCCTCAAACAACACAGGTGGTCCTCTCCCAGACGTGCTCTACACCATCCCTTCCCTTAGCCAAGGCGAAGTATGGGACCAACACACCGTTAGATGGGTACCTGGCCACGCCACGATACGCTCCCCGCATAATCACACAAAAGGTGTAATCGACACCCTCGAGGCTCCACAGGTGAGTCCTTAGCGACTTAGTCAACTAGGGCCGTCCCATTCCAGCCATGTGGTTGCAAGTATGACCCAGTTCAAAGGCTTGCAAGGTTAAGTCCTTAGAGTGACCAGGGCAAGACTACCCGAAAAACCAAATCAACACTCCCAATGCCACACCGCCCACCTGATTACTCTTGCCACATGCCCGGCCGAAATCAAGTTTATCAAACCCCAGTTGATTACCATGCACCACGTGCCATCAATCATCACATGATACTTTTCCAAAACAGGTTCAATATATCATTAAGTCAATATTAGCATTTGATTGTCCAAAAATCATGTCATGAGCACGTGAAAGCGTGTCTAAGCAAGATACTACAACGATCTAAACCCATGTTGGCAATTTAATAATGTCCAACTAGTAAACCACAACTAGGGTGACAAAAGGTCATGGCACATACTTAAGTAATCAAGGTGTCATATAGCAAATTGGTATTTATCTAACCCCCAGGTTTAAACCAAAGTATCTTTCTAATTGAACTAGCATGCAATAGTTCAAATCAAAATAGATTTTCGAAATAGGATCAACATGGTCAAAGCACAACTTGCCTTCAAAAGCACTTGCTCTTGGTCTTGAGTTGGATCCTGAGTCAATACTTCTCCTTCGAATCCTTCCAGGCACTTCAACGCCTACTCGTAAAGCGTGCAAATAGCAAATACACAAATGAACACTATGCAAAGATCCCAAAACTCCAAATAAAATCCATAAACAGAGAGAACATAATTTTCTGGATTTTTAGAAACTGGAATCGCTAAATTTGGAGTTAAAGCATAAAAGTTATGATTATTTAAAGTTTAAATAATCAATTAAATAATATTACAGAGAAAAACTTTAGTCCAAAATTAAATAAAATTCATATTTAGTTAGATCTTAATTTTATACAAATTTAGAAATTTGAAACGCTCAAATCGGAGTTGAAACGCAAAAGTTATAAGCGTTTGAAGTTTGAATCTAAATTTGAATCAATATTCGAATTAATAAATCATTTTCTTTTTCGGAAATTAATTATTGCGTCAGCATGGACACGCGTGGCAGCTCTCGATTGGCCTCAGCTGACGTCGGCCGTCCATGGGCTCGGTCCATGCTCGGCTCGGGTCCACGGTGGACTCGGTCCACGGCTCACGTGAGATCGACATGGGCCCCACCGCCGGGGCCAGGTTTCACGCCGCGGCGTGGCTGCGGTGACACGTGGGCCCTCTCGACTCATGGTCCCGCGTCGTAGACACACGCTCCCACGCCGCGCGGCGCGGGCCGAGCACACGTGGCACAATCTCGCCGCTGATTTGAGAATCAACGGTCGATTGGATCTAGACCTCACGTTCAAAACTACACGGTTGATCCGGCCGTTCGATCTAGATCGGACGGCCCGTATCTAACCCTATCGCTACAACGCAACTAACCACAACCGCATTTATCTAAATCTAACTGGTTGAAACCTAATCAAGAACGGAAACAAGAAGGCGACGTGGCCTCACCTCGTGCGTTGGATCTTGATCTCTACGGCACCGAAGCTCGCGGGCACGATGGCTTATGCGGGCGCTATGCGGCCGCCGGCGCCGAGACGGCGACCACCCTAACGGCGCTTGGGCGTCTCCGGCCAAGTGAGTGCACCCCGCAGTGCGCCGACGCAAGGTTCTCGATCCGGGCTTGAAGCGGCGGAGGATGACGAACGGCGCCGGAACGAAGAAAACCCGTGGCGGCACTCCCCAAACTTTACGAAATCGCGAGGCGACGGCGCTTGGGCGTTGGAAATCAGGGGCAATAGGCGCGACACGAACGGGCGATCTCGCGATAACCCACGCCTTAAATAGCCTCGCAGCGCGGCGTACCTGCAGCGGAAACCTAATCGGACGCGGCGGCTACGCCGCGGCGAGTCCACTTCGATTACGGAAGACGACGAATCGTGGCCGCCCACGTGTCGCGCTCAACGCCACGATCGCACGGCGCGCGATCGGTCCGGCCGACACGGCGGCTGTCAGGCGGATCTCACCGTTGGATCTTGATCCAACGGTTGGGATCGATTAGGGTTAGGAGTGGGTTCGGTCGAGTCAACTGGCTCGGTCGGACTCGAGTCCGACTTCGGTCGGATGAACAAGATTTGACCCGAGTTGGATTTTCCAAATGAATTAATATTTAAAATAATTCCCGATAATTCATTTAATTCATTAAAAATAGCAAATGACTCGAAAAATTCAGAAAAATTCGAAAATATTTTGGATCATTTTGGACTCAAATAAAATATTTCCAACAAAAATTTATTTGCAAATTTAAATTCTTTAATTATTTCAAAATGGAATAAATTCAAATAAATTCCAAATAAATCCAAATAAATTCAGAAAATTCCAAAATTCACCAAAGTGCCAAATCACACATGAATTTAAGAAAAGCAAAATTTTGGGGTGTTACAAACCTCCCCTTAATAGAATCTCGTCCCTAGATTCGTGGCTCACTAAAGAATAGGTTTGGAAACTCTTTCTTCAAATCCTCTTCAGCTCCCTAAGTCGCTTCGCTTTCCTCATGGTTGCTCCAATCGAACTCTACGAAACGGGTTGACTTGTTTCTAGTTTCTCGGTCCATTGTGTCTAGAATCCTCACAGATGTTCCTTATAAGTCAAATCCTCTTGCAACTCAATTGACTCTAGCGGTGTCTGCTCTCAGGAACTCGGAGACACTTCTTTAACTGGGACACATGGAATACATCATGTACTCCCGCTAACGGCTGTGGCAACTCCAACTGATAAGCAACTTCGCCTCTGCGGCTCAAAATCTTAAATGGTCCAACATAACGGGTGCGAGTTTCCCTTTGGCATGGAACCTCTTAACTCCCACGAGGCGTAACTCCGAGGTATACAAAGTCTTACGGTTCAAAACTCAAATCTCGCGACGATTGTCGGCATAACTCTTCATCGAGATTGGGCTATCTTCAACCTTTCCCTAATTATGGCGACCGCTCTTCACCTCTTGAAGAATATCAGGCCCAAAGACACGGCGCCACGGTCTCATTCCAATTCAATGGCGTCCGGATAGTGGTCGACTCATACAAAGGCCTCAAAAGGTGACATCTCAGAACTAGCCTGATAACTATTGTTGTAACTAAACTCGGCATACGGCAAACTCTTATCCCAAGAGGTAGCATAAGCTAATGCACAAGCTCTTAACATATCCTCCGAATCTGGTTGACTCTTTCTGGCCTGGTCCATCCGCCTGTGGATGATAAGTCAGATCAAGTTCAAACGGGTTCCCATGGCTTCATGCAACTTATTCCGTAACCTTGAGGTAAATTGGGTACCTCGGTCCGATACAATCCTCTTTGGCACTCCGTGCAAACAAACAACTCGATCATGTATAATTCTGCTAATTTATCTCCAGTAAGTGGTCTTCACGGGATAAAATGGGCTACTTTAGTCAAGCGATCCACTATAACCCATATGGAGTCATAACCTCCTTGAGTCTTCGCAAACCGTAATGAAATCCATTCCGATTTCCTCCCACTTCCACTCGAGGTATTTTCAGCGGTGTAGCAATCTGCTGGTCTCTCGATGCATTGCCTTGACTCTTCCGCATACGTCGCACAATGCAACATGCTCGGCAACTTCACGCGTTTCATACTCGCCACCGCATCTCTCCTTGAGATCCTCGATACATCTTGGCGCTCTGTGGTGAATCGAGTACTTAGAGTCATGGGCTTCTTCCAAAATCGCTTGCTTTAACTCCTTTTGTTAGGCACACAAATGCGATCCTTCATCCACAACGTGCCTTGCTCATCCAATTTGAAGTCCTCTCGCCTCGCCTTCCTCCTTGATGGACTTAATCCTCGCGGATCCCGTCATCATCCTTCCGCCCTTCTCGGATCTGATCCTCTAGGGTAGGCTTTACTTCCAATGCGGCCAAGAATCCGCTAGGTACAACCTCAATCTTCATTTTCGAAAATCCTCACATAACTCATCCTCGACTTGTGGCTAGCAACGTACTCACGGTATGGCTCTTCCGACTCGAGCATCGGCTACTACGCTGGCCTTCCCGGATGGTAATGGATTCCAACATTATAGTCCTTGATCAACTCTAGCCATCTCCTTTGCCTCATATTCAGATCCGATCGGGTGAATATGTACTTAAGGCTCTTATGATCCGTATATACTTCACATCTGTTTCCAATCGATAGTGACGCCATATCTTCAAGGCATGCACTACGGCCGCTAACTCTAGGTCATGTGTCGGATAATTTTCCTCATGCGGCCTCAATCGCCTTGATGCATAAGCGGCGACCTTTCCATTCTCGTGACAAGACACATCCAAGTCCTTGGCGCGATGCGTCACAATAAATATCGAAGCTTTGAGCAACATCCGTAGAACTAACACCGTGCCGATGTCAATCGCTTCTTCAGCTCCTGAAATCCTTCCTCACATTCTCAAGCGCCCATGCAAACTTCTTTTCCTTCTTCAAAGAATTGCGTAAGAGGTTTCGCAATTGTCGAAAAACCTTCGATGAAACGGCGGTAATATCCTCGCCATTCCAAGGAAACTCAACTGGTCACGCCTTCTACGCTCCCAATGTAACACGCCTTCTACTTTGCTTGGATCTACGGCGACTCCTTCAAGCGGTCATTACATGTCCAAGAAACTCCACCTTGTCCTTCCAAAAGTCACACTTGCCGAACTTGGCGAAAAGTTGTCGTTCCTCGCCTTTTCCAAAACTCGCCTTAAGTGTTCTGGCATGTTCATCCTCCTGTCTTGGAGTAGATTAGGATATCGTCTATGAACACGACGACAAACTTGTCCAAATATTCCATGAACACCTTATTCATCATATTCATGAAATAAGCCGGCGCGATTCGTTACCCAAAGGACATAATCAGAACTCGTAATGTCCATATCTTGACGAGAATGCGCCTTCTAATATCTTCCGATCGGATCTTCAATCGATGGTATCCCGATCTCGCATCAATCTTGGAGAAAACTCCGCTCCTCTTAATCGATCAAACAAATCATCAATCCTGGTAGCGGATACTTATTTTTCACGGTGACTTCATTGAGTGCACGGTAGTCAATGCACATCCCGAAACTCCCGCCCTTCTTCTTGACAAACAAAACCGGTGCTCCCCACGGCGACTAACTTGGTCTCGATAAATCCTTTCTCCATTAACTCTTCTAGTCAAGTTTCTTCATTTCTACCAACTCCTCGGTAGACATCCGATAGGGTCTCTTTGCTATCGGTCTTTGCATCTTGCACAAGTTCTATCACAAACTCTATGTCCTCGTCTCAAGGCATACCATAGATCCTCGGGAAAAACATCGGGTACTCACTCCCTACCGAACATCCTCTATGCCGATTGCCTTGGTATCAAGTAACCATCAACTGTCCATCCCTAATCGCAGTGGCTTGGAATTCCACTTTCTTCCCACACGGGCTCTCAATCGAGATAGTTCTTCGTCCACAATCCAATACAGCCTTGTGCTTGGATAACCAATCCATTCCCAATATAACATCTAAGGTCCTGGGTCTCCAAAATTATAAGGTTTGCTAGGAACTCTATTCCATCTATTAGTATTCTCACCTTTAACATCCTACTTCCGCTCGGAGTTCGGAACCAGGGTTTGAACTAACAAAGCATGCACTTAAGGCTTGCAATTCTCAAGTCATTTCTAGTAGCAAAGCCTTGCGAAACAAACGAATGCGAAGCTCCAGAGTCAAACAAAATCATGCAGTGGGTGTACTGAGTTAACAAGTAACTTACCCAAGACGACGCTCGTAGCATTTTGCGCAGCATCCGCGTGACATGGTTGACTCGCCTCTCACCACGGCCTGGGTATGGCTCTGGTGCCGGGCGCCCTAGCTGGGTGGTTCCTAGGTTGAAGCGAATCGGGTCGCTCCTGCTGTCTTCTTTGGACAATCATGGCAAAGTGTCCTGGCTCGTTGCGCTTGTAGCAGCCTCACTGTTCCTTCGGGCCTGCCTCGGGGGTAGCGTTTCTAGCGGGGCTGGGTCCGGTAGTTTTGATTGGCAGGTCTTGGTGTGAGGATGGTGTCCTTGTTGCATTCTCGTGGTTGGAATCAAGAATTGATTTGGTGCAACTCTCAGCGCCGCTATGCGTTCCTCGACGTGATCCTTGCCGTTGCATCCCGCGCTTCTCGTTCTCATCCAGCCTTGCGCTTGTCCTCAAGAATAAGTGCCTTATTCACCAACTCTTGGAAATCCGGAAAGGTGTGGGTGATCAACCCTACTTGCAATCCTGAGTCAAGTCCCTTCATAAAACGAGACTGCCTGGATTTATCTCGTCGCTACATCCTCGGTGCGTAGCGTGCTAGCTGTGTGAACTTGTTCAGGTAGTCGGCCACCGCCGATTACCTTGCTTCTTGCTCAACTCCTCCTTCTTAAGGTCCATAATTCCTTCAGGCACGTGATACTGTCGAATGCAATGTGAACTCCTCCCAAGTGATATCTTGAGGGTTCTCTGCGTGGCACAGAAGTTCTCCCACCATTCGGCCATTGTTCCTTCCAACCGATGAGAAGCGTAAAGTACCTTCTCATTCCCTATGCATTGAGCTATATGTAGCTTCCTCTCAATTGATCTTAACCAATCGTCGGCCTCCAACTGATTGGCATTCCTGCAGAAAGTGGGTGGGTGAGTCCTCATGAACTCGACACCTTTGTATTCTCAAGCGTGGTCCCCGATTAACTTGATTAGCCGTGGCCTGAGCAAAGGACGTGCTGCATTTGTTGCATCATAGCATGCATCAATCGGGTCTCGAGCAGCAAGAAATGCTCCAAAATTCTGCACATCCAAAGGGCGGTCTTTGGTGCTCTATCATTGGGGTTTTCTCTGGGCGAGATCCACTCCCATTGCTTCCAAAGTTCCCACTGGTGGTTACCATCTATCGATTTGCTCTAGGTTTAGAGATGAGAGGGAAACAAGAATAGACAAGTAATATGGAACTTATGCGAGGCGAAAGGGGTAACTTTAAGGTCCATCTTTATTATTAATAACTTGGTATGGCTGCTTACAATGCCTAAGGGCCTTGCAACACATAATGCACACTCAAGAAACAAAGCAAATCCAAATCGAACTAACTCCTCGAATATAACGCCTAAAGGGTAACTCTTTATTCTATGACGCGACTCACGAAGGAGTCTCACTATAGAACCTATGCTCACTCATCGAGAAAACCTCCATCTGTCACAAGAGTGCTTTACGTAAGAACTCGTAATTTTCAAATTGTGACAAGGTAAGAGAAAATTTCAGCAAGAGGCAAGAAAAGAGAGAAGGGGATAAGTCGAGAGGTCATTTCTTGTCTTCACAAATTTTTAGATTTAGAAAATAGGTTTTATCCTCACTACAACCATTCTAGCTTAGGGTTGAGCCTACAGTCAAGTATGGCTCTGATACCACCTCTGTCGGGACCCCGAATTTGCAAATCCGGACCCTCTGTGTATTCAGCACTAGTCCAGAACGCAGCGCTAGTGCACAGTCTTAACATCGGTATATATCACAATCATACCAAACGATACTATCAAAGTACTTTATTTAAATAATCAAAGGGTTACTCGACCTTATGGCCAAGTTACAAATATATGCCTCGTAAGGCTAAACTTATTCAGAGAAAAATAATAGCAAATGAAAATCAAATAAACTTCGTGGCGCCATCCAAGATACCACAGTAATCGATCGGGCTCGCATCCCTAAGTAGTCGGGTCCTCTTGGAGTTCCTCCTCCAATGTCGCGTAATCTCCTCTTCAATCAGGTATTGTGTTGAGGCAAGGGTGAGTACTTGGTACTCGGCAAGTCATGCAATGAATGCAAGCTAATATACTATATGCATGGCTTAGTACAAAGGAATGGCTTCAGGTATTTTTGCGAAATGTGACTTTTGAAAAGTAATATAAGTAGATTCAAAGCAGAGAAATAAGTAAAGCATAAATAACTTTTCAAGAAGTTTAACAAACATTTTTCCCATCCTAAACCATAATTCCATCATCTTCCTTGTTAAACCAACCCATCTTTTCAAAACCAAGTTATTTTCGTAAAGTCTAACCCTTGACTGTAATTCCGAGCATTGTCCAAGCATCGTGGACTCGGCTATTCAAATAGATTCTACACTCTGCAGAGGTTATGCACTTTACCCACAAGATACAATCCACTCACCACGTCGGTAGTGAATCGCCATACAAGAGTATGCGAATGAGCGATCATAACAAAGCCTTTCTAAGCCTCAAACAACACAGTGGTCCTCTCCCAGACGCGTTTCTACACCATCCCTTCCCTTAGCCAAGGCGAAGTATGGGACCAACACACCGTTAGATGGGTACCTGGCCACAGCCACGATACGCTCCCCGCATAATCACACAAAAGGTGTAATCGACACCCGAGGCTCCACAAGTGAGTCCTTAGCGACTTAGTCAACTAGGGCCGTCCCATTCCAGCCATGTGGTTGCAAGTATGACCCAGTTCAAAGGCTTGCAAGGTTAAGTCCTTAGAGTGACCAGGGCAAGACTACCCGAAAAACCAAATCAACACTCCCAATGCCACACTGGCCCACCTGATTACTCTTGCCACATGCCCCGGTCGAAAACTGTTTATCAAACCCCAGTTGATTACCATGCACCACGTGCCATCAATCATCACATGATACTTTTCCAAAACAGGTTCAATATATCATTAAGTCAATATTAGCATTTGATTGTCCAAAAATCATGTCATGAGCACGAAAGTGTGTCTAAGCGATACTACAACGATCTAAACCCATGTTGGCAATTTAATAATGTCCAACTAGTAAACCACAACTAGGGTGACAAAAGGTCATGGCACATACTTAAGTAATCAAGGTGTCATATAGCAAATTGGTATTTATCTAACCCCCAGGTTTAAACCAAAGTATCTTTCTAATTGAACTAGCATGCAATAGTTTAAATCAAAATAGATTTTCGAAATAGGATCAACATGGTCAAAGCACAACTTGCCTTCAAAAAGCACTTGCTCTTGGTCTTGAGTTGGATCCTGAGTCAATACTTCTCCTTCGAATCCTTCCGGCACTTCAACGTCTACTCGTAAAGCGTGCAAATAGCAAATACACAAATGAACACTATGCAAAAAGATCCCAAAACTCCAAATAAAATCCATAAACAGAGAGAACATAATTTTCTGGATTTTTAGAAACTGGAATCGTCAAATTTGGAGTTAAAACGCAAAAGTTATGATTATTTAAAGTTTAAATAATCAATTAAATAATATTACAGAGAAAAACTTTAGTCCAAAAATTAAATAAAATTCATATTTAGGTAGATCTTAATTTTATACAAATTTAGAAATTTGAAACGCTCAAATCGGAGTTGAAACGCAAAAGTTATAAGCGTTTGAAGTTTGAATCTAAATTTGAATCAATATTCGAATTAATAAATCATTTTCTTTTTCGGAAATTAATTATTGCGTCAGCATGGACACGTGGCAGCCTCTGATTGGCCTGCTGACGTCAGCCGGTCCATGGGCTCGGTCCATGCTCGGCTCGGGTCCACGGTGGACTCGGTCCACTACCACGTGAGATCGACATGTGGGCCCCACCGCCGGGCTGGGTTTCACGCACGCTGATCGCGGGCCGACACGTGGGCCTCTCGACTCGCGGGTCCCGCGTGTCGAGACACGCCCCACGCCGTGGGCGCGCCGAAAGCACACGTGGCACAATCTCGCCGTTGATTTGAGAATCAACGGCCCGCATTGGATCTAGACCTCACGCTCAAAACTACACGGTTGATCCGGCCGCTCGATCTAGATCGGACGGTCCGTATCTAACCCTATCGCTACAACGCAACTAACCACAACCGCATTTATCTAAATCTAACGGTTGAAACCTAATCAAGAACGGAAACATTAACGGGCGACGTGGCCTCACCTCGTGCGTTGGATCTTGATCCTACGGTGCACCGAGCTCGCGGCGACGATGGCTTCGCGGCGTTGCGCAGGTGCCGTGGCCCGAGGACGGCGACCACCCTAACGGCGCCGGGCGTCTCCGGCCAAGTGAGTGCACCACAGTGCGCCTCAGCGCAAGGTTCTCGGATCCGGCTTGAAAGGCGGCGGAGGATGACGAACGGCGCGGAAACGAAGAAAACCGTGGCGGCACTCCCCAAACTTCTGGCGAAATCGCGAGGCGACGGCGGCGGCTTGGGCGTTGGAAACTAGGGCAATAGGCGCGCACGAACGGCGATCCTCGGCGATAACCCACGCCTTAAATAGCCTCGCAAAGCGTGCACCTGGCGGAAACCTAATTCGGACGCGGCTACGCTGGCGCGAGTCCACTTCGATTACGGAAGACGACGAAATCGTGGCCGCCCACGCAGTGTCAGCTCAACGGCCGCACGATCGCACGGGCGCGATCGGTCGTCCGGTCCGGACACTACTTGGTCAAGTCGGGCGGATCTCGGTAGTTGGATCTTGATCCAACGGTTGGGATCGATTAGGTTAGAGTGGGTTCGGCCGAGTCAATCGCTCGGTCGGACTGAGTCCGACTCGGTCGGATGAACAAGATTTCTGACCCGAGTTGGATTTTCCAACAATTAATATTTAAAATAATTCCCAAGAATTCATTTAATTCATTAAAAATAGCAAATGACTTTAAAATTCCAGAAAAATTCTGGAAAATATTTTGGACTCAAATAAAATATTTCCAACAAAAATTTATTTGCAAATTTAAATTCTTTAATTATTTCAAAATGGAATAAATTCAAATAAATTCCAAATAAATCCAAATAAATTCCAGAAAATTCCAAAAATTCACCAAAGTGCCAAATCACACATGAATTTAAGAAAAGCAAAATTTTGGGGTGTTACACGTGGGCTGAGCCCCGCTGACGTCAGCAATGACGTCACCCGAGTGGACCCACATGTCAGCGACCGTGAGCCGTGGACCGAGTCCACCGTGGACCCGAGCCAAGCGTGGACCGAGTCCATGGACCGGCTGACGTCAGCTAGCCAATCAGATGCTGACACGTGTGCATGCTGACGCAATAATTAATTTCCGAAAAAGAAAATGATTTATTAATTCGAAATATTGATTCAAATTTAGAATCAAACTTCAAACGCTTATAACTTTTGCGTTTCAACTCCGATTTGAGTGATTCAAATTTCTAAATTTGTATTAAATTGAGATCTACCTAAATATGAATTTTATTTAATTTTTGGACTAAAGTTTTTCTCTGCAAAATTATTTAATTGATTATTTAAACTTTAATAAATCATAACTTTTGCGTTTTAACTCCAAATTTGATGATTCCAGTTTCTAAAAATCCAGAAAATTATGTTCTCTCTGTTTATGGATTTTATTTGGAGTTTTGGGATGTTTTTGCCTATTGTTTATTTGTGTTTTGCTATTTGCACGCTTTACGAGTAGACGTTGAAGTGCTTCAAGGATTCGAGGGAGAAGTGTTGACTCAGGATCCAACTCAAGACCAAGAGCAAGTGCTTTTTGAAGGCAAGTTGTGCTTTGACCATGTTGATCCTATTTCGAAATCTATTTTGATTTAAACTATTGCATGCTAGTTCAATTAGAAAGATACTTTGTTTAAACCTGGGGGTTAGATAAATACCAATTTGCGATATGACACCTTGATTATCTAGGTATGTGCCATGACCCTTTGTCACCCTAGTTGTGGTTTACTAGTTGGACATTATTAAATTGCCAACATGGGTTTAGACCGTTGTAGTATGCTGCTTAGACCTGCTACGAGCTCATGACATGATTTTGGACAATCAAATGTTAATATTGACTTAATGATATATTGAACCTGTTTTGGAAAAGTATCATGTGATGTTGGTTGCACGTGGTGCATGGTAATCAACTGGGGTTTGATAAACGATTTTCGGCCGGCATGTGGCAAGAGTAATCAGTGGGCCGCTTGTGGCATTGGGAGTGATGATTTGGTTTTTCGGGTAGTCTTGCCCTGGTCACTCTAAGGACTTAACCTTGCAAGCCTTTGAACTGGGTCATACTTGCAACCACATGGCTGGAATGGGACGGCCCTAGTTGACTAAGTCGCTAAGGACTCACTTGTGGAGCCTCAGGGTGTCGATTACACCGCTTGTGTGATTGTATGCGGGAGCCGTGATCGTGGCCGTGGCCAGGTACTCCATCTAACGGTGTGTTGGTCCCATACTTCGCCTTGGCTAAGGGAAGGGATGGTGTAGAGCACGTCACTGAGAGGACCACCTGTGTTGTTTGAGGCTTCCGAAAGGCTTTGTTACGGGAACTCGCCTTGGTGGTGTTTGACTGTATCTTGTGGGTAAAGTGCATAACCTCTGCAGAGTGTAGAATCTATTTGAATAGCCGAGTCCACTGTGATCGACAATGCTCGAATTACAGTCAAGGGTTAGACTTTCTGAAAATAACTTGGATTTGAAAAGTTGGGTTGGTTTAATAATGAAGATGATGGAAATGTGGTTTAGGATGGGGAAAATGTTTATTAAATTTCTTGAAAAGTTATTTACGCTTTACTTATTTCTACTGCTTTCGAATCTACTTTTATTACTTGTCAAAAGCTATTTAATTTACCAAATATACCTCTGAGCTATTCCTTTGTACCAAGCCATGCATATAGTATATTAGCTTGCATTCTGTGCATGACTTGCTGAGTACCAAGTACTCACCCTTGCCTCAACACAATACCAGTTGAAGAGGAGACTACGCCAGTTTCGGAAGAGGAGTTCCAAGAGGACCCGTCTACTTAGGGATGCGAGCCCAGTCAGTTGCCTGTGGTATACTGGATGGCGCCACGAAGTTTATTTGATTTTCCGCTGCTGTTATTTCTCTTTTAATAAATTTTGCCTTGCAAGGCATATATTTGTAACTTGGCCATAAGGTCAAGTAACCCTTTGGTTATTTAAATAAAGTACTTTGATAATATCGATTGGTATGATTGTGATATTTACCGATGTTAAGACTGTGTGCACTAGCGCGTTCCTGGACTAGTGCTGAATACACAGAGGGTCCGGATTTGCAAATTCGGGGTCCCGACAGTTTCCAAGGAGACATGAGCATCGCATTGCATTGCATAGATAATGATGATGATAATGTTAGGTGTTCATGAATGAGATGATATACATGATGTGAGATATTATTGCCATGTAATTGTTCTTGTTGTCCATTGCAATATACTTGCCGAGTTTCGAACTCACGCTTGTGTTTATGTTGTTTTTCTTAGGTACCATGAAACCGGCATGCGGGTAAAAGGGTTTAGCTACACATCTACACGTAGCTCCACACAAATTAGACAGTGTTATCATTTGGAGACATGATAATGAAAGTATTGCCATGAAACTTGGAGAATTGCTTAACTGTGTGCTCGGTCTTACTATTTGATTCGTTTAGCTCATGAAGTGGTTGAATGCCTTATCCTAGACTTATTTTGTTGCTATGACACATGTTATTGCTGTTTTAGATGCTTTCCGTTATGATATAACTTGTGATACTTTGTTGTTGCTCCGAATCATGGAAAAACAAAGGAGATGCTGCTAAAATTTTCGGTATTGGCATTTGTTCCTTTGCTGTAATTTACTTGTAATTGTGGTATTTAGAGGTTGCTTAGTCTATGTTTGGTAGCATTCGGGCATATTAAATGCTGGGGTGTTACAGAAGTATATGAATATAGCAATCAGAGGGGGGGTGAATGATTGTGCAGAAGTTAAAACCAAATTTTTGATCTATTAAAAATTCACCACAAGACGGAACCAAATAATTGCCTCTTATTCGACAAAAATAGATTGACAAATGTTCGGTAAAATGCAAATTCCTGGAGACCCAACCGTCGGATCGATCAGAAATTTGGACACAAGAAACTAGATTCCAATACGAATTGAACCCAAAGAGAATCAGCTCGATTGGACTTACGGATCAAAAGTTATGAACCTCGCAAGCTTGCTATGACAGAAGATGACGAGAATTGATCTAACCAAAACTTCAAGATTAAACAAGAACGAGAAAAGATTAATCAACTAAACTTTGAGGAACCCTAAATCAATACCCTAGAAAGATTTTTGGTGGATCAAATCAAGATGAAACTCAAAAAAGAAAAACCAATCTAGAACCAGAACAAGCATGCAAACAAGAACCAAATAGAGAACACTGTAGCAATGCGTGCACTGTAGCTTCGCGATTACTGTAGCATGCAAAGGATCTGGAAGAATTTATCTTTATTTCTTTTTTGTCTAAAGTACTCCAAACAAAAGAGTACAAACCCTAAAAGTCTAACTGATGCCCTTCAACAGGAGACAACCCCTCCTATTTAAAGGAGCAAAACACAAGGAGTCCTGAATACAATTCCTACTCCTAATCCTAGAAGGAGTCCCACTCCTAATCCTAGAAGGAGTATGTATTCAACACAACTTCACTTGGTTCAACCTGGCCAAATACAGCTTTTGCACGCGTATGGAAACCCAGCCATACTCACGTGACTAACAACTCTTGCACCCGTACGACCACCATGCCATACTCACGTGACTAACCATTCTTCATGTGCACCATTCTCTTAGCCCGAACGTCCCGCATGACATCCTTGATCACCAAGACCTCAGTTTCTCCCTGAACCTAGTCCCAACCTCAGTTCCTCCATGAACCTAGTTCCGGTCCCGTCATTGACCACGTTCGCCCTCAAGCAACACCTGCATATGAACAAACCACAAAACGATTCCGAGCACAAGTCCGCGACTTGACTCAAATGTGACACTTCGGAATGTCGGTAGGAGTCATTCTCGAGTTTGGCATTAGGGTACGGCTTTTGTAACATGTTTTTGGGACTTTTTCTTGAGGTTGGACCTTTCTGGGGGAGATTTTGGGCCGTCCGGGGGACTTTGGGCCTAGCGGGAGCTAGTTGGGCCTTAGGGGGATGGAGTGGGCCGAAGGTGGGGCAGTTTTTGGGCCCAAAAGGGGGGGGGGGATTTTCCTGCCAAACCCCCCCTTGCGCCAGCCCAACCTTGGGCGCCACCCCCCTCAAACCCTTAGGGTTTCCCCCACTTTCCCCTTCTAGCCGCCCTACCTTTCCCCACCTCTTAGCCGCCACCTTCCCCTCCTTTGTGCGCCACCCCACCACCTCCTAGCTGGCCCTAGGGTGGCCTCCATCCCCTCCGTTGCTACCTCGCCATCCCTCTCCGTGGATCTCTGCGTTGCGAAGGATTTCGACCAGGAGGATCCGAAGATTGGAGGGAGATCGTGGCCGGGAGAGGCACGTTCGTCGGCCGAAGGTATGGCTATGGGTAATCCTTGGGGTTGGACTAGGTGCTGTTATAGAGGATTTTTTGATGCTTTTAGAATGAGAGGTGATGCTGTGATTGGGTAGATTGGATGAAAACTAAAGATTTCATAGTTCTCTGGTTCGGGCAGATTGGGCACACGACCTAGGGTTTGAGTTTTCGCAATTTTATATTCGGAATTTGGTCGGCCGCCTGTTGAGAAAGTTGTAGATAACTTCAATACCTTTAATTGGATACCAAGAAAGTCCAATTCCGCCCATACATTTGAAAGTTATGATCGTTTTACCGAACGTGTTCAAATCTGTGACGTGATTGGGACAGATCGGGTTGATCTGTAGATTAGGCAATTGTAGAGGCCGAATAAGCTTTTCCCAATACTTAGAGAAAGCTAGGAAATTTCCTAAGCTTCGAGAAAATGTACTCATTCGTTTGATTTGGAGTTGTTAAGCCCAAGATATGGCCTTCCAAAGGTTGTTGTCCTGTTGGACAGATTCTTTGTTTTTCAGTTTTGGGAGTAGTTTGCAAAGTCGGGGTAGATAAGCGATTGTGTACTATTTTGTGGGCACTTTTTGAGTGTGTGGTATCTATGTGCAGGAGGTGTGACCCCGGGAGTGCCCTCACCCTCTTGCCAATCCGTCGCCCGAGGTTAAGGCAAGTGTATTGGAATGGGTAGTGTGTTGTATGTTGCTAGTTGTGACTAGGTGCAAATTTTTTACATGATGTGCTATCTTGTCATGATTACATGTTGTGATATCTTTACATGATTAGTGTTTGCCCATGACATGATGAAGATGGATTATTATGATGATATGTCATCATTAGTTCAGTTATGTGCAAGTTGTTTATGTTTATGGCATAATTGCATACATGGCATGAGATTTGGCCCGGTCGGTGAGAAAAGTCATAACTAGTCCGGTAAGGTCAGTGAGAAAGTTATGACTAATCCAGAGCGCCAATGAGTAAGTCCTACCTCGTGATTCCATCCATCGTGGTGAATGGAAGCGAGGAGTAGGCACTTCCCATCTACGGGATGGAAGGGGAAAAAGGGTGCACGCCGACGGGTGTGCACTCGGCAATACCGGTATGTACTTCGAGGAGACATGTGCATTGCATTGCATTGCATACATGATGATGAAAATGAATTGTGTACAATGAGATTTGGACATGGTTATGGTGTGGTATATGAAATTATGACTTGATCATGATGTTAAGTATGGTATGTATCGATGTTGGCATTGATTTGTGTCGGGACCCGAATTTGCAAATCCGGACCCTCTGTGTATTCCGCACTAGTCCAGGATCACGCTAGTGCACACAGTCTCAACGTTGGTAAATATCACAATCATACTCAACGAATAATAAGGTACTTTAATTAGTTAACCAAACTGGTTGCTGAACCTTAAGGTCAAGTTACAAATATACGCCACGCAGGGCGAAAACTAATTAAAGAGAAATAACAGCAGCGGAAAATAAGATAACTTCGTGGCGCCATCCAGTATACCACAGGCAACTGATTGGGCTTGCTCCCTAGTTAGATGGCTCCTCCTGGTATTCTTCCTCCAAAGCTAGCGTCGACTCTACTTCAACTGATGTTGTATTGTGACAAGGGTGAGTACTTGGTACTCAGCAAGTCATGCATAGAATGCAAGCTAATATACTACATGCATGGCTTAATACAAAGGAATAGGTCATGGTTCATTTGCAATAACAGCATTTAACAAGTAACATATGTAGATTCGAAAGCAATAGAACAAGATGATATCAATAACTTTTCCAGGAGTTAAATAAACACTTTTCCCTTTCCTAATCCACATTTCCATCAACGTCATCAATTAACCCAACCATACTTTCCAAGTCCAAGTGGTTTTCATGAAAGTCTAACTCTTGACTGTAATTCCCGAGCAATGTCCAATACCGCGGACACGGCTATTCGAATAGATTTTACACTCTGCAGAGGTTATGCACTTTACCCACAAGATACAGCCAAACACCACAAAGGCGAGTGTCCGTAACAAAGTCTTTCGGAAACTTCTAACAGCACAAGTGGGCCTCCCCGGTTATTGCACACTAACCCTTCCCTTAGCGAAGGCGAAGTTTAGGCCAATCAACCGTTAGATGGGTACCTGGCCGCAGCCCCGGTACGCTCCCCCGTACAACTACACAAAAGGT
The DNA here is from genome assembly GCA_036346355.1 of Rhipidocladum racemiflorum. NCBI lineage: Eukaryota > Viridiplantae > Streptophyta > Magnoliopsida > Poales > Poaceae > Rhipidocladum > Rhipidocladum racemiflorum. The sequence goes on from CM070578.1 coordinate 39,619,109, forward strand.
ATAGTTGACACCCCGAGGTCCCACAGGTACGTTATTAGTGACTTAATCAACTAGGTCCGTCCCATTACAGACATGTGGTTGCACGTTTGACTCAGTTCAAAGACTTGCAAGGTTAAGTCCTTAGGGTGACCAGGGCAAGACTACCCGAAGAACCAAATCAACTTCCCTGGTGCCACAACTGGCCCACTCGATCATTCTTGCCACATGCCCCGGTCGAAAACTATTTATCAAACCCCCAGTTGTTTACCACGCACCACGTGCCATCAATATCATCATCAATAACACATGACACTTCTCAAAAACAGGTTCCATATCTCATTAAGTCAATGTTGTCATGTTTTTGTCAAAAACATGTTACGTGGCAAGGCTAAGCATACTACTTCGGTCTAACTACCAATGTTGGCAATTTAATAATGTCCAACTAATAATCCACAACTAGGGTAACAAGGGGTCATGGCACATAATTAATAATCAAGGTGTCATAGTGCAAAGATGGCATTTAACTAATTTTCCCAAAACTAATTAAAGCATTTTCTAAATAATTTCAAATTGGGATTAACATGGTCAAAGCACAACTTGCCTTCAAAAAGTACTTGTTCTTGGTCTTGAGCTGGCTCTTGGGGTCAATACTTCACCTTCGAAGCCTTCGGGTACTTCAACGTCTACTCGTAACGCGTGTAAATAGCAAACAATGAATAAAATAGTACACAAAAAGTATCCAAATATGCAAATAAAGTCCATAAACAGAGAGAGCATAATTTTATGAATTTTTAGGAATTTGAATCGTCAAATTCGGAGTTGAAAACGCGAAAGTTACAAGCGTTTATAGTTTAAATAATCAATTAAATAATATTACAGAGAAAACTTTGGTCCAAAAATTAAATACAATTCACCATTAGGTAGATCTCAATTTTATAAAAATTTAGAAATTTGAATCACTCAAATCGGAGTTAAATTGCAAAAGTTAGAAGCGTTTGAAGTTTCAAAATTCAAATAAATCAATTATCCGAATTAATCCATTTATTTTTATACTGAAAAACAGAATAATGACGTCAGCATGACGTCAGCGTGGATTTTGATTTTCCACCGAATTATTTTTCTATTGAAAACTCGATTTATTGCGTCAGCCGGTCCATGGACTCGGTCCACGGCTCGGCTTGAGTCCACCGTGGACCCGGTCCACGGCTGTATGAGCCGCTGACAGGTGGGACCCCTCGGTGACATCAGCGCACGGTTCGGCCAAGAGTTCTGACACGCGGGCCCCACCGTGACGTCATCATGATGTCATGACTGACGTCATCGAGACGTTGGAACGGCCGCTGACACGCGGGCCCCACGCTGACGTCACGCGTGACGTCAGCGGTGACCGGGCGGCGACCGCGCTGACCGCGACGGTCAGCCTTCCGGCCACGTGGCTAGATCTCGGCCGTTGATTTGAAAATCAACGGCCCAGATCGGATCTGGGTTTCACGCACTGGGAACAGCTCGGTCCATCTAGGCCGTTCGATCTCAATCGGACAGTCGAGATCCAATCTAATGCTATAACGTGGGTTAACGCTAACCGTACGATCTAGATCTAACGGTTGAGAAAGGATCTAGGCACGGTGCGGTTCACGGCTACGTGGCACAATTTAGAACCGTTGGATCTAGATCCGACGACTGAGAATAGATCTAAAATCCAAAGCGTAAAAACGAATGGGGTGACGTGGACGAACCTGAGCCGCACTATCAAGATCAGACGGTGGAGAGGGCTTGCGGATCCGGCGATGGCGCGCGGTGGAGCTAGGATACCGGATTTGGGGACGATGACCTAGCCAACGGTGTTTCTGCGCGTCTCCGGCGAAGTGGGTGGTACCCCCAGGTGCGCCTCGTCCTTGTGGTTCCAGATCTGGGCTTGACGACGGCGGACGGCGGCGGAAACAGCACGAAACCGCGGCGGAACGCACGACCAACTACGGCGAGCGATTGCGGCGCAATCACGGCGGCTCAGGCGTGATGGACTAGGGCTACGGGTGCGCAAGGAAACAAAGAACGCGATGGTGGCGGCGGCGCATTAAATAGGGGCCTTGGCTTCCGTGAATCTCGCATAGACCGAGGTCCACCCGGCTGCGGCGGCGGAATCCGAATCCAATTCGGATTCGGTGACGTGGCTCAACGTGGACCGTTGGATCAAGATCCAACGGGCACGGGGTTTGGGCTCGGCTCTAGCCTGGCGACCTGGCTGGCTCGGTCGGGCTCGGGTTCAGGCGACGTGGCTCAATCGTGGCCGTTGGATTTCGATCCAACGGTCACACGGTTAGGGTTAGGTTGGGTTAGGGTCCGGCTCAAACGCAGCTCGGGTCGGGCTCGAGTCCGACTCGGGTTCAGGCTCGGTCGGATGAACAGTGAAACCAACTCGATTTTTCCAGCGATTAAATAATCCAATTAATTTCTAGAAATTCATTTAATTCAAGAAAAATAGCAAAATACTCAGAAAAATTCCAAAAAAAATTCTAGAAAATATTTTAAGACATTTGGGACTCAAATAAAATATTTCCACAAAATTTATTTGTAAAATTAAATTCTTTATTTATTTCAAAAGGGAATAAATTCAAATAAATTCTAAATAAATCCAAATAAATCCCAAAAAATTCCAAAAATTCACAAAAGTGCCAAATTTCATTTAAACTCAAGAAAAGCAAAAATTGGGGTGTTACAATTTGTTCTTTATGATCCATTGCAATATGCTTGCTGAGTGATGAACTCACGCTTGTGTTTTATGTTGTTTTTATGTACCATGAAACCGGCATGCGGGAGAGGGCATTAGCTACACATCTACACGTAGTTCTACACTTATAGACAATTTAATCGTTTGGAGTCATGATAATAAGAATAGTGCCATGAAACATTGGCGTATGGTTAAATTGTGTGCTTGATTTCCTCATTTGCTTCGTTATAGTTTGTGGAGTGGTTGGAATTGGTATTATTGGCTTAAGTTGTTGCTATATCCATTGATATTACTGTTTCAGATGTCTTATGCTATGATATAACTTGCCATGTTATTGCTATTGCTTCAATTCATGACAAAAACAAAGGAGATGCTGCCGAAATTTTAGGTTTTAGCATTTGCGCCTTTGTTGTAATTTATATTAGATTGTGGTATTTAGATGTTGTTTAGTCTATATGTTTGGTAGCATTCAGGGCATACTAGATACCGGGGTGTTACATCAAATCAGTCCATGCAACTACTCACACGAGCATTGCATAAGTTCAAAACTTGCATTACGAAATTCAAACAATTTTCATAACCACAGATCAATCACCAAACAATTTTCAAAATCACAAAAATCAACCTCAAGCAAAAACCATTCACACCGGACCAAACATTGGTCCGGCGCAGCTCACGACGGACCAAATATTTGGTCCGGCGTACATGCGAAAGTCTCGGTTCAATTGAAAGAAAACATGTTCAAAAAATATATTCACGACGGATCAAATTTTTGGTCCGGCGTACGTGCAAAAACAAGCCTCACAAACCCGTTCACCACGGACCAAGATTTTGGTCCGGCGCAGATGAAAAGTGAACTCTAGTTTGGTCCAGCGCAAAAGGAAATTTGGTCTGGCGTCAATGTAAAAACTTACTATTTTTTGCTAAAGCTTAGTCCGACGCAAATGTCCCAAATGCACATTCATGGCGGACCAAAAGTTTGGTCCAGCGCAGATACGAAAACAGCGCTCAAAATCCCGTTCACGACGGACCAAAAATTTGGTCCGACGTAAACACGGAAAACGGTCTGGTGCAGATGGGGAACTTACTATTTTTTCAGGTTTGGTCCGGCGCCAAAGCGAAACTTAATATTTTTGTGAAATTCAGTCCGGCACTAAAAGAACCACATGCACACACATTTGCAAATTCAATTCTAAGCCAATTTTTCAGCACATGATTTCACTCTCTGATGAAAAGACACGTCTTCGATGAGAACACATTTTAACCAAAAGACACCTTTTGATAGGAAGACACCTCTCCGAAGATGACAACTACCATCCATTCGACGCTATAAATAGGTTACTCTTGCAAGGATTTAGACATAGGTGGATGTGTGCACAAGTGCATAAGTGTGTAATAGCATAGAGCTCTTTGGTGTAAATAAGTCTATACTCTGTAAAGAAACACCCGCAATACAATTCCCATCCTTTTCTTGTCCCTTTCATTATTGTTTTATGGACAAAGTGTAATATCACAAGTGGTTACCCTTGTTTTAGGACTTCTTGGCCCGGGTACTTGGTTGCCCTGCTTGTGGTTGGTGGGGGTCAAAGAGTAGGTGGAGTGAAGTCACTTTTCCTTATAAATTTTCCCCCACACCAATCTCTCTCCCTCTCTCTATTCACTCCCTCCCCATTTCTCTATTCGGCTGGTTCCTAGCCCCCCCAAACCCGAGCGACACCCAAGCCAGAACCTGGCACTCCCTCCCTAGCCCTCGCCGGCGCCCCTACCCAACCCTCGCCGATGCTCCTCCTCCCCTCCCCGAGCAGGCGTTGCCCTCTAGCCCCGGCTTCCTCCCTCCAGCCTTGGCTCCCTCCCTGTCGTGCGCCGCTGTAACACCCCAAAATTTTGCTTTTCTTAAATTCATGTGTGATTTGGCACTTTGGTGAATTTTTGGAATTTTCTGGAATTTATTTGGATTTATTTGGAATTTATTTGAATTTATTCCATTTTGAAATAATTAAAGAATTTAAATTTGCAAATAAATTTTTGTTGGAAATATTTTATTTGAGTCCAAAATGATCCAAAATATTTTCCAGAATTTTTCGAATTTTTAAAGTCATTTGCTATTTTTAATGAATTAAATGGAATTCATCGGGAATTATTTTAAATATTAATTCATTGGAAAATCAACTCGGGTCAAATCTTGTTCATCCGGCAAAGTCGGACTCGAGTCCGACCCAAACAGTTGACTCGGCCAGAACCCACTCTAACCCTAATCAATCCCAGCCGTTGGATCAAGATCCAGCGGTGAGATCCGTCGACGCAGGCCGAGTGTCCGGACGGACCGATCGCCTTAGCGATAAGTGGCCGTTGGTTGTGCCCGCACGTGGGCGGCCACGATTTCGTCGTCTTCCCGTCTTAGCTGGACTCGCCAGAGCGTGCGCCAGCGTCAGGTTAGGTTTCCGCGGGTATTGCGCCTCAAAGGCTATTTAGCGTGGGTTATCGCCCGAGATCGCGTTGCTGTCTTGGCGCCTATTGCCCCTAGTTTCCAACGCCCAAGCTTGCGCGTCGCCTCGCGATTTCGCGAAGTTTGGGAGTGCCGCCACGGAGTTTTGCCGTTTCGGCCGTTAAATCGTCATCCTGCGCCTTGGCTTGGATCCCGAGAACCTTGCGTCGGCGCTTTGTAAGTGCACTCACTTGGCGGAGAGCATACGAGCGCCGTTAGGGTGGTCGCCGTCCTCGGCACAGCGGCCAACGCCGCCGTATAAGCCATAAATGCGCATGGCTTCGGTGCACCCGTTGGATCAGATCCAACGCGAGGTGAGGCCCGTCGCCATTCTTGTTTAAAAGTCTCGATTAGGTTTCAACGTTAGATTTAGATAAATGCGGTCGGTGGTTAGTTGTGTTGTAGCGATAGGGTTAGATGCGGCGTCCGATCTAGATCGAAGCGGCAGGATCAGTGTAGTTTTGAAGCGTGAGGTCTAGATCAATGCGGACCGTTGATTTCAAATCAACGGTAGAGATTGTGCCACGTGTCTCAGTGCGCCCAGCGTGGGAGCGTGTCTCGACAGCGGGACACGGGTCGAGAGGCCGCAAATGTCGGCCGCTGATCAGCGTGCGTGAAACCCAGGCAGCGGTGGGGCCCATATGTCGATCCGCGTGAGCCGTGGGCCACCGTCGGGACCCGGCCGAGCGTGGACCGAGCCCATGGACGGTAGCGTCGGCAGGCCAATCGAGGAGCTGCCACGTGTCCATCTTTGGCGCAATAATTAATTTCGAAAAAGAAAATGATTTATTAATTCAAATAATGATTTCAAATTTAGATTCAAACTTCAAACGCTTATAACTGCGTTTCAACTCCGTTGAAGCGATTCAAATTTCTAAATTTGTATAAAATTAAGATCTACCTAAATATGAATTTTATTTAATTTTTGACTAAAGTTTTTCTCTGTAATATTATTTAATTGATTATTTAAACTTTAAATAATCATAACTTTATGCGTTTTAACTCCAAATTTGGCGATTCAGTTTCTAAAAATCCGAGAAAATTATGTTCTCTCTGTTTATGGATTTTATTTGGAGTTTGGGATCTTTTTGCATAGTGTTTATTTGTGTATTTGCTATTTGCGGCTTTACGAGTGAGCGTTGAAGTGCCGAGGGATTCGAAGGAGAAGTATTGACTCGGGATCAACTCAAGACCAAGAGCAAGTGCTTTTTGAAGGCAAGTTGTGCTTTGACCATGTTGATCCTATTTTGAAAATCTATTTTGATTTAAACTATTGCATGCTAGTTTAATTAGAAAGATACTTTGGTTTAAACACTCGGGGTTAGATAAATACCAATTTGCTATATGACACCTTGATTACTTAAGTATGTGCCATGACCCTTTGTCACCCTAGTTGTGGTTTACTAGTTGGACATTATTAAATTGCCAACATGGGTTTAGATCGTTGTAGTATCTTTGCTTAGACACCTTGCGTGCTCATGACATGATTTTGGACAATCAAATGATAATATGGACTTAATGATATATTGAACCTGTTTTGGAAAAGTATCATGTGAAGTTGATGGCACGTGGTGCATGGTAATCAAGCGGGGTTTGATAAGCGATTTCGGCCAGGGGCATGTGGCAAGAGTAATGTCGAGGTGGGCGGTGTGGCATTGGGAGTGTTGATTTGGTTTCGGGTAGTCTTGCCCTGGTCACTCTAAGGACTTAACCTTGCAAGCCTTTGAACTGGGTCATACTTGCAACCACATGGGGAATGGGGCGGCCCTAGTTGACTAAGTCGCCTAAGGACTCACTTGTGAGCCTCAGTGGTGTCAGATTACACCTTTTGTGTGATTGTGCGGGGGCGTATCGTGGTGTGGCCAGGTACCCATCTAACGGTGTGTTGGTCCCATACTTCGCCTTGGCTAAGGGAAGGGATGGTGTGAGCACGTCTGGGAGAGGACCACTGTGTTGTTTGAGGCTTCCAAGGCTTTGTTATGATCGCTCATTCGCATACTCTTGTATGGCGATTCACGGTGGCGTGGTGAGTGGATTGTATCTTGTGGGTAAAGTGCATAACCTCTGCAGAGTGTAGAATCTATTTGAATAGCCGAGTCCACTGATGCTGGACAATGCTCGGGAATTACGGTCAAGGGTTAGACTTTTACGAAAACAACTTGGATTTGAAAAGTTGGGTTGGTTTAACAAAGAAGATGATGGAAATATGGTTTAGGATGGGAAAAATGTTATTTAAACTTTTTTGAAAAGTTATTTATGCTTTACTTATTTCTCTTGCTTTGAATCTACTTATATTACTTTTCAAAGCATTTCTGCAAATATACCTTGAGCTATTCCTTTGTACCAAGCCATGCATATAGTATATTAAGCTTGCGTGCATGACTTCTTTGAGTACCAAGTACTCACCCTTGCCCCAACACAATATCAGTTGAAGGAGATTCGCCGACTTTGGAGGAGGAACTCCAAGAGGACCGTCTTACTTAGGGATCTGAGCCGATCAGGATTTGCCTGTGGTATCTTGGATGGCGCCCGCAAGTTTATTTGATTTTCACTTTGTTATTTCTCTTTTAATAAATTTAAACGCCCTCTGAGGCATACATTTGTAACTTGACCATAAGGTCAAGTAACCAGTTTAGTTATTTAAATAAAGTACATTGATAATATCGATTGTTATGATTGTGATATTTACAGATGTTAAGGCTGTGTGCACTAAGCGCGTTCTGGACTAGTCTTGAATACACAGAGGGTCGGATTTGCAAATTCGGGTCCCAAGCAGAGGTGTATCAGAGCCATACTTATTTGGAAATCAACCTAGCTAGAATGGTCGTAGTGAGGATAAACCTATTTTCTAAAGCTAAAAATTTGTGAAGACAAGAAATGACATCTCGACTTATCCCTTCTCTCTTTTCTTGTCTCTTGCTGAAATTTTCCCTTACCTTGTCACAATTTAAAATTTGAATTCTTACATTCAAGCACTCTTGTGAGATGGAGGTTTTCTTGATGAGTGAGCTTAGGTTCTATAGTGAGACTCCTTCGCCGAGTCGCGTCATAAAATAAGAAGTCACCCTTTAGGCGTTAGACTCGAGTTAGTTCGATTTGGATTTGCTTTGTTTTCTTGAGTGTGCATTATGTGTTGCAAGGCCCTTAGGCATTATGTAAGCCATACCAAGTTACTAATAATAAAGTTGGACCTTAACGCTACACCTTGTGCCCCGCATAAGTGCCCTATTACTTGTCTATTCTTGTTTCCCTCTCATCTCTAAACCTTGAGCAAATCGACAGATGGTAACCACCCGTGGAAACTTTGGAAGCAATGGGAGTGGATCTCGCCCGAGAAACCCCAATGATAGAGCACCAAGACCGCCACTAGATATGCAGAATTTTGGAGCATTTCTTGCTGCACTCGAGTGATGCATGCTATGATGCAACAAATGCAAGACGTCACGTCCTTTGCTTTCGATCCTTTGCTAATCAAGTTAATCGAGGACCAGCGGGAATACAAGGTCGCGGAGTTCATGAGGACTCACCCACCCACTTTTCTCTGGAAATGCCAATCCATTGGAGGCGGATGATTGGTTAAGATCAATTGAGAGAAAGCTACACATAGCTCAATGCATAGGGAATGAGAAGGTACTCTCGCTTCTCATCGGTTGGAAAAACAATGGCCAGAATGGTGGGAGAACTTCGTGCCACGCAGAGAACCTCAAGATATCACTTGGGAAGAGTTCAAACGGTACGTTGCATTAAAGATCACGTGCTGAAGGAATCATGGACCTTAAGAAGGAGGAGTTGAGCATAAGCAAGGTAATCGGCCGGTGGCCGACTACGAACAAGTTCACCGCAGTTAGCACGCCACGCTTTTTGAGGATGTAGCGGCGGATAAATCCAGGCAGTCTCGTTTCATGAAGGGACTTAACTTCGGGATTGCAAGTAGGGTTGATCACCCACACCTTTCCGATTTCCAAGAGTTGGTGAATAAAGGCGCTTATTCTTGAGGACAAAGCGCAGGAACTGGATGAGAACAGAAGCGCGGGATGCAACAAAAGGATCACGTCGAGGAAGCATCGCTTGAGAGTTGCACCAAATCAATTCTTGATTCCAACCGCAGAATGCAACAAGGACACCCTCAACACAAGACCTGCCAATCAAAACTACCCGGACCCAGCCCACTTCGGCTACCGAGCGATCGGCAAGGAAACAGTGAGACGTGCAAGCGCAACGAGCGGAGACACTTTGCCAGTTGTCAGAAGAAGGCAGGAGGCGACCTAGTTACGCTTCAATCTAGGAACCACCCTCAGCCAGGACGCCACCGGGAGCCACACCCTGCAGGCCGTGGTGAGAGGCCGAGTCAACCATGTCACCGCGATGCACCGAAATGCTACTGGGACGTCAGATCTTTGGATAAGTTACTTGTTAACTCAGTGCACTTAGCTTTGTTTGACTCACGGAGCTTCGCGTGGGTTTGTTCGCAAGGCTTTGCTACTAGAAATGACTTGAGAATGGCAAGACTTAAGTGCATGCTTTTAGTTCAAACCCACAGTTCCAGAACTCGAGCGGAGAGTAGGATATTCGGTGAGAATACTAATAGATGGAATAGAGTTCTAGCAAACCTTATAATTTTGGAGACCCGGACCTTAGATGTTATATTGGGAATGGATTGGTTATCCAAGCACAAGGCAGTATTGGATTGTGGGCGAAGGACTATCTCGATTGAGAGCAGTGTGGGAAGAAAGTGGAATTTCAAGCCCCTTTGCGATTAGAGATGGACATTGATGGTTAACTTGACCAAGGCAATCAAGATAGAGATGTCCGATAGTAAATGAGTACCCCGATGTTTTCCCGAAGATCTACAGTATGCCTTGAGACGAGGACATAGAGTTTGTGATAGAGCTTTTACCGCAGTACACCGATAGCAAAGAGACCCTACTCGGATGTCTACCGGGAGTTGGTAGAAATGAAGAAAGCTTGGCTAGAGGAGTTAATGGAGAAAGGATTTATCGAGACCAAGTTAGTCGCCGTGGGGAGCACAGCTTTGTTTGTCAAGAAGAAGGCGGAGTTTCAGGATGTGCATTGACTACCGTGCACTCAATGAAGTCACTGAAGAATAAGTATCAGCTACCAGATTGATGATTTGTTTGATCGATTAAGAGGAGCCGGAGTTTTCTCCAAGATTGATACGAGATCGGGATACCATCGATTGAAGATCCGATCGAGGAAGATATTCCGAAAAGCGCATTCTCGTCAAGATATGGACATTACGAGTTTACGATTATGTCCTTTAGTGCGACGAATGCGCCGGCTATTTCATGAATATGATGAATAAGGTGTTCATGGAATATTTGGACAAGTTTGTGTCGTCAGGTTCATAGAGCGATATCCTAATCTACTCCAAGACGAGAGGATGAACATGCAGAACACTTAAAGCGAGTTTTGGAAAAATGAGGGAACGACAACTTTTAGCCAAGTTCACAAGTGTGATTTTTGGAAGGACAAGGTGGAGTTTCTTGGACATGTAATGACCGCATGAAGGAGTCGCCCAGTAGATCCAAGCAAAGTAGAAGCTGTGTTACATTGGGAGCGGCAAGTGACCGATCTGAGTTTCCTTGGAATGGCGAGGATATTACCTGCGTTTCATCGAAGGCTTTTCGACAATTACCTTGAAACCTCTTACGCAATTGTGAAGAAGGAAAAAGAAGTTTGCATGGGCCTTGAGAATGTGAGGAAGGATTTAGAGTCAAGAAGCGATTGACATCAAGACCGTGTTAGTTCTACTGGGATGTTGCTCAAAAGCCGATATTTATTGTGACGCATCGCGCCAAGGACTTGGATGTGTCTTTGTCTGCAGAATGGAAAGGTCGCTTATGCATCAAAGCGATTGAGGCCGCATGAGAGAAAATTATCCGACACATGACCTAGAGTTAGCCGCCGTAGTGCATGCTTTGAAGATATGGCGTCACTATCGATTGGAAAGCAGATGTGAGGTGTATCTGGATCATAAGAGCCTTAAGTACATATTCACCCGTCGGATCTGAATATGAGGCAAAGGAGATGGCTAGAGTTGATCAAGGACTATAATGTTGGAATCCATTACCATCCAGGAAGGCCAGCGTAGTAGCCGATGCCTTGAGTCGGAAAAGCCATACCTGGTGAGTGCGTTGCTAGCCACAAGTCAGGATGAGTTATGTGAGGATTTTGAAGATGAAGATTGAAGTTGTACCTAGCGGATTCTTGGCCGCGTGGAAGTAAAGCCTACCCTAGAGGATCGGATCCGAGAAGGGCGGAAGGATGATGACATGGGATCCGCGAGGATTAAGTCCATCAAGGAGGAAAGCGAGGCAGAGGACTTCAAATTGGATGAACAAGGCGCGTTGTGGATGAAGGATCGCATTTTGTGTGCCTAACAAAAAGGAGTTAAAGCAAGCGATTTTTGGAAGAAGCCCATGACTCTAAGTACTCGATTCATCACAGGCGCCAAGATGTATCGAGGATGCGAAGGAGAGATTCAGTGGCGAGTATGAACGTGAAGTTGCCGACCATGTTGCATTGTCGCGACGTATGCGAGAGAGTCAAGGCAATGCATCGAAGACCAATGGCGGGATTGCTACTTTACCAATGAAAATACACGAGTGGAAGTGGGAGGAAATCGGAATGGATTTCATTGCAGGTTTGCCGAAGACTCAAGGAGGTTATGACTCATATGGGTTATAGTGGATCGCTTGACTAAAGTAGCCCATTTTATCCCGTGAAGACCACTTACTCGGAGATAAATTAGCGAATTATACATGATCGGGATTGTTTGTTTTGCGGAGTATAAAGAGGATTGTATCGGACGAGAGGTACCCAATTTACCTCAAGATTCTGGAATAAGTTGCATGAAGCTGCGGGGACCCGTTTGAACTTCAAGATCTGACTTATCATCCACAGACGGATGGACGAATGAAAGAGTCAACCCAGGTCTCGAAGATATGTTAAGAGCTTGTGCATTGGCTTATGCTACCTCTTGGGATAAGAGTTTTGCAGTATGCCGGGAGTTCAGATTACAACAATAGTTATCGAGGCTAGTTTACGAGATGTCACCTTTTGAGGCCTTTGTATGGTCGACCCTGTCGGACACCATTGAATTGGAATGAGACGGCCCGGCGTGTCTTTGGGCCTGATATTCTTCAAGAGGTCAAGAAGCGGTGCTATGATTAGGAAAGGTTGAAGATAGCCCAATCTCGATAAGAGTTATCTTTGACAATCGTCGCGAGATTTGAGTTTTGAACGAAGACTTTGTATACCTCGAGAAATTCGCCTCTCGAGGGAGTTAAGAGGTTCCATGCCAAAGGAAACTGCACCCGTTATGTTGGACCATTTAAGATTTTGAGTCGCGGTGAAGTTGCCTACCGGTGGGTGCCCACGATCGTTGGCGAGGAGTGCATGCGTATTCCATGTGTCCTGGATTAAAGAAGTGTCTCAGAGTTCACGAGAGCAGACACCGCTAGAGTCAATTGAGTTGCAAGAAGATTTGACTTATAAGGAGCACCCTGTGAGGATTCTAGACACAATGGATCGAGAAACTAGAAACAAGTCAACGGGATTCTCAGAGTTCGATGGAGCAACCATGAAGAAAGTGAAGCGACTTGGGAGTCAAGAGGATTTGAAGAAAGAATTTCCAAACCTATTCCTTTAGTAAGCCCTGAATCTCGGGGGCGAGATTCTATTAAGGGGAGGTTTGTAACACCCCAAAATTTTGCTTTTCTTAAATTCATGTGTGATTTGGCACTTTGGTGAATTTTGGAATTTTACGGAATTTATTTGGATTTATTTGGAATTTATATTTGAATTTATTCCATTTTGAAATAATTAAAGAATTTAAATTTGCAAATAAATTTTTGTTGGAAATATTTTATTTGAGTCCAAAATGATCCAAAATATTTTCCGAATTTTCTAAATTTTTAGTCATTTGCTATTTTTAATGAATTAAATGAATTCTTGGGAATTATTTTAAATATTAATTACCGGAAAATCCAACTTTCGGGTCAATCGTTCATCCGACCGAAGTCGGACTAAGTCGAGTCCACCAAACCGATTGATTTCGATCAACCACTCCTAACCCTAATCAATCCCAACCGCGTTGGATCAAGATCCAGCAGTGAGATCCGTCCGACACGAGCCGTGTCCTGGACGGACCGTCGCGCGATCGTGGCCCGTTAGTTGTTGTGCGATGGGCGACCACGATTTAAGTCGTCTTCCGTAAGCGTGGACTCCGCCGTAGCCGTGGCCGCGCGTCGATTAGGGTTTCCGGCCCAGTACGCACTTTGCGAGGCTATTTAAGGCGTGAGTTATCGCGAGGATCGCGCCGTTAGTGTCTTGGCGCCTATTGCCCTAGTTTCCAGCCCAAGCGCCGGTCGCCTCGCGATTTCGCCGAAGTTTGGGGAGTGCCGCCACGGGTTTCTTCGTTCGCGCTTCGTCATCCTCCGCCTTCAGCCGGATCTGAGAACCTTGCGTCGGCGCTTTGTAGGAGTGCACTCACTTGGCCGAGACGCCAGCGCCCGTTAGGGTGGTCGCCGTCCTCGGCAGCGATACGCCGCCGCAAAGCCATAAATGCGCCCCATGGCTTCGGTGCACCGTTGGATCAAGATCCAACGCACGAGGTGAGCCACGTCGCCGTTCGCTTTCAGTCTACGATTAGGTTTCAACCGTTAGATTTAGATCGATGCGATTGCGTAGTTAGTTGTGTTGTAGCGATAGGGTTAGATCTGGGCCGTCCGATCTAGATCGAGCGGCAGGATCAGCAGTGTAGTTTTGAGCGTGAGGTCTAGATCCAATCACGGGCCGTTGATTTTTCAAATCAACGGCCCGGGAATTGTGCCACGTGCTCAGCGCGCCCACGGCGTGGAAGCGTGTCTCGACACGCCGCGGGACGCGTCGGAGCCGTGTCGGCCATGATCACCGCAGCGTGCGTGAAACCCGGTATTGGCAGTGGGGCCCATATGTCGATCCACGTGGTAGTGGGCCAGTCACCAGTGGACCCGGCCGAAGCGTGGGCCGAGCCCATGGACGTACCATTTGGCGTCAGTGACCAATCGGGAAGCCGCGCGTGTCCATGCCTTGTATAATAATTAATTCCGAAAAAGAAAATGATTTATTAATTCAAATAATGATTTCAAATTTAGATTCAAACTTCAAACGCTTATAACTTTTTGCGTTTCAACTCCGATTGAAGCGATTCAAATTTCTAAATTTGTATAAAATTAAGATCTACCTAAATATGAATTTTATTTAATTTTTGGACTAAAGTTTTCTCTGTAATATTATTTAATTGATTATTTAAACTTTAAATAATCATAACTTTTAACGTTTTAACTCCAAATTTGTGATTCCAGTTTCTAAAAATCCGAGAGAAAATTATGTTCTCTCTGTTTATGGATTTTATTTGGAGTTTTGGGATCTTTTTGCATAGTGTTTATTTGTGTATTTGCTATTTGCGGCTTTACGAGTAGGCGTTGAAGTCTTGGGAGGATTCGAAGGAGAAGTATTGACTCGAGGATCAACTCAAGACCAAGAGCAAGTGCTTTTTGAAGGCAAGTTGTGCTTTGACCATGTTGATCCTATTTGAAAATCTATTTTGATTTAAACTATTGCATGCTAGTTTAATTAGAAAGATACTTTGGTTTAAACCTCAGGGGTTAGATAAATACCAATTTGCTATATGACACCTTGATTACTTAAGTATGTGCCATGACCCTTTGTCACCCTAGTTGTGGTTTACTAGTTGGACATTATTAAATTGCCAACATGGGTTTAGATCGTTGTAGTATCTTTGCTTAGACCTTTCGTGCTCATGACATGATTTTGGACAATCAAATGATAATATGGACTTAATGATATATTGAACCTGTTTTGGAAAAGTATCATGTGAAGTTGATGGCACGTGGTGCATGGTAATCAAGCGGGGTTTGATAAGCGATTTCGGCCAGGGCATGTGGCAAAATGTCAGGTGGGCCGGTGTGGCATTGGGAGTGTTGATTTGGTTTTCGGGTAGTCTTGCCTGGTCACTCTAAGGACTTAACCTTGCAAGCCTTTGAAGGCCGGGTCATACTTGCAACCACATGGGCTGGAATGGGGACGGCCCTAGTTGACTAAGTCGCTAAGGACTCACTTGTGGAGCCTCGAGTGTCGATTACACCTTTTGTGTGATTGTGCGGGGAGGCGTGTCGTGGGTGTGGCAGTACCCATCTAGCAGTGTGTTGGTCCCATACTTCGCCTTGGCTAAGGAAGGGATGGTGTAAGCACGCACGTCTGGAGAGGACCACTGTGTTGTTTGAGGCTTAGAAAGGCTTTGTTATGATCGCTCATTCGCATACTCTTGTATGGCGATTCACGGTGACGTGGTGAGTGGATTGTATCTTGTGGGTAAAGTGCATAACCTCTGCAGAGTGTAGAATCTATTTGAATAAGCCGAGTCACGATCTTGGACAATGCTCGGGAATTACAGTCAAGGGTTAGACTTTCTGAAAACAACTTGGATTTGAAAAGTTGGGTTGGTTTAACAAAGAAGATGATGGAAATATGGTTTAGGATGGGGAAAAATGTTATTTAAACTTTTTTTTGAAAAGTTATTTATGCTTTACTTATTTCTACTGCTTTCGAATCTACTTATATTACTTTTCAAAAGCTGTTTACTGCAAATATACCTTGAGCTATTCCTTTGTACCAAGCCATGCATATAGTATATTAGCTTGCATTCTGTGCATGACTTGCTGAGTACCAAGTACTCACCCTTGCCCCAACACAATATCAGTTGAAGAGGAGATTACGCCAGCTTTGGAGGAGGAACTCCAAGAGGACCCTTCTACTTAGGGATGCGAGCCCGGTCGGTTGCACGTGGTATCTTGGATGGCGCCACGCAGTTTATTTGATTTTAAATTTCTTGTTATTTCTCTTTTAATAAATTTTCGCCCCTCACGAGGCATACATTTGTAACTTGACCATAAGGTCAAGTAACCAGTTTGGTTATTTAAATAAAGTACTTTGATAATATCGATTGGTATGATTGTGATATTTACCGATGTTAAGACTGTGTGCACTAGCGCGTTCCTGGACTAGTGCTGAATACACAGAGGGTCCGGATTTGCAAATTCGGGGTCCCGACAGCCGCCCCCCGCTTCCTCCTATCTCCGGCGACGCCTCTGCTCCGGTGAACTACCGACCGACGCTCCTTCCCCTCCTCCCCTCGAGCTGCCCCAAGGCCGGTGCCTCCCCTAGCCGCAGCAGCAGCAGCGTTGGCAATAGTAGCTGCGGCAACAGCAGCCGGCAATGGCCGACGACAGCGGTGACAGCAGCTCGGTGGCATCAGTGGCAGCGGCGCCCCTCTTGCCTCCTTCCTTTGGTGAGCACTCAAGAAAATGCTAATGGGGGTGTTTGGTTTCTTTGTGCATATCAAGTGTTTGATGAAATGTCTAGAAGGCTCACCATATGGTATCACTGTTTTATGAGTATCGGTATGCGAGTACTAGTTTGGCACGTTGCATTCTAGGTTTGGTGTGAAGTATTAACCCATCAGCTCATATGTAGCGCTTCATTATACTAAGTGTTTGTGCTATGTGATGACTCACGGATGCAATTGCGATTTATGTTCGATTTGGCTGTGAGTAAGAAGGCATGTATTGGTAGGTCTTATATGCCTTTGTTCTTAGTTCTTGTATGTTGTGATTTAACAAAGCAAGCATGTTGGCTGGGCTTCTGTTGAGTGTTGTTAAATATGTGCTCTAATCTTTGAATTCCCAATTACACCAAATGAAAAGAAAAACAATCTGTTTTCTATTTACTACAATATAGTGTTTCATTCTTTGTTGTTTGTCATCTTTATCTTGTCATAGTTTGCGAAAATACATATAGCAGGAGCTAGTAGCTTGATGATTGCAGGTTTGTGTAATACCGGTGAGATTACCAATTAATATAAATGTGATGCCAACTCAAAATGTGATGTCATTTGGTTAAGAAATCGCTTTGTCTTTCCTCTTTTTCTTTGTAGCTGCGTTTGTTGGCTGATGCGCCTTGATGGTACTAACTTGTGTCATGATTTGGGATTATATCATCTGTTAGCATATGAGGTGATTCCCTTTATTTGATTCTTTGCAGCAGTAGCTTTTTGTTATAGCCTCCCTTTGTTTGAAAGCCACAATGGAGCTAGATTGTCGCCATTATCTACAACAAATCATGGTTACTCATAGCCCGTTAGCAATTTGATAGTGGTACCCGATTGCCCTTCTCAATCTTCTTAATAAAAAGGGCACATTGGAGATATCCTAGTATGGCAAAGCATAAGTGTAAGGACACTTTCTACTGGAGTTTAAAGTCTTCTTGTATTGCCATTATGTTGTTCATATCAAAGGTTATGTTGATCCTTGTGGGGGGTGGCATTAAAATTTCTTACTAAAGGGATGGATTGGAGCTAACAGCTTAGATGGGCATGAAGGTACATAGTAATTACAATTATTGCAGTGTCGCGATCTTAACACATAAATTGTCACCTGTGTTAGCACTTTTTACAGTCAATATTGCTTCATGTTGGGTGATTGAGCTAGCAATCACACATTTAAGTCGCACACTTGCATTGAATTCCTTAACATGATATTTAGTGGAAG
Source organism: Rhipidocladum racemiflorum (assembly GCA_036346355.1). Taxonomy (NCBI): domain Eukaryota; kingdom Viridiplantae; phylum Streptophyta; class Magnoliopsida; order Poales; family Poaceae; genus Rhipidocladum; species Rhipidocladum racemiflorum. Next base: position 39,636,933 of record CM070578.1, read on the forward strand.
TAGCACTTTTATCTGTGGTATCTTCTCATCTTCATATGAGATCATAGTCTTCCATTTTCATCTAGAAATGGCTGTAGGAAGAATTTTTAACTTCCATTTTACAACAAGTGAAAATGTCCTAGTAGGTGCTCCAGTTGTAATTTAATAGTCATGTTCGGTTCAGCGGTTTAAATGTTTGGTTGAGGCTTCTGGTGATAGCTTTGATTAGCTTGCATAGAAAAGTGATGAACTGATATTTTACATTGAATCTGCCAATACTGTTGTTGAGAATTTCTGTAGCTGCTCCAGTTGTCATTTAATTGTCATGATCTAGGGGTATTTGCGGGTTTTAGCTTAAATGGATTTTAGGATGGTTGCTTTGCCAATGTGGATGAATTCTAGTTGATAATGGGGTTTTTGTAAGGTTAATTTATAGTAAGTATATTGCTCGAGTGTTTGGGGATGTCGTGAGCAGGGTTTAGCTAGTTTTCGGAAAGTTGGGTTTGAGGTTACTAGAGTTTTACCGCTGAATTAGTGGCATTATTCCCCCAAAGAGTGGATTTTGAGTATTGTTTTGTTCTTTAGGGCTGGAGGTTCCTAATACCGCGAGCGGGACGTCTGTTCATCGCCGCAGTTAAGGCAAGTGCATAGTAGATCGACAATATCATTTGATGGTATTTATCCTTATTAGAAATTGATGCACTGTTTACCTTGCTTTTATGAAATGCTTGGTCTTATATTCTTAAGTATTATGTGATGGCTAACCTATGAATATATGATGAAAGGTATTGGGTATTGTGTTATGTTGATATTCTGGCATTTATTTATGATTATGTGCATGTCGTAAAGATTACAATTGGGATGGGTTGATACTCCCATGTTTGTTTATGGTTATGCACATGTTGGAAACGAATGCAATTTGTTTATTTATTCTTGACATTTGCATTCAGGATCGAAGAGGTGTCCCATTTTGATGCGGGCCTCTGTGCTTACACATACTGAGCATGAAAGTCCTACCTCGTAGTCCCATCCATCGAGGTGGATGGGAGCGTCAGTAAGTAGGCACCCTCCATCTACGGGATGGAGGGAGAGGGTGGACATCGACGGGTGTTCACTCGCCTATACCGGTGTAGGCTACAAAGGTGCATATGAGCATACATACATCATTAGATTGCATTGCATAATGAGGTTTTGTTGAATTGTGAGCTGTTGTGAATGCACAGGTTGGGAATTGAGTCGTGGACTCATTCCATTGCATTGTATATTGAATTGTTGAGTTGTGTGAGTGTTCAGGTTTGGGATAGAGTTGTGGACTCTCCCCAAGATTGTCTAAAGAGGCACGTGTAAGAGTTGAGTGAGTTACTGAGCGATTTAATGAGGTGAATGTGGTACTACTGTTTTGTTTAATTGTTAACTTTAATTAAAGAAAGATGTCATATTATGGTTCTGAATGTGTTAACTATTTATGTTATTGTTTTATTATGAACTTTGCTGAGTCCTGGACTCACGCTTGTTCATTTAATGCTTTAGGTACTCTGAAGAGCGACTTGCCGGGTTTGGGACTTAGCTGCACTTCCACTGATACTCACGATAGAATAAAGGAACTTAGATGTTAATTGGTTTACTTTCGCAACTAGTTGAGTTCATGTAATAACTTTGTTGTGGTTGTTATGATCTCTTGATGTTAAGGATTGATAGTTGTTCGAAGACCATGACCCTTTGTTTGTGCTTAGCGGGTCATGATGGTTAGATGTAATGTGTTGTTTCAAATTGATAATTTTGATCTCTTTGTCTGCTGAGTGGATGTCTTAGTTTTAGGGGAGGTGCTGCCGAAATTTTCAATAATTTCGGTAACTTGCTTGTATTTAGCTTGCTTTGCTAAATTATTCTAGTGTCTTGTCCTAGTTGTTTGAGGGTGTAACATTCAGGGCACATACGGTGTCGGGGTGTTACACAAAGGCAACCAAAAATATATTCATAAGCTCGATCTAGGGACCCTTGGGTCTTGAACATCGACAGTTGGCGCTAGAAGGAGGGCCTTCATCATTATTCAACATTGAAAGAGGTAATGTGTTATCGTTGGAAGCCATGGATGAAGAGAATTCATTTGATCTCACTGACTATGCTCACCTCATCGCCAATGACTTCGTGGAGGAAGAAGAAGGTAATTGCGACTTCTATTCTGAATATGTTATTGAGGTGGATTCAACAAAGTTGGCAACTTCATCCAAACCGGATGAGGCCACATCAGGAGTACCATTTCCTAAGAAGAAATCTAGAAAAACAGAGTGACTCTATGCCTACCCTTATCCCAGGGGTATAGGATCTGAGCGCATACCCTATGGAAGTCGATAATGTACAAATTCATGAGAATAACAATGACTTCCATGAGAGTTCTTCTTGAGAAGATTGTAACACCCCGGCATTTAATATGCCCGAATGCTACCAAACATAAGCTAACCAACATCTAAATACCACCATTTATCATAAATTCCAGCAAGGATACATATGCTAAAAACCGAGATTTCGGCAGCATCTCCTTTGTTTTAACATGCTACGAAGAATCAACAATATCATAGCAATGTAAGGCAATATGAGAGACATCTAAAACAGCAATTATTAAAGACTTAACGGCAATATAAGTCTAACATCAAGCACTTAATGTCTCCAATTGTCAAATGAACAAATAAACTCTCAAATAGTAAAGCTAAACATTAAAGCAACGATCATCACACGCAATTTATTATCAAACTAATAGAATGACTTGTGGAATCATTATGGTGAAGCTACGTGTGGGCGTGTGACTATTTCCCTTCCCCGCATGCCGATCTCATGATACCTAAAACAGCAAGAAAACACAAGCGTGAGTTCGAAACTCATCAAGCATACTGCAATGGACAACAAGAACAACAACATGGCAATAACATCTCCCATCATGTAAATCATCTTATTCATAAACACTTAACATTGTCATCATCAATATGTATGCGATGTAATGCAATGCTCATGTCTCCTTGGAAACTCATACAGGTATGGTTGAGTACACACTCGTCGGTGTGCACCCTCTCCCCCCTTCCATCCCGAAGATGGAGGGTGCCTACTCCTCGCTTCCGTTCACCTCGGTGAATGGAATCACGATGTAGGGCTTACTCATTGGCTCTCCGGATTAGTCATATCTTTCTCACCGACCTTTCCGTATTATATATTGACTTTCTCACCGCCCGGGCCATGTAACATGTCATGTATGCAAGCAAGCCAACATCATTTATAACTCATATATTACCACATGGCATCATAACATTTTAAACATGCTCATCATATCATAGCAATCATTAAAACATGGCAAGTGATCATATATCATGTAGAGAATTCCATCTAATCTCAACATGCAACCTACAACTCGCTATCCATCACAACACACTTGCCTCAACCACGTGCAACGGATTGGCGGGAAGTAGAAGGCACTCCCGGGGTCGCACCACCTGCACATAGGTATCACACACTCACAATCATAACCACAGAACAGTAAGCAAACCCTCATCTACCCCGACATTGCCAACGACTCGCAAAACCTAAAAACAGAGGTTCTGTCCCGGCGGGACAGCAGCCTTGCAAAAGGCATAACTTGGGCTCTGGGACTCTGAATCAATTAAACGAGTACATCCTCGCATAGCTTAGGAAATTTCCCAACTTTCTCTAGGTATAAGGAAAGACTGATTCGGCCTCTAAAGTTGTTTAATCTACAGATTACCGAGATCTGTTCCAATCGCGTCACAGATTTTAATACGCTCGGTAAAACAGTCATAACTTTCAAACGGCTAGGCGGAATTTAACGTTCTTTATATGCACGGAAAGATAATGAAATTATATACAACTTCTTAAAAGTCCGTATAGTCAGATTCGAAATCTAAATTGGCGAAAACAGGAACCCTAGGTCGACTGCTCATGCTGTCCCAAAACAGAAACGTGGCAACGTCTAGATCTAACCCAAATTACTCCAATCCAGCACCACCAATTGATCTAAAAACTTGATAATCACCTTAAGAACAGTACCTAGATCAATCCCAGGGAACCCCATGATCATACCTTTGCCCGACGCACGAAAACTCCAATGGATCTCCTCGCTCCTCGCTCCTCGGATGGATCCACGAGGATGCAGGGGTGGGGAGGCCACCCTAGGGCAGTAAGGGGGTGGAGGAGAGGTTGTGGGGAGGTGGAGAGGTGGAGAGGGCAAGGGCAAGGGGCGCACGGCCAAGGGGTGGGGCGGCTATGGGCTAGGGGGAGGTGAGGGGGCGCAAGAGGGGAGGTGGGGCGCAATGGGGGGGAGTTGGGGCGCAAGGGGGCAGCAAGGGGGTCCTTTTACCAGCCCCTACTCTGAATCCTAGTCCTACATGGACTCATATTCCATCCCACCAAAGCCCACAACCCCCTCCTTAAGGCCCAAAATCCCCCGGGAAGGCCCAAAACCCCGGAAACGGCCCGGAAACGTTATAAACCTCCAAATCCTATGGTTTTAACCTTATTTCCACATCTCATGCTATTTTTGATCAAATCATGCACATTAAATAAGGTTACGACACTCCGTGGTGTCACAAAGATTTTCTCTAAAGTCTTGAATTCGATTATACCCCATCATGAATTTCACATTTGCACAGTCATGAAGGAGACAGAGGCACAACAAGTGAAACGTGAACAACATGAAGCTTAAGAAATGGTCACCCAGAAGCAATGTGAGAGTCTCACGATTGCCAAGAAAACGACTATGGAAGAGGTGAGACACCTTTACCGCGATAGTCAACTGGGAACCTTGCGTAGACCAGATCCATTGGGAAGTCATCCCCGACCGATCTTTTCGGTCACGCTGCAGGTTCCAAGCATAGCAATAAGGGAGATAAACATGGTTCCTAACAGTCCACAAGAGGTTTAAATGAACTTGTGGATGGAGACAACGTGCCACTTATAAGATCCTTAGCTTTTAATCTGTAAGAAGTTGCTGCATAAGTGTAACACCCCGGCACCTCACGTGCCCAAAGCGCTACCAAAACCTAACCAATTTTCACCAAAAATTTTCACAAGATCTCCCTTGCTAAATGGACATCCACTCAGCAGGCAAAGAGATCACAATTAACAATTTAAAACAACAAGAATCAACTAACCATCATGACCCGCTAAGCACAAACAAAGGTTCATGGTATCCAAAAAGAAACATCCTAGAAGTTTACCTACTAACAATTATTAACCTTTATCATCAAAGAGATCTCAACACTACAACAATTATTACATTGATCTCAACTGATTACCAAAGAACCAATTTTAAGCAAACTTAAATCTCTATCATGTAGTGAACGTGCTTGAGGTGCAGCTAAGTCCCGTCCCGGCCAGACGACTTCAGAGTACCTAAAAACATTAAACGACAAGCGTGAGTCCAAGACTCAGCAAAGTGCACCACAAAACCAATTAACACAATTAAATCAACGGTAAGAGCATATATGTTATCCAAGTGAACAAATTCATAAAACAATAATAACAACAACATTTACCTCTTTTCACTTCATCACTTAATTCTTACACATACCTCTTTGAACCTTTTTGGATGAGTTCACGACTCGATCCCAACACTACACATTTCCATTTAACTCAAAATCATCGTTAGGATACAATGCAATATGAATGCTCCTTTCGATGCACGTACCGGTACTGCCTAGTGCACACCCGTTGGTGTGCACCCTCACGTCCCTTCCATCCCGTGGAAGGTGCCTACTCTTACTGTCTCGTTCCCATTCACCTTGATGAATGGGACTATGAGGTAGGACTTTCGTGTTCACTACGTGTGAACACAGAGGCCCGCATCAGAATGGGTCGCCTCTTCCATTATGAATGCACAACTGCGATTAACACAAATTAAATTGCATCTACATTCATTTCTATCACTTCGCATGGACATAACATAATCATCATCATTCATTCAACCAATAGCATTAACTTACTTTAAATGCATAACCACTTGATATTTCTCATTTACTCATATGATGCAACACAAATCATGCAATTCATTACAACGTAAACATATTCATGATGATTAACAAGAATCAAAATCCTAGCAGCATAATAAGAATGCACTTGCCTTTACCCACTCGGGACTGAGTGGCGATAAGCTTCGGCCACTCCCGAGGTCACAATTCCTGCAATAAACAGAAATACATCTAACTCAAACAATGCAAGTCATTTTGAAGCGACAATTAACAAAACTTCTTTCGCTCTGCACGAAACCCACTTCGAAACTCCCTCAACTAAACCCATTAGCTTTTCATACGCGATCCAACTCAATTTCATACACCAATCGGCAATAAAATGCCCACAACATTGCATATCAACACTTTTATTCGATTCCCCAAAATAGCCACTTCACCTCACACTTTCCATTCCCGGACAACGACCGCGCAAACTCGCATAACTTCCAAATGGTCAAACTGAAATTCGAGTTCTTGTACTCTAAATGACCACAAGGGAATCCTCTATCCATACATCATATCCATTCATGCTAGTTGTTCCTCACTCAATACCAGATTTCAAAAGAACAACCCACCCGAAATACCCTAACTTCTGAAATTTCAGAACAATCGTAGTTTTAGGTAGCCCACTTCAACAAGGCAAAACTTTTGATTCTAGAATGCAAATCAAGCAAACGAATACATTTTATCAATCTACATAAAATTTTCTAACTTTCTCTAGGCAAACGGAAAAAGCTAATTCGGACAGCAGATAGCTCAAATCATCAATTGAACATTGAATCTACCATCACATCCTTGGTTCGGACAGCCCGCACTAAAACAGCCATAACTTTTGATTGGCTTAACGGATTTTAGTGAACTTGAGGTTCAATTAAAGAAGAAAAGAGGGCTACAAATTTTTCTACTACCAAAAACCATGGGGTGATTGCATCTACCCCAAAACCGAGCTCCAAGACTCGGGTTCATCTTCACCCGAAAATAGGAAATGGTTTCCCTCCAAAATTGGTCTAGTTTTGTAATAGCCCCAAATTTAATTACGAGTCATATTGTGCATGGCATGCTCATATCATTCATAATAGTGGCATGATCAACACTTAATTAAGGTTTTATAAATGTTAACATCAATTTAGTTAAATGAGTATGAATTTATAATGTCCGTGACACCTTTAAAAGTTGCTACCCATATATACCCAAACATCATTTCACCTATAGTCAATGACAAGTGGACCCAATTGTAAGTGAGAGAAGAAAAATTCTGCATACCCAATCCACCTTTTCCCACCTTACCTACTCCTTACCCACCTTCATACCTCCCTATGACATGTGGGACCAAGCCCCACATGTAAGTGATGAAGTGGGCAAGTATATAAACACCACCCACCTCTTTTTCTCCTCCCTACCCACTCATTTCTCCCTCCCCAACCTGAAATTCTGCTCAAAGGGAGAGCAAGAACACCTCCACCACCCTCTCCTCTCATCCCTCAAATCTCCACAAAAACCTAGTTTTGGTTTGTGCATGTTACACCATCTCCAAGCCAAGATCAAGAGCTTCAAATCCATCCAAATGGATTGTTGATGCCCCAAGTATTGGGTGAGTTCCAATACATTCTTCATCCATTCATGTTATAAATCTTGGTAGCATTGAGCTCATTTCATTTCTCTCCATGAAAATCATCTCCAAGTTGAGAATCGGACCGTGCATGTTGTGTAACACCCCGGCATTTAATATGCCCGAATGCTACCAAACAGAGACTAAGCAACCTCTAAACACCACAATTACAAGTAAATTACAGCAAAGGAGCAAATGCTAATACCGAAAATTTCGGTAGCATCTCCTTTGTTTTTCCATGAATTGAAGCAACAACAATATTAACATGTCAAGATAGCATAATGAACGATAGCAATAACATGACCAATCGGAAATTCAACCACCATACAACTAAAGATATTAGTCTATCCATCACATGTCAAATATTGCCTAATCATTTACTCATGACAAAGCATCAAATCCACAATTTAGTTCAATGAATTAACCATCACAACTAAAGGAGAGAACATGTCATTGTTTATATGTGTGATGCTAAGTGATGACGTGTGACTAGCTCCCTTTCCCGCATGCCGGTTTTATGGTACCTAAGAAAAACACATAAACACAAGCGTGAGTTCATTACTCAGCAAGTATATTGCAATGGAACAAGAAAATACGTTCCAATACCATCATCACCACTTTTCACATATGACATCATACACATCTCATATTCATAGTGTAAGCATATCATTGACATCATCATATATCATCATCATATAACATCCTCATATAATGCAATGCAATGCAATGCGATGCACATATCTCCTGGAAACTCATACCGGTATGGTTGAGTACACACCCGTCGGTGTGCACCCTCTCCCCCTTCCATCCCGAAGATGGAGGGTGCCTACTCCTCGCTTCCATTCACCGCGGTGGATGGAATCACGATGTAGGACTTACTCATTGGCTCTCTGGAATAGTCATAACTTTCTCACCGACCTTCCCCGGACTAGTTATGACTTTCTCACCGCCCGGGCCATGTATCATGCCATGTATGCAAACATGCCAACATCATGAATAACTTGTACATTAACACATGGCATCATAACATAATAAGCATATTCATCATATCAATGGCAATCATTAAAGCATGGCATGTGAACATATCATATATTCAATTTCAATCTCAGCCAATCTAGCAAACTACAACCCGCTACCCATTGCAATACACTTGCCTCAACCACGGGCGACGGATTGGCGAGAAGTAGAAGGCACTCTCGAGGTCACACCACCTGCACATAGGTACCACACACTCACAATCATGTCCACAAAATAGTACGCAAACCCTCTTCTACCCCGACATCGCAAACTACTTGCAAAACCCAAAAACAGAGGTTCTGTCCCGTCGGGACAGCAGCCTTCCAAAAGGCATAACTCGGGTTCTAAGACTCCGAATCAATTAAACGAGTACATCCTCGCGTAGCTTAGGAAATTTCCTAACTTTTTCTTAGTATACGGAAAGACTTATTCGGACTCTAAAGTGGTTTAATCTACAGAATACCGTGATCTGTTCCAATCACGTCACAGTTTTTAACACGTTGGGTAAAATGAGCATAACTTCCAAACGGCTGGGCAGAATTGGACGTTCTTTATACCCACTGAAAGGTATTGAAATTACCTACAACTTCTTCAACAGGCGGCCGACCAAATTCCCAATCTAAATTGGTGAAAACCCAAGCCCTAGGTCGACTGCTCATGCTGCCCGAATCAGAGAATGTGGCAACTTCTAGATTTCATTTAATCTACTCAATTCCAGCACCGCCAATTGATATAAAAACATCCAAATCCCCTCTAGCACAGCATCTAGACCAACCCCAAGGATTCCCCTAGCCATACATTCGCCCGACGAACACGAACCAACGAAACTCCTCCCGGTTCACGTGATCTCCGTCCTCGCTCCAAATCCACCGGATCTCCTCATCGCGGAGCGCTCCAATGGATGGATCTGCATGGTGGTGAGGTGGAGAAGCTTCCCTAGGGCAGCAAGGGTGGTGGAGAGGGGAGGGGTGGTGGTGCCATGGGGGAAGATGGAGAGGAAGGGGAAGGGTGCAGGCGCATGGGGGGGGCTAGGGTTGGCGGCTAGGGTTGGGAAAGGGAGTGGGGGGCGCACCAAGGGGTGGGGACCAGATTTGGCTGCCCAAAAGTCCCCCCCTTGGGCCCAAACCCTTCCACCGGAGGCCCAACTCAACCCCCAAGGCCCAAAGTCCCCCGGAGAGGCCCAAACACCCGAAAACAGCCCAAAAACACGCTATAAATGGCATAACGTAAAGTTTTAACCTCCATTTTCACATTTTATAAAGTTTTGACCTTCCGTAGTGTCACATGTTGAGTTGATAGCTTAAGAAGAAGAGGGAGAAGCCATTCAAAGGACTAGGAGGAGCAGGTGTCATCTCCAAGAACGAGGAGGAGGAGTTGATACCGAGAGACCCAACAAAGATCACCATCTCGACGCCATTCTTCACTCCATCGAGGAACCAACTTTCCACCAAGTACAAGAACAACCCTATAGTGGTAAGGCCACACCCAAGTTAGTATTTTTGAAGTGTAGGAGCCCATAGTTGAATGGCTATTTTCGGACAGAACAGCCAACCCGGAGACTCCGGGGATTAATCCGGATACTACGGATTCGTCAGTACAAACTAGTATACTGGAACCGAGCAACCCGGTACGGAGGGTCCGGGAATTTATTCGGACACTTCGAACGGGTTGGAAAAATTGAAACCGAGATCGCCAACCCGGACACTCTGTGTCATGTTAGGACACTCCGGACGTGTCGGGCAAAACTAGAAAATGTAACAGAGAGACCCAACCCAGATACTCCGGGTATTTAACCCAGATAGCCCGGCTAACCCGGATACTCCGGATATATAACCCAGATACTCCGGGTTAGTCAGCATTCGAGTACCCGAGAGGCTCAACCCGGACATTCCGGACCCTAACCCGGATACTCCGGACCTGAGTTGATAAAATGCTTCTCACATGCATGCTAGGATTAGGAATGTAATCATGATGCATTTCATGCATGATTGTGCATGATCTCGTGTTGTTTATTGTTTGTTTCTTGATTGGTGTTCCTTTGGAATTGGATTTTCTCGTTAGGTGTCGACGCTTCGGAGGACAACCCGGAGTACGACTACGCCTACGACGTCAAGAGCGAGCAGCAAGGCACTACTTACTCCTTGAGCATACTTGATCCCATTAATTGCAAATTACGTTTGAAGTTATTTTACCAATTGCATGCTTACTTTCAATTACAATTATGTTTTGGGTAGAATGATTAGATATTGCCATATTGTCATGATATCCCCTTTCCATGTTCCTTTCGTATTCCATTGTCGCCCTAGGTGGTTAGTTTATTATTATGTATGGGTTTGTGCGATTTGCTTAGCCATGCTTAGAACATCGTTAGTGTCCGCGATAGATGGACTTCGTTCATTGGTCGCAAAGATCAAATTGATTATGATGATGATGGATCAAGTGTGGTTATGGTGTAGCAATGACCTTAAGGATTGAATCCTGGTGACGTCTCTTTAAGTAACTATCGTGCGAACCACACGCCGTTTATGGGGCCGGCTTAGCCAAGTACTTGTGTATGACTAGGGGTGTTTAAACCACGTGCACTCGGAATTCCTTGAGCTTTGTAGAGCATCAAGGAATGTCCGCGGGAATTCCTTGAACTTTGTGGACTGTCGGGAATGTCCTTCGAAATCCCTCAAACTTTGTGGAGTTAGGGATGTTCAATAACGGGTGTACTCCTTGGTCCACACACACGGAGCACTGAGCACGCGGGATCAAGGGTCACAGTCACTCGGGTGGTTTAAATGCACTATCATGCATACTGGAAAATGGTTTTATCACATCTACCTCGGCCAGCACATCAAAGGAATTGTGCTCATAGATTGTCTTACGAGTGTGGCGTGTCGTGTGGGTACAGTCGTACCTCTGTAGAGTATAAACTACTCGAATAGCCGCGTCCATGGTTAAGGACGATCACTTAAGTTGTCAGTCACTGGGTGAGTATTAAGGACCGGGTAAGATTGAATGGTTTGGGAAAGACTCAGTCTCTTGAGTATTGGAGTACTCATGAGGAGAACTTCGCGAGTATTAGAGTACTCGTGGAAGGAACTGCATGGATATTGGAGTATCCGTGGATGTAAGCGAACATGAGCGTTGGACTCATGGTTCGGAGAATGCTTGAAGGCATAAGATGAAGGTGTTGATGATGATGTTATATTATGTATTAGACTTTTTAAATGTTTATGAAGTAACAGTTTTAATATATACGTATCTAGGTTTTTACCCCAAATATCGCTTTATGCTGAAATTAACCTTATGCCTTTCTTGTGATGTAGCAACCACATGTAGCTAGAACTCAGCATACAACTTATATTATTGTGCGAGTACACTCTTTGTACTCAAACGGATTGTCCACTTGCTACAGGTGAGGACGAGGCACTGCCCGGAGACTTTCACCGGGCAGATTTCGATGATGCTAACGCTTAGGGGCACGTCTTACATCCAGTCGGTTGCTTGCGGGCTATGGCACACTACGCTGGACTCTTTTGTTGTCTATGTTATGTTTCCGCTGCTAGTTTATGTAATAAATTTAAATATGTTGTTTTGGACAGCAGTCCTGCTTTTGTATGTAAATATGCTTATGCTCTCGTTAATTGTGTATGCGTTGTGATACAAACTGTCATGCGTTGTCGCGCGTGTTGGTGAACTTTCTTGGGACCAACACGGGCATATATGCGGGCCGCTCGAGACTCCCTTGATTTACTTGGGCTGTGCGATGCTACCGAGTGAATCAATGGAATCCCAGGGACGGGTCCCCTCAAGTTTCCCTCCAAAAGAGCAACCCTAGGAACCCTAGAACCACTTCTAGGCAGTGTATGACCTCCATGGCTGAGCTCACAAGAAAAAAATTCAAGTTTTTCTCTACTCACCAAGAGGGGGCAGCAAAGAGGAGGGAGCTCAGGCTGGGGGAGGCGCCGGCCGGTTGGAGGAAGGAGAGTTGGGTGTAACATCACCAATTCATTTCGCGAGTCAGAATTATTTTGTTGTCGGGTGTGAGGTGGGCAATTCTGATGCGGCAAGGTTGGAAAATTACCTATGTGGGGGTAAAATTCCAAATTTACCCCTCCACTTAACCTTCCCTTCTCCTTTCTTTTCCTTTTTCTTCCCCACTCCTTTCTTTCCCCAAACTGTTTGGAGCATTTGCAACCAGCCACCTCTCCCTCCCTCTCTCTCCCTCACGTGTGCAGCAAGGGTAGTAGCAAGCTCCCTCTCTCCGGCGAGGCTCTGGCGAGGACTCCGGCGAGCCAGCCGGCGGCGCCACCCTCCCCTCCGACAGGCCTCCTTCCCTCCATTCCCGAGCTCCCCAACCGGACTGCAGCCTTTCCTCTCCTTCTTCCTCCATGGGTGAATGAAGGTAATGTGTGGAGCTTCATTTCCCTGCTCTAATGGAGGTCTTGGCTAGTTGTATAGGCTATAGGGTTGCTATATTTAAGAATTTTGGAGGGAAATGAGGTCTAGGGTTGGAGGGAAAAGTTGATGTTTTCAGGTGGTTTGGTACCCAAGCTTTGTATCGCACTTTTGGGGCAGTTGCAGTCAACCTATGAGTTTTTGGTAGTAGACGAAGTTGTAGATAATCGAATTAACTTTAATTGGAGTACAAGAACATGAAAATCTGTCCAGTCGTGTAAAAGGTATGGCTATTTTAGTGCCGACTGTCCGAAGTGAGGTTGTGTTGGTAGATTCAATGTTCAACTAAATGGTAGACCAAGTTCCTGGCTGAATCAGACTTTTTGGTTGCCTAGAGAAGTGTAGGAAATTTTATGTAGATTGAGAAAATGTATTTGTTTCTTGATTTGGAGTTAGGAATCAAAATTTATGCCCTGTTGAAATGGGTTATCCAAAACTGTGAATTGTCTGAAATTTCAGAAGTGAGGTTATTTTGGGTGGGCTACTACTTTGAAATCTGGTAGTGATTGGAGAAGAAATAGCTTGAATTGATTTGAGGTATCGATAGATGGTTATCTTGCGGTCGATTAGAGCACAAGAACTCCAAATTTGGTTTAGTCAATTAGAAGATATGCTGTTTTGAATGAAAATTGTCCAGAATTAGACTCAATGTAAATGACACTTGTTCTTTTGAATTCTGGGAATGATTGATGAGGAACCAAATTGAATGAGTTTGGGATGATGCAAGATGATCCCCTTGCGGTTAATTAGAGTCTAAGTTTGCTCAATTTGGTTGAGTGAAGCAAAAGATATGCTTTGTTGAAATTGCTATCCGAAAACTAGAGTTGCTGAAAATTCAGAGTTTTGATTAAGTGTTTGGAGCTTGGTTTGAGGACCTTTAAGTTCGCTCCTACTTGAATGGCTTTGTGATAATGGAAGTTTATTCCCTTGTGGTCGTTTAGAGTATAAGAACTCGAATTTTGGTTGAACCATTTGGATGTTATGCGTGTTTACGCGATTGCCGCCCGGGAATAGAAATGTTGAGTTGAAATGGCTATTTTGAAGAATCGAATAGAAGTGTTAATATGTAATGTTGTGGGCATTTTATTATCGATTGGTGTATAAAATGGAGTTGGATTGCGTAAGAAAAGTTAATGGGTCTAGTTGAGGATGTTTAAAGCGAGTTTCGTGTTGAGCGGAAGAGTTATTATTAATTGCCACTTAAATCTTGAGTTGCATTGTTTGAGTCGAATGCTTATATGTTTACTGCAGGATTTGTGGCCTCGGGAGTGGCCGAAGCTTCTCGCCACTCGGTCCCAAGTGTGTAAAGGCAAGTGCATTCCTAGTATGATGCTAGAATTTCAATTCTGGTTAATCATTATGATTATATTGAAATAAATTTCATGATTGGTGTTGCATTATCTAAGTGAATGAGAAATGTGAAGGAGTATGCAAGTGTATAGTGTTGTTGTGGTTGGATGATTGTTCACTAATATGTTGCATTATCACTTCCTCTTATTCATGAATTGACTAGATGATTATAAATGTTAAGTAATGGATGTGAGCAGTGTTAGTGATCATGTATTTAAATATAGCTATGCGAAATGTTAGAAATGAATGTAGTTGCAATTTAGTCGTGTTAATTGCATTTATGCATTCATAATGAAAGAGGCGACCCATTCTGATGCGGGCCTCTGTGTTCACATGTAGTGAACACGAAAGTCCTACCTCGTAGTCCCATTCATCAAGATGAATGGGAGCGAGATAGTAAGAGTAGGCACCTTCCACGGGATGGAAGGAACGTGAGGGTGCACACCGACGGGTGTGCACTCGGCAGTACCGGTACGTGCATCGAAAAATAGCATTCATGTTGCATTGCATTGCTAGTGTGTATTGTGCAAATGGAAATGTGAGGTTTCAGGATAGAGTTGTGGACTACTCCCCAGAGTTAATGACGTATGTATGTGAAGTAAGAAATGAGGTAAGAATATTGATGTTATACTATTATATTTGTTATTTTGGTATAACAAGTTCGAGCATGTTGATGATATAAATGCTTTATTGTTTATGATTTAAATTGTTTGATGCACTTTGCTGAGTCTTGGACTCACGCTTGTTTGTTCAATGTTTTTAGGTACTCTAAGAGCGACTCGCCGGGTTTGGGACTTAGCAGCACCTCCACAGGCCATCACGACATGTTAAAGAATTGAGTTTTCTTAAGTGGTTCACTTTGGCAACTAGTCGGGGTTCAATGTAATAACTTCTTGTAGTTATTGCTCTCTTTGATGTTAAAGGTTAATCGATGTTAGAAGTTAAACTGTTGGAATGCTTCTTTTGGATACCATGACCCTTTGTATGTGCTTAGCGGGTCATGATGGTTAGTTCTTAGTTGTTGCTTTAAATTGATATAATTGTCATCTCTTTGCCTGCTGAGTGGATGTCTAATTAGCAGGGGAGGTCTTGCAAAAATTTTTGGTGGAACTTTTTAGATAGGTTTGGTAGCACTTCGGGCACGTGATGTGCCGGGGTGTTACAGGGGGGCGTCGCCGAAGCTGGCCAGAGGGACACCGGAGATGGCCAGAGGGACGCCAGAGCTAGCCTTGCTGCTGTTGCTACTGCTGCAAACAAAAGGGGAGGGAGGAGAACACGAGGTGGAGGGAGGAGGTTGGCTGCCCATTCGGTTTTGGGGGAGGAAAAGAAAGAAAAGAGAGAAGTGAGGGTGGGGTTAGGTGAAGGAGAGGAATACAAGGTGGATGAATAAACTATTCTCTCCCACACCAAAATAAGTGCTGACCACCCTACAGAACAATAGGCAGCCCATTGAAAAACTGGACGAACACTCTCAAAAGAATCAGCGATGTTATATTCTCCTCCTCTTAAAGGAATTCGACCCCAAATTCAAAGAACGCTAACTCCAACACAAAGTCCACAAGGGACCCAAACTTCAAACAGAAGCAAATGACAAACCAACTCTCCAAATCCAACTATTGACAAAAGTGACTTGACTTAGCTCAACTAAGTGCAACATGGAATTCACGATTCCACATTCACTCCAATTTCGACTTAAAATTTGCAAGGGACAAAATTCCCTAGCAATCTGGATTCCAAAGAATTTCCCACACCAAGAATCTCACACGAATTTTCTCAACATTCAACCTCAATATCTTCACTTAAGGACTCAATCATAATAATTGATATGCCACATTTCCATATCCAACATATCATACCACTATCTTACGAATCAATCTGACATACTTAGACCATACTTTCCTTTAGCACTAAAACACACAATATCTTTTACTCGATTATTCTTCTCAACAGAAGAGGGTATTAATTTCTAAACTCAACAAAACTTTAATCTCCTCTTTCTACCTCTCTATCATGAGTCATCAAACTCAAGATGATACAATCATCGCGAGACACATCCCTTTAACAAGAATTTAACCATTTTCACCATTAGTATTTGAACGGTCAGCTGGGGTTCCAAACTTGAACCCCCAAAGAATCAACTACACATAATCCCATCTTTTCTAATTGATTAACCTTTTCAACAAAAGGATCATAACCAACCAATGTCATCTAAGGAAATAGCCCACTTTGGCAATAATTTCCTTCCAATCACAACCCACATTATAACCTTATTCTATCTTCTCCCAGGCATGTCACACACCTAGGGACAACTAGCTAAGATAATTTTTATGACAGAACATTTTACTTCAGATTGCCATCACCTTCTTTGCAACCAACGATATTCTCAACAGACTCTGAACCAAGACATCAACAACCTCCATCACAATCCACCCTCAAACCAATAATGTTCCACACCTAGCCCAAGCTAGGGTCGTAAATCATTGGCAAATCACAATTGGTTCTTCTCCTAAGAGGGTCTCGCCCTCACATAATCTCACTCAAATATAACCAAGCCCATGAGTATACTCCTCTATTATACTCAACAATTCCATAAATATTCCTATTCTTATCTCAAACTAGAATGCCAACAAATAGCAATTCTTTTTAGCTGGACGAACCACTTTCATCAAATGGAACCCAATGCACTACAATTCACTTTGGAAAGAATTCAACAACATCCAAAGATCATTCTTTTTCTTTTCTAAGTCAAGTCGCTAAGGAAAACGCAAATCTCGAATCAATGCGATACAATTCGCATCGGGGAGCACTCAAATAAAAGAGAGACTCCCCACAAATCTTTGACATAAGCTCTCATACTAACCAAGAACAACTCAACTCGCTTTCTCCAAAGCTAAATTTCTCATTTTAATCAAAATCAACATTTTGGAAGATAAAATCGATTCTCAAATCAAACACAAGAATCCACAACTGCCACCATTCCTCTCAAAGAGAAGGGAAATTCAAATCCCTTACATAGCATAGCCAAATTACCAGGAATTATTCATTCTTGCTTTTCATGCTAGAAAGCAAAGGAGATCTCAATTTCCTTTAACCACTCTATCCATACCAACACATTAAAACCAAGGCACCAAGTTTTACCTCGCGTAAAACTCCATTAGAAGAGAAACACAGCACGAAGCCTTATTAAGGCAACTCACTTTCACAAAAGCAAATATCAAGTTTTTACCAAAGCAAAACATCTCTTAGACAACCACAGATCACTTATGAAACAATCATAAGTTTCATCTTTTGAAACACTCGCAAACACCAAATACAATTTCAATTAAATTCAACTCTTAATCAAACTAGAGTTACAAATGTTTTCAACTCAAGAGCTTGCAACACCACCCGTTATGTCTATTTGCTTCCTTTAAATACTGATTTCAAAGATACTCCAATTTGCACGTTAAAAGCTCAACCCACTCATATACTTTTGCTTGTAACTCTCATATTCATACCATAAGCTAAACACTTAGCCAAAACCAAAGATTAGCTTGATTCAATGTAATACGCTATTTTGGACTCCATCAACCGATTACTTCCCAAAACTACTCTTTCATTCTCATTTCCAATCATCAAAGCCAAGTCCACAACTTGACTGAAAATGGAACTTAATGAGGGGAGTTCTATTGCCTACTAATTAGAACGCCTTAACAAAAGGCATACACTCCCAGAAAATCATGCAATCCATTGAATCCATAAAGCTTTAAAAGAAGGTTCAACTCGAATCCCACCATTTCTAGTATTCCAATACTCTTAGCCAGTAAGGACTTCATATTCACCAAGTCTTGAAAAGTCCAACAGGTTTAAACAGGAGTTTCAAAACCCAACCCTTTTTGTCAATTTCCTCTTCTTAGTCATATAACCATCACTAGTCGTATAATCATCAAACCATAATCCAGGCCTATCTCATGACAATCAATAAGGAGAACCACATTTGTAACACCCCAGCTTTTACTAAGCCCAGAATGTCACCAAACATAGACCATAACACATTTAATACCATAATTTAAGGTAAATTACAACAAGTAATCATTTAGAATAATTGAAAATTTTGACAGCATCTCCTTTGTTTTTTGCATGAAACTTAGCAACATAACATCATATCGATATGTAAGACAAACGAGATATCCATACGCAGCGATAATGATAGCTAATCATCAACTAAAACATCATTAAGCATCGATAGCAAAAGAATAATCATCAATTTAAGTCTAATATGATGAAACAATTCACTTCTCAATCCCACATGATACACATGAGGGAAGACAACCAAACATAACAACCCTACACCAATGATTATTGTAATACTTAATGCCGTGTCTCCAAAACAAGTGAATTAGCTAAATTGTGATACTACGTGGGAGTGTAGCTATTTCCCTTCCGCTTGGAATTTCATGGTACCTAAAGAAACAAACAACAAAAACACAAGCGTGAGTTCATAACTCAAGAAAGTGTATTGAAATGGTTCAACAGGGATCAAGACAACAAACCATCATTCCACTCACAGATGATCACAACACATCATATTTAACATTATATACAACCTTTAAAACAACATGATAAACATCTCATGAGCATCTCATGAGTACTATCCTCACCATCTCATAAACAACTTCATTTATGCATATCATTCATGCAATGCAATGCACATGTCTCCCGAATACTCATACCGTATGGTTGAGTGCACACCGCCGGCATGCACCTTTCCCCTTCCATCCCGAAGATGGAGGGTGCCTATCACTAAACTTCCATTCACCTCTGAAGGAATCACGATGTAGGACTTATTCAAAAGAATAGCCCCGGACTAGTCATAACAGCTTCACCGACTTACCGAATAGTTATGACTTATCTCACCGCCGCTATGAAACTATGCCATGTATGCAAAACCCGACAGCAACATATACATGAATAAAAATATTGCATATCAACACTTGGCATCTAAACATGTAGGTCCGTACTCAACAATCGACGGTAACCATTCAAAACATGGCATGTGAATCATTCATCAACAACAAACATTTTTAACCTTGGCATGTGGACACCATATCATCGATAACCTTTAAATCATGGCCTAAGGATGTCATATCAATAATAACATGTAATTCATGGCAAGACAACATGTTATCTATTCCAAATGCTATCAAACCAATCTAGCAAACAATATATAGCACACAATCCACACAACACACTTGCCTTCAACCACGGGCAATTGAGTGATTTAGAGGTTGTGGGCACTCCTGGAGGCACACCACCTGCAAACACGTGCCACACACTCAAATCGAGTCCACAAAACAGCACACATAAGTCCCACTACCCTGACTTCGCTTACAACTCCTAAAATCAGAAAATGGCAAATCTGTCCCTTCGGGACAGCAGCCTTCCAACGGGCATAACTTCTGTTTTAGGACTCAAATTGAATAAACGAGTACACCGCGTAGCTTAGGAAATTTCCCAAACTGTTTCTAGTTATAGGAAAGACTGATTCGACTCTAAATTAGTTAAATCTAATGTTGAACACAGACTGTCCCAACCTCGTCACAGATTGGACAGCGCCCACTAAAACGGCCATAACTTTCAGACCGGAACTCCAAAAATTCTCAAAAATACAAAAATAGGTATTGACAATACCTACAACTTCTTCAACAGGAGGTCGGCCAAATTCCGACTCTAAAATTGCGAAATCGCACCCCTAAAACGGACTCCAAATCTGCCCTGAAACTGAGTACAATACTTAATCCCCTAGTTCTTTTCAGATCTACTCCATGGCAGCACGTCCTCTTGATCTAAAAACTCCAAATCTACCATGAGAACAACACCTAGACCTTCCCCAAGGTTTCCCCATGGACATACCTTAGTCCGATTAACGCATTTAACACGAAGAATGCCTCTCGACGCTCTCGATCTCGCTCCCACGCCGTGGCACCTGTTCTCTCTCGTCATGGATCCTCCTATGGCGAGGGGCAGCACCATGGCGTGGCATGGCAGCGAGGGGATGAGCAAGGGCACGTGGTGGAGCAAGGGGAGGCGCAAGGGTGAGGAGGGTGGCGGCTAGGAGGAGGAGGCAAAGGGGTGGAGGGGAAACAAGTGGGGGCTAGGCTAGGAGGGACATGTTTGGGGCGCAGGTAGGGCTAGCGCGCAGTTTTGCTGTCCTAGACCACCTCCAAAAGGCCCAAATATGTCCCACCTTCGGCCCATATGGACCCCCAAGGCCCGAACTCCCACTTAAGGCCCAATTCCTCCTGAAAGGCCCAAAATCCCGGAAAGGCCCACACTTGCGTAAACGGGCGCAAAAACATGTTACAAGAGTCGCATCTATGGCCGACATCGAAAAATGACTCATACCGTCATTCCGTAGTATCACATTCTACCCCCTTAACTGATTCGACTCGAATCTTACACGCCAACTCTAAAACAATGTCCACTAGGGACTCATCTTCTTTATGAACTCAACACACCCACGCAAAGACTCAAATAGTAGCAACGCATAACTCAATTCTCCAAATCCATTATTAACAAGAGTGACTTGACTTAGCTTAACTAAGCACAACTTGACATGATTCCTCATTTACTTCAATCTCTATCATGATTCATGAACTCCGAATGACACAATCATCTTGAAACACATCCCTTTTCATCATTAGTATTAAACGGGGTCAATCGAGGTTCCAAACTTGAACCCCCAAAAAGACCATTTACTTAAAACCCCATCTCTTCCAATTATTTGACCCCCTTTTCGCAAGGAATCAAAATTTACTAATGTCATCTTCGCCATAGCCTACATCAACCATACTTTCCTTTCATCGCCAACCACAATACACTTTTCATTCTATCCTCTCCTGCATAACGCACACACTGACGCTCTAGCTAATACAATGTCCACGACAAAGCATTTTACATCACACTTTCTATAACATTTGCTTCCACCCAACGATACTTTCAACCAAATTCAAACCCACGACATCAACAACCTCCATCATCATCCACCCTCATACCACTAATGTCCAGCACCTAGCCCAAACTAGGACCGTAACTCACTACCAAATCTCAATTGTCACTTTTCCCAAGAGGATGTCGCCTCACAAACAATTCACACAAACAACGGCTTCACGAGTATAGTTCTTAGATTATACTCAACAATAACCCGAGGCCCTTCTTTTTCGCTCCTAACAATAGTGCAAAAGAAGTACGATTCTTTTGAATCCAAGTAGACCACATACAACAACTCAACCTCAAAGCGCCACAAATCGCTTTGGAAAGAACCCGATAACATTGAAAGACCACCCTTTGCTTTTCCTAAGTCAAGCCACAAAGGAAAACTCAAATCTCCAATCAACGCGACATATTCGTGATCAGAACACTCAAACAAATAGAGACTCCACACAATTCTCTTGATGAAGTTCTCAACAACTAAAGACAACTCGACTCAAGCCACCACAGCCAAACTTTTCACTTTAACCAAAATCAACATCTTGGAAGAG
Source organism: Rhipidocladum racemiflorum (assembly GCA_036346355.1). Classification (NCBI taxonomy): domain Eukaryota; kingdom Viridiplantae; phylum Streptophyta; class Magnoliopsida; order Poales; family Poaceae; genus Rhipidocladum; species Rhipidocladum racemiflorum. The sequence goes on from CM070578.1 coordinate 39,658,865, forward strand.
AACGCCACAAAAACTCTCAAGAGAAAGGGAAACTCAAATCCCTTGCATAACAAAACCAAAATACCAGCATTTATCCATTCATTCATTTTCATGCTAGAGAGCAATGAAAATCTCGATTCATAACACGAATGCGAATTCTACAAGAGCACTCTGATTAGTCATATGTCTCTATATGACTTTCTCACCTTCCTGGCTCAACAACTCTTTTATGCTTATAAAAACGATGTCATGAATCTTTTCACCATTTATTCATCATGTAACCACGATACCCATTAACCATTTACAAAGAGACTTCATTCTCTTTGTCACATGATTGACACCCAACAACATCGATGGTTGCTCAAATTCGCATAAACTACGCGTTAACCAAAAATACCATATCTCATCACAACCCAACAACCTTTTGCACGCACGCGGCAAAACATCGATTTTAACCAAAGCCACAATGTAAGATAGCATCAACTCTCCAATCAAACATCTACGCCTAATAACCGCTACCAATTCTCTTAAAGAGAAAGGAAACACATTCCCAGCAGGGAACATTTTACCAACAAAACACTTATGAAACAATCATAAGATTCACCTTTTGAAACGCCGCAAAACCACACACGCTTTCCCAAATCAATCCAACTCTAGTCACGATAGAATTACAATTTAAGTGCTTAACCCAGGATTACCAAAGATAAATCAGTTGAACGCTAAAGAGAGCGCCCCACTCCAACGCTTTGGGTGTTAACCCATACTCATAGCATATACTAAACAGATTAGCCCAAAACGGATGTCATAATCACCCAAATCTGAGAAGTCCAACATCGTTGCACACAAGCTACAACATCTGCTTCTTGATAAAATCACTTTTCACCTGCTCATATAAACCATAATTGATTATATTACCAACGAATCAGACCATATCTACCGTATGGCAACCAACAAGGAGAACCACGTTCTTCACAACTCCAAAGCACAATTAACTTATCGCTTAATCCAACATAAGACGATATCAACAACTTCTTTTGGTCTACTAACCATGACGAACCATTATTCATGCAACTTATTATCCCAAGCGTAGCACACATCTCTTTACAATTATTCCGGCGTAATCAACAATTACTCACTGGGTATAATCCTAAGTCACATATTCCATATCACCGATTCATTCCACCAATAATTAATACTAACCACGCACGATCTCCACTAGACATTCCTCATAAATACGGATCCTGCAGTTCTCTGTCACAAGAATAATTCAACCTTTCCTACAATCATTCCATATATCTTCATTAATTGATTACACGCATTTTAAGTCATATTGTCGACCCACAATATTAATCAATTCCACTCAGCTACAATAGGCGTAATTTCACACCATCTTCTGCTATAACAAGTTCATCAACCGAGACATTCTATGCTAATCTAATCTCAAACATCCATTAGATGCCTTAACCCGCATCACTTTGCACACCATTAATCAACTTTCACTTCGGATCACCCTGGACGCCTCGCTTAATCATCTCTTATCAACACAATATTTTAGTTTATCTTTAAACAAACAACAAATTCACTTTAACCGAACCACTAGCTCATATCATCCGAAACTCTAACTTCGTCATACACTTAACTTCTAAACATTCGCTGAATCACGCACCCAACTCTTAAGGAAACCATAATTGCTCAAAAGAACAACACTAAAACACTCCTTTCCTTCCGAAAGCTCAACCATAAATCACAAGAGAAGTCAACTCTTAAATTCCCAAATGCCGACACGCAACTACTCCACAACTCGAGATCAACAACTTCACGAAGGAAGATGGTTGCACGAGGAAAAACCAAGCGATTACTAAAAATTTTTAGGCCATAACCCCAAACTTCAAACTTTCACGAAACAAACGATTTTTCAAAGATGAATTCCCAAGCAAGTCATCATTGCAATCAAACACCACTTAGGCCCCGACAACAAGATCTCGGCACAACACCGCAATAACTCTTTTAAACCTCGGAAAGAGACAAACACAAGAATAAATTGAAAACTTTCTCCGTAAAGTAAAATCGATCAACCACATCCTTTCCGACAAAACCTTGACACCTAAATCCATGCGACTTAGATTTTCATGGAACTTCAATAACTTCTTTTCAATTTGGAGAATGGTAACCCAAGAATCAATCTATTAGTTTCTCTACAAGGCAAACAACAAATCAAGGCCAAAGTTTACAAGGCAACCAAAAGAGGCGAACTCCGAATTTTCTTTTGTCTTCAACCAAAGAAGACAAAACCAAAACCACCAAAAGAACCATCGGTGAGTATCCAAAACCGAACACTTTTTCTTTCATTTCAACCAACCAAAACCAGCCAAAACCATTCGTCAAACGGGCTAAGGAAATTCGGAGGGTCATTCCACAATCTCTACTACTCGACTCCAACCAACTACCCAATCTACTTACGAAAGGATAAGCACTCTCCCAACAGGAGGTTAAAAAGTCCATCGGTGATGGCACTACCCGCCACACCGTCAAACCCAACAATACTATTAAACAACAGAAGGTGACCAAACCCCTTTCGCACACAACCCACATAATCTCAATTGTATCAACACAATCAATTCTTTCATAAACATAGCAACATATATTACCAAATGTAACATTCAACATCAAAGCTTAAATACAACATTTAAGCGTAAAAGCAGACCCATACCCATTCCTACTGTACAGGCAAATGTAGTGTGTCAAGTTTTAAATTAATTATTCCACTTACGCAAGTTTTAATGTTGCTATCCTATGGCAAAGTTTTAAGTAAAACCTAAGCCATGTTTCTAGGTTATCCCACTTCATATTTTAGTTGAACCTATAATTATGACACTAAATACACATTCCAGGGACCTACACTCGCTCGATACTCAATCACTTTTGACTTTTACTAAGCCCAGAATGTCACCAAACATAGACCATAACACATTTAATACCATAATTTAAGGTAAACTAGTTATATGCCAGTGCGTTGCTACAAAAAACAAAATTGATAACGAAAAATAAAGACTAAAAAAATAAAAAAATACTATTTCATAAGTCAAACATCTATCTTTAACGCTTCATTTCTTGCAAAAGCTGGCTAATTAAAGATCAAACATCTATCTTTAACGCTTCGTTCCTTGCAAAAGCTGGCTAATTAAAGCAACGCTTCGTTTCTTACGTAGGGCAATTAAGCAGGGCAATTAATGTGACGTGGGAAGAAACTCTCACTTTATATAGTAGAGATTACAACAAGTAATCATTTAGAATAATTGAAAATTTTGACAGCATCTCCTTTGTTTTTTGCATGAAACTTAGCAACATAACATCATATCGATATGTAAGACAAACGAGATATCCATACGCAGCGATAATGATAGCTAATCATCAACTAAAACATCATTAAGCATCGATAGCAAAAGAATAATCATCAATTTAAGTCTAATATGATGAAACAATTCACTTCTCAATCCCACATGATACACATGAGGGAAGACAACCAAACATAACAACCCTACACCAATGATTATTGTAATACTTAATGCCGTGTCTCCAAAACAAGTGAATTAGCTAAATTGTGATACTACGTGGGGGAGTGTAGCTATTTCCCCAATGCCGATTTCATGGTACCTAAAGGAAACAAACAACAAAAAAACACAAGCGTGAGTTCATAACTCAAGCAAAGTGTATTGAAATGGTTCAACAGGATCAAGACAACAAACCATCATTCCAGTCTCCACAAGTATGATCACAACACATCATATTTAACATTATATACAACCTTTAAAACAACATGATAAACATCTCATGAGCATCTCATGAGTACTATCCTCACCATCTCATAAACAACTTCATTTATGCATATCATTCATGCAATGCAATGCACATGTCTCCGGAATACTCATACCGGTATGGTTGAGTGCACACCTCCGGCATGCACTCCTTTCCCCTTCCATCCCGAAGATGGAGGGTGCCTATCACTCGCTCCATTCACCTCGGTGAAGGAATCACGATGTAGGACTTATTCAAAAGAATAGCCCCGACTAGTCATAGCAGCTTCACCGACCCTACCGAATAGTTATGACTTATCTCACCGCCGGCTATGAAACTATGCCATGTATGCAAATCGACAGCAACATATACATGAATAAAAATATTGCATATCAACACTTGGCATCTAAACATGTAGGTCCGTACTCAACAATCGACCGGTAATCCATTCAAAACATGGCATGTGAATCATTCATCAACAACAAACATTTTTAACCTTGGCATGTGGACACCATATCATCGATAACCTTTAAATCATGGCCTAAGGATGTCATATCAATAATAACATGTAATTCATGGCAAGACAACATGTTATCTATTCCAAATGCTATCAAACCAATCTAGCAACACATATAGCACACAATCCACACAACACACTTGCCTTCAACCACGGGCAACGGAGTGACGAGGTTGTGGGCACTCCTGAAGGCACACCACCTGCAAACACGTGCCACACACTCAAATCGAGTCCACAAACAGCACACATAAGTCCCACTACCCTGACTTCGCTATAACTCCTAAAATCAGAAAAATGGCAAATCTGTCCCTTCGACAGCAGCCTTCCAACGGGCATAACTTCTGTTTTAGGACTCCAAATTGAATAAACGAGTACACCCCTCGTAGCTTAGGAAATTTCCAAACTGTTTCTAGTTATAGGAAAGACTGATTCGGACTCTAAATTAGTTAAATCTAATGTTGAACACAGACTGTCCCAACCTCGTCACAGATTGGACAGCGCCCACTAAAACGGCCATAACTTTCAGACCGGAACTCCAAAATTCTCAAAAATACACAAAATAGGTATTGACAATACCTACAACTTCTTCAACAGGAGGTCGGCCAAATTCCGACTCTAAAATTGCGAAATCGCACCCTAAAACGGACTCCAAATCTGCCCGAAACTGAGTACACAATACTTAACTCTAGTTCTTTTCAGATCTACTCCATGGCAGCACGTCCTCTTGATCTAAAAACTCCAAATCTACCATGAGAACAACACCTAGACCTTCCCCCAAGGTTTCCCCATGGACATACCTTAGTCCGACGAACGATTTAACACGAAGAATGCCTCTCGATCGCCGATCTCGCTCCTGTGCGTGGCCACCGGTTCTCTCGTCGTGGGATCCTCCTACCGGCGAGGGCAGCACCATGGCGTGGCATGGCAGCGAGGGGACGAGCAAGGGCACGTGGTGGAGCAAGGAGGCGCAAGGGTGAGGAGGGTGGCGGCTAGGAGGAGGAGGCAAAGGGGTGGAGGGGAAACAAGTGGGGGCTAGGGCTAGGGAGGGGACATGTTTGGGGCGCAGGTAGGGCTAGCGCAGCAGTTTTGCTGTCCTAGACCACCTCCAAAAGGCCCAAATATGTCCCACCTTCGGCCCATATGGACCCCCCAAGGCCCGAACTCCCCCGGAAGGCCCAATTCCTCCGAAAGGCCCAAAATCCCCTGAAAGGCCCACACTTGCAACTACAAGAAAAACATGTTACAAGAGTCGTACCTTATGGCCGACATCGAAAATGACTCATACCGTCATTCCGTAGTATCACAACATTCTCACTTCATCAACATAAATAACTTATCTATTACTTCAGCATAATACGAGCCATCACCCATATAATTATCTATTCCAGTCTTAAAACATATCTTTTCAACACTTATTGTGACATTACGGTAAAGAGGTTATGTCATATTTTTGGTTTTTCAGGTTGTTTGGGCTTTTCCGGGAGTGTTGGGCCTTAGGGGATTGTGTTTTGGGCTTTCCGGGAGTGTTTGGGCCTTGGGGGCTTGTATTCTGGGCTTTTGGTGGGGGTCCTGGCCCATGAGGGAGGGGGAAAATCCAGCAATCACCCTAGGGTTTACCCTCCACCTCCATGCTTGTGCCCCCCTTCCCCTAGTGGCCGCCTCCCTTGCCTCCCTCCCATGCGCCTCCCCTCCATCCCTTGCGCCCCCTCCATCCTAGCCAGCCTTAGCTAGGGTTCCATCCCCCCATTGCTTCTACAACTTCCCCTACCTTCCCTTCCATTGATCCCTCCATTGGGAAGCTTTGGCACTGAGAAGATCCAGCGGTTTCGACGTTTGGAGGATGATCAAGGCCGGGAGAAGGAGTTCTTCGTCGGTTCTTCGATTCTTCAAGGAGAGGTATGTTGTTGGGGTGTTTTTGGGGTGGATTAGGTGCTGTTATAATGGGGGAATCTAGTGCTAAGAACCTCTTTTGGTGTGCTACAACTAGTTAGATCTAAAGAAATCTAGATCTGTTTTGGCGTTCTACTCTCGAGCAGATTTGAGAGCTGTCTTCGGGCGCGATTTAGAGAATTTTAGATTCGTTAACTGGGGGCCTGGCTGTAGCGAAAGTTGTAGATAGTTGAAATACCTTTAATTGTGCACTGAAATCACTAAGTTCCGTTCAACCGTTTAAAAGTTATAGCCTTTTTACCAACGCTATCCAATCTGTATCGCGATTGGAACAGTCTATGTTCATCTATAGATTAGAGGAACCTAGAGGCCGAATGAGACTTTTCAAATACTGAGAAAAAGATGGGAACTTTCCTGTAGTTTGAGAAAATGTATTCGTTTACCTGATTTGGAGTTGTTAAGCTCAAGTTATGGTCATTAGAAGGTTGTTGTCTGGTTTGGACATATTCTATTTTTCGGGTTTTTAGAAGTGGGTTGTGAAGCTGTCATAGTTATTAGTCATGTGATGCATTGTGAGCATGTTTTTTGAGTGGATTATATCCATGTGCAGGTGGTGTGCCCCTGGGAGTGGCAACATCATCTCGCCACACCATCTCGAGAGGTTGAAGGCAAGTGTATTGCATTGGTTGTGGCTTAGGTGGCCATATTGTTTCGCAATGTTATAGTTTATCCATGTGTTATGTTAATGTTGCCATGTTTCATCCTTGCATGTGATATGATGAATACGAATGGGTCAATGGTTATGCAATCGTTAAAATCGAGTTTATATGCAAGTTTATTCATGTTTATGGCATATGTGCATGCATAATGGAAGAGGTGACCCATTCTAATGCGGGCTTCTGTGTTCACACGTAGTGAACACGAAAAACCTACCTCGTAGTCCCATCCACAGTTGTGAATGGGAGCGAGTCAGTAAGAGTAGGCACCCTCCACGGGATGGAAGGGAAAGAGGGTGCACACCGACGGGTGTGCACTCGGCAATACCAGTATGTGCTAAGCAAAGAGACATGTTGCATTGCATTGCATAAATGGGAGTATAAATAAAGAAGTTGTATGAGTTGTTTCCTATGATGTGTGATTGGCATAACGTATGTATGTGAGTTGTTATTGTTTTGTTCCATTGCAATACACTTTGTTGAGTGATGAACTCACGCTTGTTGTTTAATGTTTTTTTAGGTACCTTGAATTCGGCATGTGGGAAAGGGAGCTAGATTCACGTCATCACATAGCAACTCACAAATAAACAATTCATACCCTTCCTTTAGTTGTGTTGGTGACCTTATTGAACTACACTATGGTTTTATTGCCTCGTTAGTTGTCATGAATAATAGTTTATCCCTTATTGGGTTATGTGATGGTTAAATTTATGTGTTGGACTTGAGATTTTGCTAAAATCCTTGGTCGCTATGTTATGGTGGTTTCCAATTATGCTATCTTGATATGATTTTATTATTGATGTTTAAAACCATGAAAAAACAAAGTATATGCTGCCAAAATTTTGTTTAAATCGTTAGTATAGTTGCTATAATTTACTTCAAATTATGTTATATGGTTGTTGTTTTATCCTTTGTGGTGACATTTTGAGCATACTAGGTGCCGGGGTGTTACAGTTGGTATCAGAGCAGGCATTAGGTCTGTGGAACATGTATTTAGTGTCATACTATAGGTTCAACTAAAATGTGATGTGGGATAACATAGAAACATGGCTTAGGTTATACTTAAATTTTTTGCCATCGGATAGCAACATTAAAACTTGTGTAAGTGGAATAACTAATTTAAAATTTGACACACTTGGATGCACAGTAGGAAAGGGTATGGGTATCATTGCTTTCCGCTTAAATGTTGTATTTAAGCTTTGATGTTGAATGCTACATTTGATAATGTATGTTACTATGTTTATAAAAGAATTGATTGAGTTACTATATTTGAGATTAAGTGAGTTGTGGTGCCGAAGGGTTTCGGTCACCTTCTTTTGTTGTGGTGTGGCCATGGTAGAGGCCGTGGTGGTTGGGTAAAGCTACAACTGAAAGTTTGGAGTCTCCCATAGGTTTGAGTCGTTGCCTTTATGCGATAAAGTTTAGAGAATGGAGGGAAGTTGTGGTTCATTTTGGCTTCATTGGTTGGAGTCAAACATCAAGGTTTAGTGATGAATCTTTCGGATTTCTCTTACCGTTCTTGTGATCAGATTGGTTGGTTTCTTTGGTTTTTATTGGTTGAGAACCAAGGAAAAGTGTTTGGTTTTGAGTACTCGCTGATTGTTCTTTTGGCAATTTTTGGTTTTTGCCTTCTTGGGTTGAAGACAAAGAAGAGTTTAGTGTTACGCCTCTTTTGGTCTCCATTTTAGCTTGGAAGCCCGGTTTGTTGGTTGCTCTATGGATAAAGTTATCGATTTAGTCTTGTGTTGTCATTCTCCGAGTTTAAAAGAAGTTATTGAAGTCTTGATGTAAAACATAAGTTGTGTGGATTTATGTTTTCTGACTTTTCAGAAAAGGAATTACTTGATCGCTTGGTTCCCTTTTGTGAAAAAAATTGTCTTTCAACCTTTTTCCTCTGTGGGAGTCTTTAAGATTGAAGTGTGTTTTGGAGAACTTTCGCATGGCTAAGTTTGAGTCTTGTTTTATTGCAACTTTGAGAGTCAAGTTTCTTTGTAAGATTTGGTTGTGTTTTCTGGAAAGAAAAATGCTGTGAAAGACTGAGATGGCGATCAGAGGGGGGGTGAATGATCCCAAATAAAATTTGCCCCACTCAAAGTACTCAAAACAATACCGCAAGGAAACCGGTGCTCCTCAATTTCGCGAAACCCACAAAAACCGAAACTACTTGACAACTATGTGTATCCCGAGTTTGCATGGTTGAGAACCATGAATCATGTGAGGGATTTGTAAATCACAGTCCTTGTTGTAAAGTGTCCAAAATAAAGAGGAATTAATTCAAAGACTTCTTTTCTAAAAGAGATCAAACATAATCACCAAAAAGCCTCTTTTAGAAAAGCAAAAGCATATATTTCAGGAGTGGTCCCCACTTGGAGGAGGTGGTTGTTGCACTTCTATTGCTCCAAAATTTTGGGAATTTTTCACCTTATGAGCAAATGAGTCATGAAGCACCCCACCAAAAATCACCTCCAAAAGCCTTGTATAAAAATCATGAAAAATCACGGACTATAGACAGTCAGGAACTTCGATCAAAAAATTTGGGGCTCATTTTTCACCTCATAGATCCCAAACGGTGCAATCAATGGACTCCAAAATTCTACCAAAGATGGATATATGAGTCACGCACATTCTCCAACAAGAATCAAACAAAAAAAATTTCTCTAGATTTCTCTAAAAATCAAATACTGACTGTTGCGCGAAGAACAAGTTCTGGACAGCTTTGTGATCTTGATAGAAACTTGACAAATAAACTCTTGCAGGTGTAACGTCCCAAAAATTTCTTTTAATACAGTTAGTGTGTTTCTGGGATCACTTGTAATTTTTCGAATTCACTTGGAAGTCTCGCGAGTAAGTCAAATTTAATTTTATTGGGCTAATCGTATTAAATAAAGATCATGTATTTTTGTATAAACGTAAAATCTAAAATTTTGTTGATAATTAAGATAATTAGTAGCCGAGAGTGTTCTCTTCAAATATTTTCGAAAAACATGTTATATAACGTAAATCGTGGATTTTTACAAAAATCTGTACAGGTGCTGTTTCACTAAAAGATTTTTTACAAGAAATCTATACGTTGAAAAATCACGACACTAACTTCGTTAGGTTCCAAATAGTTCCTAGTATTTTAGAGGAATTTCCCAAGATTTTTGGAACCGTTTTGCTATTTCTTCTAAGCATGCTTTGTGTTTGCATATATATGTATATACTTAGTATTTACGTGTAGTCATTCGCAAAGTCTTCTAGCTTGTATATGTGTTTGGCGTGGTGGCATTCCACTGAAGCGTCGTAGGTTCTCCTGAGCAATGCCGTTACCACTCCAGCCGCATGACGCCAGGGTGTTTCCCATTCTCCAGCCGTTGCTGCACACACATTGAAGCGGACGTTTTGGTTTTCCTGCTATACATTCGAGCCTTTTCACTTCCAAAGCAACGCATGAGCCTCTAGTCTTCTAGCTATTCCCATTTCATTCTCTCATTAACGTCAACATCTTCCAACCATTCCATCATTCAACTAGAAACACTTCTCCATTTCTTACACTCGCGCGAATCGACAACACCGGTGTACCTTCCGCGTCGACGATCCGTGCTACTGCCGTCGCTGCTATCTACGTCGTTGCTGCCGTCTGGTCGCCGTCGCCGTTGGTCGCCGTCGCTGCCGTTGCTGCTATTTACATCGCCGTCGTCGTCGTCGTCGCCGCCGCCGTCGTTTACATCGTTGCCGTCGTGTACGCCGTCGCCGTCATCGCCGCCGCTTACCTCGCCGTCGACGCACTCTCCGATCTCGCATCCCTTTGCCGGCCGGTATACCTGTTTTTCCTTTCCTTTGTGTGCGCTCTATCTCTACCGATCGGTTGATCTCGTTGCATGTATATGTAGTACGTACGCATGTATGTCTATTAGTACTAGGATCATTTGCATTTATACGAATATATAATAGGTTGCATGCATGTATAAATTTCTATACGCATGTACATGCATATATATATTTGACAGCGACTTGCAGGTATACGAAAATATATACTCGGCGGTGCACGTGATTGCATGTATACATATATATAGATATATATACGTATATTGTGTATAAGTAGGTATAAATACACTCCTGAGTGTTAAGCCGTGTGTTGCATGATGGAGCTCTCACCGAACAGTAGCAACAGTGCCATGCAGAACAAAGGAAACGAAACTAGTTGTGTGTAGTAATTTCCGGAAATTGCGAATTTTGTCTTTTTTACTACAAATTTGTTCTATGTCCGAATCGCTCGTAACAAATTTTGTTAATTAGCAGAAATTAATACCTTTCTACAGTATGTTTAATGAAATTTTATAATTAAATATATACTGTTAAATTATTCGCGGAATGTCCAAACTTATGAATTTTGTAGCTCCTAAACTATACATCCAAAAATTCTGAAATAAATTTTATAAATCTTAGAAAATGCTAGACTAATTATCTGGAAATTTTTATGAAATTACGAGCTAGTTTGATTTGTAGTATTTTCCGAATGTGTAGTTAATTGGTTGTTGCTATGCGTAGACGTTGAACTGTAAGAGGGTGCGGAAGTTGAAGACCAAGAGCAAGCCCTAGATCAAGATCTTCAGCTTTTTGAAGGCAAGTTGTGCTTTGACCATGTTGGCCCTAATTTTTGAAATACATTTTGGTTTAAATTATGCATGCTATGTTGTTAAAAATGGATTAACTTAACTTGGGTTAAGTAGATAATCAACCTAATCGTTAATTCCACCCTTTGATGTTAATATTTGTATGCCATGTATCCGTTGGCACTTTAAGTTTGGTTTAAAATAGCTGGATGTTAATATTGTGCCAACACGGGAGGCTAGACCGTGAGTAGTTGCTTAGCTATGCTTACGTGAAATATGTTTCAAATGGCAAAATAATAGGATTCTGAAGTCTTGCCTTTGATACCTCAGGGTGACAGTTACATCGGGGTAACTGTGTGGGGGAGTGTACCAGAGCTACGGCTTGGTGCCCATCCAACGGTGATTGTCGGTCCTACACTTCAATCCTTCGTGGGGGAAGTGGGAGTGACGGCAATACCGGAAAGGGTCATAGGTGTAGAAAGAAGTTTCTGAAAAACTTCGTTACAGTCAATCGCCTTTGTGGTGTGTGACTGTATCATGTGGGTAAAGTGTACAACCTCTGCAGAGTGTTTCAAAACTATTCGAATAGCCGAGTCCGCGGTACTAGACAAAGCTCGGGGATTACAGTCAATGGGTACATTTTCTAAAATAAAATATGGGAAGGTTGGCTGAGTACCAGAGATGATGATAAATTGACTTAGGCTTTGTGCCATGCTTATGAAATGAGATTGTGAACTTAATATAATATAGCATGATTTCACTGTTTTTTAATCTATTATAGTTATTCAATCAAAGCAAAATGCTGTTTAATGCAAAGGAACCAATTAAACCATTCCTTTGGAAGAAGCCATGCATATAGTAATAGGATTGCACCTCTGTGTATGACTTGCTGAGTATGTTGTATACTCACCCCTGCCAACCAACAAAACATCAGAAGAAGAGTCTACACCTGCGTGGGAGGAGGAGTATGTTGAACACCAGGAGAACTAGGAGGCAACCTTCGTCAGATGCCTGTGGAGTGTGGAGTTTATCAAGACTTTTATTTTCCACTGCTTATGTCTACTTGTCTTTATCTAAGTAAGCCCTGCGTGGCTGAATATTATAAGGTGACCTTAAGGTCTTGCAACAGTTTATTTTAATTACTGAAGTATTTATTTATAATTCCGCTGTGTATGATTGTGGTACTTCATCCCTGTTATGACTGTGTGCACTAGTGCGATCCTGGACTAGTGCGGACTACATAGAGGGTTCGGGTTTGCAGATTCGGGTCCCGACAGCGGCATACAAACTTTGGCAAATGAACTTGATCTTGAGCGAAGATCCAAATAGAGTATAGAAGGAGGTGAATGCGAATCGCTCAAGTCAAGAACAAAATATAACAATCATAAATGTAAATGCGGGAATGTACATACTGAATTTAATACATGAAAGTAAATGCCGAAAGTAAAGACATAATGTAAATTACAAGAATTAAATTGCGAGAAAATAAATTTGGCTTTTGAAACTTCTATTTCATTCAGAGATGTGTGATTACAAAGCCTTACTTCATGTGGGTAAAGCTCAAATGAGCAACACAACAACTCCAAGAATGAATAGGCATGGAGGCCTCCCTCTACCCCTCTATTTATAGTACTCTTGGGCCACCTACCACCCTTGGATGAGCTTCAAACCCTAGGGCACTCAACAAAGGGCTAGGATTAACCCACTCACTCCACCATGCAAGGGACATCCAAAACCCTACACACATAATGGGTTTTATTGCACGATTTTCAAAGCATACTACTAGACCCGCTATCCTATCAACTAGACCGCGATCCAACGGCCCTCATCGATCCTCGCGGCATCTAGCTAGTATCATCCCCTTTCCTTATCTTCTTTGACTTGCACGGACTCCGTCTCTGATCATCTTCCGGCGATCTCCAACCGTCTGGACCTCCGACGCACCTCGCCTAGTCCCGATCATCATCCGCCTCACCATGACCTAGCACCGTCGTCCTACAACCATCAAAGACAAGGAAAACCATCACATAGCATTGTCTAATAATATGCAATGAACATCACAAATGCTCACAATTAATCATGTCTCATTCATCAGTCGGTTCTACCGCTAGCCAAAAGCCGGTAGTACCACAAGAGACCAACACAACCCAAATTGCTTCCTTTTGAATTCTGATTCAAATCAAACTCAAACATGAGCACACCTTGCTCAAATAAAGTCAAATACTCATCACAAATATGGATGGACCTCCACATGGTCCTTCATGCTGCAAACAACGTGAGTAATCCTTTGACTAACATTATTTGTTAGTAGTGAGAATTGTTGGTTAGCATGTTGTTCAGTATGTAATAATGTGGCTTATAGAATGATGTAATTCTAAGTTAATTTGTGAGTTGAATCAATTAAATGTAATTGTTATCTTTAGCTTAAGATTAAATAAACTCCTAGTGTCGTAGATTACTCTATACCGAGAATGATTAAATGTGTTAATGTACATGCTTAGAATCTGTTGCTTTATTTTAAAGTGCACATGACCATTGATAGTGTTTACTGCTTTAAAACTTGTTGCGTAGTTAGAACATTAATATGATGTAAACTACTGTTAATGTAATAGTAAATTGGTTGGTTATTTAAAGACATCTTAATATAAGGTCGGTAGAACAATTTAATTGTGATGTGATCGACCCTAGCACATGATAGTTGACTAGAATTATTATGTTTGCTATCACGAACTATTGAAATAATTGGAAGGATGTAATTGTGTTCTTGAAATGCTAATATAGATGTCAATTGAGAAGGTATAGGGTTTGTTGTTTGATGATGTTGTTAAGAGCATTGGGATGGTCTAACTTGTTAAGTTATCTTAAATAGTTGGAGATTTGACGCTGCACTCCGTCCCTTTCTACCACCAAAACGACGCTTACTGCTTATGGCGTCGCAGCCAAATACAGCAATAGGACTTCTCCTATTTTCGACATGGTTAGGATCGGTGGCTTGGACAAATACTGTGTGACACCACGGAGTGTCGTAACCTCATTTAATGAGCATGATGAGGTCAAAAACATTATGAAATATGGTTTTGGAGGTTAAAACCATATGGTATGAGGTTTAATCGCGTTTCCGGACCGTTTCCGGGAGTTTGGGCCTTTCCGAGGGAGTTTGGGCCTAAAAGAAGGGGTTGTGGGCTTTGGTGGGATGGAGTATGATTCCATTTAGGACTAGGATTCCTGTATGGGCTGGTTTAAGGGGCTCCCCCTGCCCCCTTGTTGCGCCCCCACACCCCCCTTGTGCGCCCCACCCCTCCCCCTTGAGCCCAAGCCGCCACCCCCCCTCTCTTCCCCCCACTTGGCCGTGCGCCTCCCGTCCCCTTGCCCTTTGCTCCCCACCTCCCCACCACCTCTCCTCCACCCCTTGCTTCCCTAGGGTAGCCTCCCCACCCCTACACCTCGAGGATCCATCCGTTGGAGCGAGGAGCGAGGAGCGATCCGGGAGGAGATCTATTGGGTTTTCGTGCGTCGGGCGAAGGTATGGCCATGGGACTCCTTGGGGTTGGGCTGGGTACTGTTCTAAGGATCATTATCATGTTTTTAGATCAATTGGTGGTGCTGAAATTGAGTAGATTAGATGAAATCTAGAAGTTGTCACGTTCTCTGTTTCGGACAGCATGAGCAGTCGACCTAGGGTTTGGTTTTTCGCCAATTTAGAGTCCGAATTTGGACATCCGCCTGTTGCATAAGTTGTAGATAATTTCAATACCTTTCAGTGGGTATAAAGAACGTTAAATTACAATCAGCCGTTTGAAAGTTATGGCTGTTTTACCGAGCGTGTTAAAATCTGTGACGTGATTGGAACAGATCTCGGTATTTTGTAGATTAAACAACTTTAGAGTCCGAATCAGTCTTTCCATATACTTAGAAAAAGTTGGAAAATTTCCTAAGCTATGCGAGGATGTACTCGTTTAATTGATTCGGAGTCCCAGAACTCAAGTTATGCCTTTTGGAAGGCTGCTGCCCCGACGGGACAGAACCTCTGTTTTTGGTTATTGCGAGTAGTTGGCAATGTCGGGGTAGATGAGGGTTTGCGTACTGTTTTGTGGACATGATTGTGAGTGTGTGGTACCTATGTGCAGGTGGTGTGACCCCGGGAGTGCATTCTACTTCCCGCCAATCCGTTGCCCGTGGTTGAGGCAAGTGTATTGTAATGGATAGCGATTTGTAGGTTGCTTGTTGAGACTAGATGAAAATGGATTATATGATATGATCACTTGCCATGCTTTAATGATTGCCAATGATATGATGAGTATGTTTACTATGTTATGATGCCATGTGTTAATGTACAAGTTAATTATGATGTTGGCATAATTGCATAAATGGCATGTTACATGGCCCGGGCGGTGAGAAAGTCATAACTAGTCCGGCGAAGGTCGGTGAGAAAGTTATGACTAATCCGAAGAGCCAATGAGTAAGTCCTACATCGTGATTCCATCCACCGCGGTGTGGGGAAGCGAGGAGTAGGCACCCTCCATCTTCGGGATGGAAGGGGGGAGAGGGTGCACACCGACGGGTGTGTACTCAACCATACCGGTATGAGTTTTCAAGGAGATATGAGCATCGCATCGCATTGCATACATATTAATGATGATAATGAGTTGTGAACATGAATGAGAAGGTTTACATGATGTGAGATGTTTTTGCCATGTCATTGTTCTTGTTGTACCGTTGCAATATGCTTGCTGAGTTTTGAACTCACGCTTGTGGTTTCTTGTTGTTTTAGGTACCATGCGACCGGCATGCGGGGAAGGGAAATAGTCACACTTCCGCACGTAGCTTCACTCATTTGATTCCACAAGTCATTCAATTAGTCTTTGATAATAAACTGCGTGTGATGATTATTGCTTTAAGGTTTAGCTTTGCTTTATGAAAGTCTTATTGTTCGTTGGACTCTTGGAGACATTAAGTGCTTGAAACTAGACTTATATTGTTGTTAAGTCTTTAATTATTGCTGTTTTAGTTGTCTTTCATATTGCCATATATTTCTATACTGTTGTTGCTCCTTCAAATCATGTTAACACAAAGGAGATGCTGCCGAAATCTCGGGTTTTAGCATTTACTCATTTGCTGTAATTTACCTTAATTCATGGTATTTAGATGTTGTTTAGCTTATGTTTGGTAGCATTCAGGCATATTAAATGCCGGGGTGTTACATACTGCTTCAATTCTTGGAAACATTTGTCTGCTTCTTCTGTCTAGACGAATCCATCGTGCTTGCGAAGCGCCTTGAAGAAAGGTAATCCTCGCTTGCGAAGCCGAGAAATGAAACGACTAAGAGCCATTCTTTTGGTAAATGCTTGGACCTCTCGCACACAAGTGGGTGGTCGCATGCTTTCGATGGCTTCGATTTTTTCTAGGTTCGCCCCGATGCCTTGTGGTCCGATCATGTAGCCAAGCACTTTCCCTGCCCTCACACCAAACACACACTTCTCCGGATTGAGTTTTATTCTATGTTTATTGAGATTACATAAGGTCTCCTCTAGATCAGAAACATGACTCAAGGCGAGCTTGCTCTTGACCACTATGTCATCTACATAGACCTCCAGATTTCGGCCTATCTGACCCGAGAAGGTTTTCTGCATAAGACGCTGGAAAGTTGCTCCAGCATTCCTAAGACCGAAGAACATGGTCTTATAGCAGAAAGTACCAAATGGTGTGATGAAGGAGGTTTTCTCCTCGCCTTCAGGCGATATGCCAATTTGGTGGTAGCCTAAATAAGCATCCAAAAAGCTCATCGCCTGGGACTCCGCTGTTGCATCGACCAACTGGTCTATGTGAGGTAGCGGGAAATTTTCCTTAGGGCATGCAGCGTTCAATCCCATATGGTCTACACACATGCGCCATTTGCCCCCCTTTTTCTTCACGATGATTGGATTAGCTAGCCATTCTGAGTTGTTGACTTCTCGAATAAAGCCAGCCTTGAGGAGCTTGTCAAGTTCTTCCCGGATGATGTCCTGCTTTTCTTGGGGAAAACGCCTGAGCTTTTGCTGCACGGGCTTTTTATCAGGCCGAACCGCTAGCCTGTGCTCGATGACCTCCCTTGGCACTCCGGGCATGTCAGATGGTTTCCAGGCGAACACATCCGCGTTCCTCTAGAGGAAAGGTCACAAGCTCGAGTTTCTATTTAGGGTCTAGGGATGACCCTAAATGTATGACCTTGGTCGGATCCACATCGCTCAGTGGAACCGCCTTGGTTTCTCCTCCAGGCTGGAGGGTAGTCTTTGGCCGGGAATTCTTCGGCTCTTGGTCGGGCCCTCGCTGAGGCAGCTGCCCGACCATGTCTAGCGCCCTTTCGTCGCAGTTCAAGGCCACTTTCTAACTTCCTTTTACGGTGATCACGCCACTAGGACCAGGGATCTTTAAGCACTGGTACCCATGGTGAGTGGCGGCCATGAACTTAGCGAGAGCCGGCCTGCCAAGAATGGTATTATAGGCCGATTCAAAATCGACCACCTCGAAGGTGATCAGCTCGGTCTGGAAGTTGCTCGGACCCCCAAACGTCACTGGTCAAGTGGCTTGGTCGAGGTACCCGATACTATCCCATAAAAAGGGACCACTATGCTATTATCTTGGACCTAGGAATTTGCATCTTGTCCAAGACCTTGGCGGATATTAGATCCAAAGAACTCCCACAGTCGACGAGCACTCGACCTACCACAGTATTGCTGATCGTGGGACTCACGACCATCGGGAACCTCTAGGGTTTGGTCATCTCAAGGGGACAATCATCCTTGGAAAAGGTGAGCGGCAGGTCGAACCACTTGAACTGCTGCACGGGAGGCATGCCTTGAGTGACATGATGCACTTCTTGCGCCGCCTTCTTCAACTCGCGATGAGACCTATAAGCAGAGGAGGCCCCAAATATTACTACAATGTGGTTCTGAGGCTCCTAATACTCCATGTCTTGATCTTCATCAATGGACTGCTTGCCCTTGCTGGTTTCTCCATGCTCCGGGAGCGTAGGCATAGGACCCTTGCCATTGTAGAACTGTTCCAGGCGGAAAGTCCAAATTTGGCAATTGCGAAGGTCGTGCCCATACGCCTGGTGGAGTGGGCAAAATTGGTTATTCGGCCGACCACGCTGATCACCATGACTCTGGTCATCTCGACCTTGGTCGTTGCGATGTTGAGGCGGTCGGCCCCTGCCCCTTGTGCCGAAACCTTTGCGCGCTTGCGTCTATGGAGCCTATTGCTGACTCTGCTTGACAGCCGTGACCATGTTTGGCACGGAGGGCTTCTTCTTCTTTTTCTTAATTTTCTTTTCAACCGAGCTTGCACTCTTCCTACTTGCGGAGCCTTCCAGACCGGGTTGAGGCGGGAGCTTGCCCTCGTCCAGCATTTTCTTCCACTGGACCGCCTCATCGGCGTTGGCATACCGATCGGCAATACGGAATAGCTTGTTGGCCATGAGATCTGGATAGATCTCCAGATCCTGTGTGAAGCGAACATCTCGGACTCCGAACTTAAAAGCTCAGACCACTTCTTCATCCGAAATGATCGGGATCGAGTTTCGCACCTAGATGAATCATTGGACAAACTAACGCAGAGTTTCTCCTTCCGTCTAGATCAGGCGCTCGAGGTTGCGCTCTTTACCAGGATGGACGTAGCAACTCTGGAAATTTGCCCTGAGGGCGCTACTCAGTTGTCCCCAACACCGAATGGACCCCTCCTTTTGATTGAAGAGCCATGTCCGGGCCGCTCCATCTAGAACTATAGGCAGGAAGTTAGCCATGACTCCCTCGTTACCACCCGCGGCTAAGATGGCGGTGGTGTAAATAGAAAGGAACTCATCCGGGTTCTGAGTTACGTTGAACCTTTCAATATGTCTCGACTTGAATTTGCTCGGCCACGTCACGTACTGAAGGGGTGCCGCGAAGGCCCAACACCCGAAGATGAGAGTATCACGGCGGTCCCTTCGGTCACGATGATCGTAGCGATCGCCACTGCTTGCGGACTAAGCCGAGATAAAACTTCTTGAGATCAGCGTAAGGGGGAGCGTCCTGAAGAAGAATACTCGATTCGGCCTTGTCCGTGCCGAGCATTCCTGTGGTCCCACGAGCTTGCTCAGGAATAGCTCCGAGCATCCTCGCGGTGCCGATAATGTTCCCTTCGGTCCTCTCAAGCATGGCTCTGAGAATCACCGCGATGGGAACGGATAGGGGTGTGACGGTGGTGCTCCTGGGAAGCACTCCGGGTCCTTCTATCACGGGATGCCTCGGTTGCTTTTATATCAGCAACAATCTTTTCAAGATCGTTTGCCACGACCGCTCCCATAGCTTCCAGATCCACCTGCTCAGGAAATTCCCTAAGGTTGCGCACGACCGTGGCCAAAGCTTGAAGACGTTGCCTGCTCGGGAGAGCGAGAGGATGCGGGCTGGGAAGACGATCGAGCACGTGCTTTGGGGTGCCATACTCGCGGGAACTCTCACGAGCATTGGCTCCGACCCTCGTGCCAGGATTTCCACGGACTTGGCGATGTACGCTAGCCAAGGTCCTATTCAAGGATGCTTCCAGGTGGTTCTTGGCTGCTTCGTATCGTTGAAGACGGACGTCTCCCAAGGGTTCATCCTTGGGATTTCCCTCTTCTCCCGGCATGTTGACATTGCGAGAGTGCGAAGACCGTGAGGGTGACATCACGATGTCCCATCGTGATGCGGTCACTTGGTCGGGCTCGAAATGATTTGAGATATCCAAACCATCATAAAGCCCATCATAGTCATCATCATCCATGAGGGCATCGCGCTGAGAGCGAAGGAACTACTCTCGCGCAGTGGCTACCAAGGAAAATCTCCCGGGTTCGGTATGCCCTTCAGGATCAGTAATGCCAGCGACAGCTCCGTCGGTGTAATACAGGTCTTCATCTTCAGCATCGCTAAAAGTGAAAAGGTCCCGGGAATCTTGAGAATTAGGCATCTCCAGAGATTCTTCACGAAAGAAAATGTCGGTCCCCACGGACGGCGCCAGCTGTCGACGATTAGGGAACAGGCCCCCGCCGAGCTTACTTAGTTGATTGGAGGACCAACTCTTTCCCCTTCTTACGTGAAGGGATGCTTCTGGATGGTTTTATCCTTGTCCGGGCCTCTCATTGGAGAGATAATAACACTACTCCAACACGTCAAGCTTATACTCTATGTATTGCCAATATTCCTCTCCCAAGTGCCTAAAGAATCTCTCTCTCTCATACATGCATGAGAGGTATTTATAGGTTACAAGGATATTCTCTTAATTGCAGTCCAAGTAACGGATCGTTTGACTATGGCTAATGTTTGTTGTAATCGAACCTTAATTTACGCCACATTTTCATCGTGGGCATAACGGCTCCACATTATGGCATTATTATTGCTACTCGGGCTTAATCGCCGATCATGACCATCCAACCATGCGCCTTGCGGACGAGCTAAGATGGAGCAAGTATGCTCAGACCCCGTGCTCGGGCGCTGGAACTGAGCATCGGGCCCATCCTAACTGGTCGACTCGAGCAATGGAACTGGATGCCCGTGGGCCATCCTCTGGAACGTCCTCTGAGGGTACGTATGGTCTGGTCGGGACTAACTGCCGGGGTGCTATGGTAATTATGGAAGCTATCCAATCCCCGACAAAAACCGTTTGTGATACGTCTCATATCATGGAGGGATGGGACTATGAACCGTCTGTGATAATAGACTATCACAAACAGTTCTTTATACATACTGTCTGTGATAGCCTATTATCACAAACGGTTCTCTACTCATAACCATCTATGATAATAAGGTATCATAGACGGTCTGTATAAAGAACCATCAGTGACAGGTCTTTCACAAATGGTTCAGAAAACCGTCTGTGATGCGCCATATTTACCATTGACATATGCTTACAGATGGTTCAGAAAATCGTCAGTGATGATGTTTTTGAACCATCATTCTATATTAGTGTTCACTATTATTAGAAGCTACAACCAATGAATCTCCTTCATATCAGTGATCAATTGCTCCAGCGGCGATGGTAGCAAGGGGATCGGTATTAGCACATGGCAGTGGTCTCGACGGTGTCTATGGGCTATGGTCATTGGCAAGGCTAGGGTTTTGGAGGATTGCATGGGTTTAGCTGACATAGGAGGGATTGAGGTGGATCATTAACTCAACTCAAAGAAGTAACTCAATATAAATAGAGACCGAAGCCCTTTGGTCAATGGCGAAGCTAGGATAAAACTAGGCTAAATTAAGGGGCTTTTTGGGGGACTGTGGCTGAGCTGAAAAGCTGCTTTTGGCTTTTTAGGTTGTAAAGTAGCTATAGCTGGCAGCTGTGATTTTTCTTGATATGTTGTTTGGTAAATTGGCTGCTGCAGCTGTAGCTTTTGGGGGCAACCGAGTGATCCCGAGTGAGGAGGGAGTCGGTGAGGCGGAGCCCAAGCCGAAGTGTCGAGGAGGCTACCGGGCGAGGAGACGACGGGGCAAGAAGGGAGGCGGAGAGAGCGGGGAGGCGGTCGAGTGAAGCCACAGCTGAAAAGTATCTCCCTACTAGCGGTGGCTTTTAGGGGTGCTTCAGCTGTGGTTTAACTGTGTAGTTGCTTTACAGCTGGGCTATTTGGGGAGCTTTAGGCCTAAAGCTGAAGCACAACTCCCCCAAACACGGCGTAAAGCAAACATAATAAACAACTTATGTTGTGTTCTCATCGGTCGGTTCAAGGGTTACTACTAGTACTTCATTATTTGAGAAATACTTGTGCAACATTAACTTGTAAAACTTTTAAAAATCTAACAAGTCAATACCAATCAATCAAACAAATCAATTATTATCTCTATTCAACTCATTGACACAGTTAAAACTAATAAAAAAATCATATATCAAAAGATAGGCTCACATTACCTATTTGTTGTTGTGGATAGCCCACTCAACCGGTTAGACACTTTGCCAACTCACGTTGTGCTGCCTTCCTTGCCCGCTCGTTGTTGCCACGGTGGGTTGCCTGTCGCTGCACGCTCGCCCCCTTGTTGGTTCCCCGACATCCACTCGACACCCTCGTTGTGCCCTCGCAATTACCGACTCCCCACGACATTCGTCAAGCGCCCTTGACTTAGTGGGCTATCAAGTCCTCATGAAGGAGAGGTGTCAAGCCTCCCTCCCTATGGTCTCTACGTGCGTCTAGGATTCGAATCCAGTTTTGTAGGCAGCAAGCGAAGTTACTAATTGCCGAATTACGCCTTCAACAAGTAGTGACCCACCAAGCCCTATGGCCTAGAAAGTAGCTCACCACCCAGCAAAGCTTCTTTTTCCTTCAAATGTGCCCAAGCGTATGTGTATTCGGTGTCGCTATGCCAAAAACTATGTGCCCGTACTAAAAATAGTACTTAGGGTATGACGGCCTATGAGTAAACTCAAGCCAAACTATGGGTAAACTCAAGCCAAACGGAGTCACCTGTTGGCTATGCCCCTACCCTTGGTTAGGTGTAGCTTCCCATCAAGACAGTTTTACATGGTATGAGAGCCTGTCGAAGCCTGGAGACGGTCTCCCACCTATTCATTGACTGCCCTCAAGTTAAACATCTATGGTCAGCAATTGCGCGATGGGTGCATCTATCTTCGCTCCTACCGGACCGTTGGGAGACATCAGTGCATCTAGAGCAATGGAACCTCAACCGTTTAGAATGCCACACTAGCCTTCGGAAAGGGATCAAAAGCTTGATTATTCTGGCTTGCTGGGAATGGTGGAAAGAGCGAAATAACAGAATTTTCCAAGTGAAGTGGGCGACTGACAAATAGATTCTCCAATCAATCAAAGATGAAGCAGCAACTTGGATAGTCTCATGAGCAACGCATCTACAAAGGCTTCTAAACCAGCAGCTTTAATTTCGGTTCTTTTCTTCCTTTTGGTGCCTCTTTTAGCTTTTGGTGTAGTCTCCTGCACTTTGTAAAGCATAATTCTTAACTCTTTCCTTTCTGCTAATATATTATGGTCTTGCTGCCTTTCAAAAAAAAAAAAAAAAAAACATGGTATGAGAGCAAGTCAATCATGTCAACTTCTGTCGCGGCAGCTTCTTCCGTATCTTCTTCCTGGACCTTTGCCATCTCTTCACGCTCCAGTATCCTCCGTACTCCATCCTTCAACTGGTTCATCGAAGTCAATCGGAAACACTATTGTTCATTTTCCCAGATATTGCAGCGTATCCAGCACAGATATACTTCTGACATGAACAAGTCAATCCTTTGTTCGGAAAGAATGGTTTCAAACAATCCGGGAATCTTTGCTTTTGCTACTCAGGAAAGGCCTTTGTTGAGCACGACTTTTCAGTTTCTGATAATCTTTGAGGATATAGTCCAACGCTTGGAAAGAAAAAGCGAAATGATTGTAGCACACATTGATCACAAGTCATAGAACTTGATCAAAACGCGTACGTTGATCACAAGTCAAAGAATCACCCAAATTCAGAAGAACTATCCCATATCCCATGCTGTTTCCTGAAGAATTTGCTGCTGCTCTTTTTTATTTTAGAATCAATCTGCTGCTGCTGCTAACTTTGACCCTGATCATTTGCATGTAATATTCGGTGAATCTGCCGATGCATAGTTTGGTTGGTGCATTGGTTGTCAAAAAGTGTGGAGGATATGCTGAGCCAAGTTCCTGTGTCGTGAATTCGACATTGTCTTTAGAATTTCGAACTTTACATAAAGCTGGACTGACTGAGCAAGAACTGCAGGGGAATCTTTGAAATCGCACTGGCACGATGGCACCTACTACATGCTACCATAGAAGATTGGGCATAAAGTTCTTTTTGGTGCTTCTTTCCATCAAGATATATAATAAAGTATAGTTGTATGTTGAATTATTCAGGCTCTTTTAGAATTATGGCATGTTTTCCCGTGATTGCAGATTGACCGTTTGGCAAGTAATGGTCTTTTTTTTTCTAATCAAGAGAATTCGGATTCCATTAATTACTGGAGAATAACGGAATGTGTACACCGAGTTCTCTAGTGTACCTCAACCTTGTTCCAACACTTAGTGGACAACCGGCAAAAGAACCAAGCAATCTGACCGGTGACTACTGTTGGTTAAAAAACGAGCATATGCCGTAGACGTTCAGAATAAGCATCCATTCTAACGAAATATAGGAAACTTCCAACTGCAGACAGAAATTCTAATATCATCAAAATTTACTCACAGATCGAACACGTTTCACGAATAATGTTGAGACATTCTCACCAAAACTTGGGGCTTAAATATGGACCTGTACTAAGCAGTAGGCACTCCCATGAACTGAACAGGACAGACTCGAGTCCAAAAGCCCCAAAACAAAGCCTAGAAAAGATACATACAAGCTAGAAAAGCTAGCTTGTGTGCACCAGGTCCATATATTATATATACAAGTACGTTTATTGTATCTGATGATATATGGTGCTTACGTACATCTCCGTATAATTACTCTCTTGCTCCAGATTTATAAGATATATTTTTTTAATAATCTTTTTTTCATTAATATTGAACGTATTTCATATTTCAACATAAATGTGTGATGTTTTTTATACCACTAATAAATATTTAGATTTACTTCATATTTTCTATATGTACGTATTAAATATAGTGTTTAAAGATAATAATTAGAGGTAATCTAGTTATTTTCTATATCTCTTAGTCTAAACACTACACCACAGGACACTATTAAGGGCTGAAGTCGGTCGCCAAAAATCTAAAGCGAGGTCAAACCATCTGCCAGTAATTCTGGGAAAAATCAAGGTCCCATTGTCTGCCGGTGAAAACTGTTAAGAGGGGCGGCGTGACTGCCAGCAATAATCTGACCTTTGGATACAGTTTGTCTGTCGGTAAAAATAAAAGAAGTAACCAACCCTCTGCCAGCAATTGGTTTCGCGCGGGAGACCAAAAAAATTGCCCCTCAAAACCGCCAAACATTCGGCAATCCCTCGCATCTCTCACATCTCTAACCCCACCAAAAATTTACCTCAACCCTAACCCCACCAAAAAACCGCCGCCTCCCTCACATCTCTCCAGTGTCCCCCTCCTTCACATCTCTCTCGCCGCCCCTCACATCTCTCTAGATCGCCACCCAGATCCGACCGGCCGAACCTCTGAGCCGCCCCTGCTCGCCGGCGGCAAGCCGGCTGCCCTTCCTCCTCCCTTCACCGAATCGCCTCCGTTCCATCCACCTCCATCCTCACATTGTTGCCGCCCCCTCACATCCGCCTCCATCCCCACATCATCGCCGCCCCCTCACATCTGCCTCCATCCCCAAATCTCCCATGGAAGTTCGCCCTCCTGCTCCCTCCCTGCCCTGAGCGGCCGACCGGTCGAACCTCCAAGCTCCTGCGGGCAGCAAGCCGGCTGCCCTGCGTCCTCCCTACACCGAATCGCCTCCCGTCGCCCTCCATACCCGAGCTGCCGAGCCCTCAGCCGTTCCCGCCGTAGGCCATCCAGCCTCCCGTCGCCGTCCCACCGCCGGCCATCCAGCCTCCTGTCGCTGTTTTGCCGCCCGAGCCGCTACTACCGCAGGCATCCCTGCCTCCCGTCGCCGATCTGCTCTCAAGTCACCATCTGCAGCCCAAGGTGATGGTCTTCTACTATTCTTTCCCTTGTCCGAGGAATGATGAGGAATGATAAATAACAAATCCCTGTGAGGAATGATGAGTATCGGTTACCATTGGAATTTCGAAGAACTAGTTTGTTAATTATTTGCTGCACTATATTGGTTGTCGAAAACAGTTTATCTCCTCGGACCTAACTCCATGATGTGTATGTCCATGCAAAGCAATTCATCTGTTTCTAACAACCAAATCATAGGGATTGGTTATGTTGTGTACATGATACGTTAGGGAAGATGTACTTTGTCTTGACTGCCATAGTTTGGGTCATTAGGGAGGATGTACTTTGTCTTGACTACCATAGTTTGGGTCATTAGGTACTTGTCATTAGGATGATACGTTAGGCATAAATTTTACAGAATGCATGATCTGTAATCAACTAGTGCACTATGTTGATGTATAACATGCATGATTGTATAGAATGCATGATCTGTAATCATGTACAAAATGCTGATTAATCATGTAGAGAATGCCACAGTCATTATATTTTTACCTCTTTCATGATCTCCCAATATGCTTTATTGCCTGAAGGTCATTGTTCTTTTGTATAGGCCATTTCTTACCCTTGTCCACTTCTAAGTAAGCTATATTTATACCTCTTTCATCTGTAAGTAAGCTATAGTCTAAATTTTGCCGTTTCTTACCCTTATCCACTTCTAAGTATTATCTCACGCTACTTTTGAGTATTCATTAGCATGTCATAATGTACACTACATCCCTTGTAATTTTCTGCATCACCGGCATTAGGTGAAATGTACAGGTTAGCTTCAAATTCAAGTGGTAATCAATTAAGTTCATGTAAAACAACTCCTTTGATCAAGTTCCTCCTGAAGCCATGCTATCTTGCTGAGCATTGTCATTATTATTGTTTTGAAAACTGAGTACAAGATGGTCTTCTCATAAAATTTGCAAATTAATGGTCAACTTATGCAAGATGTGTGACTAATACTGTCTGTCATTCTTTTTAACTCCATCAGGAATTGTGTACGCCTTTGTTAACTTCATTTGGTATTTATTGCAACTAAATTACTTGTTCACATAAGCAAAGCTGATATCACTACCTAAGAAAATTCTGGGCTATGCTGTGAAGCTATTTTCCTTTTGGATCTTGTTCAAATCTGTTCTGATTTGTTTGAACTAAGTTTTATGTTGGATGCTTACACCTAGTTTAGCACTACTGTACTGAATTTTTTTGAACTCTTGCCTTCCTATAAGATCTAATAACATTCTCCCTTTGGGCCCAGGCATTTGAGAATATATCTCGTTTGGTAATTGGAGCAACAACTTCATTTTGAGTTTGAGCTGGAATATTGGAGTTGAACATTGAATTGCATCTGAACTAAAAGGTAAAAAAAGTCTTCCCTTCTCTGTTTACCTTCTCTGTTTACAACATCTAATTTTATCCTTGTTCAGTTAATCTTCTTGTTTCTATTTAATTATGTCATATCATTTTGTGATGGCATGTGTTGCATATTATTATGTTTATTAATTGTATATTGTTTTGTTATGTCATTGCTAAGGAGTCTAACCATGGATAAGGGATGGATGGACATGAGTAGGTACAGTGCATATACTTTTATTGTTTTAGAAAATGTAAACTTACATGTTTTATTCATGCCAAGTATAATAACTTAGTAATTAAAATGTAGGAATACACTTGATTATATTCAAGGGGTCGAAGGATTCATAGAGTTTGCTTTTACCCATTTAGCAAAAGGAAATAAGATATTATGCCCTTGCAAAAAATGTGTTAATTGTTCTTGGAGAGAAGCAGACATTGTATATGAGCACCTAATTTGCGAAGGCTTTAAACGTGGGTACAAAATATGGATGTTTCATGGGGAAACATCATCTTCTTCTGCACATCGTAATGCACATGAAGGGGTCCAAGTAGAAAAAATGCCACAGGATCAGGATGACATGCCACAAATGCTTAGAGATATGGCATATGGGTTAGATGGTATGGAGGATTGGGGTGGTAGTGATGGTTGTTTAGATGATGGCAATGCAGATGTGGATGATTTTTGCAGAATAGTAGATTATGCAAGTCAAGAACTATACCCTGGGTGCAAGACCTTCTCAAAGTTAAATTTTTTAGTTCGATTGCTGCACACTAAATTTCTTGGAGGATGGAGTGATAAAAGCTTTGACATGCTACTAGACTTGCTTAGAGAGGCTTTCCCTAAAGGCTCAACGCTACCTAAAAACTTTTATGAAGCAAAGAAAATGGTGAAATGTCTTGGTCTTGGGTACATAAATATCCATGCTTGTGAGCATGATTGCGTATTATTTTGGAAAGAACACAAAAATGACACTAAATGCCCTAAATGCAATACTTCTCGATGGAAAATGGAATGTAAGAATATTGATGGGAAGCATTTGCACAAAGTTCCTAGAAAGGTTCTTCGATACTTTCCAATAAAAGAAAGACTTCAAAGGTTGAACATCAACCCTGAAAAGGCAGCAAACATGAGATGGCATGAGGAAGGGCTAACTAAAGATGGATTGCTTCGACATCCAGCAGATTCTCCAGCTTGGAAGGACTTTGACAATACGCATGCTATGTTTGGTAAAGAGAGTCGCAATGTAAGACTAGCATTAGCTACTGATGGCTTCAATCCTTTTAGGTCCTTGAGTAGTATCCATAGCACATGGCCTGTTGTTTTGATTCCATATAACCTACCACCTTGGATGTGCATGAAACAACCCAACTTTATCCTTTCCTTGTTAATTCCTGGTCCAAGAGCTCCTGGTCATGATATGGATGTCTACATGGAACCATTGGTTGATGATTTGGACTTCCTTTGGCGCAAAGGCATTAGGACTTACCACTACTACAGAATGGTACATCACTATCGCTTCATCTGTATCGGTTCCTAACTTGTGATGGAAAAACCGATTGTGATATGTATGCGTAACCAATCATTTTTAGAAACGTGGTCAACAGTGTCGGTTCTAGCTTAGAACTGATAGTGATGAGGGGCACTCATCAGTGTCGGTTCTAGGCCAGAACCGACTGTGATGAGGGTGCCCCTCATCACGCGGATTCGGCCTAGAACCATTAATCGATGATGGTATGTTAATAGTATCGGTTAGGCTAGAACCGACAGCGATGAGGAGCACCTCATCGCCGATGTCGGTTCTAATCTAGAACCGACAGCGATGATGGTATGTTAATAGTGTCGGTTTTGGGCAAGAACCGACAGCGATGAGGTGCACCCTCATCACGGTCGATTCGACAAGAACCGACATTGATGATCAGCGTGTCAACATGTCGATTACGAGCTAGAACCGACACTAATGACTAAAATCAGTGTCTAAATTCAAATTCACATAACTTTCACGTTTTAAATCCAAAAATTATGAAATAAATTTCTAAATTCATGTTTCATCCCGTAGATTCGAAATATGCAAAAATACTCTATGTTTGACCTCTGTTTAAAATTCAGATTTGAATTTAAAGATTAGGTTAAAACATGCATGCTATTTTGTAGAATTTGAACAAATGAACTCCAAACTTAATGAAACAGATTTTGTTGGAATTATGAGGTTATAAGTAACTCAAAGCTGTAAAAATATTTAAGTTAGAACCAACACAGATAAGGAGATGTGTATGTTTGGTAAAATGGCCATAACTTTTGACTCGTAACTCCGATCGAGGTGTTCTTTGGCTCGTTAGAAAGATAATGAAAAATAGTATCCGAAAATGAAAAGTGCGAGAAAATTAGATGGTTAGATCTTGAACTTTTGGGCGAGTGCATGTGTGCGAGAAAATCAGAATTCCAAAAAAACATCGTTTAGGGCCTCAAAACGGCCTCCGAAGTTTTGTATCCGTTTCGGTCTCTTTTTTTTTGTCTTTTCGTATGCTCCAAACCGTATTCTTCGTGATCATAGATAATATATATATATATATATATATATATGCTCAACCCGTATTTGGAGTATGAGAATACTAAAATCGATGTTCGGGTGCTCTGTGAGGTTAAAGGGAATGGGACGCGTTATATTTCAGATGTGATCATACTAACACTATAGTACCCGGACCATATACTGAACTTTGAAGTTAAGCGTGCTTGGGCGAGAGTAGTCTTGGGATGGGTGACCTCTCGAATTGCCTGTATTGTGTTAAAATCGGCGATAGAGAGGACACAGGAAGTCCACGTCTTTGTGTTAAAACCATCATATGACACATCAGTCGGTTCCCACCTAGAACCACACGGATGAAGGGGTAATTTCGTCGGTTCTAGTTGGGAACCGATGTGATGACCCTCATCCGTCGGTTCTAGTTGGGAACCGACTGAGATGACCCCTCATCTGTGTCGGTTCTAGATAGGAACCGACTGTGATAATAGATTATTACTGTCGGGTGAGAACCGACTGTGATAGAGCCTGTTTATCACTGTCGTTGGACTTTGTATCGCTATCAAAACCGATAGTGATGACGAAAAAGAACCGATTGTGATGTCCTATTCTGTAGTAGTGTACGATGCCTCCAAGGAAGAGTTCTTCCAAATGCATGCTGCAATATTAAGCACCATATCCGACTTTCCAGGCTTAGGTTACGTACATGGTTGTGTTACATCAGGAAATGTTGCTTGCCCTGATTGCCACTTAGGAACCTGTTCTATCAGACTAAAAAAGGGTAGCAAGAACTGTTATATGGGACATCGTAGGTTCTTGGATGCAAACCATAGGTTCAGAGTAGATGCCAATTCGTTTGATGGTACTACAGAGTTTAGGCCAGCACCTTCTCCACTTTCCGGTGAGGAAATTTTGAGGCAGACAGAAACACTTAAGGCAAATTTTGGCAAGGTTGCAACTGGGAAGAAGGACACAACAAAGCACAAGAAAGGAGATATGTGGAAAAAGCGATCTATTTTATTTAGGCTACCCTATTGGAAAGATTTATTGTTGCGACATAATTTCGATGTGATGCACATTGAGAAAAATGTATGTGATAACATAATTAATACACTATTGGGAATAGATGGGAAGTCTAAAGATAATCTGAATTCTCGCTTCGACCTCCAACTACTAGGCATAAGGAAAGATCTTCATCCTGTAAAAGTTAGAGATAAATTTTATTTACCTCCTGCTCCATACTCTATGAGTTCTAAAGAAAAGAAAATGTTTTGTGAGGTGTTGAAAGGAGTGAAGTTTCCTGATGGCTACGCAGCTGACATACGCAATCGTGTACATGTTAATGAGAAAAGGTTAGTTGGACTAAAGAGCCATGATAACCACATTCTGTTGCAGCACTTGCTTCCACTAGCTATTCGAAGGATATTGCCAGAGAATGTGAGTGCAGCATTGATCCGCGTTAGCAACTTTTTCAAGCAAATTTATTCACCAGTGATACGCATAAGTGATATGCAAAAGCTTGAGGCAGAAATAGCTGAGACATTGTGCATATTAGAGACTATATTTCCACCATCTTTTTTTGATATTATGGTGCACTTGATGGTTCATCTTCCCACCCAAGCTCGAATTGGTGGTACAGTATTGTATCGCAATATGTATCCAATTGAGAGGTAATTACTACACACTCATATATTATTAATGGGATCTTAATGTATGCATAAGCTCATGTACTTAATATAAATTTATGTAGGTTTTTGATGACATTAAAAGGGTATGTTCGTACTAGAAGTCATCCGGAGGGGTCAATAGCTGAAAGTTATATATTTGATGAGAGCCTTACATTTTGCTCTCAATATTTACATGGATGTGAGACTAGATATACTCGAAGAGCTAGAAATGATGATGGCAACAACCATAGCAATGATGGTGCCATGCCATATTTTTCTAAAAATATTGGTTGAGATTTGGTTGGCAAGTGTGTTGTGACCTTAGACTATCAAGCATGGCTTCAAGCTCATAGATATGTCTTATATAACTACGATCATATAGAACCATTTCTTAAGTAAGTCATCTATCCTATTCTCTTATCTATCTTCTTCTCACTAGGTTTATTATTTTATATGTTGTTGCAACATTATGAGGTAACCTCTTATCTATCTATCCTATTCTCTTATCTATCTATGCAGAAAACACTTTGAATACATTTCCTCTACTCATCAAAATAGACGAGAAATCAACCGTGTGCATCATGAAACATTTCATGAGTGGTTCAGGCTACATGTAAGTACATAAACACCTACCTATATGGATACCATAGGCACAAATAATTGGCTATTAACCATAGCATTCTATAATTACAGGTGGATGATTTACTTATGAGAGGTGAACAAGTATCAAATGAAATACAAGCTTTAGCTAAAGGGCCTTTATTGGTTGCAAAGAAATACAATAGCTATACAATAAATGGATACAATTTCCACACAAAGTTCTACGATGAGGGCAGATCTGTTCAAAGTAGTGGTGTAGCTTTAGTTGCACAATCCTCAAGCTACACTGCAAGTAATGAAAGCCCTACAATTAAAAACAAGACATACTATGGCATTATTACCGAAATCTTAGAGTTGAACTATCACTGCAAAGGGAATATTGTGCTTTTTAAATGTGACTGGGTTGACAATTGAGTACAAGATAAATGGGTGAAAGTTGATAAATTTGGAATTGTTACTGTAAACTTCAAGCATTTATTCAATACTGGTGAGAAGTCAGTGGATGAACATTTCATTTTAGCATCACAAGCTACTCAGGTTTATTATGTTTCGGAACCTATAGACAAAGATTGGTGTGCTGTGGTACAATCAAAGCCACGAGACTGTTATGACATGGCTGAGGTTGACAATGAACTTGTGGAACCATTTACTAATCAGAGTATAGATGCAAATATTAATTTTGTTGGGGACGGCCCTAGCATTAGAAAGGATATAGAGGGTTCAATTGTTGATCCAAAAGAGAAGGGAGGGTAAGTGTTTTACCTTGTTTGATGTATCATGTTCAATTTCCATATACAAGACAAATCTATGTGCACGCTGCATTTGTTTTTACATATGTTGTGTTACTTCAAAATTATGTTTCATGACCTCATATGGTAAGATGTTTGTGGATTTACATTTTAGGAAAATTAATGGGAAAAGGAAGAGGAGAAAGTAGGTCCACTCCCAATGAGTATGAAAACATGAGGGACTCAAACATCACTGAGAAGAATGCATTCCTAAAATCTTTGAATCTTGAGCCCATCCTACAATCTCTCAGGACTAAAGGAGCAGCAGTTAATGGTGGAGCTAGCTCTTCACAGACATCTAGCAAATTTAGTAAGGTGACAATGATACATGATGCCATATTGAATTGTACATGCTAACTTTTTATTAGCTTTTGTGACAATGGAAGTAATTTTAACTATTTTTGCAACTTGTAGACAAGACATGATGCTACCACCTCTCCACCAAATAACGTAGCAATTGGACGACCAAATCTGCGGCCTAGGCCAACAAGAAACGATGTGCAAGATGAAGCTCTTGAATACATAAATGAAGAACCCTTACAAGAAGAGAATGAAGGTATGTGAATTTGATTTGTATGTGCACAGAGCAATTTTTAGAATCACTAGTGAAACCTATTTCTTTTGAGGTATTTGAAGTTGAAAACTCCCTTTTATATAATCACTGTTGCTTACTGCTGCAATAAAAAATCTAATGCAGAATTATGTGATCTTTTGTATGGAAATAATCTTGCTTACTGCTGCTTCATTCGTATGGAGATAATCCTGCTTACTGTTATGTTGACATAGGGGGAGAAGTAGGAAATGCTCTTTACTTTAGATCCAGTCATACACCAAAAACAGATCCAGCTAGTTCATGAATGCTAGGAAGTTCATCATAACTCATAACTAGTAAGAATTATATTGTATAATCCTTTTGTGATTTTAGAAAGCGCTTCAACAAGCTGCGACAAAATATCCAGAACTGGAAGAAAAAACTATAAAGGAAGGTGATCTTTTCTCTCATGTATTTGGGCGTGAGCCGAGGGGGCATGTTCGCTCTGTTGGTTTAGGACCAACTCCATCTGCTTTGGGCATACCTGGGCACCGCAAGTATACAGCAACAAAGGTTCAAATGGCACTCCGTGGTCGTCGCAAAGCTGAGCAAGACGTCGCATTACTAAAGGGGGCTATGGAACAGATGCAAGGAGAGATGGAAGAGTTGAAGAGAATAGTTTTGGCTAGCCAAGGTAGAAGAGAAGTAACACCAAACGTAGATAGCCCTCTAGACCATGGATCCAATCCTACACCAAATACGGTAAAGTTCATTAACCTTTGGTAGCTAAATGTTGCTAACTAAATCTTTGTATAATAATGGTTTGATTAATGTATTTGTGCAGACGATAGGAAATGATTATGATAATAGTGAAGATGATGAGGAGTCCTACCCAGAGGCTTGCAATTTGCCTGATGGCTATGAGGTTTGTACTCATTACTTGAAGTATCACTGTTGGTACCTCCACTTTTTAAAAATTTGGTACATAGTGATACTAACTTGTGCCTGACAAGCTACCTCCTATTAGAAAAAAAATCAACCTTCTAGAGTGCTTGATCTGATTCGCTTGAGCCTTGGTCATATTTTAGGTACTCTACCATATCATCAGCAAGAATCATACATCAAGGAATTTCCCCTTTATGTTCTCATGTGTTTTTTTATTTGGCTTAGCCTGAACTCATGCCTGCACATTCTTGTCCTTTGTGTTTTTTTCCTTTTCTTTTTGGTTAAGCATAAGATCTAATAGTTATAGTATTGACTATAGAGTTTCAAGGAGTGTGATGAAGTCATGCTCTCTACCATGCCTCAGTATTAGTCAGAGCACTACAGCAAAATATGACGCAGCAGGCAATGAGGCAATAGCATGTGTAGTATAAATGACAGTTTTTTTTATTGGACACTTCTCACAAGACATAAGCTGTACAACTACTGCACAATAAACAACAATAACACACATAAGCAGATGGACACCAGAAAACATGCATCTTTTTTCTAAAAGAGATGCACAATTTCATCTAAGCTAGGAAAAATAAGATTCACGTAGCACTAAATGTTACTACTGTGCAATAAATAGAAAAAGATATGTAAGCAGATGGACACAAGGAAACATGCATCTTTCTTCCAAAAGAGATATACGCAGCTTCATCTAAGCTAGCAAAAGTAAGATTCACAGAGCACTATATGTTATTATTGTTCAATAAACAAAACAAACATATGTAAGAAGATGATCACCTGAAAACACGCTTCATTCTTCTAAAAGAGAGAGACACAATTTCATCTATGCTATGGCAAGATTGCCACGACACTATATGTGTAGATTATCAGCTTCAGAGATCATACAGATAGCTCAAGCAGTTTTTGATATTAGAGACTATAGTGCAATCACATTGCTCTGTGCTTCTGCAGAGTAGTATAAACAAGTGCCACCATTTGAATATGGCATGTGTAATTAATGATGGAATACGCGGATAAGTTAACTTTTGTCATGTCTTTGGTTTAGTTGCAAGTGACTGCTAGGGTGATTTTGTTGAGATGTAATTAAACTCTTAAGTTTGATAGCACCTGTACCATGAAGAATTGCATGAACATTTATATCCAATACCTATGCATGTTTGTGATTAACCATTCTTCCATTTACACATTTAGATAACGCGTAGGCGAGCTGCAGTCCCATTGAGAACACATGAAGGGGTATGGTTGCAATGTTGTTGGGTTACATTAACACACCTTTCTTTGATGGTTTCGATGATAATAACACGGTGTTGTAATGTTGTAGGGTGGCAAAGATGTGATACTACTTTCTCTTTTTGGTCCTAATACTGTACCTGTGGCTAAGGCTACTATCCAAACAACTAACCCAAAAGCAATAGTGGGAGGTACTCCTCTAGGACATGAATGCTATGAAGTTGTTGTCAATTCTGTGATGAAAAAGGATGTTCTCTTGCTTCGCCCGTATGGAAACCTAAAGACCATGGCGGATTCCTTTGGGCAATCTATTGCGTGGCCTCGACAAAAAGTAACAACTTTAGCTAACTTGTTTTGTTACTGCAATGGTTGACATGTGATACTTGTTAATATTTGTTTTTTCATTTTAGATGATGGATGACAAAAAGGTAGCAAGATCATCACCATCAAATGTACTTGTTTCAGGTGGTTACTGATCTCATTGCCATGTTTTTTTTTGTTGAAATACATGTTTACTTGGGAAATGGCCTCAATTCTTTGATCCAAACCAACATCAATTCATTCTGCCCTTTTCTACTTAGAACTGTTGCTTCACTCAATAAGGCAAACCAACACCAAACGGAATCATATGTAGACAGACCTAAAGGCACTCAACCTTGTAGAAGTATTTATGTACTTACATACTGCTAGTGACACCTTGCAAGACACACAAAGAACAACATGAAGATTACGACAGTATAACATAGAAACCAATCCGACATACTGAATTTGTTGTATGCATTAAGCCACCTCCTGAACTCTGCTTCGCTGCGTATTTACATGTACCTGATTTCGACATAATGGAAATACCACATCCACATTGTTAGATTGCTACTATGGTAAACTGACACTGTAGCACACAAGCTTTACATGCACATTTCTGATCAAAACTCTTAGCTCTCAAACAAATTATCGAAGCACTCCTTCACA
The DNA here is from genome assembly GCA_036346355.1 of Rhipidocladum racemiflorum. Classification (NCBI taxonomy): domain Eukaryota; kingdom Viridiplantae; phylum Streptophyta; class Magnoliopsida; order Poales; family Poaceae; genus Rhipidocladum; species Rhipidocladum racemiflorum. Next base: position 39,695,574 of record CM070578.1, read on the forward strand.
AAGAAAATGTCAATTAAACTAGCTAGTGCTATCTGCCCTTTTCTGCTCATCACATCAAATATTGCTTCAACCAAAACATATCAAATTGGAGCATGTATTTACTATCAAATACAATACATTATGCTAATCATTTGTATATTCGTGATGTTTCGTAGCACTAAACTAACTGGAAAGTGAAGTCATGGGCAAGATGACTATCTCTACTATCTATTTTGGATTAAGGGCAATGATGTTAGTAGGCATCTTTTGTGTGTACTAAGGAAGATGTCAATGATAATGGTATATTTTGGTAACACATGAACTACTACAGATTGTGGGCAAGTATTTTGGCAACACATGTGGTGGATGTAATTTTGGCAACACTTGTGGTGGATAGTCATGGAGGATGTAATCAAACCCTTACTTCTAATTAAGAGGTCTTTATCTATGATATTGTGGTAATTGTGTGATGGATTCATTTGTTGGTTGAAGCTTGTGTCTTAGAAAAATTAATTGTAATGCTTTATATATTTTGAATGAAGACCCATTATAGTAGAAATGTAAAGCTAGTGAAACAACAAATATACATACTGTTGTATGTCAGTAATTCTTTAGCATTAGCACATAATAATTGATTTCTGGGACCTATGTAACGGCAAACTGTCTGTGTCGGTAAATCACATATTACAAGATTTCTGGGACCTATATAACGGCAAACTGTCTGTCGGTAATTACTCAACTAGGCGCCAAGCAATGCATCGGTAATACATCAACTGTCGGCAATTACATGTCTGTCGGAAATGAACTATCTGTCGGTAATAATATGTTTGCCGGAGAAAATCGGACAAATAGTGTCAAACCATCTGCCGGTAAAACGATGTTTGTCGGTAAAGACAATTGCGGACGGCTGCGTCTCTGGCAGACGGTTTTGGCAGATCGTGTGTCGGCAAAAATAATTCCTGGCAGAGGATTTGCCCTTGAAAGCCATTTTTCCCGGCAGAATGAGTGCCCTCAAAGCTATGTTGTGGTGTAGTGAAAGTAATGTACTCTGCATGTGTTGGCTACATAACGGATCCAGGGAAAAGTATCACCGGCCGGGTCATTTCTTCTAATCAAAATGGTGTTATTGTCTATTTATAAGAGCCATTTATTACCTCTACAGAGGATTTATATTGGGCTTAGCAAGAAGTTATTAGAATCATAAGACCCCAATGCTTACATAGGGCCTGTTTGGATCCATACAGTTAATAGTTAGCTGTTAAAAATTAGCTAAAGTTGATCCAAACACCCCCAGCTAATAGATCAACTAACTATTAGCTGGGCACCCAGTGTATGGTTATCTCATTAGCCAGCCAAACCCAACTAATAGCAGCTAATAGATGGTATTTAACCAAAATACCCTTCGCGTCTACCACCAATAGCATTTAATAGCATGAGTATTCTGGATAATAGTATCTATTAGCCACATATTAGCTAGTGAATCAAACACCCTCCAACTAATAGTTAGCTACCTAATATTAGCTAGGAACGATTAGCTAGCTAACTATTAGTTACTAATGGATCCAAACAAGCCCATAGTGGATTCGGCAACGTCTGTACTTCGGTCATGCCACACAATCCCCTCACGCAGAGATGCACACTACCACAGAAATAGCCATTCGGGTCGATTCTTTTTTGTCATCTGGATCGATTTTGGTGGCGATACAAAGTCCTTAGACAGTGATGATGAGCAGCTATCACAGTTGGTTTCCATCCGATAGAGATATAGCATTATTTGTGTCAATTCTGAGGTCGCAACGACCCAAAAGATCTATTATATCTACCAGTTTCGAACTAGAAACTGATAGAGATAATTAGGAATTTGTATCGGTTTTATGATCAGAACCGATAGAGAAGTCCTTATGATCTCTATCGGTCCTTAGTGTGAAACTGATAAAGATAAATGAATTATCTCTATCGGTTCCACGCTCGAAACCGATAGAGATTACACATCTCTATCGGTTCTAAGTGTGGAACCGATAGAGATAAATTCCAAGTATCACCTTCACACTATATTCATATTCACAGTATATTCACAACAAAAGGTTGAAAAATTCACATTATATTTACAGATTGACATTATATGTATAATTGACAAATTCACAGTATTTTCACATTCACAATATACTCACAGATCGATAAATTCACAATCTATTTATATTAACTATATTGTTGATACTATACATACTCAATATAGAAATCAGTAGCACAATTCTCTAATGTAACTCTCCTCAGACAGCCCTGATGTCTGAGTAGAAGGCTCTTTGCCCCAAGCAATTGCATTTAGAGTACCACAGAAATTATTGACTGAACATACTCAATGCTGATGAGGACAACCCAAGGATATCAAAGGAAACATACCATGGTCCAATTACACGCAGTTGTGCTAAACAAATCCAAAACGAGGTGAAAGCTAACTTGAGTCTAATTTATGATTTTTAATGAGTTAGCGGTACTACCAGTGCGTTCTTCTTTTGTGTTACTTAGGTACATGGGAGAGGAACCAATGCATCAAGAAGGAACTAGCATTCCCACATGCAGGCTTATTCAAACGAGGAGATGTGCTTAGGGATGAAATAGAACAGAAAATGTCGGTAAATGGCGGATCCATTTTTGTTTCCATATTTTTTACTGGTAATGGAAACAAAATTAGAAAAGCCGAAAATGGATACAGAAATGGATAGTGATGGAATCGAGTGTGGAATGGAACTGAGCTGATACAGAAATGAAAGTGGAAAATTCAACAAGAACATAGTACATGATCACAATATACATGACCACAAGAATAATACAACTCGTTGCAACTTCAAGATGGTCATAAGAATAAAGTTATGTTCACCGATATTACTAGAAAGTTTATTCCCAAGCTTATCAACTGAAGACTCGTTATTTGTGTCGGCGTATTTTACGCCAGGGTACCCACTCCCCCGCAGTAAATACGATCGCCGGGCGAGCAGGGCGCATCCGGGCCCACCGCCACGACGAGCAGCAGATCCCCAGCATGGCCGCCCAGTGGACAGGTGGCGGTCAGGCCACGCCACTGGGCGCCCAGCGAGGTGGTCGCCCAGTGGACAGGTGGCGGTCAGGCCACGCCACTGGGCGCCCAGCAAGGTGGTCGCCCAGTGGACAGGTGGCGGCCAGGCCACCCCACTGGGCGCCCAGCAAGGTGGTCGCCCAGTGGACAGGTGGCAGTCAGGCCACACCCCTGGGCGCCCAGCCAGGTGGTCGCCCAGTGGACAGGTGGCGGCCAGGCCACTCCACTGGGCGCCCAGCCAGGTGGTCGTCCAGAGACACGTGGCGATCAAGCCACGCCCCTGGGCGCCCAGCCAGGTGGTCGCCCAGAGGACACGTGGCATGCTGGCTACTCCCCTGGCGCCCATCCCCGAGGCGGCAGTGCCGGGTCAAGGACATTTAATGCGAATCGTGCGCATTAAATACAAAGCGTGGAGGATACAGTATGGCGGCGCGTCTTCCCCAGGCGTGCATTAATTACGTGTGACATCACGGCAGCACCTCACCTCCTGATGGAACGGGTGGCGTTGGCGAACGTGGGGCCCGAGGCAGGGGTGTGACGGCTGCGGCAGACGTTAATGGGATGTAAGAGCAGTGACGGGCGCATTAAATGCGCCCATAGCAGTGTAATGAGTGTGCCTTATCGTGTAAGCCTCCCATGCGCCCCCGTGAGCCCAAGTATAAAAGGGGGCCGGGGTGCATGTGAGAAGGGGTTCGATCCATGGTCAGTAGGTTTCATCCTCTCAAGCGAGAACACAAGCAATAGCAAAGAAAGCAGGACTAGGGCTATTACTCTATGGAGGGCCCAAACCTGGGTAAAAGTTCTTGCGCCCCCCTGTTCCCCTGAGCTTACCGGTACTCCGACCCTCTTCTTCCTTTCCCCGGCAATTGCCCTGAAAGCCCCCCGTCTGAACCTCATAAGCACCCGATTCGGAGGAGCCTGTTGGCTAGTACGCTGACAGTGGCGCGCCAGGTAGGGGCTATTGGTGGTTAGATTGCCCTCTCCCTTCCGCTTCAGCTCAAGCTCGCCAGGCGTAGGGGCGCTTGTCTGCATGGCGGAGTCGCACTCCAAGCGCAGCAATCTGCCCGAGGAAAGCGGCGCCCGTAGCCGGTCCCAGCGTTCGGGGGGGAGCCGGGCCACCCGGGTCCCTCCGCTGCGGGAGGGGCGCGCGTGGCTCCCACGCCCGGGGGTCAGCCCGTCCAACGGCGCTTGGCGCTGGGGGACGACACCCCCGCGCGAAGCCTTCATGCGGCCCGGCTGCTTCTCGATCATCCTCCAGTAACGCTGGGGGGCGACACCCCAGCCACTCCATGGCTGCGGGATATCGTCCACCTGGTTGATGCCGCTCAACAGCAGGTTGAAGCGGCGACCCAGCCGGGGGCTTCCGGCATGTGGCGGCAAGGAGCGCGCGCAACCGACGCGCAGGGCTTCAGCCGCCACACGACTTTTCCCGGTATCAAGGGCCGGGACAAGGGGAAGGGAGTCCTGGTTGCAACCCCCTCTGTTACAAGGGGACGTGCACGTGACTCCGCTTCTTCTCGCGGTCCCCCGAGTCAAGGGGGAATCGTGAAGATCTCAGATCGCGCTTGGACGAGAGGCAGCTCCAGCGCGACGGTGACCTACGTCACGTTCTCAGGGGGCTTCGCGAGAGTGCCCAGCGGCGCGCCAATCCCCAGATGTCCGCTGGGCGACAGGGGGCTTCCCCCTCGGACTCCGGGGAGAGCGCAGGGTCGCACTCCTCGTCCTCTCCTCAGGATCAAGGAGCTGGCGAACAACGCTGCTCCCCCTACAACGTTGGATGCCAGGCGTTTTCTCTCTGCCTCTAGCAAGCCGCGTGGCCGGAGAGATTCCGCCCTGCCTCCATCGAGAAATACGACGGCACCACCAACCCGGAGGAGTTCTTGCAAATCTACACCACGGTGGTGCGTGCTGCTGGGGGGTCCGAGAAGGTCATGGCCAACTACCTCCCGACGTCGCTGATGGGCTCTGCCCGGTCTTGGCTACTTAACCTCCTGCGAGGCTCCGTGCACTCGTGGGAGGAGCTGTGCGACATTTTCGTCTCTAACTTTCAGGGCTCCTACGCTCAACCAGGCGTAGAGGATGACCTCCACGCTCTGGAGCAGACAGAGGGGGAGTCCCTGAGAGAGTTCATCCGGTGGTTTAGCCACTGCCGCAATACGATCCCCTGGATCTCTGAGCAGTCGGTGATCATCGCTTTCCGGAGGGGGGTCCGGGACCAGAAGATGCGGGAGAAGATGGCTACCCGCATCATCTCAACCACGTACGAGTTGTTCTCCCTGGCGCACAAGTGCGCCAGGGTGGCCGAGGCCCGGAAGTGCGCGACAAGGCCTACCGACACCGACGACGCTGGCACCTCGAAGTCCTCCGACCGCAAGAAGAAAGAAGAAGAAGCGAAAGGAGGCCACCGCTAGGGAAGTCCTTGTTGCCGAGCCAGAGACCAAATCCCGGCATCACGATGATCAGGACCGGAGAGATGAGCGCCGGGACCGGCGCGGCGACAGTAGGAACCGCCGCTCGCCCCGTCGCGAAGACGATGGGGGCAAGCCCTATTGCCCCATCCATCGAACGAGTGGACACGACTTGGAGGACTGCCAAGTTGTGTCCAAGCTGGTAGACAGGCGGCTCAAGAAGCGCCGCGAGAAAGACCACGGAGACGACGACGACGAAGACTCAGCTCCACTGGCCTTCCAACAGGCGGAGCACACGGTGGCGTTCATTCACGGTGGCTCGGCCACCTACTCATCAAACTCGCAGTACAAGCGGGATCTGAGGCAGGTCTGTGCCACCGTATCGTCCTCTGGGGCGAGTAGGCTGCTGAAGTGGTCGGAACAACCGATCACTTTCAGCCGGGCTGACCACCCGGAGAACATTTCCGGCCCGAGCCATTTGCCGATCATGGTCTCTCCCACGGTTCGCAACGCGAAGCTCAGGCGGGTCCTCATCGATGGAGGTAGCGCCATCAACCTGCTGTCAGTTGGGGCGTACCAAGCGCTCCAGATACCGTAAGAGGAGCTGCGCCCAGCCCCACTCTTCTACGGAGTCGCCCCCGGGGTGGGCCTCTTGCCCCTGGGGCAGGTCCGGTTGCCTGTTACGTTCGGAAGCGCAGAAAACTTCCGGACGGAACTGGTCGACTTTGAGGTCGTCGACTTCGACCTCCCTTACAACGCCCTGCTTGGCCGTCCGGCCTTGGTCAAATTCATGGCGGTTGCCCACTATGCCTACATGCTGGTGAAGATTCCCGGGCCTGGGGGTCCAATTACGGTGAAGGTGGATAGACTGGAAGCCCTGTGTCTCAAAGCGGTGCAGGACTGGCCGGCACCACCTGCTCGGCCAAGCCAATAAGGACGACACTGAAGCTCCCCGGTCCAGGACCAGCTCCGCCTGCAGACCTTCGGGCGAGGCAAAGGCGGTCCCCATGGGCGAGGACGGCTCGGGCAAGGTCGTCAAGATCGGCACCGACCTCAGCGCCAAATAGGAAGGCGCGCTCGTCACCTTCCTCCTGGTCTAACCTGGATGTGTTCGCTCGGGAACCATCAAAATGACCGGGTCCCTAGGAGGTGATCGAGCACCGATTAGCAACGCCCCTCGGAGCGCACTTGCTCGACAAAAGATCCGGCGGCAGGGGCCAGAGCGGCAGGACGCCATTCGGGACGAGGTGGAGAAGCTTTTGTCTGCCAAGATTGTGCGGGAGGCCACCTATCCGGAGTGGTTGGCCAACCCCGTGCTCGTAAAGAAGTAAAACGGGACGTGGCGAATGTGCATTGACTTCACCGACCTCAATAAAGCCTGCCCAAAGGACCCGCACTTCGCCACGGATAGACATCGTCGTCGACTCCACGGCGGGGTGTGAAGCCCTGTGTTTCCTCGACGCCTACTCCGGGTATCATCAGATTAGTATGACGCAGGAAGACGAAGAAAAAACCGCCTTTGTGACTCCTCTCGGTGTATACTGCTACGTCAGGATGCCCTTCGGGCTGAAGAACGCTGGTGCCACCTATCAGCGGGCCATGCACATTGTGTTTCGGCCCCAAATAGGGAGGAACCTCGAAGTGTATGTTGATGATCTGGTAGTAAAAACAAAAAAGGCCGACGAGCTTGTACAGGACCTGGATGAGACCTTCTCCCGCCTCAGAAAATACTGTATAAAGTTGAATCCCGAGAAGTGCGTGTTTGGTGTCTCATCCTGGAAGCTACTCGGGTTCTTGGTCTCCAGCCACGGGATCGAGGTCAACCTAGAGAAGATAGAAGCAATTGAGCGGATGCAACGCTTACCACCACCTCAAGCAATCGCAATGCTTGATCGGCCTACCGCCTCCCTTGGCCGGTTCATAGCTCGGCTTGGGGAGAAAAGCCTGCCGCTGTTCAAGCTATTGAAGAAGACCAACGCGTTTGAGTGGACCCCAGAAGCCCAGCAGGCGTTCGAGGGCTTGAAGCAATACCTCTCCTCTCCCCCGGTGCTGGTCGCCCCCGAGCCGGGTGAGCCACTGCTGTTGTATGTGGCGGCTAGCCCCTCCGTAGTGAGCGCGGCGCTGGTGGCAGAGTGAGAAGGCGTCCAACGGTCGATCTACTACATCAGCAAGATGCTTCATGACGCAGAAACAAGGTACCCTCAGGCTCAGAAGATGGTCTATGCTGTGGTGGTGGCGTCAAGAAAGTTGCGGCACTATTTTCAAGGGAGAGAGATCCCAGTGGTCTCCTCATACCCCCTGCGCGAGATCCTTCACAATCGAGAAGCAGAGGGCCGCATCGCAAAGTGGTCCGTCGAGCTGGGGGAGTTCGGTGTCAAGTTCGCTCCTCGTACCGCGATAAAGAGTCAAAGGCTGGCGGACTTCGTCGTCGAGTGGACTCCAGCTGAGTCCGAAGCCGATGAGGTCCCCGCGCCCTCCCCCTGGACGCTCTTCTTCGACGGGTCCTTCAGGCTTGAAGGCGCGGGGGCTGGGGTTCTCCTGGTCTCTCCGACCGGGGACCTCCTCAAGTACGTGGTCGTCCTCGACTTCAAGGCCACTAACAACGTCGCCGAGTACGAGGGCTTGCTGGCTGGGCTCCGGGCCACCGTAGCCATCGGTGTCCGGCGCCTGCAAGTAAAGGGCGACTCTCTGCTGGTCGTCAATCAGGCAAGGAAAGATTTCTCCTGTCCTGACCCCGTCATGGCGGCGTACCTGGTGGAGGTCAGGAAATTAGAACGGCATTTCGAAGGGTTGGGGTATACTCACATCCCCCGACGCGACAACCATCTGGCGGACGAGCTCGCCCAGCTCGCCTCAACCAGATCTCCTGTGCCGGTCGGGGTCTTTGAAGAAAGGCATCCGCGACCGTCCATCGCAGCCCCCGTTTCAGGCGGGGACGATGGTGCTGCCGCTTCAGCCCTCGCCTCTGGAGGGAAAGTGGTCCTGGTGGAAATGCCCGGCCAGGCGGAGTACCCGGGCGACCACCTCGTGGTCGCTGTACTTGACCGGGAAGGCACATGGATGGACCCGATCCTGGCCTACCTGCGGGATCAAGTGTGCCCCGACGATGATGCGTCAGCAGAGAAGGTAGCACGAAAGGCCAAGTGCTATACCCTGGTGGGCGGGGACCTGTACCGCCAGGGTAAGAACGGAATTCTTCTGAAGTGCATCACTCGGGAAGAGGGGGGCAGTTTGCTCTCAGATATCCATGGAGGCGTGTGCGGGAGCCATGTGTCCGGACGAACGATGGCAGGAAAAGCTTTCCGTCAAGGGTTCTATTGGCCAACCGCCCTCCAGGATGCCTGCGAGCTGGTGAGGAGATGTGAGGCGTGCCAGTTCCACGCCAAGCAGATCCACCAACCAGCCTAGGCCCTGCAAACTATCCCGCTCTCTTGGCCCTTCGCGGTCTGGGGGCTGGATATCCTGGGCCCGTTCCCGCGGGCCACAGGGGGCTACACCCACCTGTTCGTCGCCATCGACAAGTTCACTAAGTGGGTGGAAGCCGAGGCGGTACGATCCATCACCGCCACAGCTGCGGTCAAGTTCATGCAAGGGATTTTCGCTCGCTTTGGGGTCGCCAACCGCATCATCACCGACAACGGCGCACAGTTCACCAGCGCGGCCTTCTTAAATTTCTGCGAAGAGATGGGCACCAAGGTCTGCTTTGCCTCGGTCGCCCACCCTAAGAGCAACGGCCAAGTCGAGCGGGCCAACGCGCTGGTGCTGAAGGGCCTCAAGACACGGGCATTCGATCGACTCCACAAGCGTGGGGCCTGATGGACTGAAGAGCTCCCGGCGGTGTTATGGTCACTTCGGACCACCCCTAGTCGGGCCACCGGGGAAACCCCTTTCTTCCTGGTCTACGGCGCGGAAGTCGTTTCTCCCTTGAATCGAATCGATCACCACGCAGCGTTCTTTGCGTTCGTGGAAGAAGACCAGGAAGATCTGCATCGGGACGACGTCAACCTCCTGGAAGAGGCGCGAGATCGGGCGGCTCTGCGCGCGGCAAGGTACCAGCAAAGTCTCAGGCAGTACCACGCCTCCCGAGTCAATGAGAGAACACTGGCAGCGGGCCATCTGGTCTTGCGAAGAATCCAGTCACATGCCGGGTCGCATAAACTGTCTCCCCAGTGGGAGGGACCCTTCAAAGTGGTCTCAGTCTCTCGTCCCAGGGCGGTCAGACTGGCCACAGAAGACGGCGAAGAACTGGCGAACTCCCAGAATATAAAAAATCTACGCAAGTTCTACCCTTGATCGGTTGTAAGTCCCAGGCTCTGTTCCCCGACCGGCCGGAGTGTGTCTTCCTCTCCACCGCGGGTCGGGGGAGGCCTTCTGTTTGAAATTAAATATTCACTTTCCTTATTCGAAATAGTTGTTCTTCCTACCCTCTTTTCGGTCTCTTGCCCACTATCGGGCAGTGCCAGGGCACTTGCCTCTAGTACCCTGCAGCCCTGCAAAAACCCAATAGCAAAGGCGGAATCGCTAAGTGAGAGCGGCGTGCGGGAGTGGGTGATTGGATGGCTAGTTCAAAGACGATCCCCAAAGACGGTCATGACACTCCGGGTGTCCCCGTGGGGGTCGGCGACTTGAACACCATTGCCAAGAACCTAAGGTCCTGCCCTGACTCACTAAGCGTTCGTTCCCTAGAGGCTATCTGGGAGGCAAAATTTTATTAAGGCAAGGGGTTCGAGGGAAGTGATTCCTTGGCGCAAGACCTTAAGTCTTTAAGCGGTCATGTGTTTGTTTGCACGGAACTGGAAAGATTAGGGTAAAAGCGAACTCTAAGTGACATAGTGGGAAGCTTGTGCTTCCGTTTCATTTAAAATGTTTTGCATCTGAAGTCTTTACAGGCAAAAGCAAAAAAAAACTACACTACTGGGGGAGCTGGGGGATCCTCCTCGTCCTCCGCTGCCGCCTCGGCAGCCGCCACGTCTTCAGCAACTGGGCCAACGTCCACCCACAGCGCCACGTCTTCCGCCGCCGCCTCCATTTGGGGGTTCTCCATCGCCAACTGTGCAGCAACCTGCTCGGAGGCGTCGTGGACCCGCTCCTCCGCCTGCGCCCAGTCGCCTTCAACCCCTTGGACAGTGGCCGCGGGATCGAAGTTGGCATCACGGCTGGCGCAGCAGGCCAAAGACGCATTTCACCGTGGCTACCGCGAATCGCGCGCCCTCTGGCGGACCGGGCGGTAAGGGCGGCGGGCAGGCGCGTGAGGAAGTCCGCGGTTCGGCAAAGGCAGAATGCATAATGCTGCGGCTTCTCCTCCCACGGATCCGGCTGCTCCAGCCCCAGTGGAGCAAGGCTGGCCACCGACCGGTTGAAGGCGTGGCGCAGCATCCTAAGGGTGTCCGCCTCCGACTGGGCCCGATCGACCCTCTCCGCCTCCAGCTTTGCGGAAAGCCCCTCGGCGCGGCGGGTGCTTTGCTCCCGCTGCTCCCGCTCCCATCGCAGCTGCAGCTCCAGCCCCGCCCCCCGTTCGCTCAAGTCTTCCACCTCCTTGCGGAGGCGGTTGACTTTGGCTCCAGCCTCCGTCAGCCGCTCCCTGCTCGTCGCCAAACGACTGCTCGTGCTGGAGTAGAGCTCGCCAAGAGCCGCCAGCAGAGCGTCCGCGTCTGCTGAAGGAACGGAGACGAAGAGAGCTCGGTAGGTAGGGCGGGCCGAGCGGGCAGGGTCTGAGCGGCGGCACCAGCGACCACCTGGGGATCGCCCCCCTCCATCTGCTCGTCCTGGGGCTCGGCGACCCCGGGCGGCACAGCCCCGGCAGCCGCGGCGCCTTGATCGTCCCCGGCTTGGGCGGCGGGGTCATCCGGAGCAGGAACCCTGGAAAAAGGGAAGAAACAATGGTAAGACACGATCCGAAGGGACTTAACTCTTATATTGCACGTGCGTTTTTGAATGAGTACCTAGGTGACGGCCTCGGGAATCGGGGCACGCTCGGAGTGAGGACCAGTCCCCCACGCGGTGCTATCGGTGCCGGTCCTAGCGGCCTAGGGACCGGCGCCGGCGGCGGGGGACAAAACGCCGCTGCTGGAGGCGGCGGAGGAGGAAGAATCGCCGCTGCTGGTGGCGGCGGCGGAGGAAGAATCGCCGCTACTGGTGGCGGCGGCGGAGGCGGAAAAAGAAACAGCTCTGGAGGGTCCATTGTCACCACCCCAGCGGGGGCGAGGGAGGACGAGGTCTTGCCGGTCGACGAACCCCCCGCCACCATTGAGGAGCCTGCCGCTGCAGCGGAAGAAGTTCCCGCGGCCGCTGCGGAAGATCCCGCCCCGGTCGAACCCAGAAGGCGGGGCCTTTGGGAACGATCGCCGGCGGCATCGTCGTCATCTGGACGCCTGCGTCTCCCTTGGTCACCCCTCCCCTGGCCACCGGCGGGAGGAGGGTCCCGGATTGTCAAGGGCACCTAGCGTATCACAACGGGTGTGCGCATGGCGTCCATTGACGGCATGGCGTAGATTATCGTCGCGCGCTCCCCTGGCGATAACCGGCAGAGCGGAACCGCGCCCTCCGGGAACGGCGGGACGGGGCCGAAAAAGCCCAGCTGCGCCATCCACCTGTCAATCACATCGGCAGCCAAGTTCCCGGCGGCTGACAACGCAAAAAGAAAAGGGAAGCCCCAGGAGACAGAAATGCTGTCAGAACCAGATTCAGTCAATAAAGAAGAAGGACAAGTGATGATCCAAGGTGAAGCGGGTTACCTCCGGTGATACTCCGGGTCCCGTCGCCCAGGCCCATATACTGCCAGGCCGGGCGGACGCGACGGCGCAGGGGGCACAGCCTCCGGGAGACGAAGTACCGGATAACCATGGGCCCAGTCAGGCCCGCCGTCTGCAGCTGGTCAACACGGACTAGCATCGCCTGGAGCTCGGGCGTCTCGCTCACCTGGGCCCCCCAGTTGGGGTTGCTGATCGCCGGACCAGACGGAAGCTCCAGCACTTCAATGCCGCTGTCGTCCTCGACGTACAGCCTCTCTTCGCGCCAATTCCTCCAGCCGACCTGGCAGCCCGGTGGAATGTAGCGCGACACGATCCCGTCGCGGAGCCGCAGTGGCAGCTCCCAAAGTGACAGCGAATTACGCGCCGCGCACGAAGGGTGTAGAAGAAACGAAAAAGTAGGAGATTGGGTAACACTCCTACGAACATCTCGCAGAAGTGGGCGAAGGCAGAAAGGAGGATGACGGAGTTGGGGGGAAGATGGATGTGGTGAATGGCGTAGAAATTAAGAAACGTAAAGATAAAAATCGAGATCACGGCGAGCCGGCAAGAAGCTGCCACCCAAGAAAATCACTTCCCAGGCAGCAACGGGCTCGACGGTCCGGCCCGACGCGAGGGCGCCCGCGGTTATGTACTGGAAAACTGGCGGCAACCTCCTCCTTGATGGACGAGGAGGAGAATCGGAGCCATCGGACACGTAGAAAATGCAGGCAGCGTCGGGGAAGAAGGAGAAGCAAGGGGCTCCAAAGCGGTGAGGAGAAACAGAGCGAGGAAGTTGGAAGGAGGAAGAACCGCTCCCCTCGGTCAACCTCTTATAAGGCTGCGAGGAAGGCTCGTGAGGAAAACCGAAAGGGCGTGGCGGTTCGCAAAGGAAGTTCAAAAGCCCCATTAAGAAGGCGCGTCCCAAAGGGTCGTAATGTTACAAGGCGGGAATAACACCACAAACCGCCTTGAGAACCGGAAGAAGGAGAAGATCTCTTGAAAGCTGCGGGGCGTGTGGGCTTTTAATGGTCCCACCCGGGAGACTGAGCGGTTCCCCGAAGGGCATTTAAAAGAGAGAAAAAGAAAGATGGTAGACCAAAAAACGCTCCTGGGTGGGCCCGGGGGCTACTGTCGGCGTATTTTCCGCCAGGTTACCCACTCCCCCGCAGTAAATACGATCACCGGGCGAGCAGGGCGCATCCGGGCCCACCGCCACGACGAGCAGCAGATCTCCCAAAGATGGCCGCCAAAGGGCGTGTGGCGATCGAGCCACACCACTGGGCGCCCAGCAAGGTGGTCGCCCAGCGATGTGTGGCGGCGAGCCACCACTGGGCGCCCAGCAAGGTGGTCGCCCGGTGGATAGGTGACAGTCAGGCCACACCCCTGGGCGCCTAGCCAGGTGGTTGCCCAGTGGACAGGTGGCGGCCAGGCCACTCCACTGGGCGCCCAGCCAGGTGGTCGTCCAGGGACACGTGGCGATCAAGCCACGCCCCTGGGCGCCCAGCCAGGTGGTCGCCCAGAGGACACGTGGCATGCTGGCTACTCCCCTAGCGCCCATCCCCGAGGTGGCAGTGCCGAGTCAAGGACATTTAATGCGAATCGTGCGCATTAAATACAAAGCGTGGAGGATACAGTATGGCGGCGCGTCTTCCCCAGGCGTGCATTAATTACGTGTGACATCACGGCAGCACCTCACCCCCTGACGGAACGGGTGGCGTTGGCGGACGTGGGGCCCGAGGCGGGGGTGTGACGGCTGCGGCAGACGTTAATGTGATGTAAGAGCAGTGACGGGCGCATTAAATGCGCCCATAGCAGTGTAATGAGTGTGCCTTATCGTGTAAGCCTCCCATGCGCCCCCGTGAGCCCAAGTATAAAAGGGGGCCGGGGTGCATGTGAGAAGGGGTTCGATCCATGGTCAGTAGGTTTCATCCTCTCAAGCGAGAACACAAGCAATAGCAAAGAAAGCAGGACTACGGCTATTACTCTCCGGAGGGCCCGAACCTAGGTAAAAGTTCTTGCGCCCCCCTGTTCCCTTGAGCTTCCCGGTACTCCGACCCTCTTCTTCCTTTCCCCGGCAATTGCCCCGAAAGCCCCCCGTCTGAACCTCATAAGCACCCGATTCGGAGGTGCCTGTTGGCTAGTATGCTGACAATTTGTCCCCCACATCAGACCATCATATCCTCCTCCATATCGTTATCATCGACATCCTCTTGCTCCACCAACTACAAATGTGTAATGCCCTAAAATTTGCATATTATTATTCGATGTTCATTTATGATTTCTGAGATTTATCCTAGATTTTCTGGAGTTCATAAATACCATTTTGCTATTTTTTAGATTTATAAAATTAATTTATTCATGAAAAATAAAAATAAATTTATGCTAAATAATAATTGTTATAGGTTCAAAATATTTTAAAGTATTTTTGAGAATTTTTTTTTGGAATATTTGAACTCTGTTTGATATTTTCTATAAAACCATTTTTATTTCTAAAATTTTTTTAATTCAAAAATAAATATAAATTCTCCCTTCTCTTTTTTGGGCCAAGCCCGTTTCCCTTTCTGGCCTATTTCTATTTCTAATTTCTAGTTTCACTTATATGGAATTTTCATTTCTATTTTCGTTTTCGTCTGAACTAGCCCTCCCATTTTTCTTTCCGTTTCAAACAAAAAAAATTCTATTTTCGTTTTCGTATCGGTATTTACTGTTTTTGTTTCCAAAACAAAGGCTTTCGTTTTCATTTTTCTCTACAACGGTCGAAAAAATTCTATTTCGTTTTCAACCCAAGGTATGCTGCATGCGGAAGGGAAGGGAAACACTGCCCATATTTGTCTCCCACTCATGCATGAAGAAATGCATGTGTTGCTTGGCTAGTTCCACTTCTACACTTGCATGCAAAAGTCTAAATAAAGGAAGAGGAGATTAAAAAGAGGGCTGCTTGTCTGGAACCAATAGGCCAAATTCAAGTAGGAAAGATGGCAAAAAATTATATTGCGTGATTTATTCTGTTGATTGATTTCCTTTTGTTTCGATCTACACCTTAGGATGCTATATGTGGGCTACGGGAAAGGAACTTCTGGACTATCATTTTTTTAAACCAGATATGAATTACTGAGAACCAAAAGAGAGTTCTTGCTACCATGTTCGTGTGATTCCACATGAATTGCACGTAGTTCGTGCTACTACACCTTCGTGCGTAGTTTGTGTGGATTAGCTTTTTTTTGGTTTATGGGCTAGCGATTGTTTGGACAGTAGGCTACAGTTGGCTCCCTCATTTTTGGGTCACAGTTCCACCAAGTTATCCAAGAATCCTACATCGTGAAGATCGAAAACCCCGTGTACTGATTTTCTCATGAAGTTGGTCCATATCAAATGCAGAAATCAGTGGCACATTCCACTATTAGCCTTTTCCTTACTGAACTTCTTGGCACAATAGTAGTCTTTCGTATCATTTTCCTATTATATTACAAGGATACAATAAACTAGTTAAAATATTAACAAGCATACATTGAGAAACAACATTATTTGGTAGATCAAGACAAAAAGACCTTAGGGTTTTTTCATGCATACCATCATATGTGCCACAGTTTTCGCAATAGAGGCTTTTCGGTTCTTCTTGTAGTTTCATAGCTTTGGCACAATGCCCATTTGTTTGACACTAATAACTGATTAACTTTCAGTCATATCTCTTAATCCATACAAAAACGATCATTTTATTGTGAAAAATAGGCTTTATTGGTATATTATAAGCTACCATGTCGAATTAAATAATAGAAACCTCTATAAGCTCAGCTTTGGCTTCTTTCGACTCTACATTCTTCGTGCCCTCCTTAATAATGAGTACATGGTTAAGAGATTCAACATCTTTCGATTTGTCATCTATGTCTTTCAGTTTTTGTTTCATTTGAGGAATTTTTCTGTTAAATCAGACTTTCACTTCAATTGTTCTATCTCCACCTCAAGTTTTCGTTAAGTATCCAGTAGCTTTTTTATATCATATGTCTTGTTTGTAGGTTCTATTTTATATATGATACTGGACAATATCAAAGTAAATATACTCATAATCAGGTAGTTAAGCATATGCATGACAATTAACATTAATAGAGGCATCAACTAGCAATCAAGCTCAAGTTGATTTCAATGCTGTAACACACTGAAAATTTGAATTTTTGGTTCATTATTTACTTGTAAATTTTTGGGAAATTTTTAGAATATTCTAGAATTTATTTGAATTATTTTAAATATATTTTAATTAGGCCTATTTTGGTAATTTATTTAAATGTTTGACAATTTTAAATACATTTTGTTTAGGAGTATTTTATTTGAGTTCAGAATATTTCAAAATATTTTTTGGAATTTTTGGAGTATTTTTGTTGTTTTATCTCGTATTAAATGATTTTCTGTAAATATTGTTAAATAGAAAAGCCTAAAATTTCATTAAATGATCTTTTAGGCCAAAACCTAAAGGGCCCAGTCCATTGCCCTACGCCGGCCTGACCTAGCTTAGCCCACCGCAGCGCAATTTGTGAAGCCCTAGCACCTAACTGATGGATCAAGATTTCACGACTCGGATTTGATTGCGTAGCCGTTGCATGAGATCTACCCGATTTTTCCATGTGGATGTCTGATATTGCTCCGCATCACCACCACCATAGCGAAGTTGGACTCTGCTGCACCACCGTTTCACCGCAGTTTTCGTTGCGCTAAAATAACCGTATAACCTTCCATTGAACCATTTACATTATTACTGCATTCTCCTATGTGACTTGTGGAGTACTTTTGTACTCACCCTTGCTTACTCTGCTGATTCAGTGGATGAGTTCTACGATGGAGAGGACAGGATAACTAGGACCTCTACCCAAGTCGATTCCTAGTGGTAAATCTATTTGGTTTTACTTCAGTTTATTTTATTTCCACTGCTTTACTATTTATTTGGCCTGCGAGCCAGTCTTATTGTAAAAGACCATGTCAGGTACTTTTGATATGTTGTGTACACTAGCCCAATCCTTGATTAGTGTGTTTTACACATAGGATTCAAAGGTGTTACTTCTGGGTCCGACAAAGTGGTATCAGAGCATATCTACTGTTGGAGTGGCCTTAGTTAGGATGGTTTAGCTCTAGGGATTTATTTTGTAATAAAGTACTTTTAACAAAAATTTCTACTCTCATCTTATTCTGTTTGATCCTCGTCTTGACTCATTATAAAACATCTCATCTTCTTTCCTTTCCTAGAGGTTTGGATATTTCACTTATATCTAACCTTCTCGTTGTATCAACTGTCAGATGGCCGATGGTCCACTTGATCAAGACATTGGATGGGCACTTGTTCTCTAGAGATTGACTCGATACCAACGCTTCAACCATCGACTACTCTACTTCATTGAAAGAGAATATCGCGAAGATGGAATCATTGGATATAGTGCCAACCTGCTCGTGAATACACCAATCAAGCGTGGAGGTCTTCGATGTTACTTCAAGGGACATGGTGACACTGCTTAGGATGTAGTCTAAACAAAAGAGTTACACTGATAATCATCGAAGGGAATTAATTTTTAAACCAGGAGATCATGTGTACCTCAGAGTCACACCTCTTTGAGGTGTAAAGAGATTTGGTAAAAAAGAAAACCTTGCACCAAGGTATGTAGGACCATACCTAATATTGGCAAAGAGAGGAGAATTTGCTTACCAGTTAAGTCTGCCAGCCGCACTATCAGGAGTACATGATGTCTTTCTTGTATCATAATTAAAGAAGTGTCTTCGATTTCCAATCGAACAAACATAGTTGTAAACTATTGATCTTCAAGAGGATTTAACCTATCAAGAGCATCCGACCAAGATTCTTGAAATAACAGAGCGAGTCACCCGTAGTAGGATTATTCGCTTTAGTAAAGTTCAGTGGAGTAACCACTTAGAGGAAGAAGCCACATGGGAAAAAGGAGAAGAGCTTAAATCGAAATACCCTAATCTCTTTATTAGCTAGTCTGAACCTCGTGGTCGAGATTCTTTTTAAGGGGATAAGTTTGTAGCACCATGAAATATTGATTTTTTTTGTTTTATTATTTATTTGTGAAGTTTTGGGAAATTTTCAGAATATTCTAGGATTTATTTGAATTATTTTAAATATATTTTAATTAGGCCTATTGTGATAATTTATTTAGATATTTGAAAATTTTAAATAAATTTTATTTGGAAATATTTTATTTGAGTTCAAAATGTTTTAAAATATTTTGAGAATTGTTCTGGAATATTTAGAGTATTTTTGCTATTTATCTCTAATTAAATGAGTTTCTGTAAATATTTTTAAAAAGAAAAGTGTGAAAAATTCTTTAAATAGTCTTTTGGGCAAAAACCTAAAGGGCCAAGTCCAATTCACGAAACCCTAGCTCATAACTGATGGATCAAGATTGGTTCACATCATCGCCATCGTAGCGAAGCTGGACTTTGCAGCTTAGCCGTTCCTGGCGTAGTTTCCGTGGCCTGCACGTCTCCTAGGGCCCCTATTTATTGCACCGACCCTGACCCAAGGATCCCCGTCTTGTGCCCTACTCTTTGCCACCTAAGCCATCCTCGTCTGCGCGGGATTGCTCACAGGAGACCTTACTGCCGCCATCTTTTTCTCCTCAGAACTCGTCGCCCATCGCTAGTTGGTCGGAGCTGAGGGCAGATTCGCGTGCATCGCATCAAGGAGGACCAGATCCGTGCCTCTCTGAGCAAGATCCGACGAGGTAACACCGCGACGATGGTCATCTTCTTCGTCTCTACCCAAGCATCGCCATGTAGCACTACCATCCCTCACCATGATCCCTCAACCATCCGATTTTTGCACAACCAGCTAGATGCAGCCACGCGTCATGCTCCTGTCCTGCCACCCGTGCATGCCTGCGTCACCATTGCTGTCGGTCAAACTTTCATAGACCGCATTCACCGTAAACCAATGAGGTGCATGGATTGAGTCCATGGAACCGTGGTCCCACTGTTAGTGAGATATATAGCAATTTTCTAGATTTATTTTATTCTCAGTAAATAGGGTTTATGACGTTAGTATGATGTCATAAATTGATTTTCTTTTAGAAAGTTAATTTGGCCAAAAATAAAATAGAGGATGATGTCAGCCAAGACGTTATTATTTGATTTTTTGGTAGAAAAATAATTCAATTAATTAGGGTTTATTCTTTTTATTTATTTTCAAAATTTTGAGAGCCCCTTCTCACTCATACAGGCTCCAATTGAGGTGATTCCAGAGCATAAAAATTTGTAAAATTGTGCTCTATTTAATGGTGAATTTTATTTTATTTTTGGAGTTCATTTGTACTTTGTTATTGGTATTTATTTGCAATTCTACTTGATTCGCGTAGACGTTGAAACATTGAATGTGTACGAGAGTGAAGCATCGACTCAAGAGCAAGATCTAGAACCAGAGCAAGGACTTTTACCAAGGCAAATTACACATTCTTGACCATGTTGAACCCAACCTTTGAAATGCTATGTTGAATTTAAATAATTGCATGTATAGTTTCTAAAAATGTATTTCAATCCTAGTTTTAAAACAAGTAGTTATATCATGATTATTAGAGCCACTTTTGATGATTGAATTCCTTGTGCCATTGTAACACTAGGTTATACTTATGATGTATGAGTACTATCAAAACATTTAGGATAGGCTTAGACATGTTTAGACCCGAATTTAGGTTATTTTCGTAATTTATGCCAAAAGATGATTTTATTAAAATTGAGAACTATGTTTTGAGGATCATTGATAACTGTGCCATGGGCTTCTATGTTATGTTATGATAAAGTTGAAAATATGATTTAGATTGGGCGAGAAAGGTTAGTGTGGTGGTTTCTTGGGTTGTGAAAGCTCGCCTAGTCATTTAGGGACCAATCTGTGAGTTGCTAAATTTAAAGCGTTATTGCACTACCACATGCCCGGTATGAGAAATGCCTGGTTATCCGTATTGCAACTAATCATGGACAGTCATGCCATTAGGTGGTAAGTGGTGTGAGCGAGAGGCAGCTACTTGGCGCAAGATGGGGCTTATGAATTTGGGCGATTCTTTCAGCGGTGAAACCTTAGCAGGCATAGAGTGAGTCCATCATGGTAAATTTGGGTTAAGCTCTAGGAAGGATTCATGAGTTGATTCTAGGAGTGATTCCTGAATTGTGAAATACTGAAAAATAGAATTTATTATGTAGATAAAATTGTGCTTTGGAAAATTATTTAGAATATTTGTGAACTTGCTTTTTTGCGCTAAAATAGCCATACAACCTTCCATTGAACCCTTTACATTATTAGTACATTCTCCTATGTGACTTGCGGTGTACTTTTGTACTCCTCCTTGCTTACTCTTCTGATTCAAAGGAGGAGTTCTATGATGAAGAGGACCACGATAACTAGGACCACTACCCCAGTCGATTGCTAGTGGCAAATCTATTGGGTTTTACTTTAGTTTGTTTTATTTCCACTTCTTTACTATTATTTGGCCTGTGAGCTAGTCTTATTGTAAAAGACTATGTTAGTTTATGAATAAAAGTACATTTGATATATTGTGTTATCAATTTTGTTGTTGTGTACACTAGCTTGATTCTGAATCAGTGTGTTTTACACATAGGGTTCGGAGGTGTTACTTTTGGGTTCGACACAGGCTGCCTTAGAAAGGCCTACTCGCCACTAGGGACAAGCTATTAGACTGATTTGTGACAATCTTACATTTAAAAGCAGATTAATTATTGACAGTTTATAAATCCTAATCAATTGGACCAAGATATATTTAAGAGAATCAATACTCAAGATGCTTACTGAAACTACAATAGTACAGACTACAAAAGCATGTAAACAAAGGCATGAACAAAACAATAACAACAAATCACAAGTAGAACAGTAAACACAATGTGCATGAAATTATATCTAGTAGCACTGCAGATGATACCAATTGAACTAATTAAAAATTGCAAGATGTAAAAGCTTAATCAATGTTGTCAAAAATAGTCTAACCAGCCTAAATCCTCATCGAACAATGGCTCTCCACATGCAAGGTCCCCAAGACAAGTAAATTGTCTAGTCACTTTGCAATAACATTAAAGAAATTAATCACAAAGATATTATTATACTCACAAAGCACCAGCTGAAAGGTTAGTGCAGCTAACACTGCTCAAGGAGGAGGTGACGACGACATGCTCGGGGGAGGAGACGAAGGCGACATGCTTGGGGAGGAGGAGGCAATGACATGCTCGAGGGAGGAGAAGGCAATGAGGATCTCGGGGGAGGAGACGACGGCGATGTGCTTGGTGCTTGGGGAGGCAGATGGGCGACACGCTCGGGGATGTAGATGGGCCACACGGGCAATGGTGTTAGTGTTATGCCCTTGAGACAATCATATAGATGATTGCAGCATGACTATGTTTATGAATAATAATATGATTATTGGTCCAATGAATGTATATCATTATATTGATCAGCAAGTATGTCACTTGCTTATGAAACTCTTTACTTATTGATATAATTCTATAATTAAATATCTCTGATCAGATATCATCATAGAGGACAACGATGAATAGATCAGCACATGTACTGATAGATGATCATGTTTTATAGATCATGGGATATGGAGATATCATCAATACATTGTGAACGCATATCGAAGAACATAGGTTAGATAGACCTGCAATGGGACGCTACGAGAATGTTACATTCTTATGCATCATCAGTGTATCTCATACATAGTAGATGTATGATCTTTAGACCTAAGATTGTCACATTCCCTAAATGTGTAATAGTTTACCTTGGGGTTATCAAATACTATTTCCTAACCGGATAGTTATAAAGGTTGCTTTCATATTTACTATGAAACATGCAGAGGGAAGTGAGCAGTCAAGATGGAATTTGCTACTCCAGTGTAACGGAGATATATATGTAAGCCACTCTTGTGATATGATTAGGAAGTGCATGGCCATGTCGTGATTGAGGAGTCAATCACAACTTATTAACATATCACAGATACAAGAGATGGATTGAATTGTCAAAGGATAACATGCTTCTCGCCTTGAATTCAATCTTCAAATAGTTTGGCAAAGGGATTATTACACGGGTACTTTTGATAGGTTCTATCCGATTTGATCATATGTGTTTGGGAGTTGGTGTCAGCGTTTTCGACCGGCAGGATATCTCTTGGGCGGAGAAATTTGTTTAGTAAGGGGTGCTTTCGCGACGGTACACCCGACGGTGCTCTCACGAGGGATCCCGGTGGTCGACAGACCGAGGAACGCGCACACGGCACCTGAGGGCGAGGAGGAAACGAGCTGCACGGGGATGAAGGAGAAGGAGAACGAGCAGCACACCGATGTACCCAGGTTTCGGCCCCCGATGTGGGTAATAACCCTACGTCCTACTAGATCTTTGTTGATGTATACTAGGGTGGTTACAAGGCTTCTCCCCCTTGGGAAGAAGATCAAATCTTTTTGTCTAGAACACCTTTCGTCTCTCCAACCTTGGGAAAACTGGACCCCCTCCATGCACCCGAGCACACTTATATAGACGGGGCTAGGGGTGAAAACGGTACAAAAATGGTCCGTAAATAGCTGTTCCATTTCCATTTCCATATTTTTTTACCGGTAAAGGAAGCGAACTCGGAAACCCTAGAAATGGATAAGGAAACGGATAGTGTTGGAAACAGAAGTGGAACGGAATGGAGCGGAAACGAAAATGAAAGCGAAACATTCCACAAGGACGTAGTACACTAGTACAGTAGTACACTATCTATCCAAAGCTCCAAACATACCAACTTTTTTAAATGGTATTGTAGTTATACTGAACATCTTAATAGCATTAGCCAACATTGAGCATTGTATGAATAAGGGCATGTAAACATTGTTTACCTCAAAATCAACAAACGCATCATAGTATAATAATAAATATAGATAGTTTCACATCATAATATAATAACAAACACATATAGTTCCACCTCATAACATAATAGCAAGCACATGACAGTATTCTTTCGACGCAACTGTTCACGGTGCTCATTTTGCTTCTCAGTAGAGACCATTTTGACATCTAAGTCCATGCCCTGTGGCCCTTCAATTGAATGTATGCTCTCCTGCTCCTTTGTCAGCCCAGATGGAAAGCCACAATCCTCAAGAACGCAATCAATTAGTTTGGTGACAACAATCAGCACGAACAGAATGACAGCGTGTCCAAATCTATTTCACATGATCCATAAATTTTTGATAGTTGCAAAGCATCATCAGTAGACTTGGTTATCCTGGGAAGCACAGTAACCGCATATGAGCACAAATCAGTAGCATACAAGTCACTAACAGGTAATATTGTTCATACAACTAAGCATTTATGGTTTACCACATATAGGTATTATGGTGTATGGTCATACTACAACGTATGAAACCAGAAAATAAACCAAAAAAAAGGCAAGTATAACAGTAATGTCGGTCAACAACCATCAAAACATGGCCATATACAATGATCATACTACAAATTGTGATATCCACAAATGAGCACGTGTCTTCAGACAAGCGAAAACAACAAAACAAGGTTAATTATTAACCCATTACACTTCATGCTTGGGGTGTAATCAAGCATCATGAAGCTGTACATTTTAACAAAGATAGTTTTTTTGTTCAATTTTACCGATGCAGTTCAACATAATGGAATTGAAAGTATACCTAAAAAATATAGAGGGATAGTATTGAGTTCTGCAAGAACCGTGATGTAGTTTTGTGCACAGCGCAGATCTAAAGGAGCAAATACCGCATTATACATTACAATGAAACGAACTTATATGAGAAGTCTAATACATTATGATGACCACCAAACCACGCTTCAGGTTCTCACATTCCATAGTTGAAATCTTACATGTCATGATTAGGCCCGGCCTCCAGAGACAGCGAGGAGGGCGTGGCATTACACTTCACTAGTTCCAGGTACAGCTGGTAGGCCTCTGGCTGTGCTTGCCGCTGCGGTGGCACCCTACAAAACCGCCATCGAGTCACTAACAAATGCTACAAAAATGGGCACCAATTCACTCACGAACTGAAACCCGAACCTGGGGGTGAGGAGCGCGAGTACGTGGAGCGGGCAGAGGAGGCGGGAGGCCATCGCCTGGTCCACGAGCTTCCATAGTGACTGTGAGTTGTGTGCAACGCAGAGGTTGGAGACGAGGATCCCAGTGAGGTTCGCGCTTGGGAGCCCTGTCCCTTCCCCGGCGACGACGCGGGCCACCTCCACCGCCCGCAGCAGCGGCGAGTCACCGCGAGCCTCCAACGCCTTGACTATCGCCATCACCCTCCTCTCCAGCTCACCTCCCCTGTCGTCGCTGGCCGGCATCAGCGCCGCCGCTGTCTCCACGGTGACCTCTTCTAGGGTTTGGTTTTGGATTTTGTGTGCGAGCGTCTCGAATTTCTCTTCTCGGGCCTAGCATTAGTGGAGGCGGCAGCAGTCGGCGCGGCCCAGCGATGATCTGGCTCCCCTCGAACCTGGCCAGCAGTGGAGGCGGCGCCGGTTGCTAGGCGGCGGCGACGTGTAGATGGGGCGGCGGCGCCGGCTACAGGAAGTTAGGGTTGGACATGGAGAAGAAACTCAGTTCAATGCTTGTGCTGCCTATGCATTATTGCTTATGGTATCGGGCTCTCGGCAATTCGGCGAAACGTTGGGCCGGCCGGTCGGGCTTGCTCGGAATTTCTGAATAAATTTGTGTGGAATTTCTGTTCTATTTCCGTTTCTGTCGGAACTGACTCTCCCATTTCCGTTTCCAATTTCGAAAAAAATTTACCGTTTCCATTTCCATACCGAAAATTTCTGTTTTCGGTTCCGAATAAAACCTTCTGTTTTTGTTTTTCTTCGGAACGGTCAGAAAGTTTCTGTACTGTTTTCATCCCTAGACGGGCTGGCTCAGGCAGGTGAGAGGGTGACATCATGCTGAACTACAACTCATTATTACACCCGTCACTTCAGTCTTGTCTCGCCGCCTCTTCCTTTGTGTTGTCGTACGTCTTCGCCCGGTCCGCCCCGGGTTAGGTGTGAGGCGTCAGAGGGACGGGTCGTCTTTGCAATTAATGGCCCTAACACAGTGTGTCAGAGGGAGGAGGCTTCGGGGCGAAGCCTCCTTTTCCTTCTTTTGGTCGCCCACTTGCCCTGGCCACCCACTTGCTCGCTAGGCCACCACATGGGCCGCCGCCCAGCGAGAGGGGCCTAATCGCCCGCCTGCTCACCAGGCCGCCCACCTGCTCGCCAGGCCGCCACGTGCGCGGGCGCCCGGCGAGAGGGGTCTGTTTGCCCACCTGCTCGCAGGGCCATCTAACTTGTTCGCGACGGAGAGGGTACCCTGGCGTAAAGTACGCCAACAGTTTCCCCTGGGTCTGTCTCGGAACGTGCACTAGTTGCCTTTCAGACCTCATTTATTACCGGCACATTTTTGGATGGAGCCACTCCTTCAGGGTACCCCAACCACCTCGGTCCTCTCGACTTCCGTTGTTTCTTCTTGGGGCCCGAAACATCGTGTCCCTTCGCCATCCTCACGAACAGTCGACGTGAAGGGTATATATACCTGCACACATTCACGCCTAGTGGTTCACCATCCTTCGAACTCCCACGTAAATTTGCCACTTGCTCTTCTAGCCCTTCGTCTTGAGATCTCTCTTCCATCATCCACTGCTGACAGGGACAAGGCGTGGGTGCTCTCCCAACTCGCTCCCGAGGGTGCCCTCCACTTTCACCATGGGACCCTCGTGACGCGGTGCGAACCCGGGGAGATTATCGTCTTCGCTTGGGGAGTGCTTGCGGGCTTGGTGCCGCCCTTCTCCGAGTTCTCTCTCACCATCCTTCATTTCTACGATATCCACCACCTTCATCTCACCCCCAACTCCATCGTCACCCTTGCCATCTTCACGCACCTCTTCGAGATGTTCATGGGGGTGATACCCAATCTTCCTCTCTTCCGGCACTTCTATACCATCTGCGGCCTCGTCGACAGCGGGGCTGTGGGGAGTTGCCATTTTCGCCTCCGCGACGGGTTGGTCCCCCGCTACATCTCCTTCTAGGTGAAGTCCAACTGAAAGGCGTGGCGGAACGACTGGCTGTACACCAGTGATGATAGCAGGGTCGACGCTCTCGCTGTCCCCACCGTACCGGCGAACGTCGGCGAGAGTTGGGGCTCGCTCGTCGAGGAGACGACAGAGCTCCAAGCAATGGCGACCCGTATTCACCACCTGCGGGACGCCGGGCTGACCGGGGCGATGATAGTCCAGGACTTCGTAGCCTGGAGGATCAGCCCCCTTCATCGTCATGCTCGCTCGGCGTGGTAGTACACGGGCGATGACGACGTGACCCGCACGCACCCAGGCAGTAAGTCATTGTTCTCCATGGGTTCACACTCTTTTCGCGCGGCCGTCGCTGATCCAATAAGCTTGCCTTCCTTTTCTCGCGAGGCGCAAGGAACTTGGACAGCCCCGCCATTGCCAAATGGCTGGCCATACTACTCCCGCCAGTGCAGGGCGGCCTAGACGTAACACCCCAAAATTTTTCTTTTCATGAATTTAAATGATATTTTGCACTTTTGAGAATTTTTGGAATTTTCGGGAATTTATTTGGATTTAATTTGAATTTATTCCCTTTTGAGATAATAAATAATTAAAAGTTTCAAATAAATTTTTATTGGAAATATTTTATTTGAGTCCAAAATGTCTCAAAGTATTTTCCAGAATTTTTCTGGAATTTTTTTTATTATTTTGCTATTTTTCTTGAATTATTTGAATTTCTAGAATTATGTCAAATATTAAATCGCTGGAAAAACCTAACGGGTTTCACTGTTCATCCGACCGAGTCGGACCCAAGTCAGACTCGAGTCTAACTCGAGCCCGACCCAAACCAGACCAAGCCGGACCAAAACCCTAAACCCCGCGACCGTTGGATCTCGATCCAACGGCCGAGATTGGGCCACGTCGGCCGCCTGAGTACGGTTCAGATCTGGTCGTGCCCGGATCGATCCTGGTCATCGATCGGGACACGTGGACGGCCGCCCGTCTTCGTCTCCACCCGAACCCGGGTCGGATTGGTCCACCGGGCTCCGTTAGGGTTCGCGATTTTCACGCATGGCGAGGCCCATTTAAGGAACCAGTCCCGCCGCTGAGCTGCTCTTCTCCGTGGTCATCCGAAAACCTAGATCTCTACGCCCGAGCCACCGTCATTCGCTGCCAATTGCTCGCCGGAGTTGGGTGGAGCTTCACTTCAGTTTTGGTCGTGTTCCGCCGTCACCGAAGCCGCCCCACCGTCATCAAGCCCGGATCCGGAGCCCTCACGTCAAGGCGCACCCGTTGGACGCACTCACCTCACCAGCGTACGGCCGCAGCACCGTCGGCCAGGTCGTCGTCTTCGTCTCCGGCAGGCCAGCTCCACTGTGCCATCGTCGACCCCGCGAAGCTTCTTCACCGTCCGATTGAGATCCAACCGTCCTGGTGAGTCCACGTCGCCCTCAACCCCGTAGAGCCCAGATGCATTGGAGACCGTTAGATCTAAAAGCAACGGCTCGGATTGTTTCATGTTAGATTGGTTAGATGCGTTAACAGCCGTACGATTTAGAACCGAGGACTGTGATGTGCCCACGTGTCGTCGCCCGGGTCATGCCACGTCAGTGCCCAACGCCGCGCGGCTCAGATCGAATCGGAACCGTTCAATCTGGTTCGAATGGACCGGATCGATCGCGTTTAATCTAAAACGTGTGAAGCTAGATCCAATCTGGACCGTTGATTTTCAGATCAACGACCCAGATCAAGCCACATGTCCGGTAACTGAACCGACGCGGTCAGCGCGGGCGATGCCGGTCGTCGCTGACATCAGCACGGGCCCACGAGTTAGCGGCTCAACCCACAGCACCATGACATCATCCGTGACGTCACGGTGGGGCTCGCGTGTCAGTACCGTTCGACCGAGCGCGATGACGTCATCCGAGGGGGTCCCACGTGTCAGTGACACGTGTGCCCGTGGATCGGGTCCACGGTGGACCGAGCCCGAGCCGTGGACCGAGTCCGTGGACCGGATGACGCAAGCTTGACGTCATAATTAGATTTTTCAATAGAAAAATAATTCGGTGGAAATTCAAAATCCACGTTGACGTCATGCTGACGTCATAATTCGGATTTTTCAATAGAAAAATAAATGAATTAATTCGTTTTATTCTTTTATTTGATTTTTCAAACTTCAAATGCTTATATCTTTTGCGTTTGAACTCCGATTTGAGTGATTCCAATTTCTAAATTTTTATAAAATTGAGCTCTACTTAATGGTGAATTTTATTTAATTTTTGGACATGAGTTTTTCTCTGTTTTTATTTATTTGGTGTTTATTTATCCGTTGCGTGTAAACGTTGAAGTGCCCGAACGCTTCGAAGGTGAAGTTTTGACCCATGAGCCAGCTCAAGACCAAGAACAAGTGCTGAAGGCAAGTTATGCTTTGATCATATTGCTCCCACTTTCGAAAATTATTTTGATTCAATTTATTGCATGCTAATTTATTTAGAAAATGCTTTAATTTTTTTTGGGAATTAGTTAAATGCCAAATTTGTTGTATGCCACCTTGACATAAATAATTGTGTGCCATGGACCCTTGTCACCCTAGTTGTGGATTATTTAGTTGGACATTATTAAACTGCCAACATGGGTAATTAGACCGCTGTAGTATAATGCTTAGACCTGCCACATAGTCATGACATGATTTGGACAATCAAATATTAATGTTGACTTAATGAGATATGGAACATGATTTGGGAAGTGTCATGTGTTGTTGATGATGACGTTGATGGCACGTGGTGCATGGTAATCAACTGGGGTTTGATAAAATGCTTTAGACTGGGGCAAGTGGCAAGCTTGATCAGGTGGGCCAGGATTGGTATTGGGAAAGTCATTTTGGTTCTTCGAGTAGTCTTGCCCTAGTCAATTAAGGACTTAACTTTTCAAGCCTTTGAACTGAGTCAATCATACAACCACAAGTCTGGAGTGGGACAGACCTAGCTGATTAATTTGTTGATTCTAAGCTTTAGTACTATTGTGGTGGTGTGAGGCCCGGGTAGTGGTAACCAGTCCTCGCATGGGTGGCTTACATGGCGCAAGAAGGGGGGCCTGGATGTGGTAACCAGTCCCACCAGTGTTGAAACCTTAGCGAGTAGTACTGGGTTTAGATAGGCATTGGAAATGCTTTGTTATGGACACTCGCCTTTGTGGTGTTTGGCTGTATCTTGTAGGTAAAGTGTATAACCTCTGCAGAGTGAAAAATCTATTCGAGTAGCCGTGTCCGCGGCACTGGACATTGCTCGGGAATTACAGTCAAGGGTTAGGCTTTTATGAAAATAAATGCGGAGTTTGGAAACATTTGTGTTTGGAATGGTGAATTGGACTTAGGATTGGGAAAACAATCTACTTGTGCAATCGTTGTAAAAGTTATTACCTGTATTATTGTCTTACTGCTTGCAATCTGTTACTGTATTTCGAAATGTTGTTTTACTACAAATGAGCCTGTTAGCCTATCCTTTGTACTAAGCCATGCATATAGAATATTAGCTTTGCATTATCTGCATGACTTGCTGAGTACCAAGTACTCACCCCTTGCAACAATACAACACCAGTTGAAGAAGAGGCTACACTAGCTTTTGAGGAGGAACTACAGGAGGAGCCGTCTACTTATGGGGAAGCCCAGTCAGTTGCCTGTAGCATATTGGTTGGCGCCACGCGTTTCTTTATTTTTTCGCTGCATTTATTTCTTTGAATAAATTTTCGCCCTGCGTGGCATACTTTTGTAACTTGACCTTATGGTCGAGCAACCAGTTGAGTTATTCTAAATAAAGTACTTTACTATTTCGTTAAGTATGAATGTGATATTTACCAATGTTGAGACTATGTGCACTAGCGTTATCCTGGACTAGTGCGGAATACATAGAGGGTCCGGATTTTCAAATTCGGGTCCCGACACTGGACTTCCCCGACGGGGTCCGGCCGCTCTGCGATCTGGAGTCCGCGAAGTGCCTCTGGATCGTGAGGTTCTTCCCCGCCATGGACTCCACCAGCCCCTCAGTGCTGCTGGCCTGTGGTCCCTGTTGATCAGGGACCCGGCCCCGGCCGACGATCAGAGTGCAGGCAAGTGGCCTGTATCTCTAGACACCCCGCGTGCAGACCCTAAGAGGTCTTGCACCGGGGGCCAGACATCTTCCGCCGCTGACCCCACCGCGACCACAAGCGCGTTCGGGGTGGTGGGAGCTTCTTCCGGGGCGACGGTGTCCGCTATCCCAAACCCAGCATCGGTTCTGCCGGCGCTGACTCTTTTGGCGCCGACCTCATCGACGCCAACCTTGTCGACACCCTCCACAATGGCGCTGACCCCGTCGGCACCGAGGGTCGCTGCCACCGTCCATCAGGGCGGACTCGCTCTCCCAGCGACCTCCTTCGCCTCCAAGGGTGGCCGCCCAAGGTGCTCCAGCCGGGCGGATGCCCGCAACATCATCAGACGTGGCGGGGACTTCTGCCTAGGGCCTGCTAGGCATGACCGAAGCGGACCCAACGGATGTCGCCGGTGCCGGTGCCGCCACCCACCCCGTCGCGGTCGTCCTCGCCCCTCCCCCTCCAGCCTGGCTGCACTACTCGCTGAACTTGGCGAGGCGCAAGCGTCCTCGAGTGCCCTCCTCGCAACGGCTATTTAGCGTGAAGCGCAGATGTCGCAGCAGACGGCGGCACTACGCGAGGAGCTGACGCGGGAGAGGGAGAGCGAGGCGGAGTTGTTGGCCCAGGAGAGGGCGACTGAGGCGGTCCTGCTCGCCCGAGCTTAGGAGGCCAAGGCAGCACAGGAGCAGGCGCGGACCGAGCTGCGCCGCTCGCTGCACAACCTCACAGTCATGCTCTGCCTAGCCTTCGAGCGCATGGCGAGGTGCCTGGGGCCTCTGGGAGTGGTCCTTCACCACCCACTCGAGTCCACAGCCCTGCAGTACGCCCACGGCGTTACTCGGATCGCCGAGGCCCTCGGCGGCCTGCCGGATGCCTTTGCCACTCGCTCAGCCCGAGAAGGGCAGGAAGTCGCGGTCTCCACCGCATCATTCGTGCTAGCATGCTGCGTCAGCCACGATGCCTCCTTCGACCTGATGGCCGTTGTAGCCGGCATCGAGGGAGATGAGGCCTTGGCGCGGACGCGCGTGCGTGAGGCGACGGAGCACGTGGCCGGGATGATGGAGGTGACAGACCCGGAGCTCAACACCACGCTGATGGAGGAGGAGGCCCAGGATCCCGCTGGGCACATCCAAGTTGCCAGCAATGAGTGATCGCCCAGGCCGCCTCCTTTACTTCGTTTATTTCTTTTTACCCATTTTGTTTTCTGCATGCAAAGACTATCTCAGTAAGCCCAATGAAGTTATCATTTTTGGACTTTACCTAGATGTTTGCTTGGTTGCATTCGCTTGTGTTTGCTTGATCCAACCATCAGGTGACTAGCTCCCAGGCTTGCCGTGATGCGATCTCGAACGTGCAGTTAGACCAATGCTTTGACACTTCATCTGCAATTGTATGTAGCCACTGCAAACACAAGTAGTTGTTACGTGGGATGCGTGGGAAAAAGACCGAAAGAACATAGGTTTCCGCAGGGGGTTGTCATGGTTCCTTTCTTTTCAGAACTTAGGTCCTTGTGACGTGGAACCTGCCTGCGGCGTTGTGTGTCAAGGTAGCGGGCTCCCAGGAGTGGTATTGGGTCTGCGGTGTTCACGGGGACATCCCGAGGTGGGCTAGCCGCATTAAACCATCGTGCCACACTCACGCCCCTGGTCGCCCATCCCTGCCCGACGCGAACGCCGGATGTTCAGCTCACATCGACAAGGAGCAAGTTTTCGCAAAGGGTTGCCATGGTCGCTTTATTTTTGTGACTTAGGTCCTTATGATTCGGAGCAAGCCAACAGTGTTGTGTGTCAAGGTAGCAGGCTCCCAGGAGTAGTATTGGGTCTACGGTGTTCGCAGGGACGGCTTGAAGCGTGCTAGCCGCATTGAACCACCGTGCCACACTTACGCTCCAGGTCGCCCGTCCCTGCCCGACGCGAACGCCGGGTGTTAACATATATCAGCAAGGAGCAAGTCTCTGGAAGGGGTTGTCATGGTTCTTTTCTTTTTGGGACTTAGGCCCTTGCGATTCAAGACCAGCTGATGGCGTTGCATGTCAAGGTAGCGGGCTCTCAGGAGTGGTATTGGGTCTGCGGTGGTCGCGGGGACGACTCGAAGCGTGCTATCCGCATTGAACCACCGTGCCACACTCACGCTCTTGGTCGCCCGTCCCTGCCCGACGCAAACGCCGGGTGTTACCCTAAATCAACAAGGAGCTACTAAACTAGCGGTACCCATGACACCCACTCCAGAATGCTGCCCATCGGGGCACAGGAAAGGGACACAAAAAGGACAAAGCAAAAAGCCTCTAAGGCAAACAACTTCCTTGATCAACAAGAGGGTGTGAAACCCATCAAACCCCAAGAAGACTTAGGGGTAGAACCTTCGCAGCAGCTCCAGGTTCTGGGAGTTCGACACCACTTGACCGTCCTCAGTGACTAATCAGACCGCCCTGGTTCGCGAGATTGAGACCACCTTGAAGGGGCCCTCCCACCAGGGAGACAGTTTGTTGCGACCAGCATGCATTCTCTACTGCACCTGTGTAACACTCCAAATTTGTGCTTTAATTTAATTACTGAGTTATTTGAATTTTTGGAATTTTTTAGAATTTATTTGGATTTAATTTGAATTAATTCCTTTTTGGGTTATTTAAATATTTAAAAGTTTAAAATAAAATTTTGATGAAAATATTTTATTTGAGTCTAAAATGTCTTAAAGTATTTTCCACAATTTTTCTGAGCATTTTGCTAATTTTCTCGATTTATTTGAATTTCTAGAATTATTTTAATTATTAAATCACTGAAAGAACCCTAACGGGTTTGTACCGTTGGATCGACCGAGTCCGACTCGAGTCAGACTCGAGGCCGATCGAGCCAAGCCGCACCGAACCGAACCACGTTAAGCTTGTGTCCGCACCGACCGAGCCAAGTGCACCGTTGGATCAAGATCCAACGGTCAGGATCAAGCCATGTGTACGCGTGCTCTGCACCGTTGGATCGAGATCCGGTGGCTAAGCTTGTGTCCACGTGTGCGCGCGCGTGTGGCCGTTGGATCGAGCCACGTGGACGGCCGTGATTGTAGGACCGAGTAGGCAACTAGAGGTGGGGTGAATAGATGCCGAATAAAATTTAACGTTTTCTTTCGAAAAATTAATTACCCCTAAACAACAGAAGAATATCTAATATCTTAGAGATCAAAACCCTAGACTAATTAGTGAAACAAATCGAACAAGAACAAGAACTAGTTCTAATAAAACGAAGAACAAATCTTCTAATCAAGAATCAAAGCGAAAAGAATTTTGCATAAACTTATCTCTTTTATTCCAAAGCCATCTTCAACAAGATGACACAAAAAATCTTCTAATCTTCAACGATTAGAAAACCCTAAACAAACTAATAAAGCATACAAGCTCTTCTTTGCACCTTGTGCTTGATTGAACAATTGTTTGCTTGATCAATTGCTTGAATTTCTAAGCCCTTACAACCTCTATTTAAAGGACTCCACAGCCACCTATTCCATCTTGTATTCGGATCAAACAATTAGTCTCCATACCAAACTCGGACAGCAACTAATCGGCCGAACTCCTCTCGCACAACGCATCGGACAGCAACCGAACATCTCTCGGAATCCTGCACAAACACGACTCGGTACTCACGCACACACGCATGCAGCACTCACACACACCACGCACGCAGCACGCACACACACGACACATGCATGCAGACACACACACACGATGCACTCACGCACACATGCATGCAACACATGCATTCGTATGCATGCGCACACACACACTTGCATGCACCACGCACACTTGTATGCACACGCACACACACTTGCAAGCACACACACACACTCAATGCATGCATGCATATTCACAGACAATGCATGTATTAAAAAAATTCGTATACACGTGTATGCCTGCCACTACGCTGCAACGATCTCAATCTCACGTGCACTATTCTCTAGCCCGAACATCTCGCATGATACCCTCGACCCTCATGACCTCAGTTCTTCCCTGAACCTAGTCTCAGTCCCGTCACCGACAACGTTCGACCTCAAGCAACACCTGCACGTGAACAAAAACACACAAACAATTTCTGAGCCCAAGTCCGCAACTTGACTCACATTAACCATGCAACCACTCAAAGGAGTGCATTGCATTAAATATTCTCGTTCGTAAATTCAAATCTTTTTCGAATAACCAAACTGATTTCTGGTCTTTTTAAAGAAACCAAAAATAAATCTTTTTGAATTCTCAAACTTGTTTCAAAACTTTTTCAAATAACAAATTGATTTCAAATCTTTTCAAATCTTCAAACCAAGTTCAAATCTTTTCGAATATTCAAATACTCATCATCAAAATCAAATGGATCAAAAACAATGATCCTTCAATCTCCCCCTTGATGAGTATATTGACAAAACACAATATAAGATTTGATAAGAGTATAGAAAAATACCAAATAAGAGTTTGAGACCAAAAAGATTCCAAGACCATGTAAATCCAAATTCTCAAACAGTTTGAATTTCTCCATTCTTTTTATTTTTCTTCTTCTTGACTTGCTCTCCCCCTTTTTGACAAAATAGTCATCAAGAACTCAAAACTCCCCCTTAATGAATGCAGTATCTCAAGCTTTGAAGTATATTCAAGGTATATAATCAAAGTAAAGCATTTGGAGAGTTTTTACAAGGGTTTTCACATTTTGTATCAATTTATCCAATGAGAAAGCAAATTGTGAGAATAAGGAGGCTCTAACACATAGAATAGTTGTTGCATAAGCAAATTAGAGCAAACAAGTAAAATGTCATAAACTGATTTTGCCAAAGCTAAAAAGAAATCTATCATGAGCAAAGAGAGACTTTCAAATTCACTAATGTTTGTCTCAAGCCTTTTCAAAAATTTTAATTTCCTTTTTCTCTTTTAGCAAGTTTGACAATTTTGCTTTGTGATCAACAGGGATGACAAGTAACTGCACACTAGCCCATACTTGTGTATGAGTAGGTAGTTCTTTCTTGTATCTTTCTCAGTTTAAATTGGAAAGTGGCTTCACATTGTTCTGAACTTTTGTTTAGACAAGTAGCCTTTTCTTGCATCTTTTGCATTTAAATCCCTGGAAAGGAAGCTGCACATTGTACTAAACTTGTGTTTAGCCAAGTAGCTTTTGCTTGCATCTTTTTCAACTTGCCTTTAACATTAAAACACTGATTTTGCTTGAGACTCATAATGATCATTTGAAGTCCAACAAAAAGCTCACACATAGTTTCTAATCAGCTCTAGCCTTTCAACAGATGACAAGAAACTTTTAAGCCTATTTCACAAATGCAATACCATAATGAGCAAGAGCCAAAATATTCTCGAAAAGCATCTCAAATTGAATTATTTTAGTCTTTTAGTGAGAAGTGAAGTAATGATAGCATTAATTTGACTATATACACAAGAATAGTTAACAAAGCTTTGTACTACATGATGCAATGAAAACAGGGGATTTTTCTTTAAGTGTAACGTCAAAATAGCTCCTTGTAGTAACCAAATGTAGTAAAAACACCACTTGTAGTAACCAAAGTCAAGTAACCAAAAATGTAAGAGTTAGAATCAAGACTCCCCTCAAATCAACCCATGGGGATGAATGATCCTAGGTTCACCGCGTAAGAAAGCAAAGCGAGAAGAATCAAGCGGCTTAGTGAAAATATCAGCAATTTGAGCACCCGAATCAACAAATTTTAGTTCAATAGCTCATTTTTCAACATGATCTCTAAGAAAATGATATCGAACATCAATATGTTTAGTCCTTGAATGTTGAACAGGATTTTTAGCAATGTGAATTGCACTAGTATTATCACAAAGAAGTGGAACACTATTAAAGTTAATGCCATAATCTTTAAGAGTTGAAGTGATCCAAAGAATTTGAGAACAACAACTAGCGGCTGCAACATATTCAGCTTCGGCAGTAGATTGTGCAACAGAGGACTGTTTCTTAGAAGACCATGAAACAAGTGAAGTGCCAAGAAAATGACATGTGCCATAAGTACTCTTTCTATCTAATCTACACACCGCAAAATCAGCATCAGAATATCCTAGGAGTGTAAGAGAAGAAGAACAAGAATACCAAATGCCAAATTCAGAAGTGGAGCGAAGATACCTGAAAATTCTTTTAATTGCTTGTCGATGTGATTCTCGAGGAGAGGCTTGAAATCGAGCGCACAAACATACTGCAAAATGTATGTCGTGCCTCGAAGCGATCAAGTACGTATGATCCAATCATGCTTCTGTATTCTTTTTGGTCCATCTCGACACCATTCTCGTCAGGATCCAAAATTATTGTTGTGCTCATTAGAGTAGATACTGACTTTCCTTCTCCCATGTCGAATTTCTTTAGGAGCTCCTTTGTATACTTGGATTGGTGCAAGAAGATCCCTTATTTCACTTGCTTGATTTGAAATCCAAGAAAGTATGTCAACTCTCCCATCATACTCATCTCGAATTCCCTGGACATTA
Organism: Rhipidocladum racemiflorum; assembly: GCA_036346355.1. Taxonomy (NCBI): domain Eukaryota; kingdom Viridiplantae; phylum Streptophyta; class Magnoliopsida; order Poales; family Poaceae; genus Rhipidocladum; species Rhipidocladum racemiflorum. Next base: position 39,732,390 of record CM070578.1, read on the forward strand.
GCTCAGAAAAATGCAACACAAGAGAGTGGGAGGATCCTCCAAAGATAATATCATCCACAGAAATTTGCACCACAAGAAATTGATCATTTGAATTTTGAGTAAATAGAGTTTTATCAACTTTTCCCATCTCAAAATTATGTTGAAGCAAGAAGCCTTTTAATCTATCATACCAAGCACGAGGGGCTTGTTTTAATCCATAAAGAGCTTTTGACAAACGATATACATGATTAGGAAATTTTTCATTTTCAAAGCCAGGAGGTTGTTTCACAAAAACTTCTTCTTCTATAAAACCGTTTAGAAAAGCACTTTTCACATCCATTTGAAATAACTTAAAACCTTTTGATGCTGCAAAAGCCAAGAGAATGCGAATAGCTTCTAAACGAGCAACAGGAGCAAATGTTTCATCAAAATCAATTCCTTCAAGTTTGGAATAATCTTGAGCTACAAGTCTCGCTTTGTTTCTAACAATTATTCCATCTTCATTTAACTTGTTCTTAAAAACCCATTTTGTTCCAATAATGTTTTGATTTTTAGGAGGTTCCACTAAAGACCAAACTTTATTCCGTTCAAAGTTTTCTAACTCTTCATGCATCGCATCTACCCAAGAACTATCAGTTAAAGCATGAGTAATGTTCTTAGGTTCAAAATTTGCAACAAAAGCAGAATGCATGCATAAAAGAGTTTGAGATGAATTAGAACATGTCACCCTTTCATGAAGACTTCCAATAATTTGTTCAGGAGGATGGTTCTTCAGAATAGCAAGGGGAGTTGTTTCAGTCGTCGTGGGAGGTGTAGGAGAATCTGAAATAGTAGTCACATCAATTGGTTCAGGAACATCTTCCCGCTCAGAGGTATGAGCTCATCATCATCATTATCTTCATCATTTTCTTCGAATCTTTTATCCAAAAAGATTGGCTCTAAATCTTCTCGTGAACCTGAAATGTCGGGTCTAGCTCCAGGGCTAGCCTCATCAAAAGTAACATCACATGTCTCCAACAATTTATTAGTCGATAAATCAAGTACACGATATCCACGAGAGTGCAACGAATAGCCAAGGAAAATACCATCTGTACTACGAGCTTCGAATTTATCAAGATTTCCATGTTTAAGGATAAAGCATTTGCAATCAAACACTCGTAAGTGAGAAACAGATGGTTTACGACCAAATCTCAGTTCATAAGATGTTTTACCAAGTAAAGCTTTAAGATAGATCCTATTTGATATATAGCAAGCAGAAGAAATTGCCTCAGCCCAAAATTTTCTTGAAGTGTTGTATTCATCTAGCATAGTTCTAGCCATTTGAATCAAAGTTCTATTTTTCCTTTCTACAACACCATTCTGTGAGGGAGCATATGGTGAGGAAAATTGATGTTCAATTCCATTTGAACAAAGCATTTTTGAATTCCGAACCATTATCAGTTCTTATGGTTTTCAATGTGTTAGGCAATTCGTTTATCAATCTTTTAATGAAAACAAGAAAAAGTCCAAAGATCTCATCTTTTGAAGAGAGAAAATGCACCCAAGAGTATCTCGAATAATCATCAACAATTACTAGAAAGTACCACTTACCTCCGGCCGATTGGATTCGAGATGGTCCTACTGTATCCATGTGAAGAAGTTGACCAGGGCCGGTGGTCATCACAGTTGAGACAGGAGCATGAGGGGCTCCAACCATCTTACCATGTCGACAGGAAGCACAAACAATGTCTTTGCAAGATTTTAATTTCGGCAAGCCACGAATTAAGTCTAGACCACTTAATCTAGATAACAGATCAAAGCCCATGTGTCCTAACCGACGATGCCAAAAATTGAGATTTCTAGATTCTGAAGCAACAAAACAATGTGAACTTGAAGCATTGCTAAAATTTGCTATGAAAATTTTTCCAAGTCTAGATATCTCAAGAATCAAGTTTCCAGAAGCATCGAGTACTCTACATGCATTCAGTTTAAAACTTACTTCAAAGTTTTCATCCAACAATTGAGATACAGACAGAAAGTTGAATTTCAGTTTAGACACCAAAGAGACATTCTTTAAAGTAAAGTGCTCATTTACCTTCACTGTACCTTTTGCAATGACGCGTCCAGTAGTAGCATCTCCAAAAGTGATCGTTTCATTCCCAGATGCTTTTGTTAGGGAGGAGAACCAACTTGGGTTGCCTGTCATGTGTTGGCAGCATCCTGAATCAACAACCCAGATGTTCTCCTTCCCTTCTCGTACCACCTACATGTTATGAACAGAAGATGCCGAGGATTCAGCGCTGGGGTTAGAGAAATATGATTTAGGTATCCAGCACTGAATCACTCGACGAGGAGGTGATCGTACAAAAGCTTGTGAATGCAAAGTAGATGAATTTCGAGGAATTTTGTTTGCTTTCACTAGCAGAACATGTTGAGAAATGATACGTGTTTGTCTAAAGTTAGACTTAGCCTTTGAATTTTCTTTTCTCTGTTGTTTGGCTAGTCTAAAACAAAAATTCACCAAATGACCATCTTTCCCACAATGTGTGCAATTGTACTTAACAAATGGTTTGGCTTTAGAAGTAGAAGCAACATTTGCATTCATCATAGTAGAAGATAAAATTCCAGCAGATTTGAAGACAGTTTTCTCAGGCTCTTTGACAATTTCAAACTTTCCACTTTCAAGAGTTTTAACAATAATAGGAGCATATGATTTGTGATGAGTATAAGGATCAAAACCTAAACCTTTGTAATGAGTGCTGACTTTTGATTGATCCAAAATCATATTTAGATTTTTCTTTCCTTTAGTAAAACGTTCTAAAGACTTTTCCAAGTAATCAATTTTTCGAGAGAGTGTTAAACAATTATTACAGGGAACATCTACTTTTTTTTTTGCTTGCGACAAGTTGAGCATGAGAGAACTTCATGTGTAAGCAAATCATTAAACAATTGAGAAATCTTAGCATCTGCATCACGCAACTTCAATTCTAGTATGGAACATTTAGAACAAGAAGTTTGACCATGTAAACCATCAGTAGAGCAACCAACATTTTTCATAAGTTTTTCATTTTTTAATTGTTTGGCATAAACTTGTTCTAGTTTAATCATATGTTCTTCTTTTAGAGATTTAATTTCAAATTTGAGATCTAAGCAAGAATCACATGTCTTTTCAGAATTTGAATTTCTAAGATCAAAGATTTCAGTTTTCAGCATGGATAGATCTTTCTCTAAGTTTTTATTTTTGAGTGAAGATTTTCTTAAAGATTTTCTCAATATGACTAAAACTTCACAAAGCTCATCATACGAAGGTATTACCTCATCACCGTCATTTGGAAGTCTTTGTCGTTGTCACTAGAATCACTAGTGTTCCCTTTTGCCATGAAGCACAGTCCGGTGAAATCTTTCTCGTTCAGCTTCGTTTTCTTTGCTTCCTTCTCATCGTCAGTTGAGTCATCAATGTCGCTTAAGTCTAAGCGACCAATTGCCGCGAAGACTTTGTTGAGCATCTTCTTCATCCGTTGCTTATTTTTGTCCTTGCTCTCTTTTGGCCGGAAGGACTTGGAGGAGTTGCTTTGATCCTTCTCGTCTCTGTCTTTGTTCTTGAAGCAGTTAGCACGGATGTGCCCTGCTTTGCCGCAGTTGTAGCAGTGGATGGAGGCTCCTCTTCTCTCCCTTGATCTCATGTAAGCTGCATTGACACGCTTGGAAAGAAGAACAAGTGTATCTTCTGGTATTTGATCTAGCTGTTCATCACTAAGAGCACTCAAGACAGTAATGGAATATGATGATGAAGAACTAGTAGCATTATCACATGAAGAAGAATTTGCATTAAGAGCCAAAGAGTTATTATTGGATGTTCTGGAAACAATGTCTATCTCAAAAGTCTTGAGACTAGAATATAATTTATCCAATGTCATTTCACTCATCTTGTGAGCCTCCCTAAATGCTGTCACTTTCATTTGCCAGATTTTAAGATCAAGAGATGATAGGAAATATCTAGCATTTTCAGAGTCAGTGTACTTTACATCTACAGCTCTAAGATTGTTTAAGATTCTGTTAAAGCGAGCAAAACAATCATCTAGAGATTCTCCAGAGTTCATTTCAAATCTACTGTATTCCTTTTTAAATTGATCTTGCCTAGCTTCTTTTACAGAATCAGTGCCCTCATGATAATCTTGAAGAGATTTCCAAATTTTATGAGCAGTTAGTAAATGACAGACTCTATCGAATTCTTTTCTAGTAAGTCCTTGAAGTAATATGTTTCTAGCTCTATTATTATTTTCAACATCCTTTTCAAACTCGATTTTATCAATATCATCATTAGAAGGAAGCTCGTACGGAATTTTTACCTTGCGCCAAATCGCGTTACCTTGAGCTTGAAGATATGCAGTCATCCGGATCCGCCAGTGGGGAAAGTCTGTGCCATCGAAGATTGGCGGCTTGTTCGAGTATTTCTCTGTTGCCATAACTTACCGTTTACTAATCACCTGTTAAGATGGATTAGTAGAGCCTGGCTCTGATACCACTTGTAGGACCGAGTAGGCAACTAGAGGGGGGGTGAATAGATGCCGAATAAAATTTAACGTTTTCTTTCGAAAAATTAATTACCCCTAAACAACGGAAGAATATCTAATATCTTAGAGATCAAAACCCTAGACTAATTAGCGAAACAAATCGAACAAGAACAAGAACTAGTTCTAATAAAATGAAGAACAAATCTTCTAATCAAGAATCAAAGCGAAAAGAATTTTGCATAAACTTATCTCTTTTATTCCAAAGCCATCTTCAACAAGATGACACAAAAAATCTTCTAATCTTCAACGATTAGAAAACCCTAAACAAACTAATAGAGCATACAAGCTCTTCTTTGCACCTTGTGCTTGATTGAACAATTGTTTGCTTGATCAATTGCTTGAATTTCTAAGCCCTTACAACCTCTATTTAAAGGACTCCACAGCCACCTATTCCATCTTGTATTCGGATCAAACAATTAGTCTCCATACCAAACTCGGACAGCAACCAATCGGCCGAACTCCTCTCGCACAACGCATCGGACAGCAACCGAACATCTCTCGGAATCCTGCACAAACACGACTCGGTACTCACGCACACACGCATGCAGCACTCACACACACCACGCACGCAGCACGCACACACACGACACATGCATGCAGACACACACACACACACGATGCACTCACGCACACATGCATGCAACACATGCATTCGTATGCATGCACACACACACTTGCATGCACCACGCACACTTGTATGCACACGCACACACACTTGCAAGCACACACACACACACTCAATGCATGCATGCATATTCACACACAATGCATGTATTAAAAAAATTCGTATACACGTGTACGGCCCGCCTGCCGCTACGCTGCAACGATCTCAATCTCACGTGCACTGTTCTCTAGCCCGAACATCTCGCATGATACCCTCGACCCTCATGACCTCAGTTCCTCCCTGAACCTAGTCTCAGTCCCGTCACCGACAACGTTCAACCTCAAGCAACACCTGCACGTGAACAAAAACACACAAACAATTTTCGAGCCCAAGTCCGCAACTTGACTCACATTAACCATGCAACCACTCACAGGAGTGCATTGCATTAAATATTCTCGTTCGTAAATTCAAATCTTTTTCGAATAACCAAACTGATTTCTGATCTTTTTAAAGAAACCAAAAATAAATCTTTTTGAATTCTCAAACTTGTTTCATAACTTTTTCAAATAACAAATTGATTTCAAATCTTTTCAAATCTTCAAACCAAGTTCAAATCTTTTCAAATATTCAAATACTCATCATCAAAATCAAATGGATCAAAAACAATGATCCTTCAGTGTTGTCGCCACGTAACGCCATCGTCGTCTTCGTCTCAGGATCAGATTCCGCCACTGTGTGGGCCTAGGGTTCCGATTCTTACGCGCACGCCGAGGCTATTGAATGCTCTGACCCCGCCGCCACCTTCTCCATTTCCGTGCGCGTCGGATGACCTAGCTCCCCGTGCTCAAACCGCTACCGTTCGCCTGCAATCGCTCGTCGGAGTTGACGTAGAGTGCCACCACGGTTTCTACCGTTTTCCGCCATTTCCCGCCGTTCTCCGCTGCAACCGAGGCCAGATCCATGACCGCCGTGACAAGGCGCACCTGGGAGGAGGATTCACTTTGTTGGAACTCGCCTCAAGCACCGTTGCCGTGGTCGTCGTCCCCAGCTCCGGCCAAACCAGCTCCATCGTGCCATCGTTGACCTCGCAAGCATTGTCAACCGTCCGATCAAGATCCAACGCTTCAGGTTCGTCCACATCACCACCCCGTGCACAAAACCCAGATTAGATCTCAACCATTGGATCTAGATCGTACGGTTAGGGTTAGATCCTGTGTTACTATGTAGATCTATTAGCAGCCGTTAGATCTAGATCCAATGCACCAGATTAAGCCACGTAGCCCCTTAAGCGCACTGTGCTAGATTAGATCTCGGCCCTTAGATCTAGATCATACGGTTAGGGTTAGATCTCGTGTTACCATTTAGATCTAGTAGCAACTGTTAGATCTAGATCCTACGGTATAGATTTAGCCACGTAGGTTGAGCTGTTACGCATTAGATCAGATCTTGACCGTTGGATCAAGATCGTGCGGTCCAGATGCATCCACGTGTCAGCCACCGGGTGATGCCACGTCACCCCACGGTGATGCAGGATCCAGATCGAATCTTAGCCATCCGATCTAAATTGTACGGTCCAGATCGATCACGTTAATCCAAAACGTGTGAGATTAGATCTAATCTGGACCGTTGAATTTCAAATCAATGGCCCAGATCATGCCACGTGTGCAGGAGCCGAAGCGACGCGGTCAGCATGGTCATCGCTGACGTCACGCGTGACGTCAGCGTGGGGCCCACGTCTCAGCGGCTCATCCCACCGTGCGATGATGTCATTCGTGACGTCATGCTAACGTCACGGTGGGGCCCGCGTATCAACCCATTCGGCCGAGCCGTGCTAACATCAGCAGCTAATGTCACCCGAGTGGGACCCACGTGTCAGCGACACGTGCACCCGTGGACCCGGTCCACGGTGGACCGAACCAGAACCGTGGACCAGTCCCATGGACCAACTGACGCAAGCATGACGCAATAAATCGATTTTTATTTAAAAAATAATTCGGTGGAAATTCAAAATGCGTGTTGACATCAGCTGACGTCATATTTCGGATTTTCAATAGAAAAATAAATGAATTAATTCGGCTTATTCTTTTATTTGATTTTTCAAACTTCAAACGGCTATAACTTTTGTGTTTTAACTCCGATTGAGGTGATTCCAGTTTCTAAATTTTTATAAAATTGAGCTCTATTTAATGGTGAATTTTATTTAATTTTTGGACATGAGTTTTTCCTCTGTTTTATTTATTTGTTGTTTATTTATCCGATGCGCGTAGACGTTGAACTGCCCAAAGGCTTCGAAGGAGAAGTTTTGACCCCGGAGCAAGTTGAAGACCAGGAACCAGTGCTTTTTGAAGGCAAGTTATGCTTTGCCATGCTGATCCCACTTTTGAAACTATGTTGGTTTAAATTATTGCATGCTAGCTTAATTAAAATGCTTTTGAATAATTCCAGGAATAGTTATGTGACCTATCTAAGTATGCCACCTTGTTGATAATAATTGTATGCCATGAATCATTTGTCACCCTAGAACATGGAATATTAGTTGTACATTATAGATTCGCTAACATGGGGTTAATTAGACCGTAATTAGCCAGCTTAGCCATGCAATCGTGTTATTGATATAATTTTGAATGTTGGAAATTAATCTTGACTTAATGAGAGATGGAACATGATTTTGGAAATTACTACATGTGTTGTTGATGATGTTGATGTGGTGCATGGTAATCAACTGGGTGATTACATGATTTAGACTGTGGCAAGTGGCAAGATTGTTCTGGTGGGCCAGATGTGGCACTCGGGAGGTCGCATTTGGTTTTATTGCTTTGGTTACTCAGAAACACCTGGGTAGTCTTGCCTCAGTCACTCTAAGGACTTAACCTTGGAAGAATTTGAATTGAGTCCTTCATACAGCCACAAGTTTGGAATGGGACAGACCTAGTTGAGTAAACGGTGATGTCTAGTCTTTGGTACTGTCGTGGTGGTGTGAGGCCGAGTTTATGGGTTTGCTCACATGGCGCAAGAGGGGGGCCCTGAGTGTGGTAACCAGTCCCTTCAGTGTTGAAACCTTAGCGGGCAGTACCAGGTCTAGAAGTAGCTTTGGAAAGGCTTTGTTACAATCACTCGCCTTGGTGGTGATTGATTGTATCTTGTGGGTAAAGTGTATAACCTCTGCAGAGTGTACAACCAATTCGAATAGCCGAGTCCATGGTATTGGACATTGCTCAGTGATTACAGTCAAGGGTTAGACTTTATGAAAACAAACTTGGTTTATGGATACTTGGGGATGGAAATGATGAACTTGTTTAGGTTGATAAATGCTTTACTTGAGAAATTGTTTACGAAGTTATTATTGTTAATACTGTTTTACCGCTTTCCAATCTATTAGTTTTATTTATGAATGTTGCTTATTGCAAAAGAACCCCTTAGCATGTTGTTGGAATAAGCCATGCATGTAGCTATTAGCATTGCATTTCTGTGCATGACTTGCTGAGTGCTTTTAAGTACTCACCCTTGCCACAATACAAACATCAGTTGAAGAAGAATCGATGCTAGCATTGAAGGAGGAGTTCCAGAAGGAGCCGACGAACTAGGGGTGAGCCCAGTCAGTTGCCTGTGGCATATTGGTTGGTGCCACGCGTTACTTTATTTTCCGCTGCATGTTTATTTGAGTAAGACTTAAGCCCTGCGAGGTGTACTTTTGTAACTTGACCATAAGGTCGAGCAACCGGTTATATTTCCCTTTCAATAAAGTACTTTACTATTTTGTTGAGTATGATTGTGGTATTTACCGATGTTGAGACTGTGTGCACTATCGTGATCCTGGACTAGTGCTGAATACACAGAGGATCCGGATTTGCAGATTCGTGTCCCGACAACCCAGGTGGTGTGGTACCGTCTGAGGCTCTACTGGTACCGAATAGCACGTAAGGCTGCCCGATCGAGCGCCTCCTCCAGAAGGTTGACGTCATCTCCGCGATGGTCTTCCTGGCCCTCCTCAACGAATGCTGAAATGCGCTGGGAGCCGAGCGACAACTCGGATGGGCCGAGCGACAACTTGGATGGGAGGACAGCTTCCGCTCCGTAGACCAGGAAGAAGGGTGTTTCTCCGGTTGCCCGGTTGTGTGTGGTTCGAAGCGACCACAACACCGCCGTGAGTTCTTCTGTCCACCGCGCCCCTCGCTTATGGAGCCGATCAAATGCTCTGGTCTTGAGGCCCCTCAGCACTAGCGCGTTGGTGCGCTCCGCTTGACTATTGCTCCTCGGATGGGCCACCGAAGCGAAGCACACCTTGGTCCCCATTTCGTTGCAAAACTCGAGGAAAGCCGCGCTGGTGAACTGAGTGCCATTGTTAGTGATGATGCGGTTGGCGACTCCAAAGTGGGTGAAGATTCCACGCATGAACTTGACAACAGTGGACGCCGTGATGGCGTGCACCGCATCGGCTTCAACCCACTTAGTGAACTTGTCAATGGCGACAAACAAATGGGTGAAGCCCCCTGTGGCCCGCGGGAACGGACCCAGGATATCCAGCCCCTAGATCGTGAACGGCCAAGAGAGAAGGATAGTCTGCAGAGCCTGGGTGGGTCGGTGGATCTGCTTGGAATGAAACTAGCACGCCTCGCATCTCCTCACCAGCTCGCAGGCATCCTGGAGGGCAGTAGGCCAATAAAATCCTTGGTGGAACGCTTTGCCGATGAGCGTTCGGCTGGACATATGGCTCCCACACATGCCTCCATGGATATCAGAGAGCAGGCTGCTCCCCTCTTCCCAAGTGATGCACTTAAGGAGAATTCCGTTTCTACTCTGGCGATATAGGTCCCCACCTACCAGAGTATAGCACTTGGCCTTTCATGCAATTTTCTCAGCTGGTGCATCATCGTCGGGGATCACTTGGTCTCACAGGAAGGCATGGATCGGATCCATCCATTGACCTTCCCAGCCAAGAGTGGCGATCATGTGGTGATCGCTCGAGTACTTCGCTTGGTCGAGCATTTCCCCTGGCGCGGCCTTAGCAGCGTCGGCGTCCTCCCTCCCGGAACAGGGGGTCGAGGCTGGTGCGCTGTCCTCCCCTCCAGGATTGGGGGCTGGGACAGGCACGCCGCACTACCCTCCTACATCAGAGGCCTTGACGCCCACACCGTCGTCCCCTCCATGCCCAGGGCTACGACGAACGGTCATGATAGTCTTTCTTCAAAGACCCCGACCGGAATAGAAGATCTTGATGAAGCGAGCTGCGAAAGTTCATCCGCCATATGGTTGTCGTGTCGAGGGATATGGGTGTATCCCAATCCTTTGAAGTGGCGCTCCATTTTTCTGACCTCCGCTAGGTAGGCAGCCATGGTGGGGTCAGGGCATTGGAACTCCTTTCGCACTTGATTGATGACCAGCAGGGAGTCACCTTTGACTTGGAGGCACCGAACACCTAACGCCGAGGCAGCGTGAAACCCTACCAGCAGGCCTTCATATTCGATGGTGTTGTTGGTAGCCCTAAAGTCTAGGGCGATCACGTACTAGAGGATGTCGCTGGTCGGGGAGACCAAGACAACTCCAACCCCTGCGCTTCAAGACTGAAGGAGCCGTCGAAGAATAGAGTCCAGGGGGAAGGCGCAGGTATTTCTTCAGCTTCAAGAACGACAGGAGTCCATTCGGCAACAAACTCCGCCAGCTTCTGACTCTTGATGGCGGTGCGGGGTACGAACTTGAGACAGAACTTCCCCAGCTCCACCGACCACTTGGCGACACGGCTTTCTGCTTCCCGGTTGTGTAGGATCTCCCGTAGCGGGTAGGTAGTGACCACCATGATTTCTATCCCCTGGAAGTAGTGCTGTAGCTTCCTGGATGCCACCAGGACTGTGTACAGCATTTTCTGCGCTTGCAGGTATCTGGTTTCTGCTTCGTGCAACACCTTGCTGATGTAGTAGACCGGCTTCTGGATGTCTTCCCTCTATGCCACCAGTATCGCACTCACCACTGCAGGGGTAGCGGCGATGTACAGGAGCAACGGTTCATCCTGCCTGGGGGCGACCAGTTCTGGCGGGGAGGAGAGGTACTGCTTCAGGTCTTCAAACTATCGTTGGGCTTCTTCAGTCCACTCGAAGTGGTTGGTCTTCTTTAGCAGCTTGAACAGGGGTAGACTCCTCTCTCCCAACCGGGTGATAAAAATCACCTGAGGGATGCCAGGTGACTGGCCAGGCACTGCACCTGCTTTAGTCTAACTGGCGGCTTCATGTGCTCAATGGCCGCTATCTTGTCAGGATTAGCCTCAATGCCCCTACGGGACACGAGGAACCCTAACAACTTTCCGGAGGGCACACCGAACACGGACTTCTCGGGGTTGAGCTTCAGGCCGATCTTACAGAGGTTGGCGAAGGTTTCCTCTAGGTCTTCGATGATTTCCTCGCTCTTCTTGACTTTCACCACCAGGTCGTCGACGTACACCTCCAGATTTTGCCTTATCTGTGGGCGAAAAGAAATATGCATGGCACGTTGGTAAGTGGAACCAACATTCTTTAACCCAAAAGCCATCTTGATGTAGCAATAAACGCCCATGGGGGTTACAAAGGTGGTATTCTCTTTGTCTTCAGCCACCATGCTAATCTGGTACCCAGAGTACGCGTCCAGAAAGTACAGCAGCTCGCACCCCGCCGTCGAATCGACGATGAGATCGATGCACGATAGGGGGTAAGGATTCTTCGAGTAGGCCTTGTTAAGGTCGGTAAAGTCGACGCACATCCACCACTTCCCGTTGGATTTCTTGACAAGCATAGGTTTGGCAAGCCACTTGGGGTCAGAGACTTCCCTGATGATCCCTGCGCACAGCAGCTTCTCTACATCCTGCCAAATGTCATCTTGCCTCTCAGGTGCCTGCCTCTGGACCTTTTGTCGGACTGGGCGCACTTCTGGGAGCGTTGCCAATCGGTGCTCGATCACCTCCCTGGGGACCCCAGTCATATCAGACGGTTGGCAGGCAAACACGTCAGAATTAAATCGGAGGAAGGTGATGAGCCCGTCTTCTTATTTGGCGCTGAGCCTGGTGCCAATGGAGACAGTCTTCTCGGGCTCGGCCTCACTCAGGGAGACCACCTTAACCTCGCCATTCGAGCCAGGCGAGGCGTGGGTCTTCGCCAGAGCGGCTCCTGGACAGGCGGCATCAACCTGCCTACAACAGGTGGTGCCGGTCAGGTCCTGTGCGTGCTTGTGGCAACGCAAGGCTTCCGGCGGGTCCACCTGGATCACTATGGGGCCACCGGGCCCTGGTATCTTCACCAGCATGTAGGCATAGTGGGTTGCTGCCATGAACATGGACAACGCCGATCGGGTAAGCAGGGCGTTGAACGGGAGGTCGAAGTCGGTAACCTCGAAGTCCACCATCTTCGTCCGGTAGTTGCTTTCTTCCCCAAAGGTGACGAGGAGGTGTATTTGGCCCAGGGGCAGCAAGCCAGCCCCCGGGGCAATCCCATAGAAGGGCAACGCTGGGCGCAACTCCCGCTGAGGTATTTGAAGCGCGCGGAACGCCTCGAAGGACAGGAGGTTGATGGTGCTCCCTCCGTCCACTAACACCCTCCCAAGCTTCACATTCCGAATCATGGGTGAAACCACGATCGGAAGGTGACCTAGTCCAGCAGTGCTCTCAGGGTGGTCTACCCGACTGAAGGTGATCGACTCCTCCGACCACTTCAACATACGACTCGTCCCTGTGCTCGGCACCATGGCATTGACCTCCCTCCTCAAACGTTTTGTATGCCGTGTTGGAGGGGAAGGTGGCCGAGCCACTATGAATGTATGCGATGGTGTGATTCGCCCGCTGGAAGGCTAGCGGGGCGGGGTCTTCGTCTTGGTCGTCGTCGCAGGGGTGGCGCTCCTTGAGCCGCCGCTCCACCATATTGCTCACAACCTGGCAGTTTGCTAGGTCGTGGGTGTTAGTCTTGTGGAGCGGGCAGAAGGGCCTGCCCTACTTCTCCTCACGCTCATCATCTCTCTAGCCACGCCGACCACCTCACTGGTCACGGCGGTCGCACCATTGTGGCCTGGTATCCTTTCGCTCGCGCTCCGCAGCTAAGACCCGCCTGGTCTCGTTCGCCTCACACCTCCTCATCTTCTAGCTCGCTGGGCCGGGACCCCTCGAGGTCCCAGCCTCATTTCCACTGCGGCCACCCGCGGAACCAGACACCGGCCCATGAGCTTCCGCCGCCCGTGCGCACTTGTGCGCCAGGGAGAAAAGCTCGGAGGTAGTGGTGACATCGCGGGTAGCCATCTTCTCCCGCATATTGTGGTCCCAAACACCTCTCTGAAAGGTGATCATGACCGACTGCTCGGAGATCCGGGGGATTGTATTGCGACAATGGCTGAACCACCGGATGAAGTCGCGCAACGACTCCCCTCTCCCCTGCTTGAGGGCATGGAGATCGTCCTCCACGCCCAATTGTGTGTACGACCCCTGAAAGTTGGCGACAAAAAGGCCACACAACTCCTCCCACGAGTGCATCGATCCTCACGAGAGGTTCAATAGCCAAGACCGGGCGGACCCCATTAAGGCCGTCAGGAAGTAGTTAGCCATGGCCTTTTCAGACCCACCAGCAGCCCGCACCACCATGGTGTAGATCTACAGGAACTCCTCTTGGGTGGTGGTGCCATCATACTTCTCGAGGGATGCCGGGCGAAACTTCTCGGGCCATGCCACACGGCGTAGCCGTCGGGAAAACTCCTAGCACCCGACGCAGTAGGGGGAGTCATGCCGTCCACCTGAACCCTGGTGCGGAGACCATGCCGGGGAGTGCGGACCGCGACAACCCGAAGAACTGGAGGAGTGGACCTCCTACCTCCTCCGAATGTGGGACTCATGGGAGGAGCTTTCATCCCCAGGAGCCGTCCGCCTGTCGCGGCCTTGCCCCTAGGCACGATGGCGCTACAGATGATTGTGCAAATCATCGCCAAGCCGCCGGCGATGCTCCTCCAGATGAACCCTCAAGTCCTCGCAACTCCTTACGGAGTCAGGACTTGTGTCTTGTATGCCCTTACCTTTGCTCTGGCCCTCCTGGCCAGAGCGCCTCCCACTCGGGAGCTGGAAGCTTGGGTGCGGTCAGCACACACCCTTGATCGATAGGTACCGACGGTACTCGACTGGGCGGGCGTCCCCACACGGATTTGGGCCGCGTCTACGAGGCCAGCAAGGTCCCGAAGACACGGCGCCGCCAGGGCGTCTCCTGCAAGTCCCACCGAAGGGTGGTCCAGGAGGAGACGGACTGCATGTAAGTTCTGGGCCGGAGTGGCTGCCTCCAGGTTCAGTCGCCGCCAAATCGGATGTTCCGCCGGCGCCAGGGGGCGCCCTCACCTCCCTGCGGGGGTGGCGTGAGACGATCCCCTGTCCGACGAGAGTGCTGGGACATGCCCTGAGCGTTGCTAGCCTTCGTCACCTCATGATGCTGAGAGTGCGAGCCCGCCATCACCAGATGAGCGGTCCTTTCCGACGGGAGACCGGGATCAGCCGGAGAGATGTCTGGGTGAGCCAACAGCTAGCCCCCTACCTGGCGCGCCCCTGTCGGCGTTTTCAGCCAGTAGGATATCTCCTGGGAGGAGAAATTTGTTCGGTAAGGGGTGCTTTCGCGGCGGTACACCCGGTGGTGCTCTCACGAGGGATCCAGGTGGTCGACAGACCGAGGAACGCGCACACGGCACCTGAGGGCGAGGAGGAAATGAGCGACGCGGGGATGAGGGAGAAGGAGAACGAGCATCACACCGATGTACCCAGGTTCAGGCCCCCGATGTGGGTAACAGCCCTACGTCCTGCTGGATCTTTGTTGATGTATACTAGGGTGGTTACAAGGCTTCTCCCCCTTGGGAAGAAGATCAAAGCTTTTTTTTTCTAGAACACCTTTCATATCTCCAACCTTGGGAAAACCGGACCCCCCTCCATGCACCCGAGCACCATTATATAGACGGGGCTAGCTCGGGCAGGTGAGAGGGTGACATCATACTGAACTACGACTCATTATTACACTCGTTACTTCAGTCTTATCTCGCCGCCTCTTCCTTCGTGTTGTCGAACGTCTTCGCCTGGTCCGCCCGGGTTAGGTGTGAGGCGTCAGAGGGACGGGCCGTCTCTGCAATTAATGACCCTGACACAGTGTGTCAGAGGGAGGAGGCTTCGGGGCGAATCCTCCTTTTCCTTCTTTTGGTCGCCCACTTGCCCTGGCCACTCGGCAAGCAGGGCTTGGCCCACCTGCTCGCCAGGCCACCACGTAGGCCAGTGTCCGACGAGAGGGACCTGGTTGTCCACCTGCTCACCAGACCGCCCACCTGCTCGCCAGGCCACCACGTGGGCCGGCGCCCGGCGAGAGGGGTCTGGTCGCCCACCTGCTCGCTGGGCCATCTGACTTGTTTGCGGCAGAGAGGGTACACTGGCGTAAAGTACACCGACAGTTGGCATGCTCTGCAAGGAGCCGCTACTAACTATTGGATTGGAAAAAAGTTTTTCAAATCCATGTTCAAATGTACATGAACCTTGCTAGCGTAGCATACTGCGTGTCTCAACAGAGGGAGGTGGGGGGCGATGTCGGCGAGAGGTGTAAACTCCTTTTTTTATAGAATGGAGGGGAAACCGAGAGGTCAAGAGTGAGGTGGACGCTTCGGCTTTTGGTATTTGAATGGATCGGGAGGAGAAGCTGAGAGGTCAAGCGCGAGGACATCTGGTATGTGTACTATCACGATCGGTTCTAACCTCAGAAATCGATCATGATGATCAAGTCATCACTATCGGTTTAGATATCAGAACCGATAGTAAAACATCACTCTCATCACTATTGGTTCTGAGGTCAGACCGATAGTGATGTTTTACGTCATATTTCTCACCCACACCGAATCATATTTCATTATCGGTTTTTTCTGAAAAGTTGGGAACTGACTCTGATGAAGAAGTAGTATTGTATCATTATGTAGTAGCGGCAGCTCAAGCTCGGTGAAATTTTTGTGTAATTTGACGAAATTTTGGTTTTACTGGCCACTAAAATACCGAATTTGAAATTTAGTTTTAAAATTTTGGTTGAAAATTTAAAATCTCGCTAAAATTTTGAATTTCGGACGCTCCGAAATATGATCCGAAAATAAAATTTGTAACCTTAATGTCACACACAAACCTCACTTGTGACGCGAAAGAAAATTTGAAATGTAACTAAGGACTAGACTCATCATCGGACTAGACTCATCTCCTGCGGGCACACGATGGATCTAACTGTTCAGGTGCGCATGCAAGTGCGATGTTTCTGGCTTTATATATAATATTTTCTAGCTAATGTGCAGACTTGACAGTTAAAGTTTGTAGTGACTATAATAAACTCTTCTAATTTTATATACTTTACAACATTCTTTACAAAAGTTTTTCCACCTTCCACCATAATTCATTTGAGTAAGGAAAAGTGGAATAAATGTGCGAAATGGGGGGAACCAGCTGATAATAAGTAGCAATTTGTAAGTAAAATGGTGTTAAATTTTGCCATGCATATCCATCCTTAATTATGTATAATACCACGTCAAATAAAATTTATTAACAATATACCAAATCCAAAAAAAATTATGTATCTAGTTGCTAGATGTAAATGCTTGACTATGCTAATTTTTTTCCAAAAAAATATCTATTACTTAGGTAGGGCATGGATATAGATAGGGACACACAAATGGAATAGGTAACAAAGTGACGGCAAGATCAGCTACGTAATACAGTACGTACAGCTGCAGCACAGGCTGCCATGCAGGTGAAAGACAGCAGAGAAAGCGTGTTGTGGAAATAAATCGAGTAGACCCATGTTGTTAGAGAGAGAAAAAGATCACGTACTCACGTCTGCTTGAAGCTTTACCTTTTTCATATTGTTTTTCATTTTGGTCTTCTCTGGAACAAAGAATACTGTAAATCTAGCTAGCTCACTTCCCAACTACAAAAGCACCAATGAATAATACGTGTTATATACCGTACTCTATTACCTCGATAAGTCACCGGCATTACACTCAACTAGCAATGTACCTAAGCTTGGCAAGTACCTACCGCTGTAGAGAAGCGCAGTAGATGACATATATTGTCTATCGGTACTTTCGTGGTAGAAAAAGATACTAGATTTCTAATTTTATTTGAAAGAGAATCAAATATAAAATAAAATGTGAGAGGGACAAATTGTGAAAATATTTTAACATAATATGGCATATGTAAATTACAGAAAAGTTCTTTTAATAAAAGGTCTAAGTATGATGATTGCTAGACTAAAAAGATTAAGAACTGTGGGGTCTAAAATCCATCTCCGGAGGAATTACGGCTAAGCATCAATATAATATTCCAGGAATACATGCATGTATTTGAGCAATGCATTGCTTCTTAGATGCCTACATGCATGTATTAAAGCAAAACTGCAATAGGAATTGACGCTCATATATATATATATATATATATATATATATATATATATATATATATATATATATATATATATATATATATATATATGAAAATGGTTCCATACCCTTGGGAGTACGTACTCCCACTCTCAAAATACTGCATAAATGACATTGTTATACTTCTTTATCTATTTGAGCATACTTTAATACTAATTATAAGATACTTCACAGTGAATTCCACGAAAAATTTCATTAAAATCCACCATTTATAGCATAATTTGTTTATATACTCTTTTTACACATGAAAAACGGTATATAACAAAAAATAAATGGCTCTCATGAATTTTTTTCATTTATGCCGTATTATAGTATCTTAGAATTATTATTGGAGTATACTGAAAGTGATAAAGGAGTATAACATATTCGTTTAAGTGGTATACTGGGGGTGGGAGTACGTACTCCCAAGAGTACAGAAAAGGCTTCCTATATATATATATATATATATATATATATATATATATATATATATATATATATATATATATATATTAACTATTATAAGAATGAGTTGGTGGTGATGGTGAGTCTGCAGCCGGGCTGTATCAAGAAGGGCCCAAGGCCCAGTAGGTGAGTCACTATTGTTTTGCTAACCTATAGTTGCAAATTTGCAAGATAACTCAATATAGATGATTTGATTTATTTACTAGCTTACAAAGATATGTTTTGCTTGATATGTGTTACAGAAAATTGATTTATTGTATGGTTTAAGATCCTGCATTATAATTATGTATTATTCTCTTTTGAAATTCCGTTGCAACGCACGGGCATCTTACTAGTATATATATATATATAGTACAATTACCTGGGACACCATGGTGCCTGGGCATCATGATCTAAAATGGGTATTTTTCATATGTATTTGCATGCGAAAAATATTGAAATTTTTAGGATGCTGAGTTCAACCAGTTTACTAACTAGTTCAAACAAGTTTGAACTGAAATTCAAACTAAAGTTTCCTTTTTTGATGGTAGTTTGATTATAGGTATGTGTTGATTATATATATAAATCAGCAAAGTATGTAATCTAAATTCGTTCAAATCTTCAAATTCGAGTATATTTTTTCGAAGTTATGTGTTTCATTTGAATTCTTATAGATGGGTATATACCCTAAAACTAAAAGTTTTGAAAAATATATCCGAATTTGACTTCAATTAACGCATATAAAATTATGGTGCCCAGGCACCATGATGTCCTATTCCGCCATCATATATATATATATATATATATATATATATATAAGTAAAAAAGAATAGTACACGTATCAAAGAAATCTCGGTTTTTTAATCATCAAAAGAACTATATTAATAGAAAAAAGATATGGGAGGAAAAAACTCGATATGCAAGGTATTGCTAACGTGTCTCAAGATGAATTTGTGCTTTTGCACGTATAAAGATTGATTTATGTTTTTACGCATATAAAAGTTAAATTAAATTATATGAAATGATCTTTTATAGCTTCCATGATTTGACTTAACACAAATAAACCGAGGCTTTCTTGCCTTAGCATCGGAGACAATGGTCTACTAGCTGCTAGCTTCTTCTTGGAAGATCGTGTGAATTCCATCACGATAGGAATCGTACGGCTCGCATGAAGAACAAACTACTGTCCATGTCGGTGCATATATACTCATCGTACGACGCTCTATATATATGGCTTAAGCTACGGTTAAAATAGTTAAGTAGATTCAGCAGGATGTATCCTGAAGAACTTGCAAAATCTACTCTCAATCACAATTAATGGCCTGATGGACTGTACAAATCAGAAGGTACAGTAGAATTACCACAAATTGAAATTGACGAGGAGAAATTAATATATGACATACAAATGAAGATCTATGCAGATAGCCCCTCATGGTAAAACAATTCGTACGTGCACGGTGCGTACATACGTGTAGGCCGGGCCAACCATAGCGTTCGTATGCCTCGCCGCGGCTGCGCCCTCGCTCATGCATGCAAACCATACATACAAACGCGTACAAGCAAGCAAGCGCGCACGGCACGGGTGCAAAGCAAAGCTAGCCGCCCGTCACAATGCCGGCGGCTTAATTTCGAGCAGACGGAGCTAGCTACCTACGGCGGCGCATCTGGCACTCCGGCGTGGCGGCCGAGTGCTGCATCCGTAGCTGCTCGTAGAACCTCTGGATGAAGTCCTCGGCCTCCGCGTCCACCCGCTCGCTGCTGCCGTCCTCCGGCACGACCGGGAACGGCGAGTCGGTAACGCGCAGCGGCCGGACCCCGGCGGGGCTGCGGCCCAGGATCCACGCCACAATCGGCGACGGCGTCGCCGTCGTCACTCCAGCCACCGCCGGCGTGCCCCCTCCGGCGCCCTCCACCTCGGCGCTCATCATCTCGAACGCCCGTGCCACCGCGGCGGCGTTGAGGCCCCCGTACTCGCCGCGGGGGCCCCGACCGCCGCCGCCGCTGCGACTCTTGAAGGAGAAGAGCCCGTAATACTGCGGGTACGACGGCGTGGTGGTGCAGCTGAACTCCACCTCCCGCGAGTGGCCGTAGAACGACGCCATCGCGGAGGGGGAGGCAAGGTGGCTGTGGCCGGCCGGGAGGTGCGCGAGGAGGCCGCGCAGCGCCCTGCCGGCGAGCTTGCCGCGGCCGAGGAGGAGGTGGACGTCCATCATGACGCGCTTGCGGCTGAGGCCGCGGCGCAGCATGTGGCACACGGCCAGCACGACGTGCCACAGCCGCCGCGCCAGCCCGGACTCCATCGGCCGTCGCGCCGGCGTCGTCGCGAGATCCATTAATATACCGTACTGGGAAGCAGAATCGCAAGCTCTCTAAGGGCGTGGACGGAAAAAAAACAAATGGAGAGGCTTGAAATGGATGTTAATTTTGTGTTGTTTCGGGGGCTGATTAGCTTAATTTACTTAGCTAGGGGTTGATGGAATGAGTAGGATGGGGGGAGAGGGGTTGGTATTTAACGATGGAATGAGGAGGATGGGCAGGGGAGGAGGGTCCCATGGAAACACACCAAAGTCTTGTTTAAAATGTTTATTTTCGATTGAGATATATGTGAGTGAACTGAAATTTTAAATTAAAATACAGATTTATCTATGTGAATGTGTTGAGATTGTGGCCAGCCGAACAAGGTCTTAATATAGAAGAAATGGTTTAGTATAAGTTTTTTTAGTATTATTGTTTTGTGCCTGCTTGGACTACTAGTGCTAGCTAGCTACTGTTCGCACAGCCATTAGAGTGGTTAACTTTTGCAGTGTAACTTGTTGGGTATTGTCTTTGTGGTTTGGTAGCTATGACAGTCATTGCCAAAGGAGAGCCTGTTTTAATTAATAAAGTCACTCCTTGTGTTGGCGTGAAATTGACATAAGAAATTAATACAAGATTTGTTGGAGTTGTTAACTTCCAAAGCTTCCTTTGGATCGGTCAAGCCTTAAAAAGATCACTTTTGGAGAATATGCCCTCAACCATGTTTTGTAGGAGGAAATTTAGATCGAGATGAGGACAATAATGGCGGCGGCTGCAAACAAACGAGCAAAACAGTTGATCAACAGGTCAATCATGGGGTAAGAGAACACTGCTATATGTCCTCTCTCCAACAGGAAATGGTTCCAAACTTTCGAATTTCATTTGCTAGTGGATCGAGGTTTTAAATCATAATTTGTATGGCTTCACCGCAAGGTCCTAGAAAAATTACGGTAGCTATCGCTAGTTATTATGGAAGCTATCTTTTATCGTGTTTTTAGTATTAATTTTTTAAAAAAATTAAATACGTATAGAATATAAGTCACGTCCAAACAAATCATAAAAATATTGTACTTTAGAACATGCTAATATTTTTATAATAAAAAATATGAGTAAAGTTCGGAATCAACAAATATCACTACTATAAAAAGGTTTATATTAGACCCCTTATCACTGACGGTTTTGAAAAACCGTCTGTAATAACTTCTCATCAGTGACCCTTCTAACAAAAAACCATCAGTGGTGACCATATGATCCTTCTAGCCATAAATCGTCTGTGATGACTACCATGGTCATCATAGACACCACATCACTAACGCTTTTAGCCAAAAACCATCACTAATGACCATGAGGGGTTCTCATCACTAACCCTTCTAAACAAAACCCGTCTCTGATGACATGGTAGTCATGTTTTCAATGAGCCCTCGGCCTCTCCCATGGCTCTCCTCATTTTCCCATCTCTCGCGCGCCACCCGCGCCTCTCACCGCCCCCTCCAGCCTCGAGCTCCTCGGCCCTCTACCTATCGGCACCCTTTCTCCACGCCGCCACCTCTGGACCTCCCACGGCTTCTATTGCGGGCCCCCGGATCGGCTATCCGGAGTCCTCTGTGTATTTCTGTACTAGTCCCAGATCAGTAGCTAGTACACACAGTCAAAAGTGATGAATCAACAACCATATCACGAGTACAAATAACTAAATAAGAATAATACCAAATAAAAGCAAAGACCTTATGGTCAAGGTTTACCATTACGGCCTGAACAGGCTGAACAACTTGAACAACTGCAGCGGAAGACGAAAACGCCAATGCGACCCATCCAAATGCCCACAGGCAATCGAGTGGAGAACGCACCCTAGTCGTTGGAATTCCTTGACAGCTTCTTTCACTTCTGAGAGGATTAGAATGTAGCACGTGAGTACATAAAGTACTCAGCAAGTCTGGGAGATTATGCACAATGTAGGCTATCCAAAGATGGCTTAATATGGTTCTTTTGCATAAAGCCAAGTTTCATCAAATCATACTTGTTAATAGTTTTCACAAAGCATTTTTGAGCAATTCTTTTTAATAATTGAATTATGTAATATTGTAGTGAAGGTTCTAACCACCACTCACTAATATACAGGCTCTATCCGCCACATCTCAACAAAATCAGGGTTCGATCTAATCACATGGCTATGTCCGCCATGGTTCACAAAATCAGGTTCTTTCCACCTACCTGGCTTTGGCTGCCAGAAGCACACCCGAGAGTTCTAACCGCTCCCGGATCCCAAAACAAAACATTGTTTAGTTTGAAATCAAAACCCAAAGTCTACCAATATGAAAGCATTCAGCAAGCTTTGCCTTTGACCGTAGGCACGGCTATTCGAATAGTTTTAACTCTGCAGAGGTGTACAACTTTACCCACAAGACATGATATTCCCTTGATGCCACGCGATTAACACACTTCCTTAGGTGTGCCGGCAGGGATATCATGACAAGGCCTTTACAATGTATACGCCTAACCCGACTCACCCGCTGAGGTTTCACCGCTGTTAGGGTTATGTCCACCCAGTACAGAAGCCCCCTCTTGCGCCGTGTAAGATAAACAACAACAACAACAACAACAACAATGCCTCTTTTCGGCTCTCACACAACCACCAAGTGGTGAGTCTAAGTCAGGTTTCTACAAATTAGTTAGCCAGGTCGTGCCCACTTTGACATGTGGTTGTACGGTAATGCTTAGAATGGAGACAGTCATAAGCGTCGGTCCTTAATTGACTTGGGGCGGTACTTGCACAAAAGAACCAAGGCTTGGTTCGCTTCCACCTGACATTCCAGGCCGCCCAAGTCGAAATCATTTTTCCTTTGATTTTTATTTTGTAAACCATTGGCAATACTCCTTGCCTATAACTTCCAATACAAGTTTTCAAGAGATAATTGAAAGTCCCACCCATAGGTGAATATTGACCGATAGCGAGGCTAAGCATTTCTACCGTGCTATTCTATTCCACCAATAGTTTGTTTTTGTAAAATACACATCTCAGGGGTTGATGACAATCCTTATAACCAATTCTGTAATCTCCAATAATCATTAAATTGCCCTAATGGCACAATCATATGAATAATCCGATTCAATATCGTATCCATAAAGTATTGAGTATATCATGGTAATATCCTAACTCTCAAAATCATATTAAACCCCAATTAGGTGTGTCTATTTCCCTTGAACTATGACTTGTATTAATGAATTGACCATCATTCTTATAGCGATCGCTCGTATCATCCACAAAGAATATTTCACAAATTCATCTCTAATCATTTCGAATACAATCCACCGATAATACGTCATAACACCCTATATTTAATCCTTCACACTATCACCGTTTAATCATCTATTTTAATCCACCAAAATACGCCACAATATTATTCACTAAACCACCAAACATCCTGGACTATTCACAATCTCCCTAAATGATTATCACATAGCATTCTAGTTAAAATCCAATCAAACATAATTCACCACTTGTTCTATTTGACATATACATATGACTCTCAATAACATTCATTTACTCTCCCCGACTATTATTCCTGATATCATACATCTTCCAACATCCTCCCAATCCACCAAAATACATGAACTACCATTCATAGATCAATGTTATGATTACAAGCCCCATATCAACTCTAATATTCATCTATCTCCAATTTGCATTCCACCCCAATCCATACTCATTATATTGTTAACTACTATCACAATCCAACTCCTCAACATTTAAAAGATCACCACCATAAATCAACTTCATAATAACAATCCTCACATTATCACTAATATCCATCCATCTCCCAATTACATTGTCCCCGATTAACTCTATTCAAACTATCTGCTAAATAGTCATTTTCCCCATCAAAATGTATTTTATTAAAGAATATTTATTATGGTGGATCCCTGTTCTAGGTCGACAAAGGGTCATGGATAGCAAATCTCAAGAAGGTATAAACAACAGGTATAACTAACAACTTAACGTTCAATATCATCCATTCAATAAATAGCCATGCAATTTGTAAAACATTGTAAAGCATTTATAAATCATAGGTTCAAGATGCGTCAAGGAGACTTGCCTCGGTCCCAGCGAGAAGGTTGAACTCTCTGAAGTCCGGCGGCGGGGTCGACGGACTCGGCGGAAGCGTCGACTACGCGCAAAACGAGGCAACAAATAAATAAAAGAAAATAAATAAAATCCAAAAATTACAAAATTACTATTGGCAGGCAGATCTTGATTTTAGATGAATTTAGAAATTTGAATGGGATCAAACGGAGTTCGGACGGAGAAGTTATGAGCTTCCGAAGTTTGAATTTTGAATAAATCGGAAAACCGGGAATATTCTCGGAATATTCTCTCTCGGGTTGACTGGTCAAATGGGGACTTTGACTGGGAATGGCTAGTGTCTATTGCATGTGGGGCCACCATGTCATTGAGTATAGGTTGTCTTCAACGTTTGTTCATGCCATGGCTACCATGGAAGAGAGAGAGCTTGAGGGGATAGTGGAGGGAGAGGGGGGGACCGGCCGGCGGGGAGGGTCGCCGGTGGCGGCGGCAGAGGGGTCGCCGACGGCGGGCCGGCGTCGGCCGGTGGGGGGGGGGCGGCCGAACGGGCGCGGGGCGAGCGTGGGCGGGCGGTCGCCGGTTTGGCCGGGCGGCGGCGGCGGCGGCGGCCGGCAAAGAAGGGCACGACCCAAGCTCCCCAAACATGCACGCACAGGAGCACTTCCAAAAGAACAGAGAAGACAACCAAAATAACAGAGGCTTCAACTTCATCCAAAAATCCGATTTTTGCATCATTTTCGCATGGATTTGGATCAAACAAAAGCATGGGATCTCTAGATAACAATCTTAGGGAGCTATAGGAGAAAAGAATTGGATTGATTCTCATCGGAGGCGATGAATTCGACGATGAACGGAGTTGCGGCCGAAACAACAAAAACTTGAAATTCGTCGCCCACACTTGATAGAACCTAAAATTGATTGTTGGATGAGCTTCTAGACTACCTCACGATCACAAGGAACCAAGGAACAAGAAGAAAAGCTCACCGGACAAGAAGATACAAGTATGAACACGAAGAACACTAAGAACGTCTCGTTTTCGTCGGTTTTCTCGATCTCACGGAAGAATGAGGAGGAGAGCCTAAAGGAGGGCTATACCACCGGAAAGAGGATTCTTATACGGAGAGATGAGAGGTGGAATTGCGTCGTTTGGAGTTGAAACGGCAAAGTTATGAACAATCAAAGCCATTTCAGTTTCTTGCAAACTGCACGCATTCCAGTGCGAGTTAGGGCGGGAGACCATCGGGAATAGAAGGGTCTCGCTCATACGAATCCAACGGATCCGGCCGTTCGCGATTTGGAGCATTATTGCAAGAGTTATGAGTGTTTGAATCCATGGAGGAGAGAAGGGAGCTCTCTGTTCTCCCTCTGGACAGAACGATCGATTTGTGGGGAAGATGAACAGTAACACGACGCTACAGTACACGGTGCTACAGTACCACCACGTGTCACTTTCCTATTGGCCCCCCTTTTACGTAAACGTTCCGCCCTAGAGAAAAATTAAGAAAAATGGCCTAAAAATTCCGGAAAAATTTCTAGAACCATTTTGGAATATTTGGGACCCAATAAAATTGGTTTGGTTGAATTTGGATAATTTTTGTGGAATTGAATATTCAGGCGCGGAGCGCAGGCATTAAACAAAAGCCGCGCGAGATAAAATAGGAACGGAGGTCCAAAAATCCGGGGAATAATTCCTAAAATCTTTTCGGAATATTTGGAACATTTTAGAAGTGGTTTGGAGGTTTTTGGAGCATTTTTGGACTCGGGTAAATTTTCCGGTACCGGCGGGAATCTGAAAATTCGATTTTTCGATCGGAGGGGAATTAAATCCCGATTTTGGCGGGGAACGGATGCCAAGTTAATATAAACACCAAGGAAAATCCAAACTTTGAATTTACTTTATTTAAATTAGGTTTTTCTCCAGAACGCGAAAACTAGGGTGTTACATCTATTGGCTTGGGCGAGCCCCTCCTGTGCATCCCGATGTCCCAAACCCTAGCAGTACAGCTAATCTCGTGTCCTCTCTTTCCCCCGATTCCCACTCCGCGCGACGCCCACCTGGTAAAACCCTAGCCCGAGCAACAAGGAAGCCTCCTACGGCTACGATCCCTCAGCTGATCGCCATGATGAAGCTGACGGTGAAGATCCTCAAGGGCACCCACTTTGAGATACGGGTGCAAGTGGGGCTTTTCTCATTTGATTCGGTGTGGTGTGGCGAGGTAAGGATCTGGATGTGCTGCTGCTGTCAAGATCTATTTATGCCCCTTATTTTTTTCCCCAATGAAATGGAGATGTTGTCCATGATGATGAGTTGTGCGGGGGTCGTAGTCTTGGGAAGATGGAGCGATTGACAATTTAGGTCCATGACAAGTGTTGCTTGTGGTCTAGGTTTCAATTTGGTGTCGCAATATGGAGGAGAATTGGGAGTGCTGTTGGTGCTGCCCCATCTGTAGCCACCATCTCTTTTGACTGTTGCCTCATACCCTGTTCTTCTCCACCTCCATTTCCCTCTGCCATGAGGGGTGCAGGCGCAATGGGGATGTAGATTTATACTACTTTTTTGTGCAAACTGTTATTATTTCAAGATTTTGCCAACTGTTCGCTATGAATCAGTTTATGGATGTGAAGAAGAACATTGAAGAGATACAAGGGAAGGATAGCTATCCATGGGATCAACAACTGCTAATTCACAATGGCATGGTTTTGAAAGATGAAAGTACATTGAAAGAGAATAAAGTCGGTTAATAAGGGTTTCTAGCTGTCATGCTCAGTAAGGTAGCCAGCTTATACACTTTGTATAAGGTAAGGCAAATCCAGTGTAGAATTTACTCATATAAATAGTGTAATTAGTAACATGCGAAACGTAACAGTTATACTCCAAGGACAAATATGCCTAAGACATTATCTGTTTGCATTCAGTGCTACTCTAATTTATCACTTGCGTTCCCCTTCTTGTATTTCAGATTTTTAGGATACTTCCAACCACAGCAAGGAAAACCAGCACTCTGGGATCTAGAATCATCTTCCGCTGAGCATATAAGGTAAACTTAAGAATATATATAAGCATGTGATACAACAACCACCTAAATATTTTGGACCCCAAAATATGCTCTGACATATTGGCTACTTATTTACTGCCTTAGCTACCTGACACTATCATAATAACATGTAAGAAATAATATGTGTAATGTATCGCATGTATGCAATCCAAGAAAATGTTGTATACAAAATCTGTGTGTGGCAAACAAACCCTGCATGAGACTCCCCTTCACATCTGAAGTCATTGACAGCAAAATTTTCAGTGTTCGTTTGTCATCTAAATTATCGATATTTCTTTAGAA
The DNA here is from genome assembly GCA_036346355.1 of Rhipidocladum racemiflorum. Taxonomy (NCBI): domain Eukaryota; kingdom Viridiplantae; phylum Streptophyta; class Magnoliopsida; order Poales; family Poaceae; genus Rhipidocladum; species Rhipidocladum racemiflorum. The sequence goes on from CM070578.1 coordinate 39,760,092, forward strand.
AAAGTTGCTTGGTGACCTAGAATATGTTAGTGATTTAGGTATCAGTCTTTCTTGAAATTAATAAGCATATTGGTTAGGAGGATGGATGCTACATGAAATCAATAAGCATATTGGTTTTTTAATCACTAAATTAGATTATTTATAAAATCTCAATATTGCATGATACATCTAGTAACTACCAGTTACCATTGGTTTTCTAATAGCTAGTTGTGGTGTTGGCATAATTTCCTATTATTTCAGTTATATGTCAAACTATTTATGCACAAAAAAATTGAGTTACTGGGGACTATCTAACAACAAGAATTAGGAAATCCAGTACAGAAATAATCTAATGCTAATGAATGCATTGCAAAGAGCTTAATCATGTCATCTAGTGTGACTAGGCTATGCTTAGATATGGAACTGTATGTGAAGAGGGCATATCACAGACGGTTCTAGCCTAGAATCATTTGTGATGTGGGCATATCACAGATGGTTTTAGGCTAGAACCTTATCTTATGTTAATTTTCACTAACGGTTCAAAAACCGTTTGTGATGTGCTCTTCTTATCACTAACACATGTTTACAGACGGTTCACAAAATTGTTTGTGATGAGGTTTTTGAACCATTTGTGGTGATATTTATGTATGAAACATCCTAATTTTTTTTATTTTCTTGCATTTATTGTGCCTTTTGAATTTTTGAGAATTTTTTGGAATTTAATTAGAATTATTTGAATATATTTGAAATATGCCTTTTGTTAAAGTATTTAAATATTTGAAAGTTCATATAATTTTTTGTTGAAAATATTTTATTTGAGCTCAAAATGTCTAATTGTATTTTCTAGAATTTTTTTATGATTTTCTGACTATTTATTTTGGCCTAAATTATTTTCAGAGTTACTTTAATTAAGAAAAAGCTGGAAAATCTAAAATAGTATTTGGGTCGAAACCCTATTCAGGCCCAATCTAGCCCAACCCGTCGCCCTCCTGGGCCATAGCCCAATCTGCTCAAACCCTAACTGAGTGCATTGTGGTTCGTTGGATCTTGATCTGAGAACAAGCATTTAGCTATGTAGCTCTTGCGCTTAGGACCGCCGATCAAAGCCATGTGGATAGACAGATTCGCTCCATGTTGCCTCACCATATCAGAGCTAGACTCCACCATCGGAATGGCCACGCTGTGAATACTGCACCTAACGCGCTCATCGATATGCATTAAATAATTGCCCATATTCGTCGCTTCCCGCTCCGTGCCTTGCCCTAGATCCTTGCACCCGAGCCACCACCATTCTCACATGATTTCTGGCCATTGTTGGGTTGAGTCGCCATTGTCTCCACGCATTCATGTTGCCGTCAAGCCATCTTCATCGCAACTACGCTCGGATTTGAATTCGCCGCGTTGAGACGCATCGGAACCATGGTCCGTAGTCACCGGAGAAGCTGTGAAGTATCGTGGGCAGCGTTGTCGTCTTTGTATCTATCAAACCCTCACTGTCGAGTGTTACCGAGCTTCGCGAACAATCTCCACCATTGGATCTTCATCGCACTGACTAGGTAAGGCCACGTGTTCTCATTTAGTAGAATTTCACCATCGATTTACACAATAGATCTTAGCCGTAGGTTTGGTGATGGATGGTACGGATATCGCCACGCATCACACACCGGGACTATCCATGCGTCCTCGCCGGCACTAGCAAACTGAGTGATCCGAGCCGTTCGATTCAAATTGTAAGGTTTAGAACTCACCATGAACCGAGCCAATCGGGAGCTGCCTTATGTCGTGCGACAATCAAGGAATGACCGCAGCATTGGTCATAATGACATCATCCATGATGTCATCAGTGACGTCACCCGAGCCTGTCCCCACCTTTCAATGGCTTTGCACCATGAATCGAGTCCACCGTGGACTTGGGAGCGTTCGTGGACCTGGTCCACGAACCATGGGCCCACAGGTCAGCCTAATAGGGTATTTTTGCAGAAAAGATTTATTTAATTTAATTAGATTATGACATATGCAGTGACATCATAAAATCGAGTTTTTTTTTTAGAAAAGTAATTCGGTTGGAAATTCAAAATATCAGTGACACGTGTCGTGCTCTGATTGGAACACATGTCACAGTGATGTCACCATGATGTCATAATTATATATTTCATGGAAAATTAGTTTGGCAAAAATTATTTTTAGTGCTGACATCATCATGATGTCATAAATGCAGTACAAAAATAATACAAGAAATTCAGTTTAATCTTTTTAATGTATTTTCAAACGCTCGTTATCCCTCATACAAACTCCGATTGAGGTAATTCTAGAGTCTAAAAATTTGTAAAATCATGCTATATTTTATGGTGAATTTTATTTAATTTTTGGAGATGATTTTGTTCTGTATTTTTGTTATTTATTACTATTTAATCGTTTCGCGTAGACGTTGAAGTACTTGAAGAGTTTGTGAGCAAGGTGCCAACTCAAGAACTAGGACCAAAATAGGATGGAGAGCTATTTGAAGGAAAGTTGTGCTTCGATAATATTGAGCCCATGTTTTAAAAGTTACATTGTTTAAACTATTGCATGCTAATTCAACATGGAACTGTTTCAATTAAATTTGGGATTAGCTATTCAACTAATTGAACTTATGTAATCATTTTCACTTGTATGCCATGATTCATTGTCACCCTAGAATGGTTCCTTATTAATTGGTAACTAATAATTGCCAATGTGGGATGGATAGAACGTGCTAGCTTGCTTATCCATGCAACGTGTTATTGTTATCATTTTGGAATATCAAAATTAATCTTGCTTAATGATATATGGGATATGTTTTTGAAATGTGTGTCATGTGTTATTGATGTTATTGATAACACATGGTGCATAGTAATCAACTAAGGGTGATAAAGTGATTTAAACTAGGGCAAATGGTAGGAGTTGTTAATTGGTGGGCCAAGTGTGCATTTGGGCAGTCGCATTTGTTCTTGTGGTAAATTGGTTATTGTGAGTCATTGGATAAGCCTTGCCGTGGTCTATTAAGGACTTAACCTTGCAATCATTTAAACTAGGTTAACATACAACCACATATGTTGAATGGGACAGACCTAGCTGATTAATTTGTACTGTCTAAAATTTGGTACTGTCATAGTGGTGTAAGTGGTGCACGTTTGGTTAGACTCACATGGCGCAAGAGGGGGCCCTGAGTGTGGTAACCAGTCCCTTTAATGTTGAAATCTTAGTGGGCATGTGACACTACGGTTTGGCGTGACGTTATAGAAGGTGAAATCAGAGAATAAAACCTTTCGGCTTGAGGTTTACTCGCGTTTTTGGGCCTTTTGAAGCGTTGTGACACCACGGAGTGTCGTAACCTTATTTAACGTGCATGATAAGGTTAATAACATTATGAGATGTGGAATTAAGGTTAAAACTATAGGATATGGAGGTTAATAGCTTTTCCGGCGTTTAGGGCCGTTCCGGGTTTTGGGCCTTCCTGGGAGTTTGGGCCTTGGTGGGCTTTGGTGGGATGGAGTAGGTCTCCGTAACGGACTAGGATTGGGTGTGGGGCTGGTAAAAGGGCTCCCCACCAGCCTTTGGGCGTGCTCCCCTGCCCTTGGGCGCCCCACCTCTCCCTCCAAGCCCTAGCCGCCACCCCCACCTTCCCCTCTCCCTTCCTTGCGCCTCCACCTCCCCCATTGCTCCCCATTGCACACCACCTCTCCTCCACCCCCTTGCTTCCCTAGGGTGGCCTCCCCACCCCTACATCCTCATGGATCCATCCGAGGAGCGAGGAGCGAGGAGCGAGGAGCGAGGAGCGAGGAGCGAGGAGATCTATTGGAGATTCGTTCGTTGGGCAAAGGTAGGATCATGGGGATCCTTGGGTTTGATCTAGGTACTGTTCTTAGGGTGTTTATGAAGTTTTTAGATCAATTGGTGGTGCTGGGTTGGAGTTCTTTGGGTTAGATCTAGACGTTGCCACGTTTCTGTTTTCGGGCAGATTGAGCAGTCGGGCTAGGGTTCGAGTTTTTGTCGATTTATAGTCCGAATCTGTCCGTACGGACTTAAAAGAAGTTGTAGATAATTTAATTATATTTCCGTGTACATAAAGCACGTTAAAATACGATCAGCCGTTTAAAAGTTATGGCCGTTTTACCGAGCGTGTTAAAATCTGTGACGCGATTGGAACAGATCTCGGTAATCTGTAGATTAAACAACTTTAGAGGCCGAATCAGACTTTCTATATACCTAGAGAAAGTTGGGAAATTTCGTAAGCTACGCGAGGGTGTACTCGTTTAATTCATTCGGAGTCCCAGAACTCAAGTTATGCCTTTTGCAAGGCTGCTGTCCCGACGGGACAGAACCTCCGTTTTTATGTTTTGCGAGTAGTGGGCAATGTCGGGTTAGATGGGGGTTTGTGTACTGTTTTGTGGGCATGATTGTGAGTGTGTGATGCCTATGTGCAGGTGGTGTGACACCGGGAGTGCCCTCTACTTCCCGCCAATCCGTCGCCCGCGGTTGAGGCAAGTGTGTTGTAATGTATAGCGGAATCGTAGGTTGCTTGTGGAGATTAGATGAAAGATTGAATACTTGCTATGATCACTTGCCATGCTTTCTATTTTCCAATGATATATTGAGTATGATTATCATGATATGATGCTATGTGTCTATACTTATCATGATTCGATGCCATGTGTTTATGTGTACTATGACATGATGCCATATGTTTATGTACAAATGAGATATGATAATTGGCATAGTTGCATGCATGTCATGAGATAGGGCGAGGGTGGTGAGAAAGTCATAACTAGTCCGGCAAGGTCGGTGAGAAAGTTATGACTAGTCCGGAACGCCATTGAGTAAGACCTAAATCGTGATTCCATCCACGTGGTGAATGGAAGCGAGGAGTAGGCACCCTCCATATTCGAGATGGAAGGGGGGAAAAGGGTGCACACCGACGGGTGTGTACTCAACCATACCGGTATGAGTTTCCAAGGAGATATGAGCATAACATTGCATTGCATTGCATTGCATTGCAATACATATTTAATGATGATGATTTTGTTATGTGCTCAAGTATGAGATGTTATATGTGATGTAAGGTATTATTGTCTTGTAAATGATCTTGTTGTCCATTACAATATGCTTGCTGAGTTTTCGAACTCACGCTTGTGTTTTATGTTGTTTTTAGGTACTTTGAGATCGGCATGCGGGAAAAAGGGGTCTAGCTACACTTCTACACGTAGCTCCACCATCATAGTCCATAATTAATCACTTGGAGACATGATATTAAGAGTTGTGCCATAAGCTTAATGTAGGGTTTAATTTAGCATGCTTGTGATTCCTTATTTGCTTGGTTATAGCTTATGAAGTGGTTGAGCATGCTTTTATTGGCGTAATTTGATGATATATCCATTTATGTTGTCGTGTGCTATGACATATCTTGCCATGATATTGATATTGTGTTAATTCATGTTAAAACAAAGGAGATGCTGCCGAAATCTCGGTTTTTAGCCTATGCACCTTTGCTGGAATTTTATGTTAAATGTGGTATTTAGATGTTGTTTAGCTTATGTTTGGTAGCATTCAGGCATATTAAATGCCTGGTGTTACTGATTGGTATCGAGCGGCTGTAGGTCCTTGGAATGTGTATTTTTAGTGTCATGCTATAGGGTACAACTAAAATGTGATGTGGAATAACTTAGAAACATGGCTTAGGTTTTTACTAAAATTTTGTCATAGGATAGCAACATTAAAACTTGCAAAAGTGGTATAACTAATCTAAAATTTGACACACATGGATGCACAGTAGGAAGGGTATGGGTATCGTTGTTTACGCTTAAATGTTGTATTTAAGCCTTGTTGCTAAATGATATATTTGATATAGTACGTTGCTATGTCTATGAGATAAATGATTGAATTATTCCTGTTGTGGTGGTAAAAGTGGGGTTTTGGTGCCGAAGGGTTTCGGCCACCTCTCTTATTTCATAGTAAGGGTGAGGTTTGACGGTGTGGTCGGTTAGCGCCACCACCGAAGAACTATTGACCCCTGTAGGAGAAGAGTGCTTATCCTTTCTGTTGTAGATCGGGTAGTTGACTGGAGTCAAATAGAAGAGTTTGGTGGTGGATTCCTTCGTATGTTCTTTGCCGTTCTGACGGTCGATTTTCGTTGCTTTTCTTGGCTTTAGTTAATTTGAATCAAATGAAAAATGTTGGGTTTTCGCGGATCGTTCCGTATGCGGTGTGTGGTTTTGTCTTCCTTGGTTGAAGACGAAGAAGAGGAGTCTAGTGTTGCTCTTCTTTTGGGCGCCTTTCCAGTTTTAATGATTAGTTTGTTGATGGCTTTATGGGGAAGAAGCATTCAAATTTATCCCTGTGTTTGTCTTTCTCCGAGGTTAACGGAGTTATTATGAGTTATGCCGCACTGGCTATCGATCTGAAGTTCTGTGTCTTTGTAGAAGTAAGTGGTGTTTGATTCGTTATTTTGCTGGTTTAAGAAAATCATCTTTGGAGAACCCTTCCTATTTTGTGAAAGTTTGGAGTTAGGGTTTATTTGCAAAGGTATATTTGATCGATTGGTTCCCTCCAAAGAGGAGTCTTTGAGATTTAAAAAGTGTTTTGGAGAATTCCTTTGCATGACCAAGTTTGGGTTTGTCTCATCGCAATTTTGAGAGTCAAATTTTCCTTATGAATTTGGGATGAGTTTTAAAACTAAAATGCTGTAAACAAAGTAGTCTTTTGACTGAAATCGTTTGTCCCTAGTAAGAATTGATGTTTAGCATGTTATGTAGTAGGTAACAATGTGGTTTATCGGTTGATGTGTTGCTAAGTTAAATTTTGAGTTGAATCAATTCAATGTGATTAATATCTCTAGCTTGAGAATAAATAGACTACTAGTGTTGCAGTTTACTCTTAGCGAGAATGATTAAATGTGTTAATGTACATGCTTAGAATCTGTTGCCTTGCTTTAAAAGTGCTTATGATCCTTGTTAATGTTAAAAGTTTAAACTTTGATGCATAGTTAAAACATTAAGATGATGTAGACTGCTGTTATTGTAAAAGAAACTGGTTTGGTTGTTTGCCATCTCGGTTGAATGCTTTTGGTTGAGGTGTTCCTTATGTTGAGTTTCAGAGTTTCCCCAAAACTCGTAGTGGTTGGTGTCGACCTTTGGTTTTGGCGAATTTGTTTAGTTCGTGTTGTGAGTTTGAGTTTACATCCAAAAGTTTTTGAGTGGATCGCGCCCTTTCGCGTTCGCACTGATTTATCTTTGGAATTAATTTTTAAAAGGAAGCAGATGGTCATAAAGGGTTGTGTTGGAAACTTTTGAGTTAAGCACTTGATGTGTAACTCTATTTGACTAGAGTTGGAGTCATTTGGAAAATGGAGTGCAGTGTGTGGGTGTTTTACAAGTCTGGATTTTTTATGAATGTTTCATAAGTGAATTTGGTTAGTGAAGAGTTTTCTTTTTGGATTGAGTTTCCCTCTCTTTTGATAAAAATTTATGGCACTTGTGTCTGCAGATGTTTGATTTTGGAGTCGATGTTCTGTTCCAAAGGGTTGAGTTTGATTTTGCAAGGTGTTGCAAAGCTAGTGTTAAATCGAAGATGGGTTTTCACATGATGTGGTGTTTTGTTGATTAACGATGTTGCCGTCAAAGTTTATATGAATTAGCGCAACTCTCGATGTTATTCGAGATTTATTCATATGATACCGAGGCAGAAGTCATCATGTGAATGACTATTCGGTAGTGTGGTTACATGATGAGGGAATGGTGAAAAGTAAACATGACATCGTTTTTACATGTTAAATGATAAAAGAGTCGTTGAGCAGTCGGTGAGAAAGTCATATATGGAGATATGACTAATCCGAGTGCTCTCGAAGAGTGTGCATTTATGTCATGAAACGAGATTTCCCTTGCTTTCTAGTATGAAAAGAAGCAATGAACAATTTCTGGTATGTTGGTTGTGATGTAGGGGATTTATGCTTCCTTTGTGTTTTGGCTTGGATGTTGCTGAATTCTTTCCAAAATGATTGTTAACGCTTTGGGTTTGAGTTGTTGTGTGTACACTTGGGCTTGATAGCTAAGTGTTTTTGTGTGAGGGCGAGACCCTCTTAAGAAAGGAACCAATTGTGGTTTGGTAAGGTTTTCGATCCTAGCTTGGGCTAGGTGTCGAACCTTAGTGGTATAAGGGTGGTTTGTGATGGAGGTTGATGATGTATGGGTTTAACCTTTACTAAGAGTAGCGATGGGTGGAAGTGAAGTTGACGGTAGATCGGTGATAATTGCCCTGCCGTGAGCATTTGTCTTCACTAGTTGTTTTTGGGTTTGAGTCTTGCCTGGGAAAGGATGGAATAAAATGTTAGTATGATCGTGTATCGGAAGGGCTAGTGTGCCTTAATGAGTTATTCCCCTCGATGGAAACTTTCGGGAATGAAGAGAGGTCGTTAAAGGAATTGTGACTTCCTTTGATTATGTCATGTTGAGTTTATTGCAGTGTGTAGTCAGGTAGGTTGTGATAGAAGTGTGAGGTGTTTGTCGTGAGGATTCGAGCGTTTTGGGTTGTTGAAGCCCTTCGAGGTTGAAACGCAGATTCTGTTTGGGATTTGAATTGAAAGTCGAAATGCGTGAGCGGTTGCCCTTAGTTGAGCTAGATCAACACTTTTTCTTTAAGTGTTGGTTTTGGGAACTCGCTTGTCGCTTGTTTCCTGTTCTAGTCGTTTCAGCGAATGTTTTGTGCTGCAGAGAAGCCTTTTGTCCCTTGGGGACTTTGTTGTTGTTTTTGGCGTCCTTCGGATTCGAGGTCGAATCCTGTTGAAGGGGGGAAGAATGTGACACTACGGTTTGGTGTGACGTTATAGAAGGTGAAATCAGAGAATAAAACCTTTCGGCTTGAGGTTTACTCGCGTTTTTGGGCCTTTTGAAGCGTTGTGACACCACGGAGTGTCGTAACCTTATTTAACGTGCATGTTAAGGTTAATAACATTATGAGATGTGGAATTAAGGTTAAAACTATAGGATATGGAGGTTAATAGCTTTTCCGGGGCGTTTCCGGGCCGTTTCCGGGGTTTTGGGCCTTCCTGGGGAGTTTGGGCCTTGGTGGGCTTTGGTGGGATGGAGTAGGTCTCCGTAACGGACTAGGATTGGGTGTGGGGGCTGGTAAAAGGGCTCCCCACCAGCCTTTTGGGCATGCTCCCCCTGCCCTTGGGCGCCCCCACCTCTCCCTCCAAGCCCTAGCCGCCACCCCCACCTTCCCCTCTCCCTTCCTTGCGCCTCCACCTCCCCCATTGCTCCCCATTGCACACCACCTCTCCTCCACCCCCTTGCTGCCCTAGGGTGGCCTCCCCACCCCTGCACCCTCATGGATCCATCCGAGGAGCGAGGACCGAGGAGCGAGGAACGAGGAGCGAGGAGCGAGGAGCGAGGAGATCTATTGGAGATTCGTTCGTTGGGCAAAGGTATGATCATGGGGATCCTTGGGTTTGATCTAGGTACTGTTCTTAGGGTGTTTATGAAGTTTTTAGATCAATTGGTGGTGCTGGGTTGGAGTTCTTTGGGTTAGATCTAGACGTTGCCACGTTTTTGTTTTCGGGCAGATTGAGCAGTCGGGCTAGGGTTCGAGTTTTCGTCGATTTAGAATCCGAATCTGTCCGTACGGACTTAAAAGAAGTTGTAGATAATTTAATTATATTTCCTTGTACATAAAGCACGTTAAAATCCGATCAGCCGTTTGAAAGTTATGGCCGTTTTACCGAGCGTGTTAAAATCTGTGACGCGATTGGAACAGATCTCGGTAATCTGTAGATTAAACAACTTTAGAGGCCGAATCAGACTTTCCATATATCTAGAGAAAGTTGGGAAATTTCCTAAGATACGTGAGGGTGTACTCGTTTAATTCATTCGGAGTCCCAGAACTCAAGTTATGCCTTTTGCAAGGCTGCTGTCCCGACGGGACAGAACCTCTGTTTTTAGGTTTTGCGAGTAGTGGGCAATGTCGGGTTAGATGGGGGTTTGTGTACTGTTTTGTGGGCATGATTGTGAGTGTGTGATGCCTATGTGCAGGTGGTGTGACACCGGGAGTGCCCTCTACTTCCCGCCAATCCGTCGCCCGCGGTTGAGGCAAGTGTGTTGTAATGTATAGCGGAATCGTAGGTTGCTTGTGGAGATTAGATGAAAGATTGAATACTTGCTATGATCACTTGCCATGCTTGCTGTTTTCCAATAATATATTGAGTATGATTATCATGATATGATGCTATGTGTCTATACTTATCATGATTCGATGCCATGTGTTTATGTGTACTATGACATGATGCCATATGTTTATGTACAAATGAGATATGATAATTGGCATAGTTGCTTGCATGTCATGAGATAGGGCGAGGGCGGTGAGAAAGTCATAACTAGTCCGGCAAGGTCGGTGAGAAAGTTATGACTAGTCCGGAACGCCATTGAGTAAGACCTACATCGTGATTCCATCCACGTGGTGAATGGAAGCGAGGAGTAGGCACCCTCCATCTTCGGGATGGAAGGGGGGAAAAGGGTGCACACCGACGGGTGTGTACTCAACCATACCGGTATGAGTTTCCAAGGAGATATGAGCATAACATTGCATTGCAATACATATTTAATGATGATGATGTTGTTATGTGCTCAAGTATGAGATGTTATATGTGATGTAAGGTATTATTGTCTTGTAAATGATCTTGTTGTCCATTACAATATGCTTGCTGAGTTTTCGAACTCACACTTGTGTTTTATGTTGTTTTTAGGTACTTTGAGATCAGCATGCGGGAAAAAGGGGTCTAGCTACACTTCTACACGTAGCTCCACCATCATAGTCCATAATTAATCACTTGGAGACATGATATTAAGAGTTGTGCCATAAGCTTAATGTATGGTTTAATTTAGCATGCTTGTGATTCCTTATTTGCTTGGTTATAGCTTATGAAGTGGTTGAGCATGCTTTTATTGGCGTAATTTGATGATATATCCATTTATGTTGTCGTGTGCTATGACATATCTTGCCATGATATTGATATTGTGTTAATTCATGTTAAAACAAAGGAGATGCTGCCGAAATCTCGGTTTTTAGCCTATGCACCTTTGCTGGAATTTTATGTTAAATGTGGTATTTAGATGTTGTTTAGCTTATGTTTGGTAGCATTCAGGCATATTAAATGCCGGGGTGTTACAGGGCAGTACTGGGTTTAGACAGAGCATTGTAAAGGCTTTGTTATGGTCATTTGCCTTTGTGGTGAGTTGATTATATCATGTGGGTAAAGTTTATAACCTCTGCACAGTGTCAAACTTATTCGAATAGCCGTGTTCGCGGTATTGGACAATGCTGTGGATTTATAGTCAAGGGTTAGATTTTGATAAAATGAACTTGAGAATGGGAGTGGTGTGCCTATTGAAATATGGAATTTGGTCTAAGGTTGTGGAAGGTTTATTTTAAAATAACTAAGAAATTTACTAATGTAAATATTTGTTTACTGCATTTCAATCTAAATATGCTATTTATTTGTAAATGTTGCTTTATTGTAAAATAACCAATTCAACCATTCATTTGGAATAAGCCATGTTTGTAGTTAATAGACCTGCATTCTGTGCATAACTTGTTGAGCGCTTTATGTACTAAGCCCTTGCAACAATCCAAACACCAGTTGGAGAGGAGTCTACACCAGCTTTTGAGGAGGAGTATTAGGAGGAGTCGATAAATTAGGGTGCAAACCTTGTCAGTTGCCTATGGCATATTGAAGGGTTACTATGAACATTTTATTTCTGCTGCAGTTTTATTTATTCATTACTCAAAGTCCTGTGAGACGTATTATTGTAAGGTTGACCATAAGGTTGTTCAACAGGTTATATTAATAGATGAAATACTTTATATTATTTTCTTTGTGTATGATTATGATATTTCATCTATGTTGAGACTGTGTGCACTAGCATAATTCTGGACTAGTGTAGTACAGAGGGTCCAAATTTGCATATTCAGGTCCCGACAGTATAGTAGTGCATACTAATACATGTCCAAAAGATCATAAATGATAACTATATCATAATGTTCTTAACAAAAAATACTTAATTAATGAGAAATATTAATGTTAGATTATTAAAAAAGGGTTAGGTGAGGGAGACGGTACAAACCTACGGCGTCGAGGGCTATAGGAATAGAATATGTGGTTTACTAAACTACACAAAGAAAATGCTAGGGGTAGCAACAGGGAAATTCCCCAGGGTGAGCGCCCTCCCATCCCCAATCTTCGATAACCAAATCTTTGCCATCCCCGATCCCCGACGGGTTTGCGAGGTCTCGACGGGGACTAATCCCCAAAAATGCTACGTGAAATACCACATGCTACATGAGTGAATCACTGGAGTAATGGTGCATGTATGATTGAACTATTAGCGAATCACCAGAGTAATTTATATTTAGCATGTTTATTAATAATGACATCACATATATTCTTTTTTCTTTTGAGAATTGATCATTTGCACCCACCTATTAGTGATATCGCGATGGCGTGGACGAGGATCAGGGACTAGGAACGGTGGAATGTTCCCGGCCCCGCGATCCCCATCGGGGCAACATTTTCCTCGATAAACCCCCACGGAGGGAGATTTCCCCCGTCCCGGACCCCTAATAGAGGAATTCCCCGCGGGAAATGAGGATCAGGGCCCCATTGCCATTCCTAGAAAATGCTCTCATGTGGAGGGTTTGGATGGCCAAACCCAAATACCAACACGCATTTTACGGTGATGTGTATGAACCCCTGTGGTGGGGGCACTCCCAAAGGTGAGAGGAAAAATATATGGAGCCGACTAAGAGCAAGTTATTGGTGTAGCACGATGATTTCAACAGATAAGAGTCAAAGTAGAGATTGTTAATTATGGTGACTCATATCTAGTCTTTTTATGATTTAAAAAGGTATGCTACATGAATCCTAATAGGATTAAGGTTCCTACTTTCTTTCACAGTAAGATTCCTACTTGCTTTGGAGGAAGACTAAGGGAGCTATATAAACCCATGAGGTGGTCATAGAAACATAAGCAAACATGAAACCACAAGTCAACTCATCCAAAAAAAGAGGTGCACGAGAGAATTAGATGCTAGGTTATTCTTCAGCACTAGATTCTTGTATAGGGCAAGGATCTATAGGTCCTAAAATGTTTGAGCGGTTGTGAGAGAGCAACAATTGCTTGTACTCTTTTGATGTTGTGCTTAAAGAATTGTGGTAGGCTTCACCAAATCTTCTCTCTTATCGTGGTTGCTTCAACGTCGTTATTTTGGTTCTCTCTACGAGATTCATCCTCATTGTTCTTAAGACCGTGCACGCTCCTGCCATATGTCACAAAACTCTGATTCGATCCGAGGGCTGCTACATATAAGAAGAGGTATATATCAAAGTGTAAGTATTTACCTCATAGTGAAAGGTTGAAAGCCAAAAACATATCTGCGGAGAATATAATTTTTATAAATTAACTTGTGTGAACTCTACATATATACACATTTCCAAAAAAAAGAAAAGAAATAACATATGTAGTGGGAGATGAAGATGTTCGATATTTTGCAAAGTCATAGAACACTCTCGTCATCTAGTAACTTAAAATTTTGCAATTCATACAAGTTTACAGAGAACGGGTTTAAACTTGATACGGCCCCGAATTTTGGTGGTCTTTGTTTTCTAAATGGATATGCACACCCATATCATTTTCGAAACAAACTAGGCCCCGATGGAACCCAGAAAATGCTCTCTTGCTTTAATGAAATAAACAAATTGCTTATTAAACGATCGAAACCCAAGAAAACCTTGCATGATACCTTCGGCAAGATCGAAATACACACTGCTAGCATGCACTGTCATTTTAGTCAAAGAGACGAAATACAAAACGCTGGTTTCGTGCTCCCATGCTTAGCAAAATCTAAGCTCGATCGTTCCTTAGTGAGCAAGGGAGGAATTTTTTTTTCCTTTTTGTTATTTCCCTTCCTTTTCTTTCCCTTGTTGTATTCTCCGCTTTGGCTAAAGCTGGTCATCGATCGATCAGCTCGGAGCTCGAGACTCAAGACCATGGCTTTCCACAGTCCGGTAATGCCGATGCTACTTTCGTTATAGGGAATTACAACTGTGTACCAGTGGTTACCTTGCCAAGAGCATACCAAGGGCATCTACAATGGTGTAGTCAACTACTAGTTATAAAAAATGTACATGTCATCTATAGATAGCTAATGTTGGAAATATGCGCAATATTTTAATTCCAGATTTTACCAGGAGACAAATATCATAGATAAATAGTGATGCACACAGTAAATCTAACAGCAGGCTACACATTGTACTTCCCAACATATATATACTCATGAAACAGAATATGACCAAGTTGAATGAACACCAACGACTTACAGTCTAGCTTGATGAAGAACTGAACGATGCACAGAAGATGTCGTTGAGGAAGCAGCGCAGGAGCGGTCGCGCAGATGCGCTGCCCAGAAACCTTATTGCCGCCCCGTGTAGGTGAATTCTGCGGCAACGGCTCGGAGATACCGCTCACCCTCCTTCACGGTGCACGCCGAGCAGGAAGGCTGGCGTGGTCCAACTGCTCAACACCTCAGTACAGCTCTCGCAGGATGAATAAGAAAGTGTGGAATTGGAAAAATTCTGTTCCTTAGCCTGGACGTCTCTAGGTCCTATATAGCCTCTCACCAGTAACTGCCTCCATTACTCATCGTAATCGATGTTAAGCATCGTAATCGACTCAATTAAACAGACTTAATGCATCGTAATCGCCAATTCAAACACAAATAATGGTCATTATGCGCTCTCGACCCGATGAAAGTTAAGCAATTACATGATTAAGCAAAATAAAAGGTGAATTCGTAGTGCCAGGAGACACACTACGACGCGGCGCGGTCGCTCGTCGCAAGTCACAAGTCACGCGGATTTTCACGCGAAAATACGCGAATACGCGCGCGTGCGTGCGTGCGTGCGCGCGTGTGTGTTTCTCCAAAGTCCTTCTCATACTATCCCTATGTCATGCTCCTCATAACTCAAGGAGTGGCAAGGACTCCACCTTATAAATTGCCTTCCTTCCACTTGCCTAAGCAATATGGTATTAACCATGCAATCTTTGGAATTAAAGGAAGTGGGCCAGACTCATGGGCCAATTCCAACAGCTAATAGATAACCTCTCCAATGGACTAGCTATAGCATTGTCTACAAAATTAAATATTTGCCCATATGTAAGGTGATAAATGACTTGGAATCAGCTATAGCCTGACTATAAGTTAGTAGTCAGTCTATATCTCTCTCTTCTTTTTCTCTCATCCACCTAAGCAAAATGCTTAGTTGGCACCCTTATAGTAAGCTGAAGTGGCACCATTGCAGATGCCCTAATAATTGCCATGTTTGTAGTTAACAGACTTGTATTCTGTGCACAACTTATTAAGTGCTTTATGTACTCAGTCCTTGGAATAATCCAAACACCAGTTGGAGAGGAGTCTACACCAGCTTTTAAAAAGGAGTATCAGGAGGAGTCGATAAATTAAGGTGCGGACATTGTCAGTAGCCTATGGCATATTGAAGGGTTACTACGAACATTTTATTTCCACTGCAGTTTCATTTATTCATTAGTCAAAGTCCTGCGAAACGTATTATTGTAAGGTTGACCATAAGGTTGTTCAACAGGTTATATTAATAGATGAAGTACTTTATATTATTTCCTTTGTGTATGATTATGATATTTTATCTATGTTGAGATTGTGTGCACTAGCATAATCCTGGACTAATGTCCCGACAGTATAGTAGTGCATAATAATACATGTCCAAAAGATCATAAATGATAACTATATCATAATGTTCTTAACAAAAAAAAATACTTAATTAATGTGAAATATTAATGTTAGATTATTAAAAAAGGGTTAGACCAAGGCTACCAAAAAAATCCTGTAGCCACCTCTCATGTGTCTTCTTCTTCCTGGTCGAGCAGCTTGCTCACGGACCCAAGAGGCAAACAATCATCCCTGATGCTTATATAAGGGTCCCCATGGTCGTCCAAGCTTTCTCGTGCCTCCCTGTACTTCACCCTGCCCAATCCCGATGCTAATCGCCGCCGTGTACGACCATTGCCACTGAGAAGCTCTCCGAGCAGCCAAGTCCAATTGGCTCACCAAGTGAGTCATACATCAATTCTTTCGATCCAAAGCATCCTCTCAATCCCCCAAGCTTGTTCCCCACCGTGGCTGTAGCTTAAATCACCCAAAACGCCTCTGCCTCACTCATCGTCTTCTTCGAGCATGACCAAAGTCACTAGCCATCCTCATAATGAAGTTCTTAGGTCCCCTAGATGCTTTCCCCTCTCCTAGCCATGCATGATCACAACCACAGTACCCCCTCCGCTACTTGCCATTAATGCTGCCGCAAAGCTTAGTTATCGGCTCGCTTCCAACCAACTCCGGCCACTACCGATGGGTGCCCTAGATCCCCCTTGGTTCCCTCTAGCCATCCTGACCACTCACTCCCTGCCAATCACCAACAATCGTCGTTGGTGAGCCTCGTGGTGTTCTGTCCTGTTATGTGTCGCCAGCAGTGGACCCTGCCTATTAGGTGCCCTAATCCCTCACACACACTCAAGCACTGACATGTGGGCGCAAGTGTCAAAATCATCATTAAAATCTAATTAATTTAGTTTTCATTTAATGAGTCATAAACGTGGGCCAACACAGGGTTAATGGTTTAGTTTGAAATCCAAATAGATATTAAAATAATGAACCACTGGCATGTGCACCCCACATGTTAGCCATTTTCAAAAATAATAAAACACTAACAAGTAGATCACACATGTTAGCCTCTATAAATTAGACAAAAATTAAAATAAAAATAAAAATATGCTTTCAGTTAGAATTCAAATATGCTTTCTCTATTGGAAGGCGTAATTCTGCCAAAAGACGCCTTCGACATCACCCTCTTTTCTATTTTTTAAAGAATTTTAGCATATTTTAAATTCAAATGCCCATAACTTTCACAAATGGACTCCAAAAATAAGTGAAACCAGTTTCTAATTTTTTTAAATTATGAACTTTCTGTTTCTACAAGAATATTTAAATTTGGGCTTTGTTTGAATTTATTTGCTTCGTATTATTGCTTTGTGATGAAATACGTATAGATATCAATGGTCTGAAAAATTTCACCGCCAACCCTGATACCACTCAAGAATTTAATGAGAAAGTAAAAACCTTATTTGGCCATGTTGATCCTATTATTTCACTTAAATTATATTGTTTTATCAATTTATGCATACATATACATATTGAGTAAATTTGTTATATTGTGGGTACCGGTAGATATTCCTACTCGTTGCATGGAACTTATTTGATAAATACATAAATGTCAACCTTGAAACCATAAGATAAGGGTTTAGGCAATATTTGATGTTAACTTGGGTATACTCGAATATGTAAATAATTACTTAGTCGTGATCTAGTTCTGGGAGAACAATTGGCTGGTTATACTATTTGTTCAGGGATGGAAATTTGACAAATTGAGAAAGTGGTATGTGGTATTTTGTTATAAAATGAAAACTAAAATCTATGGTTTGACATCGATGAGTTATTTTTATATACTGTGAAGTGCACAGACTTGCAAGTAGATAGGGGGAGTTCTCGCCCAGGTCAAATTAAGGACCGAACGTAGTGTTGCTATAATCCAAAATATTCAGTGCAACCACAAGTGCCATTATGGGGTGGCCTTAACCTATTAAGTTGCTTAGGTCCAGCTTTCCACATTTGGGTAGATTTGCTCGAAGAGGTGTCGTCACTGAGGTGTTGGGAATAACGCTTGCCAATAATGGTGCATATCTTGCTTTGGGGTGAGAGGACGCGATGGGGCGTAAACTGTTGTTAGTACTGTGTGTACGGGTCAAGATTTTCGCCACCATAACAAGGGGTAAACACCATTGAGCTGGTATAAAGTTAGGTCTAGGCGATGTAACAGTTCATGTTATGATCTCTAGATCACACACCAATGGAAGTGTGAAAATAAAAGCAAAAAGAGTTGGTCATGTCTTGTGAGTAAATATGCGCGCCTCTATAGAGTGTAAACCTTTATGAAAAGACGTGCCATGGTCATAAGAGACTTGGTGCTTTGACATTAGTTAGAATTTTTTTTAATAAAAAGGGTTGAATAAGAAAAATTGGTGGAAAAGTTTATTTCAGATTTTATACCAAGAGATGGTAGGGAACAGATCGATAAGTACAATCATGGAGGATTGCGAGTTGTTATATTTTATGCTATTCATACTTGCTATTTACATATATATCAAACTGCTCTTGGAAACTCCGTTTACAATCTACTACTTGATATTAATGTTTAAATCTCGCTTTATGCAAATGAGCCTGATAGCCAGCACCTTTGATATAATCAAGCAATTATTTAAAATTGTGATACACTACAAGTCTTGCCGTGTACAAATGTACTCACCCTCGGTTGTAGATAATCAGTATGCGAAGAAATCAAAATCTCCGATGACTCTTACTTTACTGTAAGGTCACGGGAATTATAGTGACGGGTTTTGTTGCCCATGGAATAATATGGGCCAAGGCATACTGTTGAAATTTTGTATTTTCTACTGCACTTTATTCGGCCTTATTTTATAAACTACATTCCATGAATATATTTGTGATATTGTGTATAGATGTGATGACAATAATATAAATGTGATTGCTAGTCACTGATCATGGGACTAGTACATTATGCATATAGATCTTCATGGTATTCTACACAAGAGGGGGGGTTTCTCGACACACTACTACAGATCTGGCCTTCCATACTGGCCCAATAGTACCGGTTATGCATGAACCGGGACTAACATTTACATCAGTCCCGGTTCAACGGTCTACAGGTCTGGGGGGATCATCAGTACCGATTTTAACTACCAACCGGTGCTGATGCTCTCACATCAGTACCGATTGGTTACACCAACCCGTACTAAGCAGCACAAGAGCCGTGGATGGTTCTTAGCACCGGTTGATGTAACCAACCGGTAATGATGTTCGTGTTATCAGTACCGGTTGGTTTAACAAACCGGTACTAAGAAGCCTCCTCGGCTCCTGTGCTGCTTAGTACGGGTTGGTGTAACCAACCGGTACTGATGTGAGAGCATCAGCACCGGTTGTTGTGTTTGACCGGTACTAATGCGCTTCGTGCGCGCCCGATCAATCCCCCGCGCGCCTTTACGATGAAACTCTTAATTCGTGTTCATCTGAATTCTTGTTTTCCGATCCAGCCTCCTATAAAACCGTCAGATCGACTGAGGAGGTAGACGTACTGATGATCAGTAGTTAGCCATTTTTTAACTATGGCAGCTTCTCCTTCTTCTCCCTCTGGCGCGCCATCATCACCACCTCGGGAGAAGGACGAGGAGGAGCGGGAGGAGGAGGAGGAGGAGGATGACGAGGATGAAGACGTCATCCACGACCGCCCCCCGCCTGACGACGACTCTGGCGACGACAGCCCCCCCCGGCAGCGACGACGAGTGGTGGTATGGGTGATCGTGCCACCCACCACCCGTGCGCCGCTATGCATATTATATATATTGTAATTAATTAATATAATATGTAATGTTTATATTATGAATTATTAATATGATATGTAATGTTTCATGTAATGAATTATTAATATAATATATAATGTTTTACCTCCCCCTTCTTGAAGCTCCGCCGCCTCTACCGTTAAATTGAAATATTAAAAAAAAATTATAAAACATAAAAAGAACGTTGAAAAAAATTACGGCACAACGAGCAAATCGTTCAAAAAAAATGGCTTCGAGAAACATTCGATTGGACAGTGAAAATCAGGAGAAAATTGGAAGAAAAATTATGAAAGTATGATTCGAGATGAATGTACACATATAATTTTCACGTATCCAATTTAAATATTTTAAGATATATCGATAGTTAAAGTTTTGAATTTTGCCATCACTATGTCCAAAAGGTCGGCATTTTTGAAGACCGGAGGGAGTAGTAACTTTGGATTGAATTTTTGAATTTAAAAAAAGTGTAATAGAAAAAAACTTAGATACCTCACTTAACAACATTGAAAGACAAGAGATGATGCTCTCTCCAGCTCGCAAAAACTTGTCGGTTTGAGATACGTGTGGTCAAAATTTTGAAACTTTAGCTATGAATATCTTTATATATCTTTATATCTTTATAAATATTTATATTATATGCATGAAAATCATATGTGTACATTTATCTCGGGGGTTGTCAATACCGGTTAAAGGTACCAACCGGTACTGATAGTCACATCAGTACCGGTTTGTATTCCGAACCGGTACTATCTAGTAGCAACGGGTACAGTTGCAGGTGGATATTAGTACCGGTGCAAGGCACGAACCGGTACTGATGTGAAACTATCAGTACCGGCTTGTGCTTTCAACCTCCCGCTCTCTGCCAGACCAACATCATTTGATCAGCCGGCGAGAAGAACAGGAGTTCGGGCAAGAGCTCCAAGGAAGGGGAGGTGCTGCCCAAATTTTAAATTTTTGGTCATTTCACTCGCAACCAAGGTAACTAAGGTTAGTAACATCATTCCTCACTACATTTGGTGTTAAATGGTGCCTCTTCTTTGCTTGAATTACAACGAAAATTTGATCTTTTCTATTAATCGATGAAAGATTAGAAATGTAAAGTTCTAGCTCAATCGTTTCAAGTAGGATACAAAAATTTACTCGCAACCAAGGTCACTAAGCTTAAATTTGCTTGGATTATATTATAGCTCGCATTTAAGGTGTGGATCTAGCTCAAATTTACGTTTTAGTTCCATCGTTCAATGTAGGATGGTGCATATATAGTTGGGGAAATTAAGAATGGTGCATGAAAATCATAGCGTTTAGGATCTTCAAATGGCAATAGTTATGTGGAAAAAAGAAGAATTTTAAATTCATTTGCGAATTAAAATAATATAAAAAATATAAATGGCTTTACAAAAAATATAAAATGAGTTCAAGATTCGAGAAAAGTTTTAAAAATTTTAGAAAAAGTTTTCAAAAAAGTTTTGAAAAATTTGAGCAAAGTCATTGTGAAATTATACTTGCATTAATATTTAGGTTTTGGTTCCATCGATTGATGAAGAATTTTGGACCTAGATTTTCATTGACTAATTATTTTAGTAGGTTGCAAAAACTTGTCGAGTATGAATACCGGAGCAAATAATCATTTTATGGAAAAATATGTAATGAAATATAGTGCCTTTAATGTATATTATGAAATAAAATCATTTTAAAAATATAGTTGTCTTGATTTGGATTTTGGGAAATGTTGAACAATTCATTATCGGAAAATGAGCTAAAAGTTACCTTGATGTAATATAATGTAGATGGACCGGCGATGGATGTACATGGACCGACGCTCCCCGGAGTTCTTGCAGGGTTTGCAAGATTTTCTTCGTGCGGCCGATGCATACACGATGTCAGGCTACATATGTTGTCCATGCATAGATTACAAGAATGAGAAGGAGTGGGCAAACTCCAGCCACCTTCACTTCCATTTGCTCACAAGAGGTTTCATGACAAACTATACCTGTTGGACCAAGCATGGTGAAGAAGAGATTATACAAGAAGACGGTGAACAAGAAGAGGTGAACAATATCTTAGACGCTGGCCAACCTGGCTCTTGCGAAGATACATTTGGGGAGTTTGGCAATGATGACCTAGACCAGATGCTGCTTGATGGAGAGGGAGAATACATCGATGAAAGACATTACGAAAAGTTTCAACGCCTATGGGAGGACCACAAAACACTGTTGTACCCAAACTGCCAATAGGGCCATAAAAAGTTGCGTACTACACTAGAACTGATGCAATGGAAGGCGACCAATGGATTATCTAATAAGGGATTCAACGAGTTGTTATGCCTCATCAAGAAGATACTTCTAGAGGGGAACACACTGCCCGAAACTACGTACAATGCCAAACAAGTTGTCTGCCCTTTGGGGTTGGAGGTACAGAAGATACATGCATGTCGTAACGATTGTATCCTTTATCACAATGAGTACGAGGATTTGGATGCTTGTCCGGTGTGCAAAACTCATGTATAAGACCAAAGCGTGATGACCAGGTGAGGTAGAGGGGCAGCGTAAGAAGAAGAGGCCCCTTGCTAAGGTGGTGTGGTATTTCCCTATAATACCACGGTTGAAGCATTTATTTATAACAAAGCGCATGCCACGATGATGCGCTGCACAAAGAAGACCGTAAGGAGGACGGAAGGCTAAGACACCCTGCTGATGGCTCCCAGTGGAGGAAAGTCAATAGAACATACCCGGACTTTGCTGAGGATGCAAGGAACATAAGGTTTGGGTTGAGTACAGATGGGATGAACCCGTATGGCGAGATGAGCAGCAGTCACAGCACTTGGCCCGTGACTATGTGTATCTACAACCTTCCTCCTTGGCTGTGTATGAAGCGGAAGTACATTATGATGCCGTTGCTTATCCAAGGCCCGAAGCAACCTGGAAACAACATCGATGTGTACCTCAAACTGTTGGTTGAAGATCTGTTAACATTGTGGAACGATGGTGTACGTGTATGGGATGAGTACAAAAGAGAGCACTTCATTTTACGTGCATTGCTATTTGTAACCATCAACGACTGGTGTAACATCCCAAAATTTTGCTTTTCTTAAATTCATGTGTGATTTGGCACTTTGGTGAATTTTTGGAATTTTCTGGAATTTATTTGGATTTATTTGGAATTTATTTGAATTTATTCCATTTTGAAATAATTAAAGAATTTAATTTTGCAAATAAAATTTTGTTGGAAATATTTTATTTGAGTCCAAAATGATCCAAAATATTTTCCAGAATTTTTCTGGAATTTTTCTGAGTCATTTGCTATTTTTCATGAATTAAATGAATTACTGGGAATTATTTTAAATATTAAATCGCTGGAAAATCCAACTCGGGTCAAGTAATCGTTTCATCCGATCGAGTCGACCCGAACCACCCGAGCCGGGCTTGGCTCAACCAAACCAGACCCTAACCCTAAGCGATCCCGACCGTTGGATCAAGATCCAACCTACCGAGATCCGCCGACCGACCCGAGCCGTGTCCGACCGGACCGCCGCGCCGCCACGATCGTGGGCTGCTTGGTTGTGCCACGTGGACCCGGCCACGATTTTCGTCAGTTTCCCGAGTCCGAAGCTGATCACGCCACGTCGCCGTAGCAAATTAGGTTTCCGCCGCACGGACGCCGAGGTTATTTAATGCCCGGCATACCCGAGGGACCGCCAGTGATCCCGCGCCTCCTTTCTACTTCACCGAAGGCTAAGTCGCGCCAGAAGCCGTAGCTTCGCCAGAAGTTGCGCTGGGCTGTTCGCCACGGTCTTTGCTTTGCTCGCCGCCGTCCCTGGCCCTCGTTGACTCTCGGGATCCGACCTACCGCGACGAGACGCACCCGGCGACCTTCATCTCGCCGGAGCAACCCCGAACGCTCGGCTCGCCGTCTTCAACTCCCGGCAGCCATGCGCCACCATCGGCCATCACCCGCGAAGCCTCGCGGCACCGCCGATCCAGACGGACGGTTGAGGTGAGTTCACGCGGTTCCAAACCCGATTAGACTGACCGCTGATCAAGATCCAACGGCCACACCGCCACGCGCCGTAGCAAAGGCGATTATAGGATTAGATCTCGACCGTCCGATCTAGATCGAACGCCCACGCAGCACGAGTAGTTTCAACGCAGCAAACCCTGGATCAATCCGCGCGCTGATTTTCAAACCAACGGACGAGATTGCGCCACGTGCCCGGAAGTTGGACCGACGCGGTCGGGCCGCTGGCCCACGCTGGCAGTGGCAGACGCCGACACGCGGCCCCGTGTCGAGGGCCCGCATGTCGCTGGCTAACCTGGCCGTTACCGACGCCGGGCCGATGACGCTGCTACCCGAGTGGGCCCACATGTCGGCCACGTGAGCCGTGGACCGAGTCCACCGCGGACCCGGAAGCCGAGCGGACTCCAGCCCATGGATCGGCCTGACGCCGCGTGCCAATCAGGAGCTGCCACGTGTCCATGCCGACGCAATAATTAATTTCCTAAAAGAAAATGATTTATTAATTCGAATAATGATTTCAAATTTAGATTCAAACTTCAAACGCTTGTAACTTTATGCTTCAACTCCGATTTGAGCGATTCAAATTTCTAAATTTGTATAAAATTGAGATCTACCTAAATATGAATTTTATTTAATTTTTGGACTAAAGTTTTTCTCTGTAAAATTATTTAATTGATTATTTAAACTTTAAATAATCATAACTTTATGGCGCTTTAACTCCAAATTTGATTTATTCCAGCTTCTAAAAATCCGTAAAATTATGTTCTCTCTGTTTATGGATTTTATTTGGAGTTTTGGGATCTTTTTGCCTAGTGTTTATTTGTGTATTTGCTATTTGCACGCTTTACGAGTAGACGTTGAAGTGCCTAAGGATTCAAGGAGAAGTGTTGACTCAGATCCAACTCAAGACCAAGAGCAAGTGCTTTTGAAGGCAAGTTGTGCTTTGACCATGTTGATCCTATTTCAAATCTATTTTGATTTAAACTATTGCATGCTAGTTCAATTAGAAAGATATTTTGTTTAAACATGGGGGTTGGGAGATAAATACCAATTTGCTATATGACACCTTGATTACTTAAGTATGTGCCATGACCCTTTGTCACCCTAGTTGTGGTTTACTAGTTGGACATTATTAAATTGCCAACATGGGTTTAGATCGTTGTAGTATGTCGCTTAGACTGCCACGTGCTCATAACATGATTTTGGATAATCAAATGCTAATATGGACTTAATGATATATTGAACCCTGTTTTGGAAAAGTATCATGTGAAGTTGATGGCACGTGGTGCATGGTAATCAACTGGGTTTGATAAAACGCTGATCGGGGCATGTGGCAAGAGTAATCAAAGGTGGGCAGTGGCACCGGGATGATGATTTGGTTTTCTAGTCTTGCCCTGGTCACTCTAAGGACTTAACCTTGCAAGCCTTTGAACTGGTCATACTTGCAACCACATGGTCGAATGGGACGCCCTAGTTGACTAAGTCGCTAAGGACTCACTTGTGGAGCCTCAGTGTCGGCCATACACCTTTGTGTGATTGCACGGGGAGCCGATCGTGGTCGGCCGATACCCATCTAATCTGTGTTGGTCCCATACTTCGCCTTGGCTAAGGGAAGGGATGGTGTATACCTAACCGAGAGGACCACCTGTGTTGTTTGAGAGGCTTCCAAAGGCTTTGTTACGAACTCGCCTTTGTGGTGTTTGACCAGATCTTGTGGGTAAAGTGCATAACCTCCGCAGAGTGTAGAATCTATTTGAATAGCCGAGTCCACTGCAGACGACATTGCTCGGGAATTACAGTCAAGGGTTAGATTTTCTCAAAATAACTTGGTTTTGAAAAAGATGGGTTGGTTTAACAAGGAAGATAATGGAATTATGGTTTAGGATGGGAAAATGTTTGTTAAACTTCTTGAAAAGTTATTTATGCTTTACTCATTTCTCGCTTTAATCTACTTATATTACTTTTCAAAAGTCACATCGCAAATATACCTGAGCTATTCCTTTGTACCAAGCCATGCATATAGTATACTAGCCTGCATTCAGGTATGACTTGCCGAGTACCAAGTACTCACCCTTGCCTCAACACAATACCGCTTGAAGAGGAGACTACGCCAGCTGAGGAGGATTTCAAGAAGACCCGCCTACTTAGGGATGCGAGCTACCGCCGCCAAGTGGTATACCGGATGGCTGCCACGAAGTTTATTTGATTTTCCGGCCGTTATTTTCTTTAATAAGTTTCACTTTGCAAGGCATATATTTGTAACTCGCCATAAGGTCGAGTAACTTTGATTATTTAAATAAAGTACTTTGATAGTATCGTTGGTATGATTGTGATATATACCGATGTTAAGACTGTGTGCACTAGCTGCTCCTCGACTAGTGCCGAATACACAGAGGGTCCTGATTTGCAAATTCGGGTCCCGATGCAGGTGGTATCAGAGCCATACTTGGATCAGAGGCTCAACCCTAAGCTAGAATGGTCGTAGTGAGGATAAAACCTATTTTCTAAAGCTAAAAGTTTGTCAAGACAAGAAATGACATCTCGACTTATCCCTTTCTCTCTTTTCTTGTCTCTTGCTGAAATTTTCCATTACCTTGTCACAATTTAAAAATTCCGAGTTCTTACGTAAAGCACTCTTGTGACAGATGGAGGTTTTCTCGATGAGTGAGCATAGGTTCTATAGTGAGACTCCTTCGCCGAGTCGAGTCATAGAATAAAGAGTCACCCTTTAGGCGATAGACTCCAGAGTTAGTTCGATTTGGATTTGCTTTGTTTGCGGAGTGTGCAGTATGTGTTGCAAGGCCCTTAGGCATTGTAAGCAGCCATACCAAGTTACTAATAATAAAGTTGGACCTTAAGGCTACACCTTTTTCGCCCGCATAAGTTCCATATTACTTGTCTATTCTCGTTTCCCTCTCATCTCTAAACCTAGAGCAAATCGCATGGTGAACACCCGTGGAAACTTTGAAGCAATGGGAGTGGTTCTCGCCAAACAGAAAACCCTCAATGATGGAGCACCAAAGACCGCCATCGATGTGCAGAATTTTGGCGCATTTCTTGCTGCTCAGACTCAGTTGATGCTTGCTATGTTGCACAAATGCAGCATCGCCAACCGCCGTGCCACGCCCAATCAAGTTAATCGTGACAACGCCGTAATACAAGGTCGCCGAGTTCATGAGGACTCACCCATCCACTTTCTCTCGGGAATGCCAATCCATTGGAGGCCGATGATTGGTTAAGATCAATTCGAGAGGAAGCTACACATAGCTCAATGCATAGGGAATGAGAAGGTACTTTACGCTTCTCATCGGGCTGGAAGGAACAATCACCGAATGGTGGGAGAACTTCGTACACGCAGAGAACCCCAAGATATCACTTGGGAATAGTTCACAAATGATTCCGACAAGATCACGTGTTCAAGGAATCATGGACCTTAAGAAGGAGGGGAGTTCAGAGCATCAAGCAAGGTAATCAGCCGCAAGGGTCGACTACCGAACAAGTTCACAGCCTAGCACGCCACGCACTCGAGGATGTAGCGACGCATAAATCCATGGGCCTCGTTTTATGAAGGGACTTAACTCAGATTGCAAGTAGGGTTGATCACCCACACCTTCCAGCATTTCCAAGAGTTGGTGAATAAGGCGCTTATTCTGAGGACAAGCGCAAGGAATCGATGAGAACAGGAAGCGATGATGCAACAAAGAAGGATCACGCTGGTGAACGCGCAATCGCTTGAGAGTTGCACCAAATCAATTCTTCATTCCAACCACGTATCGCAACAAGGACACTCCTCCTCAAAGACCAAGACCGCCAATCAAAACTACTGCACCCCACTCCGCTTAGGAAACGCTTACTCCAGCAAATGAAGGAAGAGACGCCGCTACAATCGCGAACGAGCCAGACACTTTGCCAACAGCTTGTCCAAAGAAGACAAAGCAGAGCGACCCTGGGCCGCTTCAACCTAGGTACCACCCCGGCCTAGGGACGCCAAAGACCAGAGCCATACCCCACATCGGGTGAGAGGCCGAGTCAACTATGTCACCGCAGATGCACCGCACGCTACGGACGCCGATCGGGTGTTACTTGTTAACTCCGCAAGACTCGCAATGCTTTGTTTGACTCGAGCTTCGCATTCGCTTGTTTCGCAAGGCTTTACTACTAGAAATGACTTAAGGATTGCAAGACTTAAGTGCATGCTTTTAGTTCAAACCCCTGGTTCCGAACTCCGAACGGAAGTAGGATGTTCGGTGAGAATACTAATAGATGGAATAGAGTTCCTAGCAAACCTTATAATTTTGGAGACCTGCACCTTAGATGTTATATTGGGAATGGATTGGTTATCCAAGCACAAGGTCAGATGGATTGTGGACGAAGGACTATCTCAGCTTGAGAGCCCGTGGTGGAAGAAAGTGGAATTTCAAGCCATCATAGCTTAGAGATGGACAGCTTGATGGTTAACAAAGCATCAAGGCAATCAAAGATAGAGGATGTCCTAGAGGAATGAGTACCCCGATGTTTTTCCCGAAGATCTACCTCGGTATGCCGCCGACAGGGACATAGAGTTTGTGATAGAGCTTGTACTGCACAAAGACCGATAGCAAAGAGATTCTATCGGATGTCTACCGAGGAGTTGGTAGAGATGAAGAAACA
Organism: Rhipidocladum racemiflorum; assembly: GCA_036346355.1. Taxonomy (NCBI): domain Eukaryota; kingdom Viridiplantae; phylum Streptophyta; class Magnoliopsida; order Poales; family Poaceae; genus Rhipidocladum; species Rhipidocladum racemiflorum. Next base: position 39,788,297 of record CM070578.1, read on the forward strand.
AATAGAAGAGTTAATGGAGAAAGGATTTATCGTGACCAAGTTCGCCGCTGGGAGTACCGCTTTGTTTGTCAAGAAGAAGGACTGAGTTTCGTGATGTGCATTGACTACCGTGCACTCAATGAAGTCACCGTGAAGAATAAGTATCCGCTACCTGTGATTGATGATTTGTTTGATCAGCTAAGAGGAGCCGAGTTTTCTCCAAGATTGATCTCGAGATCGGATACCATCGCCTGAAGATCCGATCGTAAGATATTCCAAAGATCAGATTCTCGCCAAGATATGGACATTACGAAGTTTATTACAAGTGTCCTTTGGGTCACGAATGCGCCAAATTTTTTGCTTATGAATATGATGAATAAGGTGTTCATGGAATATTTGGACAAGTTTGTCGTCGTGTTCATAGACGATATCCTGGTCTACTCCAAGACAGAGGATGAACATGCCGAACACTTGAGGCGAAGTTTTGGAAAAGCTGAGGAACAACTTTTCGCCAAGTTCAAGTGTGACTTTTTGGAAGGACAAAGTGGAGTTTCTTGGACATGTAATGACCGCAGAAGGAGTCGCCGCGGATCCAAGCAAAGTAGAAGCTGTGTTACATTGGGAACAACCAAAGACGGTGACCCGTATTCGAGTTTCCTTGGAATGGCAGATACTACCGCTGCTTTCATCGAAGGCTTTTCGACGATTGCGAAACCCCTTACGCAATTGCCGAAGAAGGAAAAGAAGTTTGCATGGACGCTTAATGTGAGAAAGGATTTCAGAGCTGAAGAAGCGATTGACATCAAGACCGTGTTAGTTCTACCCGGATGTTGCTCAAAGCTTCGATATTTATTGTGACGACGCGCCAAGGACTTGATGTGTGATGCAAATGGAAAGGTCGTCGCTATGCATCAAGGCAAATGGAGACCGCATGAGGAAAATTATCCGACACATGACCTAGAGTTAGCCGCCGTAGTGCATGCTTTGAAAATATGGCGCCACTATCCGATTGGAAACAGATGTGAAGTATATACGATCATAAGAGTTCTTAAGTACATATTCACCCAACTGATCTCGAATATGAGGCGCAGGAGATGGTTAGAGTTGATCAAGGACTATAATGTTGGAATCCATTACCATCCCTGAAGGCCAACGTGAGTAGCTTCGATGCTGCTCGAGCCTAAAAGCCATACCGTGAGTACATTGCTAGCCACAAGTCGATGAGTTATGTAAGGATTTTCGTAAAATGAGGATTGAGGTTACCTAGCTGGATTCTTGGCCGCATTGGAAGTAAAGCCTACTTTAGAGGACCGTGATCCGAGAAGGACAGTAAGGATGATGACAAGATCCGCAGGATTAAGTCCATCAAGGAGGAAGGCAAGGCGAGGACTTCAAGTTGGATGAGCAAGGCACGTTGTGGATGAAGGATCGACGGTGTGCCTAACAAAAAGGAGTTAAAGCAACTGATTCTCGAGGAAGCCCATGACTCCAAGTACTCGATTCATCCTCGAAGCGCTAAGATGTATCAGATCTCAAGGAGAGATTCTCGTGGCCGAGTATGAAACGTGAAGTTGCCGAGCATGTTGCATTGTGCGACGTATGCCGTAGAGTCAAGGCAATGCATCGAGACCAAGCAGATTGCTACAAAATTACCAAGATACTCGAGTGGAAGTGGGAGGAAATCGAATGGATTTCATTACCGGTTTGTCAAGACTCAAGGAGGTTATGACTCCATATGGGTTATAGTGGATCGCTTGACCAAAGTAGCGCCCATTTTATCCCCGTGAAGACCACCTACTCGGGAGATAAATTAGCGTAATCTGTACATGATCAGATTGTCTGCTTGCACGGAGTGCCAAAGAGGATTGTATCGATGTGAGGTACCCAATTTACCTCAAGGTTCTGAATAAGTTGCATGAAGCCATGGGAACCCGCTTAAACTTCAAGATGATTTATCATCCACAGACGATGGATGACAGACCAAAGGGTCAACCAGACTGGAGGATATGTTGAGCTTGTACATTGGCTTATGCTACCTCTTGGGATAAGAGTTTGCCGTATGCCGAGTTCAGCATACAACAATAGTTATCAGGCCAGTTTACGATGTCACCTTTGAGGCAATCAGATGGTCGACCGCGACGCCATTGAATTGAATGAGACCATGAAGCGGCTGTCTTTGGGCCTCGAGTATTCTTCAAGAGGTCAAGAACAGATCGCCATGATTAGGGAAAGGTTGAAGATAGCCCAATCTCGACAAAAGAGTTATGTCGACAATCGCCGCCGAGATTTGAGTTTTGAAACTGTAAGACTTTGTATACCTCGTAGTTACGCCTCAGGGAGTTAAGAGGTTCCATGCCAAAGGGAAACTTGCACCCTGCTATGTTGGACCATTTAAGATTTTGAGCCGCAGAGGCGGGTTGCTTATCACCGGAGTTGCCACAAATGCTGGCGTGGAGTACATGATGTATTCCATGTGTCCCTGGCTTAAAGAAGTGTCTCCGAGTTCCTAAGGAATGCATAACTGCTAGAATCAATTGAGTTGCAAGAGGACTTGACTTATAAGGAGCATCCCGTGAGGATTCTAGACACAATGGATCGAGAACTAGAAACAAGTCAACCCGCTTTCAGAGAGTTCAGTGGAGCAACCACTTAAGAAAGTGAAGCGACTTGGGAGCGCTAAAAGGATTTGAAGAAAGAGTTTCAAACCTATTCCTTTAGTAGTCCCAATCTCTGTGACTAGATTCTATTAAGGGGGAGGTTTGTAACATCCCAAAATTTTGCTTTTCTTAAATTCATGTGTGATTTGGCACTTCTGGGTGAATTTTTGGAATTTTCTCGAATTTATTTGGATTTATTTGAATTTATTTGAATTTATTCCATTTTGAAATAATTAAAGAATTTAATTTTGCAAATAAAATTTTGTTGGAAATATTTTATTTGAGTCCAAAATGATCCAAAAATATTTTCCAGAATTTTTCCGAATTTTTCTCGAGTCATTTGCTATTTTTCATGAATTAAATGAATTACCGAATTATTTTAAATATTAAATCGCTGGAAAATCCAACTCGGTCAAGTACTGTTTCATCCTGACCGAAGTCGGACCTCGAACCGACCCGAGCCGCTTGGCTCAACCAAACCAGCCTCAACCCTAAGCGATCCCGACTGGTTGATCAAGATCCAACTACCGAGATCCGCCTCGACTCGACCGAGCCGTAGTCCGGATCGACTTTGCCGGCCGCGATCGTGGCCGCTTATTGTGCCAATGTGACGGCCACGATTCGTTGCCCTTCCGAGTCCGAAGCCGACTCGCACCGCCGTGCCATTGTAGTAAATTAGGTTTCCGTCAGACGGACGAGGTTATTTAATGCCCGGCATACCCGAGGACCGCCGTGATCCCGCGCCTCCCTTCTCTACTTCACCGAGGCTAAGTCGCCGCCGCTTAGTCAGTGCGAAGCTCGCCAGAAGCTGCGCTGGCCGCCCGCCACGGTCTTGCTTGCTCTCCGCCGTCTCGCCGCCCCGCGTTGACTCGTGATCCGACTCACCGCGACGAGACGCACCGGCGATCTCTTCATCTCGCCGAGCAACCCCGAACGCCATGGCTCGCTGTCGTTTTCAACTCCGCAGCTGCGCGCCACCACGGCCATCACCGCGAAGCTGCGGCACCGCTTCATCCGGACGGACGGTTGAGGTGAGTTCACGGTTCCAAACCCGACAGATCCGGGACCGCTGGATCAAGATCCAACGGGCCACACCGCCACGCGTCGAGCAAAGGCGATTATAGGATTAGATCCGACCGTCCGATTCTAGATCGAACGCCCACGAAAGCATCGAGTAGTTTCAACGTGTTAAACTCCCTGGATCCAATCCGCCGCTGATTTTCAAACCAACGGACGAGATCGCGCCACGTGTCGTGAAGTTGACCGACGCGGCCGGGCCGGGCCCACGCTGGCAGGCAGGGATTGCCGACACGCGGGGCCCAGGTCGAGGGGCCCGCGATGTCGCTGGCTAACCCAGCCTTGCCGTACCGACGCCGCCGATGACGCCACCCGAAAGCGGGCCCACATGTCACCACGTGAGCCGTGGACCGAGTCCACCGTGGACCCGAAAGCCGAGCGTGACCGAGCCCATGGATCGCCGACGCCAACAGCCAATCAGAGCTGCCACGCGTCCATGCCGACGCACAATTAATTTCCGAAAGAAAATGATTTATTAATTCGAATAATGATTTCAAATTTAGATTCAAACTTCAAACGCTTGTAACTTATGCTTCAACTCCGATTTGAGTTTATTCAAATTTCTAAATTTGTATAAAATTGAGATCTACCTAAATATGAATTTTATTTAATTTTTGACTAAAGTTTTTCTCTGTAAAATTATTTAATTGATTATTTAAACTTTAAATAATCATAACTTTTATGCTTTTAACTAAATTTGATTTATTTCCAGTTTCTAAAAATCCAGAAAATTATGTTCTCTCTGTTTATGGATTTTATTTGGAGTTTTGGGGATCTTTTTGCCTAGTGTTTATTTGTGTATTTGCTATTTGCACGCTTTTACGAGTAGACGTTGAAGTGCCTAAGGATTCAAGGAGAAGTGTTGACTCAGATCCAACTCAAGACCAAGAGCAAGTGCTTTTTGAAGGCAAGTTGTGCTTTGACCATGTTGATCCTATTTCAAATCTATTTTGATTTAAACTATTGCATGCTAGTTCAATTAGAAAGATATTTTGTTTAAACATGGGGTTAGATAAATACCAATTTGCTATATGACACCTTGATTACTTAAGTATGTGCCATGACCCTTTGTCACCCTAGTTGTGGTTTACTAGTTGACATTATTAAATTGCCAACATGGGTTTAGATCGTTGTAGTATGTCGCTTAGACCTGCCACGTGCTCATAACATGATTTTGGATAATCAAATGCTAATATGGACTTAATGATATATTGAACCTGTTTTGGAAAGTATCATGTGAAGTTGATGGCACGTGGTGCATGGTAATCAACTGGGGTTTGATAAACGCTGATCGGGGCATGTGGCAAGAGTAATCGTGTGGCATCGGGATGATGATTTGGTTTTTCGGGTAGTCTTGCCCTGGTCACTCTAAGGACTTAACCTTGCAAGCCTTTGAACTCGGGTCATACTTGCAACCACATGGCCGAATGGGACGGCCCTAGTTGACTAAGTCGCCTAAGGACTCACTTGTGGAGCCTCAGTGGTGTCGGGCTACACCTTTGTGTGATTGTACGGGGAGCGTATCGTGGTCGTGGGCCGATACCCATCTAACGGTGTGTTGGTCCCATACTTCGCCTTGGCTAAGGGAAGGGATGGTGTAGAGCACTCAACCGAGAGGACCAATCGTGTTGTTTGAGGCTTCCGGAAGGCTTTGCTACGGAACTCGCCTTTGTGGTGTGTTTGACCAGATCTTGTGGGTAAAGTGCATAACCTCTCGCAGAGTGTAGAATCTATTTGAATAGCCGAGTCCACTGGTGATCGACATTGCTCTAGAATTACAAATAAGGGTTAGATTTTCTGAAAATAACTTGGTTTTGAAAAGATGGGTTGGTTTAACAAGGAAGATAATGGAATTATGGTTTAGGATGGGAAAATGTTTGTTAAACTTCTTGAAAAGTTATTTATGCTTTACTCATTTCTACCGCTTTGAATCTACTTATATTACTTTTCAAAAGTCAAGCATCGCAAATATACCTTGAGCTATTCCTTTGTACCAAGCCATGCATATAGTATACTAGCCTGCATTCTCAGGGTAGATGACTTGTCGAGTACCAAGTACTCACCCTTGCCTCAACACAATACCGCTGAAGAGGAGACTACGCCGGCCGGAGGAGGATTTCCAAGAAGACCTGCCTTACTTAGGGATGCGAGCCCACTGTTGCACCTGTGGTATAATCGATGGCGCCACTAAGTTTATTTGATTTTCCGTCAAGTTATTTCTCTTTAATAAGTTTCGCCTTGCAAGGCATAGTATTTGTAATTCCTCGCCATAAGGTCGGTGCAACCCTTGATTATTTAAATAAAGTACTTTGATAGTATCGTTTGGTATGATTGTGATATATACCGATGTTAAGACTGTGTGCACTAGCGCGTTCCTGGACTAGTGCTGAATACACAGAGGGTCCGGATTTGCAAATTCGGGGTCCCGACAATTGGCCTGCACTTGGTAACCTGTCGGGCCTATCCATCAAAGGATATAAAGCCTGCATCCACTGCTTAGAGGAAACGAACAGCAAGTACCTAAAAAACACTCGAAGGGTTGTGTACATGGGCCACCGTAGATTCCTCCGTACGAAGGACCCGTTAAGGAGGAAGGGTGAGAATTTTGATGGGACGGAAGAGAAACGTAAGAAGCCCCCGCATCGCAGTGGGGCTCTTGTATTTTCTTTGGTAAACGATCTGAATGTAGTATTTGGAAAAGGTCCAGGTAGCAAACCTGTCCCGACAAAACAAGGTCACACAAAGCCCATTTGGAAGAAGAAGTCAATATTTTGGGACTTACCTTACTGGAAAGACTTAGAGGTTCGACACTCACTGGACTTAATGCATATCACAAAGAATGTCTGCGTGAACCTGCTAGGCTTCCTAGATATGTATGGCAAATCAAAAGATACACTTCAAGCACGAAAGGACCTACAATTTCGGGAATCAGAACGACCTACATCCGGAAATGAGAGCGGAAGGACAAGATTACCTCCACCCCGCGAGCTACACTCTGAACAAGGAAGAGAAAAAAATATGATTAAGTTCTTGAACAAGTGTGAAGGTCCTTCGGATACTCCTCGAACATAAGGAGACTCATAAACACAAAAGAGAATAAAATCGTACACATAAAATCCCATGATTGTCACGTGTTGATGACACAGTTGCTCCCAGTGGCCATGCGAGGTATTCTGCCGGACTGGGTACGAGGGACAATCATAAAGTTGTGCTTGTTCTTCAACGCGGTGTCGCAGAAGGTCATCGAGCCGAATAAGTTATGTAATCTGCATGACGACATGGTCAATAGTCTGGTTAGCGTTGAGATGATCTTCCCTCCATCATTCTTTGATATTATAGTCCATCTCATGGTCCACATTGTTAAAGAGATACAAATTCTCGGACCCGTGTTCCTCCACAATATGTTCCCTTTCGAGAGGTACATGGGCATCCTAAAGAAGTATGTTCGTAACCGATCTCGTCCAGAAGGCTGCATTGCGCAGGGTGTCGGCATAGAGGAGGTGATCGAGTTTTGTGTTAATTACATTGATGATCTGAATCCGATTTGCATTCCTGTATCACGCCATGAGGGGAGGCTACGGGGAAAAGGGACTTTAGGGAGAAAAGAATCCTATAACGTTGATCTACTTTCATTTAAACAAGCACATTTCACAGTATTGAAACAAGCAACTATAGTGGCTCCATATATGTATGATTACGAGATGAGTCTACGCGCCCAATACCCAAAGAAGTCAGATAAGTGGATCGCAGTCGAGCAAATGGATCATTTCGGTGGTTGGTTACAAAAGAAACTGTTGGGCAACCAGACAGATGATGAACAGTTGAAACTCTTGGCTCGGGGACCATCCACAACAGTCGTATCATTCTAAGGGTATGAGATAAATGGGTACACATTTTACACAACAGCCCAGGATAGCAAGAGCACTAACCAAAACAGCGGCGTCCGTATAGATGCCTTGGACAAAAATGGAAAGATGGATACCTATTATGGTTTCATACAGGAGATTTGGGAGCTCGAGTACGGACCTTTAAAAGTCCCTCTGTTTCGGTGCCAATGGGTCAAACTGGCAGCCGTGGAGATCGATGAGTACGGTATGACAACTGTGGACCTCAAGCAAGTGGCCTATAGGGATGAACCATTCGTGCTCGCTAATGATGTGACACAAGTATTCTATGTGATGGACATGGACAAAGAAATGTAAAAGCAGAAGGACAAGCCTACTAAAAGGAAGAGGCAGCATGACAAATCTACCGAAAACATAAATCAAAATGAGAAGACTAGCAGTAGCGATCAACCAAGGTGCCACGTGGTTCATTCAGGTAAGAGAAGGATTGTCGGAGTTGAGGGCGTCACGGACGAAGAAGAGTATAATCAATTCGATGAGCTGCCTCCTTTCACAATGGACATAGACAGTAGTGACCTGAATGATACAGAGGACTCTCCTTACGTACACCGCGATCATAATGAAGGATCGTTTGTAAAAACAAAGTATGTTAGCAAATAAGTCCAACCTTGTTGTATAGTCCGTTGTTACAAGTTATAGTCTATCACTGATGGATGCTTAGTTTTCTTTTTCCATGTTAAATCTTGTCTACTGTGTTCCCATGCTACTAAATTGTCTATTGTGAATGGATCACTTTGCTTTCTTTTCGTGTAATAGACTACTAACATACTAGTTGTGTATTAATAACCTTATTTTATTTTTTGTAAATCATTTTAGTGTGGAATAATAATGATTTATTATTATTTATTAAGCAAAGAAGCAATAATTGAATTTATGTAACAAGGTGAAAATTTGCATTGGAATTATAAGAGTGCAAAAATTACTTTATTTTTAATATTTTTAATTTATTTTAATAACCTTATTTTATTTTTATATTTTTAATTTATAAACTAATATTCTAAAGAATATATAGATTTTCAATATTATTGTTGAATTGTAGAAGCTATAAAAGGAATTTATAAATGACTAGTAATCTTATTTTATTTTTTTAAAATCATTTTAGTGTGGAATAAGTATAATTTATTATTTTTTATTAAGCAAAGAAGCAATAATTGATTTTTCTTTCATTTTATTCTAAAGAGATTTTGAATTTAATTCTAATCAGTACCGGTTGGTGTATTTAACCAGTACTGATGTGATCTAATCAGTACCGGTTGGATACACCAACCGGTACTGACAGCTCCTAGGTTTTCCTTCTTGAGTCAGATGTGGAATGATCAGTCCCGGTTGGTGTATCCAACCGGTACTGATGTGTATATCAATCCCGGTTGGATACACCAACCGGGACTGATGGTGCACCTATAAACCTCACTGCCGCCATTTCTTCCCCACTTTGGTGCTCCTCCCGCCCGATTTTCTCCCATTTCCTCCTCCTGACGCGCGCACCGCCGCCACCAGAGCCTGTGCCGGCGTCGGAAGCCCTCCCGGAGCTCGCCCGACCGCGCCGCCCCGAGCTCGCTTTCGACGACGCTGCCCCGAGTTTCGCTCGATCGCCGCTGCCCCGAGCTCGCCCCGACGGCGCCACTCCTCCCGAGTCGCCTGACGACCAAGGCTGGTCCGTAGCTCGCCTCGATCAAGGCCTGCCCCGAGCTCGCCTCGACGGCGCCGCCTCCCGGAGCTCGTCCGATCACACGTCGGAGACCGCTCCCGCTCGCCGCTTCTTCCCTCAGACCCGTGGAGGTTATAGCTCGCTGCAGCCCTTACTCCTTGTCCTCCCTTCTCTCTGGTGTACATGTATGGTGTAGATTCATGTTGGATTTGCTAATTGGAGGAAAATGTGTAGGATATAGTGAGCTATTTCGGTTGTGATCTTGTTCATGTGAATATTGAATGAATGCTAACATGATGTTGTACTGATCAATTAGACATTAGCTAGTATTGTTTCAGCAATTAGAGCAATTAGACCATTACATTGTCACTTTGCCAGATTGCAACGTTCCCGCCAAGGGTGAAAACTGTAGTAACCTTACCCAATTGGCACTGCTCATGTGAATATTATCGCAAAATGTAATATATTTGAATTGGCACCTGTATAGAATCGAAACTTTTTGGTATATGTTGCAGTTGTAATATATTTGCAATGTCAGGCCTTGTATGCAAAATGATGTAAGTTCCAGTTGCAGTAAATGATCTAGAGACCGTCGATTTATGTATCATTGATTACATTGGTGAAGAAATGGTTACTCCAGAGATATATTATCAATTGTCAATATCTGTTCTTTTCCATGTGGTCAATTTCAGGAATGTGATAAACCGGCAATTGTAATCCCGAAAACACTTTTTTTGTTTACCGAATTTCTATGAAGCAATATACCATCCAAGCAAAAAGAAAAAAAAACTTTGTTGAATCTTACTCGAAATCCTCGAAACCATAAAACAACCCATGCAGATAACCCTTAGGTTGTGTTTGGCTCGAGAGGTGAGGAGGAGTGTTATGTGATATATGGATGCATGCTACACACTTGTCTCTTTCTTGTCTTATCAGATAGATTCAAAGTATATGTAACCATAATGATTCAAATCTCTAATTTGTAAATTGATAATTTTTCAGCATTCAAAATTTTTGAAAAGGGCTTTGGATCTAGTTTGCAAGTGTGGGAGCATCACTCAGAAAGCATCAAATGTAAGTTCATGGGGATCCTTAGTGAATTATATGTAAAATGTTATGTATATGTGAGATGTGTCAGATGAGTAATTATATGTAAAATGTTATGTATATGTGAGATGTGTCAGTATATGTGAAATGTGAAATGTATAAGTAGAGTTGGTCTAATCAGCATTTGTTCCTTGCCGTCTTCCACGCCGTTAATTTTCAGTGCCTTCTTCTAGCCTAAGAAACAACGATGGACGGCGAAGGATTTGATCAAGAAGAATTTATGACAAATTTGATTGTGGGAGATGGTGGTTATGAGGCCGCAGAGCACGATGAGGCCGCAGAGCACGATGAAGCCGCACAGCACGATGAGGCCGGAGAGGTAACAATCAATCACGTTAATGATTGTCGATTTCACTATCATGCTAAGCCAACATTTTGACCCATTCATGATTGTACCATGCTTTCAGATCGATCAACCAAGCAGGCAATCACGACAGCGAGGTCCAACCAAGAAGCCGAAGGCAAGATATATTGTCACCGAAGTCAACGAGAACGGCCAACCTCAGAAACCCTTGACGGTGATTGGGCCGTTCAATTCGGCATGCGGCGTCCACGTTAGGGACCACGTGCCCATTAGCATAGCAAAATGGGATCAGGTTCCTGAAGATACGAAAAACATGCTTTGGAACGATGTCAGAGAGACATTCACCTTCCCCCAAGGGACCGAAGAGAAGGTGAAGAGTTACACTCTCAAGAAGATGGCCATCGCATTCCAAACTTATAAAAAGAAGTTGAACATAGAGTATATCAAGGAGAATCGAACGCCCGACTTCAACAAGTTCCCGAAGTTGCAAGATCACTGGGAAGCGTTCGTGAACTACAAGACTTCGGAGGAAGGTCAAAGTTTGAGTGAGAAGAACAAGCTGAATGCACAGAAGAAGAATTACCACCACCGACTCGGCCCTGGTGGTTACCGCCAAGCAGTACCCAAATGGGAGAAGAGGGAGCATGACCTGCTAGCGAAGGGTGTCACACTCGCAACAATGGAATGACCTGACAGAGCAAAGCATTGGTTCTATGCTCACAGCGGTGGCCTCGATGATAACGGCAATGCGGTGTTTGGGGAGGTGCTGAGAGATGTAGCCAAAAGGCTTGTGTAGTCCATCGAGGAGACTTCCCAAGGTAGCTTCGTGCCAAACAGGGAGAATGACGAGCTAACAAGGGCTCTACAAAACCCGGAGCACCCTGGACGTACACGAGGAGTTGGCGTCGTCCCGTGGAAGGTTGGTTTCGCTCAGGACGCCGAGACCTATAGGAGTCGGATGAGAAGCAAGGCTCGACATGCACAACAGCTTAGTGCGCTTGAAGAACGCATGACTCAAATAGAGGAACAGTTAGCCCAGAGCCAACAGCGGGAGACGTGCCAGGAACCTCCCATAGGTCCTAACATCATCAGCCCCACCGGCAATGGAGCAACCGCTCCGGTGGCTGCCGAAGCGGACTTGGACAGGTATCCCGTAGATGACATCAGGCAGCAGACACCTTGTGAGCTGCATGTCGGGGCGCGAAACCTCTCCTTGAAGGCGGCGCATGGCATGGTTCACCCAGTGGAGCCGGGGCAGCTCATCCATGGCCAACAGATACCGTCAAACTACTCCAAGGTCTCGGTGGAGGAGGTTTGCCCAGGGTACGAGGACCTTGAGCTTGAAATTCCCGGAGGTGACAGGAGTACGAAGCTAGGAGAGGCGGTACACACTTTCATCCTATGGCGCAAATGGCACATAATTTTTCGAGATAACATGGATGTGTCCTCTCTGCGAAGAAGCCCGACTCCTACACCACTTCCCGCACACCCAAGCCCAAGAAGAAGCCCAACTCCTACACCACCTCCCGCGCACATAAGCCCTAGGAGAAGCCCATCTCCTCCCAAGAAGGCCCCGACTCCTACACCACCTCCCACGCACATATGCCCTACGAGAAGCCCGTCTCCTCCCAAGAATGCGTCGACTTCTACACCACCTCCCGTGCACTTAAGCCCCACAAGAAGACCGTCTCCTCCCAAGAAGGCGCCGACCAAAGGAAACAAGCCAGCTCAGCCAGCAGCTCCCAAGAAGACGAGGTCCTCCACCCAATCCAAGAAGTTGCGTCCACTTTCGAAGCTGGCGTACAATATGACTGATGAGGAGACCAATAAGATTGTACAAGGTGAGGTAACTGAATTTTTTAGACCCAAGTCACCAAAGAAGAAGGTTCAACCTGGCACGAAAGAATTTCACAAAGGCTTGAGGACTATTACAAATTTGGAGGATCAAAAAGAAATGCCTCGCCAATCAAACTACGAGCGCACATTGCGAAAGGAATGCCATAAGAAGATGACAGCTGAGGAGAAGGAGAAGGAGAAGGCTAAGGCGATGCTACAATTCTTTGATGAAACTGGCCTTGACCCAAATCAAATATTAGGCACAGTAGAGATTGAGTATGCCCAAGTAAGATGGCCATTTACATTGGGTGGATCATTGGTCAGGCGTGAGGAGCTGCTCTAGCTAACGACAAAGATGCGGCAATTCCATGAATGGTACTTGGACGCGACCAAGCATGGTCTACAGTTGTTTGCTATCAAGTACAAGGATCAAGATTTTTTTCACGGTGACGGTGAATTTTTTATCGAATGGCACGTCATGTATGATCTATACCAGACAGACGCCCTTAGCGCGTCCTTGCTGGGTTGGTGGACTCTGTAAGTGTCTTATTTACAAAAAACCATCGTGCGTGCCCTTGTAGAGTACGGACCTTGCAAGCCTAACTAATTTCTTCTTATGTAGCATGGAGATACAAAGATGCCGAAGGGATCAAATTTTTGACATAGGATTCATGGACCCAGTAGTTATCAACGAGACAACCGTTAGATACAGCCCAAGCGAAACACAGACTAACGTATACAATGCGCTAATGGGACATCAATATAAGTCAAGGATATATCTACCCTACGCACATGAGTATGTGTTTTCGTACCGCCTTGTTCTACTCCTTTTTCATAACACTATGTTAGAACTAATTAGTTATCTATGTTGACATATGTATGTACAGTTTTCACTGGATTCTTATTATGATCGAGCTAGATCATAGTCGGATCACAATTATGGACTCGAGAAGGAAACTAGTTCAAACGTATCAAACCTTTATCGATTTGCTCGACCGGTATTAATTCTTGTTCCTTTCATTATTGTATTACTTCTATTTCCTTCCATTTGAAACAAATTCTAATCATGTACAATTGGTAATCACATGTGTAGTGCATTCGCACAGTTTCGTGCTAAAAATAGGGGCGCATTCAAGGAGAAATTTGAAATTACAACAGCCTCTCAAGTACGTATATCATAATGCTATCTTTTTGGTTAGTTAAGTTAATTTCCTTGCATTCATTTCACGCTTTCAACTTTTTCAACCGCAGATCTTGAGTCAGTCGGCGGGCAACAATTTATGCGGTTACTATGTATGTGAGTTTTTGCACACCCAAACAGGAGCCGCTGACCGCATGCTAAAAGGCGACAAGGGGGTGAGTAAATATAATTACTACCTTTAATGATGTATATTACTCCTTACATCTTGTATAAATTCAAGGATTGATTTGTTAATGACTTAACGGCATGTGTCTCAATATTTGGCGGAACAAGGTTCGGAACTCTCGCCAGCGCGAGTGAGAGCAATTCAAGAACAACTCGTTGGTTTCATTTACGATGAGGTTGTAAATCCAAAAGGCGAGTTCCACGAACCAAATTTTAACAGGTGGGGCCCTTCGATAAGGGCCGGTGAACTGTCATTCTCGACATCTACGGCTAGCAAGAGCGATGCACGTAAAAAATCCCAATGAACAGAAGGAAAAGAAATACTTGAGTTGTAATTAAAGTTGTGTACATATTGTAGTACATTATATGTAATTAAATTTGTTAATGAATGTACAGTGATTTCATTATCAGGCAAATGTGCATGATTGATTATATGTGTTTTAATTCGTTGTGATTTAACACACACACACATATATTATATATAATAGCCAGTATTGGACACACACATATTTACATATATATTATATACAACCCATCCGTACCGGTTAGATAAAACAACCTCAGATCGATGAGGGCTCATCGTAACCGGTTGGAGACACCAACCTGCATCGATAAGGTCCATGGTCTCACGATGCGCTGCGCGGTGACTACCAACCGATCTTGATACTCTATCAAGATCGTGAGGGAACCGTGACTGATGCCCTTGAGCATCAGTCCCGGATGGCCTGTACCGATTCAAAAATCGGTACTAAAGGCTCTTTTAAACCGGTACTAAAAGCCCTTTCCGTAGTAGTGACATTGACTCGAATTTGTTAGTTTTAGAGGTTTAAATACCTGATTCTGTATTCAAAGAGTGTTCAATGGAGTTTTTTTTAAGTATTCAGTGGCGTAAAATAGACTTATTAAAAAAACCATGTGAGTTATTTATGCATGAGGGTCCCTGAATTTTTTCTCCCGTTGGCCACAGTCCTTGAAAGTTCAGCTTTAATCGACGGTAACAGTAACTGGTGACTTTAGAGGTAGCTTCTATGTCACGTCCAGTATACATATCGGATTCATTGTGGGACTCAAGTACAATTTTGACCATGCCTGTTCCTTGGTCTTGGCAGAACACAATATGTTGCATTCGTACAAACGACAAGGCGCACATGTTATTACATATATTTACTACAATCCAACAGAGCTCACCAATACTTGCATAATTGCATTCGTACAAATGACAACGCACAGCTAACTAAGAAGATGTGCACTTTACAACAACATCAGCACAAATTATTTTGATAAAGCCATATATATGCACAAACCATACTAACAAAAAACAACAACTTTGTCTTACTTGTAAATCACAGCGTATACGCTCATCGAAACAATTATAATACATGACTCCACGTACCAGAAATCAACACAACCAAATCGAACCGTCACATCAGATTTCATCCAGATTTAGATTAATATATCTGATCCATCTCATCCATAGCAAAGATTTAGGTTTTATATGCAATGCTGGGGGCTAATTGGCCAAATTAGATGTGATCGAGGTAGTACCGTAGTAGGTTTGGTGCGCAAGTGGGTTGGTGCTTCCCTCTGGTGGCGGTAGAAATTAGAGAAAAAGCTACTCCAATCAAAGGCACAACACAAACAAAAGACAGCCCACAAACACTAAGTTTTTGCACTTTTGCCAAACCTGGTCCCTTCACTTTTTTCCTCCCGGCCGTTGTAGTGGGCTGTTAGCCAGCTAATAGTACAGATTGGTACTATTAATTACATGCGTGTTTCAGTTTCCTGTTCTGCGAAAAGAAAAACAATGGGAACATGCACACTGCAACACAAACTCCATGATATGTAGAGGCGTTTTTATCATGTCGCTACACCGTTGTAAAGAGAATTTTTTTTAAATAATAATATTTTAATCGATATTTACAGAAATAATATGCCGAAAATAAAAATAGCAAAACTACCCCTGTGTTCATTTGAATTGGCGACAGGGTCCTGTCGCCATTTGAAATGGACACAGGGGCTCCTATGTCCATTTCAAATGGCGACAGAGGGTAAAATCGGAATTTCCCCGTCTTGTCACCTCACACAGGCAGCAGTGGGATGCTCCCTGTCGCCATTTGAAATGGACATAGGAGCCCCTGTGTCCATTTCAAATGGCGACAGGACCCTGTCGCCAATTCAAATGGACACAGGGGGTAGTTTTGCTATTTTTATTTTTGACATATTATTTATGTAAATATTGATTAAAATATTATTATTTAAAAAAAAATTTCGTTGTAAAGACGTTATTTTTAAAAACGCCACATACGCGTCTTCCTATGTATGGTCTGGTCGCTCCGATGATTCATTAAAAACAAGCACCTCTATATTCTTTTCGGTATTACATACATATAGATGCGTTAAATTGTGGTACTAGTATACTATTAGTGACGGTTTTATCTAAAAATCGTTACAAATACTCCTATTATCAGTGGTTGTTTTTAGTTACAACCGTCACAAACAATGGATCAGTATCAGTTTACAAATAAAAACCGCCACAAATAATCTTCCCACCATTTTGAATTAAAAACCGCCACTAATAATTCTATTTGTGGCGGTTCCAAAAAAACTGCCACAAATAGGGTGTTACATATGTGCTGTTTTGTAGTAGTGTTATATGCATCTCTTTTAACACATATTAATCATCGATAAAACACCTCTAGAGAGTTGGAAAGCATCTTTAAAAATGTTAAACCGCAACAAAAAAATTTCAGCCGAATACAGGATAAAATGCTACATGTCTCGAAAATATCTTAAAATCGTCTCAAAACCGTCTCTAGCATACAAAATTTTGGGATGATTTTTAAAGTATCTTCAAGAAGTTCCTCTAGGCTGTAAAACTCCTGATTCTAGAGACAGATTAAAAAGCGCCTCTAGAAAATTGTTTATACGGGAGGTTTTTCTTGTAGTGTGTATGGGATGGTGAAAATTTTGGTCTAGTACAATTATTTGGTGCCACTCTGCCTCATGTGTGCACTGTGTCACTTGCGTGATTACTTCTTCCGATCCTTTGGTTACACTTGATTTCATACAGCAAAGTGTTAATTGTGATTACTTGTGCTACTATTAAGAAGTTCAAATTGGCAACAGTTATCTCCTAGCTTTCTTAGGTTGGCCTTTCCAAAAAGGAGGCTGAAGAAGAGAGCAAAGGTACTGAAAGCAACAACCAATTTTGTATGCAATTATTTGCTGTTTCCTAGCTATCTTCCGATGGAGTAGTCCAAACCATGGAAGGGTTTTTTTTTTGTCGCCTCTCTTCAAATAAGCAACAAAAATCCTGAGAGAGAATGCTACCTTCGCTTCTATGATATACTCCCTCCAGTTTGATAATAGATGTCGTTTTGGACATCGACACGGTCTTCAAAACACAACTTTGACCGCTAATTTTTATTATAATATATTTATAAAACCCAATAGAATTATAATATTATGAAAGTACTTCTCGAGACAAATCTACACATATAATTTTCATATATCCAATTTAAATATTTAAAAATATATCAATAGTCAAAGTTTTAGAAGTTTGACCATCACTATGTCAAAAACGACATCTATTATCAAACTGGAGGGAGTACCAGTTTTGTTAGTTGGGCAGTTTAATTGACCTAAGGTACTAACAAAAACCCTGAGAAAATAATGCAATTACATTCACCGAATAGGGTTTTTTTTTTACGAGGACACCAAATAGGTTGTTTATATTCTTTTTCCATGCAACCAAACAGCCCCTAACGTTCTTCCTCCAAGCACATATTTTTTGTCATATAGTAGATAACATATATACTATCGAGGAAAAGAATGACACGCACTGTTTAGCTTAGCTGTTCGATTGAGCTTATCCATAAGCTGCACCTTGCTAATGATTTGGTAATAAAATAACAAGGTGACCTTTGCTCTTTATGCAAGTATATTCCGGTGCACATTCCTTTCTGTCTTGCTTTGCCCTATTTGAGACAATCACTTCCACACTAAGCTCTATCCTGAGGCCAGTGGGTTTGGTTTGGGCCTGGCTTTTCGTCGTCCCCTAATTTTTGTATCATTAGCAAAATATTATTGGGATTTAATTGTATGTCATGCAAGCACACATCACTTATGAATCGATTTTTATATGATGGTACACCTGAGAAAGACAAACAAAGCTACGTATGGATTCAGTAAAGCCACACACGAACTCCTCTGGTTGTGGGGCATTGTTAATTAATTGCTCTCACCATCTCTCAGTTCTCAAAGCAGTTTCACAGAGGCTGGATCTCTTTGTGCTCTCTCCACTAGAAAAAAGTGGAAGAAAAAGGCTGCCATCTTTAATTCATATATATAGATATCCTTTTCTAGGTTCTTTAGTTCTTCTTTCTTGGCAAAAGGGAGGGGAGGGGGGGGGGGGGATTAATTTGTGAATATACCTAGTTACAATATAGTAGGTAATTAGTAATTCTTAACATAACACATTGCACAAAAACTACAAATGTGCAACCAACCTTGTATTGATAGCTGTAGAACAATGATAATACCAAACGAAAACAAAACCAAAATGTAAAAAAAAAAAATACACCCTCTATTTTTTTTTTCGGTGCATGGTTGATCTCGATGCACAATTTGTCACACACTACTGCAGCTGTTACAGCATATATACGTATTAATGTTGTTTGCATCATCGATAATCGTCCAAAAACACAAAAGGAAAGAATTTAAAAGAGTCATTTTTCATCATGGTAAGTACATACGAGATTTCCTTGTCTTCAGAAATGACCAAAGGTTAGTTGGCTTGGCACTCGTATTCACCTTCTTATATAGTGAATGCCAGAGTTTTTGACCTAAATTCAGAAAAAAGGAAAAGATTTCCTTGTCTTCTTTAGCCTCGTGGTCTGCAGCCCAGGAAAAGGAGGTTTAAAGGGCAAAAGATGGCGCCAAATACATGGAGAACGACTGAACAGGCAGGACTAAGCAGTGCGAGTTCTTCGCTTTTTTTTTCCCACCGATACTATTTTTTTCAAATATAGACGTGTAAACGAATTTGCATAACTAACATTCCCAACTGTGAAAACAGAAGCAAATAACATGTA
The DNA here is from genome assembly GCA_036346355.1 of Rhipidocladum racemiflorum. Classification (NCBI taxonomy): domain Eukaryota; kingdom Viridiplantae; phylum Streptophyta; class Magnoliopsida; order Poales; family Poaceae; genus Rhipidocladum; species Rhipidocladum racemiflorum. The sequence continues at coordinate 39,807,269 of CM070578.1, forward strand.
TCACTTATCGTACTTTCGTACCATAACGTCTCGTGTGTACCGTGGCAGATAACCATCCATATACCCTAAGCTCGGTAACAGCTGCCACGAATTGGGAGCTTCAGAGCTTGGCAAGTCCCTACCAAGCACATATACCTTGGTAGGTTGGCACAATTAAGTGACACATTAAGTAAGTGACTAATTAAATAAAGCGATTAATTAAGTGAGTGATTTGATGGGTGTGATGCCGAGCAAGGGGCTTGGAAGGCCATTGGGCCCCACCCTAGTCGCCCGACTTGTGAAGGCCGCTGCCGCACTTTTAGCGTTTTGCCACAGTATGGGAGTGTGGCAAATGATATGTATTACCTACCATTAATTTTGTGGTTAGGAATTTGATTAATTTTGTAAATTTATTCGTATAAAACCATATTTGTAAAAAAAAAAGAGTTGGTGAGGGAGGAAAGAGGGTAAAAAAAGCAACACTTCAGCAGAGCTAGCTACAGTAATCTTTACTAGTCTTTTCCCTTTTTCAGTTGAGCGCTCGAGCTAGGACTAGAGCAAATACATCCATCCATCCAACGCATGTGATCTGTCTGGGATAAGGCATCCATAGTGTACGGTGATTAGGTGATCCACGTACGCATAACCCTCCACAACGTACTACGTACCCTATACTACATGGTGGCTTGGCTGGGTCCACAGTTGCATGATAGTTCTCTATTTTTTCGAAATTTGCATTGTACTAGTCTTCATGATAATTATTTTTATGAAAATAGCCTCTACAGCGGTGAAATTGCAAAACTAGCCTCATGCAACGCCTCGCCCGCGCCATGTCAAGCAAATGGCCTGGGCGCTACACCGCCAAAGTAGCCCTCGAGGGCGCACTTAGCTGGTTTTTTTTGCTGAGCGGCTAGTTCTAAAAAAAATACATTATAATTTTATTAGGTTTTATAAATACATTATAATAGAAAAAATTGCACGACGACTAGTTCTAAAAAAATTAATTTTTTTGGATTACAACAGTGAAGAGTTATACCCTATATAGAAATGCATGAAATAATCTCATAAAATATGAACTAGAAAACAGCTTTGAACATTAATTTATATTATAATGTATATATAAAACCTAATAAAATTATAATATTATGAACATACTTTTCAAGACTGCTATATATATATATATATATATATATATATGATTTTTTTATTTTTGATACCGCAATTTTGTAGAAACTAGGAAGAACTGTACAAGGCAGGGAAGCAAACGGCTAAATCTAAAACATGATATCATATCAAGTGGCCATAGTTTCATGATAACAGCTAAGTACGATATCATATCAATCCTGTAATATATTTTTCATACTTCTAACTTCGTCCATGCATGACACCAGCCAGACGATTATCCATGCTACTTCTTCTAATGGATCGATAGCCCGATGGAAACCTTCCCCTAAGAATACGTCTTTTGTGCATCTTCATGTCTATCACGTGTACATCGATTTGATTATACTTTCACAATTTTGGAGTGCAACAATCAACAAAAAAAGCAACAACTATCAATTAAAATTCCACAATTTTACAGTACATCACTGAACCAAAAAAAACTTTAAAACTTTCGATCCAAATTCCCTAATTTTTTGCTACATCAATGAACCAAAAAATTCAAAAAATGTTGATTTAAATTGCCTAGTTTTGCAGTACATCATTTAATTAAAAAAAATCTAAAACTGCCAATTCAAACTCCACAATTTTCCAGTACATCAGTTAAAAAAAAAATTACACTATTAATTCAAATTCCATTTTTTTGCTAAACACAAAAAATTCAAATATTATCAATTCAAACTCCTCAGTTTTGCAGTACATCTGTCAACAGAAAAAATTAGTAAACTTTTTATTAACATTCCACTTTTTGCTACTCATCAATGAACCAAAAAAATTTTAAACTGTTGACTAACATTAAATAACATTGGTACACCAGTGAAGCAAATAAAATAAATAAATAAACAAATTATAAACTTCCCGCACCACATTGTTCCATTTCTCTTCCAACTATTTTTCATGCTATTGATTGGTTGTGAAAAACAAAATTCAATTATAAAAATAACACTCGAGCTATTACCAAAAATTTTCGTGTCATATTTTTTTACTGTTCTTATTTATATCCAAAAATTTCCTAGTTCATATTTTATGAGGTCATTTCATGCCTTTCTATTAGGGTATAACTCTTCATTGTTGTAGTCTCAAAAAATTTATTTTTCAAAACTAGCCATTGTGCAATTTTTTCTATTATAACGTATTTATAAAACCTACTAAAATTATATTGTATTTTTCAGAGCTAGCTACTCAGCAAAAAAAAAAAACTGCTTGGGTGCTACATTACCATGCATGGTACTGTAGCACCATGACTGCAGCATCCCCAGGGCGCTAGTATGGTGTGGCGCGGAGCTAGGGTGCTGCATGAGGCTACTTTTGCAATTTCGTCACTACGGAGGCTATTTTCGTAAAAATAATTATCTCAAGGGCTAGTACAGTACAAATTTCTTTCTTTTTGCCCTTAGCCCATGTTCTATTCTGATTTATATCTTTATCAATGATTTTTACAATAGTACACTATAAACAAAATAAATTAAGGAATATATCCTTGCATGGCTCGCATGTTAGCAACCCATCTTAGTGTTCACCTTTTTATCGAAATTCAAATGAATTTCCTGAATTTAGTCCTTTTTGCTCCCCCTCATAAAAAGAATTTCGTTCGGTTTACCGCTCAAATTCAAATTCAAAAAATAAAAAATTTGACAAAATTTATCAAAAAATTCCCTATAATTAATATTAACAGCCTTATGTCTTATGCTCTAAATATTTTTTGAAAAAAATGAATTTTGGAGACATTTTTTGAGCCATTCAAAATGTAGATAATAGAAAGGGCAAAAAAAAAAAAAGAAATTAGAAGTATTTTTAGTTTGAATATTTTTTCAAGTATGTCATATAGCAATATTTACATTGACATATTTTATTAACAATATTTGCTCAATTACATTTAGTAGCAATATTTGTTCATGTATGTCAAGAAGCAATATTTGTTGAAGTATATTTAGTAGCAATATTTGTTCAATTATATTTAGTAGAAATATTTATTGCAATATTTTTTGAAGTATATTTAGTATCAATATTTGTTTCAATTATATTTAGTAATAATATTTGTTGAAGTATATTTAGTAGCAATGGACGACACCCAAAAATGGTACTATTTGTTCATTTAGTGATATTTATATGAACAAAAATTATCCTGCTATGCTATATTTTAATATGTTAATGTTATCCAACATTGAAAATCTTACTTCTCGTTGTATGCATACATGAACTACCAAAACTTCTTTTTCATTACTATTTTCTTACATTTTAAATTTACGTTGAATTTTATCCTTACCCATCCATTATTATTTGACGTGTCTATTAATAACATGATATGACTATATTAGTAATTGATCCAATTATGTTGATTGATTTCCTTACGGATGGCCGACCTTTAAATGATAATGCTGATTTACCATTAAAGAGCTCTTGTTCGAACGGAACACAAAACATGCCATAGTTCATAAAGTATGTTTTTTTTACAAATTTTACAATATTTATTGCAATTTTTCCTATTTCTTAACCTATCACCGATTTTCGAGAAAAGCTATTTAAATTCTCATCTTTTCGAGTGAAATTCTCATCTTTTTGAGTGAACTTCGATCTTTTTGTTTGAATTTCAATCTGCTGTTTGATCTGATTTCAAATTCGTTTGACTTTCAAAACTTCAGTTTTTCCTCAAATTTTGTTTCAAATTTCACGAATTTTGCTACCACTCGCTTGTCAAAAAATAAGGTCGAAATGGTATTGTTAACCCTAATACATATCCTCACCTTATTTTACGTCCCCCAACTTGTCGCAACACACACACACACACACACACACTATCATTTTCCCTCCCTGTTTTTACACTCCTTCCTGTGTCGTGACACGCTAGTTTGATGGTTGAATCTAGTCGGAACTAGAGGTGGGCGTCATGCCATGTCGAGCCAACCTGGCACAGGCCCATCGTGCTTCAGGTCTAAACTGTGCCAGGCCGTGATGGCCCGTTGTGCCCGCCGTGCCATTCCAGCCACGCCCGGCTCGCCTTCGGCGAGCCCAGGCACAGCCCATTTGCGTTTTATACCTGCTTCATGCTTTGTTGGCCCAGGCCCAGCCCATTTACACTATCGCAATGAGATCAACAAACCCAGAGATGCATACAGTTGATGCAATGGACACAAATATTGGGGTAAAATAAGTAAATTATATTCAATCTTGAACATGTACAGAGTTACTGCCATGTTAAAAACCTTACACCCCGGTGTGGGGTACCCCCGTAAGGAAAAGAGTACAATAAATATGTATATATACATTAATACATATACTACCCGATGTTGAGATTGTCAAAGTCGGCTACCACATCCATAATCTCCGGATCCTCAGGCTGATGTTGTATCCTGTCTTCTACACGGTCCTAGTCCTTTAGGCAATTAATTTCCTCAACCATCTTAGGTCTGAGAGAGGACCTCCTCGACTCAAATACCCTGCCCACTAAACTGAAAGTGGCTTCCGATGAGACAGGGACATTAGAACCATAAGTACATCTCGTACAAAATAAGATAGCACATGGTAAATACATTGGTTATTCTTCCACCACAAGAGCAAGTTGAGTTGATTTTCCTTATCTATGTCAAGGTTGGTCTCCACGAAAGTCATATCGAGGTAGTGGTTGAGTTCTACTCATGGATTCCATATCGACCTGCTCAGCGATTGGGAAGACGAGCTGTAGGATCGAAGTATACGAATATAGCAATCAGAGGGGGGGTGAATGATTGTGCGGAAGCTAAAACCAAATTCTTGACCTATTAAAAGTTCACCCCAAAACAGAACCAAATAATTGCCTCGTTTTCGACAAAAACAGAATGACAGAGGTTTGGTAAAACGAGAATTCCCGGAGATCCAACCGTCGAAACGATCTGAAATTTGGACACAAGAAACTAGATTCCAATACGAATCGAACCCAAAAAGAATCAGCTCGATCGGACTTACGGATCAAAAGTTATGAGCTTCGCAAGCTTGCTGATCCAGAACTTGACGAGAATCAATCTAATCAAAACTTCAAGGTTAAACAAGAACGACAAAAGATTGATCAACTAGACTTTGAGAAACACTAGATCAATACCCTAGAGAGGTTTTTGATGGATCAAATCAAGATAAAACTTGAAGAACAAAAACCAATCTAGAACTAGAACAAGCATGCAAACAAGAACCAAAACAGAAAATATCAGAGCGACGTGGTTATCAGAGCACGCAAAAATCTTGGAAGAATTGATCTTTATTTCTTGTCTAAAATACTCTCATCAAAAGAGTACAAACCCTAAAACCAAGCTCAAGGCTTGATGCGCTCAGCTCTACTTGGTTGGATTGCCCTTCAACAGGAGACACCCCTCCTATTTAAAGGAGCAAAACACAAGGAGTTCTCAATACAATTCCTAATCTAGAAGGAGTCCGTATTCAACACAACTCCTCTTGGCCCAACCTGGCCGAATACAACTCTTGCACGCCGTATGGCAACCCTACCATACTCACGTGACTAACACTTTGCACGCGTATGGCCACCTGCCATACTCACGTGACTAACACTTTGCACGCCGAATGACCTCCCGCCATTCTCACGTGACTAACCATTCTTCATGTGCACCATTCTCTTAGCCCGAACGCCCCGCATGACATCCTTGACCACCAAGACCTCGGTTCCTCCTGAACCTAGTCCCGAACCTCGGTTCCTCCATGAACCTAGTTCCGGTCCCGCCATCGACCACATTCGCTCTCGAGCAATACCGCACATGAACAAATCACAAACAACTCCGAGCACAAGTCCACGACTTGACTCACATCAATCCATGCAAATACTCACACGAGCATTGCATAAAGTCCACTTCAAAACTCACATCATGAAATCATCACAAATTTCATAATCTCAAGGTCAAACCGTTTCAATTCTTTCAAAACCTTCAAATCGAAAGCAAAACATGTTCACAACGGACCAAAAATAAAAACCCTAGAAAAGTCCATTCACGACGGACAAGAAATCTCTGTCCCAGTACATGTGAAACTCTCGGTTCCAAGAAGAAAACATTCCGTGAAAACATGTTCACAACGGACCCAAAAACTTTGTCCGCTGTACATGCGAAAACAATCCTCAAAAAGCCATTCACGATGCACTCCAAAACTTAGTCCGTTGTACATGTGAAACTTACTGGTTTCTTGGAAAATTGAGTTTGGCTCAGAATCTCAAAAGCATGTCCACGATGCACTCCAAAAACTTGGTCCGTCAGACATGGGAAAGTGCCAAAACATGTTTACAAATGCATCAACAAAGTTTGTCCGTCAGAGATGGGAAACTTATCGCTTTTCTTTAAGTTTGGTCCGCGCCAAAGTGAAACTTACTGTTTCTTGTCAGATTGTCAAAACACATGAACAAACACATTTTTGCAAATTCAATTCTAAGTTAATTTTTCAGTTCAAAGCCAATTTTTCAACACATGATTTCACAATCTCCCCCTTGATGAAAACATTGGCAACACCACTTAGAATTGAATCATTTGGCATTCACTTTACAAAAGATTTTGAAATCCAAAGGATCAAGGACCAAAAAGAAAACACAGAATTCCCCCTTTGACCAAAATGCAAAACAAAATCTCCCCCTGAGAATGAAAAAGTGTGTGAATGTGCAATGTGCCCAAAAATTTCAAAATTCTCCAAAAACAACTCCCCCTTTTTCTTCTCCCCCTTTTTCTTAAACTTTTCAATGATTCTCAAATTTCTCCCCCTTTGACAATGGATTCATCAAGAGTAAAAGAAAGAACAGGTTCAAAATTTTTCCTGAAACAATGATTTCACCAAGAGAAACAAGGGAGTGCCAAGATAGGAAAAGATGAGCTCATTCGATCATATAACCTTATATATCACATAATATGCAAAATACATGATCTTGATGTGATTTTAACAAGTTAGGGAATGACATGCATCTCAACCTCAATTTAGTCAACTATAGCCAAGTACTAAGCAAGATCTTAGCAGAAAAAGCAAGACTTTAAAAATTGAAGCAACTAACAACTTAGGGCGAGCAAGTAGTTTCAACTCCAATCTAGTAGACCAATTTAATCTTTAAACAATAAGTTGCATGTGGCATGCTTGAAGCATACTTCTTTTATTTTCTAGGAGTGGCATGCTTGAAGCATACATCTTATCTTTGAGGGAATAGCATGCTTGAAGCATACATCTTATCTTTTAGGGAAAGCATCCTGAAGCTCAAAACTTGAGGCTTTTGCTTTTAACAACCCTTTTTTATTGATTCCCTTTTCTTTTCATTTTTCTTTGATTATAAACATGCAAAAGTGATTAAAAGGTCTTAGGAAAGAGTAAAGTTGAAACCACACTTGCTTCATAGCCCAAATTTGTCAAGAGGATTCAATATCAAGCCTAGAAGAGTGAGATATCACAGAGTATTTAGCTATAGGCAATCACCCAGTGGAATTCCGCAATGTCATTTTTAGTTCAAGTGAGACAATTAGATTATCATATATTAGCTCAATTACATAACATATAAAGAAATATGATAAAGTGAGCTCATTAAGTGAAAGAACTTGGCAAAGGAAACTCCCCCTCAAAACAAACCCATTGGATGAACAATCCCAAGTTCTCCCCGAATGAAAGCAAAACGAGAAGAAGACAAAGGTTTTGTGAAAATGTCTGCCAATTGATGTTCAGTATCCACATGATGAAGCACAATGTTGCCTTTTTCAACATGATCTCTAAGAAAGTGAAATCTGATGTCAATATGTTTTGTTCTTGAATGTTGCACAGGGTTCTTAGCAATGCAAATTGCACTAGTGTTATCACACAGAAGAGGAACACTATCCAAAATAACCCCATAATCTTTAAGTGTAGCTACTATCCAAAGAATTTGAGAACAACAACTAGCAGCAGCCACATATTCAGATTCAAGCTTGATTGTGCAACAGAAGATTGCTTTCTAGATGACCATGCAATGAGAGAATTTCCCAAGAAGTGACATGAACCAGAAGTGCTTTTCCTATCAATTCTACATCCTCCAAAATCAGCATCAGAAAAAGATCTCAAACTAATGCATGAGGAAGTAGAAAGCCAAATACCAAAATCTTGAGTTCCATGAAGATACCTGAAAATTCGCTTGACAGCTTGTCGATGTGAAGCACGTGGGGAAGCTTGAAAACGAGCACACAAGCAAACAGCAAATTGTATATCCGGCCTTGATGCAGTGAGGTACAAAAGTGAACCTATCATGCTTCTATATTCCTTTTGATCAACTGGCTCACCATTTTCATCCGGATCAAGTGTGCAATTGCTTTCCATAGGTGTCATGATTGGTTTGCTGTTTTCCATCCCAAATCTATGCAACAAGTCTTTTGTGTATTTGCTTTGATGTACAAAGGTACCATCCTTTGTTTGCTTGATTTGAAATCCCAAAAAGTATGTCAACTCACCCATCATACTCATCTCAAACTCCTTTCTCATTGTTTCTGAAAACTCAGACACTAAAACATGAGAGGAACCACCAAAGATAATATCATCAACATAAATCTGAACGAATAATTGATCATTGCCTTGCTTGAGTAAAAAGAGAGTTTTGTCAACCTTTCCCATTGAAAACCCCCTTTCAAGTAAAAAGGTTTTTAGCCTATCATACCATGCTCTAGGGGCTTGTTTCAAACCATACAAAGCTTTTGATAGTTTGAACACATGATTTGGAAACTTTGGATTTTCAAAACCAGGTGGTTGCTTGACAAAAACCTCCTCATTTATGTAGCCATTAAGAAAAGCACTTTTCACATCCATTTGATACAATTTGAAACCTTTGGATGCAGCAAAAGCTAAAAGGATTCTAATGGCTTCAATTCTAGCAACAGAGCAAAGGTTTCATCAAAATCTAAGCCTTCAATTTGAGTGTAACCTTGAGCAACCAATCTAGCCTTGTTTCTAACAACAACACCATCCTCACTTTGTTTATTTTTGAAAACCCATCTAGTTCCAATAACATTAAAATTAGGAGGAGGTGAGACAAGTTTCCAAACTTTATTTCGTTCAAAATTCTCTAATTCTTCATGCATGGCATTGATCCAAGATTCGTCGATAATGCATGAGATATATCTTTGGGTTCAAAAGAAGCAACTAAAGCGAGTAATGAACATGAGTGTCAGAATGAATAAACCTGGATCGAGTGACTCTCTCATTTAGGTCTCCAATCATTTGTTCAGATGGATGCATTTTTTGAATGTGCAAGGGAGCATTGGCTTTTGAGACTTCTCCTTCTCCTTCTTCATTTTCAGCATGTACAGATGATGTTGTAGCTTGAGGATGGTTAGCTGTAGGTGATGTAGTAGTAGGTGCCAAGGGTGCTACAGCTTGTTGTGCATTAGGAAGAGTCAAGACATCATCTTCAACATCATCATTATCTTCAAAGATTTTCTCCCCCTGAATGTATGCGCCTGTACCTGCATCACTTGGACTAGTGCCTGGACTAGCCTCATCAAAAGTAACTTCACAAGTTTCCACAATTTTGTTAGTCTCCAAAACAAGCACACGATAGCCACGAGTATGAGCAGGATATCCAAGAAAAATGCCATCAGTTGATCTAGCTTCAAATTTATCAAGATTTCCAGATTTCAAGACAAAACATTTGCATCCAAAAACTCGAAAGTGAGAAACAGAAGGTCTATGTCCAAACCGAAGCTCATATGGACTCTTACCCAATTTTGATCTCAAAAACACACGGTTTGAAACATAACAAGCAGTTGAAATCGCTTCAGCCCAAAAGTTCCTAGGAGTGTGATGTTCATCTAACATGGTTCTAGCCATCTCAACCAATGTTCTGTTTTTCCTTTCAACTATACCATTCTGTTGAGGCACTCTAGGTGATGAAAATTGATGATCAATTCCTTTTCAAGACAAAAGTGATTAAAAGAAGCATTTTTGAATTCAGTTCCATTATCACTTCTAATAGCTTTGAGAGCTCCTGGATGATCAATAGAAAGCCTAAGAACAAGACTTCTAAAATGACTAAAAGCCTCATCCTTAGATGCCATAAAGTATACCCAAGAGTATCTAGAAAAATCATCAACAATCACAAGCACATACCATTTGCCTCCAAAGGATTGAACTCGAGATGGTCCAATCAGCATCAAGATGTAGAAGCTGTCCTGGAGCATTTGTCATCACCATGGTAAGAAGTGGATGTGAACCTGCAATCATCTTACCATGTCTACAAGAGGAACATACTAAATTGCTATCACCCTTAAGCTTAGGCAAGCCACGTATGAGATCTAAACTGCTTACACGAGTAAGATGATCAAAACCAACATGACCAAGTCTACGATGCCAAAAGAATAAATCTTTAGAAACATTGGCAATTAGACACCTATGTTTAGAAGAAGGTGATGCATCAAAATCAGCTTTAAAAACTCTTCCAAATCTTGAACACAAGATCACCTGAAGCATCTAGCACTTTGCATTCATTTTTCTTAAAGCTTATCTCAAGATCTTCATCAAGCATTTGTGAGACAGAAAGCAAGTTATATTTCAAGTTTTCAACAAGAGCCACATCCTTGAACATAAACTTGTCACTTACCTTTACTGTACCTTTTGCCACAACAGAAGAGGAAGAAGCATCTCCAAAAGTAACACTTTCAACACGAGATGCACGAGTGAGGAGGAGAACCAATTCTTTTACCAGACATGTGGCGTGAGCATCCGAATCCACTAGCCATATGTTCTCCTTCCTCGCGAGAGGCCTACATAGCAACAAAACATGTCGAGGTCTCAAGATCGGGTTAGGAATGAGATTTTTGGGAATCCAAAGATCTTGAGACACACGACGCACAACAAGAGGCACAACACGATAATTTTTATGCACAAAATCAAATTTATCTTTTCCCATGTTTCTAGGAACAGAAGGTGTTTTCATCACTCTAGGCACATAAGGAGTAAAATGTGCTTTGCTGAAATTTGACCTAGCCTCGCTTCTTTCCTTCTTTTGTTGTTTGGCTAGTCTAAAGCAATAATCTACTAAGTGTCCATCTCTACCACAATGAGTGCAAGTGTACTTGACATGATGTTTAGCTTTAACAAGAAAGGCACATTTTGCTTTCATCATAGTAGAGGATAAAAACCAGCAGATTGAAAAGCAATTTTCTTAGGCTCATTAGATAACTCAATTTTGCAAGGAGCCTGAACAACAAAGGCGAGGTTTAGTTTCGTATGTGGCATAAGGATCAAAACCTAAACCTCTCTTGTTTGTGCTAACCTTAGATTGATCCAAGATCATGTTCAACTTTTTCTTGCCATTAGTGAATCGTTCCAAAGAGTTTTGCAGGTAATCAACTTTCTTAGCAAGAATTAAACAATTATTGCAGGGAACATCTACTTTTCCTTTTTGCTTGCGACAAGTTGAGCATGAGAGAATTTCATGTGAAAGCAAATTATCAGTTAATTGAGAAACCCTAGCATTTGCATCTTTCAATTTTAATTCAAGAGTTGAGCATTTAGAACAAGAAGTTGAACTATGCAAATCATCAGTGGAACAGCTAGCATGTACAACATGTTTCTCATTTTTCTCATTTAGATGCAACAAAAGAGCATGTTCTTTCCTAAGCAAGGTGAGCTCATTGTAAATTAAGTCACATGATTTGCAAGTATCATCACTAGGAATCAAAGTCTTAAGTCTAGCAATTTCAGCATTCAATGATTCAATAATGAAATCATGTTTCTTAATTTTCTTATCACGTTTGTCAAGCAATTTTCCAAGACGAGCAACAGCAATAGCTAATTCATCATAAGAGGATCTACCTCATTGAAGTCATTTGTCGTGGTCGCCTCGGTGAAGCTATCCTTGCTGCTGGCCATGAGACACAATCCCATCACATCATGCTTGCTTGGAGTTGCATCATCTTCGCTGCTCTCCGAGTCCACATCGCTCAAATTGACTTGTTCAAGAGCGGAAAGAACTCGGTGAACCACCTTGCGGTTGATGAAGCTCTTCTTCTTCCTATCATTTGACGAGAACCTTTTCTTCTCATTCCTTTCCGTTGTCCTTCTCCTCCTTTGATGTTTTTCCTGCAAGCTTAAGACAATTTGTGCGAATATGGTTGAGGTCACCACACTCATAGCATCTTGGAGGACCACCTCTCTTTCTCATTCTCACATTCTCGCAAAGCTTTGTTAAAGCGAGAAGAGAGTAGTGCCAGATCTTCTTCAGAAACTCTTCAAGTTGCTCATCTGTTAAAGAAGACATGGAAGACAAGGCAAAGCTAGAAGAAGAATTTGCATTTGACATGTTAGGGTTAGAGATCAAAGCAATTGATTTAATGTTACCCTTCCTGGCAAGAACATCCAACTCATGAGTTTTCAACTTAGAGTAAAGAACATCTAATGTGAGTGTGCTCATGGTAGTAGATTCTTGTATAGATGTTACTTTCATCTCCCACACTGACATGTCCAAAGCACTAAGCAATTGTCGAGCATTTTCAGCATCAGTGTAGCTAACTCCAACAGCACGTAGATTGCTAAGAATTTTATTGAAACGTGCAAAGAAGTCATCTACAAATTCACTAGGTTTCATCTCAAAACGCATGTATTCTTTTTTGTAAATATCTTGGCGAACCTCTTTGACAGTGTTAGAACCCTCATGGTAATCACAAAGAGATTTCCATACCTCATATGCGGATCGAAGATGAACCACACGATCAAAGTCGCTGCGTCCTAAGCCTTGGATGATCAAGTTGCGCGCCTTGCTATTTGCTTCAACATGTGTGCGATTGGTGTCGTTGACGTTGTCGCTATGTGACTTCATATGGCTTGTAGACCTTCTCCCAAATTGTGAAGCCCTGTGCTTGGATGAACGCCTCCATCTTGGCCTTCCAAAACTGAAAATCAACACCATCGAACACACATGGTTTTGTCGAATAACGATCCATTGATCTAATCACCGGTTAAGATAGATTAGAGAAACCTTGCTCTGATACCACTTGTAGGATCGAAGTATACGAATATAGCAATCAAAGGGGGGTGAATGATTGTGCGGAAGCTAAAACCAAATTCTTGACCTATTAAAAGTTCACCCCAAAACAGAACCAAATAATTGCCTCGTTTTCGACAAAAACAGAATGACAGAGGTTTGGTAAAACGAGAATTCCCGGAGATCCAACCGTCGAAACGATCTGAAATTTGGACACAAGAAACTAGATTCCTATACGAATCGAACCCAAAAAGAATCAGCTCGATCGGACTTACGGATCAAAAGTTATGAGCTTCTCAAGCTTGCTGATCCAGAACTTGACGAGAATCAATCTAATCAAAACTTCAAGGTTAAACAAGAACGACAAAAGATTGATCAACTAGACTTTGAGAAACACTAGATCAATACCCTAGAGAGGTTTTTGATGGATCAAATCAAGATAAAACTTGAAGAACAAAAACCAATCTAGAACTAGAACAAGCATGCAAACAAGAACCAAAACAGAAAATACTGTAGCGACGTGGTTCTTTGTAGCACGCAAAAATCTTGGAAGAATTGATCTTTATTTCTTGTCTAAAATACTCTCATCAAAAGAGTACAAACCCTAAAACCAAGCTCAAGGCTTGATGCGCTCAGCTCTACTTGGTTGGATTGCCCTTCAACAGGAGACACCCCTCCTATTTAAAGGAGCAAAACACAAGGAGTTCTGAATACAATTCCTAATCTAGAAGGAGTCCGTATTCAACACAACTCCTCTTGGCCCAACCTGGCCGAATACAACTCTTGCACGCGTATGGCAACCCTACCATACTCACGTGACTAACACTTTGCACGCGTATGGCCACCTGCCATACTCACGTGACTAACACTTTGCACGCGAATGACCTCCTGCCATTCTCACGTGACTAAACATTCTTCATGTGCACCATTCTCTTAGCCCGAACGTCCCGCATGACATCCTTGACCACCAAGACCTCAGTTCCTCCTGAACCTAGTCCCGAACCTCAGTTCCTCCATGAACCTAGTTCCGGTCCCGTCATCGACCACATTCGTCTTCGAGCAATACCTGCACATGAACAAATCACAAAACAACTCCGAGCACAAGTCCACGACTTGACTCACATCAATCCATGCAAATACTCACACGAGCATTGCATAAAGTCCACTTCAAAACTCACATCATGAAATCATCACAAATTTCATAATCTCAAGGTCAAACCGTTTCAATTCTTTCAAAAACCTTCAAACCGAGCAAAACATGTTCACAACGGACCAAAAATAAAAACCCTAGAAAAGTCCATTCACGACGGACAAGAAATCTCTGTCCAGCGTACATGTGAAACTCTCGGTTCAAGAAGAAAACATTCCGTGAAAACATGTTCACAACGGACCCAAAAACTTTGTCCGTTGTACATGCGAAACAATCCTCAAAAAGCCATTCACGATGCACTCCAAAAACTTAGTCCGTTGTACATGTGAAACTTACTGGTTTCTTGGAAAATTGAGTTTGGCTCGGAATCTCAAAAGCATGTCCACGATGCACCCAAAAACTTGGTCCGTCGTACATGGGAAAGTGCCAAAACATGTTTACAAATGCACCAACAAAGTTTGTCCGTCGTAGATGGGAAACTTACTGTTTTCTTTAAGTTTGGTCCGGCGCCAAAGTGAAACTTACTGTTTCTTGTCAGATTGTCAAAACACATGAACAAACACATTTTTGCAAATTCAATTCTAAGTTAATTTTTCAGTTCAAAGCCAAATTTTCAACACATGATTTCACACGAGCCAAGTGTTTTGCTCTTGAGCTTCTTCCATATGTTTGAAGTGGTCGAGCTGCCTCGTGCTTGTTGCATTGTTGAGGTAGATCTTCTTGCTTTACTTCTGATGCCAAACTTGTTATAATATTTATTGAAAACTCTGAAAAATTTATTATAAACTTTGGTATATGCCTCGGAGAAATCAAGATCGAATGTCTCACTTATTCCATGGAAGGCGCCCTGCAAGTAAGGTAATTTTCTCTAAGGATCCAAAATAGTAGCAAAACAGTAAAGATGTGGAATAGCTTAAAAATATTTTAAATTTTTTTGCTCCATTGGTTCTATAATGAGATGTAAAATATAATTATCTCTATTTTGTTTAAAAGCATTAGCAGTAGTCCAAAGCCACTCAATAACTAAGGAAGAAATTGGGTAGTATACACCGGATAAATCTTTAGTTGCATTGTAAAAAGTTTCTAAAAAATTACGAAAATGATCAACAATTTGCCAATCCACTTCAGTAACCTACGGCTCACCATTATTGAAGTTGACAAAGACAGTGATAATATGCTCGTAGTCCTTGTATTGCTCCAGCATAATATAGGTTAAGTTTCATCTAATATTCATATCAAGGTTGTATCTTCTTGGTTCCATATTATTGACCCTACAATACTCTAAGAATTGTGAAAACCTTATAGACGAATCGTTAACAAACTAGATAGCTTTGGAATTTTTTTTAATAATACATTTTTTATTCAAAATTGCAAAAATATACTACGAAAAAAGAAAATTTTAGAAATATACCTCTATAGCTCTTTGGTTGGGCGACAGAGAAATATAGCTTAACCAAAGAGCTATAGAAGGCTTTGTAGCCAAACCAAAGAGCTACAAAGAAATATAGCTCAACCAAAGAGTTACAAAAGACTTTGTAGCCAAACCAAAGGGCTACAGAGAAATATAGCTCGTTCATCAGGCTATACAGAGAAAAATAGCTTGCACTTAGGCGACAGAGTCCTGTAACCCAACCAGCAGGCGAGTGGATTAGGGCTTAGGGGTTTTGTGATTTTTGAAGCTCCAAATCGAACGAAAAACCAAAGGGCTACAGAGAAATATAGCTCGTTCATCAGGCTACAGAGAGAAAAATAGCTTGCACTCAGGCGATAGAGTCCTGTAACCCAACCAGCAGGCGAGTGGATTAGGGCTTAGGGGTTTTGTGATTTTTGAAGCTCCAAATCGAACGAAATAAATTTCTAAATTTTTATTAAGCTATAAGGATTCATAATATCTCACAAAAAGTGTTATGTTGCATGAAAAATTAAATTGTATAAATTAAATTTACATAAATACCTTTTTATGAATTCTGAAGAAACTATACAAACCGTGGATCAAAAAATCATGAAATAAATATCACTTGTTCCTAGGGTCTTATATGTCCCATTTTTGCAAAAATATTTATGAATGAACTCAGTTGAATAAACCAAATGGCTATAAGAAGCATCTATTTCATGAAACGTTTAAGGCTTTTCGGCAGCGTGTAAAATATCGTATTTGAATATATTTTTCCGGAAGATTGGGGCAGATTTGCTCTTTCATATATGGACCACCATATTCTGGAAAAATATTTTATTTAGACCTTGCTTTGCATCTAAATGCACTAGCGCAATAACCCTAAGTATTATAGTTGACAACAAACGATAACGCTTAAGCCTTTTCGGGAGCCCGTAAGATATCGTATTTAAAGGTAATTTTTTGTAAGAATGGATGAGATTTCCAAATGGATGTTTTTAGTTGTTCGTGCATCCAAAGAGGGGAATGGGAAGAAGAACGCTGGATTGTGAGATATTACGAATCCTTATAGCTTAATAAAAATTTAGAAATTTATTTCGTTCGATTTGGAGCTTCAAAAATCACAAAACCCCTAAGCCCTAATCCACTCGCCTACTGGTTGGGTTACAGGACTCTGTCGCCTGATGAATGGGCTATTTTTCTCTCTGTAGTCTGATGAACGAGCTATATTTCTCTGTAGCCCTTTAGTTTGGCTACAAAGCCTTTTGTAGCTCTTTGGTTGAGCTATATTTCTTTGTAGCTCTTTGGTTTGGCAACAAAGCCTTCTATAGCTCTTTGGTTGAGCTATATTTCTCTGTCGCCCAACCAAAGAGCTATAGAGGTATATTTCTGAAATTTTCTTTTTTTGTTGTATATTTTTGCAATATTGAATAAAAAATGTATTATTAAAAAAAATTCGATAGCTTTGCATATGTTGTCCAAACTATTTTCGTTACAATCAAACCGATATGCACAATGAGATTAATAATGTAGCATACGCATCTCTGGTGGAGTACAAAACCTCCAACATAAGTCTCTAGTTGCGGTGAGTGATAATCCATAGCTATCGTATTAGCTGATCTGTGATGCCTTAGAGCGTCAGAGCGATTCTAGGGTTCCTTTTCCTGGTTTTGTTTCGGGAGAGGAATGAAGGATTTGTTAGGGGATGAAATAATTGAAGTTTATCCGGCGTATTAATATTAAATTTGGAGTTGTCGGGCTAGAAACAGTGGGCCGAGGAAAACCTGGGCCTGGGCTGCGAATCCCCTCCCCACCTCTCTCTCTTTTCCCCTAGTGGGCCGGCCCACCATATAAAAGGGGTGTCACCCCCCCAAAAGCCCTAGGGCGCCCCCCCTTCCCCCCTAGCAGCCACACCACCCCTCCTCTTCCTCCCCTTGCGTGGTGGCTCAAGATCCACCGCGAAACGCGAAGGAGCAAGCGAGAAGAGGATCCGTGGAGGCGTGGAGGACGAGCAGATTTCCGTTTCGGGAATCGTCGCGCGTTTTTCGTGGGTTCTCAAGGGAGAACTCAAGGTAAAATTCCCAATCTTTTACCCCTGATCTACCTAGGGATTAGGAGTGTATTAGATCTGGTGGTGAGTGATTTTGATGGATCTTGATGGTGGAGAAGGGTAGATGTTCACGTGGTGCTGTTTTTGGAAGGGGAGATTGTGCAGCGCGGATTGTTTCGCGTTGTAGGTGGCATAGACGATTTTTCCTGCTAAAACCTATAACTAGAAAGTTGTATATAACGTCGAGATCTAGCTTCTGTAATTTTTTCAGAATTTTTGGGGCGTCGTTCTGAGAGTTATCGCTGTTGCAAGATGACGGACAGAATCTGGAAACAGATTTTGTCCACTGTGTTGGACGTTTGTTTAGGAATATTTAACAGTGGAATTGAAATTTGTGATCTTCATGAAAGTTGTAGATCTCGTCAATATCTAGCTACTGTAATTTTTTTTGTATTTTTATGATCTGTATAAAAAAAGATACGAAATTGTGAAGAGAGGGTGCTGCTGTTTGACCCGGACAGATTGGGGTTTTTGGCGCTTAAGAAGGGAACGGGGATTAGGAAGCGTGTGTTCGAGTTGTGTGATCATTTGTGATGTCGCTATGTACTGAAATAATACTTGTACAGGTGGTGCCCCTTCTGGACGCAACTAGGTTCGTCATCCACGTTGGTAAAGGCAAGTGGAAGTAGCGGTCTTGCTAAACTATAACTCGCTATTTGTTTCGTCTTCAATATAAACCTTAATTGCAGCACACCTACATGGTTTAACTACTTGTTTATGAGATTACAATATCCTATCCTGCATTGTGATGTGGTTGTTTGGCTTTTGAATCATGAGTAAGAATGAAGAAAGATGTTGTTTGCAAGATGAATTGTGGAGATATTCTATCTCAATGATGTTCGCATTCTATCCATGTTATTTGATGGTATGCAAGCATGTGAATTCAGAGTGGGAAGTTATGAATGTATTTATGCATGAAGCATTAACTGCATAATCATACATTGGAAGTTTGTCGACGCCAGCGTGCGCGACCGTACCGGTACAACACCGTGTGTTCCTGAGAAAGGGCACAGTGAGGAGGATCATGGCATAAGCATGTGCACAATCATATGCATTTTACTGAGGTTGTGTGGAATCTATAATGTGGTATTGTACATGAGGAATTTGGTATGCTAGTTTTACTGTGGCTGTGTTATTCGTTAGAAGTTGTTCCGCTTGCTGAGATTACCCAATCTCACCCCTTGTTATTTTGTTGTTTTCAGGTAGTTCTCGCGAGTCGTAAGCTTGAAGGGTGGGCTTAGTAGCACAATCAACCCTCCGGGGTCATCACGAATCACATGGACTAGTGCATTTAATAATTCATTAGCTTGCTGAAATTTTATTAATCATAGACCTGTTGATGTCCTCTTTGGAGCTGTTTTACTTTTATGTTTGTTTTCTGGTTGATTTAGACTTGTTATCTCTAGTATTGATGCTTTTATGTTATTCCTGTTTATAATGGTTATTATGAATCTTGTTGTCGCTTCCGTTTTGTCCTAACTTTAGGAGAGATGCTGTCGAAATTTTCTTGTACGACAGTTTAGATTTGTCCTCCCGGGACAGCAGACTTCAATCTAGCATAACTTTAGTTCTAGGACTCCGAATCGATTAAACGAGTACATCCTCGTGTAGCTTAGGACATTTCCTAACTTTTTCTAAGTATTGGGAAAAGCTGATTCGGCTTCTAAAGTTGTCTAATCTACAAAAACACTACGTTCTGTCCCAGCTACGTCACAGATTTGAATACGCTCGGTAAATCGAGCATAACTTTTAAACGGCTGGGTGGAATTGGACGTTCTTTATGTCCACTGAAAGGCATTGAAGTTACCTACAACTTTCTCAATAAAAGGCCGACCAAATTTCGAATCTAAGGTCGCGAAAACTCAAACCCTAGGTCGACTGCACAATCTGCCCGAAGCAGAGAATGTGGCAAACTCTAGTTTTCATCTAATCTACCCAATCACAGCACCACCACTTGATCTAAAAGCATCCAAATACCCTCTAGCACAGCACCTAGATCAACCCCAAGGATTCCCCTAGCCATACCTTCGCCCGACGAACGATGAACCGATGAATCTCCTTTCGGTTCACGCTATCTCCTTCCTCGCTCCAAATCCACCGGATCTCCTCGTCGCGAGGCTTCCCGAAGGAAGGATCAACGGGATGGCGAGGTGGGGATATCCTCTAGGGCAGCAAGGGGGGTGGAGAGGGGAGGGGAGAGGTGGTGGCGCCATGGGGGAAGATGGAGAGGAAGCGGAAGGGTGGAGGTGCATGGGGGGGCTAGGGGGTGGCGGCTAGGGTTGGGAAAGGGAGTGGGGGGCGCACCAAGGGATGGGGGCCAGATTTGGCTACCCAAAAGTTCCCCCCCTTGGGCCCAAACCCTTCCACCGGAGGCCCAACTCAACCCCTAAGGCCCAAAGTCCCCCGGAGAGGCCCAAACACCCGAAAACGGCCCAAAAACACGCTATAAAGTCGTACCAAAATGCCGAATTCTAAAATGTCATATTCTGGGGTGTCACAATATGACCCTTTTAGATTGGCCTAAACTTAAGTATAAGCTGCTATTTGATGTGAGGAAGTCCATATATCTGATGTTAGGCAAAGGAAAAACTAGCTGCCATGAAAGTCTATTTTAATATTTCTAGTTTATTTGTAACATTTTATAAATGTCATGTGTAGTTGTTCTTCTACTAGCATGTTGGTATTGAGGGCAAAAACTACGTTGCACCATTCTTTCAAAATTAGAGCTCTCACCTATTCTAAATGGAAGATCCTCAGTAACTATGTAACGTGCAATTTCATCTCTAGCTACATCAGCATTGTATAGCCACATACTTACCGAACCGTCGGTATTGAAGTTGAACTGTGTCTAGACGGCCTTGCTCGGTCTCTATCCTATTGATATCTTCTTCAAGCATGTCTTCGCGTGTCTTTTCAGATGACCTATTCCGCCACATGCACGTGTAGACAATTTAGCTTGACAATATTTGCAAATAGCATACACCACCTCACATCCATCCACAATTTCGATGTTGGAGAGCGAGGGTGTCCTCTCCTTCTCTTGCTCTTGCGAAACAATTTGTTTCGCGGAGGAAGAGCAAAAAGAGAAAGCTAATAGAGAGTAAACAAAGAGAATGTGTGCGTTGAGCTCAGGAGAGAAAGATCGAGTTTCGAGTGCGAAACCCTACTGAGAGTATGAGAATATGTGCGTGTGCGTTGAACTCAGGAGGGATTGATATAGCCATCATAAGAGACATTGCGCTGTCTAGAGAGATTTTGGAATCAAACATTATTGACGAACATTGTGGAATCTTTCTCTTCTCTCACTCTCTTATATTTTTTGGTCTCTCCCGCACCCCTTTCTTTTCTCTCTCCCACGCACCTCTCTCTCTTCTCTTTTTTCCAGCTCCCCTCTCTCTTTCCCTCTCTCTTTCCCTCTCTCTCCACTGTCCTGCACTCACTCTCTTTTCTCTCTTGCCTCTCCCTCTTGGTCTGGCACTCACTCTCTCTTTTCTCTCTCTCACCTCTCCCTCTCGGTCTCGCACTCTCCCGCACCCCCACCGCCTCCCTCCTCCCTCGCCCCGGCCTCCCCAGCACCTCCCTTCTCCCTCTCCCTTCCCGTTGCCACCTGCTCCTCCCTCCTCCCTCTCCCTCCCGTCCAAGGCAGCTGCATGGCACGTGGGGTGGTGAGAGAGGCGACAGGTGAGCCTAGGCCACTGCGGTGCGGCGAGGCATGACGAGGCTATGGGGGAAGCGGCAGGGTGAGCCAGTGCATGAGCCGGCCAGCGAAGCGGCACGGGAGATGGCGCATGAGGTGGGGCAATCGAGGCAACGGGGGAGCCAACGCGTGAAGAGGCGGGGAAGGCAGCATGGGAGGCGAGGCAGCGGGGGAGCCGAGGCCGCGCGCGGCGTAGTGAGGCATGACGAGGTGGCGCGGGAGGCAACTCACCGGCCACAACGATGCAGCGGGTAGCGGGAACCAAGGCGGCACGAGGTCGGTTGAGGCGGGATGCGGCGCGGGAGCCTAGGCGGCGCATGAGGCGGTGATTTGACGGTGCGTGATGATAATGAGACGATGATGATGACAATGATGGCAACGGGCAAGGCAGCGCGAGGCGATGACAACAGGCTAGACGGGACGACGACGACGACAATGGGATGACAACGATGGCAACAGGCATGGCACGGCGCAGGTACACACTCTCCCGGTCTCCCCCTAACCCCTCTCCTTCACTGCCATGGGCCGCGGCAGTGCGCCCTGCCTTGCCACGGCCCATGGCCATCCTCCGGCACAAGAACAGCCTAAATGGTTGTGCCGGGCCGTACCACCCATCGTACCTAGTTACTCAGCCCAGTACGACCCCAATAAATAGTGATAAGCCAGCACGGCACGGCCTAACCCAGGCCGTGCTAGGTGTTGGGCTGAGCTGGGTCGTCGTGCCCAAATACCCACCTCTAGTCGGAACCAATTGCGTCCAGATTTGGCTGTATCTGCCATCTCGGCTGTCGCTGCTGCCGTGTAGATCCCATCTAGCTCCCCTTCATCGGAGGGTAACTATGGTTGTCATGATCAGGAACTGTACGAGCGATTAGGTCGCCATGGTTTCACGATCAAGAACAACGAAACAATGAAATGCAATCTCACTCGGGAATCGGGATCGACCACCTCTCTCCATGAAGACCACGTTTTCTCTCGCCAAGCCATCGGAGCTTCTGCAGGGTGTAATGGCACGCTGCAGACCACTGCATTCTCTCCCTGTAACATCCCAAAATTTGCTTAAAATGTATTTATGATATTTTTGAAATATTTGGAATTATCTGGAATCTATATGGAATTTTTGGAGTTAATTGGAATTTCAACTTTATTAAATTAATTATATAACATTTAAATCATGCGTTTTGCCTGAGCATAAAATCTAAAATTTTGTTTAAAATAAAGATAATTGGAAAACGAGAGTGTTTTCTTCAAATATTTTCGAAAAACAATTTATATAACTTAAGTCGTTGATTTTACAAAAATCTGTACAGGTGTCTAATTCACTAAAAGAATTTTTACAAAAAAATCTATACCTTGAAAAATCATGAAACTAACTTTGTTAAGTTCCAAATAGTTTCTAGTATTTTAGAGGAATTTTCCAAAATTTTCAGACCCATTTTGCTATTTTATCGTAAACACGTTTTGACAACATGTATGCATGAATCCTGAACATTTCCTCTTCCTTGCCGTTCCTATTTATTAGCAAGTTTTCACTTCTAAGCAATGCGTGCACGTTCCATTTCCCATGCATGATGCCTTCCCATTTGTTCAAACGTTTTCCATTTCCCTGCAATGAAACAAACGTTTTCCATTTCCCTGCAATGAAGGAACTAGTAACGTTTCCCATTACTCCACATGCACATGAAGTCTTCTCATTATTTTTCCAGCCATTTCCCATTTCCTTGCAATGCATTTGCTAGCAATTAATGTTTCTCATTTCCTTTCACACGCATAAAGCCATGACATTTCCATCTCCCAGCCGTTTCATTCTTTAGCACGCATGAAACTCCCCATTGAAACGTTATGAATGATTTAAAGCCTTGAAACGTGCATGAATTCCCCACACGCGTGAATACATTTGGTACTTGTCATTCCCATGCAAATCCATTAATGTAGCCACTCCTTCATTCCTGCATGCATGAATTAGCACTGTCATTACTCTCTAGCCGTTTCTCCAGGCGTTTCATTTTTTTTCAGCTGTTTCAAGCACATGCATGCATGAAGTCGTTCCTCCTGAATGCTTGAAGCATGGCAATTAAGAATGAAGGTCAGTTTCATTTCTTTAGTTAAACATCAATACGTTGCCACCTCCAGCCGTTCTCCCATGCGCGTGAGCCTTTCATCCTCTAGACGATTTTCCATCTGCATGAATTGTTTCTATCTTCTGGCTGTTTTCATTCCCACACATGAATACTCCAGCCGTTACTAGTTCATTCACTCCATCAATTTCTAGTTCCTTAATTATTTCCATTGATTTCCTTCCCATCTCCAACGCATGCATGTTCCTCCTTTACTATCACGCATGCATATTCCATTACTAGCAACCATTTACTAGCAACCATTTACCAGCAACGTTTACTGATGCATGCACATAAAACCATTTACTATCTAGCAATCACTCACGGCTTGAACATCCAACCGTTTCTAGTAATCGTGTATGCATGCATGAAAATGTCTTCCAGCTTACTCATTGAACACATTCATGCACGTAATGAAATTCCTTTAATTGCTAGCCGTTCCAATTCTTTTGCATGCACTTTTTATCTCCTTGCAGCGCATGAACTAGTAACCTCCACACACATGAAGACTCTTCATTTGCCAGCCGTTTTCACGTATTAGTTGCCAGCCGTTTCTCATTTTTTCTAGCAACGCCACTTCTTACTCTCTCATCGCCAACAGTTTCCATTCTCTCTAGTAATGCAAGCAAGTTCCTTCCCTTACTAGCATGCATGCATAATTTTATTCCTCCACACGCACATGAGTTCTCCAGACATTACCTCTTTCTAATTGCATTTTTATAGCCACTACTAGCCATCTGCCATCTCCATTGTTATTCCAGTCATTCTTCACGCCATTCCTTTTTCCGGCACTACCCAAAGCTCCAGTGCCTCTCTGTTACTTTCACGCCATTGTCGCCGTCGTGGTTGAAGCCGCCGTCGTCGCCGTTCGATCGTCGCCGCCCGATTCACGTCGTCGTCATCCATCGCCGCTCGCTGTGGTCGACGTCGTGTACACCGTCACCATCGCCGCGCCGTTGGAGCCGCCGTCGACGCACTCTCCGATCTCGCGGTCCCTACGCCGACAGTCTGCGCTACTGCCTGAGCCAATTGGTATACATATATTATTCGGATGATCTGCGTGTATGTGTGTGTATATATATACATATATTTACGTGAACCAAGTCGCGGTATGCATGCATGAAAATTTCTCAAAACTGAACCACAGTACGCATGCATGATGTTTGCTCAAGCCGTGAATAGTGCCATGCATAGGAAGAAAATGAGAGATTAGTTGTACGTGTTCATTTCCGAAAATTGCGAATTTTGTCTTTTTCGCTACAAATTCGTTTTAAGTCCAAATCACTTGCGATAAATTTTGTTAATTAGTAGAAATTAATACCTTTCCACTGTAATTTTCATGAAATTTTATAAATAAATTTATATTGATAAATTATTCGCGGAATGTCCAAAATAGCGAATTTTGTAGCTCTTAAACTATACGACCAAAAATGTCCAAATAAATTTTATAAATCTTAGAAAATACCAAACTAATTGTCTGGAAGTTTTCATGAAATTAAAACCTAGTTTGATTTGTAGCATTTTCTGAATGTGTGTTGTATGTTGATTTGCGTATTTATTTGGTTCTTTAAGCGTGCGTGAGACGTCGAACTGTGTGAGGGAGTTGATTTCGAGGAACAAGCTCAAGATCAAGATCTAGACCAAAACCAGCTGATCTTTGAAGGCAAGTTGTGCTTTGACCATATTGCTCCTAGTTTTTGAAATGTATTTTGATTTAAATTATGCATGCTATGTTGATTAAAATGAATAAATTTAATTTGGGTAAAATAGTTAATAAACCTAATTGTTAATTCCACCCTTGATGATAATATTTGTATGCCATGTATCCATTGTCACCTTAAGTTGGTTTATTTAGTTGGATGTTAATATTGTGCCAACATGGGAGGCTAGACCGTGAATAGTTGCTTAGCCATGCTTACGTGAAATGTGTTTCAAATGGCAAAATAATATTGACTAATGATATACGGAATGAATTTTGGAATCAATGTAATCTTGCCATGTGATGATGTGAAGTGTAGGTACCTTTTTGGTTCTACATGGTAACTGGTATTATTGTTGGCATGTATTACACAATAATCAAACTGGGGTGGGAAAATATTTAGACTGTGGCAAGTGGCAAGTGATTAATGGGGGGGCCCGATGTGGCACACGGAGAGATGTTGTTGAATTTGGTTTTGTGAACTTTGGGTAGTCTTGCCACGGTCAACCTAAGGACTTAACCTTGCAAGCCTTTGAACTGGGCCTAACATACAACCACATGTCTGGAGTGGGACAGACCTAGTTGAGTACGATTCCGAAGTCTTAGCATGTGAGACCTCAGGTGGTTTTTGTATCTGTAAATGTGGAAAGAAGGGTGTAGTGTTTACCGATTGGTCTTATATCTCTTCAACGGTATACGTTGGCCCTGTACTTCCGCTCCGCAAAAGGGAAGGGACAACGGGAACTATACCGGGAGGTACGCATGCGAGGATAGAGGTTTCGAAAAGACTTTGTTATGCTTACTCGCCCATGTGGTGTTTAACTATATCGTGTGGGTAAAGTGTATAACCTCTGCAGAGTGTACAAACTATTCGAATAGCCGAGTCCACGGTATTGGACATCGCTCGGGGATTACAGTCAAGGGTTAGATCTTTTAAAATAAAATGTGGAATGGGTGGCTATATGCCAGAGATAATTGCTAAAGTGATTTAGGGCTTTGTGCCAAACTATTTGAAAAGAGATTGATAACTTATTATATAATATGGTTTTACTAATTTTGAATCTATTAAGATTATTTGATAGAAACAAAATGCGGCTTGATGCAAAATAACCCCCTAAGCTATTCCTTTGGAATAAGCCATGCATATAGTAATAGGATTGCACCTCTGTGCATGACTTGCTGAGTATGTTGTATACTCACCCTTGCTTTCTACACAACCATCAGTTGAGGAGAAGACTACAACTTCAAAGGAGGAGAAGTTCCACGAGGAGGCAATTATTTAGGAGTTGAACCTTGTCAGTTGCCTGTGGCATGCTGATGGGTGTCACCGACGTTCTTCGTTCTGCTGTTGTTTATCTACTTGAGTTATTGTAAGCCCTGCGTGGCAGACTATTTGTAAGGTGACCTTAAGGTCTTGTAACCAGTTTATTTAATGTTTGAAGTAATTTATTTTATATTTTCGCTCTGTATGGATGTGATATTCAACCCTGTATGACTGTGTGTACTAGCGTGATCCTAGACTAGTACAGAATACACAGAGGGTCCGGATTTGCAGATTCGGGTCCCGACAGAGGTGGTATCAGAGCCATACTGACTGTAGGTCTTGACCCTAGGTAGATTGGCCGTCTTTAGGAGCTTCAAAATTATTTTCTAAAGAGAAAATTTAACTTGAAAGAATAATATGCTCTTGACTTATCTTATTCTTCTATTCATTTCCCCTTTGCTGAAAATTTCTATCTTCCCCACTGGTTTAAATGGAAATCTTACCCGAGTAATTCTGAATAGTCAGCGATAAGGAGAAAGTATGGACGTCGCTACCGACCCTGAAGATCGCGAAGTGAGGAGTCATCGAGCTCGAAGAGAAGTGGATCGACGAGGTCTTCCGAAGCTTGAAGAACTAGTGTTTTAGTAGTCAGTTGAGACTCATGTGTGAGAGTCGCGTCTCTTAAGATAGAAAAGTTACCCTTTCAGACGCTAGATCATTGTGTGCTTAGGAAATTTGGATCTTCCTTGATTGCTGAGTGTGCAGTATGTGTTTGTAACACCCTGGCATTTAATATGCCTGAATGCTACCAAACACAAGCTAAACAACAACTAAATACCACATTTAACAAAAAATTCCAGCAAAGGTGCATAGGCTAAAAACCGAGATTTCGGCAGCACCTCCTTTGTTTTATCATGAATTTAAGGAACAGCAACAATATAGCATTATATGGCAATAAGAGAAACATCTAAAACAGCAATAAATAAAGTCTTAACGACAATAAGAGACTAACATTAAGCTCTTAAGGTTCCAAGTGTCAAACAAACAATAGAACTCTCATTAACCAAGCTAAGACTTAATTTTAAAGACCATCACACGCAATTTATTATCAAACTAAATGAATAGACTTGGGGAAACATTAAGGTGAAGCAACGTGTGAGCGTGTGACTATTCCCCTTTCCCGCATGCCGTTCTCATGGTACCTAAAACAACAAGAAAACACAAGGGTGAGTTCGAAAACTCAGCAAGCATACTGCAATGGACAACAAGCATAACAACATGGCAATAACATCTTCCATCATGTATATCATCTCATTCATGATTACTTATCAATATCATCATCAATTTGTATGCGAAGTAATGCAATGCTCCTGACCCTCTGGAACCTCATACCGGTATGGGAAGTACACACCCGTCGGTGTGCACCCTTTCCTCCCTTCCATCCCGAAGATGGAGGGTGCCTACTCGCTTCCAAACACCACGTGGATGGAATCACGACATAGGACTTACTCAATGGCGTTCCGGATTAGTCATAACTTTCTCACCGACCTTGCCGGACTAGTTAAGACTTTCTCACCGCCCTCGCCCTATCTCATGACATGCATGCAACCATGCCAATTATCATATTCAATTCACATATTAACACATGGCATCATAATATGTTAAACATGCTCATCATATCATATCAATCATTAACACATGGCAAGTGAACATATATCATGTAAACAATTCCATCTAATCACAACATGCAACCTACAACTCGCTATCCATCACAACACACTTGCCTCAACCACGTGCAACGGATTGGCGGGAAGAAGAGGGCACTTCCGGGGTCACACCACCTGCACATAGGCATCACACACTCACAATAATAACCTCAAAACAGTACACAAACCCCCATCTAACTCGACATTGCCAACTACTCGCAAAACCTAAAACAGAGGTTCCGTCCCGGCGGGACAGCAGCCTTGCAAAAGGCATAACTTGAGTTCTGGGACTCCAAATGAAATAAACGAGTACACCCTCGCGTAGCTTAGGAAATTTCCCAACTTTCTCTAGGTATAAGGAAAGACTGATTCGGCCTCTAAAGTTGTTTAATCTACAGATTACCGAGATCTGTTCCAATCGCGTCACAGATTTTTAGGCGCTCGGTAAAATAGCCGTAACTTTCAAACGGCTGATCGGAAATTAACGTGATTTACGTCCACGGAAAGATAATTAAATTATCTACAACTTCCTAGAAGTCCGTACGGACAGATTCGGACTATAAATCGACAGAAACTCGAACCCTAGCTCGACTGCTCAATCTGCCCGAAAACAGAAACGTGGACAAGTTTAGATCTAACCCAAATTACTCAAATCCAGCGCCTCCAATTGATCTAAAAACTTGATAAACACCCTAATAACAGTACCTAGATCAACCCCAAGGATCCCCAAGATCATACCTTTGGCCGACGAACAAATCTCCAATGAATCCCCTCGCGAATCGCTCCTCGCTCCACGTTACTCGCTCCTCGCTCCTCGCTCCACGGGATGACTCCACGAGGTGCAGGGGTGGGGAGGCCACCCTAGGGCAGCAAGGGGTGGAGGGGAGGTGGTGTGGAGGTGGAGGAAGGGGTGGGGGGCGCACGGTTTGTGGAGGGGTGGCGGCTAGGGCTTAGGGGAGTGGGAGGAGAGGTGGAGGGGCGCAAGGGGCTGAGGTGGCGGCGCAAGGGGGCAGGGGAGCCCCTTTAACAGCCCCAACACCCTGCCCTAGTCCAATAAGAGTCCCTCTCAATCCCTCCAAAGCCCACCAAGGCCCAAAACTCCCCCGGGAAGGCCCAAAACCCCGAAAACGGCCCGGAAACGGCCCGAAAAAGCTATTAACCTCCAATTCTTATGGTTTTAACCTTATTTCCACATCTCATACTGTATTTAACCTTATCATGTTCAAAAAGTAAGGATACGACACTCCGAGGTGTCACATTCTTCCCCCCTTCAATAGGATTCGACCTCGAATCTAAACGCACGAATCATGAAACCCAGCAAAACCAAAGACAGCTAGGTTTTCACATCACACACCGAGGCGAAAAGTTCGGGATACTTCTCGCGCATGCGAGATTCCAGCTCCCAAGTCGCTTCTCTCTCGATGATGTGACCACAGGACCTTGACAAACTTAAGCGCCCTGTTCTTCATCACTCGCTCTGAAGTCCCTGCATTTCCACAGGACGGGACTCGAAGGTGAGGTCCTGCTGAAGCACTAATGGTTCCAACGGAACCACCATCTCCGGATCATGCAAGTATTTCCTCAACATCGAGACATGGAACACATTATGCACACCTTGCATGGATTCCGTAGCTCTAGGCGATAGGCCAACCTGCCAACTCGGGCGAGGATAGGAAAAGGCCCAACATACCTTGGGTGAGCTTTCCTTTCGTGCCAAAACGCACCACACCCTTGGTGGGAGATACTGCAAGAGTACGTTATCACCCACCTCAAACTCCAAGTCTCGCCGCCTCACATCGAGATAGCTTTTGCATGCGCTCAGTGCTGCGATAAGGTTCTCGCCGAACCTCCGACACACGATCAACGATCTGCTGCACCCAATCCGGTCCAAGAATAGCTCTCTCGCCACAAGATCCCAACAAAGTGGCGATCTGCACTTCCGCCATACAAAGACCTCATAAGGAAGCGAGGCCAGGATCTTTGGAATGATAGCTGTTATTGTAAGCAAACTCTGCAAGGGGCAAATGGTCTTCCCAGCTACCCTTCCAAGCCATCACACAGGCCCTGAGCATGTCCTCCAAAGTTTGGATGGTACGCTCAGACTGCCCATCTGTCTGAGGGTGAAAAGCGGTACTAA
Organism: Rhipidocladum racemiflorum; assembly: GCA_036346355.1. Taxonomy (NCBI): domain Eukaryota; kingdom Viridiplantae; phylum Streptophyta; class Magnoliopsida; order Poales; family Poaceae; genus Rhipidocladum; species Rhipidocladum racemiflorum. The sequence continues at coordinate 39,837,629 of CM070578.1, forward strand.
GGCGAAGCTGCGTACCCAAAGCACTCTGCAAACTCTCCCAGAACTTGGAGACGAACTTCGCATCCCGATCAGAAATAATGGTCTTAGGTACACCATGCAGTCTCATAATCTCCTGCACATAGATGGGAGCCAACTCGCTCGCAGAATTGGTCGTGCGGATAGGAATGAAATGCGCAGACTTGCTGAGACGGTCCACCACAACCCAAACAGCATCCTTCCCTCGTGGAGAACGAGGTAAACCAACCACAAAATCCATGGAGATGTCATCCCATGGCCATACAGGAATCTCCAAGGGCTGCAATAAAGCCGCGGGACGCTTATGCTCAGCTTTGATCTTCTGGCAAATCCCACAAGACGCCACATACTTGGCAATATCCACTCTCATCCTTTTCCACCAGAAATTCTTCTTCAAGTCCCTGTACATCTTGGTCTCTCCAGGATGGACCGTGTACGGGGTGCGATGAGCTTCTTTCAGGATGTCTTCTTTCACTTGAGATTTTTGGGGCACGCACAGTCGGCCCTGAAACCTCAAGGCTCCCGCATCATCAACAGTAAAGTCTCCAGACTTGCCATCCTTAAGGCGTTTCCTCACCTGCTGGAGCAAACGATCATGCTGCTGTGCCTCTCGCACACGTTCAGGAATCGCTGACTCAAGAATCATTTGAGTTTCAGCCTGCATGGTCCCCGCAAAGCAGTAGGAAACTCTCAAACGCTCAAAATCAGCAACAAGACAATCAACAACAGGGGGCATTGTCTTGCGACTAAGAGCATCGGCCACCACATTTGCCTTCCCCGGATGATACTGGATAGTGAGGTCATAATCCTTTATCAACTCTAGCCACCTCCTCTGCCTCAAGTTCAAATCTTTCTGAGTAAAGATGTACTTGAGGCTCTTGTGATCGATGAAAATATCACAAGACTCACCGCATGTAATGCCTCCATATCTTCAATGCAAACACCACGGCGGCTAACTCAAGATCATGCGTGGGATAAGTCTGCTCATGCTTTTACAACGGCCTCGAAGCATAAGCAATCACCTTGCCCTCTTGCATGAGCACACACCCAAGTCCCAACCGAGAAGCATCGTAATAAACAGTGAAGCGCTTCCCGGCTCGGGAAGGGTAAGAACAGAGGCAGCCACTAACTTCTCCTTCAAAGTGCAGTAAGCCGTGCTCACACTCTGCGATCCACTGGAACTTCATCCCTTTACGAGTCACCGTGAAAGTGGCTTGGCAATGATAGAGAAATCCTGCACAAAACGCCGATAGTAGCCAGCCAACCCAAGGAAACTACGCACCTCTTTGACATTGGAAGGCCTCTTCCAATCCAAAAGTGCTGAGACTTTGCTAGGATCTACAGATATGCCCTCTGGATTGATGATGTGGCCAAGAAAACCACTTCAAATCCGAACTCGCACTTTTTCAGCTTAGCAAAGAATTGATTCCCTCAGGGTACTCAAAGACAAGCCTCAAGTGTTGCTCATGCTCCTCTTCCGATTTAGAGTAAATCAGAATGTCATCGATGAACACTACCACAAACTCATCAAGGTACTTGTGTAGCATCTTGTTCATCGCCTCCATAAAGACAAATAGGGGCATTAGTTAGTCCAAAAGACATAACTTTAAATTCATAATGCCCATACCTAGTGGAGAAAGCGCCTTCTCAATGTCCTGCTCCCTCACACGGATCTGATTGTACCCCGATCAAGATCAATCTTGGAGAACACCTTTGCTCCCTTTAGTTGGTCAAACAGATCCTCGATGCGAGGCAAAGGATACTTGTTCTTGATCGTCACTTGATTAAGAGCACGATAATCAATGCACATACGCCAACTTCCATCCTTCTTCGAGACGAAGAGGACGGAGTGCTCCCCATGGCGAACGCTACGCCGAATGAAGCCCTTGGCCAACAGATTCTCCAATCGCTTCTTCAACTCGTCTTGAAAAGGACGAGCCAAGCGATATGGAGAGATAGAAATAGGTCGAGTGCCAGGAACAAGATCAATACGAAACTCCACATTCCTCACAGGAGGTAGACCATGCAACTCGTCGGGGAACACATCAACGAACTCCTTCACTACGTAAATCTCCTCAATGGGAATCGAGGAAGATGGTTTCTCGAGACAAAGTCATGAGGAAACCCAATAGCCTCAAACGCCCGACCGTAAAACAAACTAGTCAAAGCAAAAGCGGAATCGAGGGTATACCACCCTGAAAGGTCAACTCTACTCTGACGGGGCCTGCAAGGCAACCGCCTTCCGTAAACAACAAATCTTGGCACGGCATCGATGCAGCCACCCATGCCCAAAATGACATCAAAAGGAGCCAATCGATCACCATGAGATTGGCAAAGAAAACCTCATCATCAATGGCAATGGTGCAACTAGGGCAAACCAAAGAACTAGCAATCAAACCCCAGGAGAATCGACTAACACGGACTCGTAAATCCGCTGAACTCCCAACTTAGCTCTACTAGCAAACTCCGACGACACAAAAGAGTAGGATGCTCCGAATCAAATAGAACAAAGGCATCAACGGAATCTCCACGAGCAGTACCGAAACCACCTCTAGATGCCCGATCGACTCGGCGGTCGTGAGCGTACACTCTGGTGGCGCCGACGTATGAGCCCGACTCAGCCGATGCCCCAACAAGGCTGGGGCGGAGGAGGCAATCGAGGAGGAGCAGACGGCACGGGCACCAAGACGCTGGCCGGCGGCGCCACGCAAAGGGTGGCCGAGAAACAGGGGCAGCCATCATGTGCACCGATCCTCTGGAAAGACGCTGGAGTGGGAGGAGAAGGCACCGTCTCCCACTTGATGATGCTACCGGGTTCATCCGGCAGACTCGCCCCATATGGCCGGGCTTGCCACGGTGGTTGCAACTCCCGGTCCAACCACACTCAAGCACGGTGCTCGCCACCGCACTTGAAGCACTTCATGCCCTGCCCGCACAGATCGACAATCGCTCGCGAAGAAGACGATCAAGCGGCCCCATCTTAGCCCCGAGGAGGAGCCCTGTCCTCCCTTGAACTTCTTGAAGGTGGGTCGAGAGGACCCACCTCCTCCACCAAAGGTCCTCTTCGCCCCCGCTGGGCCGCAGGAACCCCGAACCTCCCGGGTTCTCGCTTGTCGGGAGAGCTCCAACTCGAGCTCCATGCCCTTCGCTTGCTCCACCACAGAGCAGAAGTCACGAGGGACACGCCCCATGGCAACTCTGAACTCCTGGTTGAGGCCCCTACGGAACCTCCTAGCTTTCTCCGATCGTCGGTGCCACGGCCAGTGACGGGCGCACCACGCCGTTGAACTCCTTCTCATACTCTGCCACCGACCTCTTTCCCTGGGAAAGAGTGGTCGAGTAAGCTCCATCCTCTCAAGGAAAGACTCGGATGGAACTTGGCTCGAAGCGAGCCACAAAGTCCTCCTGTGTCATCGACCCAGATCGGGGATCTAGCGGCCAGAACCCTCCCACCGGATATCGGCCTTGGCCCTTCAGCTGAAAAGCCACCAAGCGAGTCCTCTGAACCGAGGTCAAATCTAGGACCTCAAACTGCCTCTCCATGTACCGCAGCCAATCTGCGGACTGGATCGGCGTGCCTGCTCCGTTGAAAGTGTCAAGACGGAGGGACATCCACTCCCGGAGATTCATCCTCGGCTCCGGTGCAGCGGGGGCAACAACAGGGGCCACTGCAGGGGGAGGCACAACAGCAGGGGCTGCCCGCAACTGCTGGCGCAGCTCCTGAATCTCCCTCTGCAGAGCCTGAACTAAATCTTCATTTGCGGCGGGCACCCCCGCCCCCGACCGTGCAGCTGGAAGCTCCTCCTGAGCTGGCCCACAAGCATTAAGCGAAACGCTACCCTCAGCAACAGACTCCTCAACTCCCTGGGAGCCTCGCCCCTGGCCTCCACGGCCACGGCGTCCACGGCCTCTACCCCTTGGCATGGCTGCTTTAGACAGACAACCACCCAAACACGAAAGCACACAATCAAGATCATAGATCAAACATCATCATAGACATATTCCTTATCACATAATCAAGCGCGATGCAATGACGAACCAAAACCCATCCTACTGTGCATCCAAGTGTGTCAGATTTTAGATTAGTTATACCACTTTTACAAGTTTTAACGTTGCTATCCTATAACAAGGTTTTAGTTAGAACCTAAGCCATGTTTATAAGTTATTCCACATCATATTTTAGTTGCAACTTAAGGTATGACACTAAAAATACATATTCCAAGGACCTACAAATTCGCTCGATACCAATCATAACACCCCGGTATTTAATATGCCCGAATGCTACCAAACACAAGCTAAGCAACAACTAAATACCACATTTAAGAAAAAATTCCAGCAAAGGTGCATAGGCTAAAAACCGAGATTTCGGCAGCACCTCCTTTGTTTTATCATGAATTTAAGGAACAGCAACAATATAGCATTATATGGCAATAAGAGAAACATCTAAAACAGCAATAAATAAAGTCTTAACGACAATAAGAGACTAACATTAAGCTCTTAAGGTTCCAAGTGTCAAACAAACAATAGAACTCTCATTAACCAAGCTAAGACTTAATTTTAAAGACCATCACACGCAATTTATTATCAAACTAAATGAATAGACTTGGGGAAACATTAAGGTGAAGCAACGTGTGAGCGTGTGACTATTCCCCTTTCCCGCATGCCGTTCTCATGGTACCTAAAACAACAAGAAAACACAAGGGTGAGTTCGAAAACTCAGCAAGCATACTGCAATGGACAACAAGCATAACAACATGGCAATAACATCTTCCATCATGTATATCATCTCATTCATGATTACTTATCAATATCATCATCAATTTGTATGCGAAGTAATGCAATGCTCCTGACCCTCTGGAACCTCATACCGGTATGGGAAGTACACACCCGTCGGTGTGCACCCTTTCCTCCCTTCCATCCCGAAGATGGAGGGTGCCTACTCGCTTCCAAACACCACGTGGATGGAATCACGACATAGGACTTACTCAATGGCGTTCCGGATTAGTCATAACTTTCTCACCGACCTTGCCGGACTAGTTAAGACTTTCTCACCGCCCTCGCCCTATCTCATGACATGCATGCAACCATGCCAATTATCATATTCAATTCACATATTAACACATGGCATCATAATATGTTAAACATGCTCATCATATCATATCAATCATTAACACATGGCAAGTGAAAATATATCATGTAAACAATTCCATCTAATCACAACATGCAACCTACAACTCGCTATCCATCACAACACACTTGCCTCAACCACGTGCAACGGATTGGCGGGAAGAAGAGGGCACTTCCGGGGTCACACCACCTGCACATAGGCATCACACACTCATAATCATAACCTCAAAACAGTACACAAACCCCCATCTAACCCGACATTGCCAACTACTCGCAAAACCTAAAACAGAGGTTCTGTCCCGGCGGGACAGCAGCCTTGCAAAAGGCATAACTTGAGTTCTGGGACTCCGAATGAAATAAACGAGTACACCCTCGCGTATCTTAGGAAATTTCCCAACTTTCTCTAGGTATAAGGAAAGACTGATTCGGCCTCTAATGTTGTTTAATCTACAGATTACCGAGATCTGTTCCAATCGCGTCACAGATTTTTAGGCGCTCGGTAAAACAGCCGTAACTTTCAAACGGCTGATCGGAAATTAACGTGCTTTACGTCCACGGAAAGATAATTAAATTATCTACAACTTCCTAGAAGTCCGTACAGACAGATTCGGATTCTAAATCGACGGAAACTCGAACCCTAGCTCGACTGCTCAATCTGCCCGAAAACAGAAACGTGGACAAGTTTAGATCTAACCCAAATTACTCAAATCCAGCGCCTCCAATTGATCTAAAAACTTGATAAACACCCTAATAACAGTACCTAGATCAACCCCAAGGATCCCCAAGATCATACCTTTGGCCGACGAACAAATCTCCAATGAATCCCCTCGCGAATCGCTCCTCGCTCCACGTTACTCGCTCCTCGCTCCTCGCTCCACGGGATGACTCCACGAGGTGCAGGGGTGGGGAGGCCACCCTAGGGCAGCAAGGGGTGGAGGGGAGGTGGTGTGGAGGTGGAGGAAGGGGTGGGGGGGCGCACGGTTTGGGGAGGGGGGTGGCGGCTAGGGCTTAGGGGGGGAGAGGGAGGAGAGGTGGAGGGGGCGCAAGGGGCTGAGGTGGGGGCGCAAGGGGGGGCAGGGGGAGCCCCTTTTAACAGCCCCCACACCCTGCCCTAGTCCAATAAGAGTCCCTCTCAATCCCTCCAAAGCCCACCAAGGCCCAAAACTCCCCCGGGAAGGCCCAAAACCCCGAAAACGGCCCGAAAAAGCTATTAACCTCCAATTCTTATGGTTTTAACCTTATTTCCACATCTCATACTGTATTTAACCTTATCATGTTCAAAAATTAAGGATACGACACTCCGAGGTGTCACAGTGTTGCATAGCTTTTAGGCTTAGATAAGCAACCATACCAAGTTAACAATAGTTGTTTGTATAAGTTTTGTGGTTAAACCTATTTCCCCGCACTAGGACTCGTGAACCTTATCTATGCTTTTTCCCTCTTACCTAAACCTTAGAATGGTCGGCAGATGGAAAGGATCGACCGCATCAATGACTTAAAGGCAGCTCAATTCCGTTCAATTGCTATTGTTGGTGTCAGTGATAAAGCAGATAGTAACTAGCAGTCGTCCACTGTATCAACCGTGGCAAATCAGAACTTGGGTCAAATTCTCACCACCCAAACCCAGCTCATGCAGATGGTAATGCAACAGGTGAATGTTATCAGTACCAGACTCAATCCCTCCCCAACTGAAGTCACAACCACCTGGTTACAGTCAAAGTTTGCCTGTTTATGAAGACCAAGCCGCCCATGTTTGATGGATCAGCCACACTCAAGGATGCAAAAATCTGGCTTCGACTCATAGAAGAGAAGCTGGCTTTGGTACAATGTGAAGATGAAGAGAAGGTTCCCTATGCTACTTGTCAGTTAGAAGGGGATGCATTAGCCTGGTGGAAAGATTTCTACGCCCTTCTGAGGATGGACATACCATCACTTGGATGGAGTTTGCCACCGTCTTTCGTCAGCACTTCATGTTGTCAGAAGACAGTGGAACCATAGTAAGACCGAGGATGAATGGTATTCCCCCACCCGACACCATACCTAGGCGTTGTTCTTTGAAGTGTTGTCAACCAAATAAATCAGAAGACCGTGCATGCATCCATTGTGGAGAAATAGGCTCAAAAGTTAGCGAAGAGAGAAGGACTGTCATCCGCACTTGCTGTGCCACGTGAAGAGATGAAGGAGAAACATGTCGACAATATTCATTTACCTCAGGAAGTCAGTGAAACGTGGTCACCATGGAACTATTTATTGTGTGATAAACAAGGACACCGGGCTAGAGAATGTCCCCTCAATCCAGCAAGACAACCCAAATATTCTTGTCACAACTGTGGTGAGTTAGGTCATTCTGTTAAGGAATGTCCCCAGAAAGATCAAGCAATTTCGGAAGTCATGATCATTCCGGAAATTGGATCGGTTAAGTTTATAGCACCAAGATTGAGTGGTAATACCATGGAAGCAACTCGCTCAAGGAGTCGGTTGAAGAAAGAAGGGTTGGTTAACAAATCCCTTGTTCTCGGAGGTGAACGCAAGGAATTTGAGGACATCTGCAAGCGCCAGAAAACTTATCAGGATGGACCACCGCAACGGCGAATGAAGAAGTGCCTTCGAGTGCCCACAGAACAGACACCTCTGGAGGAGATTGAACTGCAAGAAGATAGGACTTATAAGGAATATCATATCAGGATTTTGGACACATTTGATTGAGAGACAAGAAACAAATCAACCCGCTTCTGTAGAGTCCAATGATGTAATCACAGGGAAAGCGAAGCGACTTGGTAACGCGAGGAAGATTTGAAGGAGTTTCCGAACCTATTCTCTAGTTAGCCTCGAATCTCGGGGACGAGATTCTGTTAAGGGGGGAGGTTTGTAGCATCCCAAAATTTGCTTAAAATGTATTTATGATATTTTTGAAATATTTGGAATTATCTGGAATCTATATGGAATTTTTGGAGTTAATTGGAATTTCAACTTTATTAAATTAATTATATAAAATTTAAATCATGCGTTTTGCCTGAGCATAAAATCTAAAATTTTGTTTAAAATAAAGATAATTGGAAAACGAGAGTGTTTTCTTCAAATATTTTCGAAAAACAATTTATATAACTTAAGTCGTTGATTTTACAAAAATCTGTACAGGTGTCTAATTCACTAAAAGAATTTTTACAAAAAAATCTATACCTTGAAAAATCATGAAACTAACTTTGTTAAGTTCCAAATAGTTCCTAGTATTTTAGAGGAATTTTCCAAAATTTTCAGACCCACTTTGCTATTTTATCGTAAACACGTTTTGACAACATGTATGCATGAATCCTGAACATTTCCTCCTCCTTGCCGTTCCCATTTATTAGCAAGTTTTCACTTCTAAGCAATGCGTGCACGTTCCATTTCCCATGCATGATGCCTTCCCATTTGTTCAAACGTTTTCCATTTCCCTGCAATGAAACAAACGTTTTCCATTTCCCTGCAATGAAGGAACTAGTAACGTTTCCCATTACTCCACATGCACATGAAGTCTTCTCATTATTTTTCCAGCCGTTTCCCATTTCCTTGCAATGCATTTGCTAGCAATTAATGTTTCTCATTTCCTTTCACACGCATAAAGCCATGACATTTCCATCTCCCAGCCGTTTCATTCTTTAGCACGCATGAAACTCCCCATTGAAACGTTATGAATGATTTAAAGCCTTGAAACGTGCATGAATTCTCCACACGCGTGAATACATTTGGTACTTGTCATTCCCATGCAAATCCATTAATGTAGCCACTCCTTCATTCCTGCATGCATGAATTAGCACTGTCATTACTCTCTAGCCGTTTCTCCAGGCGTTTCATTTTTTTCAGCTGTTTCAAGCACATGCATGCATGAAGTCGTTCCTCCTGAATGCTTGAAGCATGGCAATTAAGAATGATTGTCAGTTTCATTTCTTTAGTTAAACATCAATACGTTGCCACCTCCAGCCGTTCTCCCATGCGCGTGAGCCTTTCATCCTCTAGACGATTTTCCATCTGCATGAATTTTTTCCATCTTCTGGCTGTTTTCATTCCCACACATGAATACTCCAGCCGTTACTAGTTCATTCACTCCATCAATTTCTAGTTCCTTATTTATTTCCATTGATTTCCTTCCCATCTCCAACGCATGCATGTTCCTCCTTTACTATCACGCATGCATACTCCATTACTAGCAACCATTTACCAACAACGTTTACTGATGCATGCACATAAAACCATTTACTATCTAGCAATCACTCACGGCTTGAACATCCAACCGTTTCTAGTAATCGTGTATGCATGCATGAAAATGTCTTCCAGCTTACTCATTGAACACATTCATGCACGTAATGAAATTCCTTTAATTGCTAGCCGTTCCAATTCTTTTGCATGCACTTTTTATCTCCTTGCAGCGCATGAACTAGTAACCTCCACACACATGAAGACTCTTCATTTGCCAGCCGTTTTCACGTATTAGTTGCCAGCCGTTTCTCATTTTTTCTAGCAACGCCACTTCTTACTCTCTCATCGCCAACAGTTTCCATTCTCTCTAGTAATGCAAGCAAATTCCTTCCCTTACTAGCATGCATGCATAATTTTATTCCTCCACACGCACATGAGTTCTCCATACATTACCTCTTTCTAATTGCATTTTTATAGCCACTACTAGCCATCTGCCATCTCCATTGTTATTCCAGTCATTCTTCACGCCATTCCTTTTTCCGGCACTACCCAAAGCTCCAGTGCCTCTCTGTTACTTTCACGCCATTGTCGCCGTCGTGGTTGAAGCCGCCGTCGTCGCCGTTGCAGTCGTCGCCGCCGGTTACGTCGTCGTCATCGCCGCCTTCGCCGCTGTGGTCGACGTCGTGTACACCGTCACCATCGCCGCGCCGTTGGAGCCGCCGTCGACGCACTCTCCGATCTCGCGGTCCCTACGCCGACAGTTTGCGCTACTGCCTGAGCCAATCGGTATACATATATTATTCGGATGATCTGCGTGTATGTGTTTGTATATATATACATATATTTACGTGAACCAAGTCGCGGTATGCATGCATGAAAATTTCTCAAAACTGAACCGCAGTACGCATGCATGATGTTTGCTCAAGCCGTGAACAGTGCCATGCATAGGAAGAAAATGAGAGATTAGTTGTACGTGTTCATTTCCGAAAATTGCGAATTTTGTCTTTTTCGCTACAAATTCGTTTTAAGTCCAAATCACTTGCGATAAATTTTGTTAATTAGTAGAAATTAATACCTTTCCACTGTAATTTTTATGAAATTTTATAAATAAATTTATATTGATAAATTATTCGCGGAATGTCCAAAATAGCGAATTTTGTAGCTCTTAAACTATACGACCAAAAATGTCCAAATAAATTTTATAAATCTTAGAAAACACCAAACTAATTGTCTGGAAGTTTTCATGAAATTAAAACCTAGTTTGATTTGTAGCATTTTCTGAATGTGTGTTGTATGTTGATTTGCGTCTTTATTTGGTTCTTTAACTGTTGTGCGTAGACGTCGAACTGTGTGAGGGAGTTGATTTCGAGGAACAAGCTCAAGATCAAGATCTAGACCAAAACCAGCTGATCTTTGAAGGCAAGTTGTGAAGGGTTTCGAAGCAAGGAAAACAAAAAATTTTCCTACGATTGCAACCAAACACCAAGATCATATCTAGGAGATGCAAGTAAACGGTTTCAGAAGGACTCACCCTCGTAGACCGAAAGCGGGAATAACGTTCCCGCAAACAAACGTGGTTGAAGTAGAGGTACACTCCCGACTTCGAAGTCGCGAAGATGAGCGCCACAAACGGCAGCGCCTCCGTACTTGGTCACACGTACGGATCAACGATGACCTCCAATCCCTCGTTCCAGCGGGGCAGCGGAAGTAGAGGATCCCCGGAAAACTCCAACAACACTACAGCTTAGTGGTGGTGGTGGTGGAGAAATAATTTCAGCGGCCGCATAAGCCACAGCTCGAAAAATGGATCAGCAGGAGGAAGGAGAATGGACCAACCAAAGGGTCAAATGGATGAACACCAAAGAGAGGAGCTCCTCCCTCCCTTTTATAGGAGGAGGAGGAGGCAAGGCCAAGGGGTGGCCGGCGCATGGGGGGGTGCCCCTTGCCCTCCCTCTCTTCATGTGAGTGATCTCTCCACTCACTTAAATCAACCCACTTTGGTTTCCATTAAAACCCCACTCAAGAAATGAAAGGGTTTTCTCCCATAAATAAATAAAACATTTTTATTTCAGATATTTTAATATTTGTTAATTCTTTTAATTAACAAACATTAACACATACCCCTTTAACTATTCCGATATCCCGAAACTATTCCGGCGATACTCGAAACAGTCCTCAGATCGTCCATACTTTTCTCCTGTTTCATATCCACTCAAATGCATCGATGAACCTTAAGTGTGTCCCCTGCGGTTCGTGAATAAAATGGACATGATTGAGACACCTCTCGATCAATAATCATCAGGATCTGATATCCATAATGACTCCCATTCACTCAACGATGAACTAGTGATCGCGTAAACCAGAAACGACATAACCAATTCCTTTTGTCTCACGATATTTTACTTGTCCGGGATCCGATCATCAGTATCAACTATACCTAGTTCGATCCCGTTACCGACAAGTACTCTTTACTCGTTCCGTGATATAACATTCTTGTGACCTAGTCACATGCTTGCAAGCGATGTCTATGTAATATCACCAAGAGGGCCCAGAGTATATCTCTGTCATCTGGATGGACAAATCCCACTCTTGATTCATGAGCCTCAACTAATACTTTCATAGTACCTAAATCCATCTTTATAGTCACCTTGTTACGGAGTGACGTTTGATGTCATCAAAGTACTCTTCCGGAGTTAGTGATTGACATGATCTCATGGTCTAAGGAAAAGAGCTATTTCGTATGTGTTTGATACAGCAACAAACTAAATGACTTGATCGTATTTGCTATACCAACTTGGGTGTATGTTCATCACACCATTCTTCTAATGACATGACCCCGTTATTAACAACATCCAATGTTCATGATCAGGAAACCTTGATCATCAGTTAATCAATGAGCTAGTTTAAAAAGAGGCTTTACTAGGAACCCTTTTGTTTATTAAACATACATGTATTAACGTTTCCGATTAATACAATTTTAGCATGAGAAATAAACATCTATTATAAACATGGAATATGATAATAAACAATTTATTATTGCCTCTCGGGCATATTCCCTTCAGTCTCCCACTTGCACTAGAGTCAATAATCTAGATTACATTGTGATGATTCTAACACCCATTGAATTCTGGTGCTGATCATGTTTTGCCCTTGGGAGAGCTTTAGTCAACGAGTCTGCCACATTTAGATCCGTGTGTACTTTGCAAATCTTTATATCGCCATCCTTGACATGTTCACGGATGGAGTGAAACCGGCGCTTAATATGCTTGGAATTCTTGTGTGACCTTGGTTCTTTATAATTGGCTATGGCACCATTGTTGTCACAATAGATAACCATCGGGTCCAACGCACTCGGAACCACACCTAGTTCGGATATGAACATCTTCATCCAAACCGCTTCCTCGCTACGCTTCAAGCGAGAATATATTCCGCCTCTGTTGAAGATCCTGCCACCACAGATTGCTTGGAACTTCTCCAGCTCACTGCTCCTCCATTCATTTCAAAAATGTACCCGGATTGAGACTTAGAGTCATCCGGATCAGTGTCAAAGCTAGCGTCGACGTAACATTTTGCGACGAGCTCTTCTTCACCACCATATATGAGAAACATATCCTTAGTTCTTCTTAAGTACTTAAAGATATTCTTGACCGCCGTCCAGTGTTCAAAACCTGGATCAGACTGGTACCTGCTAGTCAAACTAATAGCATGAGCCACATCCGGTCTTGTACACAACATAGCATACATGATAGAGCCTATGGCTGAAGCATAGGGAATCTTATTCATTATTTCTCTATCTTCTGCTGTAGCTGGACTCTGAGTCTTACTCAATGTCTTGCCTTGCATTATAGGTAAGAACCCTTTCTTACTTTCGTCCATTCTAAACTTCTTTAGAATCTTGTCAAGATATGTACTTTGTGATAGCCCAATCAAGCGTCTCGATCTATCTCTATAGATTTTGATGCCTAAAATATATGCCGCTTCACCAAGGTCCTTCATTGAAAACTTACTGTTTAAGTAGTCTTTTACGCTTTTCAAAAGTTCTATATCATTTCCACTCAATAATATGTCATCCACATATAATATCAGAAATGCTATAGAGCTCCCACTCACTTTCTTGTAAACACAAGATTCTCCGTAGGTTTGGACAAATCCAAAACCTTTGATTACCTCATCAAAACGGAGATTCCAACTTCGTGATGCTTGCTTCAGTCCATAAATGGATCGCTGAAGTTTGCATACCTTATCAGCATCCTTAGGATCAACAAAACCTTTGGGTTGTATCACATACAACTCTTCCTCAATGTTTCCATTAAGGAACGCAGTTTTGACATCCATCTGCCAGATTTCATAATCGAAAAATGCAGCAATTGCTAACATTATCCTTACAGACTTTAGCATCGCTACGGGTGAGAAAGTCTCATCGTAGTCAACTCCTTGAATTTGTCGAAAACCCTTTGCGACAAGTCGAGCTTTATAGACGGTCACATTACCATCAGCGTCTATTTTCCTTTTGAAAATCCATTTGTTCTCAACGGCCTTACGGTCATTGGGTAGGTCCACCAAAGTCCATACTTGGTTTTCATACATGGATCCCATTTCAGATTTCATGGCTTCTAGCCATTTGTCGGAATCTGGGCTCATCATCGCTTCATCATACGTCGCAGTGGTCATCATTCTCAACTAAAATTAAATTCATAGTAGGAACATAAAAGTCGAGGAGCGATATGCGCTCTTGTTGACCTGCGAGGTGCGGTAGTGTTCTCTTTCGGAGTTTCATGATCCTTATCATTAGTTCCCTCTTCATTTGGTGAAGTCAACTCCGAAACAACTTCCGGCGCTGCTGCACTTTCCATTCCATGAAGAGAAGGTTCAACAACCTCGTCGAGTTCTACCTTCCTACTACTCACACCTTTCGAGAGAAACTCTTTCTCCAAAAAGGATCCATTCTTGGCAACGAAAACATTGCCCTCGGATCTGTGATAGAAGGTGTACCCAATTGTTTCTTTAGGGTATCCTATGAAGACGCATTTTTCCGCTTTGGGTTCGAGTTTATCAGGTTGAAGTTTCTTCACATAAACATCGCGTCCCCAAACTTTTAGAAATGACAGCTTAGGTTTGTTACCAAACCATAATTCATACGTTGTCGTTTCAACGGATTTAGATGGTGCCCTATTTAAAGTGAATGCAGCTGTTTCTAGTGCATGACCCCAAAATGAAAGTGGCAAATCTGTAATGGACATCATAGATCGAACCATATCCAATAAAGTACGATTACGACGCTCGGATACACCATTACGCTGTGGTGTTCCAGCAGGAGTGAGTTGTGAAATTATTCCACATTGTCTCATGTGTGTGCCAAACTCGTAACTAAGATACTCTCCTCCATGATCAGATCGTAGAAATTTGATCTTTCTGTTACGATGATTTTCTACTTCACTCTGAAATTCTTTGAACTTTTCAAATGTTTCAGACTTGTGTTTCATTAAGTAAATATATCCATATCTACTCAAATCATCCTTGAAAGTAACGGCAACGATATCCACCACGATCGACACACTCATTGGACCACACACATCGGTATGTATGATTTCCAATAAGTCGGTTGCCCGCTCCATTGTACCGAAAAGCGGGTTCTAGTCATCTTGCCCATGAGGCATGGTTCACATGTCTCAAATGATTCATAATCAAGTGATTCTACTAGTCCATCAGAATGGAGCTTCTTCATGCGTTTAACACCAATATGACATAAGCGGCAATGCCACATATATGCAGTAATATCATCATTCAACTTAATTCTTTTGGCATTCACATTATGAACATGTGTACTATTATCAAGATTCAAAATAAATAAACCATTCTTTTCAGGTGCATGACCATAAAAGATATTATTCATATAAATTGAACAACCATTGTTCTCAGACTTGAATGAATAACCGTCTCGCATTAAACAAGATCCAGATATGATGTTCATGCTCAACGCAGGCACTAAATAACAATTATTTAGGTTTATAACTAATCCTGATGGTAATTGGATAGGTAGCGTCCCGACGGCGATCACATCAACTTTTGATCCATTGCCGACGCGCATTATTACCTCATCCCTTGCTAGTTGTCGCTTATTCCTTAGCTCCTGTTTCGAGTTACATATGTTAGCAACCGAACCAGTATCAAATACCCAGGCACTACTGCGAGTACTAGTAAGATACACATCAATAACATGTATATCATATATACCTTTGCTCACTTTCCCGTCCTTCTTATCAGCCAGATATTTTGGGCAGTTACGCTTCCAGTGCCCTGTGCCCTTGCAGTAGAAACATTCAGTATCTGACTTAGGGCCAGCCTTGGTTTTCTTCTCAGACTCGGCAACAGTCTTGCCTTTCTTCTTGAAGTTACCTTTTGCCTTGCCTTTCTTGCCATTCTTCTTGAAACTGATAGTCTTTTGGACCATCAACACTTGATGTTCCTTCTTGATCTCCACTTCAGCAGTTTTCAGCATTAATAGAAGCTCGGGGAGAGACTTCTTCATGCCCTGCATGTTGTAGTTCATCACAAAGCTCTTATAGCTTGGTGGCAGAGACTGGAGAACACGATGAATTCCTAGCTCATTGGGGATCGTTATTCCCAAAGCTATGAGTTTATCGGGCGCATCTGCACATTTTGAGTACGTGCTCACTAACGGAGCTGTTTTCCTCCATCATGCAGCTAAAGAACTTTTCTGAAGCTTCATAACTCTCTACTGCGGCATGGGTATCAAAAATTATTTTTAACTCTCCCATTGTATCAAAAGCATTGCTGTTCTCGAAACGTTTTGCAGCTCGTGCTCAAGGCCATACAAAATGCCGCAGTTGAACTAAATCTGTGGTCCTCCTTGCGAGTCAAGAAAACATTTTTCTCCTCCTCGGGGCATCATCAGCGGGGCACCAAGCGGCGCTTCTAGCACATAGCTCCTTTGAGCAGCGAGGAGAATCCTCGAGTTAAGGGCCCGATTGGTAAAGTTGCTACCATTGGTGGCTAGTTTCTCTTTCTCCATGAACAGATTGAAATTGAAAATAGGGGTGCCATCTACAACATATTTGCAAAGTTATTTAGACTAAGTTCATAATAGATTAAGTTCAATGTTAATTCAAAATTACTACGAGAACTCCCACTTAAAAACAACATCCCTCTAGTTGTCGTTAGTGATTACATGAACCAAATTCACTATACCGAAAACCGATCATCACGAGACAAAGATAGTTTCAAAGGCGAACATCAATATGTTCATCATATCATCCATATGACTCACGCTTTACCTTTCGGGCCGTGTTCGAGGCCATGTCTCAGACATGCTAGGCTCGCCAAGTAGAACCAAAGTATTTGCGTGTGTAAATCTGGCTTACACCCGTTGTATGCGAACGTAGAGTCTATTACACCCGATCATCACAAGGTGCTTCGAAACGACGAACTTTCTTAACGGTGCATACTACGGAAGAACACATTATTATCTTGATATTAATTTGGAGGGATCATCTTATAGTGCTATCGACGTGATCATATCCAAGCAAAATAAGATGCATAAAAGGATTAACATCACATGCATGAATAAAGTGATATGATATGGTCCTTTCAGCACTTGATCTCCATCTTATGCGACATGGTATGATCTCCATCATTCCACCGGCATGGCACCAAGGTCCATGATGCTGCCATCTTGATTGTCTTCCTCCATTACAATATATCACATGGACATATATTTAGCACGCAGGCCATAAAGAAATAAAAACAACCAAATATTCTCGCCGGTTGTTTAAATTTACAATAAATTTCATTTCATACAACAATCTTTGTATCAATGACCATATCACATCACAAGCCCTGCAAAAACAAGTTAGACGCCTCTAATTTATTTTTGCAAATTTTACGTGGTTTTGGGCTTTCTAGGAAAAACTGTTCTTACCTACGAACAAGAACCACAACGGTGATAAAACATTATTAGCAAACCGTTGTAAATTAGATCATGACTATAGTAGGAGAAACAGACACCCGCAAAGCCACTTATGCAATACTAGTTGCATGTCGAGCGTGGAACAAGTCTCATGTGCGAGGACATGTAAGGTTAGTCCGGGCCGCATCAAATCCCACTATGCCACCATGATCCAAAATACACGAAAGTATGCAATAACATGATCATCAACGCCCACATCCACATGTGTTTTAAACCGTACAAAACATCTACACATAGACACGGCTCTGATACCACTGAAGGGTTTCGAAGCAAGGAAAACAAAAAATTTTCCTACGATTGCAACCAAACACCAAGATCATATCTAGGAGATGCAAGTAAACGGTTTCAGAAGGACTCACCCTCGTAGACCGAAAGCGGTAATAACGTTCCCGCAAACAAACGTGGTTGAAGTAGAGGTACACTCCCGACTTCGAAGTCGCGAAGATGAGCGCCACAAACGGCAGCGCCTCCGTACTTGGTCACACGTACGGATCAACGATGACCTCCAATCCCTCGTTCCAGCGGGGCAGCGGAAGTAGAGGATCCCCGGAAAACTCCAACAACACTACAGCTTAGTGGTGGTGGTGGTGGAGAAATAATTTCAGCAGCGCTTCGCATAAGCCACAGCTCGAAAAACGGATCAGCAGGAGGAAGGAGAATGGACCAACCAAAGGGTCAAATGGATGAACACCAAAGAGAGGAGCTCCTCCCTCCCTTTTATAGGACGAGGAGGAGGTAAGGCCAAGGGGTGGCCGGCTCATGGGGGGGTGCCCCTTGCCCTCCCTCTCTTCATGTGAGTGATCTCTCCGCTCACTTAAATCAACCCACTTTAGTTTCCATTAAAACCCCACTCAAGAAATGAAAGGGTTTTCTCCCATAAATAAATAAAACATTTTTATTTCAGATATTTTAATATTTGTTAATTCTTTTAATTAACAAACATTAACGCATACCCCCTTTAACTATTCCGATATCCCGAAACTATTCCGCGATACTCAAATAAAGTCCCTATATCATCCATACTTTTCTCCGGTGTTTCGTATCCACTCAAATGCATCGATGAACCTTAAGTGTGTCACCTTACAGTTCGTGAATAAAATGAACATGATTGAGACACCTCTCAGATCAATAATCATCAGCGGGATCTGGAGATCCATAATGACTCCCATTCACTCAACAATGAACTAGTGATCGCGTAAACCAGAAACGACATAACCAATTCCTTTTGTCTCACGATATTTTACTTGTCCGGGATCCGATCATCAGTATCAACTATACCTAGTTCGATCCCATTACCGACAAGTACTCTTTACTCGTTCCGTGATATAACATTCTTGTGACCTAGTCACATGCTTGCAAGCGATGTCTATGTAATATCACCGAGAGGGCCCAGAGTATATCTCTGTCATCTGGATGGACAAATCCCACTCTTGATTCATGAGCCTCAACTAATACTTTCATAGTACCTAAATCCATCTTTATAGTCACCTTGTTACGGAGTGACGTTTGATGTCATCAAAGTACTCTTCCGGAGTTAGTGATTGACATGATCTCATGGTCTAAGGAAAAGAGCTATTTCGTATGTGTTTGATACAGCAACAAACTAAATGACTTGATCGTATTTGCTATACCAACTTGGGTGTATGTTCATCACATCATTCTTCTAATGACATGACCCCGTTATTAACAACATCCAATGTTCATGATCAGGAAACCTTGATCATCAGTTAATCAACGAGCTAGTTTAAAAAGAGGCTTTACTAGGAACCCTTTTGTTTATTAAACACACATGTATTAACGTTTCCGATTAATACAATTTTAGCATGAGAAATAAACATCTATTATAAACATGGAATATGATAATAAACAATTTATTATTGCCTCTCGGGCATATTCCCTTCAAGTTGTGCTTTGACCATATTGCTCCTAGTTTTTGAAATGTATTTTGATTTAAATTATGCATGCTATGTTGATTAAAATGAATTAATTTAATTTGGGTAAAATAGTTAATAAACCTAATTGTTAATTCCACCCTTGATGATAATATTTGTATGCCATGTATCCATTGTCACCTTAAGTTGGTTTATTTTGTTGGATGTTAATATTGTGCCAACACGGGAGGCTAGACCGTGAATAGTTGCTTAGCCATGCTTACGTGAAATGTGTTTCAAATGGCAAAATAATATTGACTAATGATATACGGAATGAATTTTGGAATCAATGTAATCTTGCCACGTGATGATGTGAAGTGTAGGTACCTTTTTGGTTCTACATGGTAACTGGTATTATTGTTGGCATGTATTACGCAATAATCAAACTGGGGTGGGAAAATATTTAGACTGTGGCAAGTGGCAAGTGATTAATGGGGGCACCCGATGTGGCACACGGGAGAGATGTTGTTGAATTTGGTTTTGTGAACTTTGGGTAGTCTTGCCACGGTCAACCTAAGGACTTAACCTTGCAAGCCTTTGAACTGGGCCTAACATACAACCACATGTCTAGAGTGCGACAGACCTAGTTGAGTACGATTCCGAAGTCTTAGCATGTGAGACCTCAGGTGGTTTTTGTATCTGTAAATGTGGAAAGAAGGGTGTAGTGTTTACCGATTGGTCTTATATCTCTTCAACGGTATACGTTGGCCCTGTACTTCCGCTCCGCAAAAGGGAAGGGACAACGGGAACTATACCGGGAGGTACGCATGCGAGGATAGAGGTTTCAAAAAGACTTTGTTATGGTTACTCGCCCATGTGGTGTTTAACTATATCGTGTGGGTAAAGTGTATAACCTCTGCAGAGTGTACAAACTATTCGAATAGCCGAGTCCACGGTATTGGACATCGCTCGGGGATTACAGTCAAGGGTTAGATCTTTTAAAATAAAATGTGGAATGGGTGGTTGTATGCCAGAGATAATTGCTAAAGTGATTTAGGGCTTTGTGCCAAACTATTTGAAAAGAGATTGATAACTTATTATATAATATGGTTTTACTACTTTTGAATCTATTAAGATTATTTGATAGAAACAAAATGCGGCTTGATGCAAAATAACCCCCTAAGCTATTCCTTTGGAATAAGCCATGCATATAGTAATAGGATTGCACCTCTATGCATGACTTGCTGAGTATGTTGTATACTCACCCTTGCTTTCTACACAACCATCAGTTGAGGAGAAGACTACAACTTCAAAGGAGGAGAAGTTCCACGAGGAGGCAATTATTTAGGGGTTGAACCTTGTCAGTTGCCTATGGCATGCTGATGGGTGTCACCGACGTTCTTCGTTCTGCTGTTGTTTATCTACTTGAGTTATTGTAAGCCCTGCGTGGCAGACTATTTGTAAGGTGACCTTAAGGTCTTGTAACCAGTTTATTTAATGTTTGAAGTAATTTATTTTATATTTTCGCTCTGTATGGATGTGATATTCAACCCTGTATGACTGTGTGTACTAGCGTGATCCTGGACTAGTACAGAATACACAGAGGGTCCGAATTTGCAAATTCGGGTCCCGACACTCCCTCTCTCCTCCACGCTGGTTCAGCTCCAATGTGACTCTATCAGGGCATGATTCTTAGATTGTACACATCGGTTTTGCTATATGTGAAAGAGTGAGAAGAGAGAAGAGAGAAGAGAGTTGGCTTTTAAATAAGACCCAGTTTTGCACAGAAGTATAGGTAAATTATTTATGTACAAGAGAGAAGAACTAGTTATTACATAACATCTAGAGACAACTTTTAGAAGTAGTTATTGTACAAACTAACTTTTAACTTACTCTAATGATATAAATAAGAGTTAGAGTAAGTAGAACTCCTCTAGTCTTAAAAAAAATGATGTTTTAGACACCGACATGATCTTCAAAATACAACTTTGACAATTAATATTTATTATAATATATTTATAAAACTCAATAAAATTATAATATTATGAAAGTACTTCTCGAGATAAGTCTACACATATAATTTTTATGTATCTAATTTAAATATTTAAAATTATATCGATAATCAAAGTTTTAGAAGTTTGATTATCACAATATCTAAAATATCATCTTTTTTAAGACAATTTTACTATTGCAGTTGTTCTCAGGCTACCGAGAGCTAGCTAGCAACTGTACGCGCACTTGCATGTGTGTTTTTCCGTGCACGCGTGCAAGCACGTAGGATACCTCAACCTTTTCTTTTTTACGGTAATGCCTGTGTAATAATCATGTGCCAGCGAGCATTGAATTACTCCCTCCATCTCATTATATAAGGCGTAACTCCTACCAGCGCAGAGAAAAAGAAAGCAGTTGCGTCACGTGGGGCTCGAGAGGGTTAATGCATGCATACATGCGCATAAGAGATGAGAGAGAAGGTTAATGCAAACATGCATGCGCATGAGAGATGAGAGAGAAGCCAGAACAGAAGCCGAGAAGGCGTCGTGCCCTGTATTCTAAGACTTAGGAAAAAAAAAGTTGTGCCATATATTTTGGGATAGAGGGAGTAGCTTAAGTCCATGTTCGCAAGGTAATACTTTTTCTAAATTTTAAAAAAATTAGAAGAATTTTATATAATTCTAGTATTTCAAATAGGGCCTAATTCTCACAAATGCATGCTGATAATCACCCTCTCGATGCATTTCAGAGCATCGAGGCAGCAGAGTGGCCACAATACGTTTGATGCGGACATAATCATGCTTAACGCTTTTTGGTTAAATAAACATTGTTCGGCTGAAAAGAAGAGCCACATTAGAAATTACCATGTGAACTATAATTTAATTAAGTATTTATTTAGTATTCACTTGAAATTTGAAGCTATTATTGCTGTTGTTTAATAATTGCAGGGTCAAAATTGATCTGTTTAAGGCCAAAGTTGATGTGTATCAATTCTCTGAAGAAAAAAAACGTAGTACGTCAGAACAAATATTATCGTACAAGATCTTATAGAGCGGAACGAAACACATATATTGTTCACGGGACAGGGATAATATGTAGTTGCTATTGTACCTGTAACATAAACAGTTACATATTAGCTGTTGGATTGAAAAACAACGGCTTAGATCGACGACGAAGTACTGTAGTAACGTTTTTAAACGATCTTAACCGTTCGATTGATCCAACTCACATCTATAAAAACTACTTAAATTACAGTTCCCACATAACTGCCAAGATCCCTCTCCATTGTTCACCATGCACTACTACAGAACCGGTCATCACAAGCGGTTCGTAACCGCTTTCAGAAGCGGTTTTAGAACCGCTGGTAAGCAACCGGGAGTGATACCCTTCGGGGTATCACAAGCGGTGGTGAGACACCACAAACGGTTCGAAAGGCGTCCAGGAAGGCTTGAGGGACCGCCACGTGGGAGATCTTCACAAGCGGTTTGTGTTATAAACCGCTTGTGAAGACTTCCTCTCCACAAGTGGTTCGTATTACAAACCGCATGTGGAGGTGCTCTCTCCACAAGCGGTTGGAGATAATAACCGCTTGTGGAGAGGCATTGTATATTATATATTCAATATATAATATGTTTTTGAGTAGGGTATCAATATGTTTGGATTTTGACATTAAAAATACATAGAAATATTTGGTTTTTGTATACAATTAAATATATATTACTCATGCGTACTCATTCAAATAATCACAGATCATTTACAGAAAAGTACGAACTTAATAGACTAAAAGATGGACAGGTTTGATGGACACATGAAATAATGAGCACTTTTACAAGTTTGATTTACACATAAGCAATTTTTACAAGTTTCAAAGAATAAAAGGGTGAATCTCGAGCTGATTTAATTCTTGCGTGCATCGCTGTTTACATCCTTGGTCGACGTTGATGTCAGTTCACTTGTCCTTATAGAAGGACAATCTCTCCAACCCGCTGTGTGGAACTCGCCGTCAGGGGATACAATCTCGTCGACAATGAAGCCAATGAGTTGTTCTTGGAGTGCTTCAACCCGGTGCGACGGGATCACATCTTGCACATCGATGTTGGGCTGACAAAGAGCGAAATTAATAGATCTTTGAGCATGTAATTAAAGTGTAAGTATTAATTGATATGTGCACTCACCTCGTTGTCGCTTATGGGCACATCGTCGTGGGTAATTTTTTGCATGTAGTGCCACACATAATAGCCACATAAGTTGTTTCCAGCTGTCTGTTTTAATACTCGAGTGCTTATTTGGACAGTGAATTCATTCTCGAAATGTCCTTGTTCCTTCTTGCGAAACCTTGCGAATGCCCTGTGTGACGCGTTATTATGAATAGCAATTATCAGACTTGGAATTAGCAAGGTATTTCAATATAATAAGGAAACAATTGTATATATATTTGCTATATACCTGTTTAGGACGTCAATGATATACTGATATTGTTCCACCGGTCCCCTTTTTGAGTCTTGAACAACGATCTTGCTACTATCAAGCTTGATGACCAAAAGGATCCAGTGATACCTGGTCATATATTGCGACATATATATAACTAGCTAGCAGTATTATCAATGCCTTGGAAAAGATAAGTTTATTAATGCTTTATGAGAACACGTAAATATACGTACATGAACTTGAAGGGCAGAAGTATGTATGGTTTGTAGTGTTGTCCCATGAATGCATCTAGAACGTAATCCTCAAGAGCCTTAGCGCTGTATCGAAAGACGACCTCATTGACAATTTCCGGGTCGATGAAGCCCACGTTGAATATGTTCTGTTTTCTACATCGTTGTATCTCCATTCTACGTAGAAATGGATAAGTTATTAGAGTTGCACTTCTATGGTACAAGGAAGTAAATGGTAAAGTTATGAGCTTGATACTTACATGCACCAGCAGCTCATGAGAGACACGTTCACAGAGTCGCTATGGTAGATATTGTATATGTCTTCGAATTCGAGCCATATGGTGTTGTCCCCACGATAGAAATCTTCTTGTCTGACCCGGAGGGGGAACATTTTTCTTTGTTGAGAAGACTCTATCATGTACCATTCATGAAATTGTCGCATCTTGGTTGGCAGGTCCTTTATCTTATTTGGGTCAATTAACTCCCGGCCGAGCTTATATTGCCATCTGACTTCTGCCATTGGGAGAACATATGATCCTAGAGCAGCAGCTACGGAACTGAGTCCTGCCTCCTTCATAAATCTCTCAAGGTTCTCCTGATCTTGCCGCAGCTGATCTTGATCTCTCTTTGCCGCCGCCTGACCCCGTTTACTCTTCCGTGTAGCCTTTTTTATTGTACGTTCGTAGTTGGACGGCACAGGGAGTGGCTTTGCACGGCAGGTCAAGAAGTGTTCCATCACTTTTGGATCAATTTGTACGTTTGGGTCAGCTGACTTCTTTGGTGCGAAATGTGCAGCCATTTCTTTGGTGATGATCGCGTAATTCTCCTCGTCGGTCCGATCATATGCCCTCTTTGGAGGTTCCTTTACCCTTTTTGACCGGCTGGACTGTACCTTCATGGGAGCAGGTGGAATAGTATGGCTCCTGGGCTTCTTCCTCGGAGGAGATGGTGGAGGCGTGGTCTGTCGTTGTGGAGGAGGTGACGCTGAAGGAGGCGTCGGTTGTCGAGGAGGTGTCGGTTGTCGTTGCAGAGGAGGTGTCGGTTGTTGTTGTGAAGGAGGCGTCGGTTGTCGAGGAGGTGTCGGTTGTCGTTGCAGAGGAGGCGTCGGTTGTTGTTGTGGAGGAGGAGTCGGTTGACGTTGTGGAGGAGACGAGATTCCTCCAGCCGGCGGCTCCGATTGCGATTCAAGTCTTGCCGGAGATGATGCCTCCACGCCATCTGGAAATATGATCATCCTTTTTCGCCAGAGGATGATATTGTGGAGGGCCTGTCCAAGCTTGGTAACGTCGTCGCCTCCAGCAATATCGAGTAGTAGTTCTTCAAATCCGCTCAGCACCTCCTCCACAACGACTTTCGAGTAACCCATCGGTATTGTGTTGAAGTGGAAGGTCTGGCCCGGTGACACCGGCAATGCCATGCCGTAAGCCACCTTGATGGAGAGGTTGCGCGCATCAACGTGTAGCTCACACTGGCGTCGAACCCTTATGTCATCAACGGGATAATGGGCTTGCAAGTCTTCGTCCCCTTGAGGGGCCCCGGTTGACGCGCAGCTGCTCCGCCGCGCTGAGGGGCTGATCGCGGCGTCCGGCTGATTGATTGGACCTGCTGATCCCTGAAAGTTACTGAGAGCTATCTGCACTTGTTGCGCAACTTGTTGGGCCACTAGGTCTCCAATGCTAGCCTGGGTTGCTCTAAGCTCCCGTTCCAATTGGCGCATTTTATTTGCTTCTCTTGTTTTGCTTCTCTGGTGTCTCCTGTACGAAAGCGTATCCTTCATGAAACCGTACTTCCATGGCGTCTTGCCAAAACCTCATGTCCGTCCCGGGTGCTCAGGTGTTTGGAGGACATGTGTTAGCTCATCGTTCTCCCTGTCTACCACAAAAGAGCCTGACTGAGACTGCTCGACGGCTTGTACAATTCTCTAGCCAACATCTTGTACATGTGGTAGCATCACCAAACTGCCATCATCTGCAAGGATCCCCCCGTGACCCATGAACCAATTGCGCAGGCGCTCTTCCCACAAAGCAGTAACCGGTGTGACATCCTTGGCCAATAATTCTTCTTCTTTCTTGTCCCATTTCGGTACAGCCTTGAGGTAACCACCGGTGCCGAGATGGTGGTGGTACTTCTTTATCTGTGCATTGGTCTTATTCTTCTAACTTGCAGCCTGGCCTTCAGTTGACATCTTGTACTCCTCGAATGCTTCCCAGTGATCGGCCAGATTAGGAAATTGGTTGAACTCAGGTCTTTCTCCCTTCTGCACGTACTTTTTGCTGAGAGCCGACTTCCATGACTGAAATGAGAGTGCCATCTTCTTCAAAGTATAATTCTTGGCCTTGTCTCCAAACCCTTGAGGAAATGTGAAATTTTCCAGAATATCTTGCCAGAGGAGGTCCTTGGTAGCTTGAGGAACTTCAGCCCATTTCTTGATGCTAATTGGGACATGATCCCTTACGTGGTAACCGCAGGCGTTGTTGAACGGCCCAACTACTGAAAGAGGGGCAATCGGCTTCCCATCGTTGTCAATATCGGTAAACACATGCTTTGTGAACGGCTTCTTGTTAGGTCCCCGATTCTTGGATTGGTTGCTCGATGTACCAGGCTTTAAATAAACAAACATATATATAACATGTCAGAGTGTATTCTAATAATGAATTGCGATTAATTCACACACATTTTCCTTTTCAGGGGGAGATTTTGTTTTGCATTTTGGTCAAAGGGGGAATTCTGTGTTTTCTCTTTTTGGTCCTTGATCCTTTGGATTTCAAAATCTTTTGTAAAGTGAATGCCAAATGTTCATTTCTTAGTGGTGTTGCCAATGTTTTCATCAAGGGGGAGATTGTGAAATCATGTGCTGAAAAATTGGCTTTGAACTGAAAAATTAACTTAGAATTGGTTTTGCAAAATGTGCTTGTGCATGTGTTTGACAATTTGACAAGAAACAGTAAGTTTCGTTTTTACGCGCGGGACCAAGTTCTTAAAAGACAAGAAGTTTTACATGTACGCTGCACCAAATTTTTGGTCCGTCGTGAATGGCTTTTTGCTCGATTAGGGTTTGTGCAAATTTGGACTTTAAATTTTGATTTGTTTTTGAGATTATGAAATTTGTGAGAATTTCATGATGCTTGAAGTGGACTTTATGCAATGCTCATGTGAGTAGTTGCATGGATTGACATTGAGTCAAGACGTGGACTTGTGCTCGGATTTGTTTTGTGGTTTGTTCATGTGCAGGTATTGCTCGAAGACGAATGTGGTCGATGACGGGACCGGAACTAGGTTCATGGAGGAGCTGAGGTTCGGGACTAGGTTCGTGGAGGAACCGAGGTCTTGGTGGTCAAGGATGTCATGCGGGATGTTCGGGCTAAGAGAATGGTGCACATGAAGAATGGTTAGTCACGTGAGAATGGCAGAGGTCATTCGCGTGCAAAGTGTTAGTCACGTGAGTATGGCAGGTGGCCATACGCGTGCAAAGTGTTAGTCACGTGAGTATGGTAGGGTTGCCATACGCAGCGTGCAAGAGTTGTACTCGGCCAGGTTGGGCCAAGTAGAGTTGTGTTGGATCTGATTCCTTCTAGGGAATAGGAATTGTATTCAGAACTCCTTGTGGGTTGGTCCTTTAAATAGGAGGGGTTGTCTCCTGTTGAAGGGCATCAATCGAATTGAGGAGAGCCAGGCGCATAGAGCCTTGTGCTCAAAGTTTAGGGTTTGTACTCTCTTGATGAGAGTACTTTAGACAAAAGAAATAAAGATCAATTCTTCTAGTTCCTTGTGTGCTACAATATTCTCTTTTGGTTCTTGTTTGCATACTTGTTCTAGTTCTAGATTGGTTTTTGTTCTTTGAGTTTCATCTTGATTTGATCCATCAAAAACCTCTCTAGGGTATCGATCTAGTGTTCCTCAAAGTCTTGTTGATAAATCTTTTGTTATTCTTGATCAATCTACAAGTTTCGATTAGATTGATTTTCGTCAAGTTCTGGAACAGCAAGCTTACGAAGCTTATAACTTTTGATCTGTAAGTCCGATCGAGCTGATTCTTTTTGGGTTCGTCTCGTACTGGAGTCTAGTTTCTTATGTCCAAATTTTAGATCGATCCAACGGTTGGATCTCCAGGAATTCGCGTTTTATCAAGCCTCTGTCAATCTGTTTTTGTCGAAAACGAGGCAATTATTTGGTTCTGTTTTGGGGTGAACTTTTAATAGATCAAGAATTTGGTTTTAGCTTCCGCACAATCATTCACCCCCCCTCTGATTGCTATATTCGTATACTTCGATCCTACAAGTGGTATCAGAGCAAGGTTTTTCTAATCTACCTTAATTAGGTGATTAGATCAATGGATCGTTATTCGACAAAACCTTGTGTGTTCGATGGTGTTGATTTTCAGTTTTGGAAGGCCAAGATGGAGGCGTTCATCCAAGTACAAGGCTTCACAATTTGGGAGAAGGTCTACAAGCCATATGAAGTCCCTGCAAACGACAACGTCAGCGACACCAATCGCACACATGTTGAAGCAAACAGCAAGGCGCGCAACTTGATCATCCAAGGTTTGGGACGCTGACTTCGACCGTGTGATCCATCTCAAATCCAAGCATATGAGGTATGGAAATCTCTTTGTGATTACCATGAGGGTTCTAACACTATTAAAGAGGTTCACAAGATCTTTACAAAAGGAATACATGCGATTTGAGATGAAGCCTGGTGAGTCACTAGATGACTTCTTTGCACGTTTCAATAAAATTCTTAGTAATCTTCGTGCTGTTGGAGTTAGCTTTGATGATGCTGCTAATGCTAGACAATTGCTTGGTGCTTTAGACATGTCTATTTGGGAGATGAAAGTTACATCCATTAGAGAATCTACTATCATGAGTACACTTACTTTAGATGTTCTTTATTCTAAGTTGAAAACTCATGAATTAGATGTTTTTGCTAGAAAGAATGATCATAAATCAATTGCTTTGACATCTCAATCTAGCATATCTCATAATAGTGCTGCTTCAAGTTTTGCTCTATCCTTCTTGTCTTCATTAACCGATGAACAGATTGAGCAATTCCCTAAGAAGACTTATCACTACTCTCTTCTCGCTTTAACAAAGCTTTGCAAAATGTGAGAAAGAGAAAGAGAGGTGGTGGTGATCCTCCAAGATGCTATGAGTGTGGTGATCTCGACCATATTCGGCCCAAACTGCCCTAAACTTGCGGGTAAAACACCATGGGAGGAGAAGGACAACGATGTAAGAAAAGAGAAGAAGAAGTTCCCTTCAAACGACAGGAAAAGAAGAGCTTCATCAACCGCAAAGTGGTTCATCGAGTTCTTTCCGCTCTTGAACAAGTCAATTTGAGCGATGTGGACTCGGAGAGCAGCGAGGACGATACAACTCCAAGCAAACATGACTTGACAGGGTTGTGTCTCATGGCAAGCAAAGCAGGATAGCTTCACCGAGGACGATCAAGACAAATGACTTCAATGAGGTAGATCCTTCTTATGATGAATTAGCTATTGCTATTGCTCGTCTTGGAAAATTGCTTGACAAACGTGATAGAAAAATTAAGAAACATGATATTCTTGTGGAGTCATTGAATGCCGAAATTGCTAGACTTAAAACCTTGATTCCTGATGATGATGCTTGCAAACCATGTGACTTAATTTACAATGAGCTTACTTTGCTTAGGAAAGAACATGTTACCTTGTTAGAGCAAATCAATGCTGAAAATGAGAAAAATGAGAAACTTGTTAAACATGCTAGTTGTTCTACCATTGATTTGCATGATACAACTCCATGTTCTAAATGCTCCATACTAGAATTGAAGTTGCATGATGCAAATGCTAGGGTTTCTCAAATGACAGAAGATTTTCTTACACATGAGGTTCTTTCATGCTCAACTTATCGCAAGCAAAAAGGAAAAGTGGATGTTCCCTGCAATAATTGTTTAATTCTTGCTAATAAAGTTGATTACTTGCAAAACTCTTTGGAACGATTCACTAATGGCAAGAAAAAGTTGAACATGATTTTGGATCAATCTAAGGTTAGCTCAAACAAGAAAGGTTTAGGTTTTGATCTTCATGCTTCATATGAAACTAAACCTCGCTCACATTGTTTATGCTCCTTGCAATGACAAACTTGAGATTTCAAATGAGCCTATGAAAATTGTCTTCAAATCTGCTGGCCTTTTATCTTCTACTATGATGAATGCAAATGTTGCTTCTACTTCCAAAGCTAAACATAATGTTAAGTGCACTTGCACTCATTGTGGTAGAGATGGACATTTAGTAGACTTTTGCTTTAGACTAGCTAAACAACAAAAGAGAGAAAGGTTTAATGCTAGGTCTAATTTCAGAAAGGCACACTCTACTTCTCATTATGTGCCTAGGGTGAAACAAACACCTTTTGATGCTAAAAACACGGGAAAAGGCAAATCTGATTTTGTGCATAAGAATACTCGTGTTGTGCCTACTATTGTGCGTCAGGTGTCTCAAGATCGATTCCTAAACATCTTATTTCTAACCCCAAGATCGAGACCTCGACACTTTCGCTTCTATGTAGGCTTCTCACGCGAGGAGGGAGAACATGTGGCTAGTGAATTTCGGATGCTCACTTCATATGTTCAGTGATAAGATTTGGTTCTCCTTCACTCGTGCATCTCATGCTGAAAGTGTTGCCTTTGGAGATACTTCTTCCACTTCTGTTTTCGGAAAAGGCACTAGTTCAAATGATGCAGGTACAGGTGCATATGTTCAGGGGGAGAGTGTCTTTGTTCATAAAGATGATGATGATGCTGTTGAGGATGAGATAATTGGAAGTTTACATGAGAGACTCTTCCCACGTGCTTGTGTGCTTGTTTTCAAGCTTCCCACGTGCTTCACATCGACAAGCTGTCAAAAGGATTTTCAGGTATCTTCATGGAACTCAAGATTTTGGCATTTGGTTTTCTGCTTCCTCATGCATTAGTTTGAGA
This sequence comes from Rhipidocladum racemiflorum, assembly GCA_036346355.1. Taxonomy (NCBI): domain Eukaryota; kingdom Viridiplantae; phylum Streptophyta; class Magnoliopsida; order Poales; family Poaceae; genus Rhipidocladum; species Rhipidocladum racemiflorum. The sequence continues at coordinate 39,868,405 of CM070578.1, forward strand.
TCTTTTCTCGATGCTGATTTTGGAGGATGTAGAATTGATAGGAAAAGCACTTCTGGTTCATGTCACTTCTTGGGAAATTCTCTCATTGCATGGTCATCTAGAAAGCAATCTTCGTTGCACAATCAACTTCGAATCTGAATATGTGGTCAAGCTAGTTGTTGTTCTCAAATTCTTTGGATAGTAGCTACACTTAAAGATTATGGGGTTAATTTGGATAGTGTTCCTCTTTTGTGTGATAACACTAGTGCAATTTGCATTGCTAAGAACCCCGTGCAACACTCTAGAACAAAACTCATTGACATCAGATTTCACTTTCTTAGAGATCATGTTGAAAAAGGCAACATTGTGCTTCATCATGTGGATACTGAACATCAATTGGCAGACATTTTCACAAAACCTTTGTCTTCTTCTCGTTTTGCTTTTATTCGGGGAGAACTTGGGATTGTTCATCCAATGGGTTTGTGTAACACCCCGGCATCTACTATGCCTGAATGCTACCAAACATAAGCTAAACAACATCTAAATACCACATTTAACATCAAATTCCAGCAAAGGTGCATAGACTAAAAACCGAGATTTCGGCAGCACCTCCTTTGTTTTATCATGAATTTAAGAAACAGCAACAATATAGCATTATATGGCAATAAGAGAAACATCTAAACAGCAATAAATAAAGTCTTAACGACAATAAAAGACTAACATCAAGCTCTTAAAGTTCCAAGTGTCAAACAAACAATAGAACTCTCATTAACCAAGCTAAGACTTAATTTAAAGGCCATCACACGCAATTTATTATCCAACTAAATGAATTGACTTGGGGAAACATTAAGGTGAAGCAACGTGTGAGAGTGTGACTATTCCCCTTTCCCGCATGCCGTTCTCATGGTACCTAAAACAACAAGAAAACACAAGGGTGAGTTCGAAACTCAGCAAGCATACCGCAATGGACAACAAGCATAACAACAAGTCAATAACATCTTTCATCATGTATAACATCTCATTCATGAATACTTATCAATATCATCATCAATTTGTATGCGATGTAATGCATTGCTCTCGACTCCTCCTGGAACCTCATACCAGTATAAGTACACACCCGTGTGCACTCTTTCCTCCCTTCCATCCCGAAGATGGAGGGTGCCTACCGCTTCCAAACACCACGTGGATGGAATCACGACATAGGACTTACTCAATGGCGCTCCTGACTAGTCATAACTTTCACCGACCTTGCCGGACTAGTTAAGACTTTCTCACCGCCCTCGCCCTATCTCATGACATGCATGCAACCATGCCAAATATCATATTCAATTCACATATTAACACATGGCATCATAATATGTTAAACATGCTCATCATATCATATCAATCATTAAAACATGGCAAGTGGACATATATCATGTAGGCAATTCCATCTAATTTCAACATGCAACCTACAACTTGCTATCCATCACAACACACTTGCCTCAACCATGTGCAACGGATTGGCGGGAAGAAGAGGGAACTCCGGGGTCACACCACCTGCACATAGGCATCACACACTCACAATCATAACCTCAAAACAGTACACACGCCCCATCTAACCCGACATTGCCAACTACTCGCAAAACCTAAAAACAGAGGCTCTGTCCTGCGGAACAGCAGCCTTGCAAAAGGCATAACTTGAGTTCTGGGACTCCAAATCGAATAAACGAGTACACCGTCGCGAAGCTTAGGAAATTTCCCAACTTTTTCTAGTTATAGGGAAAGACTGATTCGGACTCTAAAATTGTTTAATCTACAGATTACCACAATCTGTTCCAGTTACGTCACAGATTTTTAGGCGCTCGGTAAAACAGCCATAACTTTCAAACGGCTGATCGGAAATTAACGTGCTTTACGTCCACGGAAAGATAATTAAATTATCTACAACTTCCTAGAAGTCCGTACGGTCTGATTCGGATTCTAAATCGACGGAAACTTGAACCCTAGTTCGACTGCTCAATCTGCCCGAAAACAGAAACGTGGACAAGTTTAGATCTAACCCAAATTACTTCAAACCAACGCTCCAATTGATCTAAAAACTTGATAAACACCCTAATAACAGTACCTAGATCAATTCCAAGGATCCCAAGATCATACCTTTGCCCGGCGCAAACTCCAATCAATCTCCGCGAATCTCCTCGCTGACCGCTCCTCGCTCCACGCCTCGCTCCTCGCTTCCTGCTTCCTCGGCTCCTCGCTCCACGGGATGACTCCGCGAGGTGCAGGGGTGGGGAGACCACCCTCGGGCAGCAAGGGGTGGAGGGGAGGTGGTGTGGAGGTGGAGAGGGGGGTGGAGGGGGCGCACGGTGGGGAGAGGGAAGGGTGGATCACGGCTAGGGCTTTGTGGGTGGAGGGAGGCGCCAAGAGGGGAGGCGGGGCGCAATAGAGGGGAGAGGGGGCGATATAAGGCAGGGGAGGGCCTTTTCAGCCCCTCAACAAGGAAACCTACGCCATACGGACTCAAACACCTCCCACTAAAGCCCACGTAAGGCCCAAACTCCGGAAGGCCCAAAACTCCCAAAACGGCCCTAAAAAGGCCGGAAAAGCTATTAACCTCCAATTCTTATGGTCTTAACTCTTATTTCCACACATCTCATAATGTTTATAGCCTCATCATGTTCAATAATCAAGGATACGACACTCCGAGGTGTCACATTCTTCCCCTTCAATAGGATTCGACTCAATCTAAACGCACCAATCACTAAACCCAAAGCCAAAACCAAAGACATGTAGGTTTTCACATCACATACCGAGGCGGCTCAGATACTTCTCGCATGCGATTCCAGATTCCTCCCAAGTCGCTTCTCTCTCTGGGCCTGATGTGACCACAAGACCTTGACAAACTTAAGCGTCTCCGTTTCTTCATCACTCGGCTCAAGTCCCTGCACTTCCACAGATCGGACTCGGCGTGAGGTCCTCTGAGCACTAATGGTTCCAATGGAACCACCAACTCCTCGGATCGTCAAGTATTTCCTCAACATCGAGACATGGAACACATCATGCACACCTTGCATGGATTCCTGAGCTCTAGGCGATAGGGCCAACCTGCCAACTCTGCAAGGATAGGAAAAGGCCCAACATACCTTGGACTGAAGCTTTCCTTTTGGTGCCAAAACGCACCACACCTCTTGGTGGGAGATACTCGCAAGAGTACGCTATCACCCACCTCAAACTCCAAGTCTCGCCGCCACATCAAGATAGCTCTTCCTGGCTCTGCCTTCGCGAGAAGGTTTTGCCGAATCTCCGACAGCGATCAATACCTTGAACTCCAATCCGTCCAAGAATAGCTCGCCCACAAAGATCCCAACAAAGTGGCGACGCACTTCCGACCATACAAGACTCATAAGGAGCAGCCTTGGATCTTGGAATGGTAGCCGGTATTGTAAGCAAACTCTGCAAGGGGCAAATGATCCTCCAGCTACCTTTCCAAGCCATCACACAGGCCCTCGAGCATGTCTTCCAACGCCTGGATGGTACGCCAGATCGCCCCATCCTGTCTGAGGGGTGAAAAAGCCGGTACTAAGGCTAAGCCGCTGCACTCCAAAGCACTCTGCAAACTCTCCCCGAACTTGGAGACGAACTTGATCCCGATCAGAGATAATGGTCTTGGGTACACCATGCAATCTCACGATCTCCCCGCACATAGATGGGAGCCAACTCGCCGCTGAATTGGTCGTAAGTGATGGGGAATGAAATGCTAGACTTGCCGAGACGGTCCACCACAACCCAAACAAGATCCTTCCTCGTGGAGAACGAGGTAGACCAACCACTAAATCCATGGAGATGTCATCCCATGGCCACACAGGAACCTCCAATGGCTGCATGGACAGACCGCGGGGACGCTTATGCTCGCCTTGATCTTCCGGCAAATCCCACAAGACGCCACATACTTGGCAATATCCACTCTCATCCTTTTCCACCAGAAATTCTTCTTCAAGTCCTCAGACATCTTGGTCTCTCAGATGGACCGTGTACGGTGCGATGAGCTTCTCTCGGAATGTCTTCTTTCACTTGAGATTTCGGGGCACGCACAGACGGCCCCCGAAACCTCAAAACTCCCGCAAGATCATCAACGGTAAAGTCTCCGACTTGCCATCCTCCAGGCGCTTCCTCACCTGGGCTGGAGCAAACGATCATCTTCTTTGTGCCTCCCGCGACACGCCGGAATCGCCGACTCAAGAATCAATTGAGTTTCAGCTGCACGGTCCCAGCAAGAGGGAGACTCCCAAACGCTCAAAATCAGCAACAAGACAATCAACAAGCAGGGGCATTGCCTTGCGATCGAGAGCGTCGGCCACCACATTTGCCTTCCCTGATGATCTTGGATAGTGAGGTCATAATCCTTTATCAATTCTAGCCACCTCCTCCGCCTCAAGTTCAAATCTTTCTGAGTAAAGATGTGTACTTGAGGCTCTGTGATCGTGAAAATATCACAAGATTCGTACAAATAATGCCTCCATATCTTCAATGCAAACACCACGGCTAGCTCAAGATCATGGGTGGGATAGTTCTGCTCATGCTTTTCACCGCCAAGCATAAGCAATCACCTTGCCATTTTGCATGAGCACACAACCAAGTCCCAACCTAGAAGCATCGGGAATAAACATGAAGCGCTTCCCTGGTTCGGGAAGGGTAAGAACAGAGCAGCCACTAACTTTCCTTCAAAGTGCGTAGGTTTGCTCACACTCGATCCACCGAACTTCATCCTTTGTGAGTCACCGTGAAAGTGGCTTGGCAATGATAGAGAAATCCCTGCACAAAACGCCGAGTAGTAGCCACCAACCCAAGGAAGCTACGCACCTCTTTGACATTGGAAGGCCTCTTCCAATCCAAAAACTCACGAGACTTTGCTAGGATCTACAGATATGCCCTTTCCGGATTGATGATGTGGCCAAGAAAACCCACTTCCAAATCCGTAACTCGCACTTTTCAGCTTAGCAAAGAATTGATTCTCCTCGTAAAATTTTCAGACAAGCCTCAAGTGTCGCCATGCTCCTCTTCCGATTTAGAGTAAATCGAATGTCATCGATGAACACTACCACAAACTCATCAAGGTACTTGTGTAGCATAATTCATCGCCTCCATAAAGACAGGAGCATTAGTTAGTCCAAAAGACATAACTTTAAATTCATAATGCCCATACCTAGTGGAGAAAGCAGCCTTCTCAATGTCCTCGCTTCCTCACACGGATTCGATTATACCTCGATCAAGATCAATTTTGGAGAACACCTTTGCTCCTTCGCTGGTCAAACATTCCTCGATGCGAGGCAAAGGATACTTGTTTTTGACTCACACTTGGTTAAGAGCACGATAATCAATGCACATACGCCAATCTTCCATCCTTCTTCGAGATCAGAAGGACGGAGTGCTCCCCATGGCGACACGCTTACGCTCACGAATGAAGCCTTTGGCCAATGCGATCTCCAATCGCTTCTTCAACTCGCCTTGAAAGGTCGGTGCTGGTATGGGGAGATAGAAATAGGTCGAGTGCCCTGAGCAAGATCAATACGAAACTCCACATTCCTCATAGGAGGTAGACCAGGCAACTCGTCAGGAACACATCAACGAACTCCTTCACCACGTAAATCTCCTCAATGGAAACCGAAGAAGATGGTTTCTCGGACAAAGTCATGAGGAAACCCAATAGCCTCAAACGCCACTAAAACAAACTAGTCAAAGCAAAAGACGGAACCTGGAGGGTATACCACTGAAAGGTCAACTCTTCACGGGACGGGGCCTGCAAGGAAACTGTCTTCCGTAAACAACAGATCTTAGTACTCAGTGATCGATGCGACCATGCCCAAAATGACATCAAAAGGAGCCAACTGATCACCATGAGATTGGCAAAGAAAACCTCATCATCAATGGCAATGGTGCAAACTGGCAAACCAAAGAACTAGCAATCAACCCCAGAGAACCGGACTAACACGGACTCGTAAATCCATGAACTCCCAACTTAGCTCTACTAGCAAACTCCGACGACACAAAAGAGTAGGATGCTCCGGAATCAAAGAGAACAAAGGCATCAACGGAATCACGAGTAGAGTAATTAAAACCACCTCTGATGCCCTACCGACTGGGCGGCTCGGCAAAGCGTGCACTCTGGTGGCGCCGGACGTAAGGAGCCTCGACTCAGCCGATGCCCCAACAAGGCTGGGGCGGAGGAGTCAATCGAGGAAGGAGCAGACACAAGGGCACCAAGACGCTACCGGTGGCGCCACGCAAAGGGTGGTGGCCGAGAAACAGAGAGGACCATCATGTGCACCGATCCTCTAGAAGACGCTACTGGAGTGGGAGGAGAAGGCACCGCCTCCCACTTGATGATGCTACTGGATTCATCCGTCAGTATGGCCAGATGGCTGTGCCTTGCACAAAGGTTGCAACTCCTGGCCCAACCACACTCACGAAGCACGGTGCTCACCACCGCACTCGTAACGCATCCACGAAATTCCAATACAAAACACTTTTCTTTGGTTCAGCTCAACTAAAGCCAAGAAAACAATAAACCGACTGGCGTCGAGCGAGAGAACATCCAAGGGAACCACCATCAACTCTTCTATTTGACTCACTAACTACCCGATCAAGGACAGTAAAGGATAAGCATTCTTCTCCTACAGGGGTTAATAGTTCTTCGGTGATGGCGCTAACTGCCACACCACAAACTCACCGCACTATGAACTAAAAGAGGTGGACCGAAACCTTCGCACCACAACCCCACTTTTTATCACCACAACAGAACAATCCAATCATTTATACACAGACTCGCGAATCTCTGGGAGCCTCACCTCGGCCTCCACGGCTACACTGGCCCACTGCCTTCTACCTTAGCATGGCTGCTTAGGACAGACAACCATCCAAACACGCAAAACATAAACACAAAATCACACAATCAAGATCATAGATCAAACATCATCATAAGCATATCCTTCATTAAATAATTAAGCGCAATGCAATGATGAACCAAAACCCCATCCTCTGCGGCAACCAGGTGTGTCAAATTTTAGATTAGTTATACCACTTTTACAAGTTTTAACGTTGCTATCCTATAACAAGGTTTTAGTTAGAACCTAAGCCATGTTTCTAAGTTATTCCACATCATATTTTAGTTGTAACTTAAGGTATGACACTAAAAATACATATTCCAAGGACCTACAGCCCGCCTCGATACCAATCAGAACACCCTGATCTACTATGCCTGAATGCTACCAAACATAAGCTAAACAACATCTAAATACCACATTTAACATCAAATTCCAGCAAAGGTGCATAGACTAAACCGAGATTTCGGCAAAGACCTCCTTTGTTTTATCATGAATTTAAGAAACAGCAACAATATAGCATTATATGGCAATAAGAGAAACATCTAAACAGCAATAAATAAAGTCTTAACGACAATAAAAGACTAACATCAAGCTCTTAAAGTCCCAAGTGTCAAACAAACAATAGAACTCTCATTAACTAAGCTAAGACTTAATTTAAAGGCCATCACACGCAATTTATTATCCAACTAAATGAATTGACTTGGGGAAACATTAAGGTGAAGCAACGCGGTGAGAGTGTGACTATTCCCCTTTCCGCATGCCGTTCTCATGGTACCTAAAACAACAAGAAAACACAAGGGTGAGTTCAAACTCAAGAAGCATACTGCAATGGACAACAAGCATAACAACAAGTCAATAACATCTTTCATCATGTATAACATCTCATTCATGAATACTTATCAATATCATCATCAATTTGTATGCGATGTAATGCATTGCTCTCGACCCTCTGGAACCTCATAATCGTATGGGAAGTACACACCCGTCGGTGTGCACCCTTTCCTCCCTTCCATCCCGAAGATGGAGGGTGCCTACTGGGCTTCCAAACACCACGTGGATGGAATCACGACATAGACTTACTCAATGGCGTTCGACTAGTCATAACTTTCACCGACCTTGCCGGACTAGTTAAGACTTTCTCACCGCCTCGCCCTATCTCATGACATGCATGCAACCATGCCAAATATCATATTCAATTCACATATTAACACATGGCATCATAATATGTTAAACATGCTCATCATATCATATCAATCATTAAAACATGGCAAGTGGACATATATCATGTAGGCAATTCCATCTAATTTCAACATGCAACCTACAACTTGCTATCCATCACAACACACTTGCCTCAACCACGAGCAACGGATTGGCGGGAAGAAGAGGGAACTCCCGGGGTCACACCACCTGCACATAGGCATCACACACTCACAATCATAACCTCAAAACAGTACACACGCCTCCCCATCTAACCCGACATTGCCAACTACTCGCAAAACCTAAAAACAGAGGCTCTGTCCGGAACAGCAGCCTTGCAAAAGGCATAACTTGAGTTCTGGGACTCCAAATCGAATAAACGAGTACACCGTCGCGAAGCTTAGGAAATTTCCCAACTTTTTTCTAGTTATAGGGAAAGACTGATTCGGACTCTAAAATTGTTTAATCTACAGATTACCACAATCTGTTCCAGTTACGTCACAGATTTTTAGGCGCTCGGTAAAACAGCCATAACTTTCAAACGGCTGATCGGAAATTAACGTGCTTTACGTCCACGGAAAGATAATTAAATTATCTACAACTTCCTAGAAGTCCGTACGGTCTGATTCGGATTCTAAATCGACGGAAACTCGAACCCTAGTTCGACTGCTCAATCTGCCCGAAAACAGAAACGTGGACAAGTTTAGATCTAACCCAAATTACTTCAAACCAACGCCTCCAATTGATCTAAAAACTTGATAAACACCCTAATAACAGTACCTAGATCAATTCCAAGGATCCCCAAGATCATACCTTTGCCCGAAGCGCAAAACTCCAATCAATCTCCGCGAATCTCCTCGCTCCTCGCTCCTCGCTCCACGTTCCTCGCTCCTCGCTCCTTGCTCCTCGCTCCTCGCTCCACGGGATGACTCCGCGAGATGCAGGGGTGGGGAGACCACCCTAGGGCAGCAAGGGGTGGAGGGGAGGTGGTGTGGAGGTGGAGAGGGGCGGAGGCGACGCTGGGAGAGGGAAGGAGTGGATGCGCTAGGGCTTTGGGGGTGGAGGAGGCGCCAAGAGGGGTGGTGGGGCGCAATAGAGGGGAGGGGGCGATATAAGGCAGGGGAGGGCCTCTTTCAGCCCTCAACAAGGAAACTCTACGCCATACGACTCAAACACCTCCTCACTAAAGCCCACGAAGGCCCAAACTCCAAGGCCCAAAACCCTAAACGTCCCTTTAAAAGGCCCGGAAAAGCTATTAACCTCCAATTCTTATGGTCTTAACCTTATTTCCACATCTCATAATGTTTATAGCCTCATCATGTTCAATAATCAAGGATACGACACTCCGAGGTGTCACAGTTTGTTTTGAGGGGGAGTTTCTTTGCCAAGTTCTTTCACTTAATGAGCTCACTTTATCATATTTCTTTATATATTATGTAATTGTGCTAATATATGATAATCTAAATTGTTCCACTTGAACTAAAAATGATATTGTGGAATTCCTTGGTTTGATTGCCTATAGCTAAATACTCTGTGATATCTTACTCTTCTAGGCTTGATATTGAATCTTCTTGACAAATTTGGGCTATGAAGCAAGTGTGTTTTAGCTTTACTCTTTCATAAGACCTTTTAATCACTTTTGCATGTTTATAATCAAAGAAAAATGAAAAGAAAAGGGAATCAATAAAAAAGGATTGTTAAAAGCAAAAGCCTCAAGTTATGAGCTTCAGGATGCTTTCCCTAAAAGATAAGATGTATGCTTCAAGCATGCCATTCCCTCAAAAGACAAGATGTATGCTTCAAGCATGCCACTCCAAGGAAATAAAAGAAGTATGCTTCAAGCATGCCACATGCAGTTCTTGTTTAAAGATTAAATTGGTCCACTAGATTGGAGTTGAAACTACTTGCTCGCCTGATTTGTTATTTGCTTCAACTTTGAGCCTTTGTTTTTCTACTAAAGGTTTTGCTTAGTACTTGGCTATAGTTGACTGAATTGAGGTTGAGATGCATGTCATTCCCTAACTTGTTAAAATTACATCAAGATCATGTCTTTTGCATATTATGTGATATATAAGGTTATATGATCGAATGAGCTCATCTTTTCCTATCTTGGCACTCCCTTGTTTCTCCTTGTGAAATCTTTGCTACAGGAAAAATTTTGAACCTGTTCTCTCTTTTGTACTCTTGATGAATCCATTGTCAAAGGGGGAGAAATTTGGGAATCGTCGAAAAGTTTAAGGAAAAAGGGGGGAGAAGAAAAAGGGGGAGTTGTTTGAGAATTTTGGGAGAAGTTTGGAGAATTTTGAAATTCTTGGGCACATTGCACATTCACACACATTTTCCTTTTCAGGGGGAGATTTTGTTTTGCATTTTGGTCAAAGGGGGAATTCTGTGTTTTCTCTTTTTGGTCCTTGATCCTTTGGATTTCAAAATCTTTTGTAAAGTGGATGCCAAATGTTCATTTCTTAGTGGTGTTGCCAATGTTTTCATCAAGGGGAGATTGTGAAATCATGTCTTTGAAAAATTGGCTTTGAACTGAAAAATTAACTTAGAATTGGTTTTGCAAAATGTGCTTGTGCATGTGTTTGACAATTTGACAAGAAACAAGAAGTTTCGCTTTTACGCTACGGGACCAAGTTCTTAAAAGACAAGAAGTTTTACATGTACGCCACCAAATTTTTGGTCCGTCGTGAATGGCCTTTTGCTCGATTAGGGTTTGTGCAAATTTGGACTTTGAATTTTGATTTGTTTTTGAGATTATGAAATTTGTGAGAATTTCATGATGCTTGAAGTGGACTTTATGCAATGCTCATGTGAGTAGTTGCATGGATTGACATTGAGTCAAGTCGTGGACTTGTGCTCGGATTTGTTTTGTGGTTTGTTCATGTGCAGGTATTGCTCGAAGACGAATGTGGTCGATGACGGACCGGAACTAGGTTCATGGAGGAGCTGAGGTTCGGGACTAGGTTCAGGAGGAACTGAGGTCTTGGTGGTCAAGGATGTCATGCGGGACGTTCGGGCTAAGAGAATGGTGCACATGAAGAATGGTTAGTCACGTGAGAATGGCAGGAGGTCATTCGCGTGCAAAGTGTTAGTCACGTGAGTATGGCAGGTGGCCATACGCGTGCAAAGTGTTAGTCACGTGAGTATGGTAGGGTTGCCATACGCGTGCAAGAGTTGTACTCGGCCAGGTTGGGCCAAGTAGAGTTGTGTTGGATACAGATTCCTTCTAGGGAATAGGAATTGTATTCAGAACTCCTTGTGGGTTGGTCCTTTAAATAGGAGGGGTTGTCTCCTGTTGAAGGGCATCAATCGAATTGAGGAGAGCCAGGCGCATAGAGCCTTGTGCTCAAAGTTTAGGGTTTGTACTCTCTTGATGAGAGTACTTTAGACAAAAGAAATAAAGATCAATTCTTCTAGTTCCTTGTGTGCTACAATATTCTCTTTTGGTTCTTGTTTGCATACTTGTTCTAGTTCTAGATTGGTTTTTGTTCTTTGAGTTTCATCTTGATTTGATCCATCAAAAACCTCTCTAGGGTATCGATCTAGTGTTCCTCAAAGTCTTGTTGATAAATCTTTTGTTATTCTTGATCAATCTACAAGTTTCGATTAGATTGATTTTCGTCAAGTTCTGGAACAGCAAGCTTACGAAGCTTATAACTTTTGATCTGTAAGTCCGATCGAGCTGATTCTTTTTGGGTTCGTCTCGTACTGGAGTCTAGTTTCTTATGTCCAAATTTTAGATCGATCCAACGGTTGGATCTCCAGGAATTCGCGTTTTATCAAGCCTCTGTCAATCTGTTTTTGTCGAAAACGAGGCAATTATTTGGTTCTGTTTTGGGGTGAACTTTTAATAGATCAAGAATTTGGTTTTAGCTTCCGCACAATCATTCACCCCCCCTCTGATTGCTATATTCGTATACTTCGATCCTACAGTATACATATACCAACATGAGGAAACAACATACATACATATATAGGATGACGGAATGGGACACCATGGTGCCTGGGCACCATGATTTTAAATGCGTTAATTCAAGCCAAATTCAGATATATTTTTCAAAACTTTCAGTTTTAGGGTATATACCCCTCTATAAAAATTCAAATGAAACACATACCTTTGAAAAAATATACTCGAATTTGAAGATTTGAACGAATTTAGATTACATACTTTGCTGATTTATATGTATGATCAACACATACCTACAATCAAACTATCATCAAAAAAGGAAACTTTAGTTTGAAATTTCAGTTCAAATTTGTTTGAACTAGTTAGTAAACTGGTTGAACTCAACATCCTAACCGTCGCCAACATATATATACCAACATACAATTATATATACAACCAACATACATAACCATCGCCAACATATATATACCAACATACATTTATATATATAACCAACATACATAACCATCACCAACATATATAACCAACATACATTTATATATATAACCAACATACATAACCATCGCCAACATATATATACCAACATACATACCAAATACATACCAACATACATACCAAATACATACTGTCGGTGTTTCGTGCACCGGCAATACGAATTTCTGGTCGGAGGGGGTCGCGTGCTCCCTCTCCCCGAATGGTCGACTCAAGAAGCCTGGTGTTTATACTGGTTCGGGCTGAACGTCCCTACTCCAGTTCGCTCGATATGGTGTATTGCCCTTAGCGTCGAACAGTTACCTCAGGAATACAGCGAGAGCTGGTCTCGGTGGGTTGTTTTTCTTGGGTACTTATCCCTCGTAGGGCCCTGCCTCCTTATATATCTGGAGTTGGCCGGTCTACATGGAAGTTCCGAGGGGAAAAAAGAGGAAGGGGTGCCGTCTGCCTTGGAGTCTGGGTTCCGTCTTGTCGTCCGACCTCTTTCTCCCCCATGCCGGGTTGGTAGTCCTGCGGTGAGCGGTCTCCCGCTGGTCTGTCAGGATGATGAGCTGTTCCGTGCACCTGTCAGCTTCGGCAGTTTTAATGGTGCTTGACTTTAGCTCGGCCTCGGGGGAAGGCGCTTCCCTCTGCGGTGTGTCAGATAACGGGACGGGGGCTTTGACTTCTTTGGTGACCCTTCTGACAGTCTCGGGAAGGCGCCACCTAACGCGGCGCGCACGCCGGGCGATGCCATGCGCACGGGGCGCTTGTCTGACACCGGCGTGGGCCCCGCTCGCTCGAGCGCTGGTGGAGCGGGCTGCCCGTACGGAAGAGGTCGGGGCTCTCGACCGCTGAGGTCGTTCACCAGGGCGCTGCCCATTCTCGTGGCCCGCACATCACCGGTGCCGGGCCTTTGCAGAGGCGGTCGGCTGTTCGTGGTACCGGGCTGATGGGGGTACCCATAGTATGGGTACCCGTCAGTAGCCCCCGAGCCCCCGAGCGGATCGGAGAGTCGGTCGGGGGTTTACCCGGTCGAAGATGGCCGCCGACCAAGCGGTCGGAGACGTTTGGTCGGGCAATCGCTGGCGCTTACGCCGCCAAAGAGCCCGGCAAGGCGAGCGCACCCGGCAGTGTAGCCCCGAGCGGATCGGAGAGCCGGTCGGGGGTTTACCCGGTCGAAGATGGCCTTCGACCAAGCGGTAGGAGATGTTTGGTCGGGGGCAATCGCTGGCGCTACGCCGCTAAAGAGCCCGGTGCAAGCGAGCGCATCTTGCGGGTGTAGCCCCCAAGCCCCCGAGAGGATCGGAGAGCCGGTCGGGGGTTTACCCTGTCGGACCCTGATCAGCCACGGTCGTGGGACCTGGAGTCGGGTGAGCAGACGCGCGTTTACCTTCGTTGGTTCGAACGTCGTGCTCGTGCGAGCTACAAACGGGCAATCCGAGTGGAACCTTGGTGGTCTCCCTCGAGGGGGGACCATTCCCAAGCGGACGTAGCTCCCGGCGCGGGCGTCCGACCCACTGTGGGGCGTTCCATGAGAACCTTTCCTTACTCGATCCAGTATCGGGCTTACCGGGCCGTCCGCCGACCCGGAGCGCGGCTGGCCGCCACTCATCGGTGAGTTCCGCGGGAGAGTGTGAGGTGTGGTCTCGGATGCGGGTCAGGGTGATTGGGTCGTCCGCCGACCCAACTTGAGGCTCCCTGGGAGCTCACCCTGGCCCACCCCTCGCTCTATTTTACGTGCTGGGGCGGCTTTAGTTCCAGTCGACTGGACTTGGCCTTCGTAACCCCAACACGGTGCCGGGTCTCGGGTGTGAGCCCGAAGGTGGTCCGCTGTCCCGGGGCCGGGCGGCCCAGTGGGCCGTTCGTACCTTTTTTGGAGCGCTTCGGTCCCTTACGCCCGGCGTGGCTTGTAGTACTGCGCGGCGCGCGGCGCGAGGCGGCTGTCTGCCCTGTCAGAGCAGTTATTGCTTGGTGGGAATTAAATGTGTTTCGACACGTTACCGGGGTGGTGACCGAGGTGGCAGGCGAGCGGTCGGCGGTTGCGCCGGTTCGCGTGCAGAGGCGTCGGTTGGCGCGAAGGGGCGTCCACTCCCGCCCGTGTGTCTATAAAGGGAGGCGAGGGCGGCGCGAGGATGGAGACAACTGCTTCTGCCTTCTGCAAAGAGGAAAAAAGCCACAGGAAGAGGAAAAGAGCTCTCTGCTTCCTTGCGCTTCGCCTCGCCTCCTCGCCTGCGTCGGGGATGTCGTTGGTTCCGCACTCGTCTGCGGCCGGCCGCTTCATCGGCTTGGAGAGGAAAGGGTTCCTCCCTTCGCGAGATGAGTCCGGCTGGCGGGTGCCGCCGGACGGGACCGTGACCCCTGCGCCGGGTGATGGGGAGATCGTCACGCTGGCTGCCTTCTTCGAGCGCGGATTCGGCCTCCCGCTCCATCCGTTCGTCCGCGGGCTGCTACACTTTTACCAGGGGAAGTGCACCACCTGAACCCAAACGGGGTCCTCCACATCGCGATCTTCATCATGCTGTGCGAGGCCTTCCTAGGGATCGAACCCCACTGGGGGCTCTGGCGTCACTTCTTCTTTGCGCGGTCGCCGTCGGACGCCGCCGGTCTCCTTGGTGCCCTGGCCATCCAACTGCGCCCCGGCCGTAAGCCGTACTACATTGACGTGAAGCTGCCGTCGTCGAACCGGGGGTGGCACAGTGAGTGGTTCTACGTTCAGAACCTCGGCAACAGCGCCCCGGCCTTCAGCGGCAACCCACCGGTGCAGAGTCCCCGCTGGACTTGGGGTCCCGACTCGAAGGATAGGAAGAAGGTGGAGGTGGTCCTCGAGCGGCTTGAGGATCTGAAGCGGCGAGGCCTGGCAGGCGAGGTGGTCGCCCGCACGTTCATGGAGAGGCGCGTCCAACCCTTTAGGGATTGGTCGCGCCCCATGTTTGAGTACACCGAAGTGTCCGACCCCATGAGGTCGTCCTTGGTGGAGCTCCCTGGGTCGGAGGTCTTCGCGCGTGATCGCGGTCGCCGCTGGGTGATACCGGGCGATGGGCGACGCCGCGCTGCTTGCAGAACCCGCAGAACCTGGTACGTCGGGCGGTCTCTGGCTCTTTATTCTCTTGCTCCCCCGCCCACTTACCCGAGTGCTTTTTCGCAGGGGCTTGGCGGCATGGTTTCCCGGGCCTTGCTCCTGGGAGAAAAAGAGGCAAGAGCCGCGGCGCGCCTCCTCGCGGGCCAGCACGACGCCGCCCTCCAGGCGCGGAGGGCGGAGAAGGAGGACCCACAGCCGGCTGCCATGGATGCTTTGGTAGGGCGGGATGCCAGGGCAGCGCGGCCGCCGACTGCCGTGCTGACCTGGCCTGGCAGCGACCTGTCCGGAGAGCCGGCGTTCGTCTTGGACAATGAGGCGAAACGCGGGGACTGGAACACTCTGGAGCAGTGCGAGTGGGAAGTGGAAAAGGAGATGGGGAGGATCCGCACCGACCTTCTCCGTGCCGTTGATGCTTCCTCCAGGGCGATGAGGTCCATCGTTCAGGAGTCCCGCCCGGCCGGATCGGTAAGACTGACGGGGGTTCGTCCTTTGTAGATTTTTTAACGAAAGGGAGACTGACCAGGCAAGCAATTCACTTGCAGCGTCTGATATCCCGGGCGGTGGACAAGTCAAGCTTTCTTCGGCGTTTGCGCAGCCAGGGGAGTATCGTGGAAGGAGAGCTGCGCGACGCCCAAAGGGCGCTTGCTGCCGAGCAAGGGAAGGCTGCCGCAGCTGGTCAGCGGCTGGGGGAAGTCACTGAAGCCTTGCGAGAGGCTCAGCGACTTGCGAAGTCGTTGACCGACGAGGGGGAGAAGGCCAGGTCGGCTCTGGCGGAGGCCGAAAGGGCCAAGACTTCCGCAGTCCACGCAGAGGAGTCCGCTCGGGCGGAGGCCGTCCTCTTCCGAGAGGAATGCGAGTCGGCCCGGAGGGAGGCCGACCGGCTGCGTGGCGAGCGAGACCTTGCTCGAGGGGAGCTTGCGTCTGACCGGGAAGCGCACGCCAAGGCCGAGGAGGAGCTTCGCGCCAAGGAGGCCTCCGTGAGCGGTGAGTAGTCCCACCTCTCGGTAGTTGTTGTGGCGGGCGTCTCCTGATGCTGTTTTGTCTTTGCAGAGCTGCGGAGGGACCTTAGCGACATGCTGGAGTCGCGAAGGGCGGTAGTGGAGCAGCGGGACGCGGCGGTCGAGTCGCGAGACTCGGCCCTTTTGGACAAGCGGGTGGCGGAGAGGGATGCGGCTAACACGACGGTCGAGCTGACGGCCCTTCGGGTGGCCAGCCAGGCCATCTGCAACCGGCTGCTTGGGCTTACTCCGGGCACCAGTGCCATCTCCGCTATACTTGGGAGGGTCCCGGAGCACGTCGAGGCGTCGATGCGGGAGGCGGCGGTGCTTGGCGCTTCCTCGGCCCTGGTTAACACCGTGTCTTATTATGACGGTGTCGACCTTGAGGCGGTCGGGAGCGGCGTCGCCACCGATCGGAGCGATGAAGAAGTCGAGGCGTTTATGGCTCAAGTCGACCCATGCGCCCAGGAGATCGCCAACCGGATCTCGCCGCGGGACATCCTCCACCGAGGGGAAGGAGAAGATTAGTTTTCTTCGTTTTTTACCTTTGCAGTATATGTAATGAACATAATTATCGCAAATGAATCCAACCCGTCGGGTTGCTTTAAGTTTTGTCTACCTATCTCGTGCCTCTTCTATGCGATGGACAATCTTACGACCAATGCTACAGGACCCGTGGGGGTGCCCTGAGAGCGTAGGTGTTGTGCCAACTGCGTCCGAAGAGAACACGGGATAAGACAAGCGATTTAGAGCGCTTGCTTCTCGGAGGAAAAGGTGCCTTGGAAAGGCGTCGGATTGCTTAGTCCAGACCGTCTCCTCCGCGAAGTTCCTGTTTGGTCGGTTGGAACGCTGGCTTAAGTCAGAGCGTTTCGGCCGACAACAGCTTCTCTTGCTCGGAGGACTTCTTTCGCCCACAAAGTGCCGTTTTGAAGCCGTAGCCACGCAGGCGCAGGCCACAGCACTTGGGTCGAGGAGATCACCCCGAGGAAGATAGCTCGGTCGGTTGAGCTACGGCCTAGGTCAGCGACTCGTAGCCTTTTAGTAGTGCCTTAGGTCGGACTGCCCTGATCGACCAAGCTATCTTCAGCTTGGGCAACTCCCTTTTTCCGCGAAATGCTACTTTGGAGCCGTAGCCGTGGAGGCGTAGGCTGTAGCGTTCGGGTTGAGGAAATCACCGCGAGGAAGATCGTTTGGTCGGTCGGGGGTTGACCTGGGTTAAAGTAGATTGTTCGCTCGATCGGTCTGCCGACCCAAATCGAAAGGTCCCGACCGGCCTCGGCCTCTTTCTCGGGTAGCTCCCCTCTTCCGCAAAGTGCTACTTCGAAGCCGTAGCCATGGGGGTGTAGGCTGTAGCATTTTGGGTCGAAGAGGTTACTATGAGGAAGGTAGCTCGGCTGGTCGGGTTATCGACCTAGGTCACCGACCCCTGGGGTCGTAAGCAGCCCCCGAGTGGTGCGTGGGGACTGGCGGAGCAGTCGCCGCGCACCGCTTGAGCCTAAGGCAGGCTCGCGAAAGAAAATCGAAAGGAGAGGATCTTTTCGGGATAAGGCTGGATTAACTCGCCTGGAGGACCTTGCCGATTTCGGAATTGGTATCGGACGCTTCGGTTTCTGCTTCCCAACGTAACTCAAGGCGCTTCGTCTCCTGCGCTGCGGGTTATAAAGGCGGGCGCGCTGGCGTCTTTGTGGGCTTCATCAGGACTCTCACTAGCCCTAAACTCCTTCGCGCGCCATGGCGGACCGCTACACACAGCTCCGAGGGCAAGTAGACGACGAGCGAGATTGGCTGCAGGTGGTGGCGGAGGTTGAGGCCGAAGCCGTGGCCGGGGATGCGCGGCGAGTCGACGTCCTTGTCGCGGGCATTCCTCGCCTGTGGGAGGTGAGGGTGCCACTGGTCCAGGCGCTGACTGAGCACCGTCGCGCGTCGTTCGGCTGGCTGGGCGCGCACCAGGAGGAGTATCGTGTATTTGCCGAGTGAAGGGACCTCGGTGGGCGATGCTTTTGTCAGTGGGGCTGACGCTCCTCCTGTAAATGAATAAAATGGCTGCTTCTCTTTTGTCTCTTTTTGCTTCTTGTTTTTCTTTGTTAAGATCTTGCCCTCGTCCTTGTATCATGTGACCCATAGAGTACTTGTTTCGGGACCTCCGCTTCCAGGGCGGAGGTCGTAGTGCTCCGGGTCAATAAAACGGGAGAGATTCAAAAGAGAGAGAGAGAGAGAGAGAGAGAGAGAGGGAGAGACCACTTGGTCGGTCGTCCGACCGCTGCAGCTTTCTTTGCTCAAGCATTTTTCGAACGGTACAAAGAGGAGAGAGGCTGACTACGGATAGAACCTTCTCAGCTTCTCTATGTTCCAAGCGTTCGTAAGGAGATTTCCTTCAGTGTCTTTGAGACGAAAAGTGCCGGGTCGGAGGACCTCTGCGATGGTAAAAGGGCCCTCCCAAGGCGGAGAGAGCTTGTGCCTATCCTTCGCGGACTGGACTTGCCGTAGCACTAAGTCACCGACCTCGAACGATCGGCCGCGAATCCGTCGGCTGTGATACCGGCGTAGCGTCTGATGATACTTGGCCGATCGCAAGACTGCAACGTCTCGTGCTTCGTCGAGTTGGTCGAGGTCGTCCTGCTGTGCTTCCGCCCCTCGCGCGCTGTCGTAGTTCTGTACCCTTGGCGCGCCGTACTCGAGGTCGGTCGGGAGGACGGCCTCCGCTCTGAATACCAAGAAGAAAAGCATGAACCCGGTCGACCACGTCGGTGTGGTTCATAGGCTCCAAAGAACGGGAGGCAGCTCAGCGGTCCACCGTCCCGCGAACTTCTTCAGTCGACTGAAGATTCGCGGCTTGAGTCCTTGGAGGATCATGCCATTGGCCCGCTCGACCTGACCATTGGCGCGAGGGTGCGCAACTGTCGCCCAGTCGACTCGGATGTTGAAGTCATCGCAGAACTCGAGGAACTCCTTTCCTGTGAACTGTGTTCCGTTGTCGGTGATGATGGAGTTTGGGACCCCGAAGCGGTAGACAATGTCGCGGAAGAAGCTTGCCGCCTGCGCCGAGGTAATAGTTGCCAACGGCTTGGCTTCTATCCACTTGGTGAACTTGTCCACAGCGACGAGCAAGTGGGTGAAGTCCCCGGGCGCCTTTCTGAAGGGCCCGACCAGATCGAGCCCCCAAACCGCGAAGGGCCACGTGATGGGGATCGTCTGTAGGGCTTGTGCGGGTAGGTGCGTCTGCCTGGCGAAGAATTGGCATCCTTCGCAGGTGCGGGTGATTTGCGTTGCGTCCGCCATGGCGGTCGGCCAGTAAAAACCTTGTCGAAAGGCTTTTCCTACCAGGGACCGCGGCACAGCGTGGTGCCCGCAGACCCCGCCGTGGATGTCAAGCGGAAGGTGCTTCCCTTGGTCGGCCGGGATGCACTTCTGAAGGATTCCCGACGGGCTCCTTTTGTAGAGGATGTTGTCGATCAGGACAAAAGACTTGGCCTGCCGAGCGAGGCGTCGAGCCTCGGTGGTATCGGAGGGGAGTGACCCGTCTGTCAACCGGTTGATGAAGAGTTGCCTCCAGTCGGTCTCGACGTTTAGGACAGCAAGATCCGACCCAGGCGGATGCGAGCCCGTCCGAAGGTCGGGCGGAGCATCCGCTTTTAGGGGGTCGGATGGGCCCCCAGTGCCTGGTTCCAACCGGATGGATGGTTTGTGGAGGTCGGAGACGAAGACTCCGGGGGGGACCGGCCCTTTGCTGGAGGCGATGTTGGCGAGAGAGTCGGCTTCACCATTGTAACGCCGGTAACTGTGGTGAAGCTCGAAACCTTTGAACCTTTCTTCGAGCCTGCGGACCTCCAAGCAGTAGGCGGCCATCCGAGCGTCGCGGGGCTCGGTGGCTTTCATTACTTGGTCGACGACCAACATGGAGTCGCCGTGGACGTAAAGCCGTCGAGCGCCGAGGTCGGCAGCGATCTGAAGACCGTTGACGAGGGCTTCGTACTCGGCGACATTGTTGGTGGCGTCGAAGAGCAGTCAGATGGTGTACAGGAGCTTGTTGCCGAGTGGGGAGATGATGAAGACCCCCGCGCCGGCTCCGTTCTTGGTGTAGGACCTGTCGAAGTACATCGTCCAGTACTCGGGGTCCTCGACCACCGGCGGGACTTGCGCTTCGGTCCATTCGACGACGAAGTCGGCCAAGGCTTGCGACTTGATCGCCGTCCGAGGGACGTACGATATATCAAGGCCGTTGAGCTCAAGGGCCCACTTGGCGATCCTTCCGGTGGCATCGCGATTGTGGACGATCTCTCCGAGGGGTGACGAGGTCACCACAGAGACGGGGTGCTGGTCGAAGTAGTGAACCAGCTTCCTCTTGGAGATGAGCACCGAATACAACAGCTTCTATACCTGGGGGTACCGAGCCTTTGCTTCAGAGAGTACTTCGCTGACGAAGTAGACCGGCCTTTGTACCTTGAAGACACGGCCTCCCTCTACTTGCTCTACGACGAGCGCCGCGCTGACGACCTAGGTCGTGGCGGCAATGTAGAAGAGCAGCGGCTCTTGTGGTTCTGGGGTGACCAACACCGGAGGTGAAGTCAGAAATGCCTTCAGTTGGCTAAGGGCTTCCTGAGCTTCTTTTGTCCAACAGAAGCGGTCGGACTTCTTCATCAGCTTGTAGAGCGGCATCCCCCGTTCGCCGAGGCGGGACACGAAGCGACTCAGGGCCGCGAGACACCCCATCAGCCTTTGGACCCCCTTTAGATCATTGATTGGCCCCATCCTCATGATGGCAGAGATTTTGTCGCGGTTGGCCTCGATGCCGCGCTCGGAGACAATGAAGCCGAGCAGCTTCCCTTTCGGAACCCCAAAGACGCACTTGTCGGGGTTGAGCTTTATGCGAAACCATCGGAGATTCGCAAAGGTTTCCTCCAGGTCGGTGACGAGGTCGTCGGTCTTCATAGTCTTGACAACGATGTCGTCAACGTAGGCCTTTACGTTACGGCCGATCTAGTCGGAAAAACACGCTTGCATACATCGCTGGTATGTTGCACCCGCGTTTTTCAGTCCAAAGGGCATCGTGACGTAACAGTATGAGCCGTACGGGGTGATGAAAGAGGTCGTGAGCTGGTCGGACTCCTTCATCGCGATCTGGTGGTAGCCCGAGTAGGCATCCAGGAAGGAAAGGGACTCACACCCGGTGGTGGAATCTACGACTTGGTCAATGCGAGGCAATGGGAACGGGTCTTTCGGACAGGCCTTGTTGAGGCTCGTATAGTCAACACACATTCTCCATTGCCCCCACTTTTTCTTTACAAGGACGGGATTGGCGAGCCACTCGGGGTGGCGCACCTCCTTCACAAAACCAGCGGCCAAAAGTTTGGCGATCTCTTCCCCAATAGCCCGGCGCTTTTCTTCGTCGAAGCGGCGCAGGCATTGGGCGACCGGTCTGGAGTCCGGTCGGATATTGAGGTAGTGCTCGGCGACCTCCCTCGGGACTCCCGGCATGTCCGAGGGTCTCCAGGCGAAGACGTCTCGGTTGGCCCGGAGGAAGTCGACGAGCGCGCTTTCCTATTTGGCGGGGAGGGCGGTCCCGATCCGTATGGTTTTAGCGGGGTCTTCGAGGTCGACCGCGACTACCTTCGCGTCCTCCGCGGACTTGAAGGAACTAGGTCCCGATTTGCCGGAGTCGGGGGCGGATTCGGGGGTCCTCTCCTAGAGCTGGGCGAGCTCGGCAGAAGCGACGACCGCCGAGGTGAGTTCACAACTGCTTCGTTCGCAGTTGTAAGCAAGCTGAAAAGACGCGGCCACAGTGATGACGCCCCGTGGCCCTGGCATCTTCACCTTGAGGTAGGTGTAGTTGGGGACCGCCATGAACTTCGCGTAGCATGGCCTCCCCAAGATGGCATGGTAAGAGCCGAGAAAATCCACGACCTCAAAGATGAGGCTCTCGGTGCGGAAATTGTCCAGACTCCCGAAGGTAACGGGCAGATCGACCTGCCCGAGCGGATGGGCCTACCGGCCAGGGACGACGCCGTGGAAAGGCACCTTGCTTGGCCGAAGGGCGGTGCGGGGGACTCCCAGGGCGTCCAGGGTCTCGACATACATGATGTTGAGACTGCTGCCGCCGTCCATGAGCACCTTGGTCAGGCGCTTCGTCCCCACGATGGGGTCAACGACGAGTGGGTAGCGTCCGGGGTGCGGGACGTGGTCGGGGTGGTCGGTCCGATCGAAGGAGATCGGGTACTCCGACCACCTCAGGTAGCTGGGTACGGCGGGGGTCGCTGTGTGAACCTCACGGTGGGCGAGCTTCGATCGACGCTTGTTGGCATAGCACTCTGCCCCCTCCCCCTCGAAGATCATGAGGCAACCGTCGAGCTGTGGGAACTCGTCGGTCGCCTCATCACCCTTCGCCCCGGCGTCCGGCACCGGGTCGCGCTTCTTCCCCTTGCCTCGCGATGTCGTGGGGTTCCCGGAGAGAAACCGTTTCAGGACTTCGCAGTCCCGATACTTGTGTTTGACGGGGTAGTCGTGGTTCGGGCACGGACTATCCATCAACCTTTCGAACCGGTCGGGCGTCTGCCGCACTTGCTGCTTGGCAGGGCGGTCGGCGGCGGCGACCATATGGTCTTCGCGGCCTTGCTTCCCCTTTCGTTTTTTCTTGCTGGAGCGGTCGGAAGGGGCGCCAGCCTCGGACCCGGACGTCTTGCGGGCTACCCTCCTCTCGAAGATGGCCCCCACGGCTTCCTCGCCGGAGGCATGGTTGGTGGCGATGTCGAGAAGCTCCTGGGTGGTCCGGGGCTTCGCGCAGCCCAACTTGTGGACCAGAGCCTCGCACGTAGTGCCGTAGATGAACGCCCCGACGACGTCGGCGTCGCGGATGTCGGGGAGCTCGTTGCACTGCTGGGAGAAGTGGTGGATGTAGTCCCGGAGGGTCTCCCCCGGCTGCTGCTTGCAGCTCTTCATGTCCCAGGAGTTGTCAGGGCGTTTATACGTGCCCTGGAATTTCCCGACGAAGAGATTCGTCATGTCGGCCCAGCTGCCGATGGTGTGTGCGGGAAAATACTCGAGCCAGGCTCGGGCGGAGTCCGCAAGATAGATGGGGAGATACTGGATGACGAAGAGGTCGCTGGCCGCCTCCCGCCCAAAGAAAGTAGCCGGTAGTCTTCTAGCCACACACTGGGGTTTGTCGCCCCTGTGTACTTGGCTATGTTGGTCGGAGCCCGAAACCTGGCTGGGAAGTTGGCATTGCGCATGACGCGGGTGAACGCGCGCGGCCCGGGGCCGTCGAAGCCCAGGTCGGGGTGGTTGCGTCGCCCGCTATCCGCAACCTGAGATGATGCCGCCAGGCCGGCGACTCTCCTCCGCGCGTCGAGGGTGGCGCGAAGGTCACGGTTGTCCCCCAGTCGGTGGCGCACCGGGGTGCGCGATGCCTGGGGGAGCTCCTGGAGTGGGGCCGTTTTAGCTAAGCTCTGACGACCCTGCGAGGGGGAGTGGCCGAGACGGCCCAAGGTCGCGCCCGAGTGTTGGGAGCGACTGGGCGTCTTTGTCTGACAAGACGCTCGACCAGCCCCTGAGGTTCTCGTAGGTGGCCCCGCTTCCGGTCCGTTGGCTCAGTACCAGCTGGCAACATGGCCGCCGCGGCGATGTTCTGGTTGGCATGGGGGAAGAACGGAAGATCGTCCGTGTAGGACCGAATATAGCAATCAGAGGGGGGGTGAATGATTGTGCGGAAGCTAAAACCAAATTCTTGATCTATAAAAAGTTTACCCCAAAATAGAACCAAATAATTGTCTCGTTTTCGAAAAAAAACAGAATGATAGAGGTTTGGTAAAACGCGAATTCCCGAAGATCCAACCGTCCGATCGATCTAAAATTTGGACACAAGAAACTAGATTCCAATACGAATCAAACCCAAAAAGAATCAGCTAATCGGACTTACGGATCAAAAGTTATGACCTTTGCAAGCTTACTGTTCCAGAAGATGGCGAGAATAAATCTAACTAGAATTGTAGCTTGCCGAAAGATTTGATGAACTTGATCTTTATTTCTCCTTTCTTTTGTCTAAAATACTCCAAACAAAAGAGTACAACCCGAAAGCTTGCTCAAAACTTGATTGCCTTCAATAGGAGGCAACCCCTCTATTTAAAGAAGGCAAACACACCTAATCCTAGAAGGAGACCTAATCCTAGAAGGATTCCTAATCCTAAAAGGATTCCCACTCCTAATCCTAGAAAGAGCATGTATTCAACACAACTCCACTTGGCCCAACCTGGCCGAGTACAACTCTTGCACGCGTATGGCAACCCTACCATACTCACGTGACTAACACTTTGCACGCGAATGACCTCATGCCATTCTCACGTGACTAACCATTCTTCATGTGCACCATTCTCTTAGCCCGAACGTCCCGCATGACATCCTTGACCACCAGGACCTCAGTTCCCCTCGAACCTAGTCCCGAACCTCGCTTCCTCCATGAACCTAGTTCGATCCGTCATCGACCACATTCGCCCTCGAGCAATACCTGCACATGAACAAACCACAAAACGATTCCGAGCACAAGTCCGCGACTTGACTCACATTAAACCATGCAACCACTCACAGGAGTGCATTGCATTAAATATTCTAAGAACACGATTTCAAAACACGAACAAAAACCTTTGCAAAAATCAAAAAGCTTTTCAAATAATTAAACTGATTTCAGATCTTTTCAAATAAAGAAACCAAAAAATAAATCTTGTCGAAATATCAAACTAGTTTCAAATCTTTTTCAAATACTCATCATCAAAATCAACTGGATCAAAAATAACGATCCTTCAATCTCCCCCTTGATGAGTAATTGGACAAAACACAATATAAGATTTGACAAGAGATTGAGCAAGAACCAAAAGACCAAATAATCCTAATTCAAAAACCTCCTTGACTTGTTCTCCCCCTTTTTGACAAAATAGTCATCAAGATCTCAAAACTCCCCCTTAATGAATGCAGTATCTCAAGCTTTGAAGTATATTCAAGGTTTATAATCAAAGTAAAGCATTTGAAGAGTTTTTAGGAGAACTTTCTCATTTTGTATCAAATTATCCAATGAGAAAGCAAATTGTGAGAATATGGAGGCTCTAACACATATAATAGTTATTGCATAAGCAAATTAGAGCAAACAAGTAAAATGTCATAAACAGATTTTGCCAAAGCGAAAAAGAAATCTATCATGAGCATAGAGAGACTTTCAAATTCACTAATATTTGTCTCAAGCCTTTTTCAACCATTTGAATTTCCTTTTTCTCTTTTAGCAAGTTTAACAATTTTGCTTTGTGATCAACAGGGATGACAAGTAACTGCACACTAGCCATACTTGTGTATGAGTAGGTAGTTCTTTCTTGTATCTTTCTCAGTTTAAATTGGCAAGTGGCTTCACATTGTTCTGAACTTTTGTTTAGACAAGTAGCCTTTTCTTGCATCTTTTGCATTTAAATCCCTGGCAAGGAAGCTGCACATTGTACTAAACTTGTGTTTAGCCAAGTAGCTTTTGCTTGCATCTTTTTCAACTTGCTTTTAACATTAAAACACTGATTTTGCTTGAGACTCATAATGATCATTTGAAGTCCAACAAAAAACTCACACATAGTTTCTAATCAGCTCTAGCCTTTCAACAGATGACAAGAAACTTTTAAGCCTATTTCACAAATGCAATACCATAATGAGCAAGAGCCAAAATATTCTCGAAAAGCATCTCAAATTGAATTATTTTAGCCTTTTAGTGATAAGTAAAGCATTGAGCATTAACTTGGCTATATACACAAGAATAATCACCAAAGCTTTGTACTACATGATGCAATGTAAACAGGGGTTTTTACTTGAGGTGTAAAGTCAAAATACCACTTATAAAAATCACTTCTAGGAACCAAAGTCAAGTAACCCAAAAGAGATAAACTCAAGACTCCCTCAAATCAACCCATGGGGATGAATGATCCCAAGTTCACCGCGTAAGAAAGCAAAACAAGAAAAATCAAGCGGTTTAGTGAAAATATCGACAAAGTGAGCACCGAATCAACAAATTTCAGTTCAATAGCTTTTTTTCAACATGATCTCTAAGAAAATGAAATCTGATGTCAATGTGTCCAAGAAAGAGAATTACTCAAGAAGTGGCATGAACCAGATGTACTTTTTCTATCAATTCCACATCCTCCAAATTCAGCATCAGAGAAAGGTCTTAAACTAATGCGTGAAGAAGCAGAAAGCCAAATGCCAAAATCTTGAGTACCACGGAGATACCTTAAAATCCTCTTGATAGCTTGTCGATGTGAAGCACGCGGGGAAGCTTCAAAACGAGCACACAAGCACACAGGAAACTCCAATTATCTCATCCTCAACAGCATCATCATCATCTTCATCAACAAAGATACTCTCCCCCTGAACATATGCACTGCACTGCACTATTTGGACTAGTGCCTTTTGAGAAAACAGAGGTGGAGGAAGCATCTTGAAAAATAACACTTTTAGCACGAGATGCACAAGTGAAGGAGGAGAACCAATTCTTATCATCGTACATGTGGCGTGAGCATCCGGAATCCACTAGCCATATGTTCTCCTTCCTCGCGTGAGAAGCCTACATAGAAGCAGAAAGTGTCGATGTCTCGGTACTGGGGTTAGAAATAAGATGTTTAGGAATCCAGTACTGAGACACACGACGCATGTTGTTGGCACAACACGAGCATTCTTATGCATAAAAGAAGATTTGTCTTTTCTCGTGTTCTTAGCAACAAGAGGTATTTGCATCACCCTAGGCACATAATGAGAAATGAAACGTGCCTGTCTGAAATTAGACCTAGCATTAAACCTTTCTCTCTTTTGTTGTTTAGCTAGTCTAAAGCAAAAGTCTACTAGATGTCCATCTCTACCACAATGAGTGCAAGTGTACTTAACATGATGTTTTGCTTTAACAGTAGAAGCACATTTTGCATTCATCATAGTAGAAGATAAAAGACCACCAGATTTAAAGACATTTTTCTTAGGCTCATTGACAATTTCAACTTTTCCACTTCCAAGTGTTTTGACAACAGTGGGAGCATGTGATTTATGATGAGCATAAGAATCAAAACCTAAACCTTTGTTCTGAGTGCTGACTTTTGATTGATCCAAAATCATGTTTAGGTTTTTCTTGCCATCGATGAAACGTTCCAAAGAATTTTGCAAGTAATCAACTTTCTTAGCAAGAGTTAAACAATTATCACAAGGAGTGTCAATTTTAGCTTTCTGTTTCTGGCAATTTGAACATGAGTTAATTTCATGAGTGAATATGTCATTTGTTAATTGTGTAACTCTACAATTTGCATCTTTTAATTTCAACTCAAGAATTGAACATTTAGAGCAAGCAATTTGATCATGTAAACTATCAGTAGAGCAACCAATATTTTTCACAAGTTTTTCATTTTTCAATTGTTCTAAGATAAACTTGTTCTAGTTTAATGACATGTTCCTCTTTTAGAGACTTAATTTCAAATTTGAGATCTAAGCAAGTATCGCAAATATTTTCAGAATTTGAATTTCTAAGATCAAAGTTTTCAGATTTTAGCATGGATAGATCTTTTTCTAAGTTTTTATTTTTGAGTGAAGATTTTCTTAAAGATTTTCTCAATATGACTAAAACTTCACAAAGCTCATCATACGAAGGCATTACCTCATCACCGTCGCTGGAGGTGCTGTCGTTGTCACTAGAATCACTAGTGTTCCCTTTTGCCATGAAGCACAGTCCGGTGAAATCCTTCTCTTTCAGCTTCGTTTGCTTCGCTTCCTTCTCATCTTCAGTTGAGTCATCAATGTCGCTTAAGTCTAAGCGACCAATTGCCTCGAAGACTTTGTTGAGCATCTTCTTCGTCCGTTGCTTATTTTTATCCTTGCTCTCTCTTGGCCGGAAGGACTTGGAGGAGTTCTTTGTGCTCCTTATCCTCTCTATCTTTGTTCTTGAAACATTTAGCACGGATGTGCCCGCCTTGCCTTGATTGTAGCAAAGTGGATGGAGGCTCCTTTTCTTTCCCTTGATCTCATGTAAGCTGCATTGACACGCTTGGAAAGAAGAGCAAGTGTATCTTCCGAATTTGATCTAGCTATTCATCACTAAGAGCACTCAAAGCAAGAATGGAATATGATGATGAAGAACTAGTAGCATTATCATATGAAGAGGAATTAGCATTAAGAGCCATAGAGTTATCATTGGATGTTCTTGAAACAATGTCTATCTCAAAAGTCTTGAGACTAGAATATAGTTTATCCAAAGTCATTTCACTCATCTTGTGAGCTTCCCTAAAAGCAGTCACTTTCATTTGCCAGATTTTAAGATCAAGAGATGATAGGAAATGTCTAGCATTTTAGAGTCGATGTACTTTACATCTACAGCTCTAAGATTGTTTAAGATTCATTAAAGCGAGCAAAACAATCATCTAGAGATTCTCCAGAGTTCATTTCAAATCTAGTGTATTCCTTTTTAAATTGATCTTGCCTAGCTTCTTTTACAGAGTCAGTGCCCTCATGATAATCTTGAAGAGATTTCCAAATTTCATGAGCAGTGAGTAAATGACAGACTCTATCGAATTCTTTTCTAGCAAGTCCATGAAGCAATATGTTTCTAGCTCTATTATTGTTTTCAACATCTTTTTCAAACTCGATTTTATCAATATCATCATTTGAAGGAAGCTCGTATGGAATCTTTACCTTGCGCCAAATAGCGTTACCTTGAGCTTGAAGGTATGCAGTCATCCGAATCCGCCAGTGGGGAAAGTCTGTGCCATTGAAGATTGGCGGCTTGTTCGAGTATATCTCTGTTGCCATAACTTACCGTTTACTAATCACCTGTTAAGATGGATTAGTAGAGCCAAGCTCTGATACCACTTGTAGGACCGAATATAGCAATCAGAGGGGGGGGTGAATGATTGTGCGGAAGCTAAAACCAAATTCTTGATCTATTAAAAGTTTACCCCAAAATAGAACCAAATAATTGCCTCGTTTTCGAAAAAAAACAGAATGATAGAGGTTTGGTAAAACGCGAATTCCCGGAGATCCAACCGTCCGATCGATCTGAAATTTGGACACAAGAAACTAGATTCCAATACGAATCAAACCCAAAAAGAATCAGCTCAATCGGACTTACGGATCAAAAGTTATGACCTTCGCAAGCTTACTGTTCCAGAAGATGGCGAGAATAAATCTAACTAGAATTGTAGCTCACGAAAGATTTGATGAACTTGATCTTTATTTCTCCTTTCTTTTGTCTAAAATACTCCAAACAAAAGAGTACAACCCTAAAGCTTGCTCAAAGCTTGATTGCCTTCAACAGGAGGCAACCCCTCTATTTAAAGAAGGCAAACACACCTAATCCTAGAAGGAGTCCTAATCCTAGAAGGATTCCTAATCCTAAAAGGATTCCCACTCCTAATCCTAGAAAGAGCATGTATTCAACACAACTCCACTTGGCCCAACCTGGCCGAGTACAACTCTTGCACGCGTATGGCAACCCTACCATACTCACGTGACTAACACTTTGCACGCGAATGACCTCATGCCATTCTCACGTGACTAACCATTCTTCATGTGCACCATTCTCTTAGCCCGAACGTCCGCATGACATCCTTGACCACCAAGACCTCGGTTCCCCACGAACCTAGTCCCGAACCTCGGTTCCTCCATGAACCTAGTTCCAGTCCGTCATCGACCACATTCGCCCTCGAGCAATACACGCACATGAACAAACCACAAAAGCGATTCCGAGCACAAGTCCGCGACTTGACTCACATTAAACCATGCAACCACTCACAGGAGTGCATTGCATTAAATATTCTAAGAACACGATTTCAAAACACGAACAAAAACCTTTGCAAAAATCAAAAAGCTTTTCAAATAATTAAACTGATTTCAGATCTTTTCAAATAAAGAAACCAAAAAATAAATCTTGTCGAAATATCAAACTAGTTTCAAATCTTTTTCAAATACTCATCATCAAAATCAACTGGATCAAAAATAACGATCCTTCAGTCCGTCCCCTTAGCTAGTCTTTGGTGCACTGACGCTTGTGGCGCGTCTTGAGAGACAAGTGGCGGCTCGGGCTGACGTTGCTCCAGGTCGGCCTGGAGTCTGTCGTGCTCGGCCTTTCGGGCCTCCAACCCTTCGCGCTGCTGCTGGAAGTCGGCGAGGCGTCGCTTGTGGTGCGCGTCGTCTTCCCGCCGCGCTTCGTCGCGCGGGAGGAGGGTCCCGAGAGTTGCGGGGGTGGAGGATGGTTCCGCCGCACCCGTCATGTTGCACTCTCGAGAGTTTATCCTGCGCGGGGGGTGCTCCCTGTCGGAGCTGGAGCTGTGGCTGGAGGAGTCCCCCAGTAGGTCGTGGAGGGAAGTAGGCGCGTAGCTAGTCATGGCCACAAGCCGGGAGCTCGCGGAGGGCGAGGCTATCGCTCGTCGTGGATCGCGTGCAGCGTTGTCGGAGGCAACGCTGGCGCGCGATGGGTCCGCCGGCGAGGCCCGCGCCGGGGTCTCGAGGCGGAGGCTGCCGAGAACATCGGCGACCACGTCCAAGCTTGTGGAGGGCGCCCGGTCTCGGAGGGCGGCGGGGACGAGGACGAGCTCGCCCGCCGTGGTGACGACGAAGTCGAGGGCACCGAAGCGAATCCAGCCCCTCGACACCGGGGAGGGAGATGGGAATCCGAAGGAGGATGCGGCGATGACGCGCGATAACCCCTACCTGGCGCGCCAACTGTCGGTGTTTCGTGCACCGGCAATACGAATTTCTGGTCGGAGGGGGTTGCGCGCTCCCTCTCCCCGAATGGTCGACTCAAGAAGCCTGGTGTTTATACTGGTTCGGGTTGAACGTCCCTACTCCAGTTCGCTCGATATGGTGTTAGCGTCGAACAGTTACCTCAGGAATACAGCGAGAGCTGGTCTCAGTGGGTTGTTTTTCTTGGGTCCTTATCCCTCGTAGGGCCCTGCCTCCTTATATATCTGGAGTTGGCCGGTCTACATGGAAGTTCCGAGGGGAAAAAAGAGGAAGGGGTGCCGTCTGCCTTGGAGTCTGGGTTCCGTCTTGTCGTCCGACCTCTTTCTCCCCCATGCCGGGTTGGTAGTCCTGCGGTGAGCGGTCTCCCGATGTCTCGTCCGATGACGAGCTGTTCCGTGCACCTGTCAGCTTCGGCAGTTTTAATGGTGCTTGACTTTAGCTCGGCCTCGGGGGAGGGCACTTCCCTCTGCGGCGTGTCAGATGACGGGACGGGGGCTTTAACTTCTTTGGTGACCCTTCTGACAGTCTCGGGAAGGCGCCACCTAACGCGGCGCGCACGCCGGGCGATGCCATGCGCACGGGGAGCTTGTCTGACACCGGCGTGGGCCCTGCTCGCTCGAGCGCTGGTGGAGCGGGCTGCCCGTACGGAAGAGGTCGGGGGCTCCTGACCGCCTGAGGCTGGCTCCGACCAGGGCGCGGCCCATTCCTGCGGCCCGCGTACCTGTCACCGGTGCTGGGCCTTTGCAGAGGCGGGTCAGCCCGTTCGTGTTACCGGGCTGATGGGGGTACCCGTCACATACCAACATACATAACCAATATAACACATACATACCAACATACATACCAACATACATACCAAATACCAAATACATACCAACATACATACCAAATACATATATGAACATACCAACATACATATACCATTATACCAACATACATATACCATCGCCAACATACGTAGACATGAAAACGCTTTGTGGGCATTTCGTCGAACACCTTATGGGCAAGCGCAACAGGAGGAGCTGGGGGTGTACACACAGCCATACCTAGCTCCTCTGGGGTGGGGTGGCGTAGGGCGATGTCGGCGTGGTGGCGGAGGCGGCGTGGTGGCGGAGGCGGCGTCGGCGCGGTGGTGGAGGCGGCGTCGGCGTGGTGCGCAGAGGAGGCGAGCAGGGCGCGCACGGCGTGACCAGGGCACGCGGGACTTAGAAAAAATTGGAGGTGTGACCAAGTGAGAGCGCGCAAGCGATATATAAAGGATGCCACTTCTACAAGCGGTTCGTATTACGAACCGCTTGTAAACGTGACCTCTACAAGCGGTTCATAAAACGAACCGCTTGTAAAACCTTCTACAAGCGGTTATTAATTGGAACCGCTTGTAGAAGCCATCTCTACAAGCGGTTATTAATTGGAACCGCTTGTAATAGTACCGACACATAATACTTAAAAGATTGCGTTGCCTATTCAGGTTAAGAATAACTCTCCCCTCCCCCCTGGCTAGCGCGGGCGCTTGAGTGCGGGCTCGTGGGCAACCACGAGGTCGCCTGTTCGAGCCCCACTCGCGCCCCGCAGGCCTTTCTTTTTTTTTACTTTCTTTATTTTTTTTTACTTTCTTTATTTCGGCTGTTAATTTTACATTCTTTACTTTCTTTATTTCGGCTGTTTATTTCTTTATTGTTTATTCCATAAGGTTTATTTCTTTATTGTTTATTCCATAAGGTTTATTTCTTTATTGTTTATCCTTTATATTCTTTATTTCTTTATTGTTTATTCCATAAGGTTAATTTCTTTATTGTATATTCTTTATATGGTTTATTTCAAATAAGCAGTAGAAGACACGTCTAAAAATTATCACACAAGTTCAAATAAATAAGTTTATACAGTAGTACTACATTTTAAGTAGTACCATACTATGTCTGTACAAGTCTTCCTTCGTTATGATCGTGACGTATGTAAGGAGCATCCACGTTTGTGTCATTCAGGAGGCTTATGTCAACATCCACTGCAAAAGGAGGGAGCTCGTCGAACTGACTATACTCTTCCTCATCTGTGACGTCCTCAACTCCGACAATCCTTCGTTTGCCTTGGAGAACCACGTGTCTCTTTGGCTTATTATTATCTTTCTGCTTCTTAGGTTTGCTTGACATGTCTATTACATAGAAGACCTATCTCACATCATTTGCAAGGACGAAAGGTTCGCGCCTATAGCCGACTTGCGTGAGGTCAACGGTTGTCATGCCGTATTTGTCGACCTTTACGCCGCCTGAAGTCAGTTTGACCCATTGGCAGTTGAATAGAGGGACCTTTAAAGGTCCATAGTCAAGCTCCCATATCTCTTATATGAAACCAAAATATGTGTCCACATTGCCTTTGTGATCTTCAGCATCTATGCGGACACCGCTGTTCTGATTGGTGCTCTTGTTATCCTGGGATCTGGTGTAAAATGTGTAACCATTTATCTCGTGCCCCTTGAATTTCACGATTTCACTAGAAGGTCCCCGTGCCAATCGTTGCAACTGTTCATTGTCTGACCCTTTGAAAAGGATATAGTTTTGTAACCAAGCGCCGAAAGAATCCATGTGCTTCAGTGTTATCCAATCCTCAGACCTCCTAGGGAATTCACGGCGTAGAATACTCCTGTGCTCAACAACATACGGGGCCACCACAGTTAATTGTTTCAAAACCGTGAAATGTGCTTGCTTAAATGTAAGAAGATCATTGCATGCAATTGCTTCCCTTCCTAGTGTCCCTTTTCCCCGTAGCCTCCCCTCATGGCGTGATATAGGAACGCCGATCGGATTTAGATCATTAATGTAATCCACACAAAACTCAATCACCTCCTCTGTCCCATAACCCTCGGCAATGCATCCTTCCGGACGAGAACGGTTACGAACATACTTCTTTAGCACACTCATATACCTCTCGAAAGGGAACATGTTGTGCAGATATACGGGTTCGAGAATACCTATCTCTTTGACAAGGTGAACAGTGAGATGAACCATAATATCAAAGAACGCAGGAGGAAATATCATCTCAAGACAAACCACACTTTGTACCACGTCATCCTGCAGCTTACTTAGTTTATCTGGGTCGATGACCTTCTGCGAAATCGCGTTGAAAAAAGAACACAACTTTGTGATTGTCCCTCGTACCCACTCGGGAAGTATACCTCTTGTAGCCACTAGGAGCAGCTGTGTCATCAATACAAGACAGTCATGGGATTTCAGATGTACGATTTTATTATCTTTCGTGTTTATGAGTCTTTTTACATTCAATGAGTATCCGGAAGGGACCTTCACACTATTCAGGCACTCTATCATGCTTTTTTTCTCATCTTTGCTTAGAGTGTAGCTCGCAGGATGTAGGTAATGTTGTCCTTTTTCTCTCTTTTCCGGATGTAGGTCGTTCCTCAGTTCCAAGAGTTTAAGGTCCTTCCGAGCTTGCAGTGTATCTTTTGATTGGCCATACATATCTATGTAGCCTAGCAGGTTCAAGCAAACATTCTTCGTGATGTGCATGAAGTCAAGTGAGTGTCGAACCTCCAAGACTTCCCAATAAGGCAAGTCCCAAAATATTGACTTCTTCTTCCACATTGGTGCATGACCATCCTCATTCTGCACAGGTTTACTTCCAGGACCCTTTCCGAATACTACTTTCAGATTCTTTACCATAGCAAGTACATGTGGCCCAGTACGATGTTGAGGCCTAGCACGAAGGTCTAGTTGCCCGTTAAATTTCCTGCACTTCTTCCGCCATGGGTGACTCGTAGGAAGAAACCTACGGTGACCCATGTACACAACCTTTCGAGAGTTTTTCAGGTACATGCTGTCCGTTTCATCTAAGCATTGGACGCAAGCTCTATATCCTTTGATAGTTTGGCCGGACAGGTTACCGAGAGCAGGCTAGTCGTTGATTGTTACAAATAACAATGCACGTAGGGTGAAATACTCCCTTTTGTACTCATCCCATACCCGTGCACCATCCTCCCACAACGTCACAAGATCTTTAACCAATGGTTTCAGGTAGACATCGATGTCATTTCCAGGTTGCTTGGGACCTTGGATCAACAACGGCATCATGATGTACTTTCGCTTCATGCACAGCCATGGAGGAATGTTATACATACATAGTGTAATAGGCTAGGTGCTATGGTTGCTGCTCAACTCTCCGAAAGGATTCATCCCATCGGTACTTAACCCAAACCTTATGTTTCTCACCTCTTGTGCGAAGTCTGGGTACGTCCGATCGACTTTCCTCCACTGTGAGCCATCTGCAGGGTGTCTAAGCATACCGTCATCCTTACGCCCTTCTTTGTGCCAACGCATCATCTAGGCATGCGCTTTGTTAGCAAACATACGCTTCAATCGGGGAATCACAGGGAAATACCACAACACTTTAGCTGGAGGTCTCTTCTTCTTACGCTCCCCATCTATTTCACCTGGATCATCTCTCTTCACCTTATACCGTGATTCTTTGCACACTGGACAAACATCGAAATTGGCATATGCATTGCGATACAGGATGCAATCATTACGACATGCGTGTATCTTCTGTACTTTCAGTCCCAAAGGGCAGACGACTTCCTTTGCTTCATATGTAGATTCAGGCAGAGTGTTATCTTCTGGAAGCAACTTCTTTATGAGTGATAACAACTCATCGAATCCCTTATCTGACACACTATTTGTGGCCTTCCATTGCATAAGTTCAAGTGTGGTACGCAACTTTTTGTGGTCCTACCCATAGTTTGGGTACAGAGGAGTTCTGTGATCCTCTAACATGCGCTGGAACTTCTCGAACTGTCTTTCATCTGTGTAGTCTCCCTCACCATCACGCAACATCTGGTCCAGCTCATCACCACCAAAGTCACTGAGTGTATCTCCCACGGAATAGCATTGCATGGCGTCCGGGATATTGTTGAATCCCTCTTCTTCTTCCTCGTCTTCTTTATCGTCTTCCTCGTCTTCGCCATGGTTGGTCCAACAGGTATAGTTTGGCATGAAACCTCTCATCATCAAATGGTTCATAACCTGCCATCGCTGTGAGTGCTCCTTCTCGTTCTTGCAATCTACGCACGAACAACATATGAAGTCGCTCGAGGCGAGGAATGCAATGGTGCATCAAGAAAAGCCTCAGACGCCATCAATGAACTCTCTCGAGCGACGGTCCGCATTGTACATCCATTGCCGGTTCATCTACAACAAGTTATAATTTCATATATTTTTTCTTCTCCAAGAAAAACAACCCCACCTACACCTTCATGCAATTAAAGATCTACCTTTCTAAATTTTTTTTTATCCCTTTCTACCTTTGTAATTATTTTTTTATCCTTCACATGTTTTCCTATTTTATTTTATACACTACTAATTACTTCATTAATTGCAATGTCATATTTTGAACTATATCACCACCATACATCTTCATACCATAACAAAAACAAGCATACGAAATAAATTTTGGGGAACAACATCATACCATACACATTTCAACATGTTCTAGAGTGATCTAGCAAATTAAGGAACACATTTCAACAAGAATAAATCATGATTTCTCCACATCCAATGCATAAAAAACAGCAATATGTAGGTGAGAAAGATGCTAACATGCTCTTACTGACCTTGAAACATTTAATTTGAAGCTAAATCACCGGCAATTTAAAAACTAAAAATTTGGGCAGCACCTCCCCGGAACGAACAATGCTCGGCCTCCATTATTTATGACTGTTGGCTCGGGGAGGAAGAAGGGTTTAAAATGTGCTGGGCGGGAGGGCTTCTAGAACCGGTTGGAGACACAAACCGCTTCTGATAGTTGAATTCTAGAAGCGGTTTGTGTTTCAAACCGCTTCTGACTTTCCAGAAGCGGTTTTATACACGAACCGCTTCTAAAGCTCAAATATCAGAAGCGGTTCGTGGCTCAAACCGGTTCTAGAGGTCCTCTCCTGCCCGTTGCCACGAACCGCTTCTAGTGCGCACATTACAACCGGTTCGCATGAAACCGCTTCTAATATGCCGGTTGTGATGCCCGGTTCTGTAGTAGTGATGTTAAGGACTACAAGTTATCGAAAAGACAGGGACGTCGTCGTGCACTCGTGCTTTACCCCCCCCCTATGCCACGTGGCCCTCCTTTGGCTGCACGCCTAGACCAAGTCGGATGTGCATGGTTGGGTTCAACAGGCTGCTACTTTTGTGTAGTATAATTCATTCGGGTTAATAATGCTACGCGCACACGAGAAAATTCACACAACTGACAACTTACTGTTGCGGACCCCACGTTGTCGCTGCATGCACCAGCTCGAACCACGCGTGGGATTAATTCAACATTGCCATGTGTAGACCCTAAGTTACTTACAAACAACGGCAAATCAAGCTGGAGTCTATCTTTCACGTCGGCGTTGAAAACCACCCTCCCCTCAACCAGTGATGGTGAGGACGAAGAACCAGAGGAAGAAATAAGAAATGGTGGGCATTTGCTCTTTGCCGAAGCTCATAAGACCCAACCGTACCATAATATTTAAGATTCTTTTTGGCAGAGCTTTTGCTCCATCAGATTCATAAATATGGTGGAGTTGAATATTCCTAGCTCGATCAGATTCGTGGAGCTGGAGCTATGGGTATATTAGAGTATTTAAGTGAATCATCTTGTTTACATTTTTGAATAAAAATATAAACTTAATTCACTTTATTTTAGCCTACAAGTTTCAAATCTGAGGTGAAGTTGAGATCTGGAGCTCTGCCAAATAGGACCTAACATTCACATATCCAATCCAGAATCCAAGTATCTCCAAATCCCCAAATCGACAACTAAAGTAGACAGCTGATAGCTTACTTGACAGGCGGCGGCGCAGTGTGACGAGAAGTAGCTAGGCTAAAGCACGGGTGTGTGGCCAATGGCCTGGTAGAGAACGGGAGGAAGAGGACCGGAGTGGTCGACGGAGAACGCTTGAATGTGAGGAGGCATGACGAGGTCGGGAGGAGAAAGCACGAGGACACCGACTAAGGAAGCTGCGGCAGCTACCAACAAGGAGCAAGGAAGCTACGACAGCTGCCGACACCGAGTGGGTGGCCGATGGTCGAGCGGCGACAATGAGGAGTAAGGGAGGGGGTGCTAAGGGCGCAACCACATGAGGAGCCTGGGCGGCGAGCCAGACGCAAGGAGATGGGGCCAGGGTGGCTAGGCGACAGGGAGGGTTTGGGGCAGCACTGGGCGATGTTTAGGCTCCGCTGCTGCCTACTGGATCTACTAATCTAGAATTTGGAGGGTGAGCCGTGGAGGAGGAAAGAGCGGACAACGATAGTGCTGACGGATCTGGCTGAGGTATATGTATATATACATAATACATTTCATTGTTTGCTTAGTGAGTAAATTATATAATATATTTTTATTAATTTCATTGTTTGTTCTAGTTATTATATAATATCTAATATGTAATATATTGTCTAGTTAGTTGTCGTGACCCTCTCTTCTAGCGTGGAATATCATAGGGTCTTATGTGCATACCGTACTAGTTCCATGATCAGTGGCTAGTATGCACATTAACAACATGGTTATTACATCCATACACAATATCACAAATATATAGATTAACGGTACATTATTCTTACAATAAGGCTTAAAGGTCAAATAGAGTGCAGCAAAAAATAACAAGAGTCTAACAGTATGCCTTAAGCCTAAAATATTCCACAGGTAACTGACAAGGATTAAGCCTAGAAAAACTTATCACTGTAATCCTTGTGACTTGCGACAAAGTAAGAGTCGTCGGGGATTTTGATTTCTTCGCCCACTGAATATCAACAAGGGTGAGTACATTTGTACTCAACAAGTCATGTAGTGTACCACAATTAATTAAATGCTTGGTTATGTCAAAGGAGATAGCTATCCTACTATGTTATTTTGCATAAAGCAAGATTTAGACATGAATAACAAGTAGCAGGTTGTAAACGAAATTTGTAAGAGCAATTTGACAGGTACATAAATGGCAAGTGTGAATAGCATAAAATATAAGCAACTCATAATCATCCATGGTTGCCAATAATGATCCATGTCATGCCATGAAAGACCATGTGGAGGTCTATCTAGTTTTGTGGTGAGTATTTGCTTTTATTTGAACAAGGTGTACTCAGGTTTGAGTTTGAATTAAATTGGATTTTTTAAAATGAAGAAATTTGAGGTGTTGTTAGTACGGGCAGAACTACCCGCCTTGTAGTGGTTGTAATGTCGGCCAGGCGGTACTACCAGACTGGTATGGGCGGTAGTGTCGGCCTTGCAGTTGTACCGGGCTTTCTCTCTAATTTTGAGCTAAGCGGAATTACTGAGGAGTAAGGGTGGTAGTATCGGGGTTTCGGAACTACCAGGTCTTAGTAGACGGTAGTTATTTTTTAAAGAGGGTCCTCACACGGGATTGGTACTACCGGCCACAGAGGGGCGGTAGTGCCGACTTTGACTACGAAGTATTATTTGCTTAATACAATATTTTCATGTGTTTGATTAAATTGCATAATGTATTGGACAATGTTATGTGATGTGTTTCCTTGTCTTTGATGGATGCAGGACGATGATGCTAGCTCGTGGTGTGGCGGACGATGA
This sequence comes from Rhipidocladum racemiflorum, assembly GCA_036346355.1. Taxonomy (NCBI): domain Eukaryota; kingdom Viridiplantae; phylum Streptophyta; class Magnoliopsida; order Poales; family Poaceae; genus Rhipidocladum; species Rhipidocladum racemiflorum. Next base: position 39,908,212 of record CM070578.1, read on the forward strand.
CCGAGACTAGGCGAGGTGTGTTGGCGGTCCAAACAGTTGTGGATCGCCAGAAGATGACTAGAGATGGAGATACCACTTGTAGGATCGATATATACTAGTATAGCAATCAGAGGGGGGGTGAATGATTGTGCGGAAGCGAAAATCAAATTTTTGATCTACTAAGTTTGATTGGTTAATTCCTTTTAGATTTTGTTTAATCACGAAATTAGGGTTTAATTAATTCGCGTCACTTTTGGAACAGTCAACTTGCAAAGCCTATAACTTTTGATCCGTAGATCCGATTGAGTTTATTCTTGTTGGGTTAGTTTCTAAATTGAATCTAGTTTCTACAGTAAAAATTTCACATCATTCTAACGGTTGGATCTTCGGGAATTCATGTTTTAGTGAACATTGGTCAATCTGTTTTTGCGTGAAATCGAAGCGATTATTTGATTCCGAATTGGGGTGAATTGTTAGTAGTTTAAATTTTTGATTTTAGCTTCCGCGCAATCATTCACCCCCTCTGATTGCTATATTAGTCTATATCGATCCTACAAGTGGTATCAGAGCTTGATCTTTCTAATTAATCTTAACCGGTGATTAGAAATCGTAGCGATGGATAGGTATTCGACAAAACCTTGTGTTTTCAATGGTGTTGATTTTCAGTTTTGGAAAGCAAAGATGGAGGCGTTCATTCAGGCGCAGGGCTTCGCAATTTGGGAGAAGGTTTACAAGCCATATGAAGTCCCTGCAAATGACAACGTCAACGACACCAATCGCGCACATGTTGAAGCAAATAGCAAGGCGCGCAACTTGATTATCCAAGGCTTGGGACGCAGTGATTTTGATCGAGTGGTTCATCTTCGATCTGCATATGAGGTATGGAAATCTCTTTGTGATTACCATGAGGGTTCTAACACTGTCAAAGAGGTTCGCCAAGATATTTACAAAAAAGAATACATGCGTTTTAAGATAAAACCTAGTGAATCTGTAGATGACTTCTTTGCACGTTTCAATAAAATTCTTAGCAATCTACGTGCTGTTGGAGTTAGCTACACTGATGCTGAAAATGCTCGACAATTGCTTAGTGCTTTGGACATGTCGGTGTGGGAGATGAAAGTAACATCTATACAAGAATCTACTACCATGAGCACACTCACATTAGATGTTCTTTACTCTAAACTGAAGACTCATGAGTTGGATGTTTTTGCTAGGAAGAATGGACATAAATCAATTGCTTTATCCTCTCAAACTAGCATGTCTCCTAACAATACTTCTTCAAGTTTTGCTTTGTCTTTCTTATCTTCACTAACCAATGAACAGATTGAGCAATTTCCAGAAGAAGAATTGTCACTACTCTCTTCTCGCTTTAATAAAGCTTTGCAGAATGTGAGAATGAAGAAGAGAGGTGGTGGTGGTCCTCCAAGATGCTATGAGTGTGGTGACCTCAACCATATTCGCACACATTGTCCTAAACTTGCAGGTAAAGCATCATGGGAGGAGAAGGACAATAAAAGAGAAGAAAAAGTTTCCTTCATTTGATAGAAAGAAAAAGAGCTTCATCAATCGCAAGGTGGTTCACCGAGTCCTTTCCGCTCTTGAACAAGTCAATTTGAGCGATGTGGATTCGGAGAGCAGCGAGGACGATGCAACTCCAAGCAAGCATGAGTTGACGGGATTGTGTCTCATGGCCAAAAGCAAATGACTTCACCGAGGACAAGAACGACAATGACTTCAATGAGGTAGATCCTTCTTATGATGAATTAGCTAATGCTGTTGCCCGTCTTGGAAAATTACTTGACAAACGTGATAGAAAAATTAAGAAACATGATATTCTTGTGGAGTCATTGAATGCTGAAATTGCTAGACTTAAGACTTTGATTCCTGATGATGATACTTGCAAATCATGTGACTTAATTTATAATGAGCTCACCTTGCTTAAAAAAGAACATGCCTTCCTGTTACATCTAAATGAGAAAAATGAGAAACATGTTAAAGATGCTAGCTGTTCCACTGATAATTTGCATGATTCAACTACTTGTTCTAAATGCTCAACTCTTGAATTGAAGTTAAAAGATGCAAATGCTAGGGTTTCTCAAATAACTGATAATCTGCTCACACATGAGGTTCTTTCATGCTCTACTTGTCGTAAGCAAAAATGGAAGGTTGATATTCCTTGCAACAATTGTTTAACTCTTGCTAAGAAAGTTGATTACTTGCAAAGTTCTTTGGAACGATTCACTAATGGCAAGAAAAAGCTAAACATGATTTTGAATCGATCAAAAGTCAGCACTCATAATAAAGGTTTAGGTTTTGATTCTTATGCTCATCATAAATCACATGTTCCCACTGTTGTTAAAGCACTTGAAGGAGGAAAATTTGAAATTGACAATGAGCCTAAGAAAACTGTCTTTAAGTCTGCTGGAGTGCTATCTTCTACTATGATGAATGCAAATGTTGCTTCTACTTCTAAAGCCAAACATCCTGTTAAGTACACTTGCACTCATTGTGGTAGAGATGGACATTTAATAGATTTTTGCTTTAGACTAGCTAAACAACAAAAGAAAGAAAAAGCTAAGGCTAGGTCTAATTTCAGATAGGCATGCTTTGTTTCTCATTATGTGCCTAGGGTGATGCATACACCTTTTGTTGCTAAGAACACGAGAAAAGACAAATCTGTTTTTGTGCATAAGAATGATCGTGTTGTGCCTACTGTTATGCGTCATGTGTCTCAGTACTGGATTCCTAAACATCTTATTTCTAACCCCAGTACCGAGACCTCGACACTTTCTGCTTCTATGTAGGCTTCTCAAGCGAGGAAGGAGAACATATGACTAGTAAATTTCGGATGCTCACGTCACATGTTCGGTGATAAGATTTGGTTCTCTTTCACTCGTGCATCTCGTGCTGAAAGTGTTATTTTTGAAGATGCTTCTTCCACCTCTGTTTTCGCAAAAGGCATTAGTCCAAATGGTGCAGGTACAGGTGCATATGTTCAGGGGGAGAGTATTTTTGTTCATGAAGATGCTGATGCTGTTGAGGATGAGATAATTGGAATTTGCTGTGTGCTTGTGTGCTCGTTTTCAAGCTTTCCCACATGCTTCACATCAACAAATCATCAAGCGAAATTTTCAGGTATCTCTTTGGTACTCAAGATTTTGGCATTTAGCTTTCTGCTTCCTCATGCATTAGTTTGAGAGCTTTTTCTGATGCTGATTTTGGAGGATGTAGAATTGATAGAAAAAATACATCTGGTTCATGTCACTTCTTGGGTAATTCTCTTTCTTGGGCATATTGAGATTAAATTTCACTTTCTTAGATATTAAGTAGAAAAATGAAATATTGTGCTTCATCATGTGGATACTGAACATCAATTGGTGGATATTTTCACAAAACATTTGTCCTCTTCTTGTTTTGCTTTTATTCGGGGAGAAGTTGGGGTTGTTCACCTAACAGGCTTGTTTTGAGGGGGAGTTTGTGAAAACTTTGTGATTCTTTGTTTACACTTTTTTTCTTTTCTTAAATGAAAAAAATTAAAAAGGGAAAATGAAAAAGTATTGAGCATTATATTTAATACACATATGTGATTTGAAGCCATGTCTATGCTACAAAGTCTTTGTAACTTCATCTTTATGCATATATGGTGTAGTTTATGACATGACTATTTAAATGGAATGAAAACTTGAATTAAATCTTGTCATGGTTGAACTTTCTTAACTATCTTGATCCTGCTCAAAAAGATGCTCAATGTGAAAGTTTTCAAAGTTAAAGAGCTAAAAGCTCAAAAATTGATTTTTGATATATGCAAGATCAAGGTTATGCACTGTCGCACTTCCTCTTTACGAGACTGCTTATCATTGCACTATGATATGACCTTGGAAGAGGTTGTGTATGACCGAAACCATGAAACCATAAGCTCATTGCTTGGCATGGTTGAAAAGTAAGGCTGATGGTGCATATAATTCGTTCCAATTTATATTTTGTTGCAATCAATAAATAAATCAGCTTTTCAAGCACCAAAGAAGTGCACAAAAATCCCATGTTTTTAGGTTTTGAGATAGTTGAGAAAGGAAGATCATGCCATGCAAAAAATCGTTAATAGTACTTGATTTCTAGTTGTGCTTACTCTACATTGTTTATGTGTAGATTTGAGGGTGCAAGTACTTTTGATAGCATGACTTGGAGGATGTTACATTTGTGGATAATTTTATAATGCTCATTACATAAAAAATGGCAAACTAAAACAAACAAAAAAGATTTTATTCTCTCTTTTGTATTCTTGATGAATCCATTGTCAAAGGGGGAGAATTTTTGAGCACATTGCACATTCACATACACACTTTTCTTGACTTAGGGGGAGTTTTCACTTTGCATATTTGTCAAAGGGGGAGATTTTGTGTTTTTCACTTTGGCTTTTGATTTTAAACTTTTTGATTTCAAAAACTTTTTTTGTGAGGTGAATGTCAATGTTCAGTTCTAAGTGGTGTTGCCAATGTTTTCATCAAGGGGGAGATTGTGAAATCATGTGATGAAAAATTGGCTTAATGATGAATTTGGTATTGCAAAGTGGTTGTTCTCATGGCATGTGTGGTGCATGTGCATGTCTTTATTTCAGATAATTATTTGATATGCTTGTGATAGCATGGTAATTGTTTTGCTTGATGCAATGCGCTCGTGTGAGTGGTTGCATAGATTGATATTGAGTCAAGTCGTGGACTTGTGCTCGTACACGGTTGTGTGTTTGTTCATGTGCAGGTGTTGCTCGAGGGCGAACGTGGTCGATGACGGGACCGGAACTAGGTTCATGGAGGAACTGAGGTTCGGGACTAGGTTCAGGGAGAAATCGAGGTCCTAGTGGTCGAGGATGTCATGCGGGACGTTCGGGCTAGAGAACGGTGCATATGGAGGCTAGTTAGTCACGTGAGTATGGCAGGTGGGCCGTACGCGTGCAGTTGTAATCGTTTTGAGGTAGTTTGCATGTATTAGGCCATGTTGGGCCAAGTGGACATGCATACGAACTCTGGTAGGGTTTTCTTATAAATAGGGGGAGGTGTCCCCTGTTTATTGGGTGCTGAAGGCATTAGGGTTTGTACTCTTTTGTTTGGAGTATCAGAACTGAATAGCCAAAAGAAATAAAGTCGATTTCTGTTTTTGCCAAGCCGCACAAAAATCGAAAAAAATTTATCGGGCGGCGTAAGAGACCGAAAGCAGCAAAGATCGACGTGAAGGGACAGAGCGAAGCAAAGATCGATCGATACTACAAATGGCGGCTTGTGCGTCTGGCAAAGGTCGCATCGTAGAGAACAAAGCGCGCGGCTCAACGAGATTGAGAGGCGACGAATAACCGTCGCTAAGCAAATTTGCATCTTTTATCCAATACTACGATCGGAGATGCGATCAAGAGATGGTTGGGAAATAGCAAAAGCTTGGAAAGCTCTTCACGCATTTGATAACAGTGCATATCAATTAAGTATTCTCCTTGCTGTTGCTAAACTTCATTGATTGGCTGATGGATGTGCGTCATTGATTGTTGCATGCCCATGATTCTGATAGCACATCATTAGAGAAATCCATGCATTAATTACTTTGGTTAATTTCCTCTCTTTTTCGTTCTCCGGTTGCATGCTTGTTTTACTTTTAGATTGATTCATTATTTCGCCGTGATAATTTTGATTTGATCTATTCTAAACCTCCCTAGGGCATCAAGTTATTGATCTACAAAGTTTGATTGGTTAATTCCTTTTAGATTTTGTTTAATCACGAAATTAGGGTTTAATTAATTCGCGTCACTTTTGGAACAGTCAACTAGCAAAGCCTATAACTTTTGATCCGTAGATCCGATTGAGTTTATTCTTATTGGGTTAGTTTCTAAATTGAATCTAGTTTCTACAGTAAAAATTTCACATCATTCTAACGGTTGGATCTTCGGGAATTCATGTTTTAGTGAACATTGGTCAATCTGTTTTTGCGTGAAATCGAAGCGATTATTTGATTCCGAATTGGGGTGAATTGTTAGTAGTTTAAATTTTTGATTTTTGCTTCCGCGCAATCATTCACCCCCTCTGATTGCTATATTAGTCTATATCGATCCTACAGAGTTGCTGTGGGTCTAAGAGGTAAGGGAATGGCTTAGATGCTAACTTGGAGCTGCTCAGATCAAGGAGAGCCATTGGATAGCGGTTTAGAGGATGGAGTAGCGGTCAAGCTAGCTCGCTTGGAGAAGTGTCACTACTACAGAAAGGCTTATATTAGATGCATCATCACATATGTTTTTTCAAAATTGTCTGTGATGAGGAACATCACTGATGTTTATATAGTGAAACCATCAATAACATCATCACAGATGGTACTCTTCATAAACCGTTAGTGATATACATCAATATCATAGACAGTTTTAGTATAAAACCATTAGTGATGACTCCTATACCTATCACAGATGATTTTCAACTAAAACCATCTGTGATATTAGGTTTTATCATAGACGGTTTTAGTATAAAACCATATGTGATAGCTACAGGAGTCATCGCTGTTGGTTTTAAACTAAAATAGCCTGGGATTCTATGTATATCACTAATGGTTTATAAATAGAACCTTCTGTGATATCTGCTAGCAGTATATAATACAGAGCCCTGAGCCACTTAGTGTCTTTTAGGGCTTCGGGATCTATCTTAGAGGTGGTTGCGGATGTTAGGCGATTTTGTGAAAGAAAACAATTGATTTCGAAGGGTGATTGCAGATCCATTTGATTTTGGTGATCTAAGATTAGTAATGGGTTCTAATTGCATTATATTCAAGATCTAGCTAGTTTGGTACGGAGAAAATTTGTAGATTGTTTACATATAACTTATAGATCTATGTGTGTTGTTGGTGACCTAAGGTTAGTAATGGGTTCTAATAGCATTATATTCAAAATCTACATTGGTAAGGAGAGAATTTGAAGATTGTTAGTTTAGATCTAGCTTATAGATTCATGTGGTCATGGTGATCTAAGGTTAGTAATGGGTTCTAATTGCATTATATTTAAGATCTAGCTTGGTAAGGAGAGAATGTGAAGATTGTTTTGATTTAGTTTGTAGATTTGTAACACCCTAATTTTTGCTTTTCATGTATTTAAATGGTATTTTGCACTTTTGAGAATTTTTGGAATTTTCTGGGATTTATTTGGATTTAATTTGAATTTATTCCCTTTAGAGATAATTAAATAATTAAAAGTTTTAAGTAAAATTTTGTTGAAAATATTTTATTTAAGTCCAAAATGTCTCAATGTATTTTCCATAATTTTTCTGAGCATTTTGCTATTTTTCTCGATTTAAATGAATTTCTAAATTATTTTAAATATTAAATCGCTGAAAAACCCTAATGGGTTTCACTGTTCATCCGACCCACGTCAGACTCGAGTTTGACTCGAGTCCGACCGAGCCACGTTCGAGCCGGACCGAACCGGACTGAACCCCGTTGACGCGCACCATCGAATCGAGATCCAACATCCAGGATTGAGCCACGTATTCTCGTACCTCACACTGTTGGATTGGGATCCAACGGCTGTGCTCATGTCCGCGTATGATCGCGTGCGTTGCCGTGGGATCGAGCCGCGTGGACGGCCGTGATGCTGCCACGTAGCGCCACCGACGTCTCCATCTCGATCTCGAACTCCACCGCCGTGTGGGCCTAGGGTTCCAATTATTGCGCGCACGCCGAGGCTATTTAATGCCCTAACCCTGCTGCCATGTCTCTCTCTGCCGTGCGCATTGGATGCCCTAGTTGATTGAGCTCAAGCCGCCGCCTCGCGCCCACAATCGCTCGCCGTAGTCCGCAAGGAACCGCCGCGGGTTTTGGACGTTTTGGCTGCCGTTAAGCCGTCTCCGCCGCGCCCAAGCCCAAATCCGAGACCCGCAGGTCGAGACACATCGGGCGGGACCATGCACTTCGCTGGAAGACCCTCGGAGCGCCGTTTCACGCGTCTTCATCTCCGGTAGCCAAAGCTCCGCCGTGCCATCGTCGCCTTCGCGAACTCCACCAACCGTTAGATCAAGATCTAACCGCTCAAGTAAGCCCACGTATCCATCCCATTGATTTCACTAGATTAGATCTGGACCGTTGGATCTAAATTGAATGGCGTGGATGGAATAGCACGCCGCGGCTAGCAAAATAGCACGCCGTAACACGTTTGTTTTGACCGTCGGATCAAGATCGTACGGTTAGATTGAATCGCGTAGTTTTGTTATTTCAAGAGATTAGATCTATTACCAACCGTCGAATCTAGAATGGATGGCATAGATTGGGCCACGTCGCTATAGCACGTGAATAGCATGCCTTAGTATGTTGACGTTGGGCCGTCAGATTTAGATCGAACGGCTCAGATCTAGCGTTGAGTTCAGACCGCTCCAAACTCGGTGAAACCGTAGGCGTTGGATCCTAGATCAATGGCTCAGATTGCGCCACGTATGCCTGTTGAGTTCGAACCTCTCCAAACTCGGTAGAATCGTAACCGTAGGATTGTGATTGTACGGTTCAGATTAGGCCACATATACTAGTTAAGTTCGGACCGGTCCGATCTCGATTAGATCTAGACCGTCGGATTTTGATTCAACGGTCGAGATTAAATAGCATGTCGTAGCACGTCCCGTGCGTGGAAATAGCACGCCACACGTGCGATGATGTCATCATGACGTCATCGGTGGGTCCACATTTCAACGACACATTATTTTACGAAAAATATATTTTTATTTTTATCATTTCGTTGCTAACATCATGCTGACGTCATAATACAGATTTTTCATTGCAAGAATAATCTGGCCGAAATAGAAATCGGCGCTGAGGTCAGGCTAACATCATATTTCTCAATTATCAATTCAAAAATATATGAGTTAATTCGGTTTATTCTTTTTATTTGATTTTCAAACTTCAAACGTCCATAACTTTTGCGTTTTAACTCCGATTTGAGCGATTCTAATTTCTAAATTTTTATAAAATCAGGCTCTATTTAATGGTGAATTTTATTTAATTTTTGAGCATGAGTTTTTCGCTGTTTTTATTTATTTGTTGTTTATTTATCCTTTACGAGTAGACGTTGAAGTACCCGAAGGCTTCCAAGGTGAAGTTTTGACCCAGGAGCCAGCTCAAGACCAAGAACAAGTGCTTTTTGAAGGCAAGCTATGCTTTGATCATACTGTTCCCACTTTCAAAAATTATTTTGATTCAATTTATTGCATGCTAATTTAATTATAAAATGCTTTGATTAATTCCGGGAATTAGTTAAATGCCAATTTTGCTGTATGCCACCTTGACATAAATAATTGTATGCCATGAACCCTTTGTCACCCTAGTTGTGAATTATTAGTTAGACATTATTAAATTGCCAACATGGGTTAACTAGAACGTTTGTAGTATGCTTAGCCCTGCCACGTGTTAGTGACATGATTTTGGATAATCAATCATTAATGTTGACTTAATGAGATATGGAACATGTTTTGGAAAGTGTCTTGTGTTATTGATGATGATGTTGATGGCACGTGGTGCATGGTAATCAATTGGGGGTGATAAAATGCTTTAGACTGGGGCAAGTGGCAAGATTGATTTGGTGGGCCATGATTGGTACCGGGAAAGTCGTTTTGGTTCTTTGGTAGTCTTGCCTTGGTCACCCTAAGGACATAACCTTGCAAGCCTTTGAACTGGGTCATTCATACAACCATAAGTCTGGAATGGGACAGACCTAGCTGATTAATTTGTTGATTCTAAACTTTAGTACTATTATGGTGTGAGGCCCAGGTAGGGGTAACCAGTCCTCGCTCAGGTTGGCTCACATGGCACAAGAGGGGGGCCCTGGGTGTGGTAACCAGTCCCACCAGTGTTGAAACCTCAGTGAGTAGTACTGGGTTTAGATAGGCATTGTAAAGGCTTTGTTATGATCGCTTATTCACATACTCTTGTATGGTGATACATGGCTGACGTGGTGAGTTGATTATATCTTGTGGGTAAAGTGTATAACCTTTGCAGAGTGTAAAAATCTATTCGAATAGTCGAGTTCGCGGTATTGGACACTACTTGGGGATTACAGTTATCGGCGTTCTAGCCAACAGGCACCTCCGGATCGGGTGCTTGTAAGGTTCAGACGGGGGGCTTTCGGGGCAATCGCCGGAGGAAAAGAAACCGGAGTGCCGGGGAAGCTTGGAAGAATGGGGACGCTAGGGTTTACCCAGGTTCGGGCCCTCCGAAGAGTAACAGCCCTAGTCCTGCTTCTCTTGTGATTGCTTGTGTTGTGGCCAAAGAGCCAAGTCCGGAATCAGAGCCGGAGCTGAAACTGGAACCGGGCTTCAGAGAATGGACCTCTTCTACCATGCACCCCAGCCCCCTTTTATAGCCGGGCCGGCTTAGGTGTACGAGTTACAATGGTCTTCCCATACTCATTACACTGCCACGGGCACATTTAATGCGCCTGTCACTGTCCTTATACCCCATTTAATGCCTACCGCAGCCGTAACACCCCTGCCTAGGGCCCCACGCCTACCAACGCCGCCCGTTCCGTCAGGGGGAGGGGTGCTGTCGTGACGTCACCTGCAATTAATGCGCGCCTGGGGAACGCGCGCCGCCATACTGTAGCCTCCACGCTTAGCATTTAATGCGCACGATTCGCATTAAATTTCCTTGATCCTGGCGCTGCAGCCTCGAGAGTGGTGCGCCAGTGGCGTGGCCTGTACGCCACCTGTCCACTGAGCGACCACCTCACTTAGCGACCAGTTGCGTGGCCTGATCGCCACCCGTCCACTGGGCGACCACCTTACGGAGCGCCCAGTGGCGGGGCCTGAACGCCACCTGTCCACTGGGCGACCACCTTACTGAGCGCCTAGTGGCGTGGCCTGATCGCCACCTGTCCACTGGGTGACCACCTTACTGAGCGACCAGTGGCGTGGCCTGATCGCCACCCGTCCACTGGGCGTCCACCTTACTGAGCGCCCAGTGGCGTGGCCTGATCGCCACCTGTCCACTAGGCGACCACCTTGTGGCCCTACTGCTCGCCGTGGCGGTGGGGTCCGGACGCGCCGTGCTCGCCCGGCGACCGTGTTTATTGCGGGGGAGTGGGTACCCTGGTGTAGAATACGCCGACAGTAGCCCCCGGGCCCACCCTGGAGCGCCTTCTGGCCTTTCACTTTCCTTTTTTCCTCTCTCTCCTCTTTAAATGCCCTTCGGGGAACTGTTCAGTCTCCCGGGTGGGGCCCCTTAAATGCCCACGCGTCCCGCAGCTTTTAAAGATCTTCCGGCTTCTCCGGTTCCCAAGGCGGGTTGCGCAGTTATTCCCGCCTCGTAACCGTCGCACGACCCTTGGGATGCGCCCCCTTTTATGGGGTTTTTTGAACTTCCCATTTGCGAGCCGCCGCGTCTTTTTGGTTTTCCCGCTTAGCCTTCCCTCGCGTCCTTATAAAAAGGCCGGCCATGAGGGAGAGCGGTTCTTTTTCAAGCTCCCTTCGCCCTGTCTTTTCTCGTCACCTTAGAGCCCCTTGCTTCTTCTTTCCCGACGTGCTTCGGCATTCTTCCGTGTTCGATGGCTCCTCCGACTCCCTCTGCCACGATCTTGCCCCCTTCATCTGTCGAGGAGGAGGGCGCCGCCAAGCTTTCCAAGCACACCTCTGCGGGCACCCTCCGCATACGCCCTGGGACCGTCGTGCCCCGCTGCCATCCCGGGGAGGTGGTCTTCTTTGGGTGGCAACTGGTAGCCAGCCTGCTGCCACCGGTTTCTGACTTCTATCTCTCTGTCCTCAACTTTTACGCCATTCACCACATCCATCTTCCTCCTAACTCCGTCATCCTTCTTGCTGTCTTCGCTCATTTCTGCGAAATGTTCGTAGGAGTGCTGCCCAATCTCCTCCTTTTTCGCTTCTTTTATGCCCTTCGCTCCACCGGTGCCACCTCTCCTGTCTCCGGGAGCTGCCACCTGCGGCTCCGAGACGGGACCGTGTTGCGCTACATCCCACTAGACTGCCGGTCCAACTGGAGAACGTGGCGCGATGAGTGGGTGTACGTCGAGGACGATAGCAGCATTGAAGTGCTAGAGCTTCCAACCGGGCCGGCGGTCAGCAACCCCAACTGGGGGGCTCACGTCAGCGAGACGCCCGAGCTTCAGGCGATGCTTGCCCGCGTCGACCAGTTGCGGACGGCGGGCCTAACGGGGTGCATGGTTGTCCGGGACTTCATTTCCCGAAGGATTAGCCCCCTGCGCCGCGTCGCCTCGCCTGGCAAGATATGGGCGTGATGATGGGATCCGGACGATCCCTGGAGGTAAACTGCTACACTTTGATCGCCCTTCCCCCCTTTTTTCTTTTTTGGCCTACTCCGGTTCTGACGGCATTTTTCTTCTTTGGTTTTTTGTCAGCCGTCAGGAACATGTCTTCCACCGTGGTCGACAGGTGGATGGGGCAGCTGGGCGTGCCCAGCTTCGTCCCGCCATTCCCGGTGGGCGCGCTCCCACTCTGCCAGTTAGAGCCCAGGGAGCGTGCGGCGATAGTCCGCGCTATGCCGAAGATGGACGCCATGGGAACGCTCGATACAACACACCAGGCGCCCCTGACGATCCGAGACCCTCCTCCCGCTGGCAACCAGGGGAGGGGCGACCAGGGGAGGCACAGGCGCCCAGCCGACGACGATACCGCCGGCGGGACTCCCCGAAGACCCCGCCTCTCGGCGGTCAATACGGAGCCTTCGCCTATGCTGCTGAGCTCGGCTAGGGCGGGGTCCTCCACAGCAGCCGCGGGGAGCTCTTCTGCTGCTGCGGCAGGCTCCTCAACGGCGGCGAGGAGTTCGACGGCCGGCGCAACCTCGTCTTCCCTCGCCCCCGTTGAGGTGGTGATGTTGGACCCTCCGGCGCCGACTCTCCTTCTGCCGCCGCCATCACCGCCGGTTCCAACGACGACGCTACGGCCGCTGCCGCCGCCGCCGACTCCAACGACGACGCTGCTGCCACCGCCGGCTCCAACGGCGATGCTGCCGCCGCCACCGCCGCCGGCGCCTGTGGCAGCATTTCTCCCCCTCCGCCGCCGGTGTCGGCCCTCACGGCGCCAAGATCGGCACCGCCAGCACCGCGCAGGGGGCTGGTCCTTGCCCCGGCTGTGCCCCGCTTCCAGAGGCCGCCTCCTAGGTACTTATTCAAAAACGCACAAAAATAGTCAAGTCCCTTCAAATTGCGTCTTACCAACGTTTTTTCCTTTCCTCCGGGTGCTTGCTCCGGATGTCCTTGCCGCCCACGACGAGAATGACTAGGGCGCCACTACTGCAGGGGCTGTGCTACCTGAGGCAGTCCAGCTCCAGGGTGAGCGGGTTGAGGGGGGCGACCCCCAAGTAGTCGCTCCACCAGCCGTCGCCGCTTAGGCCCTAGGCACGCTGGGCCCTCTGCCCACCCCGGAACCCCCCGCCTCCATCCCTTCGGCGGACGCGGATGCTCTGCTGGCGGCTCTTAGCAAGCTTTACTCCAGCACGAGCAGCCGCCTCGCGACGAGCAAGGAGCGGCTGACGGAGGCAGGAGCCTAGATCAGCCGCCTTCACAAGGAAGTGGAGGATTCGTGCGACCGGGAGGCGAGGCTGGAGCTGCAGTTGCTGAGGGAGCGGGAGCAGAGCGCCCGCCGCGCCGAGGAGCTCTCCGCGGAGCTGGATGCGGAGAAGGGCGATCGGCTTCAGTCGGAGGCGGACACCATGGGGATGATGCATCATGCCTTCAACCGGATGGTGGCCAGCCTTACCCCACTGGGACTGGTGCAGCCATCTCCGCAGGAGCAGAAGCCACAGCACTACGCATTTTGCCTCAGCCGGATCGCGGACTTCCTCACGCACTCGCCGCCGCTCGACCGCCGGTCCGCCCAGAGGGGCATGCGATTCGCGGCGGCCACGGCGGCACGTCTTTGGCACGCTACGCCCGGCCGTGATGCCAACTTCGATCCCGTGGCCACCGTCCAGGGGATTGAAGGTGACTGGGCACAGGCGGAGGAGCGGGTCCAAGACGCCTCCGAGCAAGTTGCCGCACAGCTGGAGATGCAGAACCCCCAGCTGGTGGTAGCAGCGTAAGACGTGGCGCTGAGGCTGGACCTTAGCCTGGTTGATGAAGACGTGGCGGCCACAGAAGCGGCAGCGGAGGATGAGGAGGAGGCCCCATTAGCGTAGTTCTTTTTTTTTGTTCCCACCTGTAAAGATCCTTGATGCAAATCCACTTAAATGAAACGGAAGCACAAGCTTCCCATTATATCACCCAGTGTCTGCTTTTACTTCTACCACACTGGTATCGCACGAACAAGCGCATGACCACTTAAGGACTTGGAAGGGGGGCACGACTTAAGGCCTTGCACCAGGGAGTCACTTCCCTTGAACCCTTTGACTTAGCGAAATTTTGCCACCTAGGTGACTTCCAGGGAACGAACACTAAGTGAGTCGTGGCAGGGCCTTAGGTTTCGACAACGGTGTTCAAGTCGCTGATCCCCACGGGGACACCCGGAGTGTCATGACCGTGCTGGGGATTGTGCTGAACTAGCCGTTCGATCGCCCACCCCTGCACACCGCTCTCACTTAGTGGTTCTGCCTTTGCCACCGGGCTTTTGCAAGGCCATAGGGGACCAAGGGCAAGTGTCCTGGCACTGCCCAACAGTGGGCAAGAGACCGGAAAGAGAGTAGGGAGAACAATTGCTTTGGATAAAGAAAGTGAATACTTGATTTCAAACAAGAGGCCTTTCCCGACCAGCGAGGGAGAGGAAGGCACACTCCGGCTGGTCGGGCAGCAGAGCCTGAAACTTACAACCGATCAGGGATAGAACTTGCGCAGATTCTCTATGTTCTGTGAGTTCGCCAGCTCTTCGCCGTCTTCAGTGGCCAGCCTGACCGCCCCGGGACGAGAGACTGAGACCACCTTGAAGGGGCCCTCCCACTGGGGAGACAGTTTATGCGACCCGGCATGCGACTGGATTATTCGCAAGACCAGGTCGCCCACAGCCAATGTCCTCTTACTGACCCAGGAGGCGTGGTACCGCCTGAGACTCTGCTGGTACCGCGCGGCGCGCAGGGCCGCTCGGTCCTGCGCTTCTTCCAAAAGGTTGACGTCGTCCCGGCGCAGATCCTCCTGACCCTCTTCCATAAACGCCGCGACGCGCGGTGATCCCAGCTCTAGCTCCGAAGGGAGAACAGCTTCCGCGCCGTAGACCAGGAAGAAAGGGGTTTCCCCGGTGGCCCGGCTAGGGGTGGTGCGAAGTGACCACAACACCGTCGGGAGTTCTTCGGTCCACCGGGTCCCACACTTGTGGAGTCGATCGAACGCCCGGGTTTTGAGGCCCTTCAGCACCAGCGCGTTGGCTCGTTCGACTTGGCCGTTGCTCCTTGGATGGGCAACTGAGGTAAAACAGACCTTGGTGCCCATCTCTTCGCAGAAGTCCAGGAAAGCCGCGCTGGTGAACTACGCGCCGTTGTCGGTGATGATACGGTTGGTGACCCCGAAGCGAGTGAAGATCCCTTGCATGAATTTGACTGCAGCTGCGGCGGTAATGGCTCTTACCGCCTTGGCTTCCACCCACTTAGTGAATTTGTCGATGGCGACGAACAGATGGTTGTAGCCCCCTGTAGCCCATGGGAACGGGCCCAGGATATCCAGCCCGCAGACCGCGAAGGGCCACGAGAGCGGGATAGTTTGCAGGGCCTGGGCTGGTTGGTGGATTTGCTTGGCGTGGAACTGGCACACCTCACACCTCCTCACCAGCTTGCAAGCATCCTGGAGGGCAGTTGGCCAATAGAACCCTTGGCGAAAAGCCTTTCCCGCCATCGTTCGACCGGACACATGGCTCCCGCACACGCCTCCATGGATATCAGAGAGCAAAGTGCTTCCCTCTTCCCGAGTGATGCACTTCAGGAGAATCCCGTTTTTACCCCGGCGGTAAAGGTCCCCGCCCACCAGGGTATAGCACTTGGCCTTTCGTGCTATCTTCTCTGCTGACGCATCATCGTCGGGGCACACTTGATCCCGCAGGTAGGCCAGGATCGGATCCATCCACGTGCCTTCCCGGTCAAGTGTGGCGACCACAAGACGGCCGCCCGGGTACTCCGCCTGGCCGGGAGTTTACACCGGTGCTGCCTTTCCTCCGGAGGTGAGGGCTGAAGCAGCATCACCATCCTCGCCACCGGGGACGGGGGCCATGATGGACGGTCGTGAAAGCCTTTCTTCAAAGACTCCGACCGAAATAGGGGCCCTTGTCGAGGCGAGCTGCGCGAGCTCGTCCGCCAAGTGATTGTCACGTTGGGGGATATGGGTGTACCCCAACCCTTCGAAGTGTCGTTCCATTTTTCTGACCTCCGCCAGGTACGCTGCCATGACAGGGTCAGGACAGGAGAAGTCCTTTCTTGCTTGATTGACGACCAGCCGGGAGTCGCCCTTCACTTGTAGGCACCGAACACCGATGGCTGCGGCGGCCCAAAGCCCCGCCAGCAAGCCCTCGTATTCAGCAACATTGTTGGTGGCCTTGAAGTCGAGGGTGACCACGTACTTGAGGAGGTCCCCGGTCGGGGAGACCAGGAGGACCCCAGCCCCTGCGCCTTCGAGCCTGAAGGATCCATCGAAGAAAAGTGTCCAGGGGGAGGGCGCGGGGACCTCATCTGCCTCGAGCTCAGTTGGAGTCCACTCGACGACGAAGTTCGCTAACCTTTGACTCTTTATGGCGGTACGAGGAGCGAACTTGACGCCGAACTCCCCCAGTTCGATGATCCACTTTGCAATGCGGCCTTCAGCTTCACGATTGTGGAGGATCTCGCGCAGGGGGTAGGAGGAGACCACCGTGATCTCCCTTCCTTGGAAATAGTGCCGCAGCTTCTTGGATGCTACCAGCGTGGCATACACCATCTTCTGAGCCTGCGGGTACCTTGTTTCCGCGTCATGCAGCACCTTGCTGATGTAGTAGACCAGCCGCTGGACACCTTCTCGTTCCGCGACCAGCGGTAGCGCTCACTACTGGAGGGGCTAGCCGCCACATACAAGAAGAGCTCGCTCGGCCTGGGGCGACCCGACCGGAGGGGAGGAGAGGTATTTTTTCAGGTCTTCGAATGCCTGCTGGGCTTCCGGGGTCCACTCAAATGAGTTGGTCTTCTTCAACAGCTTGAACAAGGGTAAGCTTTTCTCCCCTAGCCGGGCTATGAACCGGCCAAGGGAGGCCAGACGACCAGTCAGGCACTGCAGTTGCTTGAGCCGAGTAGGGGGCTGCATCCGCTCAATCGCTTCAATCTTCTCTGGGTTGACCTCGATTCCACGACTGGAAACTAGAAATCCGAGTAGCTTTCCGGATGAGATGCCAAACACACACTTTTCAGGATTCAACTTCACACAATACTTTCTGAGGCGGGAGAAGGTCTCTTCCAGGTCCTGGATAAGCTCATCAACCTTCCTTGTCTTTACTACCAGATCGTCAACATACACTTCAAGGTTCTTCCCTACTTGAGGCCGGAACACAATGTGCATGGCCCGCTGATAAGTAGAGCCAGCATTCTTCAGCCCGAAGGGCATCCGGGTATAGCAATATACATCGAGAGGAGTCACAAAAGCAGTCTTCTCTTCGTCTTCCCGCGCCATACTGATCTGATGATAACCGGAGTAGGCGTCGAGGAAGCACAGAGCTTCGCACCCTGCCGTGGAGTCGACGATAATGTCTATCCGTGGCAGGGGGTACGGGTCCTTGGGGCAGGCTTTGTTGAGGTCGGTGAAGTCGATGCACATTCGCTACTTCCCGTTGGACTTCCTTACGAGCACGGGGTTGGCCAGCCATTCTGGGTAGGTGGCCTCCCGCACAATCTTGGCACACAAAAGCTTCTCCACTTCGCCCCGAATGGCATCCTGTCGCTCCGACGCCTGCCGCCGGACCTTCTGTCGGACCGAGTGCGCTCTAGGGAGCGTTGCCAATCGGTGCTCGATCACCTCCCTAGGGACCCCAGTCATCTCCGACGGTTCCCAGGCGAACACGTCTAGATTTGATTGGAGGAAAGTGACGAGCGCGCCTTCCTATTTGGCACTGAGGTCGGTGCCGATCTTCACGACCTTGCTAGAGCCGTACTCGCCCACGGGGACCGCCTTCACCTCGCCCGAAGGTCCGGGCGAAGCGCGGGCCCTGACCGAGGGGACGCCCAGGCTATCGTCCTTATCGCGCGCCGAGCAGGTGGTGCCGGCCAGTCTGCAGGTTTGTCTTTGGCGCAAAGCTTCCAGCCTATCCACCTTCACCGTGATTGGGCCCCCAGGCCCAGGGATTTTTACCAGCATGTAGGCGTAGTGAGCGACCGCCATAAATTTGTCCAGAGCTGGACGGCCAAGCAGGGCATTATAGGGGAGGTCGAAGTCGGCGACCTCGAAGTTGACAAGCTCCGTCCGGAAGTTCTCCGCACTCCCGAATGTAACAGGCAGCTGGACCTGCCCCAGGGGCAAGAGGCCCACCCCGGGGGCAACTCCGTAGAAAAGTGGGGCCGGGCGCAGCTTCTCATACGGTATCTAGAGCGCCTGGTACGCCCCGACAGACAGCAGGTTGATGGCACTACCTCCATCAACAAGAACCCGCCCGAGCTTCGCGTTGCGGACCGTGGGAGAGACCACGATCGGGAGATGGCTCGGGCCGGAAGTATTCTCCCGGTGGTCGGCCCGGCTGAAAGTGATTGGTTGCTCCGACCACTTCAGCGGCCTGCTCGCCCCAGGGGCTGGTACGATGGCGCAAACCTGCCTCAGATCCCGCTTGTACTGCGAGTTCGATGAGTAGGTGGCCGAGCCACCGTGAATGAACGCCACCGTATGCTCACTTTCTTTGAAAGCCCGAGCTGGGTCTTCGTCGTCGTCGTCTCCATGGTCTTCCTCGCAGCGTTTCTTGAGCCGCCTATCTACCAGTTTGGACACAACTTGGCAGTCCTCCAAGTCGTGCCCACTCGTTCGATGGATGGGGCGACGGGGCGAGCGGCGGTTCCTGCGGTCGCCGCGCTGGTCCCGGCGCTCACCCCTTCGGTCCTGATCATCGCGACGCCGGGACTTAGCTTCCGGCTCGGCAACCAGGACTTCCCTAGCGGCAATCTCCTTCCGCTTCTTCTTCTTTTTGCGGTCGGAGGACTTCGAGGTAACGGCGTCACCGGGGCCGGAAGGCCCCATCGCGCACTCCTGGGCCTCCGCCGCCCTGGCGCACTTGTGCGCCAGGGAGAATAACTCGGAAGTGGTCGTGATGGTGCGGGTAGCCATCTTCTCCCGCATCTTCTGGTCCCGGACCCCCCTCCGGAACGCAATGATCACTGATTGCTCGGAGATCCGGGGGATCGTGTTGCGGCAGTGGTTGAACCGCCGGATGAACTCCCTCAGGGACTCCCCTTAAATGCTTCCAGAGCGTGGAGGTCATCCTCCACGCCTGGTTGAGTGTAGGAGCCCTGGAAGTTGGCGACAAAAATGTCGCACAGCTCCTCCCAAGAATGCACAGAGCTTCGCGGGAGGTTAAGTAACCAAGACCGGGCGAAGCCCGTCAGCGACGTCGGGAGGTAGTTGGCCATAATCTTCTCGGACCCTCCCGCAGCACGGACCATCGTGGTGTAGATTTGCAGGAACTCCTCCGGGTTAGTAGTACCATCGTACTTCTCTATGGAGGCGGGGCGGAATCTCTCCGGCCACGCAGCTTGTCGCAGACGGAGGGAAAACGCCTAGCATCCAACGTTGTAGGGGGAGGAGCGTCGTTCGCCAGCCCGCTGACCCTGGGACGAGGTCGAAGAGTGCGAGTCTGCGCTCTCCCCGGAGCCAGAGGGGGGAGCCCCCTGTCGATCACTTGGTACCCGGGGGTTGGGGCGCCGCTGTGCGCGTTCACGACGCCTCCTAAGAACGTGGCGCAGGTCGCCGTCGCGCTGGAGCTGCCTCTCGTCCAGGCGTGCTCTCAAATCCTCGCGATCTCCCCTTGACTCGGGGGGACCGCGAGAAGAAGCGGAATCACGTGCATGTCCCCCTGTGTCGGAGGGGGCTGCAACTAGGACTCCCTTTCCTTTTTCCCGGCCCTTGACACCGGGAGAGGTTGCTGTGTGGCGGCTGGAACCCCGCGCATCAGTCGCACGCATCCCTTGCCGCCCTGTGCCAGAAGCCCCCGGCTGGGTTGCCTCCTCAACCTGCTGTTGAGCGGCATCGACTAGGCGGGTGATATCCCGCAGCCATGGAGTGGCTGGGGTGTCACCCCCTAGCGGAACTGGAGGATGGTCGAGGAGTAGCCGAGCCGCATGAAGGCTCCACGCGGGAGTATCGTGTAACACCCCAAATTTTTGCTTTTCCTAAATTCATGTGTGATTTGGCACCTTGGTGAATTTTTGGAAATTTCTGGAATTTATTTTGATTTATTTGGAATTTATTTGAATTTATCCCCTTTTGAAATAATTAAAGAATTTAATTTTTGCAAATAAAAATTTGTTGGAAATATTTTATTTGAGTCCAAAATGATCCAAAATATTTTCTAGAATTTTTCTGGAATTTTTCTTAGTCTTTTGCTATTTTTAATGAATTAAATGAATTTCTGGGAATTTATTGGATTATTTAATCGCTGGAAAATACGAGTGGGTTTGTACTGTTCATCCGACCGGACCCAAGTCCAAGTCAGACTCGAGTCCGACCCGAGCCAGCCATTTCAGTCGAACCCGCTCGGCCGAACCCTAACCGCGTGACCGTTGGATCTTGATCCAACGGCCACGATTGAGCCACGTCACCCGAGCCCGAGCCCGAGCCCGACCGAGCCAGCCAGCTCGCTCGAGCCAGACCCGAACCAAACCCTTGCACCGTTGGATCTTGATCCAACGGCTGACGTTGATCCACGTCACCCAATCCGAATCCCTTTCGAATTCCGCCGCCGCATCGGAGTGGGCCTCGGTTTCCGCGCGTTTCACGGACGCCGAGGGCCCTATTTAATGCGCCGCCACAGCTGTCGTGTTGCCGACTTCCGTGTGCACCTGTAGCCCTAGCCCGCGGAGCTCAAGCCGCTGTGTAGCCGCCGCAATCGCTCGCCGGAGTTGGCCGTGCGTTCCGCCGCGGTTTTGCGCCGTTTCCGCCGCCGTCCGCCGTCCTCCGCCGCCGTTGAGCCCAGATCCGGAACAGCGAAGTCAAGCCGCGTCAGTGAGGACCTTTCACATCACTGGAGGAGCCCCGCAGCGCCGTCGGGAGTGTCGCCGTCCTCGTCTCCGGTGACCCAGCGCCGCCGCAAGCCATCGCCGTCGATCGAGCTCCACCAGCCGTTCGATCCAGATCCAAGGGCTCAGATCGCGCCACGTCACCCCTCGGTGAGTTCCACGTTGAAATCCCCAGATCTATTTCCAACCGTTGGATTTAGATCCAATGGCGTAGATTGTGCCACGTAGCCTTAATCGCACAGTACTAGATCCATTCTCAGCCGTTAGATCTAAATCAAACGGTTAGGGTTAGCCGCGTTGTAAACGTTAGATTGGATCTTGACCGTCCGATCAAGATTGAACGGTCCAGATCAGCCGAGTTGTTTTCCAAACGCGTTAAGCCAGATCCAATCTGGGCAGTTGATTTTCGAATCAACGCCCAAGATCAAGCCATGTGGCCGGGAGGCTGACCGCCGTGGTCAACGCGACGCTGCGGCAGCGACGACACGCCGAGCCCTGTCGGGCCGGCCGTCCCACCTGCGGCGGTGACATCACCCATGACGTCACCGGTGGGGCCCGCTTGTCAGTGCTGTGGCCAAGCCTCGCTGACGTCAGCGATGACGTCACCCGTTGGGTCCCACCTGTTAGTGAGACATTTGAGCCGTGGACCGAGTTCACAGTGGACCAAGCCAAACCGTGCGTCGGGTCCATGGACCCGTGACGACGTGGCGGCTCCTGGTTAGTCCACGTGTCACTGCTGACACAATAATTGAATTTCCGAAAAAGAAAATGATTTATTAATTCGAATTATTGATTTCAGAATTTGCTTCAAACTTCAAACGCTTATAACTTTTGCATTTTAACTCCGATTTGAGTGATTCAAATTTCTAAATTTGTATAAAATTGATATCTACCTATTGATGAATTTTATTTAATTTTTGGACTAAAGTTTTTCTCTGTAATATTATTTAATTGATTATTTAAACTTTAAATGCTTGTAACTTTTGCATTTAAACTCCGAATTTGACGATTCCAGTTTCTAAAAATTTATAAAATTATGCTTTCTCTGTTTGTGAACTTTATTTGGATGTTTGGACACTTTTTGTCTACTGTTTATTTAATATTTGCTATTTGCACGCTTTACGAGTAGACGTTGAACTGCCCGAAGGCTTCGAAGGTGAAGTGTTGACCCAGGAGCCAGCTCAGGACCAAGAGCAAGTATTTTTTGAAGGCAATTTGTGCTTTGACCATGTTGATCCCAATTTCAAATTAATTCGATTTAAAAGTATTGCGTGCTAGTTTAATTAGAAAATACGTTATTTAAATATGGGAAATTAGATAAATGCCAAATTGCTGTATGACACCTTGGTTAATTATATATGTGCCATGATCCCTTGTCACCCTAGTTGTGGATTACTAGTTGGACATTATTAAATTGCCAACATGGGAATTTAGATCATTGTAGTATATTGCTTAGACCTGCTACGTGCTCACGACATGATTTTTGGACAATCAAAGGCTAATATTGGCTTAATGATATATTGAACCTGTTTTCGAAAGGTATCATGTGATGTTGATGGCACGTGGTGCATGGTAATCAACGGGGGTTTGATAAATAGTTTTCGACCGGGGCATGTGGCAAGAACGATCGGGTGGGCAAGTTGTGGCACCGGGAACGTTGTGTTGGTTCTTTGGATAGTCTTGCCCTGGTCACCCTAAGGACTTAACCTTGCAAGCCTTTGAACTGAGTCAAGCGTGCAACCACATGTCTGTAATGGGACGGACCTAGTTGATTAAGTTGCTAATAACGTACCTATGGGACCTCAGGATGCCAACTACACCCTTTGTGTAGTTGTACGGGGGAGCGTACCGGGGCTGCGGCCAGGTACCCATCTAACGGTGGATTGGCCTAAACTTCACCTTCGCTAAGGGAAGGGTTAGTGTGCAATCACCGGGGAGGACCACTTGTACTGTTAGAAGTTTTCGAAAGACTCTATTATGGACACTCGCCTTTGTGGTGTTTGACTGTATCTTGTGGGTAAAGTGCATAACCTCTGCAGAGTGTAAAATCTATTCGAATAGCCGTGTCCGCGGTATTGGACATCGCTCGGGAATTACAGTTAAGGGTTAGACTTTCTTGAAAATAACTTGGTCTTGAAAGGTTGGGTTTGGTTTAATAATGATGTTAATGGAAATGTGGATTAGAATCGGGAAAGATGTTTATTTAACTCCTGGAAAAGTTATTGATGCTATAACTATTTCTACTGCTTTCGAATCTACTTATGATACTTGTTAAATGCTCTTTACTGCAATATACCTTGAGCCACTCCTTTGTATTAAGCCATGCATGTAGTATATCAGCTGCATTCAGTGCATGACTTGCTGAGTACCAAGTACTCACCCTTGCTGCAATACAACACCAGTTGAAGAAGAATCTACACCAGCTTTGGAGGAGGTGCTCCAAGAGGAACCGTCTAACTAGGGAGCGAGCCCAGTCAGTTACTTGTGGTATACTGGATGGCGCCACGATGTTATTTTATTTTCCGCTGCAGTTATTTCTCTTTTAATAAGTTTTCGCCCTGCTTGGCCATAATGTCGAGCAACCAGTTTGGTTAATTAATTAAAGTACCCTATTAATTCGTTGAGTATGATTGTGATATTTACCAATGTTGAGACTGTGTGCACTAGCGCGTTCCTGGACTAGTGCTGAATACACAGAGGGTCCAGATTTGCAAATTTGGGTCTCGACAGAGGTGGTATCAGAGCCAGGTTAACTGTAGGCTCACCCATAGTTAGAATGGTCGTAGTGAGGATAAAACCTATTTTCTAAAGTTAAAAGTGATCAAGATAATGAATGAATTCTCGACTTACCCCTTTTCTTTCTTGTTCATACCCTTGCTGAGTTCTTTTGTCTCCCACTTTGATTTTAAAATGCTGCGTTCTTACGCGAGCGTCCTTTGACAGATGATGATGAAGAACAACTACGCCAAGCGTGAAGGAGGCTATGCTGCCGAGTTGTGGTGTATGCTTCAGTTTCTTGGAGGTTTTGAGAGGCCGCTCTACCGATGGACTACACTTGTGCAAGCAGGACTGGTCATAGGATGGGACGTCCAGATCACGGTGTATGCCCGAGAGAAGACAAAGTTCAGTTGACCTTTCCACTTCACCGCCAGGAGGTCTACCTTTGAGATTGGAATCCAGGATGTGTCACGTCGAGTAATGCAGCAGATCGCTCGCACTTACTCCAGGGAGCTGGAAGGCACAGTGTTCCGTCACCACCCACGCCGAGACAG
Organism: Rhipidocladum racemiflorum; assembly: GCA_036346355.1. Lineage (NCBI taxonomy): Eukaryota > Viridiplantae > Streptophyta > Magnoliopsida > Poales > Poaceae > Rhipidocladum > Rhipidocladum racemiflorum. The sequence continues at coordinate 39,932,583 of CM070578.1, forward strand.
CAGAGTTCAACTGAAGCCGATAGAAGATGAGGATGCTACCGTCACTCACTTAGCCAGATTCGTCGCCGCTCAGGAGGAGCTGATCGAAGACACAGTTCAGGAGTTGAAGAAGGCTCGCGAATAGGTCGAGGAGGAGAAGAAACACTTTGAGAATGCTCGTGAGTACGTCGCTTATGCTGCGGAAAGGATCGCAGAGCTGGAGACCGCACTGTATGGCCAGGGTCCCGATCCAGTATTGGAGTTGGAAGCCCCAGAGCCAGAGGAGGAACCAGAAGAGGCGTCACGTGCACTCGCGCCACAGCCACAGCAGCAGCCAGATCCAGAACCAGAGGAGGACGCCGCGTCGTCAACCACAGCTGCAGTTGTGGGGCATGGCGATTGTTTCGAGCCTATGCCGTCGCACCCGCCGCGAGGTGGCAGTGGAGGTTTTCTGGACGAGTGAGCGTAGGTTTTGAGGTTGAGACTCCTTCGTCGAGTCGCGTTATAGAATAGGATTCACCCTTAGAGACGTTGGATTTTCATTGTTTGCTGAGTGTGCAGTATGTGTTGCAGGCCCTTAGGCATTGTAAGCAACCATACCAAATTATTATTATTAATAATAAAGTTGGATTTTGAGTTACACCTTTTTCCCCGCATAAGTTTCCCTATTACTTGTCTATTCTTGTTCCCTCTCATCTCTAAACCTTGGAGCAATCAACAGATGGTGAACACTCGCGGAAACCTTGGAGGCAACGGCAGTGGTTCTCGCCCAGCTGGAAAACCCAATGATGGAGCACCTGCACCCCACCTAGCACCGCCAGTTGACATGCAGAATTTTGGAGCTTTTCTTGCTGTTCAGACTCAGTTGATGCATGCTATGATGCAACAGATGCAACACGTCATTGCTCAGGCCACCGCTAATCAAGTCAATCAGGGACAACGCCAGAATACAAGACTGCCAGAGTTCATGAGGACTCATCGACCTACTTTCTCTGGGGAATGCTAATCCGTTGGAGGCCGATGATTGGTTAAGGTCAATAGAGAGGAAGCTACACATTGCCCAATGCATGGGAATTGAGAAGGTACTCTACGCTTCTCATCAGTTGGAAGGAACAGCCGCCGAATGGTGAGAGAACTTCTGTGCCATGCAAGAGAACCCTCAGGACATCACTTGGGAGGAGTTCACAGCTGCATTTCGTCAGTATCATGCGCCAGAAGGAATTATGAACCTCAAGAAGGAGGAATTCAGAGCACTGAAGCAAGGCAGCCAGCCAGTGGCCGAATACCTGAATAAGTTCACACAGCTTGCATGCTACGCACCTGAGGATGTAGCGACAGATAAAGCCAGACAGTCTCGCTTTATGAAGGGACTTAACTCAGGACTACAGGTGGGACTGATCACCCACACATTTCCAGATTTCCAGGAGTTGGTGAATAAAGCGCTTATCCTTGAGGACAAGCGCAAGGAACTGGACGACAACAGGAAGCGAAGGATGCAACAACAGGGATTGCGTCAGGGAGCGCAGCAACGTTTGAGGGTTGCGCCAAATCAGTTTTTCAGATTCCAGCCACAGAATGCTACAAGGACACCGTCACCAGCACCAAGACCAATCGGGACTATCGACTCAAAGACCAGCCGTAAACGCCGCTCAGGCAAATAACAGGATAGTGAGACGCTGCTACAACTGCAACGAGCTAGGGCACTTTGCCAACAGTTGCCCTAAGAAGACAGCAGGAGTGACCCCAGTTTGCTTCAATGTGGGATCCACACCAGCCAGGACGCATGCACCAGGAGCCAACGGAGGGACAGTACAGCTAGGAGCAGCACCCCAGACCGTGGTGAGAGGCCGAGTCAACCATGTCACTGCAAATGCACTGCAGAATGCCACGGACGTTGTACTGGGTAAGTTACTTGTTAACTCAGTACACCTTGATGCTTTGTTTGATTCTGGAGCTTCGCATTCGTTTGTTTCTCAAGGCTTTGCTGCTAAAAATGATTTGGAGATTGCAAGACTTAAATGCATGCTTTTAGTTCAAACCCCTCGGTCCGAACTCCGAACTAAAGTAGGATGTTCTGGGGTAAGAATATTAATAGATGGGATAGAGTTCCTAGCGAACCTTATATTGTTGGAAACCCAGACCTTGGATGTTATTTTGGGAATGGATTGGTTATCCCAACACAAGGCCGTTTTGGATTGTGGACGAAGGATTATCTCAGTTGAAAGCCCGTGTGGAAGGAAAGTGGAATTTCAAGCCACCGTTAGAGATGGACAGCTTGATGGTTAACGACACCAAGGCAATCAGCATAGAAGATGTCTCAAGAGTGAATGAGTACCCGGATGTTTTTTCTAAGATCTACAGTATGCCGCTTACAGGGACATAGAGTTTGTGATAGAGCTTGTACCTGGTACAGCGCCGATAGCAAAGAGACCTTACCGGATGTCCACCGAAGAATTAGTAGAGATGAAGAAGCAACTTGAGGAGTTAATGGAGAAAGGATTTATCAGACCGAGTTCGTCACCGTGGGGAGTGCCAGTTTTATTCGTCAAGAAGAAGGACAGGAGTTTCAGGATGTGCATTGACTACCGTGCACTCAATGAAGTAACCGTGAAGAACAAGTACCCGCTACCCAGGATCGATGATTTGTTTGATCAGCTGAGAGGAGCCAAAGTTTTCTCCAAGATTGATCTGAGATCGGGATACCACCAGTTGAAGATCCGATCGGAAGATATTCCGAAGACCGCATTCTCATCAAGATATGGACATTACGAGTTTACAGTTATGTCCTTTGGTTTGACGAATGCACCAGCATATTTCATGAATATGATGAATAAGGTGTTCATGGAGTATTTGGACAAGTTTGTTGTTGTGTTTATAGATGATATCCTAATCTACTCCAAGACAGAGGATGAACATGCAGAGCACTTGAGGCGAGTTTTGGAAAAGCTGAGGGAACAGCAACTTTTCGCCAAGTTCAGCAAGTGTGACTTTTGGAATGACAAAGTGGAGTTCCTCGAACATGTAATGACCGCAGAAGGAGTCGTCGTTGACCCAAGCAAGGTAGAAGCTGTGTTACATTGGGAATAGCCGAAGACCGAAACTCAGATCCGGAGTTTCCTTGGAATGGCAGGTTACTACCGCAGTTTCATTGAAGGCTTTTCGACCATTGCGAAACCTCTTACGCAATTGTTGAGAAAGGAGAAGAAGTTTGCATGGACACCAGAGTGCGAAAAAGGGTTTCAAGAGTTGAAGAAGCGATTGACATCAGCGCCGGTGTTGATCCTACCGGATGTTAATCAGAGCTTTGATATTTATTGTGACGCATCGCGCCAAGGACTTGAATGTGTGCTGATGCAGAACGAAAAGGTCGTCGCTTATGCGTCAAGACAGTTGAGGCCACACGAGGAGAATTATCCGACACATGACCTTGAGCTAGCTACCGTAGTGCATGCTTTGAAGTTATGGCGTCACTATTTGATCGGGAACAGGTGTGAAGTATACACGGACCATAAGAGTCTTAAGTACATCTTCACCCAATCAGACCCGAACATGAGACAGAGGAGATGGTTAGAGTTAATTAAGGATTATAATGTTGGAATCCATTACCATCCCGGAAAGGCCAACGTGGTGGCCGATGCCTTGAGTAGGAAGAGCCATACTGTGAACATGTTGACAGCCACGAGTCGGGATAAGCTATGTGAGGATTTTCCAGAAAATGCAGATTGAAGTAGTACCAGAGGGATTCTTGGCCACATTAGAAGTGAAGCCTACCCTGGAGGATCAGATCCGAGAAGGACAGAAGGATGATGACAAGATCCGCATGATCAAGTACAAGATGGGTGAAGGCAAGGCAAAGGACTTCAAGTTGGACGAATAATGCACGTTATGGATGAGCAGAAGGAGCTGAAGCAATTAATTCTAGAAGAAGCCCATGACTCCAAGTATTCAATTCATCCTGGAAGTGCGAAAATGTATCAAGATTTGAAGGAAAGATTCTGGTGGCCGAGCATGAAGCGTGAGGTTGCCGAGCATGTTGCGCTGTGCGACATAAGCCAGAGAGTCAAGGCAATGCACCAGAGACCCGCAGGATTGCTGCAGCTGTTGAAGATACCAGAGTGGAAGTGGAAAGAAATCGGAATGGATTTCATTACCGGTTTGCCAAAAACCCAGGGTGGATATGACTCCATATGGGTTATAATAGACCGCTTGACTAAGGTTGCCCATTTTATTCCAGTAAAGACCACTTATTCGGGAGATAAGTTAGCTGAATTGTACATGACCAGGATCGTCTGTTTGCACGGAGTGCCGAAGAAGATTGTATCGGACAGAGGTACCCAGTTTACCTCGAGATTCTGGAATAAACTGCATGAAGCCATGGGAACCCGTTTGAACTTCAGTACAGCTTATCATCCGCAGACAGATGGGCAAACCGAAAGAGTTAATCAAATTCTAGAGGACATGTTACGAGCTTGTGCATTGGCTTATGCTACCTCTTGGGATAAAAGTCTGCCGTACGCTGAGTTCAGCTACAACAACAGCTATCAAGCAAGTTTGCAGATGTCGCCATTTGAAGCACTATATGGTCGACCTTGTCGAACACCGCTGAACTGGAATGAGATAGGTGAACACCGTGTCTCTGGGCCAGATATTCTCCAAGAAGCCGAAGAACAGATTGCCATGATCAGGGAGAGATTGAAGATAGCCCAATCACGACAGAAGAGTTATGCTGATAACCGTCGCCGAGACTTGAGTTTTGAACCAAAAGATCTTGTGTATCTCAGAGTTACACCACTCAGAGCAGTTAAGAGATTCCATGCCAAAGGAAAACTCGCGCCGCGATATGTTGGACCATTTAAGGTTCTCAGCCGTAGAGGTGAAGTTGCATACCAGCTGGAGCTACCGCAATCACTAGCAGGAGTGCATGACCTGTTCCACATGTCCCAGCTGAAGAAGTGTCTCCGAGTACCTGAGGAACAGACACCGCTTGAGTCAATCGAGTTACAAGAGGATCTGACTTACAAGGAGCACCCCGTGAAGATTCTGGACACCATGGATCGAGAAACGAGAAACAAGTCAACCCGCTTCTGCAGAGTTCAATGGAGCAACCACGCGAAGAGTGAAGCAACTTGGGAGCGCGAGGAGGATTTGAAGAAAGAGTTTCCGAACCTATTTCTTTAGTAAGACCTAAATCTCGGGGACGAGATTCTGTTCAGGGGGGAGGTTTGTAACACCCCAAAATTTTGTTTTTCCTAAATTCATGTGTGATTTGGCACATTTGTGAATTTTTGGAATTTTCTGGAATTTATTTGGATTTATTTGAATTTATCCCCTTTTGAAATAATTAAAAAATTTAATTTTTGCAAATAAAAATTTGTTGGAAATATTTTATTTGAGTCCAAAATGATCAAAAATATTTTCTAGAATTTTTCTGGAATTTTTCTGAGTCTTTTGCTATTTTTAATGAATTAAATGAATTTCTGGGAATTTATTGGATTATTTAATCGCTGGAAAATGCGAGTGGGTTTGTACTGTTCATCCGACCGGACCCGAGTCCGAGTCAGACTCGAGTCCGACCCGAGCCAGCCGTTTCGGTCGAGCCCGCTCGGCCGAACCCTAACCGCGTGACCGTTGGATCTTGATCCAACGGCCACGATTGAGCCGCGTCACCCGAGCCCGAGCCCGACCGAGCCAGCCAGCTCGCTCGAGCCAGACCCGAACCCAAACCCTCACACCGTTGGATCTTGATCCAACGGCTGACGTTAATCGACGTCACCCAATCCGAATCCCTTCCGGATTCCACCGCCGCATCGGAGTGGGCCTCGGTTTCCGCGCTTTTCACAGAAGCCGAAGGCCTTATTTAATTCGCCGCCACCGCTGCCGTGTTGCCGACTTCCGTGCGCACCTGTAGCCCTAGCCCGCGGAGCTCAAGCCGCCGTGTAGCCGCCGCAATCGCTCACCGGAGTTGGCCGTGCGTTCCGCCTCGGTTTTGCGCCGTTTCCGCCGCCGTCCACCGCCGTTGAGCCCAGATCCGGAACCACGAAGTCAAGCCGCGTCGGTGAGGACCTTTCACATCGCCGGAGGAGCCCCGCAGCGCCGTCGGGAGTGTCGCCGTCCTCGTCTCCGGTGACCCAGCGCCGCCGCAAGCAATCGCCGTCGATCGAGCTCCACCAGCCGTCCGATCCAGATCCAAGGGCTCAGATCGCGCCACGTCACCCCTCGGTGAGTTCCACGTTGAAATCCACAGATCTATTTCCAACCGTTGGATTTAGATCCAACGGCGTAGATTGTGCCACGTAGCCTTAATCGCACAGTACTAGATCAATTCTCAGCCGTTAGATCTAGATCAAACGGTTAGGGTTAGCCGCGTTCTAAATTTGTATAAAATTGATATCTACCTATTGATGAATTTTATTTAATTTTTGGACTAAAGTTTTTCTCTGTAATATTATTTAATTGATTATTTAAACTTTAAATGCTTGTAACTTTTGCATTTAAACACCGAATTTGACGATTCCAGTTTCTAAAAATTTATAAAATTATGCTCTCTATGTTTGTGAACTTTGTTTGGATGTTTGGACACTTTTTGTCTTCTGTTTATTTAATATTTGCTATTTGCACGCTTTACGAGTAGACGTTGAAGTGCCCGAAGGCTTCGAATGTGAAGTGTTGACCCAGGAGCCAGCTCAGGACCAAGAGCAAGTACTTTTTGAAGGCAAGATGTGCTTTGACCATGTTGATCCCAATTTCAAATTAATTCGATTTAAAAGTATTGCGTGTTAGTTTAATTAGAAAATACTTTATTTAAATATGGGAAATTAGATAAATGCCAAATTGTTGTATGACACCTTGGTTAATTATATATGTGCCATGATCCCTTGTCACCCTAGTTGTGGATTACTAGTTGGACATTATTAAATTGCCAACATGGGAATTTAGATCATTGTAGTATATTGCTTAGACCTGCTACGTGCTCATGACATGATTTTTGGACAATCAAAGGCTAATATTCACTTAATGATATATTGAACCTGTTTTCGAAAGGTATCATGTGATGTTGATGGCACGTGGTGCATGGTAATCAACGGGGGTTTGATAAATAGTTTTCGACCGGGGCATGTGGCAAGAACGATCGGGTGGGCCAGTTGTGGCACCGGGAACGTTGTGTTGGTTCTTCGGGTAGTCTTGCCCTGGTCACCCTTAAGGACTTAACCTTGCAAGCCTTTGAACTGACTCAAGCGTGCAACCACATGCCTGTAATGGGACGGACCTAGTTGATTAAGTTGCTAATAACGTACCTGTGGGACCTCAGGATGTCAACTACAACCTTTGTGTAGTTGTACGGCGGAGCGTACCGGGGCTGCGGCCAGGTACCCATCTAACGGTGGATTGGCCTAAACTTCGCCTTCGCTAAGGGAAGGGTTAGTGTGCAATCACCGGGGAGGACCACTTGTACTGTTAGAAGTTTCCGAAAGACTCTGTTACGGACACTCGCCTTTGTGGTGTTTGACTGTATCTTCTGGGTAAAGTGCATAACCTCTGCAGAGTGTAAAATCTATTCGAATAGTCGTGTCCGCGGTATTGGACATCACTCGGGAATTACAGTTAAGGGTTAGACTTTCTTGAAAATAACTTGGACTTGAAAGGTTGGGTTTGGTTTAATAATGATGTTAATGGAAATGTGGATTAGAATCGGGAAAGATGTTTATTTAACTCCTGGAAAAGTTATTGATGCTATAACTTTTTCTACTGCTTTCGAATCTACTTATGATACTTGTTAAATGCTCTTTACTGGAAATATACCATGAGCCACTCCTTTGTATTAAACCATGCATGTAGTATATTAGCTGCATTCTGTGCATGACTTGCTGAGTACCAAGTACTCACCCTTGCCGCAATACAACACCAGTTGAAGAAGAATCTACACCAGCTTTGGAGGAGGAGCTCCTAGAGGAACCGTCTAACTAGGGAGCGAGCCCAGTCAGTTGCCTGTGGTATACTGGATGGCGCCACGATGTTATTTTATTTTCCGCTGCAGTTATTTCTCTTTTAATAAGTTTTCGCCCTGCGTGGCGTATATTTGTAACTTGACCATAAGGTCGAGCAACCAGTTTGGTTAATTAATTAAAGTACCCTATTAATTCGTTGAGTATGATTGTGATATTTACCAATGTTGAGACTGTGTGCACTAGCGTGTTCCTGGACTAGTGCTGAATACACAGAGGTTCCAGATTTGCAAATTCGGGTCCCGACATATCGTACCCCAGCATCAAACGCCGTTGGATGGGCTGGCCCCTTGGCGTGGGAGCCACACGTGCCCTTCCCAAAACGGAGGGATCCGGCTGGGCCGGTTCCTTTCACGGGCGCCGGGACCGGCTACGGGCGCTGCTCTCCTCGGGTAGATTGCTGCGCTTGGAGTGCGACTCCGCCATGCAGGCAATCGTCCCTACTTCTTCTAAGCTTCGAACAGGAAATGGAAGGAAGAGGGCAATCTAACCACCAAGAGCCCCTACCTGGCACGCCACTGTCGTTGTTCTAGCCAACAGGCACCTCCGGATCGGGTGCTTGTAAGGTTCAGACGGGGGGCTTTCGGGGCAATCGCCGGAGGAAAAGAAACCGGAGTGCCGGGGAAGCTTGGAAGAATGGGGACGCTAGGGTTTAACCAGGTTCGGGCCCTCCGAAGAGTAACTGCCCTAGTCCTACTTTTCTTGTGATTGCTTGTGTTGTGGCCAAAGAGCCAAGTCCGGAATCAGAGCCGGAGCTGAAACTGGAACCGGGCTTCAGAGAATGGACCTCTTCTCCCATGCACCCCGGCCTCCTTTTATAGCCGGGCCGGCTGAGGTGTACGAGTTACAATGGTCTTCCCATACTCATCGCACTGCCACGGGCACATTTAATGCGCTCGTCACTGTCCTTATACCCCATTTAATGCCTGCCGCAGCCGTCACACCCCTGCCTAGGGCCCCACGCCTTCCCATACTCGAGGGTGGTGCGCCAGTGGCGGCCACCTGTCCACTGAGCGATCACCTTACTGAGCGACCATTGGCGTGGCCTGATCGCCACCCGTCCACTAGGCGACCACCTTACCGAGCGCCCAGTGGCGGGGCCTGAACGCCACCTGTCCACTGGGCGACCACCTTACTGAGCGCCCAGTGGCGTGGCCTGATCACCACCTGTCCACTGGGTGACCACCTTACTGAGCGACCAGTGGCGTGGCCTGATCGCCACCCGTCCACTAGGCGTCCACCTTACTGAGCGCCTAGTGGCGTGGCCTGATCGCCACCTATCCACTGGGCAACCACCTTACTGAGCGCCCAGTGGCGTGGCCTGATCGCCACCTGTCCACTGGGCGACCACCTTATGGCCCTACTGCTCGCCGTGGCGGTGGGGTCCGGACACGCCCTGCCCGCCCGGCGACCGTGTTTATTGCGGGGGAGTGGGTACCCTGGTGTAGAATACGCCGACAACAGTCAAGGGTTAGACTTTCATGAAATTAAATGTGGAGTTTGGAAACACTTGGGTTTGGAATTTTGAACTGGACTTAGGATTGGGAAATACTTTACTTGTGAAATCATTGTGAAAGTTATTATCTTTAATATTGTATTACTGCTTTGCAATCTATTACTGTATTTATGAATGCTGCTTTACTGCAATTGAACCTGTTAGCCATCCTTTGTAATAAGCCATGCATGTAGAGTATTAGAATTGCATTCTTATGATCCGTATACACTTCACATCTGTTTCCAATCAGATAGTGACGCCATATCTTCAAGGCATGCACTACGGCAGATAACTCTAGGTCATGTGTCGGATAATTTTCCTCATGCGGCCTCAACTGCCTTGATGCATAAGCGGCTTACCTTTCCATTCTCAGACAAGACACATCCAAGTCCTTGGCGCGATGCGTCACAATAAATATCGAAGCTTTGAGCAACATCCGGTAAAACTAACACCGGTCTTGATGTCAATCGCTTCTTCACTCACAAATCCTTTCTCACATTCTCAAGCGCCCATGCAAACTTCTTCTCCTTCTTCAAAGCAATTGCGTATGGGTTTCGCAATCATCGAAAAGCCTTCGATGAAACGGCGGTAGTATCCTGCCATTCCAAGGAAACTCCGACCGGGTCACCGCCTTTGGTTGTTCCCAATGTAACACCGCTTCTACTGTTCTTGGAGCCACGGCGACTCCTTCGGCGGTCAGTACATGTCCACGAAACGCCGCGGTGGCCGTCCAAAAGTCACACTTGCTGAACTTGGCGAAAAGTTGTCGTTCCTCGGCTTTTCCAAAACTCGCCTCAAGTGTTCGGCATGTTCATCCTCTGTCTTGGAGTAGACCAGGATATCGTCTATGAACACGACGACAAACTTTGTCAAATATTCCATGAACACCTTATTCATCATATTCATGAAATAAGCTGGCGCATTCGTCGACCCCAAAGGACATAATCAGAACTCGTAATGTCCATATCTTGACGAATGCGATCTTGAATATCTTCTCGATCGGATCTTCAATCGATGGTATCCCGATCTCGCATCAATCTTGGAGAAAACTCCGGCTCCTCTTAATCGATCAAACAAATCATCAATCCTGGGTAGCGGATACTTATTCTTCACGGTGACTTCATTGAGTGCACGGTAGTCAATGCACATCCCGAAACTCCCGCCCTTCTTCTTGACAAACAAAACTGGTGCTCCCCACGGCGACTAACTTGGTCTCGATAAATCCTTTCTCCATTAACTCTTCTAGTCTGTTTCTTCATCTCTACCAACTCCTCGGTAGACATCCGATAGGGTCTCTTTGCTATCGGTCTTTGTGCAGTACAAGCTCTATCACAAACTCTATGTCCCCTGTCTCGCGGCATACCGTAGATCTTCTGAAAACATCGGGTACTCATTCACTCTTTGGGACATCCTCTATGCCGATTGCCTTGGTACTGTTAACCATCAATCATCCATCTCTAATCGCAGTGGGCTTGAAATTCCACTTTCTTCCCACACGGGCTCTCAATCGAGATAGTCCTTCGCCCACAATCCAATACAGCCTTGTGCTTGGATAACCAATCCATTCCCAATATAACATCTAAGGTCCGGGTCTCCAAAATTATAAGGTTTGCTAGAACTCTATTCCATCTATTAGTATTCTCACCCCGGAACATCCTACTTCCGCTCGAGTTCTAACCAGGGTTTGAACTAAAAGCATGCACTTAAGTCTTGCAATCCTTAAGTCATTTCTAGTAGCAAAGCCTTGCGAAACAAACGAATGCGAAGCTCCAGAGTCAAACAAAATCAAGCAGGTGTACCGAAAGTTAACAAGTAACTTACCCGGTCTACGACGTCCGTAGCATTCTCGCAAAGGTGCATCCTGCGGTGACATGGTTGACTCGGCCTCTCACCACGGCCTGGGGTATGGCTCACGTGTCGGGCGCCCTAGCTGGGGTGGTGCCTAGGTTGAAGCGAATCGGGTCGCTCTGCTGTCTTCTTTGGACAATCATGGCAAAGTGTCTCGGCTCGTTGCAGCTTGTAACGTTTCACTGTTCCTTGCCGATTGCCTCGGGTAGCGTTTCTAGCGAAGTGGGAGGTCTCGTAGTTCGATTGACAGTCTTGGTGCTGGGAGGGTGTCCTTGTTGCATTCTCGTGGTTGGAATCAAGAATTGATTTGGTGCAACTCTCAAGCGCTATGCGTTCCTCGACGTGATCCTTGCTGTTGCATCCTGCGCTTCGTTCTCATCCAGTTCCTTGCGCTTGTCCTCAAGAATAAGCGCCTCATTCACCAACTCTTGGAAATCTGGAAAGGTGTGGGTGATCAACCCTACTTGCAATCCTGAGTTGAGTCCCTTCATGAAACGAGACTGTCTAGATTTATCTCGCCGCTACATCCTCAAAGCGTAGCGTGCTAGCTGTGTGAACTTGTTCGTAGTCGGCCACCGGGCCGATTACCTTGCTTGTTCTCAACTCCTCCTTCTTAAGGTCCATGATTCCTTCAGCACGTGATAACTGCTAATGCAAACCGTGAACTCTTCCCAAGTGATATCTTGAGGGTTCTCTGCGTGGCACGAGTTCTCCCACCATTCTGGCCTGTTCCTTCCAAGCGATGAGAAGCGTAGAGTACCTTCTCATTCCCTATGCATTGAGCTATGTGTAGCTTCCTCTCAATTGATCTTAACCAATCGCCGGCCTCCAATGGATTGGCATTCCCGAGAGAAAGTGGGTGGGTGAGTCCTCATGAACTCGACAGCCTTGTATTCCAAGCGTGGTCCCCGATTAACTTGATTGGCAAGGGCCTCGAAGCAAAGTGACGTGCTGCATTTGTTGCATCATAGCATGCATCAATCGAGTCGAAAGCAAGAAGAAATGCTCCAAAATTCTGCATATCATCTGGCGGTGCTGGTGCTCTATCATTAGGGTTTCTCACTGGCGAACCGCCTCCCGTTGCTTCCAAAGTTTCCACGGGTGTTCACCATCTGTCGATTTGCTCTAGGTTTAGAGATGAGAGGGAAACGAGAATAGACAAGTAATATGGAACTTATGCGCGAAAAAGGTGTAGCCTTAAGGTCCAACTTTATTATTAGTAACTTGGTATGGTCGCTTACAATGCCTAAGGGCCTTGCAACACATAATGCACACTCAAAGCAAACAAAGCAAATCCAAATCGAACTAACTCACGGAATCTATCGCCTAAAGGGTGACTCTTTATTCTATGACTCGACTCGGCGAAGGAGTCTCACTATAGAACCTATGCTCACTCCTCGAGAAAACCTCCACGGCACAGTACGGGTCTTTGTGGCATAGGCACGTAAACGATTGCCATGTCCAAAGAATCGTGTCCTCTGTGGTAGTCGAAGAAGCGATGTCCTCATCGATATCCGACTCCTCTGGATCTCGGCTCGTGTAGCTCGATAATCGGCTCGGTCTGGTCCGTACAAAGTCATCTCCAACTCGTCAATCCTTCGTAGAAGGTGTGCCACATACTCTTGAGCTTCCCGCCATCTGTTCTTCTCTGCCGTGATCTCCTTGCGGGCCTTCGTAGCTCCTTGCTTGTATTATCTAGTACATCTTCCTGGCGACGACGAATCGTGCCAACTGTGTAGTCGTGGCATTCTCATCCTGAATCGCCTTCGGTCAAGAAGGTTATCGCTGCGCCGGATGATAATGGAACACCGTACTCTCCAACTCTCTGGCGTAGATATCGTAATGTGCCGCATTGCTCGTCGTGAAACTTCTTGGATACCCATCTGCATTGTAGACCTTCTAGCGGTCAGTTGTATCGAGCGATTGCCTGGCCCCTCTTCCTGGCAGTACCTCAATCCTCACGCCACAAGCCTTGATCAATCACGCTTGCCTGATCACTTCCACTTGGTATTGGGGCTTCTCAAAATCTCCGAGAGTTTGTAGCATGTGCCAAAGTTCTCATGCGTGACCAACTCCTAGATCAACGTAGTTGAACTCTTCCTCCATCTGTCACAAGAGTGCTTTACGTAAGAACTCGGAATTTTTGAATTGTGACAAGGTAAGGAAAAATTTTAGCAAGAGACAAGAAAAGAGAGAAGGGGATAAGTCGAGATGTCATTTCTTATCTTGACAAACTTTTAGCTTTAGAAAATAGGTTTTATCCTCACTACGACCATTCTAGCTTAGGGTTGAGCCTACAATCAAGTATGGCTCGATACCACCTCTGTCGGGACCCGAATTTGCAAATCCGACCCTCTGTGTATTCAAGACTAGTCCAGAACGCGCTAGTGCACAGTCTTAACATCGGTAAATATCACAATCATACCAATCGATATTATCAAAGTACTTTATTTAAATAACTAAATCGGTTACTTGACCTTATGGCCAAGTTACAAATATATGCCTTGCAAGGCGAAACTTATTAAAAGAGAAATAACGGAATGAAATTCAAATAAACTTAGTGGCGCCATCCAAGATACCACAGCAACCGATCGGGCTCGCATCCCTAAGTAGACGGGTCCTCTTGGAACTCCTCCTCCGAAATCGGGCGTAGTCTCCTCTTCAACTGTATTGTGTTGAGGCAAGGGTGAGTACTTGGTACTCAAAGAAGTCATGCATGTAATGCAAACTAATATACTATATGCATGGCTTGGTACAAAGGAATAACTCAAGGTATATTTATGTAAATGACTTTTGACAAGTAATATAAGTAGATTCGAAAGCAAGAGAAATAAGTAAAGCATAAATAACTTTTCAGAAATTTAATAAACATTTTTCCCCATCCTAAACCACATTTCCATCATCTTCATTATTAAACCAACCCAACTTTTCAAATCCAAGTTATTTTCGTAAAATCTAACCCTTGACTCGTAATTCCCGAGCAATGTCCAAAGACTCGTGGACTCCTGGCTTATTCAAATAGATTCTACACTCTGCAGAGGTTATGCACTTTACCCACAAGATACAATCCACTCACCACGTCGGTAGTGAATCGCCATACAAGAGTATGCGAATGAGCGATCATAACAAAGCCTTTCGGAAGCCTCAAACAACACAGGTGGTCCTCTCCTGGTTCGTGCTCTACACCATCCCTTCCCTTAGCCAAGGCGAAGTATGGGACCAACACACTGCTAGATGGGTACCTGGCCACAGCCACGATACGCTCCCCGCATAATCACACAAAAGGTGTAATCGACACCCTGAGGCTCCACAAGTGAGTCCTTAGCGACTTAGTCAACTAGGGCCGTCCCATTCCGGCCATGTGGTTGCAAGTATGACCCAGTTCAAAGGCTTGCAAGGTTAAGTCCTTAGAGTGACCAGGCAAGACTACAGAAAAAACCAAATCATCATCCCCAATGCCACAACTGCCCAATTGATTACTCTTGCCACATGCCCCGATCGAAATCATTTATCAAACCCCGCTTGATTACCATGCACCACGTGCCATCAACATCACATGATACTTTTCCAAAACAGGTTCAATATATCATTAAGTCCACATTAGCATTTGGTTGTTCAAAATCATGTCATGAGCACGTAGTGTGTCTAAGCGTGAACTACAACGATCTAAACCCATGTTGGCAATTTAATAATGTCCAACTAGTAAACCACAACTAGGGTGACAAAGGGTCATGGCACATACTTAAGTAATCAAGGTGTCATATAGCAAATTGGTATTTATCTAACCCCCATGTTTAAACAAAGTATCTTTCTAATTGAACTAGCATGCAATAGTTTAAATCAAAATAGATTTCGAAATAGGATCAACATGGTCAAAGCACAACTTGCCTTCAAAAAGCACTTGCTCTTGGTCTTGAGTTGGATCCTGAGTCAACACTTCTCCTTCGAATCCTTCCGGCACTTCAACGTCTACTCGTAAAGCGTGCAAATAGCAAATACACAAATAAACACTAGGCAAAAGATCCCAAAACTCCAAATAAAATCCATAAACAGAGAGAACGTAATTTTCTGGATTTTTAGAAACTGAATCACAAATTTGGAGTTAAAAGCATAAAAGTTATGATTATTTAAAGTTTAAATAATCAATTAAATAATTTTACAGAGAAAAACTTTAGTCCAAAAATTAAATAAAATTCATATTTAGGTAGATCTTAATTTTATACAAATTTAGAAATTTGAATCACTCAAATCGGAGTTGAAACGCATAAAAGTTATAAGCGTTTGAAGTTTGAATCTAAATTTGAAATCATTATTCGAATTAATAAATCATTTTCTTTTTCGAAAATTAATTATTGCGTCAGCATGGACACGTGGCAGCTCCTGATTGGCTGCTGACGTCAGCCGGTCCATGGGCTTGGTCCATGCTCGGCTCGGGTCCACCGTGGACTCGGTCCACGGCTCACGTGGATCGACATGTGGGCCCTTTCGGGTAACGTCATCGCCGGACGTCGGCGCTTGGTCAAGTTAGCCAGCGACATGCGGGCCCTCCGACACGCTGGCTGTCGGGCCACACGCTACACGCACGCCGCGTGTGGGCTGACGACGCGTCGGTCCAACTTCCCGACACGTGGCGCAATCTCGTCCTGGTTGGTTTGAAAATCAACCCGCGGATTGGATCCAGGGTTTAACACGTTGAAACTACTCGATGCTTGTGGGCCGCTCGATCTAGATCGGACGGTCCAGATCTAATCCTATAATCGCATCGCTACGGCGCGTGGCGATTGTGAGCCGTTGGATCTTGATCCAACGGTCGTATCTAATCGGGTTTGGAACACGTGAACTCACCTCAACCGTCCGATCCGATCCGACGGCGTACGAGCTCGCGAGGGTCGATGGCTTCGTGGTGGCGCACGGCTACCGGAGTTGAAGACGACGACGAGCCCAACGGCGTTCGGTTGCTCGCCGAGATGAAGGGTCCTTCGGCGTCTCGTCGCGGTGAGTCCGGATCTGAGGTCAACGGCGCAGGGACGGCGACGGCGAGCAACGGGCAAAGACCGTGGCGGAGCGGCCAAGCAACTACGGCGAGCTTCGCCACGGCTAAACGGCGGCGACTTAGCCTCGGTGAAGTAGAGAAGGGAGGGCGCGGGATCACGGCGGTCCTCGGTATGCCGGGCATTAAATAGCCTCGCCTGCGTGCGTAAAACGGAAACCTAACTTGCTACGGCGGGCGGGCAAGTGAGTCCAGCGGACTCGGGAAGACGACGAAATCGTGGCCGCCCACGTGGCACAACCAACGCCACGATCGCGCGGCGCCGGTCCGGTCCGACACGGCTCGGGTCGGTCGAGGCGGATCTCGGCCGTTGGATCTTGATCCAACGGTTGGGATTGATTAGGGTTAGAGTGGGTTCGGTCGAGTCAATCGGCTCGGTCGGACTCGAGTCCGACTTCGATCGGTTGAACAAGATACTTGACCCGAGTTGGATTTTCCAATGAATTAATATTTAAAATAATTCCTAGTAATTCATTTAATTCATTAAAAATAGCAAATGACTCAGAAAAATTCCAGAAAAATTCTGGAAAATATTTTGGATCATTTTGGACTCAAATAAAATATTTCCAACAAAATTTTATTTGCAAAATTAAATTCTTTAATTATTTCAAAATGGAATAAATTCAAATAAATTCCAAATAATTCCAAATAAATTCCAGAAAATTCCAAAAATTCACTAAAGTGCCACATCACACATGAATTTAAGGAAAGCAAAATTTTGGGGTGTTACAAACCTCCCCCCCTTAATAGAATCTCGTCCCCGAGATTCAGGGCTTACTAAAGGAATAGGTTTGGAAACTCTTTCTTCAAATCCTGTTCGTGCTCCCAAGTCGCGTCACTTTCTTCGGGGGTGCTCCCCTGAACTCTACAGAAACGGGTTGACTTGTTTCTAGTGTCTCGAGCCATTGTGTCTAGAATCCTCACTGATGCTCCTTATAAGTCAAGTCCTCTTGCAACTCAATTGATTCTAATCTGTCTGCTCCTTAGGAACTCTGAGACACTTCTTTAATCGGGACACATGGAATACATCATGTACTCCTCGCCAACGATCGTGGCAACTCCGGTGATAAGCAACTTCGCCTCTGCGGCTCAAAATCTTAAATGGTCCAACATAACGGGTGCGAGTTTCCCTTTGGCATGGAACCTCTTAACTCCCCGAGAGGCGTAACTCGAGGTATACAAAGTCCTCTCGTTCAAAACTCAAATCTCGGCGACGATTGTCAAGCATAACTCTTCATCGAGATTGGGCTATCTTCAACCTTTCCCTAATCATGGCGACCGCTCTTTCAAATTTCTTGAAGAATATCAGGCCCAAAGACACGGCGCCACGGTCTCATTCCAATTCAATGGCGTCCGACAGGTCGACCATACAAAGGCCTCAAAAGGTGACATCTGTAAACTAGCCTCGATAACTATTGTTGTAATCGAACTCGGCATACGGTAAACTCTTATCCCAAGAGGTAGCATAAGCCAATGCACAAGCTCTCAACATATCTTCCAGAATCTGGTTGACTCTTTCGGCCTGTCCATCCGTCTGTGGATGATAAGGCATCAAGTTCAAACGGGTTCCCATGGCTTCATGCAACTTATTCCGTAACCTTGAGGTAAATTGGGTACCTCATCCGATACAATCCTCTTTGGCACTCCGTGCAAACAAACAATCCCGATCATGTACAATTTCGCTAATTTATCTCCCGAGTAGGTGGTCTTCACGGGATAAAATGGGCTACCTTAGTCAAGCGATCCACTATAACCCATATGGAGTCATAACCTCCTTGAGTCTTCGGCAAACCGTAATGAAATCCATTCCGATTTCCTCCCACTTCCACTCGTGTATTTTCAATACCAGAGCAATCCTGCTGTCTCGATGCATTGCCTTGACTCTCGGCATACATCGCACAATGCAACATGCTCGGCAACTTCACGCTTCATACTCGGCCACCGAATCTCTCCTTCGGATCCTCGATACATCTTGGCGCTTCGGGATGAACCGAGTACTTGGAGTCATGGGCTTCTTCCAAAATCACCGCTTTAACTCCTTTTGTTAGGCACACAAATGCGATCCTTCATCCATAACGTGCCTGCTTCATCCAATTTGAAGTCCTCTGCCTTGCCTTCCTCCTTTTGGACTTAATCCTACGGATCCCGCCATCATCCTTCTGTCCTTCTCGGATCTGATCCTCTAGGGTAGGCTTTACTTCCAATGCGGCCAAGAATCCGCTAGGTACTACCTCAATCTTCATCTTTTGAAAATCCTCACATAACTCATCCTGACTTGTGGCTAGCAACGTACTCACGGTATGGCTTTTCCGACTCAGAGCATCGGCTACTACGTTGGCCTTCCCGGGATGGTAATGGATTCCAACATTATAGTCCTTGATCAACTCTAGCCATCTCCTTTGCCTCATATTCAGATCCGACTGGGTGAATATGTACTTAAGGCTCTTATGATCCGTATACACTTCACATCTGTTTCCAATCAGATAGTGACGCCATATCTTCAAGGCATGCACTACGGCAGCTAACTCTAGGTCATGTGTCGGATAATTTTCCTCATGCGGCCTCAATCGCCTTGATGCATAAGCGACGACCTTTCCATTCTCGTGACAAGACACATCCAAGTCCTTGGCGCGATGCGTCACAATAAATATCGAAGCTTTGAGCAACATCCCAGAAACTAACACGGTCTTGATGTCAATCGCTTCTTGACTCCTGAAATCCTTTCTCACATTCTCAAGCGCCCATGCAAACTTCTTCTCCTTCTTCAAAGCAATTGCGTAGGGGTTTCGCAATCATCGAAAAGCCTTCGATGAAACGGCGGTAGTATCCTGCCATTCCAAGGAAACTCCGAATCGGTCACCGTCTTTGGTTGTTCCCAATGTAACACCGCTTCTACTTTGCTTGGATCCACTGGCGACTCCTTCAAGCGGTCATTACATGTCCAAGAAACTCCACTTTGTCCTTCCAAAAGTCACACTTGCTGAACTTGGCGAAAAGTTGCTGTTCCTCGGCTTTTCCAAAACTCGCCTCAAGTGTTCGGCATGTTCATCCTCTGCCTTGGAGTAGACCAGATATCGTCTATGAACACGACGACAAACTTGTCCAAATATTCCATGAACACCTTATTCATCATATTCATGAAATAAGTCGGGCGCATTAAATCGACCCAAAGGACATAATCAGAACTCGTAATGTCCATATCTTGACGAGAATGCGATCTTGAATATCTTCTCTGATCGGATCTTCAATCGATGGTATCCCGATCTCGCATCAATCTTGGAGAAAACTCCGGCTCCTCTTAATCGATCAAACAAATCATCAATCTGGGTAGCGGATACTTATTCTTCACGGTGACTTCATTGAGTGCACGGTAGTCAATGCACATCCTGAAACTCCCGCCCTTCTTCTTGACAAACAAAAGCGGTGCTCCCCACGGCGACTAACTTGGTCTCGATAAATCCTTTCTCCATTAACTCTTCTAGCTGTTTCTTCATCTCTACCAACTCCTCGGTAGACATCCGATAGGGTCTCTTTGCTATCGGTCTTTGTACCTGTACAAGCTCTATCACAAACTCTATGTCCTCGTCTGGCGGCATACCTGTAGATCTTCGGGAAAAACATCGGGTACTCATTCACTCGGGACATCCTCTATGCTGATTGCCTTGGTACTGTTAACCATCAACTGGTCCATCTCTAATCTGCAGTGGCTTGAAATTCCACTTTCTTCCCACACGGGCTCTCAATCGAGATAGTCCTTCGCCCACAATCCAATACAACCTTGTGCTTGGATAACCAATCCATTCCCAATATAACATCTAAGGTCCTGGGTCTCCAAAATTATAAGGTTTGCTAGGAACTCTATTCCATCTATTAGTATTCTCACCGGAACATCCTACTTCCGCTCGGAGTTCGGAACCAGGGTTTGAACTAAAGCATGCACTTAAGTCTTGCAATCCTTAAGTCATTTCTAGTAGCAAAGCCTTGCGAAACAAACGAATGCTAAGCCCGTGAGTCAAACAAAATCAAGGTGCAGTCTTGAGTTAACAAGTAACTTACCCAAGACGACGTCAGTAGCATTCTTCGCAGGCATCCGCGGTGACATGGTTGACTCGGCCTCTCACCACGGCCTGGGTATGGCTCCTGGTGTCGGGCGCCCTAGCTGGGGTGGTGCCTAGGTTGAAGCGAATCGGGTCGCTCCTCGGCTGTCTTCTTTGGACAATCATGGCAAAGTGTCCTCGCTCGTTGCGCTTGTAACAGCGTCTCACTGTTCCTTTATCGCTCGGGTAGCGTTTCTAGCGGGTGGGTGCAGTAGTTACGATTGATGTGTCTTGGTGCCGGGAGGGTGTCCTTGTTGCATTCTCGTGGTTGGAATCAAGAATTGATTTGGTGCAACTCTCAAGCGCCGCTATGCTCCTCGACGTGATCCTTGCCGTTGCATCCTGCGCTTCTGTTCTCATCCAGTTCCTTGCGCTTGTCCTCAAGAATAAGCGCCTCATTCACCAACTCTTGGAAATCTGAAAGGTGTGGGTGATCAACCCTACTTGCAATCCCGAGTTGAGTCCCTTCATGAAACGAGACTGCCTAGATTTATCTGTCGCTACATCCTCAGTGCGTAGCGTGCTAGCCGTGTGTGAACTTGTTCAGTAGTCGGCCACCGGCTGATTACCTTGCTTGATGCTCTGAACTCCTCCTTCTTAAGGTCCATGATTCCTTCAGCACGTGATATCGCTTAATGCACCGTGAACTCTTCCCAAGTGATATCTTGAGGGTTCTCTGCGTGGCATGTGGTTCTCCCACCATTCTGGCCAATGTTTCCTTCCAACCGATGAGAAGCGTAGAGTACCTTCTCATTCCCTATGCATTGAGCTATGTGTAGCTTCCTCTCAATTGATCTTAACCAATCGTCGGCCTCCAATGGATTGGCATTCCCAGAGAAAGTGGGTGGGTGAGTCCTCATGAACTCTCGACACCTTGTATTCAAGCGTGGTCCCCGATTAACTTGATTGGCGTGGCCTGAGCAAGGACGTGCTGCATTTGTTGCATCATAGCATGCATCAACTGAGTCTGAGCAGCAAGAAATGCTCCAAAATTCTGCATATCATCTGGCGGTGCTGGTGCTCTATCATTAGGGTTTTCTTCTGGTCGAGAACCGCTCCCGTTGCTTCCAAAGTTTCCACGGGTGTTCACCATCTGTCGATTTGCTCTAGGTTTAGAGATGAGAGGGAAACGAGAATAGACAAGTAATATGGAACTTATGCGCGAAAAAGGTGTAGCCTTAAGGTCCAACTTTATTATTAGTAACTTGGTATGGCTGCTTACAATGCCTAAGGGCCTTGCAACACATACGCACACTCAAGAAACAAAGCAAATCCAAATCGAACTAACTCGAATCTATCGCCTAAAGGGTGACTCTTTATTCTATGACTCGACTCGGCGAAGGAGTCTCACTATAGAACCTATGCTCACTCCTCGAGAAAACCTCCACTACGGGGTACGGTGTCGTGGCATAGGCGCGAAACGATTGCCATGTCCAAAGAATCGTGTCCTCTGTGGTAGTCGAAGAAGCAAGGTCCTCATCGATATCCGACTCCTCCGGATCTGGCTCGTGTAGCTCGAGCATCGCTCCGGGTCCGGTCCGTACAAAGTCATCTCCAACTCGTCAATCCTTCGTAGAAGGTGTGCCACATACTCTTGAGCTTCCCGCCATCTGTTCTTCTCTGTCGTGATCTCCTTGCGGGCCTTCAGAGCTCCTTGCTTGTATTATCTAGTACATCTTCCTGGCGACGACGAATCGTGCTAACCGTAGTCGTGGCATTCTCATCCTGAATCGCCTTCGGTCAAGAAGGTTATCGCTGCGCGGATGATAACGGAACACCGCATCTCCAACTCTCTGGCGTAGATACTCGGTAATGTGCCGCATTGCTCGTCGTGAAACTTCTTGGATACCCATCCGCATTGTAGACCTTCTAGCAAAGTGTTGTATCCAAGCGATTGCCTGGCCCCTCTTCCTGGCGTGTACCTCAATCCTCACGTCACAAGCCTTGATCAATCCTGCTTGCCTCGATCACTTCCACTTGGTATTGGGGCTTCTCAAAATCTCCGAGAGTTTGTAGCATGTGCCAAAGTTCTCAAGGCGTGACTAACTCCTAGATCAACGTAGTTGAACTCTTCCTCCATCTGTCACAAGAGTGCTTTACGTAAGAACTCTAATTTTTGAATTGTGACAAGGTAAGGAAAAATTTTAGCAAGAGACAAGAAAAGAGAGAAGGGGGTAAGTCGAGATGTCATTTCTTATCTTGACAAACTTTTAGCTTTAGAAAATAGGTTTTATCCTCACTACGACCATTCTAGCTTAGGGTTGAGCCTACAGTCAAGTATGGCTCGATACCACCTCTGCCGGGACCCCGAATTTGCAAATCCGACCCTCAGGTATTCAGCACTAGTCCAGAACGCAGCTAGTGCACACAGCCTTAACATCGGTAAATATCACAATCATACCAATCGATATTATCAAAGTACTTTATTTAAATAACTAAATGGTTACTTGACCTTATGGCCAAGTTACAAATATATGCCTTGCAAGGCGAAACTTATTAAAAGAGAAATAACAGCATGAAATTCAAATAAACCGTGGCGCCATCCAAAGATACCACAGTAAATCGACCGCTCGCATCCCTAAGTAGACGGGTCCTCTTGGAACTCCTCCTCCGAAATCGGCGTAGTCTCCTCTTCAACTGGTATTGTGTTGAGGCAAGGGTGAGTACTTGGTACTCAAGAAGTCATGCAATGTAATGCAAACTAATATACTATATGCATGGCTTGGTACAAAGGAATAACTCAAGGTATATTTATGTAAAACAGCTTTTGACAAGTAATATAAGTAGATTCGAAAGCGAGAAATAAGTAAAGCATAAATAACTTTTCAGGAAATTTAATAAACATTTTTCCCCATCCTAAACCACATTTCCATCATCTTCATTATTAAACCAACCCAACTTTTCAAATCCAAGTTATTTTCGTAAAATCTAACCCTTGATCAGTAATTCCCGAGCAATGTCCAAGATCGTGGACTCGGCTATTCAAATAGATTCTACACTCTGCAGAGGTTATGCACTTTACCCACAAGATACAATCCACTCACCACGTCACCGTGAATCGCCATACAAGAGTATGCGAATGAGCGATCATAACAAAGCCTTTCTAAGCCTCAAACAACACAGTGGTCCTCTCCGGTTCGTGCTCTACACCATCCCTTCCCTTAGCCAAGGCGAAGTATGGGACCAACACACCGTTAGATGGGTACCTGGCCACGCCACGATACGCTCCCCGCATAATCACACAAAAGGTGTAATCGACACCCGAGGCTCCACAAGTGAGTCCTTAGCGACTTAGTCAACTAGGGCCGTCCCATTCCAGCCATGTGGTTGCAAGTATGACCCAGTTCAAAGGCTTGCAAGGTTAAGTCCTTAGAGTGACCAGGGCAAGACTACCCGAAAAAACCAAATCATCATCCCCAATGCCACAACCGCCCACTGATTACTCTTGCCACATGCCCCCCGAAATCTGTTTATCAAACCCCGCTTGATTACCATGCACCACGTGCCATCAACATCACATGATACTTTTCCAAAACAGGTTCAATATATCATTAAGTCCACATTAGCATTTGGTTGTTCAAAATCATGTCATGAGCACGTAGCGTGCTCTAAGCAAGATACTACAACGATCTAAACCCATGTTGGCAATTTAATAATGTCCAACTAGTAAACCACAACTAGGGTGACAAAGGGTCATGGCACATACTTAAGTAATCAAGGTGTCATATAGCAAATTGGTATTTATCTAACCCCATGTTTAAACAAAGTATCTTTCTAATTGAACTAGCATGCAATAGTTTAAATCAAAATAGATTTCGAAATAGGATCAACATGGTCAAAGCACAACTTGCCTTCAAAAAGCACTTGCTCTTGGTCTTGAGTTGGATCCTGAGTCAACACTTCTCCTTCGAATCCTTCCCAAGACTTCAACGTCTACTCGTAAAGCGTGCAAATAGCAAATACACAAATAAACACTAGGCAAAAAGATCCCAAAACTCCAAATAAAATCCATAAACAGAGAGAACATAATTTTCTGGATTTTTAGAAACTGGAATCACAAATTTGGAGTTAAACGCATAAAAGTTATGATTATTTAAAGTTTAAATAATCAATTAAATAATTTTACAGAGAAAAACTTTAGTCCAAAAATTAAATAAAATTCATATTTAGGTAGAACTTAATTTTATACAAATTTAGAAATTTGAATCACTCAAATCGGAGTTGAAACGCAAAAGTTATAAGCGTTTGAAGTTTGAATCTAAATTTGAAATCATTATTCGAATTAATAAATCATTTTCTTTTTCGGAAATTAATTATTGCGTCAGCATGGACACGTGGCAGCTCCTGATTGGCTGGCTGACGTCAGCCGGTCCATGGACTTGGTCCACGCTCGGCTCGGGTCCACGGTGGACTCGGTCCACGGCTCACGTGACTGACATGTGGGCCCACTCGGGTGACGTCATCGCTGACGTCGGCTATCGGTTAGCCAGCGACATGCGGGCCTCTCGACACGCTGGCCCCGCGTGTCGGGCGTCTACACGACGCTGCGGACGGTGCTGACGCGCCGGGTCCAACTTCCCGACACGTGGCGCAATCTCGTCCGTTGGTTTGAAAATCAACCGCCGGATTGGATCCAGGAGTTTAACACGTTGAAACTACTCGATGCTCGTGGGGCCGCTCGATCTAGAGCGGACGGTCCAGATCTAATCCTATAATCGCACTTTGCTACGGCACGTGGCGATTGTGAGCCGTTGGATCTTGATCCAACGGCCCGCATCTAATCGGGTTTGGAACACGTGAACTCACCTCAACCGTCCGTCCGATCCGACGGTGCACAGAGCTCGCGAGGGCTGATGGCTTCGTGGTGGCGCACGGCTACCGGAGTTGAAGACGACGACGAGCCCAACGGCGTTCCGGGGTTGCTCCGGCGAGATGAAGGGTCCTTCGCGCGCTCTCGCCGCGGTGAGTCCGGATCTGAGGTCAACGGCGCAGGGACGGCGACGGGCGCATGAACGGGCAAAGACCGTGGGCGAGCAGCCAAGAACTACGGCGAGCTCGCCGCGGCTAAACGGGCGCGACTTAGCCTCGTGAAGTAGAGAAGGGAGGGCGGGATCACGGCGGTCTCGGTATGCCCGGGCATTAAATAGCCTCGGCCTGCGGCGTAAAACGGAAACCTAACTTGTTACGGCCAAGGCGCGGCGTGAGTCCAGCTGACTCGGGAAGACGACGAAATCGTGGTCGCCCACGTGGCACAACCAACGGCCACGATCGCGCGGCGCGATCGGTCCGGCCCCGACACTTCGCTCGGGTCAAGTGATCTCACCGTTGGATCTTGATCCAACGGTTGGGATTGATTAGGGTTAGGAGTGGGTTCGGTCGAGTCAATCGCTCGGTCGGACTCGAGTCCGACTTCGGCCAGTTGAACAAGATTTGACCCGAGTTGGATTTTCCAGCGAATTAATATTTAAAATAATTCCTAGTAATTCATTTAATTCATTAAAAATAGCAAATGACTCAGAAAAATTCCAGAAAAATTCTGGAAAATATTTTGGATCATTTTGGACTCAAATAAAATATTTCCAACAAAATTTTATTTGCAAAATTAAATTCTTTAATTATTTCAAAATGGAATAAATTCAAATAAATTCCAAATAATTCCAAATAAATTCCAGAAAATTCCAAAAATTCACTAAAGTGCCACATCACACATGAATTTAAGGAAAGCAAAATTTTGGGGTGTTACATAGATCCTTTTGTTTTTGGTGTTCTATGGTTAGTAATTTGTTCTAATTGCATTATTATATTTAATATTTAGCTAGCTAGTTTGGTGAAGAGAGAATTTGAAGATTGTGTTTAGATCTTGCTTGCAGGTTAATTTGTTCTTTGTGATCTAAGGTAGTAATTGGTTATATAATTGCATTATATTCAATAAGTAGATAGCATTGCATAATTTAGAATGTGTGCATGATCACACCTATTGTACTTCAATATTTAACACTAAATGTTATATGCGTAGCACAGATGGACCGAAACTGGATATATACTGAGAACTGTATGAGTGTTGAGTACATTAATGGTGTCTCCACTTTTGGAAGAGCTGCAGAGGAGGATATATTTAATATGGGGTTACAATTTATGTCTTATCCGTGCATTGACTGCAATAATCTGATGATGTTTCGAAACTCAGTGTAGATCAAAGAACACTTGATTCTGAGGGGTTTCAAAAGGGGATATACATGTTGGATGAAGAGCAGAATATACACGAATCATGTAGTGTTAACATCATCAGTAAAGTCAACGATATGTCATATGCTCATATTGATTGTGCTTCTGATCAGGATAGGTTGCAGGATGATAATAAGATGATGTGCTAAGCAGTAGGGAACCATGATGATAGAGAATGTGGTAAATTCCGGGGCTTGATAGAGGACTCGGAGAAACCTTTGTTCCCAGACTGTAAGTTGAAATACACAAGGTTGTCATCTGTGCTTGAACTGCTGAAATTGAAGGCAAGCAATATCTGGTCCGACAAGAGTTGAATAGTGCTGTTACATCTATTTGGTGGACATGCTTCCAAAGGGAAACGAGTTACCGAAAACAACCTACAAATCTAAGAAGGTTCTTTATCCCTTGCAGACATGCTTGAGGTATTGTTGAAGGTTATGCAACCAAAGAGGTCGTCGAGTTCTGTATTGATTACATGGCTCAGGTTGAATCGATAGGTGTGCCTTGATCTCGTCATGAGGGGAAGCTCTAGGGTATCGGGACCATAAGAAGGAAAGCAATAATGCATGATCTGATTGCTTGTGTGTGACACTACAGAAGGTCGAAACATTATAAAATATGAAATCGAAGATTAAAACTTTACGTTATGAGGTTTAATCGTGTTTCCGGGAGTTTGGGCATTTCCGAGGCGATTTGGGCCTTAGGGGGGACCCCACATGGGCCAAAAGTGGAGTTTTCCAGCCCATGTGGGGGAGGGAGGGCAGCATGACCCTGCCCCATGCGCCCCCCTTGCCCTAGTTGCGCCCCTCCACTCCCCTCTCCCTCCCCAAGCCGCCACTCCCCTCCTCCACTCGCCTCCCCTCTAGCCCCACGCCATGCGCCACCCCTCCTCCCTCTCCTCTCCACCCTCCTTGCTGGCCTAGGAGGGCTCCTCGCCTCGCTACCCCGATGTTCTCTCCATTGGGAAGCTCTGCGATGAGGAGATCTGGCGGATTCGGAGCGAGGAAGGAGATCGGGAGAATCGGGAGGAGATTTGTCGCCGTTCGTTGGTTCATCGTTCGTCGGGCAAAGGTATGGTTAGGGGTAATCCTTGGGATGGTCTAGGTGATGTGCTATAGGTTGTTTTGGTGTCGTTAGATCGAAAGGTGGTGCTGCGATTGGATAGATTTGATGAAAACTAGAGTTTGATAGTGTTTTGCTTCGGCAGATTGGGCACACGACCTAGGGTTTGAGTTTTCGCAATTTTAGATTCGAATTTTGGTTGGCCACCTGTTGAGAAAGTTGTAGATAACTTCAATACCTTTAATTGGAAACCAAGAACGTCCAATTCCACCCAGCTGTTTGAAATATATGATTGTTTTACCAAGTGTGTTCAAATCTATGATGTAATTGGGACATAACGTAATGTTTTGTAGATTAGACAATTTTAGAGGCCGAATCAGCTTTTCCCAATACTTATAAAAAGCTAGGAAATTTCCTAAGCTTCGCGATGACATACTCGTTTGCTTGATTTGGAGTCCTAGAACTCAAGTTATGCTAGTTTGAAACCTGCTATCCCAGGGGACAGATTCTCTGTTTTTCGGCTTTGAGAGTAGTTTACGAAGTCGGGGTAGATGAGTGATGGTGTACTATTTTGTGGGCACGTTTTGAGTGTGTGGTATCTATTGAAGGGAATATGCCCTAGATCAATCATGGTGATGATTGTAATACGTCTTTGTTCATGTAATAATGATAACTTTGTTTATCGGTTCCCTGAATATATGTTACGACTTTGTTCATTGGATACGATCTGATTGTGAAACACATTGTCAAGTGACATTATTCTAAACGGGTCCCTGATCCATATCATTACGAGGAGCGGTGATAATTTGATCAGCACATGTATTGGTTGATGGTAATGTTTCGCATACCATAGATATGGAGATATCAAACCAATAATGTGGACACATGTTAGAGAACATGGGTAGTCGGACAAGACCCACTCCGAGACGCTGTGAGTTGTTATCTCTTATAGTGCCATCAGCGTATAGTCTCGAGTGGTACGCCTATATGGTCCTTAGACTCGAGATTGTCATGGATGCCTAGCATGTAGACTTGTATGCTTTGGTATCATCAAACGCTACACCGTAACAGGGTAGTCATAAAGATGAAATATCGGGTATGCCACGATACATTGCCAAGGGTGTGATGATCAAGATGGGATTTGCCCCTCCTAGATAACGGAGAGATACCTCCTGGGCCCCTCGAGTGGATGGATAAGGAAAACGCACTACTGCGTGCTAATATGACTAAAGAGTTGGTCATGATTTGTATCCATCACACTGCCGAGTGAAGTGGTCGAGCTATCAACAAGGGTGGCACGCATCTCGCCTTGAGCTTGACTGGTATCGTGTGGCGAAGGGATCGGTATGTGAGTGTATCAAGGTTCAAATTAATATTGATTCTCGTGCATCCGGGTCAATACGCATCGCTAGGTGTCATTGTTGATCAATGAATTGGAAACGGGTTCGAATTCATAACCGACTTGCAATCGAACCTAACGGGTCACACACTTAACGAGTTGGAATAGTTTACGGGTTTGTGCATGGATAGGATCCGCATTGGAGATGGAAACCTAGCGGCTTTCGCCACTAGCGTGTCTATAAAAGGAGGCCAGGAATAATTGCATGGCACTGATTAGAACCCTCACCACGCTCACCGCTGCATCCCTCCCGCCTCCCCTAAACCGTAACACCCCAAAATTTTGCTTTTCTTAAATTCATGTGTGATTTGGCACTTTGGTGAATTTTTGGAATTTTCTCGAATTTATTTGGATTTATTTGGAATTTATTTGAATTTATTCCTTTTGAAATAATTAAAGAATTTAATTTTGCAAATAAAATTTTGCTGGAAATATTTTATTTGAGTCCAAAATGATCTAAAGTATTTTCCGAATTTTTCTCGAATTTTTCTCGAGTCATTTGCTATTTTTAATGAATTAAATGAATTATCGGGAATTATTTTAATTATTAAATCGCTGGAAAATCCAACTCGGGTCAAGTATCGTTTCATCCGACCGAAGTCGGACTCGAGTCCGACCTTGAGCCGATTGACTCGACCGAACCAACTTGAAAACCTAATTGATCCCAACCGTTGGATCAAGATCCAACGGCCGAGATCCGCCAGACGGCCGAGCCGCTGCCACCGACCCGATCGCGCCGCGGCGATCGTGGCCGTTGATCGTGACGCTGCGGACGGCTGGGATTGGCGCTGCCTTCCGTGATCGAAGCCGGACTCGCCGCCGCATAGCCGCCGTGACCGATTAGGTTTCCGCTTGTGCACGCCGCCGAGGCCATTTAAGGCGTGGGTTATCGCCGAGGATCGCTGCTCGTGGCGCGCCTATTGCCCTAAGTTCCAACGCCCAAGCCGCTGCCGCCTCGCGATTTCGCCGGAGTTTGGGGAGTGCCGCTGGTTTTTCTTCGCTTCCGCCGCCGTCGTCATCCTCCGCCGCCTTCAAGCTCTGGATTCGAGAACCTTGCGTCGGCGCACTCTACCGGGTGCACTCACTTGGCCGAGACGCCCAAGCGCCGTTAGGGTGGTCGCTGCCTCGGCCGGCACCGCAACGCCGCCATGAGCCATCGTCGCCTGGGCGAGCTCGGTGCACCATTGGATCGAGATCCAACGACGAGGCGCAGGCCACGCCGCCAGCATCGCTTCGCCTTCGATTAGGTTTCAAACCGTTAGATTTAGATCGCAGACGGCCGTGGTTAGTTGTGTTGTAGCTTTAGGGTTAGATCTGGACCGTCCGATCTAGATCGAACGCCCGGATCAACCGTGTAGTTTTGAACGAGAGGTCTAGATCCAATACGACCGCTGATTTTCAAATCAACGGCCGAGATTGTGCTACGTGTGCTCACCGCGCCACGCCGCTGGGGAGCGTGTCTCTGACACGCGGGACCCGCGAGTCGAGGGCCCACGTGTCGCCCACAGCCACGCTGCGGCGTGAAACCCAAATACCGCGGTGGGGCCCACATGTCGATGAGACGTGAAGTCGTGGACCGAGTCCACCGTGGACCCGAGCCAAGCGTGACCGAGTCCATGGACCGGCCGACGCCACCACCCAATCGAGGTCGACACGTGTCCATGCCGACGCAATAATTAATTTCCTAAAAAAGAAAATGATTTATTAATTCGAATAATGATTTCAAATTTAGATTCAAACTTCAAACGCTTATAACTTTTATGCGTTTCAACTCCGATTTGAGCGATTCAAATTTCTAAATTTGTATAAAATTGAGATCTACCTAAATATGAATTTTATTTAATTTTTGGACTAAAGTTTTTCTCTATAATATTATTTAATTGATTATTTAAACTTTAATAAATCATAACTTTTATGCTTTTAACTCCAAATTTGATTTATTCCAGTTTCTAAAAATCCAGAAAATTACGTTCTCTGTTTATGGATTTTATTTGGAGTTTTGGGATGTTTTTGCCTATTGTTTATTGGGTATTTGCTATTTGCACGCTTTTACGAGTAGACGTTGAAGTCTGGGAAGGATTCGAGGGAGAAGTGTTGACTCAGGATCCAACTCAAGACCAAGAGCAAGTACTTTTTGAAGGCAAGTTGTGCTTTGACCATGTTGATCCTATTTCAAATCTATTTTGATTTAAACTATTGCATGCTAGTTTAATTAGAAAGATACTTTGTTTAAACATGGGGGTTAGATAAATACCAATTTGCTTTATGACACCTTGATTATCTAAGTATGTGCCATGATCCTCGTCACCCTAGTTGTGGTTTACTAGTTGGACATTATTAAATTGCCAACATGGGTTTAGACCGTTGTAGTATGTCGCTTAGACACACTACGTGCTCATGACATGATTTTGGACAATCAAATGATAATATGGACTTAATGATATATTGAACCTGTTTTGGAAAAGTATCATGTGATGTTGACGGCACGTGGTGCATGGTAATCAAGCGGGGTTTGATAAACGATTTCGGCCGGGCATGTGGCAAGAGTAATCAGTGGGGCCAGCTTGTGGCATTGGGAGTGTTGATTTGGTTTTTCTGTAGTCTTGCCCTGGTCACTCTAAGGACTTAACCTTGCAAGCCTTTGAACTGGTCATACTTGCAACCACATGGTCGAATGGGACGGCCCTAGTTGACTAAGTCGCTAAGGACTCACTTGTGGAGCCTCAGGGTGTCGCTTACACCGCTTGTGTGATTGTACGGGGAGCGTATCGTGGTCGTGGCCAGATACCCATCTAACGGTGTGTTGGTCCCATACTTCGCCTTGGCTAAGGGAAGGATGGTGTAGAGCACGAACCGGAGAGGACCACCTGTGTTGTTTGAGGCTTCCAAAGGCTTTGTTATGATCGCTCATTCGCATACTTTTGTATGGCGATTCACTACCGACGTGGTGAGTGGATTGTATCTTGTGGGTAAAGTGCATAACCTCTGCAGAGTGTAGAATCTATTTGAATAGCCGAGTCCACTTGATCGACAATGCTCGAATTACAAATAAGGGTTAGACTTTCTGAAAATAACTTGGATTTGAAAAGTTGGGTTGGTTTAATAATGAAGGTGATGGAAATGTGGTTTAGGATGGGGCAAATGTTTATCAAATTTCCTAAAAGTTATTTATGCTTTACTTATTTCTACCGCTTTGAATCTACTTTTATTACTTGTCAAAAGTCAAGCATCGCAAATATACCTGAGCTATTCCTTTGTACCAAGCCATGCATATAGTATATTAGCTTGCATTCTCAGGCATGACTTGTCGAGTACCAAGTACTCACCCTTGCCTCAACACAATACCAGCTTGAAGAGGAGACTACGCCAGCTGAAGAGGAGTTCCAAGAGGACCCGTCTACTTAGGGGATGCGAGCCCGCCGCTTGCCTCGTGGTATACTGGATGGCGCCACGAAGTTTATTTGATTTTTCCGCTGCTGTTATTTCTCTTTCAATAAGTTTTGCCTTGCAAGGCATATATTTGTAACTTGGCCATAAGGTCGAGTAACCCTTTGATTATTTAAATAAGGTACTTTGATAGTATCGTTTGGTATGATTGTGATATATACCGATGTCAAGATCTGTGCACTAGCGCGTTCTGGACTAGTGCCGATACACAGAGGGTCCGGATTTGCAAATTCGGGGTCCCGACAGAGGTGGTATCGAGCCATACTTGACTCATAGGCTCAACCCTAAGTTAGAATGGTCGTAGTGAGGATAAAACCTATTTTCTAAAAGCTAAAAATTTGTGAAGACAAGAAATGACATCTCGACTTATCCCCTTCTCTCTTTTCTTGTCTCTTGCTGAAATTTTCCTTACCTTGTCACAATTTAAAAATTCCTGTTCTTACGTAAAGCACTCTTGTGACAGATGGAGGAAGAGTTCAACTACGCTGATCTCGGGAGTTGGTCACGCCATGGAACTTTGGCATATGCTACACTCTGAGATTTTGAGAAGCCCCAATACCAAGTGGAAGTGATCGGACAAGCGGGATTGATCAAGGCTTGTGACGTGAGGATTGAGGTACCGCTAGGAAAAAGGGCCAGGCAATCGCCCGATACACTGCACCGCCAGAGATCTACAATGCAGATGGGTATCCAAGAAGTATCACGACGCCGCACGCGCACATTACCCGTATTCACGCCAGAGAATTGAGAGTACGGTGTTCCGTTACTATCCGCGCAGCGATAACCTTCTTGACCAAGGAGATTCAGGATGAGGATGCCACGGTTACACGGTTGGCACGATTTGTCGCCGCCAGGAGGATGTACTAGATAATACAAGCAAGGAGCTACGTAAGGCCCGCAAGGAGATCACGACAGAGAAGAATAGATGGCGGGAAGCTCAAGAGTATGTGGCACACCTTCTACGAAGGATTGACGAGTTGGAGATGACTTTGTACGGACTGCACCCAGAGCCAAGATTTGAGCTACACGAGCCGATCCAGAGGAGTCGGATCTCGATGAGGACATCGCTTCTTCGACTACCACAGAGGACATAGTTGTCGGACATGGCGATCGTTACGCTTATGCCACAAAGACCTGCACTGTGCCGTGGAGGTTTTCTCGATGAGTGAGCATAGGTTCTATAGTGAGACTCCTTCGCCGAGTCACACATAGAAGAAAGAGTCACCCTTTAGGCGTTAGGACTCCAGAGTTAGCTCGATTTGGATTTTCATTGTTTGTCGAGTGTGCAGATGTGTTGCAAGGCCCTTAGGCATTGTAAGCAGCCATACCAATTTATAAATAATAAAGTTGGACCTTAAAGTTACCCCTTCGCCCGCATAAGTTCCATATTACTTGTCTATTCTTGTTTCCTCTCATCTCTAAACCTAGAGCAAATCGGCAGATGGTGAACACCCGTGGAAACTTGGGAAGCAATGGGAGTGGATCTCGCCAGCCAGAAAACCCCAATGATGGAGCACCAAAGACCACCAGTTGATATGCAGAGTTTTGGAGCCTTTCTTGCTGCCCAGCCTTAGTTGATGCATGCTATGATGCTACCAATGCAGCACGTCACCGCCAGGCCATCGCTAATCAAGTTAATCAGTGACCACGCCAGATACAAGGTCGCCAGAGTTCATGAGGACTCACCCACCCACTTTCTCTGGGAATGCCAATCCATTGGAGGCCGATGATTGGTTAAGATCAATCGAGAGGAAGTTACACATAGCTCAATGCATAGGAAATGAGAAGGTACTCTACGCTTCTCATCAGTTGGAAGGAACAGCCGCCGAATGGTGGGAGAACTTCTGTGCCACGCAGGAGAACCCTCAAGATATCACTTGGGAAGAGTTCACAGCTGCATTCCGACAGTATCACGTACCTGAAGGAATCATGGACTGTGACACCTCGGAGTGTCGTATCCTTAATTTTTGAGCATGATAAGGTTAAATACAGTATGAGATGTGGAAATAAGGTTAAGATCATAAGGATCGGGGGTTAATAACGTTTCCGGGCCGCTTTTAGAGCCGCTTTGGTTTTGGGCCTTCCCGGGAGTTTTGGGCCTTGGTGGGCTTTGGTGGGATGGATTAGGACTCCGTAACGGACTAGGATTGGGTTGAGGGCTGATAAAAGGGGCTCCCCCCCGCCCCCATGCGCCCCCATCTCAGCCCCATGCGCCCCACCTCCCTCTTGCGCCTCTCCTCCCTCCCCCACCCCTAAGCCCTAGCCCCCATAACCGTGCGCATCCCCCTCCCTTTCCTCCACCTCCACACCACCTCCCCTCCACCCCTTGCTGCCCTAGGGTGGTCTCCCCACCCCTGCACCTCGCGGAGTCATCCCGTGGAGCGAGGAGCGAGGAGCAAGGAGCGAGGAGCGAGGAACGTGGAGCGAGGAGCGATTCGCGAGGAGATTCGCGGAGATTGATTGGAGTTTTGCGCTTCGGGCAAAGGTATGATCTTGGGGATCCTTGGGGATGATCTAGCTACTTTTATTAGGGTGTTTATCAAGTTTTTAGATCAATTGGAGGCGCTGGTTTGAAGTAATTTGGGTTAGATCTAAACTTGTCCACGTTTCTGTTTTCGGGCAGATTGAGCAGTCGAACTAGGGTTCGAGTTTCCGTCGATTTAGAATCCGAATCAGACCGTACGGACTTCTAGGAAGTTGTAGATAATTTAATTATCTTTCCGTGGACGTAAAGCACGTTAATTTCCGATCAGCCGTTTGAAAGTTATGGCTGTTTTACCGAGCGCCTAAAAATCTGTGACGTAACTGGAACAGATTGTGGTAATCTGTAGATTAAACAATTTTAGAGTCCGAATCAGTCTTTCCCTATAACTAGAAAAAGTTGGGAAATTTCCTAAGCTTCGCGACGGTGTACTCGTTTATTCGATTTGGAGTCCCAGAACTCAAGTTATGCTTTTTGCAAGGTTGTTGTCCCGCCGACAGAACCTCTGTTTTTAGGTTTTGCGAGTAGTTGGCAATGTCGGGTTAGATGGGGGCGTGTGTACTGTTTTGAGGTTATGATTGTGAGTGTGTGATGCCAATGTGCAGGTGGTCTGACCCCGCGAGTTCCCTCTTCTTCCCGCCAATCAGGTGCACGTGGATGAGGCAAGTCTGGTGTGATGGATAGCAAGAAGTAGGTTGCATGTTGAAATTAGATGGAATTGCCTACATGATATATGTCCACTTGCCATGTGTTAATGAATGATATGATATGATGAGCATGTTTAACATATTATAATGCCATGTGTTAATATGTGAATTAAATATGATAATTGGCATGGTTGCATGCATGTCATGAGATAGGGCGAGGGAGAAAGTCTTAACTAGTCCGGCAAGGTCGGTGAGAAAGTTATGACTAATCCGGAACGCCATTGAGTAAGTCCTATGTCGTGATTCCATCCACGTGGTGTTTGGAAGCGAGTAGGCACCCTCCATCTTCGGGATGGAAGGGAGGAAAGGGTGCACACCGACGGGTGTGTACTTCCCATACCGGTATGAGGTTCCAGAGGGTCGAGCAATGCATTACATCGCATACAAATTGATGATGATATTGATAAGTATTCATGAATGAGATGTTATACATGCCGAAAGATGTTATTGACTTGTTGTTATGCTTGTTGTCCATTGCAGATGCTTGCTGAGTTTTCGAACTCACCCTTGTGTTTTCTTTTTGTTTTAGGTACCATGAGAACGGCATGCGGAAAGGGGAATAGTCACACTCTCACACGTTGCTTCACCTTAATGTTTCCCAAGTCAATTCATTTAGTTGGATAATAAATTGGCGTGTGATGGACTTTAAATTAAGTCTTAGCTTGGTTATTGAGAGTTCTATTGTTTGTTTGACACTTGGAACTTTAAGAGCTTGATGTTAGTCTTTTATTGTCGTTAAGACTTTATTTATTGCTGTTTAGATCTTTCTCTTATTGCCATATAATGCTATATTGTTGCTGTTTCTTAAATTCATGATAAAACAAAGGAGGTGTCGCCGAAATCTCGGTTTTAGTCTATGCACCTTTGCTGGAATTTGATGTTAAATGTGGTATTTAGATGTTGTTTAGCTTATGTTTGGTAACATTCTGCATAGTAAATGCCGGGTGTTACAATGGTATCGAGCGGTCAGAGGTCCTTGGAATGTGAATTTTCACCGTCATGCTATAGGCTACAACTAAAATGTGATGTGGAATAACTTAGAAACATGGCTTAGGTTCTAACTAAAACCTTGTTATAGGATAGCAACGTTAAAACTTGTAAAAGTGGTATAACTAATCTAAAATCTGACACACTTGGTTGCACAAGAGGATGGGTTTTGGTTCATCAATGCATCGCGCTTGATTATGTGATAAGGAATATGCTTATGATGATGTTTGATCTATGATCTTGATTGTGTGCTTTGGTGTTTGGGTGGTTGTCTGCTCTAAGCACCATGCCGAGGGGTAGAGGCCGTGGACGCCGTGGTCGTGGAGGCCAGGGGCGAGGCTCCCAGGAGTTGAGGAGTCTGCTGCTGAGGGTAGCGCGCTTAATGCTCGTGGGCCACCAGAGGAGCTTCCAACAGGCGGTCGAGGCAGGTGCCCGCCGCCAATGAAGATTTAGTCCAGGCTCGCAGAGGGAGATTCAGAGCTGCGCCAATAGCCATGGCAGCCCTCGCCGTTGTGCCTCCTCGCAGCTGGGCCCCTCGTTGTTGCCTCACTGCACCTGAGCCGAGGATGAGTCTCCTGGAGTGGATGTCCCTCCGCCTTGACACTTTCGACGAGCAGCACGCCGATCCACCCGCAGATTGGCTGCGGTACATGGAGAGGCGCTTTGAGGTCCTAGAGTTGACCTCGGTTCAGAGGACTCGCTTTGTGGCTTTTCACCGAAGGGCCAAGCCGATATCCGGTGGGAGGGGGTTCGCCGCTAGAACCCCGATCTGGGTTCCACCACCGAGGACTTTGTGGCTCGCCTCCGAGCCAAGTTCCACCTGCAGTCTTTCCTTGAGAGGATGGAGCTTACTCGACCACTCTTTCCCAGGGAAAGAGGTCGGTGGCGAGTATGAGAAGGAGTTCAACAACAGGTGCGCTTCAGACTGCCGTGGGCAGCCGACGATCGGGAGAAAGCTAGGAGGTTCCGTGAGGGGCCTCAACCAGAGTTCAGAGTTGTCATGGGGGCGATCGTCCCTCGTGACTTCTGCTCTGTGGTGGAGCAAGCGAAGGGCATGGAGCTCGAGTTGGAGCTCTCCCGACAAGCAGAACCCGGAGGTTCAGGGTTCTCGGCCCAAAGCGGGGCCGTAAGAGGACCTTTGGTGGAGGAGGTGGGTCCTCTCGGCCCCACCTTCAAGAAGTTCAAGGAGGACAGGCTCCTCCTCGTGGGCTAAGATGGGGTCGCCCTTGCCTTCTTCGCGAGCCATTGCTCGCCCCGTGCCCGGCAGGCATGAAGTGCTTCAAGTGCGGTGGCGAGCACCGTGCTTCGTGAGTGTGGTTGGACCGAATTGCAACCACCGCGGGCAAGCCCGGCCATATGGGGCGAAGTCTGGCCGGATGAACCCCTGTAGCATCATCAAGTGGGAGACGGTGCCTTCTCCTCCCACTCCAGCCGGCTTCTAGAGGATCGGTGCACATGATGGTCGCTCCTGCTTCTCGGCCACCCTTTGCGTGGCGCCACCAGCGGGCGTCTTCTGCCCGCAGCCGCCGCTTCCTCCTCGCTGCCTCCTCCGCCCCAACCTTGATGGGGCATCACCGAGTCGGGCTCTTCTCGTCCTGCCGCCACCAGAGTGTACGCTTTGTCGACCGCCGAGTCACCGGCATCCAGAGGTGGTTTCGTGTACTCGCTCAGGATTCCGTTGATGCCTTTGTTCTATTTGATTCCTGAGCATCCTATTCTTTTGTGTCGCTTGAGTTTGCTAGTAGAGCTAAGTTGGGAGTTCAATGGATTTCTCGAGTCCGTGTTAGTCGCTTCTCCTGGGGTTTGATTGCTAGTTCTTTGGTTTGCCCTGGTTGCACCATTGCCATTGATGATGAGGTTTTCTTTGCCAATCTCATGGTGATCCAGCTTGGCTCCTTTTGATGTCATTTTGGGCATGGACCGGCCGTGCATCAAGCATGTGCTAAGATCTCAAGTTGTTTCGAAGACAGCTTGTTTTGCAGCCCTGGCCCGGGAAGAGTTGACCTTTCAGGGTGGTATACCCTCCAGCCTCCGTCTTTGCTTTGACTAGTTTGTTTTCTGGTCGGCGTTTGAGGTCATGGGTTTCTCATGACTTTGTCTGAGAAACCATCTTCCTCGCCTCCCATTGAGGAGATTTCTGTAGTGAAGGAGTTCGTTGATGTGTTCCCCGACGAGTTGCCTGGTCTACCTCCCGTGAGGAATGTGGAGTTTCGTATTGATCTTGCTCCGGCACTCGACCTATTTCTATCTCTCCATACCGCTTGGCTCGACCTTTTCAAGACGAGTTGAAGAAGCGCTTGGAGGATCTGTTGGCCAAAGGCTTCATTCGGCGTAGCATATCGCCATGGGGAGCACCCGCCCTCTTCGCCTCAAGAAGGATGGAAGTTGGCGATGTGCATTGATTATCGTGCTCTTAACCAAGTGATACCAAAAACAAGTATCCTTTGCTCGCATCGAGGATCTGTTTGACCAATCAAGGGAGCAAAGGTGTTCTCCAAAATTGATCTTCATCGGGTATAATCAGATCCGTGAGGGAGCAGACATTGAGAAGACCGCTTTCTCCACTAGGTATGGGCATTATGAATTTAAAGTTATGTCTTTTGGACTAACTAATGCTCCTCGTCTTTATGGAGGCGATGAACAAGATGCTACACAAGTACCTTGATGAGTTTGTGGTAGTGTTCATCGATGACATTCTCGATTTACTCTAAATCGTAAGAGGAGCATGAGCGACACTTGAGGCTTGTGCCGAGTACCGAGGAGAATCAATTCTTTGCTAAGTCGAAAAAGTGCGAGTTCTGGATTTCGTAAGGGTTTTCTTGGCCACATCATCAATCCAGAGGGCATATCTCAGAGATCCTAGCAAAGTCTCAAATAGCTTTTGGATTGGAAGAGGCCTTCCAATGTCAAAGAGGTGCGTAGCTTCCTTGGGTTGGCTGGCTACTATCGGCGTTTTGTGCAGATTTCTCTATCATTGCCAAGCCACTTTCACACCGACTCACAAAGGGATGAAGTTCCAAAGGATCGCAGAGTGTGAGCACAAATCCGCACTTTGAAGGAGAAGTTAGTGGTCGCTCTCGTTCTTACCCTTCCCGAACCAGGGAAGCGCTTCACCTGCTTATTCTCGATGCTTCTGCTGGGACTTGGTTGTGTGCTCATGCAAAATGGCAAGGTGATTGCTTATGCTTCGAGGCAAATGAAAAAGCATGAGCGTAACTATCCCACCCATGATCTTGAGCTAGCCGCCGTGGTGTTTGCATTGAAGATATGGAGGCATTATTTGTACTGGCGAATCTTGTGATATTTTTATCGATCACAAGAGCCTCAAGTACATCTTTACTCGTAAAGATTTGAACTTGAGGCAGAGGAGGTGGCTAGAATTGATAAAGGATTATGACCTCACTATCCAAGATCATCCGGGAAGGCAAATGTGGTGGCTAACGCTCTCGATCGCAAGACAATGCCCCTGTTGTTGATTGTCTTGTTGCTGATTTTGAGCGCTTGGGAGTCTCCCATCGCTTATGGGACCGTGCAAGCTGAAACTCAATTGATTCTTGAGTCGGGCCGATTCTCGAGCTGCAGCGGGAGGCACAAAGAAGATGATCGCTTGCTCCAAAGCAGTGAGGAACGCTGGAGGATGGCAAGTCGAGACTTTACCGTTGATGATGCGGAGTTTTGAGGTTTCAGGGCCGTCAGGCGCGTGCCCAAATCTCAAGTGAAAGAAGACATTCTCGAGAGAAGCTCATCGCACCCGTGACACGGTCCATCCCGAGAGACCAAGATGTACAGGGACTTGAAGAAGAATTTCGTGGAAAAGGATGAGAGTGGATATTGCCAAGTATGTGGCGCCTTGTGGGATTTGCCGTAAGATCAAAGCTGAGCATAAGCGCCCCGCCGGCCTCGCTGCCCTTTGAGGTTCTCGTGTGGCCATGGGATGACATCTCCATGGATTTCGTGGTTGGTCTACCTCGCTCTCCACGAGGAAGGATGCTGTTTGGGTTGTGGTGGACCGCCTCAAAGAAGTCTGCGCATTTCATTCCCATCCGCACGACCAATTCAATGAGCGAGTTGGCTCCCATCTATGTGCGGGAGATTGTGAGATTGCATGGTGTACCCAAGACCATTATCTCTCGATCGGGATGCGAGTTCGTCTCCAAGTTCGGGAGAGTTTGCAGAGTGCTTTGGGTACGCGGCTTTGCCTTAGTACCGCTTTTCACCCTCAGACAGATGGGCGCCTGAGCGCACCATCCAAACTTTGGAGGACATGCTCAGTGGCCTGTGTGATGGCTTGGAAGGGTAGCTGAAGACCATTTGCCCCTTGCGTAGTTTGCTTACAATAACAAATTTACCATTCCAAAGATCCGGCCGCTTCCTTATGAGGTAATCAGATGGTCGGAAGTGCAGATCGCCACTTTGTTGGGATGTCAGGCGAGAGAGCTATTCTTGGACCGGATTGGGTTCAGCAGATCGTTGATCGCGTGTCGGAGGTTCGGCAAAACCTTCTCGCAGCACAGAGCGCATGTAAGAGCTATGCCGATGTGAGGCGGCGAGACTTGGAGTTTGAGGTGGGTGATAGCGCACTTTTGCGAGTATCTCCCACCAAGGGTGTGGTGCGTTTGGCACCAAAGGAAAGCTCACCCAAGGTATGTTGGGCCTTTTCCTATCCTCGCCCGAGTTGGCAAAGTTGGCCTATCACCTAGAGCTACCTAATCCATGCAAGGTGTGCATGATGTGTTCCATGTCTCGATGTTGAGGAAATACTTGCATGATCCGGAGTTGGTGGTTCCATTGGAACCATTAGTGCTTCAAAGAGACCTCACCTTCGAGTCCCGTCCCGTGGAAATTCCGGGACTTCAGAGCGAGTGATGAAGAACAGGACGCTTAAGTTTGTCAAGGTCCTGTGGTCACATCGCATCGAGAGAGAAGCGACTTGGGAGCTGGAATCTCGCATGCGCGAGAGGTATCCCGAGCTGTTCGCCTCGTGTATGTGATGTGAAAATTCGACCTTTTGGTTTTGGCTGGTTTCATGTTGGTGCGTTTAGATTCGAGGTCTAATCCTGTTGAAGGGGAAGAATGTGACACTCCTGAGTGTCGTATCCTTAATTTTTGAGCATGATAAGGTTAAATACAGTATGAGATGTGGAAATAAGGTTAAGATCATAAGGATCGGGGTTAATAACGCTTCCTGGCCGCTTCCGGCCGTTTTGGGTTTTGGGCCTTCCCGGGAGTTTTGGGCCTTGGTGGGCTTTGGTGGGATGGATTAGGACTCGTAACGGACTAGGATTGGGTTGAGGGCTGTTAAAAGGGGCTCCCCTGCCCCCTTGCGCCCCATCTCAGCCCCTTGCGCCCCACCTCCCTCTTGCGCCTCTCTCCTCCCCTCCCCTCCCTAAGCCCTAGCCCCCATAACCGTGCGCATCCCCTCCCTTTCCTCCACCTCCACACCACCTCCCTCCACCCCTTGCTGCCCTAGGGTGGTCTCCCCACCCTGCACCTCGCGGAGTCATCCCGTGGAGCGAGGAGCGAGGAGCAAGGAGCGAGGAGCGAGGAACGTGGAGCGAGGAGCGATTCGCGAGGAGATTCGCGGAGATTGATTGGAGTTTTGGCGCTGGGCAAAGGTATGATCTTGGGGATCCTTGGGGATGATCTAGGTACTGTTATTAGGTGTTTATCAAGTTTTTAGATCAATTGGAGGCGCTGGTTTGAAGTAATTTGGGTTAGATCTAAACTTGTCCACGTTTCTGTTTTCGGGCAGATTGAGCAGTCGAACTAGGGTTCGAGTTTCCGTCGATTTAGAATCCGAATCAGACCGTACGGACTTCTAGGAAGTTGTAGATAATTTAATTATCTTTCCGTGGACGTAAAGCACGTTAATTTC
The DNA here is from genome assembly GCA_036346355.1 of Rhipidocladum racemiflorum. NCBI lineage: Eukaryota > Viridiplantae > Streptophyta > Magnoliopsida > Poales > Poaceae > Rhipidocladum > Rhipidocladum racemiflorum. Next base: position 39,975,239 of record CM070578.1, read on the forward strand.
CGATCAGTCGTTTGAAAGTTATGGCTGTTTTACCGAGCGCCTAAAAATCTGTGACGTAACTGGAACAGATTGTGGTAATCTGTAGATTAAACAATTTTAGAGTCCGAATCAGTCTTTCCCTATAACTAGAAAAAGTTGGGAAATTTCCTAAGCTTCGCGACGGTGTACTCGTTTATTCGATTTGGAGTCCCAGAACTCAAGTTATGCTTTTTGTAAGGTTGCTGTCCCGCCGACAGAACCTCTGTTTTTAGGTTTTGCGAGTAGTTGGCAATGTCGGGTTAGATGGGGCGTGTGTACTGTTTTGAGGTTATGATTGTGAGTGTGTGATGCCTATGTGCAGGTGGTGTGACCCTGAGTTCCCTCTTCTTCCCGCCAATCCGCTGCACGTGGTTGAGGCAAGTGTGTTGTGATGGATAGCAAGTTGTAGGTTGCATGTTGAAATTAGATGGAATTGCCTACATGATATATGTCCACTTGCCATGTGTTAATGAATGATATGATATGATGAGCATGTTTAACATATTATGATGCCATGTGTTAATATGTGAATTAAATATGATAATTGGCATGGTTGCATGCATGTCATGAGATAGGGCGAGGGCGGTGAGAAAGTCTTAACTAGTCCGGCAAGGTCGGTGAGAAAGTTATGACTAATCCGGAACGCCATTGAGTAAGTCCTATGTCGTGATTCCATCCACGTGGTTTTTGGAAGCGAGTTTGCACCATCCATCTTCTGGATGTAAGGGAGGAAAGGGTGCACACCGACTGGTGTGTTCTTCCCTTACGTGTAGGAGGTTCCAGAGGTACATGAGCAATTCATTACATCGCATACAAATTGATTATGATATTGATAAGTATTCATGAATGAGATGTTATACATGCTGAAAGATGTTATTGACTTGTTGTTATGCTTGTTGTCCATTGCGGTATGCTTGCTGAGTTTTCGAACTCACCCTTGTGTTTTCTTGTTGTTTTAGGTACCATGAGAACGGCATGCGGGAAAGGGAATAGTCACACTCTCACACGTTGCTTCACCTTAATGTTTCCCCAAGTCAATTCATTTAGTTGGATAATAAATTGCGTGTGATGGCCTTTAAATTAAGTCTTAGCTTGGTTAATGAGAGTTCTATTGTTTGTTTGACACTTGGAACTTTAAGAGCTTGATGTTAGTCTTTTATTGTCGTTAAGACTTTATTTATTGCTGTTTAGATGTTTCTCTTATTGCCATATAATGCTATATTGTTGCTGTTTCTTAAATTCATGATAAAACAAAGGAGGTGCTGCCGAAATCTCGGTTTTTAGTCTATGCACCTTTGCTGGAATTTGATGTTAAATGTGGTATTTAGATGTTGTTTAGCTTATGTTTGGTAACATTCAGGCATAGTAAATGCTGGGGTGTTACATGGACCTTAAGAAGGAGGAGTTCAGAGCACTGAAGCAAGGTAATCAGCCAGTGGCCGACTACCTGAACAAGTTCACACAGCTAGCACGCTACGCACCTGAGGATGTAGCGACAGATAAATCCAGGATACCTCGCTTTTATGAAGGGACTTAACTCGGGATTGCAAGTAGGGTTGATCACCCACACCTTTCCAGATTTCCAAGAATTGGTGAATAAGGCGCTTATTCTTGAGGACAAGCGCAAGGAACTGGATGAGAACAGGAAGCGCAGGATGCAACAGCAAGGATCACGCCAGGAACGCATAGCGGCGCTTGAGAGTTGCACCAAATCAAATCTTCAGATTCCAACCACGAATCGCGACAAGGACACCATCCCCGCACCAAGACTCGCCAATCGTAACTACCAAACTGACCCCACTTCGCTAGAAACGCTACCCCTGTGCAAATGGCAAGCGAACAAAGTGAGACGTTACAATAACCGCAACGAGCCGTGACACTTTGCCAACAGCTTGTCCAAAGAAGACAGCAGGAGCGACCCGATTCGCTTCAACCTAGGAACCACCCCGGCTAGGACGCCAAAGACCAGGAGCCACACCCTGCATCGCGGGTGAGAGGCCGAGTCAACCATGTCACCGAGATGCAACTGCGAATGCTCTGACGGCGTCGTCTTTGGGTAAGTTACTTGTTAACTCGATTACACCTGCTTGATTTTGTTTGACTCTGGAGCTTCGCATTCGTTTGTTTCGCAAGGCTTTGCTGCTAGAAATGACTTGAGAGTTGCAAGACTTAAGTGCATGCTTTTAGTTCAAACCCCTGGTTCCGAACTCCGAACGGAAGTAGGATGTTCCGGGGTGAGAATACTAATAGATGGAATAGAGTTCCTAGCAAACCTTATAATTTTGGAGACCCAGACCTTAGATGTTATATTGGGAATGGATTGGTTATCCAAGCACAAGGCTGTATTGGATTGTGGACGAAGGACTATCTCAGTTGAGAGCCCGTGTGGGAAGAAAGTGGAATTTCAAGCCACTGCGGTTAGAGATGGACAGTTGATGGTTAACAGTACCAAGGCAATCAGCATAGAGGATGTCCCAGTAGTGAATGAGTACCCCGATGTTTTTCCCGAAGATCTACCTGGTATGCCGCCAGACAGGGACATAGAGTTTGTGATAGAGCTTGTACCGGGTACAGCACCGATAGCAAAGAGACCCTATCGGATGTCTACCGAGGAGTTGGTAGAAATGAAGAAACAGCTAGAAGAGTTAATGGAGAAAGGATTTATCAGACCGAGTTCGTCGCCGTGGGGAGCACCAGTTTTGTTTGTCAAGAAGAAGGACGGGAGTTTCAGGATGTGCATTGACTACCGTGCACTCAATGAAGTCACCGTAAAGAATAAGTATCCGCTACCCAGGATTGATGATTTGTTTGATCAGTTAAGAGGAGCCGGAGTTTTCTCCAAGATTGATCTGAGATCGGGATACCATCAGTTGAAGATCCGATCAGAGGATATTCCGAAGATCGCATTCTCGCCAAGATATGGACATTACGAGTTTACGCTATGTCCTTTGGATCGATTTAATGCGCCAAATTATTTCATGAATATGATGAATAAGGTGTTCATGGAATATTTGGACAAGTTTGTCGTCGTGTTCATAGACGATATCCTAATCTACTCCAAGACAGAGGATGAACATGCCGAACACTTAAGGCGAGTTTTGGAAAAGCTGAGGAAACAGCAACTTTTCGCCAAGTTCAGCAAGTGTGATTTTTGGAAGGACAAGGTGGAGTTTCTTGGACATGTAATGACCGCAGAAGGAGTCGCCGTAGATCCAAGCAAAGTAGAAGCTGTGTTACATTGGGAGCACCAAGACTGTGACCAGATTCGAGTTTCTTGGAATGGCGGGATACTACCGCCGCTTTCATTGAAGGCTCTCGACAATTGCGAAACCTCTTACGCAATTGCTGAAGAAGGAAAAGAAGTTTGCATGGACGCCTTGAGAATGTGAGAAAGGATTTCAGAGTCAAGAAGCGATTGACATCAAGACCGTGTTAGTTCTACCGGATGTTGCTCAAAGCTTCGATATTTATTGTGACGACGCGCCAAGGACTTGGATGTGTCTTTGTCTGACGAGGAATGGAAAGGTCGCCGCTTATGCATCAAGGCGCTTGAGGCCGCATGAGGAAAATTATCCGACACATGACCTAGAGTTAGCTGCCGTAGTGCATGCTTTGAAGATATGGCGCTACTATCTCGATTGGAAACAGATGTGAAGTATATACGGATCATAAGAGCCTTAAGTACATATTCACCCTACCGGATCTGAATATGAGGCGAGAGGAGATGGTTAGAGTTGATCAAGGACTATAATGTTGGAATCCATTACCATCCCTGAAGGCCAACGTAGTAGCCGATGCTCGAGTCGGAAAAGCCATCACCGTGAGTACGTTGCTAGCCACAAGTCGGGATGAGTTATGTGAGGATTTTCGTAAGATGAAGATTGAGGTAGTACCTAGCGGATTCTTGGCCGCATTAGAAGTAAAGCCTACCCTAGAGAATCGATCCAGAAGGACGTAGGATGATGACAAGATCCGCGAGGATTAAGTCCGCTAAGGAGGAGGGCAAGGCAGAGGACTTCAAGTTGGATGAGCAAGGCACGTTGTGGATGAAGGATCGTATTTGTGTGCCTAACATGAAAGGAGTTAAAGCAACTGATTCGAAGAAGCCCATGACTCTAAGTATTCAATTCATCACTGAAGCGCCAAGATGTATCAGATCTCAAGGAGAGATTCGGTGGCCGAGCATGAAACGTGAAGTTGCCGAGCATGTTGCATTGTGCGACGTATGCCGTAGAGTCAAGGCAATGCATCGTGAGACCAGCAGGATTGCTACATTACCAAGATACCTGAGTGGAAGTGGGAGGAAATCGGAATGGATTTCATTACGGTTTGTCAAGACTCAAGGAGGTTATGACTCCATATGGGTTATAGTGGATCGCTTGACCAAAGTAGCCCATTTTATCCCCGTGAAGACCACCTACCGGGAGATAAGTTAGCGAGTTGTACATGATCGAGGATTGTCTGCTTGCACGGAGTGCCAAAGAGGATTGTATCAGACGAGAGGTACCCAATTTACCTCAAGGTTCTCGAATAAGTTGCATGAAGCCATGGGAACCCGTTTAAACTTCAAGATGACTTATCATCCACAGACGGATGGACAGACCGAAAGAGTCAACCAGATTCGGAGGATAGGTTGAGAGCTTGTGCATTGGCTTATGCTACCTCTTGGGATAAGAGTTTGCCGTATGCCGAGTTCGATTACAACAATAGTTATCAGGCTAGTTTACGATGTCACCTTTCGAGGCATCAGATGGTCGACTCGCTTCGGACGCCATTGAATTGGAATGAGACGGCCAGCGCCGTGTCTTTGGGCCTGATATTCTTCAAGAGGTCAAGAGCGATTGCCGTGATTAGGGAAAGGTTGAAGATAGCCCAATCTCGGCTGTAAGAGTTATGCCGACAATCGTCGTCGAGACTTGAGTTTTGAACCGAAGACTTTGTTTACCTCGTGAGTTACGCCTCGTGGGAGTTAAGAGGTTCCATGCCAAAGGGAAACTCGCACCCTGCTATGTTGGACCATTTAAGATTTTGAGCCGCAGAGGCGGTTGCTTACCACCGGAGTTGCCACGCAGTTAGCAGAGTACATGACGTATTCCATGTGTCCCGATTGAAGAAATGTCTCCGAAGTTCCCGAGGAATGTACATCGCTAGAGTCAATCGAGTTGCAAGAGGACTTGACTTATAAGGAACATCCTGTGAGGATTCTGGACACAATGGATCGAGAAACTAGAAACAAGTCAACCCGTTTCTGTAGAGTTCAGTGGAGCAACCATGAAGAAAGTGAAGCGACTTGGGAGCGCGAAGAGGATTTGAAGAAAGAATTTCCAAACCTATTCCTTTAGTAAGCCCTGAATCTCGGGGACGAGATTCTATTAAGGGGGGGAGGTTTGTAACACCCCAAAATTTTGCTTTTCTTAAATTCATGTGTGATTTGGCACTTTGGTGAATTTTTGGAATTTTCTGGAATTTATTTGGATTTATTTGGAATTTATTTGAATTTATTCCCTTTTGAAATAATTAAAGAATTTAATTTTGCAAATAAAATTTGCTGGAAATATTTTATTTGAGTCCAAAATGATCTAAAGTATTTTCCAGAATTTTTCCGAATTTTTCTCGAGTCATTTGCTATTTTTAATGAATTAAATGAATTATCGGAATTATTTTAATTATTAAATCGCTGGAAAATCCAACTCGGGTCAAGTATCGTTTCATCCGATCGAAGTCGGACTCGAGTCCGACCCGAGCCAGTTGACTCGACCGAACCAACTTGAAAACCTAATTGATCCCAACCGTTGGATCAAGATCCAACGGCCGAGATCCGCCCGTACCGGTTCGAGCCGCGTCCGACCCGGACCCGATCGCGCTGCGGCGATTGTGGCCGTTGATCGTGACGCTGCGGACGGCTGGGATTGCGCTGCCTTCCGTGGACCGAGCTGGACTCCGCCGCCGCGTAGCCGCCGTGACCGATTAGGTTTCCGCTTTGTGCACGCCTGCCGAGGCCATTTAAGGCGTGGGTTATCGCCCGAGGATCGCCGTTCGTGTGCGCGCCTATTGCCCTAAGTTCCAACGCCCACGCCGCCGTCGCCTCGCGATTTCTCGCCGGAGTTTGGGGAGTGCCGCCGTGGTTTTTCTTCGTTTAAGCGCCGTTCGTCATCCTCCGCCGCCTTCAAGCTCGGATCGAGAACCTTGCGTCGAGGCGCACCTCTACCGGTGCACTCACTTGGCCGGAGACGCCCAAGCGCCGTTAGGGTGGTCGCTGCCTCGGCCGGCAGCCGCAACGCCGCCGCGAGCCATCGCCGTCCTGGCGAAGCTCGGCACCGTTGGATCGAGATCCAACGCGACGAGGCGAGGCCACGTCGCCAAGTTCGCTTTCCGTTCTTGATTAGGTTTCAACCGTTAGATTTAGATCGTACGGTCGTGGTTAGTTGTGTTGTAGCTTTAGGGTTAGATCTGGACCGTCCGATCTAGATCGAACGGCCCGGATCAACCGTGTAGTTTTGAACGAGAGGTCTAGATCCAATCTGGACCGTTGATTTTCAAATCAACGGCCGAGATTGTGCTACGTGTGCTCAGCCGCGCCCACGCGCGTGGGGAGCGTGTCTCTGACACGCGGGACCCGCGAGTCAGAGGGCCCACGTGTCGACCACGCCACGCAGCGTCGTGAAACCCAGCCACCGCGGTGGGGCCCACATGTCAGTGAGACGTAGAGTCGTGGACCGAGTCCACCGTGGACCCGAGCCAAGCGTGGACCGAGTCCATGGACCGGCTGACGTCAGCCAGCCAATCAGAGGCTGACACGTGTCCATGCTGACGCAATAATTAATTTCCGAAAAAAAGAAAATGATTTATTAATTCGAATAATGATTTCAAATTTAGATTCAAACTTCAAACGCTTATAACTTTTGCGTTTCAACTCCGATTTGAGCGATTCGAATTTCTAAATTTGTATAAAATTGAGATCTACCTAAATATGAATTTTATTTAATTTTTGGACTAAAGTTTTTCTCTGTAATATTATTTAATTGATTATTTAAACTTTAATAAATCATAACTTTTATGCTTTAACTCCAAATTTGATTTATTCCAGTTTCTAAAAATCCAGAAAATTACGCTCTCTCTGTTTATGGATTTTATTTGGAGTTTTGGGATGTTTTTGCCTATTGTTTATTGGGTATTTGCTATTTGCACGCTTTACGAGTAGACGTTGAAGTGCCGGAAGGATTCGAGGGAGAAGTGTTGACTCAGGATCCAACTCAAGACCAAGAGCAAGTACTTTTGAAGGCAAGTTGTGCTTTGACCATGTTGATCGTATTTGAAATCTATTTTGATTTAAACTATTGCATGCTAGTTTAATTAGAAAGATACTTTGTTTAAACATGGGGTTAGATAAATACCAATTTGCTTTATGACACCTTGATTATCTAAGTATGTGCCATGATCCTCGTCACCCTAGTTGTGGTTTACTAGTTGGACATTATTAAATTGCCAACATGGGTTTAGACCGTTGTAGTATGTCGCTTAGACTCGCTACGTGCTCATGACATGATTTTGGACAATCAAATGATAATATGGACTTAATGATATATTGAACCTGTTTTGGAAAAGTATCATGTGATGTTGGCGACACGTGGTGCATGGTAATCAATCGGGTTTGATAAACGCTTTCGGCCGGGGCATGTGGCAAGAGTAATCAGGTGGGCCGGTTGTGGCATTGGGAGTGTTGATTTGGTTTTTCGGGTAGTCTTGCCCTGGTCACTCTAAGGACTTAACCTTGCAAGCCTTTGAACTGGTCATACTTGCAACCACATGGTGGAATGGGACGGCCCTAGTTGACTAAGTCGCTAAGGACTCACTTGTGGAGCCTCAGGGTGTCGCTACACCGTTTGTGTGATTGTACGGGGAGCGTATCGTGGTCGTGGCCGATACCCATCTAACGGTGTGTTGGTCCCATACTTCGCCTTGGCTAAGGGAAGGGATGGTGTAGAGCACGAACCGAGAGGACCACCTGTGTTGTTTGAGGCTTCCGAAAGGCTTTGTTATGATCGCTCATTCGCATACTTTTGTATGGCGATTCACTACCGACGTGGTGAGTGGATTGTATCTTGTGGGTAAAGTGCATAACCTCTGCAGAGTGTAGAATCTATTTGAATAGCCGAGTCCACGATGATCGACAATGCTCGGGAATTACGATCAAGGGTTAGACTTTCTGAAAATAACTTGGATTTGAAAAGTTGGGTTGGTTTAATAATGAAGGTGATGGAAATGTGGTTTAGGATGGGGCAAATGTTTATCAAATTTCCTGAAAAGTTATTTATGCTTTACTTATTTCTACTGCTTTGAATCTACTTTTATTACTTGTCAAAAGTCACATCGCAAATATACCTCGAGCTATTCCTTTGTACCAAGCCATGCATATAGTATATTAGCTTGCATTCTGTGCATGACTTGTTGAGTACCAAGTACTCACCCTTGCCTCAACACAATACCAGTTGAAGAGGAGACTACGCCAGCTCGGAAGAGGAGTTCCAAGAGGACCCGTCTACTTAGGGATGCGAGCCCGGTCGATTGCACTGTGGTATACTTGGATGGCGCCACTAAGTTTATTTGATTTTTCCGCCGTTATTTCTCTTTCAATAAGTTTTGCCTTGCAAGGCATATCTTTGTACCTTGGCCATACGGTCGAGTAACCCGTTGATTATTTAAATAAGGTACTTTGATAGTATCGTTTGGTATGATTGTGATATATACCGATGTCAAGATCGCGGTGCACTAAGCGCGTTCTGGACTAGTGTGGATACACAGAGGGTCCGGATTTGCAAATTCGGGGTCCCGGCGAAACCAAGCCGCGCGGCGAGGTGCTAGCACACCCGCACGGCGTTCTCGCCAGATGCGTGTGGATATCGCTGAGGCGCGTTGCCATCCGTGGGACGCCGCTTTCGTTGGATCTCCGACGACTTTCATCGGCGACCACGCTGACGAGGTCGGCGACCACGCCGGACGCAGGTCGGCGACCACGCGGACGAGATCGGCGACCACGCCGACGCAGGTCGGCGACCACGCGGACGAGATCGGCGACCACTCGGACGAGGTCGGCGACCACTCGGACGAGATCGGCGACCACTCGGACGAGGACGGCAACAACTCGGTGGAGATCGGTGCCGATCGGGAGGTGATCAACTACTTCCTCAACGCGCGTGAATCTGCTTCCGCTGCATCTGCGCGACAAGGGTAACGATCTGTGATCCTTTACTTCCATGTGATCTTGGGTGTTCGTGGTAGAAATTTTGATTTTATGCTCGCGTAGCCTACCCATAACCCAACATCTATGTGCAGGTGGTGTGATCCCGGGAGTGCCCTCATCCTCTCGCCAATCCGTCGCCCGCGGTTAAGGCAAGTGTATTGGAATGGGTAGTGTGTTGTATGTTGCTTGTCTTGATTAGATGCAAATTGTTTTCATGATATGCTATCTTGCCATGACTAGTGTTTGCCCATTATATGATGAAAATGGTATGTTATGATGCTATGCAATGATTAATTGTTTATGTTTATGGCATATGTTGCATACATGGCGTGAGAATTGGCCCGGTCGGTGAGAACGTCATAACTAGTCCGGTAAGGTCGGTGAGAAAGTTATGACTAATCCGGAGCGCCATTGAGTAAGACCTACCTTGTGATTCCATCCACGTGGTGAGTGGAAGCGAGGAGTAGGCACCCTCCATCTACGGGATGGAAGGGGAAAGAGGGTGCACGCCGACGGGTGTGCACTCGGCAATACCGGTATGTGCTTTGAGGAGACATGTGCATTGCATTGCATACATGATGATGATGATGATGAAATGAGTACAAAGAGAATTGAGACATGAATATGATGTTGTATGTGAAATTATGACTTGATCATGATGTTAAGTATGGTATGTAGTGATGTTGGCATTGAATTGTCCTTTTCAGTCCATTGCAATATACTTGCTGAGTGATGAACTCACGCTTGTGTTTTTGTTGTATTTAGGTACCTTGACACCGGCATGCGGGAAAGGGGCTTAGAGGCACTTCATCACATAATTTCCACACAATTAGACAATGCTTACTTTTCGGAGTTGTGATCATGGTTTAGCGTGATGAAACTAGGATTATGATTTGTTCGTGTGCTTGATTACATCCTTTACTTCGTATTAGTTCATGAAGTGGTTAAATTCATTATGCTAGACTTAAATTGCCGCTATATTACCTGTTATTGTTGCTTTGGATGTTTTCCATTATGATATATCATGAGTTATTGTGTTGTTGCTCCGAACTATGGAAAAACAAAGGAGATGCTGCCGAAATTTTCGGTTTTAGCATATGCGCCTTTGCTGAAATTTATCTTAATTTGTGGTATTTAGATGTTGATTAGTCTATGTTTGGTAACATTCAGGCATATTAGATGCCGGGGTGTTACAAATAACATAACGAATGATATCTAAAACATGAATAACAGGAGTTATAGCATTATTTCAAGTCCAGAATATAAACTAATACGTTTCATGAATCAATACGAAGGGAACAATAAAACTAAGCACACAACATAGCATAATTCAAGTTTAGCGCAATGAAATAACCATCACAACTACGAGTGAGAGTGTGTAGTTGTCTAGATGAATGAAATTAAGTGGAGACGTGATGCTAACTCCCTTTCCCGTATGCCGAATCATGGCACCTAAAAAAACATCATAAAACAACAAGCGTGAGTTCATCACTCAGCAAAGTGTATTGCAATGGACTAAACTGTAGGATCGAAAGACACGAATATAGCAATCAGAGGGGGTGAATGATTGTGCGGAAGCTAAAACCAAATTCTTGATCTACTAAAAGTTCACCCCAAAACAGAACCAAATAATTGCCTCGTATTCGACAAAAATAGAATAATAGAGGTTCGGTAAAATGCGAATTCCTGGAGATCCAACCGTCGGAACGATCTGAAATTTGGACACAAGGAACTAGATTCCAATACGAATCGAACCCAAAAAGAATCATCCTGATCGGACTTACGGATCAGAAGTTATGACCTTTGCAAGCTTGCTGTGACAGAAGATGACGAGAATAGATCTAACTAGAATTGTAGCTCGCCGAAAGATTTGAAGAACTTGATCTTTATTTCTCCTTTCTTTTGTCTAAAGTACTACAAACAAAAGAGTACAACCCTAAAGCTTGCTCAAAGCTTGATGCCCTTCAACAGGAGACAACCCCTCCTATTTAAAGGAGCAAAACACAAGGAGTCATGAATACAATTCCTACTCCTAATCCTAAAAGGTGTCCCACTCCTAATCATAGAAAGAGTATGTATTCAACACAACTCCTCTTGGCCAAACCTGGCCGAGTACAACTCTTGCACACGTATGGCAACCCTACCATACTCACGTGACTAACACTTTGCACGCGAATGACCTCCTGCCATTCTCACGTGACTAACAATTCTTCATGTGCACCATTCTCTTAGCCCGAACGTCCCGCATGACATCCTTGACCACCAAGACCTCAGTTCCCCCTGAACCTAGTCCCGAACCTCAGTTCCTCCATGAACCTAGTTCCAGTCCCGTCATCGACCACATTCTCCCTCGAGCAATACCTGCACATGAACAAACCACAAAACGATTCCGAGCACAAATCCGCGACTTGACTCACATTAAACCATGCAACCACTCACAGGAGTGCATTGCATTAAATATTCTAAGAACACGATTGCAAAACACGAACCAAAACCTTTGCAAAAATCAAAAAGCTTTTCAAATAATCAAACTGATTTCAAATCTTTTCAAATAAAGAAAACAAAAAATAAATCTTGTTGAAATATCAAACTGGTTTCAAATCTTTTTTAAATTCTCGTCATCAAAATCAAATGGATCAAAAATAACGATCCTTTAATCTCCCCCTTGATGAGTAATTTGACAAAACACAATATAAGATTTGACAAGAGATTGAGCAAGAACCAAAAGACCAAAAAATCCTAATTCAAAAATCTCCTTGACTTGTTCTCCCCCTTTTTGACAAAATAGTAATCAAGATCTCAAAACTCCCCCTTAATGAATGCAGTATCTCAAGCTTTGAAGTATATTCAAGGTATATAATAAAAGTAAAGCATTTGGAGAGTTTTTAGGAGAACTTTCTCATTTTGTATCAATTTATCCAATGAGAAAGCAAATTGTGAGAATATGGAGGCTCTAACACATAGAATAGTTATTTCATAAGCAAATTAGAGCAAACAAGTAAAATGTCATAAATTGATTTTGCCAAAGCGAAAAAGAAATCTATCATGAGCATAGAGAGACTTTCAAATTCACTAATATTTGTCTCAAGCCTTTTTCAACCATTTGAATTTCCTTTTTCTCTTTTAGCAAGTTTGACAATTTTGCTTTGTGATCAACAGGGATGACAAGTAACTGCACGCTAGCCCATACTTGTGTATGAGTAGGTAGTTCTTTCTTGTATCTTTGTCAGTTTAATTTGGCAAGTGGCTTCACATTTGTAACACCCCGGCATTTACTATGCCTGAATGTTACCGAACACAAGCTAAACAACAACTAAATACCACATTTAACATAAAATTCCAGCAAAGGTGCATAGGCTAAAAACCGAGATTTCAAAGACCTCCTTTGTTTTATCATGAATTTAAGGAACAGCAACAATATAGCATTATATGGCAATAAGAGAAACATCTAAAACAGCAATAAATAAAGTCTTAACGACAATAAGAGACTAACATTAAGCTCTTAAGGTTCCAAGTGTCAAACAAACAATAGAACTCTCATTAACCAAGCTAAGACTTAATTTTAAAGACCATCACACGCAATTTATTATCAAACTAAATGAATTGACTTGGGGAAACATTAAGGTGAAGCAACGTGTGAGCGTGACTATTCCCCTTTCCCGCATGCCGTTCTCATGGTACCTAAAACAACAAGAAAACACAAGGGTGAGTTCGAAAACTCAGCAAGCATACTGCAATGGACAACAAGCATAACAACATGGCAATAACATCTTCCATCATGTATATCATCTCATTCATGATTACTTATCAATATCATCATCAATTTGTATGCAGTAATGCAATGCTCCTGACCCTCCGAACCTCATACCGGTATGGGAAGTACACACCCGTCGGTGTGCACCCTTTCCTCCCTTCCATCCCGAAGATGGAGGGTGCCTACTCGCTTCCAAACACCACGTGGATGGAATCACGACATAGGATTTACTCAATGGCGTTCCGGATTAGTCATAACTTTCTCACCGACCTTGCCGGACTAGTTAAGACTTTCTCACCGCCCTCGCCCTATCTCATGACATGCATGCAACCATGCCAATTATCATATTTAATTCACATATTAACCCATGGCATCATAATATGTTAAACATGCTCATCATATCATATCATTCATTAACACATGGCAAGTGGACATATATCATGTAAACAATTCCATCTAATCTCAACATGCAACCTACAACTCGCTATCCATCACAACACACTTGCCTCAAACACGTGCAACGGATTGGCGGGAAGAAGAGGGCACTTCCGGGGTCACACCACCAGCACATAGGCATCACACACTCACAATCATAGCCTCCAAACAGTACACAAACCCCCATCTAACCCGACATTGCCAACTACTCGCAAAACCTAAAAACAGAGGTTCTGTCCCGGCGGGACAGCAGCCTTGCAAAAGGCATAACTTGAGTTCTGGGACACCGAATGAATTAAACGAGTACACCCTCGCGTAGCCTAGGAAATTTCCCAACTTTCTCTAGGTATAAGGAAAGTCTGATTCGGCCTCTAAAGTTGTTTAATCTACAGATTACCGAGATCTGTTCCAATTACGTCACAGATTTTTAGGCGCTCGGTAAAACAGCCATAACTTTCAAACGGCTGATCGGAATTTAACGTGCTTTACGGCCATGGAAAGATAATTAAATTATCTACAACTTCCTATAAGTCCGTACGGTCTGATTCGGATTCTAAATCGACGGAAACTCGAACCCTAGTTCGACTGCTCAATCTGCCCGAAAACAGAAACGTGGACAAGTTTAGATCTAACCCAAATTACTTCAAACCAACGCATCCAATTGATCTAAAACCTTCATAAACATCCTAATAACAGCACCTAAATCAAATCCAAGGATCCCCATGTTCATACCTTTGCCTGAAGCACAAAACTCCAATCAATCTCCGCGGATCTCCTCGCGAATCGCTCCTCGCTCCACGTTCCTCGCTCCTCGCTCCTCGCTCCTCGGTCCACGGGATGGATCCACGAGGTGCAGGGGTGGGGAGGCCACCCTAGGGCAGCAAGGGGTGGAGGGGAGGTGGTGTGGAGGTGGAGGAAGGGGAGGGGGCGCACGGCTTAGGGAGGGGCGGCTAGGGCTTAGGGGAGGGGGAGGGAGGAGAGGTGGAGGGAGGGGGGCGCATAGGGCTGGGGTTTGGGGCGCACAAGGGGCAGGGGGAGCCCCTTTTACCAGCCCCCACACCCTGCCTTAGTCCAATAAGAGTCCCTCTCAATCCCTCCAAAGCCCACCAAGGCCCAAAACTCCCCCGGGAAGGCCCAAAACCCCGAAAACGGCCCGGAAACGGCCCGGAAAAGCTATTAACCTCCAATTCCTATGGTTTTAACCTTATTTCCACATCTCATAATGTTTATATCCTCATCATGCTCAATAATTAAGGATACGACACTCCGTGGTGTCACATTCTTCCCCCCTTCCACAGGATTCGACCTCGAATCTAAACGCACCAACACGAAAACCCAGCAAAACCAAAAGGTCGAATTTTCACATCACATACCTGAGGCGAACAGCTCGGGATACTTCTCGCGCATGCGAGATTCCAGCTCCCAAGTCGCTTCTCTCTCGGTCTGATGTGACCACAGGACCTTGACAAACTTAAGCGTCCTGTTCTTCATCACTCGCTCTGAAGTCCCTAGAATTTCCACAGGACGGGACTCGAAGGTGAGGTCCTGCTGAAGCACTAATGGTTCCAATGGAACCACCAACTCCGGATCATGCAAGTATTTCTTCAACATCGAGACATGGAACACATTATGCACACCTTGCATGGATTCCGGTAGCTCTAGGCGATAGGCCAACCTGCCAACTCGGGCGAGGATAGGAAAAGGCCCAACATACCTTGGACTGAGCTTTCCTTTCGTGCCAAAACGCACCACACCCTTGGTGGGAGATACTCGCAAGAGTACGCTATCACCCACCTCAAACTCCAAGTCTCGCCGCCTCACATCGGCATAGCTTTTCTGCATGCTTCTGTCTTTGCGAGAAGGTTCTCCGAACCTCCGACACGCGATCAACAATCTGCTGCACCCAATCCGGTCCAAGAATAGCTCTCGCCCACGGCATCCCAACAGAGTGGCGATCTACACTTCCGGCCATACAAGACCTCATAAGGAGCAGGCCAGGATCTTTGGAATGATAGCTGTTATTGTAAGCAAACTCTGCAAGGGGCAAATGGTCTTCCCAGCTACCCTTCCAAGCCATCACACAGGCCCTGAGCATGTCCTCCAAAGTTTGGATGGTACGCTCAGACTGCCCATCTGTCTGAGGGTGAAAAGCGGTACTAAGGCGAAGGTGTGTACCCAAAGCACTCTGCAAACTCTCCCAGAACTTTGAGACGAACTTCGCATCCCGATCAGAGATAATGGTCTTGGGTACACCATGCAATCTCACAATCTCCCGCACATAGATGGGAGCCAACTCGCTCGCTGAATTGGTCGTGCGGATGGGAATGAAATGCACAGACTTGCTGAGACGGTCCACCACAACCCAAACAGCATCCTTCCCTCGAGGAGTACGAGGTAAGCCGACCACAAAATCCATAGAGATGTCATCCCATGGCCACACAGGAATCTCCAAAGGTCAGAATAAAGCCGGGCCGACGCTTTATGCTCAGCTTTGATCTTCCGGCAAATCCCACAAGACGCCACATACTTGGCAATATCCACTCTCATCCTTTTCCACCGTAAATTCTTCTTCAAGTCCTCAGCACATCTTGGTCTCCCCAGGATGGACCGTGTACGGGGTGCGATGAGCTTCTTTCAGGATGTCTTCTTTCACTTGAGATTTCTGGGGCACGCACAGACGGCCCTGAAACCTCAAAGCTCCCGCATCATCAACAGTAAAGTCTCCAGACTTGCCATCCTCAAGGCGTTTCCTCACTTGCCGGAGCAAACGATCATGCTGCTGTGCCTCTCGCACACGCTCAGGAATCGCTGACTCAAGAATCATTTGAGTTTCAGCCTGCACGGTCCCCGCAAAGCAGTAGGAGACTCCCAAACGCTCAAAATCAGCAACAAGACAATCAACAACAGGGGGCATTGTCTTGCGACTAAGAGCATCGGCCACCACATTTGCCTTCCCCGGATGATACTGGATAGTGAGGTCATAATCCTTTATCAACTCTAGCCACCTCCTCTGCCTCAAGTTCAAATCTTTTACGAGTAAAGATGTACTTGAGGCTCTTGTGATCGATGAAAATATCACAAGACTCACCGCATGTAATGCCTCCATATCTTCAATGCAAACACCACGGCGGCTAGCTCAAGATCATGCGTGGGATAATTCTGCTCATGCTTTTTCAATCGCCTCGAAGCATAAGCAATCACCTTGCCCTCTTGCATGAGCACACACCCAAGTCCCAACCGAGAAGCATCGAATAAACAATGAAGCGCTTCCCGGCTCGGGAAGGGTAAGAACAGGAGCAGCCACTAACTTCTCCTTCAAAGTGCGTAAGCCGTGCTCACACTGCAGCTCCACCGGAACTTCATCCCTTTCGAGTCACCGTGAAAGTGGCTTGGCAATGATAGAGAAATCCTGCACAAAACGCCGATAGTAGCCACCAACCCAAGGAAACTACGCACCTCTTTGACATTGGAAGGCCTCTTCCAATCCAAAATCACGAGACTTTGCTAGGATCCACAGATATGCCCTCTGGATTGATGATGTGGCCAAGAAAACCCACTTCTGAAATCCAGAACTCGCACTTTTTCAGCTTAGCAAAGAATTGATTCCCCCTCAGGGTACTCAGCACAAACCTCAAGTGTCGCTCATGCTCCTCTTCTGATTTAGAGTAAATCAGAATGTCATCGATGAACACTACCACAAACTCATCAAGGTACTTGTGTAGCATACTGTTCATCGCCTCCATAAAGACAGCAGGGGCATTAGTTAGTCCAAAAGACATAACTTTAAATTCATAATGCCCATACCTAGTGGAGAAAGCAGTCTTCTCAATGTCCTGCTCCCTCACACGGATCTGATTGTACCCCGACTGAAGATCAATCTTGGAGAACACCTTGGCTCCCTTCAGTTGGTCAAACAGATCCTCGATGCGAGGCAAAGGATACTTGTTCTTGACTGTCACTTGATTAAGAGCACGATAATCAATGCACATACGCCAACTTCCATCCTTCTTCGAGACGAAGAGGACGGGTGCTCCCCATGGCGAAACGCTACGCCGAATGAAGCCCTTGGCCAACAGATCCTCCAACTGCTTCTTCAACTCGTCTTGAAAAGGACGAGCCAAGCGGTATGGAGAAATAGAAATAGGTCTAGTACCCGGAACAAGATCAATACGAAATTCCACATTCCTCACGGGAGGTAGACCAGGCAACTCGTCAGGGAACACCTCAACGAATTCCTTCACTACAGGAATCTCTTCAATGGAAACTGAAGAAGATGGTTTCTCAGACAAAGTCATGAGGAAACCCAACAGCCTCAAATGCCGACCAGAAAACAAACTAGTCAAAGCAAAGACGGAACTGGAGGGTATACCACCCTGAAAGGTCAACTCTTCCCTGGACGGGGCCTGCAAGGAAACTGTCTTCCAGAAACAACAGATCTTAGCACTGCATCGATGCAGCCACCCATGCCCAAAATGACATCAAAAGGAGCCAATCGATCACCATGAGATTGGCAAAGAAAACCTCATCATCAATGGCAATGGTGCAACCAGGGCAAACCAAAGAACTAGCAATCAACCCCTAGGAGAACTGACTAACACGGACTCGTAAATCCATTGAACTCCCAACTTAGCTCTACTAGCAAACTCCGACGACACAAAATAGTAGGATGCTCCGGAATCAAATAGAACAAAGGCATCAACGGAATCCACGAGCAGAGTAGTACGAAACCACCTCTGGATGCCCGGTGACTCGGCGGTCGGCAGCGCACACCCTGGTGGCGCCGGACGTATGAGCCCGACTCGGTGATGCCCCAACAAGGCTGGGGCGGAGGAGGCAATCGAGGAGGAATGCAGACGGCCGCGGGCACCAAGATGCGCTGGTGGCGCCACGCAAAGGGTGGCCGAGAGATAGGAGCAGCCATCATGTGCACCGATCCTCCGAAGACGCCACCGGAGTGGGAGGAGAAGGCACCGACTCCCACTTGATAATGCTACCGGGTTCATCCGCAGACTCGCCCCATATGGCCGGGCTTGCCCAAAGTGGTTGCAACTCCCGGTCCAACCACACTCAAGCACGGTGCTCGCCACCGCACTTGAAGCACTTCATGCCCCTGCCGGCACAGACCAACAGCCGCTCGCGAAGAAGACGACCGGGACGGCCCCATCTTAGCCCCCCGAGGAGGAGCCCTGTCCTCCCTTGAACTTCTTGAAGGTGGGTCACGAGAGGACCCACCTCCTCCACCAAAGGTCCTCTTCTCGCCCGCTGGGCCACAGAACCCCTGAACCTCCCGGTTCTCGCTTGTCCCGGAGAGCTCCAACTCGAGCTCCATGCCCTTCGCTTGCTCCACCATCGAGCGTAAGTCACGAGGACATCGCCCCATGACAACTCTGAACTCCTGGTTGAGGCCCCTACGGAACCTCCTAGCTTTCTCCCGATCGTCGGCTGCCACAGCCTGCAGACGGCGCACCACGCCGTTGAACTCCTTCTCATACTGCCACCGACCTCTTTCCTGGGAAAGAGTAGTCGAGTAAGCTCCATCCTCTCAAGGAAAGACTCGATGGAACTTGGCTCTAAGCGAGCCACAAAGTCCTCCTGTGTCATCGACCCAGATCGGGGCTCTAGCGGCGTAACCCCTCCCACCAGATATCGCCTTGGCCCTTCAAATTAAAAGCCACAAAGCGAGTCCTGCGAACCGAGGTCAAATCTAGGACCTCAAAGCGCCTCTCCATGTACCGCAGCCAATCTGGACTGGATCGGCGTGCTGCTCCGTCGAAAGTGTCAAGACGGAGGGACATCCACTCCCGAGACTCATCCTCGGCTCCGGTGCAGCAGGGCAACAACAGGGGCCATCGCAGGGGAGGCACAACAGGGGCTGCCCGCACCGCCGGGCGCAGCTCCCGAATCTCCCTCTGCAGAGCCTGAACTAAATCTTCATTTGGCGCGGGCACCCTGCTCCCGACTGCAGTACCGAAGCTCCTCCCGAGCTGGCCCACGAGCATTAAGCGAACGCTACCCTCAAGAATGCACTCCTCAACTCCTGGGAGCCTCGCCCCTGGCCTCCACGGCCACGGCGTCCACGGCCTCTACCCCTTGGCATGGCTGCTTTAGACAGACAACCACCCAAACACGAAAGCACACAATCAAGAACATAGATCAAACATCATCATAAGCATATTCCTTATCACATAATCAAGCGCGATGCAATGACGAACCAAAACCCATCCTCTGCATCCAAGTGTGTCAGATTTTAGATTAGTTATACCACTTTTACAAGTTTTAACGTTGCTATCCTATAACAAGGTTTTAGTTAGAACCTAAGCCATGTTTCTAAGTTATTCCACATCATATTTTAGTTGCAACTTAAGGTATGACACTAAAAATACATATTCCAAGGACCTACAAACCGCTCGATACCAATCAGTAACACCCTAAGCATTTACTATGCCTGAATGTTACCGAACACAAGCTAAACAACAACTAAATACCACATTTAACATAAAATTCCAGCAAAGGTGCATAGGCTAAAAACCGAGATTTCGGCAGCACCTCCTTTGTTTTATCATGAATTTAAGGAACAGCAACAATATAGCATTATATGGCAATAAGAGAAACATCTAAAACAGCAATAAATAAAGTCTTAACGACAATAAGAGACTAACATTAAGCTCTTAAGGTTCCAAGTGTCAAACAAACAATAGAACTCTCATTAACCAAGCTAAGACTTAATTTTAAAGACCATCACACGCAATTTATTATCAAACTAAATGAATTGACTTGGGGAAACATTAAGGTGAAGCAACGTGTGAGCGTGTGACTATTCCCCTTCCCGCATGCCGTTCTCATGGTACCTAAAACAACAAGAAAACACAAGGGTGAGTTCGAAAACTCAGCAAGCATACTGCAATGGACAACAAGCATAACAACATGGCAATAACATCTTCCATCATGTATATCATCTCATTCATGATTACTTATCAATATCATCATCAATTTGTATGCGAAGTAATGCAATGCTCTCGACCCTCCGAACCTCATACCGGTATAGGAAGTACACACCCGTCGGTGTGCACCCTTTCCTCCCTTCCATCCCGAAGATGGAGGGTGCCTACTCTCTTCCAAACACCACGTGGATGGAATCACGACATAGGACTTACTCAATGGCGTTCCGGATTAGTCATAACTTTCTCACCGACCTTGCCGGACTAGTTAAGACTTTCTCACCGCCCTCGCCCTATCTCATGACATGCATGCAACCATGCCAATTATCATATTTAATTCACATATTAACCCATGGCATCATAATATGTTAAACATGCTCATCATATCATATCATTCATTAACACATGGCAAGTGGACATATATCATGTAAACAATTCCATCTAATCTCAACATGCAACCTACAACTCGCTATCCATCACAACACACTTGCCTCAAACACGTGCAACGGATTGGCGGGAAGAAGAGGGCACTTCCGGGGTCACACCACCTGCACATAGGCATCACACACTCACAATCATAGCCTCCAAACAGTACACAAACCCCCATCTAACCCGACATTGCCAACTACTCGCAAAACCTAAAAACAGAGGTTCTGTCCCGGTGGGACAGCAGCCTTGCAAAAGGCATAACTTGAGTTCTGGGACTCCGAATGAATTAAACGAGTACACCCTCGCGTAGCCTAGGAAATTTCCCAACTTTCTCTAGGTATAAGGAAAGTCTGATTCGGCCTCTAAAGTTGTTTAATCTACAGATTACCGAGATCTGTTCCAATTACGTCACAGATTTTTAGGCGCTCGGTAAAACAGCCATAACTTTCAAACGGCTGATCGGAATTTAACGTGCTTTACGTCCATGGAAAGATAATTAAATTATCTACAACTTCCTAGAAGTCCATACGGTCTGATTCGGATTCTAAATCGACGGAAACTCGAACCCTAGTTCGACTGCTCAATCTGCCCGAAAACAGAAACGTGGACAAGTTTAGATCTAACCCAAATTACTTCAAACCAACGCCTCCAATTGATCTAAAACCTTCATAAACATCCTAATAACAGTACCTAGATCAAATCCAAGGATCCCCATGTTCATACCTTTGCCTGAAGCACAAAACTCCAATCAATCTCCGCGGATCTCCTCGCGAATCGCTCCTCGCTCCACGTTCCTCGCTCCTCGCTCCTCGCTCCACGGGATGGATCCACGAGGTGCAGGGGTGGGGAGGCCACCCTAGGGCAGCAAGGGGTGGAGGGGAGGTGGTGTGGAGGTGGAGGAAGGGGAGGGGGGCGCACGGCTTAGGGAGGGGCGGCTAGGGCTTAGGGGAGGGGGAGGGAGGAGAGGTGGAGGGAGGGGGGCGCATAGGGCTGGGGTTTGGGGCGCACAAGGGGCAGGGGGAGCCCCTTTTACCAGCCCCCACACCCTGCCCTAGTCCAATAAGAGTCCCTCTCAATCCCTCCAAAGCCCACCAAGGCCCAAAACTCCCCCGGGAAGGCCCAAAACCCCGAAAACGGCCCGGAAAAGCTATTAACCTCCAATTCCTATGGTTTTAACCTTATTTCCACATCTCATAATGTTTATATCCTCATCATGCTCAATAATTAAGGATACGACACTCCGTGGTGTCACAACATTGTTCTGAACTTTTGTTTAGACAAGTAGCATTTTCTTGCATCTTTTGCATTTAAATCCCTGGCAAGGAAGCTGCACATTGTACTAAACTTGTGTTTAGCCAAGTAGCTTTTGCTTGCATCTTTTTCAACTTGCTTTTAACATTAAAACACTGATTTTGCTTGAGACTCATAATGATCATTTGAAGTCCAAAAAAGCTCACACATAGTTTCTAATCAGCTCTAGCCTTTCAACAGATGACAAGAAACTTGTAAGCCTATTTCACAAATGCAATACCATAATGAGCAAGAGCCAAAATATTCTCGAAAAGCATTTCAAATTGAATTATTTTAGCCTTTTAGTGATAAGTAAAGCATTGAGCATTAACTTGGCTATATACACAAGAATAATCACCAAAGCTTTGTACTACATGATGCAATGTAAACAGGGGATTTTACTTCAGGTGTAAAGTCAAAATACCACTTATAAAAAAAATCACTTGTAGGAACCAAAGTCAAGTAACCCAAAAAGAGATAAACTCAAGACTCCCCCTCAAATCAACTCATGGGGATGAATGATCCCAAGTTCACCGCGTAAGAAAGCAAAACGAGAAGAATCAAGCGGTTTAGTGAAAATATCAGCAAGTTGAGCACCCGAATCAACAAATTTCAGTTCAATAGCTCCTTTTTCAACATGATCTCTAAGAAAATGATATCGAACATCAATGTGTCCAAGAAAGATAATTACTCAAGAAGTGGCATGAACCAGATGTACTTTTTCTATCAATTCTACATCCTCCAAATTTAGCATCAGAGAAAGCTCTTAAACTAATGCATGAGGAAGTAGAAAGCCAAATGCCAAAATCTTGAGTACCACAGAGATACCTTAAAATCCTCTTGATAGCTTGTCGATGTGAAGCATGCGGGGAAGCTTGAAAACGAGCACACAAGCACACAGCAAACTCCAATTATCTCATCCTCAACAGCATCATCATCATCTTCATCAACAAAGATACTCTCCCCCTGAACATATGCACTGCACTGCACTATTTGGACTAGTGCCTTTTGCGAAAATAGAGGTGGAAGAAGCATCTTGAAAAATAACACTTTTAGCACGAGATGCACGAGTGAAGGAGGAGAACCAATTCTTATCATCGGACATGTGGCATGAGCATCCGGAATCCACTAGCCATATGTTCTCCTTCCTCGCGTGAGAAGCCTACATAGAAGCAGAAAGTGTCGAGGTCTCGGTACTGGGGTTAGAAATAAGATGTTTAGGAATCCAGTACTGAGACACACAACGCACAACAGTAGGCACAACACGAGCATTCTTATGCACAAAGATAGATTTGTCTTTTCCCGTGTTCTTACCAACAAAAGGTGTTTGCATCACCCTAGGCACATAATGAGAAACAAAGCGTGCCTGTCTGAAATTAGACCTAGCCTTAGTTCTTTCTTTCTTTTGTTGTTTGGCTAGTCTAAAGCAGAAATTCACCAAATGACCATCTTTCCCACAATGAGTGCAATTGTACTTAACATATGGTTTGGCATTAGAAGTAACTTTTGCACTTGAAATAGTGGGAGATAGAGTGCCGGCAGATTTAAACAAAGTTCTTTTAGGCTCATTATCAATTTTCACATTTTTGCTCTCAACAGGTTTAATGATAGTAGAAGCATAAGAGTTAAAACCTAAACCCTGTTTGTTGGAGTTCACTTTAGATTGATCTAAAATCATGTTCAAATTTTTCTTCCCTTTAGTGAACCTAGAAAGAGAATCTTGCAAGTAGTCAACCTTTTTAGCAAGATTTAAACAATTATCACAAGGAGTGTCAATTTTAGCTTTCTGTTTCTGGCAATTTGAACACGAGTTAATTTCATGAGTGAACATGTCATTTGTTAATTGGGTAACTCTACAATTTGCATCTTTTAATTTCAACTCAAGAATTTAGAGCAAGCAATTTGATCATGTAAACTATTAGTAGAGCAACCAATATTTTTCTCAAGTTTTTCATTTTTCAATTGTTCGGCATAAACTTGTTCTAGTTTAATCACATGTTCCTCTTTTAGAGACTTAATTTCAAATTTGAGATCCAAGCAAGTATCACAAATATTTTCAGAATTTGAATTTCTAAGATCAAAGTTTTCAGATTTTAGCATGGATAGATCTTTTTCTAAGTTTTTATTTTTGAGTGAAGATTTTCTTAAAGATTTTCTCAATATGACTAAAACTTCACAAAGCTCATCATACGAAGGCATTACCTCATCACCGTCGCTGGAGGTGCTATCATTGTCACTAGAATCACTAGTGTTCCCTTTTGCCATGAAGCACAGTCCGGTGAAATCCTTCTCATTCAGCTTCGTTTGCTTCGCTTCCTTCTCATCTTCAGTTGAGTCATCAATGTCGCTTAAGTCTAAGCGACCAATTGCCGCGAAGACTTTGTTGAGCATCTTCTTCGTCTGTTGCTTATTTTTATCCTTGCTCTCTCTTGGCCGAAAAGACTTGGAGGAGTTGCTTTGCTCCTTCTCCTCTCTATCTTTGTTCTTGAAACAGTTAGCACGGATGTGCCCTGCCTTGCCGCAGTTGTAGCAGTGGATGGAGGCTCCTCTTCTCTCCCTTGATCTCATGTAAGCTGCATTGACATGCTTGGAAAGAAGAGCAAGTGTATCTTCTGGTATTTGATCTAGCTGTTCATCACTAAGAGCATTCCAAGCAGTAATGGAATATGATGATGAAGAACTAGTAGCATTATCATATGAAGAGGAATTAGCATTAAGAGCCATAGAGTTATCATTGGATATTTTTGAAACAATGTCTATCTCAAAAGTCTTGAGACTAGAATATAGTTTATCCAAAGTCATTTCACTCATCTTGTGAGCTTCCCTAAAAGTAGTCACTTTCATTTGCCAGATTTTAAGATCAAGAGATGATAGGAAATGTCTAGCATTTTCAGAGTCAGTGTACTTTACATCTACAGCTCTAAGATTGTTTAAGATTCTGTTAAAGCGAGCAAAACAATCATTTAGAGCTTCTCTAGAGTTCATTTCAAATCTAGTGTATTCCTTTTTAAATTGATCTTGCCTAGCTTCTTTTACAGAGTCAGTGCCCTCATGATAATCTTGAAGAGATTTCCAAATTTCATGAGCAGTGAGTAAATGACAAACTCTATCGAATTCTTTTCTAGCAAGTCCTTGAAGCAATATGTTTCTAGCTCTATTATTGTTTTCAACATCTTTTTCAAACTCGATTTTATCAATATCATCATTTGAAGGAAGCTCATATGGAATCTTTACCTTGCGCCAAATAGCGTTACCTTGAGCTTGAAGGTATGCAGTCATCCGAATCCGCCAGTGGGGAAAGTCTGTGCCATTGAAGATTGGCAGCTTGTTCGAGTAATTCTCTGTTGCCATAACTTACCGTTTACTAATCACCTATTATTATGGATTAGTAGAGCCAAGCTCTGATACCACTTGCAGGATCGAAAGACACGAATATAGCAATCAGAGGGGGGGTGAATGATTGTGCGGAAGCTAAAACCAAATTCTTGATCTACTAAAAGTTCACCCCAAAACAGAACCAAATAATTGCCTCGTATTCGACAAAAATAGAATGATAGAGGTTCGGTAAAACGCGAATTCACGGAGATCCAACCGTCGGAACGATCTGAAATTTGGACACAAGAAACTAGATTCCAATATAAATCGAACCCAAAATGAATCAGCTCGATCGGACTTACGGATCAAAAGTTATGAACCTCGCAAGCTTGCTGTGACAGAAGATGACGAGAATAGATCTAACTAGAATTGTAGCTCGCCGAAAGATTTGATGAAATTGATCTTTATTTCTCCTTTCTTTTGTCTAAAGTACTCCAAACAAAAGAGTACAACCCTAAAGCTTGCTCAAAGCTTGATGCCCTTCAACAGGAGACAACCCCTCCTATTTAAAGGAGCAAAACACAAGGAGTCATGAATACAATTCCTACTCCTAATCCTAGAAGGAGTCCCACTCCTAATCCTAAAAGGAGTCCCACTCCTAATCCTAGAAAGAGTATGTATTCAACTCAACTCCTCTTGTCCCAACCTGGCCGAGTACAACTCTTGCACGCGTATGGCAACCCTACCATACTCACGTGACTAACACTTTGCACGCGAATGACCTCCTGCCATTCTCACGTGACTAACAATTCTTCATGTGCACCATTCTCTTAGCCCAAACGTCCCGCATGACATCCTTGACCACCAAGACCTCAGTTCCCCCTGATCCTAGTCCCGAACCTCAGTTCCTCCATGAACCTAGTTTCGGTCCCGTCATCGACCACATTCGCCCTCGAGCAATACCTGCACATGAACAAACCACAAAACGATTCCGAGCACAAATCCGCGACTTGACTCACATTAAACCATGCAACCACTCACAGGAGTGCATTGCATTAAATATTCTAAGAACACGATTTCAAAACACGAACCAAAACCTTTGCAAAAATCAAAAAGCTTTTCAAATAATCAAACTGATTTCAGATCTTTTCAAATAAAGAAACAAATAAATAAATCTTGTCGAAATATCAAACTGGTTTCAAATCTTTTTCAAATACTCATCATCAAAATCAAATGGATCAAAAATAACGATCCTTCATAAACAATAATAGAACTCATTAACAACATTATTAACATCTCATAATGCATCATCATAAGCATCTCATAAACATCTACATAAGCATCTCATAATGTATATGAATATAGCAATTAGAGGCGGGGGGGGTGAATGATTGTGCAGAAGCTTAAAAACAATTTTTTGATCTACTAAAAGTTCACCCCAAATTTGAACCAAAAAGTCACTTCGTATCCGACAAGAACATATTAGATGCGTTCTGTAAATTGTGAATTCCTAGATATGCAACTGTCGGATCGATCTGAAATTTGGACACAAGAAACTAGTTTCCAATACGAATCGAACCCAAAAAGAATCAGCTCGATCGGATGTACGGATCAAAAGTTATGAACCTTGCAATCTTGTTGTGATAAAATATGACGAGAATTGATCTAACCAAAACTTGCAGATTAAACAAGATCTTCAAAAGATTAATCAACTAAACTTTGAGGACCTATAAATCAATACCCTAGATAGGTTTTGGATGGATCAAATTAAGACGAAACTCAAAGGACAAAAACCAATCTAGAACAAGAACATGCATGCAAACAAGAACCAAAACAGGAAACACTGTAGCAATGCGTGCACTGTAGCTTTGTGATTTCTGTAGCACATAGAGGATCTGGAAGGAATTAATCTTTATTTATTTTTGTCTAAAGTACTCCCATCAAAAGAGTACAAACCCTAAAGCTTTGGATTGATCTCAATCCCTAGATGTGTCTAAACAGGAGACACCCCTCCTATTTAAAGGAACAAACACAAGGAGTACGCATACATGTCCACTTGGCCCAACCTAGCCCAATACATGTAAGCTACCCCAAACGACTACAACTCTGCATGTGTATGGCCCACCTGCCAATCTCACGTGACTGATAACTCCTCATGTGCACCATTCTCTTAGCCCGAACGTCCCGCATGACATCCTTGACCACCAAGACCTCACTTCCTCCCTGAACCTAGTCCCGAACCTCAGTTCCTCCATGAACCTAGTTCCAGTCCCATCATTGACCATGTCCGCCCTCGAGCAACACCTTCACATGAACAAACAAAACACACTTCCGAGCACAAGTCCACGACTTGACTCAGAGTCAAACCATGCAATCACTCACACGAGCATTGCATACAAACGATCAATACTCAATTGCAAAAACCCTAAAAAAATCAATTCACGCCGGACCAAACATTGGTCCGGTGCAGCTCACGGCGGACCAAAAAATCGGTCCAGCGTACACGTGAAAGTCTCTGTTGCTTGTCAAATTGATCCAGCACAAATTCGTTCAAAACAACATTCATGGCGGACCAAAAATATTTGGTCCGATGTATACGTGGAAACAGCTGTCAAAAACCAATTCATGACGGACCACAAAATTTGGTCCGGCGTACATGTGAAATTTACTGGTTTTGGAAATTTTGGTCCGGCACAAATAGCTCGAAATCACGTTCACGACGGACCAAAAATATCGGTCCGGCGTGAAGGTGAAAAACAGTCCGGTGAAAACACTCAGAGTCATGTTCACCACAGACCAAAACAATATTGGTCCGGCGCCAATGCAAAAAAACGTTCCAATGGTTCGGCGCAATATGCGTTCACTGCGGACCAAAGATTTGGTTCGGCACAATAGTCCGGCTTAAGAGTGAAACTTACTGTTTCTTGGAAAGTTAGTCCGGTGAAAAAGGAAAACATACTGTTTTTCCAAAACCCCTTATTAACAACAAATCACAAGTGTATCAAATGATCATACATGCTCAAGCACATGTTACAAATTCAATTCTAAGCCAATTTTTCAGCACATGATTTCACAATCTCCCCCTTTATGAAAACATTGGCAACACCACTTAGAATTGAACATTGGCATTCACTTCACAAGAAGGTTTTTTGAAAACAAGTAGTTTAAAATCAAAGACCAAAATAAAAACACACAATCTCCCCGATGAACCAATATGCAAAGTGAAAAACTCCCCCTAGGTGAATAAAAAAAATCCTCCTAAGAAATAAATGTGTGAATGTGCAATGTGCCCAAAACTCCAAAATTCTCCAAACTTCTCCCTCAAAACTTCTCCCCCTTTGACAATGGATTCATCAAGAATTGAAAAGAGAGAACAACATGTTCAGAATTTTCCCTGTAGTAATGATTTCACAAAAGAGAAACAAAGGAGTGCCAAGAGTGAAAAGATGAGCTCATTCGATCATATAACCTTATATATCAAATAATATGCAAAATACATGAACTTAATGTGATTTTAACAACTTAAGGAATGACATGCATCTCAACCTCAATTCAGTCACCTATAGCCAAGTACTAAGCAAGATCTCAGTGGAAAAGCTAGGCCCAAACATGAAGCAACTAACAACTCTGGGCGAGCAAGTAGTTTCAACTCCAATCTAGTAAACCAATTAAATCTTTAAACAATAAATTGCATGTGGCATGCTTGAAGCATACTTCTTTTATTTCCTTGGAGTGGCATGCTTGAAGCATACATCTTATCTTGGGGGAATGGCATGCTTGAAGCATACATCTTATCTTTTTAGGGAAAGCATGCCTGAAGCACATAACTTGAGGCCTTTGCTTTTAACAACCCTTTTTTTTGCTGATTCCCTTTTCGTTCCCTTTTCTTTGATTGTAAACATGCAAAAGTGATTAAAAGGTCTTATGAAAGAGTAAAGCTGAAAACACACTTGCTCCATAGCCCAAATTTGTCAAGAAGATTCAATATCAAGCCTAGAAGAGTAAGATATCACAGAGTATTTAGATATAGGCAGTCAGATCAAGGAATTTCGCAATGTCATTTTTAGTTCAAGTGAGACAATTTAGATTATCATATATTAGCTCAATTACATAATATATAAAGAAATATGGTAAAGTAAGCTCATCAAGTAAAAACTTGGCAAGGAAACTCCCCCTCAAAATAAACCCATTAGATGAACATTCCCAAGTTCTCCCCGAATAAAAGCAAAACGAGAAGAAGACAAAGGTTTTGTGAAAATGTCTGCCAATTGATGTGCAGTATCCACATGGTGAAGCACAATATTTCCTTTTTCTACATGATCTCTAAGAAAGTGAAATATGATATCAATTTGTTTTGTTCTAGAATGTTGCACAGGGTTCTTAGCAATGCAAATTGCACTAGTGTTATCACACAAAAGAGGTACTCTATCCAAAATAACCCCATAATACTTAAGTGTAGCTACTATCTAAAGAATTTGAGAACAATAACTAGCAGCAGCCATATATTCAGATTCAGCAGTTGATTGTGCAACAGAAGATTGCTTTCTAGATGACCATGCAATAAGAGAATTGCCCAAGAAATGACATGTACCAGATGTACTTTTTCTATCAATTCTACATCCTCCAAAATCAGCATCAGAGAAAGCTCTTAAACTAATGCATGAGGAAGCAGAAAGCCAAATACCAAAATCTTGAGTACCATGGAGATACCTGAAAATTCGCTTGACAGCTTGTCGATGTGAAGCACGTGGGGAAGCTTGAAAACGAGCACACAAGCACACAGCAAATTGTATATCCGGCCTTGATGTAGTGAGGTACAAAAGCGAACCTATCATGCTTCTATATTCCTTTTGATCAACAGGCTCACCATCTTCATCCGGATGAAGTGTGCAAGTGCTTTCCAATGGTGTCATGATCGGCTTGCTGTTTTCCATCTACGATGTAGCAAGTCTTTTGTGTACTTACTTTGATGAACAAAAGTACCTTCCTTTGATTGTTTAATTTGAAATCCCAAGAAGTATGTCAACTCACCCATCATGCTCATTTCAAATTCGTCCCTCATGGTTTCTGAAAACTTAGACACTAAGATATGAGAGGAACCACCAAAGATAATATCATCAACATAAATCTGAACGAACAGTTGATCATTGCCTTGCTTGAGTAAAAAGAGAGTTTTGTCAACTTTTCCCATTGAAAACCCCTTTTCAAGTAAAAAGGTTTTTAGTCTATCATACCATGCTCTAGGGACTTGTTTCAAACTATACAAAGCTTTTAACAGTTTGAACACATGATCTGGAAACTTTGGATTTTCAAAACCAGGTGGTTGCTTGACATAAACCTCCTCATTTATGTAGTCATTAAGAAAAACACTTTTCACATCCATTTGGTACAATCTAAAACCTTTAGATGCAGCAAATGCTAAAAGAATTCTATTGGCTTCAATCTAGCAACAGGAGCAAAGGTTTCATCAAAATCTAAGCCTTCAACTTGAGTAAAACCTTGGCAACCAATCTAGCCTTGTTTCTAACAACAACACTATCCTCACTTTGTTTATTTTTAAAAAACCCATCTAGTTCTAATAACATTAAAATCAGGAGGTGGTGAGACTAGTTTCCAAACTTTATTCCGTTCAAAATTCTCTAATTCTTCATGCATGGCATTGATCTAAGATTCGTCAGATAATGCATGAGATATATCTTTGGGTTCAAAAGAAGCAACTAAAGCAGAATGAGCATGAGTATCAAAATGTATATGTGACACCACGGAGTGTCGTAACCTTATTTAATGTGAATGTTGAGGTGAAAAACATGATGAATTATGGAATGGGAAGTTGAAACCTTACGGTATGGAGGTTAATAGCGTTTCCGGGCCGTTTCTGGGAGTTTGGGCCTTCCCGGGGCGTGTTGGGCCTTAGTGGGGATCCCTCGTGGGCCAAAAGTGGGGTTCTCTGGCCCATGAGGGGAGAGGGGGCAGCATGTTGCCCTTGGGGCGCCCCCCCAACTGCCCTTGCAGCCTCCACCTCCTCCTCTCCCTCCCATAGCCGCCACACACCCTTTTGCCCCTTGCTTGCGCCCCCTTGCTCCCCATTGCTCCTCCACCCCTCTCCTCACCTCTCCACCACCCTTGCTGCCCCTAGGGGAGTTCTCCACCTCAACACCTCGAAGATCCGTCCATTGGAGCGCTCCGCGATGAGGAGATCCGGTGGATTTGGAGCGAGGAAGGAGATCGCGCGAACCGGGAGGAGATCCATTGGGTTTTCGTGCGTCGGGCGAAGGTATCGCCACGGGAATCCTTGGGGTTGGTCTAGGATATGTTCTAAGGGTTAATATCATGTTTTTAGATCAATTGGTTGTGCTGTAGTTGGGTAGATTAGATGGAATCTTGAGTTTGCCACGTTCTCTGTTTCGGGCAGCATGAGCAGTCGACCTAGGGTTTGGGTTTTCGCTAATTTAGATTCGGAATTTGGTCGTACGGCTGTTGAAGAAGTTGTAGGTAATTTGAATACCTTTCAGTGGGTATAAAGAACGTCCAATTCCACCCAGCCGTTTGAAAGTTATGCTTGTTTTACCGAACGTATTAAAATCTGTGACGTGATTGGAACACATCACGGTATTTTGTAGATTAAACAACTTTAGAGTCCGAATCAGTCTTTCCGTATACTTAGAAAAAGTTAGGAAATTTCCTAAGCTACGCGAGGATGTACTCGTTTATTCGATTCGGAGTCTTAGAACCCGATTTATGCCTTTTGGAAGGCTGCTGTCCCGACGGGACATAACCTCTGTTTTTGGGTTTTGCGAGTAGTTTGCGATGTCGGTGTGGATCCATCCGTTGGAGCGAGGAGCGTGGAGCGAGGAGCGATCCGCGAGGAGACCTATTGGAGATTCGTTCGTTGTGCAAAGGTATGATCATGGGGATCCTTGGGTTTGATCTAGGTACTGTTCTTAGGGTGTTTATGAAGTTTTTAGAGCAATTGGTGGTGCTGGGTTGGAGTTCTTTGGGTTAGATCTAGACGTTGCCACGTTTCTGTTTTCGGGCAAATTGAGCAGTCGGGCTAGGGTTCGAGTTTTCGTCGATTTAGAATCCGAATCTGTCCGTACGGACTTAAAATAAGTTGTAGATAATTTAATTATCTTTCCGTGGACATAAAGCACGTTAAAATCCGATCAGCCGTTTGAAAGTTATGGCTGTTTTACCGAGCGTGTTAAAATCTGTGACGCAATTAGAACAGATCGTAGTAATCTGTAGATTAAACAATTTTAGAGTCCGAATCAGTCTTTCCGTATAACTAGAAAAATGTAGGAAATTTCCTAAGCTTCGCGATGGTGTACTCGTTTAATCGATTTGGAGTCCCAGAACTCAAGTTATGCCCTTTGCAAGGCTGCTGTCCCGCCGGGACAGAACCTCTGTTTTTAGGTTTGCAAGTAGTGGGCAATGTCGGGTTAGATGGGGATTTGTGTACTGTTTTGTGGGCATGATTGTGAGTGTGTGATGCCTATGTGCAGGTGGTGTGACACCGGGAGTGCCCTCGACTTCCCACAAATCCGTCGCCCACGGTTGAGGCAAGTGTGTTGTAATGAATAGCGGAATTGTAGATTGCTTGTGGAGATTAGATGAAAGATTGAATACTTGCTATGATCACTTGCCATGCTTGCTGTTTTCCAATGAAATATTGAGTATGATTATCATGATTCGATGCCATGTGTTAATATTTGTCATGATGAGATGCCATATGTTTATGCACATGTGAAATATGATAATTGGCATAGTTGCATGCATGACATGAGATAGGGCGAGGGCGGTGAGAAAGTCATAACTAGTCCGGCAAGGTCGGTGAGAAAGTTATGACTAGTCCAGAACGCCATTGAGTAAGACCTACATCGTGATTCCATCCACGTGGTGAATGGAAGCGATGAGTAGGCACCCTCCATCTTCGGGATGGAAGGGGGGAAAAGGGTGCACACCGACGGGTGTGTACTCAACCATACCGGTATGAGTTTCCAAGGAGATATGAGCATATGAGCATTGCATCGCATTACATGCATATTGATGATGATATTATTAAGTGTTCATGATTGAGATGATATACATGATGGGAGATGTTTTTGCCATGTTATTGTTCTTGTTGTCCATTACAATATGCTTGCTGAGTTTCGAACTCACGCTTGTGTTTTATGTTGTTTTTAGGTACTTTGAGATCGGCATGCGGGACAAAGGGGTTTAGCTACACTTCTACACGTAGCTCCACCATCATAGTCCATAATTAATCACTTGGAGACATGATATTAAGAGTTGTGCCTTAAACTTAATGTATGGTTTAATTTAGCATGCTAGTGATTCCTTATTTGCTTCGTTTTAGTTTATGAAGTGGTTGAGCGTGGTATTATTGGCGTAATTTGATGATATATCCATTTATGTTGATGTTTTAGATGTCGTGTGCTATGATATATCTTGCCATGATATTGATATGGTGTTAATTCATGGAAAAACAAAGGAGATACTGCCGAAATATCGGTTTTTAGCATATGTACCTTTGCTGGAATTTATGTTTAAATGTGGTATTTAGATGTTGTTTAGCTTATGTTTGGTAGCATTCGGGCATTTTAAATGCCGGGGTGTTACAGTCGGGGTAGAAGAGGGTTTGCGTACTATTTTGTGGACATGATTGTGAGTGTGTGGTACCTTTGTGCAGGTGGTGTGACCCCGGGAGTGCCCTCTACGTCTCGCCAATCCGTCGCCGTGGTTGAGGCAAGTGTATTGGAATGGGTAGCGGGTTGTAGTTGCTAGATTGGTTGAGATTGAGATTGAATATATGATATGTTCACATGCCATGACTTAATGATTGCCAATGATATGATGAATATGTTGATTATGTTATGATTGCCAATGATATGATGAATATGTTGATTATGTTATGATGCCATGTGTTAGTGTACAAGTTATTTATGATGTTGGCATGTTTGCATACATGGCATGTTACATGGCCCGGGCGGTGAGAAAGTCATAACTAATCCGGGGAAGGTCGGTGAGAAAGTTATGACTATTCCGGAGAGCCAATGAGTAAGTCCTACATCGTGATTCCATCCACCGCGGTGTATGGAAGCGAGGAGTAGGCACACTCCATCTTCGGGATGGAAGAGGGGAGAGGGTGCACACCGACGGGTGTGTACTCAACCATACCGGTATGAGTTTCCAGGAGATATGTGCATCGCATTGCATTGCATTATATGAGGATGTTATATGATGATTATATATGATGATGTCAATGATATGCTTACGCTATGAATATGAGATGTGTATGATGTCGTATGTGAAAAGTGGTGATGAAGGTGTTAGAATGTATTTTCTTGTTCCATTGCAATATACTTGCTGAGTGATGAACTCACGCTTGTGTTTATGTTGTTTTTCTTAGGTACCATGAAACCGGCATGCGGGAAGGGAGCTCATCACACGTCATCACTTAGCACCACACTTATAAACAGTGACATGTTCCTTCCTTTAAATTGTGATGGTTAATTTGTGTGCTTGGTTTCCTCATTTACTTCGTTTGGCTCATGAGATGATTGGAATCTCTATTCTAGGCTTATACTGCTGCTAGAACCCTTATTATTGATGATTTAGATGTCATTCTTTATACTATATCCTGTGATCTCATTGTTGTTGCTTCAATTCATGGAAAAACAAAGGAGATGCTGCCGAAATTTTTGGTTTTAGCATTTACTCCTTTGCTGTAATTTATCTTAATTTATGCTTTTTAGAGGTTGATTAGTCTATGTTTGGTAGCATTCGGGCATATTAAATGCCGGGGTGTTACAGTTCGTATCAGAGCGGGCTGTAGGTCCCTGGAATGTGTATTTTTAGTTTCATGCTATAGGGTACAACTAAAATGTGGTGTGGAATAACTTAGAAACATGGCTTAGGGTTTAACTAAAATTTTGCCATAGGATAGCAACATTAAAACTTGCAAAAGTGGTATAACTAATCTAAAATTTGACACACATGGATGCACAGTAGGAAAGGGTATGGGTATCGTTTCTTTACGCTTAAATGTTGTATTTAAGCTTTGATGTTGAATGCTTCATTTGATAATGCATGTTGCTACGTCAATGAGATAAATGATTGAATTGTTCTTGTTGTTGTGATAGAGTGGGGTTGTGGTGCAGAAGGGTTTTGGTCACCTCTTTTTGTTCATAATTAGGGTGTGGTTTGACGGTATGGCCGGTTAACGCCATCACCGAAGAATTATTAACCCCTGTAGGAGAAGAGTGCTTACCCTTTCTGTCGTAGATTAGGTAGTTGACTGGAGTCGAATAGAAGAGATTGGTGGTGGATTCCTTCGGAGCTTCCTTATCGTTCTGTGGTCGATCTTGGTTGGTTTTCTTGGTTTTAGTTGATAAAGTGTTTGGTATTGGATTTTCGCGGATCGTTCCGTATGCGATGTGTGGTTTTGTCTTCCTTGGTTGAAGACGAAGAAGAAGAGTCTAGTGTTGCGCTTCTTTTGGTCGTCTTTCCAGCTTTGATGCTTAGTTTGTTGTTTGCTTTATGGGGGAGAAGTATTCAATATATTCCTGTGTTTTTCTTTCTCCGAGGTCAAAAGAGTTATTGCGGCGTTTTGCCAGACCTGGTTGTCAGGGTTGAAGTTCTGTGGCTTTGTAGGAGTAAGTGGTGTTTGATTTCGTCATTTTACTGGTTTGAGAAATCATCTTTGAAAACCCCTCTTATTTCGTGAAAGTTTGGGGTTTGGTATTAAGGTTTTATTTGCAAAGAATTACTGGATCGCTTGGTTCCCTTTTAAGAAAATTGTCTTTCAACCATTTTCCTCCATGGGAGTCTAGAGAATGAAAAGTGTTTTGGAGAATTTCCTTTTGCATGACCAAGTTTGGGTTTGTCTCATTGCAAATTTGAGAGTCAAGTTTAATTCTTTGTGAATTTTTGGTTGAGTGATAAAAAGAAAATGCTGCAAATAAAGTAAGTAGTCATTTGACTGAAAGTAGTTGTCAAAAGTGAAAACTGTTGTTTAGCATATTAGAAAGTATGTAACAGTGTGGTTTATGGAAATGTTGTACTCCTAAGCTAATTTTGCGAGTTGAATCAATGTAAATTTTTTATCTTTAGCTTAAGATTAAATGAACTTCTAGTGCCGTAGATTTATTTCTATAGCGAGTAATGATCAAATGTGTTAATGAACATGCTTAGAGTTTGTTGCTTTATTTTGAAGTGAGGTAGTACGCCCTATTTATTAAATGTGTAGCTGAACATTGTTAATGTTTAAAATTTTAAACTACTGATATTGTTAAGGAAACCTTGTGAGTTAATTAAAGATGTTTTAATTTAACGTGTTAGTAGAGAAATTTAATCATGTCGGTTTGTGACCTTAATTTGGAAGTTGATTAGAGTCGTTATTGTTATGTTGCAAATTATTAGTATATTTGGAAGTATGCAGTGGTGTTCCTATATTGTTAGTATCGATGTCAATTGGAAAGATATAGGTTTTATTGTTGCTTTAAGAGCGTCGTGATGGTCTAACTTATTAAATTCATTTTAATAGTTG
Organism: Rhipidocladum racemiflorum; assembly: GCA_036346355.1. Classification (NCBI taxonomy): domain Eukaryota; kingdom Viridiplantae; phylum Streptophyta; class Magnoliopsida; order Poales; family Poaceae; genus Rhipidocladum; species Rhipidocladum racemiflorum. The sequence goes on from CM070578.1 coordinate 40,012,207, forward strand.
GAGTATGTTGAGTAGCAGCAACTTGTTATAACCTATGTATGGGGTAGCTTAAAGCAATGTTGTTGTTTATAATTGTGCCGTTTATTGATATTGATGACTTAGTAGTGGTGGTAATTGTGTAGATTACTTGTTGGAAACCATTTTTAAAATGGAGATTATTGTAACATGTTGTGATGGAGTGAACCATGGATAATTAACATGATGTAGAATTTTATCCTTAATGAATGTATGTCTTAGAATCATAGTTATGAACTCTGTCTTGTAGAGATAATATTTACATGTTGAAAGTCAATGATTAATTGAATTAGTTCCGATTGTCGAAAAGTTGATGAATGGATGGTATAAAGAAAAAAATTTAGGTTGATCATGCTGAAAGATTTGTTTAAATACTATGTTTCAAACTTGGAATAAGATGTATTATGAGTTGGTGATCCGTGGGGATCATGTCAATGTAGTCTTGGTTGGGTGCCTTTTTAATAAGCATCATAAACCTTAATTAAAGGTGTTGGGAACGGTAACTAGAGAAAGAAATGGTTATGTAAATTTTGTTAAATCCGGTTGGACTTTCTCAATGAGTAAGTAGTGAATTTTGAAGTCTTTAATGGAAAGCGTAGTGGAATACTAGAGATGATTGCATTTATGCTAAGCTGGTGTTTAAAAACCTTCTGGGTTGGTTTGGTTGTTTGCTATCTTGGTTGAATGCTTTTGGTCAAAGTGTTCCTTATGTTGAGTTTCAGAGTTTTCCCTAAAACTCGTAGAAATTGGTGCCAATCTCTGGTTTTGGCAAATTTGTTTAGTTTGTGCTATGAGTATGGATTTTTACACCCAAAAGTTGTTGAGTGGATCGCGCTTCTTCGCGTTTGCATTGAATTATCTTTGGAATCATTATTTTAAAGGAAGCAGATGGACATAGTGGGCTGTGTTGGAAACTCTTGAGATTTAATTTGTAACTCTTTTTGACTGGAGATGGATTTATTTGCATAATGTGTATGATGTTTGCGAGTGCTTTAAAAATGTGGATTTTATGAATGTTTTATAAAGTGATTTTGTTAGTGAGGTGTTCCCTTTTTGAAATGAGTTTCCTTCTCCTTGAGAAAATTTGTGACGGTTGTGGGAGCAGATGCTCGACTTGAAATTTTGATGTTCTCTTCCAAAATGTTGAATTTGGATGAAATGCAATGTTTTGCATGTTCAGTTTTCAATTGATGTGGGATGTGATGCGACGTGGTGTTTCTTGTCAACTATCTTTGCCGTCATAGTCCATATGAATTTCCGCAACCTTCGATGTTAATTGTGTTTCCATTATTTGATACCGAGGAAGAAGTCATTTGGTGAATGACTATTCGGTACCGTTGTTACACGATGAATGAATGGTGAAAAGGAAAACGAGACATTGTTTATGCATAATTAATCATAAAGGAGTCGATGAGCCAGGTCGGTGAGAAAGTCATATATGGATATATGACTAATCCGGAGTGCTCTTGAAAAGTGTGCATGCATGTCATGAATCGAGATGTCCATTTCTTTCTAGTATGAAAAGAAAGAATGAAGAATTTCTGGTATTTTGGTTGTGGTGTAGGGGATTTATGCTTCCTTTGTGATTTGGCTTGGATGTTGCCGAATTCATTCCAAAATGGTTGTTAACGCTTTGGGTTTGAGTTGTCGTGTGTGGTCCTGTGACACTACGGTATGGTGTGACATTATAAAATGTGAAATTAGAGATTAAAATCTTTCGGCTTGAGGTTTACTCGCGTTTTTGGGCCTTTTGAAGTGATGTGTCACCACGGAGTGTCGTAACCTTTTAAATGGTGCATGTTAAGGTCAAAAACTTTATGAATTATGGTATGGGAGGTTAAAACCATAAGGTATGGAGGTTAATAGCGTTTCCGGGCCGTTTCAGGGGTTTTGCGCCTTTCCGGGGGAGTTTGGGCCTAAGGGAAAGGTCCGTGGGCTTTGGTGGGATGGTGTTCGAGTCCATTTAGGGTAGGAGTCCTGTTTGGGGGGCCTCCTTCTGCCCTTTTGGGCGTCCTCCCCCTGCCCCTTGCGCCCCAAGTGCTCTAGCCGCCTCCCACACCTCCCCACCTCCTCCTCTTCCTTGCGCCCCCTTTGCCCCCATTGCTCTCCACCTCTCCACCACCTCTCCTCCACCCCCTTGCTGCCCTAGGGTGGCCTCCCTACCCCTGCATCCTTATGGATCCATCCAAGGAGCGAGGAGCGAGGTGCGAGGAGCGAGGAGCGAGGAGATCTATTGGAGTTTTCATGCGTCGGGCAAAGGTATGACCATGGGAAACCTTGGGATTGATCTAGGTACTGTTCTAAGGGTGTTTATCAAGTTTTTAGATCAATTGGTGGTGCTGGATTTGAGTATATTGGATTAGATCTAGAAGTTGCCACGTTTCTGTTTTGGGACAGCATGAGCAGTCGACCTAGGGTTTGCGTTTTCGTCAATTTAGAATCCGAATCTGTCCGTATGGATGTTGAAGAAGTTGTAGATAATTTCATTATCTTTCAGTGGGTATAAAGAACGTTAAATTCCGCCCAGCCCTTTGAAAGTTATGGCTGTTTTACCGAGCGTGTTAAAATCTGTGACGTAATTGGAACAGATCACGGTAATCTGTAGATTAAACAACTTTAGATTCTGAATCAGTCTTTCCCTATACCTAGAGAAAGTTGAGAAATTTCCTAAGCTACGCGTGGATGTACTCGTTTAATTGATTCGGAGTCCCAGAACTCAAGTTATGCCTTTTGCAAGGCTGCTGTCCCGACGGGACAGAACCTCTGTTTTTAGGTTTTGCGAGTAGTTGGCAATGTCGGGGTAGATGAGGGTTTGCGTACTGTTTTGTGGACATGATTGTGAGCGTGTGGTACCTATGTGCAGGTGGTGCGACCCCGGGAGTTCCTTCTACTTCCCGCCAATCCGTTGCCCGTGGTTGAGGCAAGTGTGTTGTGATGGATAGCGATTTGTAGGTTGCTTGTTGAGAATAGATGGAATTGACTACATGATATATGATCACTTGCCATGATTTTATGATTGCCAATGATATGATGAGCATGTTTATTATGTTATGATGCCATGTGTTAATATGTGCGTTAAACATGATGTTGGCATAATTGCATACATGACATGTTACATGGCCCGGGCGGTGAGAAAGTCATAACTAATCCGGGAAGGTCGGTGAGAAAGATATGACTAATCCGGAGAGCCAATGAGTAAGTCCTACATCGTGATTCCATTCACCGCGGTGAACGGAAGCGAGGAGTAGGCACCCTCCATCTTCGGGATGGAAGGGGGGAGAGGGTGCACACCGACGGGTGTGTACTCAACCATACCGGTATGAGTTTCCAAGGAGACATGAGCATTGCATTACATTGCATACATAATGAGGATGATATTGTTAAGTGTTCATGAATGAGATGATATACATGATGGGAGATGTTATTGCCATGATATTGTTCTTGTTGTCCATTGCAATATGCTTGCTGAGTTTCGAACTCATGCTTGTGTTTTCTTGTTGTTTTAGGTACCATGAGAACGGCATGCGGGGAAGGGAAATAGTCACACGCCCACACGTAGCTTCACCATATTGATTCCACAAGTCATTCTATTAGTTTGATAATAAATTGCGTGTGATGCTCATTGATTTAAGGCTTAGCTTTGCTTTATGAGAGTTTTATTGTTCGTTTGACACTTGGAGACATTAAGTGCTTGATGATAGTCTTATATTATCGTTAAGACTCTAATTATTGCTGTTTTAGATGTCTCTCATATTGCCTAATTGCTATACTGTTGTTGCTCCTTTAATTCATGTTAAAACAAAGGAGATGCTGCCGAAATCTCGGTTTTTAGCATATGCGCCTTTGCTGGAATTTTATGTTAAATGTGGTATTTAGATGTTGTTTAGCTTATGTTTGGTAGCATTCAGGCATATTAAATGCCGGGGTGTTACAGGTCCACTTGGGTTCAAAAGAATTGTACTTCTCTTGCTCTATAGATGGGAGTGAGGATATAAATGTTCTTGGTTTATGGTTGAATATGCGAAATATGTGTACACTTGGGCTTGTTAACTAAGTGTTTTTGTGTGAGGGCGAGACCCTCATAAGAAAGGAACCAATTGTGGTTTGGTAAGGTTTTACGATCCTTGCTTGGGGCTAGGTGTCGAACCTTAGTGGTATAAGGGTGGTTTGTGATGGAGGTTGATGACGTATGGGTTTAACCTTTATTAACAGTAGCGATGGGCGGAAGTGAAGTTGATGGTAGTTCGGTGATAATTGTCCTGCCGTGAGCAATTGTCTTAACTAGTTGTTTTTGGGTTTGAGTCTTGCCTGGGAGAGGATGGAATGAAATGTTAGCATGATCGTGTATCGAAAGGGCAAGTGTGCCTTAATGAGTTTTTCCCCTCGATGGAAATTTTCGAGATTGTAGAGAGGTCGTTAAAGGAATTGTGACTCGCTTTGATTGTGTCATGTTGAGTTTAATGAAGTGTGGTAGTCAGGTTGGTTGAGATAGTAGTTTGAAGTGTTTGTCGTGAGGTTTCAGGCGTTTTGGGTTGATGGAGCCCTTTGTGGTTGAAACGCAGTTTCTGTTTGGGAATTGAAGTGAAGATGGAACCGTGAGAGGTTCCACTCTGTTGAGCTAGATCAACATTTTCTTGTTAGTGTTGGTTTTGAGAACTCGCTTGTCGTTTGTTCCGGTTTTAGTCTCTGTGTGAATGTTTTGTGTTGCAAAGAAGTCATTTGTCCCTTGGGGAACTTGTTGTTGACTTTGGCGTTCTTCGGATTCGAGGTCGAATCCTATTTAAGGGGGGGGGGAGAATGTGACACCACGGAGTGTCCTAACCTTATTTAATGTGAATGTTGAGGTCAAAAACATTATGAATTATGGAATGGGAGGTTGAAACCTTACGGTATGGAGGTTAATAGCGTTTTCGGGCCGTTTCCGGGAGTTTGGGCCTTCCTGGGGCGTGTTGGGCCTTAGGGGGGACCCCTCGTGGGCCAAAAGTGGGGCTCTTTTGCCCATGAGGGGAGAGGGGGGCAGCATGTTGCCCTTAGGGCGCCCCCTGCTGCCCTAGCAGCCTCCACCTCCTCCTCTCCCACCCATAGCCACCACACACCCTTTTGCCCCTTGCTTGCGCCCCCTTGCTCCCCATTGCTCCTCCACCCCTCTCCTCACCTCTCCACCACCCTTGCTGCCCCTAGGGGAGTTCTCCACCTCAACACCTCGAAGATCCATCCATTGGAGCGCTCCGCGACGAGGAGATCCGGTGGATTTGGAGCGAGGAAGGAGATCGCGCGAACCGGGAGGAGATCCATTGGGTTTTCGTGCGTCGGGCGAAGGTATGGCCATGGGAATCCTTGGGGTTGGTCTACGATATGTTCTAAGGGTTAATATCATGTTTTTAGATCAATTGGTGGTGCTTTACTTGGGTAGATTAGATGGAATCTTGAGTTTGCCACGTTCTCTGTTTCGGGCAGCATGAGCAGTCGACCTAGGGTTTGGGTTTTCGCTAATTTAGATTCGGAATTTGGTCGTATGGCTGTTGAAGAAGTTGTAGGTAATTTCAATACCTTTCAGTGGGTATAAAGATCGTCCAATTCCACCCAGCCGTTTGAAAGTTATGCTTGTTTTACCGAACGTATTAAAATCTGTGACGTGATTGGAACAGATCATGGTATTTTGTAGATTAAACAACTTTAGAGTCCGAATCAGTCTTTCCGTATACTTAGAAAAAGTTAGGAAATTTCCTAAGCTACGCGAGGATGTACTCGTTTATTCGATTCGGAGTCTTAGAACCCTAGTTATGCCTTTTGGAAGGCTGCTGTCCCTACGGGACAGAACCTCTGTTTTTGGGTTTTGCGAGTAGTTTGCGATGTCGGGGTAGAAGAGGGTTTGCGTACTATTTTGTGGACATGATTGTGAGTGTGTGGTACCTTTGTGCAGGTGGTGTGACCCCGGGAGTGCCCTCTACGTCTCGCCAATCCGTCGCCGTGGTTGAGGCAAGTGTATTGGAATGGGTAGCGGGTTGTAGTTGCTAGATTGGTTGAGATTGAGATTGAATATATGATATGTTCACATGCCATGACTTAATGATTGCCAATGATATGATGAATATGTTGATTATGTTATGATTGCCAATGATATGATGAATATGTTGATTATGTTATGATGCCATGTGTTAGTGTACAAGTTATTTATGATGTTGGCATGTTTGCATACATGGCATGTTACATGGCCCGGGCGATGAGAAAGTCATAACTAATCCGAGGAAGGTCAGTGAGAAAGTTATGACTATTCCGGAGAGCCAATGAGTAAGTCCTACATCGTGATTCCATCCACCGCGGTGTATGGAAGCGAGGAGTAGGCACCCTCCATCTTCGGGATGGAAGGGGGGAGAGGGTGCACACCGACGGGTGTGTACTCAACCATACCGGTATGAGTTTCCAGGAGATATGTGCATCGCATTGCATTGTATTATATGAGGATGTTATATGATGATGATATATGATGATGTCAATGATATGCTTACGCTATGAATATGAGATGTGTATGATGTCGTATGTGAAAAGTGGTGATGAAGGTGTTAGAATGTATTTTCTTGTATCATTGCAATATACTTGCTGAGTGATGAACTCACGCTTGTGTTTATGTTGTTTTTCTTAGGTACCATGAAACCGGCATGCGGGAAAGGGAGCTAGTTACACGTCATCGCTTAGCACCACACTTATAAACAATGACATGTTCCTTCCTTTAAATTGTGATGGTTAATTTGTGTGCTTGGTTTCCTCATTTACTTCATTTGGCTCATGAGATGATTGGAATCTCTATTCTAGGCTTATACTGCTGCTAGAACCCTTATTATTGATGATTTAGATGTCATTCTTTATACTATATCCTATGATCTCATTGTTGTTGCTTCAATTCATGGAAAAACAAAGGAGATGCTGCCGAAATTTTCGGTTTTAGCATTTACTCCTTTGCTGTAATTTATCTTAATTTATGCTTTTTAGAGGTTGATTATTCTATGTTTGGTAGCATTCGGGCATATTAAATGCCGGGGTGTTACAGTATAAACCTGGATCAGGTGATTCTCTCATTTAGGTCTCCAATCATTTGTTCAGATTGATGCATTTTCTGAATGTGCAAGGGAGCTTTGGCTTTTGAAACTTCTCCTTCTCCTTCTTCATTTTCAGCATGTACAGATGATGTTGTAGCTTGAGGATGGTTAGCTGTAGGTGATGTAGTAGTAGGTGCCAAAGGTGCTACAGCTTGTTGTGCATTAGGAAGTGTCAAGACCTCATCTTCAACATCATCATTATCATTGTCTTCAAAAATTTTCTCCCCCTGAACATATGCGCTTGTACCTACATCACTTGGACTAGTGCCTGGATTAGCCTCATCAAAAGTAATTTCACAAGTTTCCACAATTTTATTAGTCTCCGAAACAAGCACACGATAGCCACACGAGTATGAGCAGGATATCTAAGAAAAATGCCATCCATTGATCTAGCTTCAAATTTATAAAGATTTCCAGATTTTATGACAAAATTGTGGAAACAGTAGGCCTATGTCCAAACCGAAGCTCATATGGAGTTTTACCTAGTTTTGATCTCAAAAACACACGGTTTGAAACATAACATGCAGTTGAAATCACTTCAGCCCAAAATTTCCTAGGAGTGAGATGTTCATCTAGCATAGTTCTAGCCATCTCAACCAACGTTCTGTTTTTTCTTTCAACTACACCATTCTGTTGAGGCACTCTAGGTGATGAAAATTGATGATCAATTCCTTTTTCATTACAAAAGTGATCAAAAGAAGAATTTTTAAACTCGGTTCCATTATCACTTCGAATAGCTCTAAGAGCTCTTGGATGATCAACAGAAATCCTAAGAACAAGACTTCTAAAATGACTAAAAGCCTCATCCTTAGATACCATAAAGTACACCCAAGAATATTTAGAGAAATCATCAACAATAACAAGAACATACCATTTGCCTCCAAAAGATTGAACTCGAGATGGTCCAACCGTGTCAAGATGTAGTAGCTGTCCTGGAGCGTTTGTCGTCACCATGGTAAGAGGAGGATGTGAGCCTGCAATCATCTTACCATGTCTAAAAGAAGAGCATACTATATCGCTATCACCTTTAAGCTTAGACAAACCATGTATGAGATCTAATCCACTTACACGAGTAAGATGATCAAAGCCAACATGACCAAGTCTACGATGCCAAAAGAATAAATCTTTAGAAACATTGGCAACTAGACACCTATGCTTAAAAGAAGGTGATATATCAAAGTCAGCTTTAAATACTCTTCCAAAGCGTTAAATCCTAAAAACAAGGTCACCTGAAGCATCTAACACTTTGCATTCATTTTTCTTAAAGCTTATTTCAAGATCGTCATCAATCATTTATGAGACAGAGAGCAAGTTATATTTCAAGTTTTCAACAAGAGCCACATCCTTGAACATAAACTTGTCACTTACCTTCACTGTACCTTTTGCCACAACAGAAGAGGTAGAAGCATATCCAAAGCTAACACTTTCAGCACGAGATGCACAAGTGAGGGAGGAGAACCAATTCTTTTCACCGGACATGTGCGTGAGCATCCGGAATCCACTAGCCATATGTTCTCCTTCCTCGCACGAGAAACCTACATAGCAAAACATGTTGAGGTCTCAGTACTGGGGTTAGAAATCAGATTTTTGGGAATCCAGTACTGACACACACGACGCAACAAAGTAGGCACAACACGAGTATTCTTATGCACAAAATCAGATTTGCCCTTTCTCGTGTTTCTAGTAACGAAAGGTGTTTGCTTCACCCTAGGCTCATAATGAGAAATGAAACATGCCTGTTTGAAGTTAGACCTAGCCTTGTTTCTTTCTGTCTTCTCTTGTTTGGCTAGGCTAAAGTAAAAATCTACTAGATGTCCATCTCTACCACAATGAGTGCAAGTATACTTAACATGATGTTTGGCTTTAATAGTAGAAGCACATTTTGCATTCATTATAGTAGAAGAAAGAAAACCAGCAGATTTAAAAGCAATCTTTTTAGGCTCATTAAGAATCTCAATCTTGTTATTGCAAAGAGCATGAACAACAGTGCGAGGTTTAGTTTCAGATGAAGCATGAAGATCAAAACCTAAACCTTTTTTATTTGAGCTAACCCTTGATTTATCCAAAATCATGTTCAAATTTTTCTTGCCATTAGTGCATCGTTCCAAAGAATTTTGCAAGTAATCAACTTTCTTAGCAAGAGTTAAGCAATTATTGCAGGGAACATTCACTTTTCCTTTTTGCTTGCGATAGGTTGAGGGCCTGTTTGTTTCAGCTTTTGATTCTCTAAAAGCTGATTCTGGATTGGGGTCATAGAGAAGTTGATTCTCCAAAAGCTGGAATCCAAAAGCACATATGAAGTGGATTGTGGATTCTAGTGTATAGGGGTGGATTGGATTGTGAGAATTGGATTCTACAATCAAGCTGTTTGTTTTTTATTCAGCTTTTGAGACCAAAATCCAGAAACAAAAGCTGAAACAAACAGGCCCTGAGCATGAAAGAAGCTCATGTGTAAGCAAAGCATCTATCATTTGAGAAACCCTAGCATTTGCATCATTAAACTTCAATTCCAGTATGGGACATTTAGAACATGGAGTTGTATCATGCAAATCAATGGTAGAACAGCTAGCATGTTTGACATGTTTCTCATTTTCTTCGTTTTGATGTAACAAAAGAGCATGTTCTTTCCTAAGCAAGGTGAGCTCATTGTAAATTAAGTCACATGATTTGCAAGTATCATCATCAGGAATCAAAGTCTTAAGTCTAGCAATTTCAGCACTCAATGATTCAACAATGTAATCATGTTTCTTAATTTTCTTGTCATGTTTGTCAAGCAATTTTCCAAGACGAGCAACAACAATAGCTAATTCATCATAAGAAGGATCTACCTCATTGAAGTCGCTGTCGTGGTCGTCCTCGGTGAAGCTATCCTCGCTGCTTGCCATGAGACACAACCCCATCAAATAATGCTTACTTGGAGTTGCATCATCCTCGCTGCTCTCCGAATCCACATCGCTCAAATTGACTTGTTCAAGAGCGGAAAGAACAAGGTGGACAACTTTGCGGTTGATGAAGTTCTTCTTCTTCTTATCACTTGGAGAGAACTTCTTCTTTTCTTTTCTTCTATCGTTGTCCTTCTCCTCCCTTGATGCTTTTCCTACAAGTTTAGGACAATTTGTGCGAATGTGGTTGAGGTCACCGCACTCATAGCATCTTGGAGGGCCACCACCAACTCTCTTCCTGTAACACCCCGGCAAGTAATATGCCCGAATGCTACCAAACATAGGCTAAACAACATCTAAATACCATAAACTAAGGTAAAATCCAGCAAAGGAGTAAATGCTAATACCGGAAATTTCGGCAGCATCTCCTTTGTTTTTCCATGAATTGAAGCAACAACAATATGAACACAGGGTATAGTATAAAGAATGACATCTAAATCATCAATAATAAAGGTTCTAGCAGCAGTATAAGACTAGAATAAAGATTCCAACCATCTCATGAGCCAAACGAAGTAAATGAGGAAACCAAGCACACAAATTAACCATCACAATTTAATGAAAGGAACATGTCATTGTTTATATGTGTGATGCTAAGTGATGACGTGTGACTAGCTCCCTTTCCCGCATGCCGGTTTCATGGTACCTAAGAAAAACAACATAAACACAAGCGTGAGTTCATCACTCAGCAAGTATATTGCAATGGAACAAGAAAATACATTCTAACACCTTCATCACCACTTTTCACATACGACATCATACACATCTCATATTCATAGCGTAAGCATATCACTGACATCATCATATATCATCATCATATAACATCCTCATATAATGCAATGCAATGCAATGCGATGCACATATCTCTTGGAAACTCATACCGGTATGGTTGAGTACACACCTGTCGGTTTGCACCCTCTCCCCCCTTCCATCCTGAAGATGGAGGGTGCCTACTCCTCGCTTCCATACACCACGGTGGATGGAATCACGATGTAGGACTTACTCATTGGCTCTCCGGAATAGTCATAACTTTCTCACCGACCTTCCCCGGACTAGTTATGACTTTCTCACCGCCCGAGCCATGTATGCAAACATGCCAACATCATAAATAACTTGTACATTAACACATGGCATCATAGCATAATAAGCATATTCATCATGTCAATGGCAATCATTAAAACATGGCATGTGAACATATCATATATTCAATTTTAATCTCAACCAATCAAGCAAACATCAACTCGCTACCCATTCCAATACACTTGCCTCAACCACGGGCGACGGATTGGCGAGAAGTAGAAGGCACTCCCGGGGTCACACCACCTGCACAAAGGTACCACACACTCACAATCATGTCCACAAAATAGTATGCAAACACTCTTCTATCCCGACATCGCAAACTACTCGCAAAACCTAAAAATAGAGGTTCTGTCCCGTCGGTATAGCAGCCTTCCAAAAGGCATAACTCAGCTTCTACAACTCCGAATCAATTAAACGAGTACATTCTCGCGTAGCTTAGGAAATTTCCTAACTTTTTCTAAGTATATGGAAAGACTGATTCGGAATCTAAAGTGGTTTAATCTACAGAATACCGTGATCTGTTCCAATCACGTCACAGTTTTTAACACGTTCGGTAAAATGAGCATAACTTTCAAACGGCTAGGCGGAATTGGATGTTCTTTATACCCACTGAAAGGTATTGAAGTTGCCTACAACTTCTTCAACGGGCGGACGACCAAATTCCGAATCTAAATTGGCGAAAACCCAAACCCTAGGTCGACTGCTCATGCTGCTCGAAACAGAGAACGTGGCAACTTCTAGATTTCATCTAATCTACTCAATTCCAGCACCACCAATTGATCTAAAAACATGATATTGACCCTTAGAACAGATCCTAGACCAACCCCAAGGATCCCCGTGGCCATACCTTCGCCCAACGACCGAAAACCCAACGGATCTCCTCCTGGTTCGCGCGATCTCCTTCCTCGCTCCAACTCCACCGGATCTCCTCGTCGCGGAGCGCTCCAACGGATGGATCTTCGGGTTAGTGAGGTGGATAACTCCCCTAGGGGAAGCAAGGGTGGTGGAGAGGAGAGGAGAGGAGAGGAGAGGGGTGGTGGTGCAATGGGGAGGAGGGAAGAGGAGGGTGGCGCACAAGGGGGAGGGTGGCGGCTATGGGAGGGAGAGGAGGAGGTGGGGCGCATGGGCGGAGGGTTTGGGGCGCCCTAGGGCTGGTTGGCTGCCCCCTCCTCCCCTCATGGGCCCAGAAGCCTCCACTTAAGGCCCGAAAAGAGCCCCCCAAGGCCCAAGTTTCCCCGGAAAGGCCCAAAACACCCGAAAATGGCCCGAAAACGCGAATAAACCCCATACCGTATGGTTTCAACCTCTAATTCCATATTTCATAATGTGTTTGACCTCAACATTCACATTATATAAGGTTACGACACTCCGTGGTGTCACACTTCCCCATTCTCATATTCTGCAAAGCTTTGTTAAAGCGAGAAGAGAGTAGTACCAAGTCTTCTTGGGGAAATTCTTCAATCTGATCATCGATTAGTGAAGACAAGGAAGACAAAGCATAGCTTGAAGAAGTATTGTTAAGAGACATGCTAGATTGAGATGACAGAGCAATTGATTTATGATTATTCTTCCTAGCAAGAACATCCAACTCATGAGTTTTCAACTAAGAATAAAGAACATCTAATGTAAGTGTACTCATCTCCCAAATAGACATGTCTAAAGCACCAAGCAATTGTCTAGCATTAGCAGCAACATCAAAGGTAACTCCAACAGCACGCAAATTGCTAAGAATTTTATTAAAGTGTGCAAAGAAATTATCTAGCGACTCACCGGGCTTCATGTCAAATCGCATGTATTCCTTTTTGTAAAGATCTTGACGAACCTCTTTGATAGTGTTAGAACCCTCACGATAATCACAAAGAGATTTCCATACCTCATATGCGGATTTGAGATGGATCACATGGTCAAAGTCGTTGCGGCCCTAGCCTTGGATGATCAAATTTCGCGCCTTGCTATTTGCTTCAACATGGGCACGGTTTGCGTCATTGACGTTGTCATTCTCAGGAACTTGATATGTCTTGTAAATCTTCTCCCAAATTGCGAAGACCTACGCCTGGATGAATGCCTCCATCTTTGCCTTCCAAAACTGAAAATCAACACCATCGAACACACACGGTTTTGTCAAAAAATGATCCATTAATCTAATCACCAGTAAGATAGATGTCGGGACCCGAATCTGCAAATCCGAACCCTCTGTGTATTCTGCACTAGCCCAGGATCCCGCTAGCGCACACAGTTAAACAGGGTTGAATATCACATCCATACACAGCGGAAATATAAATAAGTACTTCAATGATTAAAATAAACTGTTGCAAGACCTTAAGGTCGCCTTACAATATTCAGCCACGCATGGCTTACTCAAATAAAGACAAGTAAACATAAGCAACAGAAAATAAAAGTCTTGATAAGCTCCATAATGCCATAGGCATCTGACGAAGGTTGCCCCCTAGTTCTCCTGGTCCTCAACATACTCCTCCTCCCATGCGGGTGTAGACTCTTCTTCTGACGTTTTGTGATTGGCAAGGGTGAGTATACAACATACTCAGCAAGTCATGCACAGAGGTGCAATCCTATTACTACATGCATGGCTTCTTCCAAAGGAAGGGCTTAATTGGTTCCTTTGCATTAAACAGCATTTTGCTTTTATTGAATAACTATAATAGATTCAAAAACAGTGAAATCATATTATATTATATTAAGTTCACAATCTCATTTCATAAGCATGGCACAAAGCCGAAATCAATTTATCATCATCTCTGGCACTCAGCCAACCTTCCCATATTTTATTTTAGAAAATCTATCCCTTGACTGTAATCCCCAAGCTTTGTCCAGTACCGTGGACTCGGCTATTCGAATAGTTTTGACACACTATACAGAGGTTGTACACTTTACCCACATGATACAGCCGCATACCACAAAGGCGATTAACCGTAACGAAGTTTTTCATAAACTTCCATCTACACCTATGACCCTCTCCGGTATTGCCCTCACTACCACTTCCCCCACGAAGGATCGAAGTGTAGGACCGACAATCTCCGTTGGATGGGCACCAAGCCATAGCTCTGGTACACTCCCCCACGCAGTTACCCCAATGTAACTATCACCCTGAGGTATCAAAAGTAAGATTTCAGAATCCTACTAAACTAAGACCATCCCACTCCAGTCATGTGGTTGCACGAAAGCCCCAGTTCAAAGGCTTGCAAGGTGAAGTCCTTAACTGTCCAGGGCAAGACATCCTTCTCTCAAGTTTTGGCACAAAGCCCTCACATCACTCATCCCGTTGCCACGAAGGCCCACCTGGCACGAAGCCATCTTGCACTTGCCCCAGTCTAAATCTTTTCTCACCCTAGTTTGATTATTGTGCAACACATGCCAACAATAATATCCATTACCATGTAGAACCACAAAGGTACCTACACTTCACATCATCACGTGGCAATATTACAACATTTCCAAAATTTGTTCCATATATCATTAGTCAATATTCTTTTGCTATTTGAAACTCATTTCACGTATAAGCAAGACTAAGCAACTGTGACACTACAGAATGACGGATTGAGACATTTTTTGATTTCAGCATTACGGTATGACTTTGGTATCGTGTTTTTGGGCCGTTTTATGGAGTTTGGGCCTTTCCAGGTGGGAATTGGGCCTTCTGGGGGAGTTCGGCCTTTGGGGGACCATTGTGGGCCGAAGGTGGGGGACAAATTGGCCCATGTGCAGGGGGTTTTGGGCAGCAAACCCTGCTGCCATTGCCCCACGCGCCTCCCCCTTGCCTCCCCCTAGCCGCCGCCTTGCTCCTCCACCTCTCCACCTCTCCTAGCCGCCATAGGGGGGATCCACCCCCATCCCTTGCTACCACACCCCTCTAGTCTGTTGTACTCACCGTTGGGAAGCTCCGTGACGAGAGGATCCGGTGGATTTGGCACGTGGAAGGAGATCGGGGAACCGGGAGGAGAAGTTTTCATCGTTCGAACGGTTCTTCGAGGGAGGTAAGTGTTGGTAGATCCTTTTGTAGGGTTGTGATGCTGGTTAGAAGGGAGATTCCATGCCTAAAAACCATGTTTAGGTGATGTTCCTGGAAAATATTATGGAGTTTGCAATGCTGTCCCACGTTCTGTCCTCGGACAGATTTGCTCCCCGACCAAGGGCTTGCGTTTTGGAAATTTTAGATGTGTTTCCTGATCAGCCAGATTTTACGGAAGTTGTAGATAATTTAATTATCTTTTAGTGGACACCAAGAACGCAAAATTTCGTTCAGCCGTTTAACAGTTATAGCAATTTTACCGAGCGCTGACAAATCTGTGACGAGATTGGGAAAGATCGTGTTCATCTGTAGATTAGACAATTTTACAAGCCGATTCAGTCTTGGCGAATACTTAGAAAAAGCTAGGAAATTTCCTAATATTCGAGAAAATGTACTCGTTTACATGATTTGGAGTCTTAGAACTCAACTTATGCTAGTTGGAAGCCTGCTGTCCCGACGGGACAGATTCTCTATTTTCGGGTTTTAGGACTAGTTTGCGAAGTCGGGGTAGATGAGCGTCCTTGTACTGTTTGTAGGACCGAGTAGGCAACTAGAGGGGGGGGTGAATAGATGCCGAATAAAATTCCACTATTTCTTTCTGAAAATAAAAGACCCCTAAATAGCGGAAGAATAATAATGAAGAGATCAAAACCCTAGATTAATTAGCGAGACAAGTCGAACAGAAATCAAAAACTAGTTCTATCAAAAATCGAACAAACCTTCTAATCAAGAATCAAAGCAAAAAAAAAAAATAAGAGAATATTGCATAAACTTATTTTTTTTTATTCCAAAGCTATCTTCAACAAGATGACACCAAAAAAAATCTTCTAATCTTCAATGATTAGAAAACCCTAAACAAAATCTCTAATCTCACAAGATTAGAAAACCCTAAACAAACTAAAGAGAGCACAAAAGCTTTTCTTTGTTGTAGGCACCTTTTGCTTCTTGCCCTTTGCATTGGATGATTCTCTAAGCCCCTAGAACCCCCTATTTAAAGGGCTCCATAGCAGTTGATTCCTTCTTGTATACGGCAAACCGGCTGGCAACCGCACCTGCCAAGCAAACGCCTGCCAAACTCAGATTCGGAAACCACTCGGACACGGCGTAGGGCGCTCGTCACGTCCCCAGCGCTCTTGTCTCCTTCTCGGACACGGCAGCATACAGAAACACGGCGGGGTCCCCAGCGCTCTTGTCTCCTTCTCGGACACGGCAGCAATGCCCTCCTGCGTGCACACACGCACATGATGCACACACTACGCACGCACACATGCAACTCACGCACACACACACATGCATGCACACCATGCATAACACACACACACGATGCTTATGCATGCAAACACACACACACACACTCGCATGCAGCACATGCACACACACTTGCATGCTCACACACAAATGCACACACACACTCTAAAAAAAATGTATACACGCGTACGGCCTCCTGCCACTACGCTGCAACGATCTCGACCTCACGTGCACTGTCCTCTAGTCCAAACATCTCGCATGACATCCTCGACCCTCACGACCTCAGTTCCTCCCTGAACTTAGTCTCAGTCCTGTCACCAACCACGTTCGACCTCAAGCAACACCTGCACGTGAAAAAATACACAAAAACAATTTCCGAGCCCAAGTCCGCGACTTGACTCACATTAATCCAAACAACCACTAAATAATCAAACCACTTTCAAATCTTATCAAATAATCAAATCAATTTCAACTCTTTTCAAATACTCATCATCAAAAAACAATTGGATCAAAAACAATGATCCTTCAATCTCCCCCTTGATGAGTAATTTGACAAAACACAATAAGATTTGACAAGAGTAAAGAAAAAAAAAATGAGAGTTTGAGACCCAAAAGATTCCAAGACCAAGTAAAGACCAAGAAAATCCAAATTCTCAAACAGTTTGAAATTCACCTCTCTTTTTATTTTTCTTCTTCTTGACTTTTGCTCTCCCCCTTTTTGACAAAATAGTCATCAAGATCTCAAAACTCCCCTTTAATGAATGCAGTATCTCAAGCTTTGAAGTATATTCAAGGTATATAATCAAAGTAAAGCATTTGGAGAGTTTTTACGAGAGTTTTCACATTTTGTATCAATTTATCCAATGAGAAAGCAAATTGTGAGAATATGGAGGCTCTAACACATAGAATAGTTGTTGCATAAGCAAATTAGAGCAAACAAGTAAAATGTCATAAACTGATTTTGCCAAAGCTAAAAAGAAATCTATCATGAGCAAAGAGAGACTTTCAAATTCACTAATGTTTATCTCAAGGCTTTTCAAAAATTTGAATTTCCTTTTTCTCTTTTAGCAAGTTTGACAATTTTGCTTTGTGATCAACAGGGATGACAAGTAACTGCACACTAGCCCATACTTGTGTATGAGTAGGTAGTTCTTTCTTGTATCTTTCTCAGTTTAAATTGGCAAGTGGCTTCACATTGTTCTGAACTTTTGTTTAGACAAGTAGCCTTTTCTTGCATCTTTTGAATTTAAATCCCTGGCAAGGAAGCTGCACATTGTACTAAACTTGTGTTTAGCCAAGTAGCTTTTGCTTGCATCTTTTTCAACTTGCTTTTATCATTTAAAACACTGATTTTGCTTGAGACTCATAATGATCATTTGAAGTCCAACAAAAAGCTCACACATAGTTTCTAATCAGCTCTAGCCTTTCAACAGATGACAAGAAACTTTTAAGCCTATTTCACAAATGCAATACCATAATGAACAAGAGCCAAAATATTCTCGAAAGCATCTCAAATTGAATTATTTTAGTCTTTTAGTCTTTTAGTGAGAAGTGAAGCAATGTAGCATTAATTTGACTATATACACAAGAATAGTCAACAAAGCTTTGTACTACATGATGCAATGAAAGCAGGGAGTTTTCTTTAAGTGTAACGACAAAATAGCTCCTTGTAGTAACCAAAGTCAAGTAACACAAAAGAAAGAGTTAAAATCAAGACTCCCCTCAAATCAACCCATGGGGATGAATGATCCCAAGTTCGCCGTAAGAAAGCAAAGCGAGAAGAATCAAGCGGCTTAGTGAAAATATCAGCAATTTGAGCATCCGAATCAACAAATTTTAGTTCAATAGCTCCTTTTTCAACATGATCTCTAAGAAAATGATATCGAACATCAATGTGTTTAGTCCTTGAATGTTGAACAGGATTTTTAGCGATGTGAATTGCACTAGTATTATCACAAAGAAGTGGAACACTATTAAAGTTAATGCCGTAATCTTTAAGAGTTGAAGTGATCCAAAGAATTTGTGAACAACAACTAGCGGCGCAACGTATTCAGCTTCAGATAGATTGAGCAATCGAGGACTGTTTCTTAGAAGACCATGAAACAAGTGAAGTGCCAAGAAAATGACATGTGCCGAAGTACTCTTTCTATCTAATCTACACCCATAAAATCAGCATCGTAATATCCTAGGAGTGTAAGCGAAGAAGAACAAGAATACCAAATGCCAAATTCAGAAGTGGAGCGAAGATACCTGAAAATTCTTTTAATTGCTTGTCGATGTGATTCTCGAGGAGAGGCTTGAAATCGAGCGCACAAACATACTGCAAAATGTATGTCAGGCCTCGAAGCAGTCTAGTTCTGAAGTGATCCAATCATGCTTCTGTATTCTTTTGGTCCATCTCGACACCATTCTCGTCAAGATCCAAAATTGTTGTTGTGCTCATTGGAGTAGATATTGACTTTCCTTCTCCCATGTCGAATTTCTTTAGTAGCTCCTTTGTATACTTGGATTGGTGCAAGAAGATCCCTTCTTTCGCTTGCTTGATTTGAAATCCAAGGAAGTATGTCAACTCTCCCATCATACTCATCTCGAATTCCACTGGACATCACTCGGAAAACTGCAACACAAGAGAGTGGGAGGATCCTCCAAAGATAATATCATCCACATAAATTTGCACCACAAGGAATTGATCATTTGAATTTTGAGTAAACAGAGTTTTATCAACTTTTCCCATCTCAAAATTATGTTGAAGCAAGAAGCCTTTTAATCTATCATACCATGCACGAGGAGCTTGTTTTAATCCATAAAGAGCTTTTGATAAACGATACACATGATTAGGAAATTTTTCATTTTCAAAACCAGGGGGTTGTTTCACAAAAACTTCTTCTTCTATAAAACCGTTTAGAAAAGCACTTTTCACATCCATTTGAAATAACTTAAAACCTTTTGAAGCTGCAAAAGCCAAGAGGATGCGAATAGCTTCTAAACGAGCAACAGGAGCAAATGTTTCATCAAAATCAATTCCTTCAAGTTGAGAATAACCTTGAGCTACAAGTCTAGCTTTGTTTCTAACAATTATTCCATCTTCATTTAACTTGTTCTTAAAAACCCATTTTGTTCCAATAATGTTTTGATTTTTAGGAGGTTCCACTAAAGACCAAACTTTATTCCTTTCAAAGTTTTCTAACTCTTCATGCATCGCATCTACCCAAGAACTATCGGTTAAAGCATGAGTAATGTTCTTAGGTTCAAAATTTGCAACAAAAGCGAGAATGCATGCATAAAAGAGTTTGAGATGAATTAGAACGTGTCACCCTTTCATGAAGACTTCCAATAATTTGTTCAGAGGATGGTTCTTCAAAAGCAGTAAGGGAGGTCCAGCTTGTTTCAATCGTCGTGGGAGGTGTAGAAGAATCAAGTAGTAGTCACATCAATTTGTTCAGGAACATCTTCCCGTTCTGTAGGTATGAGCTCATCATCATCATTATCTTCATCATTTTCTTGAATCTTTTATCCAAAAGATTGGCTCTAAATCTTCTCGTGAACCTGAAATGTCGGGTCTAGCTCAAGGGCTAGCCTCATCAAAAGTAACATCGCATGTCTCCAACAATTTGTTAGTCGATAAATCAAGTACACGATATCCACGAGAGTGCAACGAATAGCCAAGGAAAATACCATCTGTACTACAAGCTTCGAATTTATCAAGATTTCCATGTTTAAGAATAAAGCATTTGCAACCAAACACTCGTAAGTGAGAAACAGATGGTTTACGATCAAATCTCAGTTCATAAGATGTTTTACCAAGTAAAGCTCTGAGATAGACCCTATTTGATATATAGCAAGCAGAAGAAATTGCCTCAGCCCAAAATTTTCTTGAAGTGTTGTATTCATCTAGCATAGTTCTAGCCATTTGAGTCAAAGTTCTATTTTTCCTTTCTACAACACCATTCTGTGAGGGAGAATATGGCGAAGAAAATTGATGTTCAATCCCATTAGTTTCACAAAAAGATTTAAACAATGCATTTTTGAATTCTGTACCATTATCTGTTCTTATGGCTTTCAATGAGTTAGGCAATTCATTTATCAATCTCTTAATGAAGACATGAAAGAGTCCAAAAATCTCATCTTTTGAAGACAGAAAATGCACCCAAGAGTATCTCGAATAATCATCAACTATTACTAGAAAGTACCACTTACCTCCGGCCGATTGTACTCGAGATGGTCCCTCTGTATCCATGTGAAGAAGTTGGCCAGGGCCGGTGGTCATTACAGAGAGACAGGAGCATGAGGGGCTCCAACCATCTTACCATGTCGACAGGAAGCACAAACTATGTATTTGCAAGATTTTAATTTTGTCAAGCATCGAATTAAGTATATAACACTCAATCTAGATAACTTATCAAAGCCCATGTGACCTAACCGACGATGCCAAAAATTGATATTTCTAGATTCAAGCAACAAAACAATGTGAACTTGAAGCATTGCTAAAATTTGCTATGAAAATTTTTCCAAGTCTAGATATCTCAAGAGTCAAGTTTCCAGAAGCATCGAGTACTCTACATGCATTTGGTTTAAAACTCACTTCAAAGTTTTCATCCAACAATTGAGATACAGATAGAAGGTTGAATTTCAGTTTAGACACCAAAGAGACATTCTTTAAAGTAAAGTGATCATTCACCTTCACAGTACCTTTTGCAATGACGCGTCCAATAGTAGCATCTCCAAAAGTGATCGTTTCGTTCCCGAGATGCTTTTGTTAGGAGGAGAACCAACTTGGATTGCCTGTCATGTGTTGGCGGCATCCTGAATCAACAACCCGGATGTTCTCCTTCCCTTCTCGTACCACCTACATGTTATGAGCAGAAGATGCCGAGGATTCATTGGGGGGTTAGAGAAATAAGATTTAGGTATCCAAAGATCGAATCACTTTCGGCGAGGAGGTGATCGTGACAAAAGCTTGTGAATGCAACGTAGATGAATTTCGAGGAATTTTGTTTGCTTTCACTAGCGGAACATGTTGAGAAATGATACGTGTTTGTCTAAAGTTAGCCTTTGAATTTTCCTTTCTCTGTTGTTTGGCTAGTCTAAAACAAAAATTCACCAAATGACCATCTTTTCCACAATGAGTGCAATTGTACTTAACAAATGGTTTGTCTTTAGGAGCAGAAGCAAAATTTGCATTCATCATTGTAGAAGATAAAATTCCAGCAGATTTGAAGACAGTTTTCGGGTTCTTTGACAATTTCAAACTTTCCACTTTCAAGAGTTTTAACAATAGTAGGAGCATATGATTTGTGATGAGCATAAGGATCAAAACCTAAACCTTTGTGATGAGTGCTGACTTTTGATTGATCTAAAATCATATTTAGATTTTTCTTTCCTTTAGTAAAACGCGTTCTAAAGACTTTTCCAAGTAATCAATTTTTCGAGAGAGAGTTAAACAATTATTACAGGAACATCTACTTTTTCTTTTGCTTGCGACAAGTTGAGCATGAAAGAACTTCATGTGTAAGCAAATCATTAAACAATTGAGTAATCTTAGCATCTGCATCATGCAACTTCAATTCTAGTATGGGACATTTAGAACAAGAAGTTTGACCATGTAAACCATCATTAGAGCGACCAACATTTTTCACAAGTTTTTCATTTTTCAATTGTTTGGCATAAACTTGTTCTAGTTTAATCATATGTTCCTCTTTTAGAGATTTAATTTCATATTTGAGATCTAAGCAAGAATCACATGTCTTTTCAGAATTTGAATTTCTAAGATCAAAGTTTTCGATTTCGGCATGGATAGATCTTTCTCTAAGTTTTTATTTTTGAGTGAGGATTTTCTTAAAGATTTTCTCAATATGACTAAAACTTCACAAAGCTCATCATCTGAAGGTATTACCTCATCACCGTCATTTGGAGGTGCTATCGTTGTCACTAGAATCACTAGTGTTCCCTTTCGCCATGAAGCACGATCCGGTGAAATCTTTCTCGTTCAACCGTTTGCTTTGCTTCCTTCTCATCGTCAGTTGAATCATCAATGTCGCTTAGGTCTAAGCGACCAATTGCAGCGAAGACTTTGTTGAGCATTTTCTTCGTCCGTTGCTTATTTTTGTCCTTGCTCTCTTTTGGCCGGAAGGTTTTGGAGGAGTTGCTTTGATCCTTCTCGTCTCTAACTTTGTTCTTGAAGCAGTTAGCACGGACGTGTCCTGCCTTGCCTTGATTGTAGCAAAGGATGGAGGCTCCTCTTCTCTCCCTTGATCTCATGTAAGCTGCATTGACACGCTTGGAAAGAAGAGCAAGTGTATCTTCTGGTATTTGATCTAGTTGTTCATCACTAAGAGCACTCAAGGCAGTAATGGAATATGATGATGAAGCACTAGTAGCATTATCACATGAAGAAGAATTTGCATTAAGAGCCAAAGAGTTATCACTGGATGTTCTGGAAACAATATCTATCTCAAAAGTTTTGAGACTAGAATATAATTTATCCAATGTCATTTCACTCATCTTGTGAGCCTCCCTAAATGCAGTTACTTTCATTTGCCAGATTTTAAGATCAAGAGATGATAAGAAATGTCTAGCATTTTCAGAGTCGGTGTATTGTACATCAACAGCTCTAAGATTGTTTAAGATTCTATTAAAAGCGAGCAAAACAATCATCTAATGATTCTCCGAGTTCATTTCAAATCTAGTGTATTCCTTTTTAAATTGATCTTGCCTAGCCTCTTTGTGAGTTAGTGCCTTCATGATAATCTTGAAGAGATTTCCAAATTTCATGAGCAGTGAGTAAATGACAGACTCTATCGAATTCTTTTCTAGCAAGTCCTTGAAGCAATATGTTTCTAGCTCTATTATTACTTTCAACATCCTTTTCAAACTCGATTTTATCAATATCATCATTAGAAGGAAGCTTGTATGAAATCTTTACCTTGCGCCAAATCGCGTTACCTTGAGCTTGAAGATATGCAGTCATTCGGATCCGCCGATGGGAAATGCATGCCATCGAAGATTGGCGGCTTGTTCGAGTATTTCTCCGTTGCCATAACTTATCGTTTACTAATCACCTGTTAAGATGGATTAGTAGAGCCTTGCTCTGATACCACTTGTAGGACCGAGTAGGCAACTAGAGGGGGGGTGAATAGATGCCGAATAAAATTCCACTATTTCTTTCTGAAAATAAAAGACCCCTAAATAGCGGAAGAATAATAATGAAGAGATCAAAACCCTAGATTAATTAGCGAGACAAGTCGAACAGAAATCAAAAACTAGTTCTATCAAAAATCGAACAAACCTTCTAATCAAGAATCAAAGCAAAAAAAAAAAATAAGAGAATATTGCATAAACTTATTTTTTTTTTATTCCAAAGCTATCTTCAACAAGATGACACCAAAAAAAATCTTCTAATCTTCAATGATTAGAAAACCCTAAACAAAATCTCTAATCTCACAAGATTAGAAAACCCTAAACAAACTAAAGAGAGCACAAAAGCTTTTCTTTGTTGTAGGCACCTTTTGCTTCTTGCCCTTTTGCATTGGATGATTCTCTAAGCCCCTAGAACCCCCTATTTAAAAGGGCTCCATAGCAGTTGATTCCTTCTTGTATACGGCAAACCGGCTGGCAACCGCACCTGCCAAGCAAACGCCTGCCAAACTCAGATTCGGAAACCACTCGGACACGACGTAGGGCGCTCGTCACGTCCCCAGCGCTCTTGTCTCCTTCTCGGACACGGCAGCATACAGAAACACGGCGGGGTCCCCAGCGCTCTTGTCTCCTTCTCGGACACGGCAGCAATGCCCTCCTGCGTGCACACACGCACATGATGCACACACTACGCACACACACATGCAACTCACGCACACACACACACATGCATGCACACCATGCATAACACACACACACGATGCTTATGCATGCAAACACACACACACACACTCGCATGCAAAGACATGCACACACACTTGCATGCTCACACACAAATGCACACACACACTCTAAAAAATGTATACACGCGTACGGCCTCCTGCCACTACGCTGCAACGATCTCGACCTCACGTGCACTGTCCTCTAGTCCAAACATCTCGCATGACATCCTCGACCCTCACGACCTCAGTTCCTCCCTGAACTTAGTCTCAGTCCTGTCACCAACCACGTTCGACCTCAAGCAACACCTGCACGTGAAAAAATACACAAAAACAATTTCCGAGCCCAAGTCCGCGACTTGACTCACATTAATCCAAACAACCACTAAATAATCAAACCACTTTCAAATCTTATCAAATAATCAAATCAATTTCAACTCTTTTCAAATACTCATCATCAAAAAACAATTGGATCAAAAACAATGATCCTTCAAATTATCTTTTAGTGGACACCAAGAACGCAAAATTTCGTTCAGCCGTTTAACAGTTATAGCAATTTTACCGAGCGCTGACAAATCTGTGACGAGATTGGGAAAGATCGTGTTCATCTGTAGATTAGACAATTTTACAAGCCGATTCAGTCTTGGCGAATACTTAGAAAAAGCTAGGAAATTTCCTAATATTCGAGAAAATGTACTCGTTTACATGATTTGGAGTCTTAGAACTCAACTTATGCTAGTTGGAAGCCTGCTGTCCCGACGGGACAGATTCTCTATTTTCGGGTTTTAGGACTAGTTTGCGAAGTCGGGGTAGATGAGCGTCCTTGTTCTGTTTTGTGGGAAAGTTTTATGTGTGTTGTACCTATGTATAGGTGGTGTGACCCCGGGAGTGCCCTCAACCTCTCGCCACTCCGTCGCTCATGGTTGAAGGCAAGTGTATTGGGATGGGTTTGGGTGTTGGATGATTATTAGACTTGCATAGGTGCAATATGGCTACATGATGTGTTAACTTGCCATGTTTGATATTTGCTTATGATATGATGAGCATGGTTACATATTGGTTATGAAATTGTTGTATTAAATGTTTATGCAAATTTATACATGATCATGTCATATGTGCATTCATAATGGAAGAGGCGTCCCATTCTGATGCGGGCCTCTGTGTTCACACATAGTGAACACGAAAGACCTACCTCGTAGTCCCATACACGTTTGTGTATGGGAGCGAGTTAGTAATAGTAGGCACCCTCCATCTACGGGATGGAAGGGGAAAGTGGGTGCACACCGATGGGTGTGCACTCGGCAATACCGGTATGTGCTTCGAGGAGACATGTGCATTGCATTGCATACATGATGATGTTAATGAGATGTATACAATGTGAATATGTAATGGTTATGATGTTGAGTATGAGATGTAGTGATGATGGTATTGAAAACTGTTTTCCTAGTTCCATTGCAATATACTTGCTGAGTGATGAACTCATGCTTGTGTTTTATGATGTTTTTAGGTTCCATGAAACCGGCATGCGGGAAAGGGGCTTAGCGACACACCTTCACATAGCGTCATTCATTTAGACAACTACATTTTACCTTCCGTAGTTGTGATAATAAGTTTATTGCGCTTTCGCTTGGAGTTTGTCTTAAGTGTGTGCTTGGTCATATCATTTTCTTCGTTTTAACTTATGAAGTGGTTGAATTCATTATTCGGGACTTAAACTGTTGCTATATCTCTCGTAATTGCTGTTTTAGTTGCCATTCATTATGTTATATCTTGTGATAATATTATTGTTGCTTCAAATCATGGAAAAACAAAGGAGATGCTGCCAAAATTTCAGTTAAAGCATTTACGCCCTTGCTGTAATTTAATCTTAATTGTGGTATTTAGTTGCTATTTACTCTATGTTTGGTGACATCCAGGACGTACTAGCTGCCGGGGTGTTACAGCAACTAGTCACGGTCTAACCTCCCGTGTTGGCACAATATTAACATCCAACTATTTTAAACCAAACTTAAGGTGACAATGGATACATGGCATACAAATATTAACATCAAAGGGGAAAATAACAATTAGGTTGTTTAGTTACTTTACCCAAATTAAATTAATTCATTTTAACAATATAGCATGCATAATTTAAATCAAAATATATTTCAAAAATTAGGAACAACATGGTCAAAGCACAACTTGCCTTCAAAAAGCTGATGATCTTGATCTAGGGCTTGAGCTTGGTCTTCAACTTCCGCACTCTCGCACAGTTCAACGTCTACGCGTAGCAGATAACCAAATAAACACACATTCGGAAAATACTACAAATCAAACTAGTTCATAATTTCATGAAACTTCCAGATAATTAGTTTAGTATTTTCTAAGATTTATAAAATTTATTATGGTATTTTTGGACGTAAAGTTTAGAAGCTATAAAATTCATAAGTTTGGACTTTCCGCGAATAATTTAATAGTATAAATTTATTTATAAAATTTCAATAAAATTATATTAGAAAGGTATTAATTTTTACTAATTAAGAAAATTTGTTGCAAGCGATTTGGACTTATAACGAATTTGTAGCGAAAAAGTCAAAATTCGTAATTTCTGGAAACTAACACATACAAGAAATCTCTAAGTGGGTTCCTATGCATGGCACTGTTCGGCGAGAGCACAACTACATGCATGCGCATACATACACGTAAATTCATACATGCACATACATACAATATACATATATATATCTATATATACATATACATGTATTCACGTGTACAGCCGAGTATATTTTTGTATACATGCAAGCCGCTGTCTAATATATACGTATATACACACTAGCATATATATAAAAACACACACACGTCTAACATGCTTACGTATATTCTTGCGTATAGCACTATTTCTTCTGTGCATGCAAGACTACATACTAACACATACATGGGTATGCTTACATACTAATATTTATACACACACGTAAATACACGACGAGATCCACCGATCAGTAAAGATAGAGCACACACGAAAGAAAAGAAATACTACCGATCGGCAGTAGCAACGACGGCGGTGACACAGGGGAAGGCGAAGGCAACGGCGGCGACGGCGACGTTGAGAAAGATGGCAGGAAAATGGTTGGAAACGAATGAACCAGCTGTAAGAAGGAAAGGTTTACGCGCTGCAAGTAAAAGGGAAGGAATATGAGTTGCTAGAAATGGAGAAACAACCTGTTGCATGGAAATGGCTGGAGAGGAATTGTTCCAATGGAGAAATGGCCATGCAAGTACTAGTTAGCAAAACACTCACATGCGAAACAGCTGGAGGAAAATTAAGGTAAAGAGCAACGTCTGGAGGAGTAGCTAGTAACTATGGAGGACTAGAAACTGTGGAGAAAAATCAATGGAGAGAACTGTATACTAGTAAATGGTAACATTGCTAATGAATGGTTACGTTGCTAGTAATTGGAGGAATGGTTGGCAGAGGAATCGGCTGAAAAAATGGAAATGGCTGGATGTATGAATCGGCTGGAATGATGAAAAAGGAAACGGCTAGATATACGTTTCAGCAGTAACGACTGGAAGCCATGCATTCGCAGGAGAACGACTGAAATGCAAATGAAAAGGCTTCAACGCATGGAGTAAATGTGACTAGTAACGTACATGCACACATACACACGAGCGGCTGGAAAATCAAACGCCAAGTATTCATGCATATACGTATACGCATATATGTCCTCGAAACATGTTGAGAAAAAAACAGAGAGGTTATAAAAATCTAAAAAATTCCTCTAAAATATTAGGAACTATTTGCAACCAAACGAAGTTGGTTTCGTGATTTTTCGACGTGTAGATTTTTCGTAAAAACTCTTTTAGTGAATCAGACACCTGTACAGATTTTTATAAAGTTGACAACTTAAGTTATATAACTTGTTTTTTTAAATTATTTGAAGAGAACACTCTTGTCTTCCAATTACCTTTATTTTAAACAAAATTTTAGATTTTAGGCTTATACAAAAATGCATGATCTTTATTTAATACTATTAGTTCAATAAACTTAAATTCAAATGACTCGCGAGGATTCCAAGTAACTTTCGGAAAATTACAACTAATCCCAGAAACACACTAAATATATTAAAAGAAATTTTTGGGATGTTACAGTATATTAGAAAGACCTTGCTCTGAAACCACTTGTAGGATCGATGTATACGAATATAGCAATCAGAGGGGGGTGAATGATTGTGCGGAAGATTAAAAACAAATTTTTGATCTACTAAAAGTTCACCCCAAATCTGAACCAAAAAGTCACTTCGTATCCGACTAGAATAGATTAGATGTGTTCTGTAAATTGCGAATTCCTAGAGATTGAACCGTCGGATCGATCTAAAATTTGGACACAAGAAACTACATTCCAATATAAATCAAACCCAAAAAGAATCAACTAGATCGGACTTACAGATCAAAAGTTATGAACCTCGTAAGCTTGCTGTGACAAAAGATGACAAGAATTGATCTAACCAAAACTTGCAAATTAAACAAGATCTTCAAAAGATTAATCAACTAAACTTTGATGAACTCTAAATCAATACCCTATAGAGGTTTTGGATGGGTCAAATCAAGATGAAACTCAAAGGACAAAAACCAATCTAGAACAAGAACAAGCATGCAAACAAGAACCAAAACAGGAAACACTCATTAAAGCTCCATTCGTTAAAGCTCCAAAACTCCATGACTTACTCATTAAAGCTCCAAAAAACGAACGGCGGGATCCGTTGGAAAGGTATCGACGAGGAGAACTCATTCCCCACCTCCATTCGTTCCAAATTCCGCTGAAAACGGTTCAATCAAAGGATAACCGAAATGTGGTTTAATGGCCATAACTCGGTCGTTTCTCATCGAAACGATGCACCACCACCTCTTAACCCTTCGTCCCAGAGCCCTCTGCCCCATGCTCACTTCCTCCCATAGCCACCCCTCTCCATTCGGCCGGGATCTCGAGAGAACCGACGCCGGTTGTCCTCCGATGACACCACCGCTTCACATTTTGTTTCGGTGAGCCAAACTCAATTCCGATCGTGTCACCGTGTTCGCGTCATTGCCATGAACAAAATCCCTCAAATGATTTCAATTTTTATTGCAGGACGGCGACGAATTTCGCGATTGAAGTTTCCTATTAGAGCATCATTCATCGTCGATTAATTCCGATCCGGCGATCCCCTCCGAAATTCGATAACACCCTTAGACTTTTCTTGTCGCGTTCTACGCGGTGCTACTTTCGATTCCGCAAAAATCCGTTGTTTTGGTGCTTTTCCCAAATCCAATGTCGACCGGCCGTCCCGGCTGCCGAACTCCCGTTCGGCCGCACCTCTCGCTGCTGGCTCATTGCCGTCGTGGCGTCCCCGCCGTGTGCGCCCCCTTCCCCACACCCCGCCACACCTTCCCCGGTCCTCGCCCACCGCCGCCTAAGCCTCTCCACGTGCGCCACCGCCTCGGCAGTTCTCGGTCCCAGCCGATCGCCCGGTCCACTTCATCACGCCGGTGCACACCTCACTCGCCTCCCGCCCGGGCCGGAGCGCCTCCCCTCCGGCCACGCCGTACGCAGCCGCGCCACACGCCGAAAGCAGCCTTGGCCGCTGCGCTGCCCCCTGCCCCGGCATCGCCGGCCTCCGTCGCCCCTTCCCCGCTGCTCGCCGGTTGCCGGCTCGCCTCCAAACGCCAGCGCACGGAGGAGTTTCAAGCTCCTCTGTTCTTCAATGGGGAAGAACCCTAGTTCCAATGACACTTTGACCCCACCTGCCATAGGGACAAACTATGACACTACGGAATGACGGTATGAGACTTTTTCGAAGTTGGCATTAAGGTATGACGTTTGTACCATATTTTTGGGCTTTTCCCGGGAGTTTCGGCCTTTCCGGGGGAGAATTTGAGCCTTCCGGGGGAGTTTGGGCCTTGGGGGACCTAACTCGGGCCTTGGGGGACCATTTGTCGGGACCCGAATTTGCAAATCCGGACCCTCTGTGTATTCAACACTAGTCCAGGATCACGCTAGTGCACACAGTCTCAACTTTGGTAAATATCACAATCATACTCAACGAAATAATAAAGCACTTTCATTAGTTAGCCAAACTGGTTTCTCAACCTTAAGGTCAAGTTACAAATATACGCCACGCAGGGCGAAAACTTATTAAAAGAGAAATAACAGCAACGGAAAATAAGATAACTTCGTGGCGCCATCCAGTATACCACAGGCAACTGACTGGGCTCGCTCCCTAGTTAGACGAATCCTCCAGATACTCCTCCTCCAAAGCTGGCGTCACCTCTTCTTCAACTGATGTTGTAGTGTGGCAAGGGTGAGTACTTGGTACTCAGCAAGTCATGCACAGAATGCAAACTAATATTCTACATGCATGGCTTAGTACAAGGAATGTTTCAGGGTTCATTTGCAATAATCAGCATTTAACAAGTAACATAAGTAGTTTCGAAAGCAATAGAAACATTATATTATCAATAACTTTTCGAGGAGTTAAATAAACATCTTTCCCATTCCGAATCCACATTTCCATCAACGTCATTATTAAACCAAACCAAACCTTTCAAGTCCAAGTTATTTTCAAGAAAGTCTAGCCCTCGACTGTAATTCCTGAGCAATGTCCAATGCCGCGGACACGGCTATTCGAATAGATTTTACACTCTGCAGAGGTTATGCACTTTACCCACAAGATACAGCCAAACACCACGAAGGTGAGTGATCGTAACAAAGCCTTTCGGATACAGCTAACTACACAAGTGAACCTTTCCGGTTTTTGCCATACACCATCCCTTCCCTTAACAGAGGCGAAGTATGGGACCGACATACCGTTGGACGGGTACCATGCCGTAGCCTTGGTACGCTCCCCATTCAAGCTACACAAAAGGTGTAGTTGACACCTGAGGTATTACATGCAAGTTATTAGTAACTTACTCAACTAGGACCGTCCCACTCCGGTCATGTGGTTGCATGATTGACTCAGTTCAAAGGCTTGCAAGGTTAAGTCCTTAGGTTGACCAGGGCAAGACTACCCGAAGAACCAAATCATCCTTCCCGATGCCACAATTGGCCCACCCGATCATTCTTGCCACATGCCCCGGTCGAAAACTATTTATCAAACCCCCAGTTGATTACCATGCACCACGTGCCATCAATATCATCATCAACAACACATGACACTTCTCAAAACAGGTTCCATATCTCATTAAGTCGATGTTATCATGTAATTGTCATAAACATGTCACGTGGCAAGGCTAAGCATACTACATCGGTCTAACTACCCATGTTGGCAATTTAATAATGTCCAACTAATAATCCACAACTAGGGTGACAAGGGGTCATGGCACATAATTAATAATCAAGGTGTCACAGTGCAAAGCTGGCATTTAACTAATTTCCCAAAATTAATTAAAGCACAACTTGCCTTCAAAAAGTACTTGTTCTAGGTCTTGAGTTGGCTCCTGGGTCAACACTTCACCTTCGAAGCCTTCGGGCACTTCAACGTCTACTCGTAACGCGTGCAAATAGCAATCAATAAATCAAACAGTATACAAAAGTGTTCAAAAGTTCAAATAAACTTCATAAACAGAGAGAGCACATTTTTATAAATTTTTAGAAACTGGAATCGTCAAAATCAGAGTTAAAATGCAAAAGTTATAATCATTTAAAGTTTGAAGAAACCATTAATTAAATATAAACAGAGAAATATTCCTAATCAAAAAAATAATTAAAATTCATATTTGAGTAGGTCTCAATTTGATGAAAATTTAGAAATTTGAATCACTCAAATCGGAGTTGAAACGCAAAAGTTATAAGCGTTTGAAGTTTGAAACTATATTTAAAATCAATAAACCGAATTAAATAAATAATTTCTTTTTCAGAAAAAGATTAATTGCGTCAGCATGACACGTGGACCAATCAAAAGCCGCCATGTCGCCTCAGGTCCATGGACCCGGCGCACGGCTCGGCTCGGTCTATCGTGGACCCGGTCCACGGGCACGTGTGCCTCTAACATGTGGGACCCCCTGCTGACGTCAGCACGGTTCTGACATGCGGGCCCCACCGTGACGTCAGCATGACGTCATGGATGATGTCATGGTGCCGTTGGGAAGCCGCTGACACGCGGGACCCACGCTGACGTCACGTGCTGACGTTAGCGGCGACTGGGGCTGACCGCGCTGACCGGGCCGGTCGGGCTCCCAAGCACGTGGCGCGATTTGGGCCGTTGATTTGAAAATCAATGGTCCAGATTGGATCCAACCTCACGCGTTATGGAATAACGCGGTTGATCTGGACCGTACGATTCGAATCGGACGGTCCAGATTCGATTGAGTTTCACCGTCGCTGGGGATGACGCGGCATGACCCGGCGCACGACGCGTGGCGCGCCCTACGCCATTCGATCTCGATCGAACGACTGGAATCTAACCAACACACGGTGCGGTTATGGCTACGTGGCTCAATCTAACTCGTTGGATCTAAATCCAACGGCTGATATTGGATCGAAATACCGAAGCGTGGATTCCGTTGAGGTGACGTGGACGAACGTGGGCCGTTGGATCTTGATCCAACGGTCCAGATCTAATCTAGTTTCTACGGGTTTAGGAATCGTGTGGACTCACCGTGGCCGTTTGATCCTGATCGGATGGTTGCCCGAGCTCGAGGCAACAATGGCGACGCGGCGGGGCTTCGGTGGCCGGAGGCGAAGATGAAGACACGCCCGACGACGTTTGGGCGCGATCCCAGCGAGGTGAGTGGTACTCCCAGGAGTGGCTTGACGCAACGGTTCCGGATCTGGGCTCAACGGCGGCGGAGGACGGCGGAGACGGCGGCAAACAGCGGAAAATCACGGCGGAAGCCTTCTCCAACTTCGGCCAGTTCCCGCGGGCGAACGGCGGCAACTCGGGCTCGGTGAGTTAGGGCTACGAGTGCGCACGGGAGAGGGGGTCCCAACACGGGTGGCACGCGCATTAAATAGCCCCTCGACGTCCGTGATACGCGCGGAAAACGAGGCCCCACGCGCGGGCGGCGGCAGAGTCCGGCGGCAACACGGAGTGGGTGACGTCGCGCAATCTCGGCCGTTGGATCAAGATCCAACGGTCGCGGGGTTTGGGCTCGGGTCCGGCTCGGTGACTTGGCTGGCTTGGTCGGAGTCGGGCTCGGGCGACATGGCTCGATCTCGGCCGTTGGATCAAGATCCAACGGTCGAGGGGGTTAGGGTTCGGCCGACTTGGTTCGGCTCGACTGCGGTTCAGGTCGGACACGGACTCGAGTCCGACTCGGGCTCGGTCGGAGGAATAGTACTAACCCGTTAGGGTTTTCCAGCGATTAAATAATTGATTTAATTCGTAGAAATTCATTTTAATTCGGAAAATAGCAAAATACTAGGAAAAATTCCAGAAAAATTCCAGAAAATATTTTAGGGCATCTAGGACTCAAATAAAATATTTTCAACAAAAATTTATTTGAAACTTTTAATTCTTTAATTATTTCAAAAGGGAATAAATTCAAATTAAATCCAAATAAATCCAAATAAATTCCAAAAAATTCCAAAAATTCATAAAAGTGCAAAATAACATTTAAATTCATGAAAAGCAAAATTTGGGGTGTTACACCATTGTGGGCCGAAGGTGGGGGAGAACCGGCCCATGTGGAGGAGATATTGGGCAGCAAAGCCTTCTACCCTGCCCCTTGGGCCACACCCCCTCCCACCAACAATAGCTGCCATCCCCCTCATCCCTTGCGTCTCCCCCTAGTCGCACCCCTCTTGCCCTTGCGCCTCCACCTCCCCTCCCTTCCCTAGCCACCATCCTCCCCTCCCCTAGCAGCCCCGCGACGTCCTCCTCCGTGGTGTTCTTCGTTTTCCCGCTCAGTGGATCGCCGGATTCAGGAATCTCCAGCGAATCGTGGTCGGAAGGAAGGAGCGGCCGGAAGGACGGGAGGTTTCGTCGTCGTTCGGTTCTTCTTGAAGAGGTAACGAATCGTGGCTCTCTTGGGGTAATTTAGGTGCTGCTAGATGGGGTATTCCATTCCCTAGATCCATGTTTAGGTGTTGTTCCCAGATGAGAATAGGAATTTTGCAATGCTGTCCCACGTTCTGTCCTCGGGCAGATTTGCACCCCGACCTAGGGCTCGCGTTTTGGCAATTTTAGATGCGTTTTCTGGTCGGTTGGCTGTAACAAAAGTTGTAGATAATTTAATGAACTTTCAGTGGACACCAAGAATACGAAATTCCAATAAGCCATTTAAAAGTTATTGCCATTTTACTGAACGTTGTCAAATCTGTGACGGGATTGGGACAGATCGTGTTTATCTGTAGATTAGGCAATTTTAGGAGCCGATTCAGTATTCGTGAATACTTAGAAAAAGCTAGGAAATTTCCTAAGCTTCGATAAAATGTACTCGTTTACTTGATTTGGAGTCTTAGAACTAAATATATGCTAGTTGGAAGCCCGCTTTCCCAACGGGACAGATTCTCTGTTTTTGGGTTTTAGGAGTAGTTTGTGAAATCGTGGTGGATGTTCGTTCTTGTACTGTTTTGTGGGCAAGTTTTGAGTGTGTTGAACCTATGTGCTGGTGGTGTGACCCCGGGAGTGCCCTCAACCTCTCGCCACTCCGTCGCTCACAGTTGAAGGCAAGTGTATTGGAATGGGTTTGGGTGTTGGATGATTATTAGACTTGCATAGGTGCCATATGGTTACATGATGTGTTAACTTGCTATGCTTGATATTTTCTTACGATATGATGAACATGGTTGGATATTGGCTATGAAATTGTTTCATTAAATTTTTATGCAAGTTCATACATGTTCATGACATATGTGCATTCATAATGGAAGAGGCGTCCCATTCTAATGCGGGACTCTGTGTTCACACATAGTGAACACGAAAGACCTACCTCGTAGTCCCATCCACGGTTGTGTTTTGGAGCGAGTCAGTACGAGTAGGCACCGTCCATCTACGGGATGGAAGGGGAAAGAGGGTGCACGCCGATGGAGACATGTGCATTGCATTGCATATATGATGATGTTAATGAGATGTATACAATGTGAATATGAAATGAGTATGATGTTGAGTATGTGATGTAGTGATGATGGTATTGAAAATTGTTTCCTTGTTCCATTGCAATATACTTGCTGAGTGATGAACTCACGCTTGTGTTTTATGATGTTTTTAGGTACCATGAAACTGGCATGCGGGAAAGTGGCTTAGCGACACACCTTCACATAGCGTCATTCCTTTGGACAACTACATTTTACCTTCCATAGTTGTGATAATAAGTCCATTGCCTCAAGTGTGTGCTTGGCCATACCATTTAAAGCATTTACGCCTTCGCTGTAATTTAGTCTTAATTATGGTATTTAATTGCTATTTATTCTGTGTTTGGTGACATCCAGGGCATACTAGATGCCGGGGTGTTACCGTTGGTATCAGAGCGGGCATTAGGTCCTTGGAACATGAATTTTAGTGTCAAACTTTAGGTTCAAGTAAAATTTGATGTGGGATAACCTAGAAACATGGCTTAGGTTATACTTAAAATTGTGCCATAGGATAGCAACATTAAAACTTGCATAAGTGGAATAATTAATTTAAAATTTGACACACTTGGTTGCACAGTAGGATGGGATTCTGGATTATCATTGCATTGCGTTTGGCTTTCTTGATGGAGACTATGTATATGTGGATGTTTGATCTTTGCTCTTCTTTATGTTGATGTTGTGCTTATGAATATATGATTGTGTGCTTATGTGACTGTAGTAGCCATGCCGAGGGGTAGAGGTCGTAGTTGCCGTGGCCGTGGAGGCCAGGGTCGAGGTGGGAGTCACCCATCTCAGGGAGTTGCTGAGGGAAACGCTTCGCTAAACGCTCATGGGCTAGCGCCAGAGGAGAACCCGGCGACACAGTCAGGGGCTGAGGTGCCAGCCGCCACCGCAGCCTTGTTGCAGGCACTACAGAGGGAGGTCCAGGAGCTGCGCCAGCAGGTGCAACTAGCCCCTGCTGTTGTACCTCCCCCTGCAGCGGCCCCAGTAGTCACCCCCGCTGTGCCAGAGCCGCGGATGAGTCTCCATGAGTGGATGTCCCTCCGCCTGGACACTTTTGACGGAGCGGGCACGCCGGTCCAGTCCTCAGATTGGCTGCGGTACATGGAGCGGCAATTTGAGGTTTTGGAGTTGACCTCGTTCTAGAGAGATCACTTTGTGGCCTTCCAGCTGAAGGGCCAAGCGGATATCTCGTGGGAGGGGGTTCTCGCCGCTAGAGCCCCTGCTGTTGGACCGGTCACCTGGGAGGACTTTGTGGCTCGCTTTCGAGCCAAGTTCTACCCGGAGTCCTTTTTGGAGAGGATGGAGCATACTTTGACGACTCTTTCCCAGGGAAAGAAGTCAGTGGCAGAGTATGAGGCAGAATTTAACAATGTGGTGCGCTTCGTGCAGGTTATGGCAGCGGATGATAGGGAGAAGGCGAGGAGGTTCCGTAGGGGCCTCAACCAGGAGTTCAGAGTTGTCATGGGGGCGACTGTCCCTAGTGACTTCTGCTCCGTGGTGGAGCAGGCAAAGGGCATGGAGCTCAAGTTGGAGCTCTACAGGGATAAGCAAAACCCTGATGGTTCAAGGGTTCCAGCGGCCCCGGGCGGGGGCCAGAAGAGGACCTTTGGTGGAAGAGGTGGGTCTTCTTAGCGACTCACCTTCAAGAAGTTCAATGGGGGATAGGGTTCCTCCTCAGGGGCTAAGATGAAGCCGCCCCAGTCGTCTTCCTCGCGGGTGGCTGTTCGTCCTACGCCAGGGCAGGGCATTATCTGTTTCAAGTGCGGTGGTGGACACCGTGCTGCAGAGTGTGGTTGGTCCGGGGATTGCAACCATTGTGGCAAACCTGGCGATATGGGACGAGTTTGTCGGATGAATCCCGGTAGCATCATCAAGTTGGAGACGGTGCCTACTCCTCCTACTCCAGCGGCATCTTCCAGAGGGTCGGTGCAGATGCTGGTGGCCCTTGCTCCCCCGCAGCCCTCTGTTTGGGCACCACCTGCGGCATACTGGTGCCCGCAGTCGTTGGCTCCTCCTCAGCTACCCCCACCGCCCCCAGCTTTGTTGGGGCATCAGCTAAGTGTCGGGGCTCCTGCTGCCCCGACGCCACCAGGAGTGTACGCCTTGCTGACCGTCGAGTCAGCTGGGCATCCAGAGGTGGTTTTAGGTACTTTGCTTGTGGATTCAGTTGATGCTTTTGTTCTTTTTGATTTCGGAGCATCCTATCCTTTTGTGTCGTTTGAGTTTGCTAGTAGGGCTAAGTTGGGAGTTCAGCGGATTTCTGAATCTGTGATAGTCAGTTCTCTGGGGGGTCTGATTGCTAGTTCTTTAGTTTGCCAGGGTTGCACCATTACCATTGATGATGACGTTTTGTTTGCCAATCTTATGGTGATTCAGTTGGTTCCTTTTGATGTCATTTTGGACATGGACTGGTTGCATCAGTACCGTGTCAAGATCTGTTGCTTTTGGAAGACAGTTACCTTGCAGGCCCCGTCAGGGGTGGAGTTGACTTTTCAGGGTGGGCATACCCTCCAGTTCCATCTTTGCTTTGGCTAGTCTGTTTTCTGATCGCCGTTTGAGGCAGTTGGGTGTTCTCATGGCTACTTCAGAAAAGCCATCTTGTTCAGCAGCTATTGAGGAGATTCATGTGGTGAAGGAGTTTGTTGATGTGTTTCCTGATGAGTTGCCTGGTTTGCCTCTAGTGAGGAGTGTAGAGTTTCGAATTGATCTTGTTCCTGGCACTCGACATATTTCTATCTCTCCATACCGCTTGGCTCGTCCTTTCCAAGATGAGTTGAAAAAGCAATTGGAGGATCTGTTTGCCAAGGGCTTTATTCGGCGCAGTGTGTCGCCATGGGGAGCACCCGTCCTCTTCGTTTCGAAGAAGGGTGGTAGTTGGCGTATGTGCATTGACTATCGTGCTCTCAATCAAGTAACCATCAAGAATAAGTATCCATTGCCCCGCATTGATGATCTCTTTGACCAACTAAATGGAGCGAAGGTGTTCTCCAAAATTTATCTCCAGTCTGGTTACAATCAGATTCGTGTGAGGGAACAGGACATTGAGAAGACTGCTTTCTCCACTAGGTATGGGCACTATGAATTTAAAGTCATGTCTTTTGGACTATCTAATGCTCCTGTTGTCTTTATGGAGGCGATGAACAGTATGCTACACAAGTATCTTGATGAGTTTGTGGTAGTGTTCATCGATGATATTCTGGTTTACTATAAATCAGAAGTGGAACATGAGCAACATTTGATACTTATGCTAGGCACATTGAGGGAGAACCAGTTCTATGCTAAGTTAAAGAAGTGCGAGTTCTGGATTTCAGAAGTGGGTTTTCTTGGCCACATCATCAATCCAGAGGGCATATCTGTAGATCCTAGCAAAGTCTCATCAGTTTTGGATTGGAAGAGACCTTCCAATGTTAAAGAGGTGCGTAGTTTCCTTGGGTTGGCTAGGTCTTACCGGCGTTTTGTGCAGGACTTCTCCATTATTGCTAAGCTTCTTTCGCAGTTCACCCAGAAGGGAGTGAGTTTTCAGTGGACTGCAGAGTGTGAGCACAGTTTCTGCACTTTGAAGGAAATGTTAGTGACTGCCCCTGTTCTTACCCTTCCCGAGCCTGAGAGGCGTTTCATTGTCTATTCTGATGTTTCGCGTTTGGTACTTGGTTGGGTGCTCATGCAAGATGGCAAAGTGATTGCTTACGCATCGAGACAAATGAAAAAGCATGAGCAGAACTATCCCACTCATGATCTTGAGCTAGCCGCTGTGGTGTTCGCATTGAAAATTTGGAGGCATTACTTGTATGGTGAGTCTTGTGATATCTTCACTGATCACAAGAGCCACAAGTACATCTTTACCCAAAAAGATTTGAATTTGAGGCAGAGGAGGTGGCTAGAATTGATAAAGGATTATGACCTCACAATCCAGTATCATCCAGGCAAGGCAAATGTGGTGGCTAACGCTCTCAATCGCAAGACAATGCCCCCTGTCATTGATTGTCTTGTTGCTGATTTTGAGCGATTGGCAGTCTCTTACTGTTTTGCAGGGACCGTGCAAGCTGAAACGCAATTGATTCTTGAGTCAGCGTTCCCCGAGCGTGTGCGGGAAGCACAACAGTATGATCGATTGCTCCAGCAGGTGAGGAAACGCCTTGAGGATGGTAAGACTGGGGACTTTTCCATTGATGATGTGGGAGCTCTGAGGTTTCAAGGTCGCCTTTGTGCACCTCAGAAATCCCAGGTTAAAGATGACATCCTGAAAGAGGCTCATCGGACCCCGTACACGGTCCATCCTGGGGAGACCAAGATGTACAGGGATTTGAAAAAGAACTTCTGGTGGAAAAGGATGAGAGTTGACATTGCCAAGTATGTGGCATCTTGTGTGATTTGTCAGAAGGTTAAGGCTGAACACAAGCGTCCTGCTGGTCTGTTGCAGCCATTGGAGATTCCTATTTGGCCTTGGGACGATATTTCTATGGACTTTGTGGTTTGTCTACCTCGTACTCCATGAGGGAAGGATGCTGTTTGGGTTGTGGTGGACCGTCTTAGCAAGTCCGCACACTTCATTCCTATCCGCACTACCAATTCAACTAGCGAGTTGGCTCCCATTTATGTGCGGGAAATTGTGAGACTACATGGCGTGCCCAAGACGATTATCTCTGATCGAGATGCGAAATTTGTCCCAAAATTCTGGGAGAGTTTGCAAAGTGCTTTAGGCACACAGCTTTGCCTTAGTACCGCTTTTCACCCTCAAACTGATGGGCAATCCGAGCGTACCATTCAGACCTTGGATGATATGCTTAGGTCCTGTGTGATGGCATGGAAAGGTAGCTGGGAAGATCACTTGCCACTGGCATTGCTTACAATAACAACTATCATTCTAGCATCCGGGCTGCCCCCTATGAAGTGCTATATGGCCGGAAGTGCAGATCGCCGCTTTCTTGGGATGAAGTGGGAGAGAGAGCGGTCCTTGGACCAAATTGGGTTCAGCAGACTATTGATCGGGCAGCAGAGGTGCGACAGAACCTTCTTGCAGCTCAGAGTAGATAGAATAGCTATGCTGATGTGAGAAGACGAGATTTAGAGTTATAGGTGGGTGATAGCGTACTCTTGAGAGTATCTCCCACCAAGGGTATGGTTTGATTTGGCACCAAAGGGAAGCTCAGTCCGAGATATGTTGTGTCGTTCCCGATTATAGCTCGAGTTGGTAAGTTGGCTTATCGTTTGGAGCTTCCGGA
Organism: Rhipidocladum racemiflorum; assembly: GCA_036346355.1. Taxonomy (NCBI): domain Eukaryota; kingdom Viridiplantae; phylum Streptophyta; class Magnoliopsida; order Poales; family Poaceae; genus Rhipidocladum; species Rhipidocladum racemiflorum. The sequence continues at coordinate 40,052,726 of CM070578.1, forward strand.
GTCGATGCAAGGAGTCCACAATGTGTTCCATGTTTTGATGCTGAGAAAATACTTGCATGACCTGGAGTTGGTGGTTCCTTTAGAACCTTTGGTGTTTGATCAAAACCTCACGTTTGAGTCCCGGCCAGTGACAATTCTGGGGAATTCAGAGCGAGTGTTGAAAAACAGAACGCTCAAGTTTGTCAAGGTCCTGTGGTTGCACCAGTCTGAGAGAGAGGCGATGTGGGAGTTGGAGTCTAGTATGCGCGAGAAATACCCAGAGCTTTTCTCATCAGGTATGAAACGTGAAGTTTAGTTCTCTTTGTGTTGTTCGTTTGCGTAGTGGTGTGTCACGGATTCGGGGTCGAATCCTGTTTAAGGGGGAGAGAATGTGACACTAAGGAATGACGGTATGAGACTTTTTCGATGTCGGCATTAAGGTATGACTTTTGTACCATGTTTTTGGGCTTTTCCTGGGAGTTTGGGCCTTTCCGGGGGGAGAATTTGGGCCTTCCGGGGGAGTTTGGGCCTTGGGGGACCTTTGTGTACTGAAGGTGGGGGAGAACTGGCCCATGTGGAGGAGATATAGGGCACCAAAGCCTGTTGCCCTGCCCCCTTGAGCCACACCCCCTCCCACCAACCCTAGCCGCCACCCTCCTCATCCCTTGCGCCTCCCCCTAGCCGCACCCCTCTTGCCCTTGCGAGTCCACCTCCCCTCCCTTCCCTAGCCACCATCCTCCCCTCCCCTAGCAGCCCCGTGACGTCCTCCTCCGTGGTGTTCTTCGTATTCCCGCTCGGTGGATCGCCGGATTCGGGAATCTCCGGCGAATCGCTGCGATTCGAAAGGAAGGAGCGGCCGGAAGGAAGGGAGGTTTCGTCGTCGTTCGGTTCTTCTTGAAGTGGTAACGAATCGTTTCTATCTTGGGATAATTTAGGTGCTGCTAGATGGGGTATTCCATGCCTTAGATCCATGTTTATATGTTGTTCCTAGATGAGAATAGGAATTTTGCAATGTTGTCCCACGTTCTGTCCTCGGGCAGATTTGCACCCCAACCTAGAGCTCGCGTTCTGGCAATTTTAGAGGTATTTTCTGGTCGGCCGGCTGTTACAGAAGTTGTAGATAATTTAATTACCTTTCAGTAGACACCAAGAATGTGAAATTCCGATCAGCCGTTTAAAAGTTATGGCCGTTTTACCAAACGTTGTCAAATCTGTGTCGGGATTGGAACAGATCGTGTTCATCTGTAGATTAGACAATTTTAGATGCCGATTCAGTCTTCGCGAATACTTAGAAAAAGCTAGGAAATTTCCTAAAATTCAAGAAAATGTACTTGTTTACTTGATTTGGAGTCTTAGAACTAAAGTTATGCTAGTTGGAAGCCCGTTGTCCCAACGAGACAGATTCTTTGTTTTTGGGTTTTAGGAGTAGTTTGCGAAGTCGGGGTGGATGTTCGTTCTTGTACTGTTTTGTGGGCAAGTTTTGAGTGTGTTGAACCTATGTGCAGGTGGTGTGCCCCGGGAGTGCCCTCAACCTCTCACCACTCCGTCGCTCACGGTTGAAGGCAAGTGTATTGGGATGGGTTTGGGTGTTGGATGATTATTAGACTTGCATAGGTGCCATATGGTTACATGATGTGTTAACTTGCTATGCTTGATATTTGCTTATGATATGATGAACATGGTTGCATATTGGCTATGAAATTGTTGTATAAAATTTTTATGCAAGTTCATGCATGTTCATGTCATATGTGTATTCATAATGGAAGATGCGTCGCATTCTGATGTGGGCCTCTGTGTTCACACATAGTGAACACGAAAGACCTACCTAGTAGTCCCATGCACGGTTGTGTATGGGAGCGAGTCAGTAAGAGTAGGCACCCTCCATCTACGGGATGGATGGGGAAAGAGGGTGCACGCCAACGGGTGTGCACTCGGCAATACCGGTATGTACTTCAAGGAGACATGTGCATTGCATTGCATATATGATGATGTTAATGAGATGTATACAATGTGAATATGAAATGAGTATGATGTTGAGTATGTGATGTAGTGATGATTGTGACACCACGGATTGTCGTAATCTTATAAAATAAGAGTATTGAGGTCAAGAACGTTATAAAATGTGGAATCAAAGGTTAAAATCTATACGGCATGATGTTTTAGACGCGTTTCGGGCCGTTTTCGAGAGTTTGGGCCCCTCCGGGGTTGAATTGTGCCTTGGGGGGAAGTCGTGGGCCGGAGGTGGAGTGCTTGGGCCCATGTGGGATTGGTGGGGGGGCAGCACAACCTGCTGCCCTAGCCCCCCACATCCCTTGCGCAGCCCCCATAGCCCCCATCTCCTCCTCCTCTCTAGTCCTCCGCCTCCTCCTCCACCCCCATTGCCGCACCAACCTCCTCCTCCTTGCGCCTCCTCCCCCACCACTAGGTGCCCTGCTGCGTCCCCCTCGCTGCCATGCCACGCCTCGGTGCAGCCCTCGCCGGTGGTAGGATCCACGACGAGAAGAAACGGTGGAAGGAAGAGATCGGGTGGAGATCGCGCGAACGGAAGCGGTTGATTGGTGGATCTTTAAGAAGGTAATGGAGAAAACCTTTGGGGATCAATTAGATGCTGTGTAGGGGTGGTTTACGATGTTTTTAGATCAAGGGAGGTGCTGCCATGGGGTAGGATTGATGAAAACTAGAGTTGTATTCACGTTCTGGTTCGGGCAGATTGGGAACCCGAACTAGGGCAGGAGTTTTGGCCAATTTAGATATTGAATCTGATCGTACGGACTTTCAGGAAGTTGTAGATAATTTCATTATCTTTCCGTGCATATAAAGAACGTTAAAATCCGCCCAGCCGTTTGGGAGATATGGCCGTTTTACCGAGCGCTGTCAAATCTGTGACGAGATTGGGACAGTTCGTGTTCAACGTTATATTAAACAACATTAGATTCCGAATTAGTCTTTCTCTATAACTAGAAAAAGTTGGGAAATTTCCTAAGCTACGCGGGGATGTACTTGTTTATTCAATTTGGAGTCCTAGAACCGAAGTTATGCCCTTTGGAAGGCTGCTGTCCCGAAGGGACAGATTAGCTGTTTTCTGATTTTAGGAGTTGTAAGCGAAATCGGGGTAGTGGGATGTATGTGTGCTGTTTTGTGTGCTCGATTTGAGTGTGTGGCACGTGTTTGCAGGTGGTGTGCCTCCAGGAGTGCCCTCAACCTCTCGTCATTCCGTTGCCCGCGAGTGAAGGCAAGTGTGTTGTGTGGATTGTATGCTATATGTGTTGGTAGATTTGCTTGATAGCATTTGGAATAAATAACATGTTGTCCCGCCATGAATTACATGTTATAATTGATATGAAGCCATTATGCCATGATTTAAATGTTGTCGATGCTATGATGTCCTCATGCCATGATTAAAAATACTTGTTGTTGATAAGTGGATTACATGCCATGTTTTGAACGGGTACCGTCGTTTGTTAAATACGGTCCTTCATGGTGAGGTGCCATGTGTTGATATGCAAATACTCCTATATATGTGTACGTTGCTGTCCATTTTGCATACATGACATATTTTCATGGCCGGCCGGTGAGATAAGTCAACTATTCCGGGAGGGTCGGTGAGAACCGTTATGACTAGTCCGGGGCTACTTTTGAGTAAGTCCTACATCATGATTCCATCCACCGTGGTGAATGGAAGCGAGTGATAGGCACCCTCCATCTTCGGGATGGAAGGGGGAAAAGGGTGCATGCCGACGGGTGTGCACTCAACCATACCGGTATGAGTTTTCAAGGAGACATGTGCATTGCATTGCATGAATGGAATATATAAATGATGATGTTTCTGAGATGACGATGAGAATACTTATGAGTTGCTCATGAGATGAATATCTTGATGCTTAAAAGATGTTTGGAATTCTAACTATGATGTGATATGATGTGCCTTTGGAGGTTGGTGATGATGGTTTGTTGACTTGATCTTGGTTTTTTTTTTCATTACAATACACTTTGCTGAGTGACGAACTCACGCTTGTGTTTATGTTGTTTGTTTTCTTTAGGTACCATGAAATCGGCACGCGGGAAAGGGATGTAGCTTCACTCCTCCACGTAGTATCACAATCTAGATAATTCAACCGTTTGGACATGACATTAAGTTTACAATAATCTTTGGTGTAAGGTTTTTTTGTTTGGTTGATTTTCCCTCATGTGTATCATGCGGGATTAAGAAGTGAATGGTTTCATCATCTTGGACTTATATTGATGCTTATTCTTTTGCCATCGATGCCAATTGAAATCCTAGTTGATGAGTAGTTATTGTTATCACTGCATATTGATATCTTGTTTGTCCTACATAGTGATATGATGTTATGTTGATCATTTGCATGCTAAAACAAAGGAGATGCTGTCGAAATTTTCAATTATTCAAACTGAGTACTTGATGTAATTTACCTTAAATTATGGTATTAATTGCTGTATGGTCTATGTTTGGTGACATTCTGGGCTTACTAGAAGCTGGGTGTTACAGTTGGTATCAAAGCAGGCTGTAGGTCCCTGGAATGTGTATTTAGTGTCATACTATAGGTTCAACTAAAATATGAAGTGGGATAACCTAGAAACATGGCTTAGGTTTTACTTAAAATTTTGCCATAGGATAGCAACATTAAAACTTGTGTAAGTGGAATAATTAATTTAAAACTTGACACACTCTGTTGCACAGTAAGAATGGGTATGGGTATCGTTGCTTTACGCTTAAATGTTGTATTTAAGCTTTGATGTTGAATGTTACATTTGGTAATATATGTTGCTATGTTTATGAAAGAATTGATTGTGTTGATACATTTGAGATTATGGGGTTGTGGTGCCAAAGGGTTTCGGTCACCTTTCTTATTTCTTATTAAGGGTGAGGTTTGACGGTGTGGCCGGTTAGTGCCATCACCGAAGAACTATTAACCCCTGTAGGAGAAGAGTGCTTATCCTTTCTGTCGTAGATCGGGTAGTTGACTGGAGTCATATAGAAAAGTTTGGTGGAGGATTCCTTCTGATATTCTTTATCGTTCTGTGGTCGGTCTTGGTTGGTTTTCTTGGTTTTAATTGATTGAAATCAAAAGAAAAGTGTTTGGTCTTGTATTTTCGCGGATTGTTCCGTATGCGGTATGTGGTTTTGTCTTCCTTGGGTGAAGACGAAGAAGAAGAAGTCTAGTGTTGCGCTTCTTTTGGTCGCTTTTCCAGCTTGATGCTTAGTTTGTTGATTTCTTTATGGGGGAGAAGCATTCAATTTATTCATGTGTTTGTCTTTCTCCGAGGTTAAAGGAGTTATTGCGGAGTTGTGCCAGACCTGGCTGTCAGGGCTGAAGTTCAGTGGCTTGGTAGGAGTAAGTGGTGTTTGATTTCGTTATTTTACTGGTTTAAGAAATCATCTTTGGAAAACCCTTCTTGTTTCGTGAAAGTTTGGGGTTTGGTGTTAAGGTTTTATTTGCAAAAGGTTTATTTGATCGCGTGGTTCCCTCTTGTGGGAGCCTTTGAGGTTTAAAAGTGTTTTGGAAAATTCCTTTGCATGATCAAGTTTGGGTTTGTCTCATGGCAAATTTTGAGAGTCATGTTTCCTTATGAATTAAAATGCTGCAAACAAAGTAAGTAGTCTTTTGACTGAAATCGTTTGTCCCTAGTAAGAATTGTTGTTTAGCATGTTATGTAGTAGGTAACAATGTGGTCTATGGAATGACGTGTTGTTAAGTTAAATTTTGAGTTGAACCAAGTCAATGTGATTAACATCTCTAGCTGGAGAATAAATAGACTACTAGTGTTGTAGTTTACTTTTTAGCGAGAATAATTAAATGGGTTAATGTACATGCTTAGAAACTGTTGCCCTGCCTAAGAAGTGCTTTTGATCCTCGATTATGTTTAAAGTTTTTAAACCCTGATGCATGATTAAACATTAAGATGAGGTAGACTGCGGTTATTGTTAAAGAGGTTCTAATCAAATGGATTAATAGAGAAATTTAATCGCGGTGACTAGTGACTCTAATTTGGAAGTTGATTAGAGTCGCTTCTTGCGATGTTGCAAGTCATTAGTATATTTGGAAACTTGCATTGGTGTTCCTTTAATGCTAGTACCGATGTCAGTTGGGAAGACATAGGTTTGGTGGTTGGGGTAAGAGCTTTGTGATGGTCCAACTCATTCAATTTGTTTTAAATAGTTGAAGCATGCTGAGTAGCGACAATTTGCTATAACCTTTGCATAGGGTAACTAAAAGTAATGTTGTAGTTTTTCTTTAGATTATGCAAATAATTGATATTGATGACTCGGTAATGTTGTTAATTGTTGGAGACCATTGATCCAATAGAGAAGAGTGTAAAACTGTGATGTTATGTCGAGTACATGTTGTGATGGAATAAACAATGGATAGTAATCATGATGTAAGACCTTAACCTTAATGAATGCATATCTTATGATCATATTTACAAATTTTGTCTAGTAGCGATGATATTTACTTGTTGAAGTTATTTATCTATTGAACAGATTTCAATTGTCAAGATGTTGACGCATGGATGAATACAATTAATAGGCTGATCATGCTTAAGTATCTGTTGAAGTACTGTGTTTGAAATATAGAATACGTTGTTATATGATTTGGTGATCCGTGGGGATCATGTCAACGTAGTTCTTGGTTGGGTGCCCTTGTGATAGGCATCTTAAACCTTAATTAAAAGTGTTGGGAATGGTAACTAGAGAAAGAAATTGTTATATAAATTTTGTTAAAACCGGTTGGACTCTTTTGATGAGTAAATAGTGATTATTGAATGCTTAAATGGTAAGTGTAGTGGAATATAAATTATAGTGGATTTCATGCCGAGCTGTTGTATAAAACCTTTTGAGATGGTGTTTAAAACTTTTGGACTGTTTGGTTGTTTGCCATTTTGGTTGAATGCCTTCGGTCAGGGTATTCCTTGTGTGGTGTTTCCGAGATTCCCTAAAACCCGTAGCTATTGTTGCTAATCTTTGGTTTTGGGCTATTTTGTTTAATTTGTGCTATGTGTTTGGTTTTACAACCAAAAGTCTTTGAGTGGATCGCGCTCCTTCGCGTTCGCACTGAATCATCTTTGGAGTAAATTCTTAAAGAAAGCAGAAGGTCTTAGTGGGTTGTGTTGAAGATTCTTGAGATTTAATTTGTAACTCTTCTTGACTGGAGTTGGATTTACTTCCATAATGTGTGTGATGTTTGCGAGTGCTTCAAAAAGGGTGGAATTTATGAATGTTTTATAAAGTGAGTTTGTTAGTGAGGTGTTCCCTTTTTGAAATGAGTTTCCCTCTCCTTGTGAAAATTCGTGACGGTTGTGGGAGCAGATGCTCGACTCGAAATTTTGATGCTCTCTTCCAAGATGTTGGATTTGGATGAAATGCAATGTTTTGCAAGTTCAGTTTTCAACTGATATGGGTGTCAACTATGCTGCCGTCATAGTCCATATGAATTTTCGCAACTTCGAGGTTAATGGTGTTTCAATTCTGTAATACCGAGGAAGAAGTCTTTTGGTGAATGACTTTTTCGGTATTGTTGTTACATGATGAGTGAATGGTGAAAAGGAAGCATGGCATCGTTTATAGATGTTCAGTGATAAAATGAGTCGTTGAGCCAGGACGGTGAGAAAGTCATATATGGATATATGACTAATCCGGAGTGCTCTTGAAGAATATGCATTCATGTCATGAAACGAGATTTTCCTTGCTTTCTAGTTTGAAAAGAAAGAATGAAGAATTTCGGGTATGTTGGTTGTGGTGTAGGAGATTTGTGTTTCCTTTGCGTCTTGGCTTAGGAAATTAAAATGAATGCTCTTTGGTTGTTGCCGAATAGTTTCCAAAATGGTTGTCTTCACTAGTTGTTTTTGGGTTTGAGTCTTGCCTGGAGAGGATGGAATGGAATGTTAGTATGACCGTGTATCGGAGGGACTAGTGTGCCTTAATGAGTTATTTCCCTCGATGGAAATTTTCGGGAATGTAGAGAGGTCGTTAAAGGATTTGTGGCTTGCTTTGATGATGTTATGTTGAGTTTATTGGAGGGTGGTAGTCAGGTTGGTTGTGATAGAAGTGTGAGGTGTTTGTCGTGAGGATTCGAGCGTTTTGGGTTGATGGAGCCCTTTGTGGTTGAAACGCCGTTTCTGTTTGGGAATTGAAGTGGAGATCGATTTGTGAGGGGTTGCCCTTAGTTGAGATAGATCCTTCCTTTTCTCGCCAAGTCTTGGTTTTGAGAACTCGCTTGTCGTTGTTCCGATTTGAGTCTTTGTGTGAAAGTTTTACGTTGTAAGGAAGTCTTTTGTCCCTTGGGGACTTTGTTGTTGATTTTGGTGTTCGTCGGATTCGAGGTCGAATCCTGTTTAAGGGGGGTAGAATGTGACACCACGGATTGTCGTAATCTTATAAAATAAGAGTATTGAGGTCAAGAACGTTATAAAATGTGGAATCAAAGGTTAAAATCTATACGGCATGACGTTTTAGACGCGTTTCGGGCCGTTTTCGAGAGTTTGGGCCCCTCCGGGGTTGAATTGGGCCTTGAGGGGAAGTCGTGGGCCGGAGGTGAAGTGCTTGGGCCCATGTGGGATTGGTGGGGGGGCAGCACAACCTGCTGCCCTAGCCCCCCCCACCTCCCTTGCGCAGCCCTCATAGCCCCCATCTCCTCCTCCTCTCTAGTCCTCCTCCTCCTCCTCCACCCCCATTGCCGTACCAACCTCCTCCTCCTTGCGCCTCCTCCCCCACCACTAGGTGCCCTGCTGCGTCCCCCTCGCTGCCATGCCACGCCTCGGTGCAGCCCTCGCCGGTGGTAGGATACACGACGAGAAGAAACGGTGGAAGGAAGAGATCGGGTGGAGATCGCGCGAACGGAAGCGGTTGATTGGTGGATCTTCAAGAAGGTAATGGGGAAAACCTTTGGGGATCAATTAGATGCTGTGTAGGGGTGGTTTACCATGTTTTTAGATCAAGGGAGGTGCTGCCATGGGGTAGGATTGATGAAAACTAGAGTTGTATTCACGTTCTGGTTCGGGCAGATTGGGAACCCGAACTAGGGCAGGAGTTTTGGCCAATTTAGATATTGAATATGACCGTACAGACTTTTAGGAAGTTGTAGATAATTTCATTATCTTTCCGTGCATATAAAGAACGTTAAAATCCGCCCAGCCGTTTGGGAGATATGGCCGTTTTACCGAGCGCTGTCAAATCTGTGACGAGATTGGGACAGTTCGTGTTCAACGTTATATTAAACAACATTAGAGTCCGAATTAGTCTTTCTCTATAACTAGAAAAAGTTGGGAAATTTCCTAAGCTACGCGGGGATGTACTTGTTTATTCAATTTGGAGTCCTAGAACTGAAGTTATGCCCTTTGGAATGCTGCTGTCCCGAAGGGACAGATTAGCTGTTTTCTGATTTTAGGAGTTGTAAGCGAAATCGGGGTAGTGGGATGTATGTGTGCTGTTTTCTGATTTGAGTGTGTGGCACGTGTTTGCAGGTGGTGTGCCTCCAAGAGTGCCCTCAACCTCTCGTCATTCCGTTGCCCGCGAGTGAAGGCAAGTGTGTTGTGTGGATTGTATGCTATATGTGTTGCTAGATTTGCTTGATAGCATTTGGAATAGATAACATGTTGTCCCGCCATGAATTACATGTTATAATTTATATGAAGCCATTATGCCATGATTTAAATGTTGTCGATGCTATGATGTCCTCATGCCATGATTAAAAATACTTGTTGTTGATAAGTGGATTACATGCCATGTTTTGAACGGGTACCGTCGTTTGTTGAATACGGTCCTTCATGGTGAGGTGCCATGTGTTGATATGCAAATACTCCTATATATGTGTACGTTGCTGTCCATTTTGCATACATGACATATTTTCATGGCCGGCCGGTGAGATAAGTCATAACTATTCCGGGAGGGTCGGTGAGAACCGTTATGACTAGTCCGGGGCTACTTTTGAGTATGTCCTACATCGTGATTCCATCCACCGTGGTGAATGGAAGCGAGTGATAGGCACCCTCCATCTTCGGGATGGAAGGGGGAAAAGGGTGCATGCCGACGGGTGTGCACTCAACCATACCGGTATGAGTTTTCAAGGAGACATGTGCATTGCATTGCATGAATGGAATATATAAATGATGATGTTTCTGAGATGACGATGAGAATACTTATGAGTTGCTCATGAGATGAATATCTTGATGCTTAAAAGATGTTTGGAATTCTAACTATGATGTGATATGATGTGCCTTTGGAGGTTGGTGATGATGGTTTGTTGACTTGATCTTGGTTTTTTTTTCATTACAATACACTTTGCTGAGTGACGAACTCACGCTTGTGTTTATGTTGTTTGTTTTCTTTAGGTACCATGAAATCGGCACGCGGGAAAGGGATGTAGCTTCACTCCTCCACGTAGTATCACAATCTAGCTAATTCAACCGTTTGGACATGACATTAAGTTTACAATAATCTTTGGTGTAAGGTTTTTATGTTTGGTTGATTTTCCCTCATGTGTATCATGCGGGATTAAGAAGTGAATGGTTTCATCATCTTGGACTTATATTGATGCTTATTCTTTTTCCATCGATGCCAATTGAAATCCTAGTTGATGAGTAGTTATTGTTATCACTGCATATTGATATCTTGTTTGTCCTACATAGTGATATGATGTTATGTTGATCATTTGCATGCTAAAACAAAGGAGATGCTGTCGAAATTTTCAATTATTCAAACTGAGTACTTGCTGTAATTTACCTTAAATTATGGTATTAATTGCTGTATGGTCTATGTTTGGTGACATTCTGGGCTTACTAGAAGCTGGGGTGTTACAATGATAGTATTGAAAACTGTTTCCTTGTTCCATTGCAATATACTTGCTGAGTGATGAACTCACGCTTGTGTTTTATGATGTTTTTAGATACCATGAAACCGGCATGTGGGAAAGGGGCTTTGCGACACACCTTCGCATAGCGTCATTCCTTTAGAAAACTACATTTTACCTTCCGTAGTTGTGATAATAAGTCCATTGCCTCAAGTGTGTGCTTGGCCATACCATTTAATTCGTTTAGCTCATGAAGTGGATGAATTCATTATTTTGGACATAAATTATTGCTATATCACCTGTTATTGCTGTTTTAGATGTCTTTCATTATGCTATATCTTGAGATAGTATTGCTGTTGCTTTGAATCATGGAAAAACAAAGGAGATGCTGTTGAAATTTTCATTAAAGCATTTACGCCTTTGCTGTAATTTAGTCTTAATTGTGGTATTTAATTGCTTTTTATTCTATGTTTGGTGACATCCAGGGCATACTAGATGCCGGGGTGTTACACAAACAAAAATAAGAAAATCCAAGAAAAAGAAAGATTCCAGAATATTCCTCCATTTTCTATTTTCCAAGATTTTAAGAATTCGAACGCTCATTACTTTTTCATCCGAACTCCAAATTGATCCGTTCAAATTTCTAAATTCATCTAAATTCAAGATCTATCTGCCAGTATTAATTTTTAAAATTTTTTTGGATTCTATTTATTTCATTTATTTGGTTGTACCGTTTTGCGCATAGCCGAAGAATTCGTCGAAGCCGTCGACGCCTTCACTGAACCTCAGGACGTTGAGACTCTCGCTGCGACCGAAGGCAAGTCTCCTTGACGCATGTTGGTCCCATGATTTATAAATGGTTTTACAATATTTTACAAACTGCATTGCTATTTATATACATTGATGATGTTAACGTTAGGCTGTTAGTTATACCTATTGTTTATGCCTCCTTGGTATTGTTATCCATGATCCTTTGTCGCCCTAGCACAGTAATCCACCATAATAAATACTTTCGATTAAATATTCTTTGATTAGTAGAATAATTCATTAGATGACATTCTGGATGGATTAGACAGTATAGAATGTGAATGGAGATAGAACTCAACTTTATGGGAGTTAAATGAATATTAGTGCTGATGGGGATTATTAATTAGGAAATTGACCTATGAATGTTGATGATTGAAATATTGTGAAAGTGGGATTGTGATAGTAGTTCACATTATAATGTATTGGGGGAATTTTGGAAGATGTATGGTATTATGAAGTATTCAAGATGGATTAAATAGATCATTGCAAGTAAATAATATGTTGAATTGGATTTCTTGGGTTGATAAAATAGTATCAAATGAGAATCAGAGCTAGTTGGATTATTAGTGTTTGTTGGGAATTATTATTAACAGACCAATTAAGAAATATATGATTATGGAAATATAGACATGTGACAATTATTTATGAAGAATTGTGAATAATGCATAATATGTGCGGTTTATTTAGTTAACTTGGTATCAGAGTTAATGGAAACTACTATTGATGATGAATTAATAAATCTTAGTTTTATGGCATAATATTAGGTGGTTTAGTAAATGATAATATTACGTATTCTTGGGTGATTAAAGTAGATGATTTAGAGGAGATAATGTGAAGGATTAAACATATGATATTATGAAGTATTATCGGTGGATTGTATTCTAGATGATTAGAGATGATATTGTGAAGTATTCTCGGTGGTTTAGTAGATGATTTTGTGATATATTCTTAGTAGGTGATAAGATTGATCGCCGTATGAATGATGGATAAATTAATAATACAAGTTATAGTTCAAGGGAAATATTTTATATACAAACATGATTGTAGTTTAATATGATTTTGGAGTTATTATAGTACCATGATATACTTACTACTTGTTGGATACTATATTGAATTGGATTATTCATATGATTGAAAAATTATGGCAATTTAAGGATTATTGGAGATTACAAAATTGATTATAGGGATTGTAATCAAACCCTGAGATTTGCAGTTTATAAAATAAACTAGTGGTGGAGTAGAATAGTTCGGTAGAAATGCTTAGACTTGCAATCGGTCAGTACGCACCTATGGGTGGGAATTTCTGTTAACTCTTGCAAACTGGTTTTGGAAATTATAGGCACAAAAGTATTGCCGTTGGTTTACAAAATAAAAACAAAATAAAATGATTTAAACTTGGGCGGAATGGTTTGTCTGGCGGGTGCGGATAAAGCACTGATCATGGTTTGTGAAAGTATCGCCCCAAGTCATTTAAGCACCGACGCTTATGATTGTCCATTCTAAGCACAACAGTACAACCACATGTCAAAGTGGGCACGACCTAGCTAAATAATTTGTATAGACCTAGCTATGGCTTCACCAGTTGGTTGAATGTGGGTGCCGGATAGAGGCAAGACTTGTCGGTGTATTCTACACCAAGGTGCCCACCGCACTTTAGTAAAAGCCACCGCTAGCGGACATGTGGCATCCAGGTCACGCCACTAGCGGTCGGAGAGGTTGCCGTCCAGCGAACAGGTGGCGGCCAGGCCACGTCGCTGGCGGCTAGTGGTGATCGCCAGCGGGAAGGTGGCGACCAGGCCACGCCTTTGGCGGTCAACTGAGTGATCGCGAGCAGGAAGGTGGCGACTAGGCCACGCCTCTGGCGGTCAGCTGAGTGATCGCCTGCAGGAAGGTGGTGACCAGGCCACGCCTTTGGCGGTCAGCTGAGTGATCGCCAGCGGGAAGGTGGCGACCAGGCCACGCCTCTGGCGGGCAGCTGAGTGATCGCCATCGGGAAGGTGGCGACCAGGCCACGCCTTTGGCGGTCAGCTGAGTGATCGCCAGCAGGAAGGTGGCGACTAGGCCACGCCTCTGGCGGTCAGCTGAGTGATCACCAGCGGGAAGGTGGCGACCAGGCCACGCCTCTGGCGGTCAGCTCCGTGGTCGCCCAGCGGAGAGGTGGCGGTCAGGCCATGCTGTTGGCGCCCAGTTTCCGAGGCCATTTAATGGCCCGCGCGGCCATTCGAGAGGTCAAAGACATTTAATGCATGTCATGCGCATTAAATGGGGGTAATGAAGGCCATAGTATGGCTGCGCGGGTTTCCAACGCGCGCCACATTGACGAGCGATGTTAGGGTGCAATTTCCCACCCCGGTGGAGCGGGCAAAGCCGGCAGGCGCGGCGCTCAAGGGCGGGGGAGAGGATGTCTGCACCAGGGCATTAAATGTGTTGCAGGGGCATTTAATGCCATAGAGCAGGGTAATGAGTATAGCTTGCTGTGTAAGCCTCCCATGCGCCCCCGCCAGCCCGAGTATAAAAAGGAGTCGGGGTGCATGGGAGTGGGGGGTTCGATCATTTTTCTCAGACTAGACTCTCCGCTCTGGGGGGCTGGTCTGAGCTCCTTTGGGTTGCTGTTCATCTTCCAGTTCTCTCCAAAGGCACTAAAAACACAAGTAGACAGGAGTAGGGCTATTACTCTCAGGACGGCCCGAACCTGACAAAACGCCAGGGTCTCCTTGCATGCTTCGCCCCTAATTCTCTCTTTCCCGAGTAGTCTCCACGAAAGCCCCGATTAGAACTTAGTATACCCCTCGCCGGAAGGGGTCTGTTGGCTCATACGCCGACAGTGGCGCTCCAGGTAGGGGGCTTAGTGGTTGGATTGTTCTCCCTTCTTCCATCTTCTTGCGAAGTTTGCAAGAAGCTCCGATGGTTACGAGCATGGTGACTTCGGGCTCCAAGCATGACGGTCTGCTCGAGGAGAGCAGCTCTCGTGGCCGGTCCCGACGCTCGCCCAGGGCGTCGGACCCTCCGGGTCCATCCGCCCAGGGGGGACGCGTGGTGCTTCTGCGCTAGGGGCCTAGCCCGTCCGGCGGCGTCTCCTGATGGGAGATGACACCCCGGCGCGAAACCTTCATGCAGCCCGGCTGCTTCTCGATCATCCCCCGGTTGCGCTAGAGGGCGAAACCCCGGCCGTTCCATGGCTGCGGGACATCGCCCGCCTGGTGGAGGCCGCCCAACAACAGGTAGAGGCGGCAAATCGACCGGGGGCTTCCGATGTCGGGCGACAGGGCGTGCGCGCAGCTGACGCGCAAGCCTCTTGCCGCACGGCTACAGTTTGTTCCGGTCGTGAGGGCCGGGACAAAGGAAAGGGTGCACTGGTTGCAGCCCCCTCAAGCACAGGGGGACGTGCACGCGCTCCCACTTCTTCCCATGGTTCCCCCAAGGCGTGGGGGGGCCATGGGGATCTGAGGGCCCGCCTAGACGAAAGGAGGCCCCAGCACGGCGGTGACTTGCGCGACGTCCTTAGGGGGCGCCGTGCCAATGTGCAGCACCGCGTGGGCCACCCGATGTTTAGCGGCCGGGGAGAAACCTCTCCCCCTGATTCCAGGGAGAACGCAGACTCGCAGTCCTCAACCCCGTCTCAGGGCTGAGGGGCGGGCGAGCGGCGCTGCTCCCCCTATAACGTTGGATGCCAGGCGTTCTCCCTCCGCATATGCCAAGCTGCGTGGCCAGAGAGATTTTGCCCCGCGTCCATCGAGAAGTACGACGGCACCACCAACCCGGAGGAGTTCCTGCAGATTTACACCACGGTGGTGCGCGCCGCGGGAGGGTCTGAGAAGATCATTGCCAACTACCTCCCGACATCGCGGACGAGAACCCCGCTTCGCTGGCCTTTCAGCAAGCGGAGCATACGGTGGCCTTCATCCATGGTGGCTCCGCCACCTACTCTTCGAACTCACAGTACAAGCGAGAGGTAAGAGAGGTATGCGCCACCGTACCAACTACCGGGGCGAGCAGGCTGCTGAAATGGTCGGGGGAGCCGATCACTTTCAGCCAGGCCGACCATCCGGAGAGCACCGTCGGCCCGGGCCATCTCCCGATCGTGGTTTCTCCCACGGTCCGTAATGCGAGACTCGGGCGGGTGCTTGTCGATGGAGGGAGCTTCATCAACCTCATGTCCGTAGGGGCGTTCAAGGCACTCCAGATCCCTTATGAGGGGCTACGCCCGGCCCCTCTGTTCTATGGAGTCACCCTGGAGTGGGTTTGACACCCCTGGGTCAGGTCCAGCTGTATGTCACATTCGGAAGTGTGGAGAACTTCCGGACGGAAAAGATCAACTTCGAGATCGCGGACTTCGACCTCCCCTACAACGCGTTGCTTGGCCGGCCAGCTCTGGTCAAGTTCATGGCGGCCACGCATTACGCCTACATGATGATGAAGATCCCCGGACCTGGGGGCCCGATTACCGTGAAGGTGGATCGGCTGGAAGCCCTGCGCCTCAGTAAGCAGGTGCAGGACCTGGCCGGCACCACCTGCATGACTCGAAGTGAGGAGGACTACCCGGAGCTCCCCCCGGTCAAGGCCCGTGCCTCATCCGGTTCCTCGTGTGAGGTGAAGGTGGTCCCCGTGGGCGAGGACGGCTCTTGGAAGGTCGTGAAGGTCGGTGCCAACCTCAGCACCAAATAGGAAGACGCGCTCGTCACCTTCCTCCGGTCTAACCTGGATGTGTTCGCTTGGGAACCATCAGAAATGACCGGGGTCCCTAGGGAGGTGATCGAGCACCGATTGGCGACGCTCCCTGGAGTGCACCCAGTCCGGCAGAAAATCCGGAGGCAGTAACCAGAGCGGCAAGATGCCATTCGGGTTGAGGTAGAAAAGCTGCTACAGGCAAAGATTGTGCGGGAGGCCGCCTATCCTGAGTGGCTGGCCAACCCTGTACTCGTCAAGAAGTCGAACGGAACGTGGCGGTTGTGCGTCGACTTCACCGACCTCAACACAGCCTGCCCCAAAGATCCGTATCCCCTACCGCTGATAGACCTTGTCGTCGATTCCACCGCGGGGTGCGAGATCTTATGCTTCCTAGATGCCTACTCCGGCTACCACTAGATCAGCATGGCGCAGGAAGACGAAGAGAAGACAACCTTTGTGACTCCCCTAGGCGTCTACTGCTATGTCCGCATGCCTTTTGGGTTGAAGAATGCAGGCTCAACCTACCAGCGCACCATGCATACTATATTCCGATCGCAGATTGGGAGAAATCTCGAAGTGTATGTTGATGATCTGGTAGTGAAGACGAAAAAGTCTGCTGGGCTCGTTGAAGATTTAGAAGAGACTTTCTCCCACCTCTGGCGGTATTGTTTGAAGTTGAATCCTGAGAAATGTGTGTTTTGTGTGTCGTCCGGAAAGCTGCTCAGGTTCCTTGTTTCCCACCGCGGGATCGAGGTCAACCCGGAAAAAATCACGGCCATCGAGCGCATGCAACCACCCACAAGGCTCAAGCAAGTTCAGTGCCTGGCTGGTCGCCTGGCCTCTCTCGGCCGGTTTATCGCCAGGCTGGGAGAAAAGAGTCTCCCCTTCTTCAAGCTGCTGAAGAAGACTAACTCCTTCGAGTGGACTGCAGAAGCGCAGCAAGCATTCAAAGAACTGAAGCTATACCTCTCCTCCCCTCCGGTGCTGGTCGCCGCCGAGCCGGGAGAGCCGCTACTGCTATACGTAGCGGCCAGCCCGGCGGTTGTGAGCGCGGCACTGGTGGCGAAGCGTGAAGGGGTCTAGCGGCTAGTTTACTACGTCAGCAAAGTACTGCACGACGCCGAGATAAGATACCCGCAGGCTCAGAAGATGGTGTATGCTGTACTGGTGGCGTCCAGGAAGCTACGACATTATTTCCAAGGAAGAGAGATCACGGTGGTGTCCGCCTATCCCTTGCACGAGATTCTCCACAACCGCGAAGCTGAAGGTCGCATCACAAGTGGTCTGTAGAGCTGGGGGAGTTCGGTCTTAAGTTTGCCCCCCCGCACAGTGATCATAAGTCAAAGGCTGGCAGAGTTCGTTGTCGAGTGGACTCCTGTCGATCCTAAAGTCGAAGAAACGCCCGTGCCCTCCCCTTGGACACTCTACTTCAATGGCTCCTTCAGGTACGAGGGCGCGAGGGCTGGGGTCCTCCTCAAGTACGCAGTCGTCCTGGACTTCAAGGCCACCAACAACGTTGCTGAGTATGAAGGCTTGCTGGCGGGACTTCGTGCCGCCACGGCCATCGGAGTCCGGCGTCTGCAAGTCAAGGGTGACTCCTTGCTAGTCTTCAACCAGGCAAGAAAGGAGTTCTCCTGCTTTGATCCTGTCATGGCCGAGTACTTGACGGAGGTCAGAAAAATGGAGCGACATTTCGGTGGGCTGGGGTATACCCATATCCCCCGGTGCGACAACTACTTGGCGGACGAGCTCGCTCAGCTCATCTCGACAAGATCTCCCGTTCTGGTCAGAGTCTTTGAAGAAAGGCTTTAGCGACCGTCCATCGCAGCCCCCATTTTTGGTGGGGACAATGGTGATGCTACTCCAGCCCTTGCCCCAGAAGGGGAAGCGGTACCGGTGGAAACGTCCGACCAGGTGGAGTACCTGGGCGGCCACCCCGTGGTCACCACACTTGACCGGGAAGGCACATGGATGGATCCGATCCTGGCCTACCTGCGGGATCAAGTGTGCCCCGACGATGATGCGTCAGCAGAGAAGATAGCACGAAAGGCCAAGTGCTACACCCTAGTGGGCGGGGACCTTTACCGCCGGGGTAAAAACGGAATTCTTCTGAAGTGCATCACTCGGGAAGAGTGGAGCACTTTGCTCTCTGATATCCATGGAAGCGTGTGCGGAAGCCATGTTTCAAGTTGAACGATGGTCGGGAAAGCTTTCCGCCAAGGGTTCTATTGGCCAACCGCCCTCCAGGATGCTTGCGAGCTGGTGAGGAAGTGCGAGGCGTGCCAGTTCCATGCCAAGCAAATCCACCGACCAGCCCAAGCTCTGCAAACCATCCCGCTCTCGTGGCCCTTCGCGGTCAGGGGGCTGGATATCCTGGGCCCATTCCCGCGGGCCACAGGGGGCTACACCCATCTGTTTGTCGCCTTCGACAAGTTTACCAAGTGGGTGGAAGCCGAAGCGGTCAGGACGATCACCATCGCCACTGCGATCAAGTTCATACAAGGTATCTTCGCCCGCTTTGGGGTCGCCAACCGCATCATCACCGACAATGGCCCGCAGTTTGCCAGTGCCGCTTTCTTGGGATTCTGTGAAGAGATGGGCACCAAAGTTATTTTTGCCTCGGTGGCTCACCCGAGAAGCAATGGCCAAGTCGAGCGGGCCAATGCGATGGTGTTGAAGGGCCTCAAAACCAGGGCATTTGATCGACTCCAAAAGCGTGGAGCCCGATGGACCAAAGAGCTCCCTGCAGTGCTATGGTCGCTTCGTACCACTCCCAACCGGGCCACTGGAGAAACTCCCTTCTTCCTGGTCTACGGCATAGAGGCAGTTCTACCGTCAGAGTTGGCCTTAGGGTCACCGCGCGTGGCAGCGTTCACCGAGGAAGCCTAGGAAGATCAGCGTCGAGAGGATGCCAACCTCCTGGAAGAAGTGCGAGACTGCGTAGCCGTGTGCACCGCCCGGTACCAATAGAGTCTCAGGTGGTACCACGCCACCCGGGTCAGCGAGAGGACACTGGCAGTGGGCGACCTGGTCTTGCGTAGAATCCAGACACATGCCGGGTTGCATAAACTGTCTCCCAGTGGGAGGGCCCCTTTAAGGTGGTCTCAGTCTCTCGTCCCGGGGCGGTCAGGCTGGCCACTAAGGACGGAAAGGAGTTGGTGAACTCCCAGAACATAGAACTTTTGCGCAAGTTCTATCCCTGAAAAGGTTGTAAGTACAGGGTTACGCCCTTCGACCAGCTGCGTTGAATCTTCCTCTCCGCAGGCTGGTCGTGGGAAGTCTCTGTTTTATCCAATGTCTAGTCTTTATTCAAAGCAGTTGTCACTTTCGTTCCCTTTTTTGGTTTGCGCCCCGTTGGACCGTGACCGCGCACTCGCCCTTAGTACATTAAGGCCCTCTGAGTTCTCGACGGTAAAAGTTGGCTCACTGGGTGAGCATGGCGTGCAGGGATGGGTGATCGGGTGGTTGGTTTGGCATGGTTCTTGTCGGGACCCCGAATTTGCAAATCCGGACCCTCTGTGTATTCAGCACTAGTCCAGGAACGCGCTAGTGCACACAGTCTTAACATCGGTATATATCACAATCATACCAAACGATACTTATCAAAGTACTTTATTTAAATAATCAAAGGGTTACTCGACCTTATGGCCAAGTTACAAATATATGCCTTGCAAGGCGAAACTTATTAAAAGAGAAATAATAGCAAATGAAAATCAAATAAACTGCGGTGGCGCCATCCAAAGATACCACAGTAACCTGATCGGGCTCGCATCCCTAAGTAGATTTGGTCCTCTTGGAGTTCCTCCTCCAAAGCCGGGCGTAATCTCCTCTTCAACTGATATTGTGTTGGGGGCAAGGGTGAGTACTTGGTACTCAAAGAAGTCATGCATAATGCAAGCTAATATACTATATGCATGGCTTAGTACAAAGGAATAGCTCAGTGGTATATTTGGCAAGAAACATGCATGGGCAATATAAGTAGATTCGGAAGCAGAGAAATAAGTAAAGCATAAGCATAAATAACTTTTCAAGAAGTTTAATAAACATTTTTCCCATCCTAAACCATATTTCCATCATCTTCCTTGTTAAACCAACCCATCTTTTTCAAATCCAAGTTATTTCGTAAAATCTAACCCTTGACTGTAATTCCCAGCATTGTCCAAGCATCGTGGACTCTGGCTATTCAAATAGATTCTACACTCGGCAGAGGTTATGCACTTTACCCACAAGATACAATCCACTCACCACGACGTCAAGTGAATCGCCATACAAGAGTATGCGAATGAGCGATCATAACAAAGCCTTCTAAGCCTCAAACAACACAGTGGTCCTCTCCTAAGCGTGCTCTACACCATCCCTTCCTTAGCTAAGGCGAAGTATGGGACCAACACACTGCTAGATGGGTACCGCCACACTACGATACGCCCCGCATAATCACACAAAAGGTGGTAACTCGACACCCGAGGCTCCACAAGTGAGTCCTTAGCGACTTAGTCAACTAGGGGCCGCCCCATTCCCCATGTGGCTGCAAGTGACCTGGGCCTCAAAGGCTTGCAAGGTTAAGTCCTTAGAGTGACCAGGGCAAGACTACCCGAAAAACCAAATCAACACTCCCAATGCCACACCGGCCCACTGACACTTTGCCACATGCCCCTGGAAAACCTGTTTATCAAACCCCGCTGATTACCATGCACCACGTGCCATCAACATCACATGATACTTTTCCAAAACAGTTCAATATATCATTAAGTCAATATTAGCATTTGATTATCCAAAATCATGTCATGAGCACGAGTGTGTCTAAGCAAGATACTACAACGATCTAAACCCATGTTGGCAATTTAATAATGTCCAACTAGTAAAACCACAACTAGGGTGACAAAGGGTCATGGCACATACTTAAGTAATCAAGGTGTCATATATCAAATTGGTATTTATCTAACCCCCGTGTTTAAACAAAGTATCTTTCTAATTGAACTAGCATGCAATAGTTTAAATCAAAAATAGATTTTCTAAATAGGATCAACATGGTCAAAGCACAACTTGCCTTCAAAAGCACTTGCTCTTGGTCTTGAGTTGGATCCTGAGTCAATACTTCTCCTTCGAATCCCTCCCAGCACTTCAACGCCTACTCGTAAAGCGTGCAAATAGCAAATACACAAATAAACACTATGCAAAAGATCCCAAACTCCAAATAAAATCCATAAACAGAGAGAACATAATTTTCTGATTTTTAGAAACCGAATCACAAATTTGGAGTTAAACGCAGTTATGATTTATTAAAGTTTAAATAATCAATTAAATAATATTACAGAGAAAACTTTAGTCCAAAAATTAAATAAAATTCATATTTAGGTAGATCTTAATTTTATACAAATTTAGAAATTTGAATCGCTCAATCAAGTTGAAACGCAAAGTTATAAGCGCTTGAAGTTTGAATCTAAATTTGAAATCATTATTCGAATTAATAAATCATTTTCTTTTCTGGAATTAATTATTAAGGCCAAAGATGGACACGTGCAGCTCCTGATTGGCCTGCCGACATCACCGGCCCATGGGCTCTGGCCCATGCTCACGTCCACGGTGACTGGCCCACTGGCCACGTGGATCGACATGGGCCTACAGATGACGCTATTGCCGACGCCGCGACATCGCCGACACCGGCCGACAGAGTTTCGCCATGACGCCGGTGACGCTATGGTGTGGTTCTGGCCGAGCCGACACGCGCTGGGCTGCGGTCGGGCCACACGCTGCACGGCCGACACCGCTGGTCCAACTTCCTGGACGCTGCGGCTCGATCTCGACCGCTGATTTGAAAATCACCGCGCGATTGGATCTAGTGTTGACACGCTTTAGGTTAACGCATTGATTTCGATCGCTGGATCTAGATCCAATCTGGGCCGGGATTGATCTCGAGTTCGCGCGTGATCTCACCGGGCGGGTGACGCGAGCGAGATCCTAGCCGATTCGACCGGATCTGGACGGACAGATGCAGCTCGCGAACGATGGCGCCGGCGGCGCCGCTTGACCGAGATCGGATTTACGACCTTGCCGCCTTGCTTCGGGCGCGCCTTGGCGGCTGGCGAGGTACTCAACGCGCCTCGCCTTGGGGAATCCGGACCGGGTCTTGATGACTACGAGGACTTACTGACGACGGCGGAAAACTACAAGAAACCGGCAATGAGGAAGAGACAACTCCGGCGAGCGACGGCTCAACGGCGGCTCGGGCGAGATGGCTCGGGAAACGGTCGCAAGGATGAGGGCAACCTCGGGACGCTCACGCTTTAAATAGCCTCGTCTGCTCGTGCCTAGGGATTTTAAAACCTAATTTGCTACGGCTGCGGCGCGCGCGAGTCCAAACTGACTCGTGAAGACGACGCAATCGTGGGCCGCCCACGTGGCACAACTAACGGCCACGTATCGCCAAGCGCGACCGGGGTCCGGGTCCGACACGGCTCGGGTCTGGTCTGACGGATCTCACCGCTGGATCTTGATCCAACGGCTGGGATTGATTAAGGTTAGGAGTGGGTTCTGGCCGAGTCAATCGCTTGGGTCGGACTCGAGTCCGACTGGCCGATGAACAGATTTCTGACCCGAAGTTGATTTTCCAAATGAATTAATATTTAAAATAATTCCCAATTCATTTAATTCATTAAAAATAGCAAATGACTTAAAAATTCTAGAAAAATTCTTGGAAAATATTTTGGATCATTTTGGACTCAAATAAAATATTTCCAACAAAATTTATTTGCAAATTTAAATTTTAATTATTTCAAAATGGAATAAATTCAAATAAATTCCAAATAAATCCAAATAAATTCCAGAAAATTCCAAAAATTCACCAAAGTGCCAAATCACACATGAATTTAAGAAAAGCAAAATTTTGGGGTGTTACAGTTCTCAACACGGTCATGACGCTCAGGGTGTCCCCGTGAGAGCCGGCGACTCAAACACCATTACCGAAGGCCTACTGCCCTGCCCCACTTCACCATGTGTTCGGCCCTAAGAGGCTGCTAGGATAACTGATCTCACAGGGCCCTAATACCCTGAGACCGCGACTTTCCGGCACGAGGGATCCAGACCCTGCATTCCAACTAACCCCTAACGTGCACTGTTGCCTTTTTCGTTTGCTCAGAACTAGCGTGGTGGAAAGATCCTTGGCCGCGCGCAAGGAATAGAAGAAGCGGAAGAGGGGGAGATTAGGGGCCACTCCCACGAACATCTCGCAGAAGTGGGCAAAGACAGCGAGGAGGACGATGGAGTTAGGAGGAAGATGAAGGTTGTGGATGGAATAGAAGTTGAGGACGGCAAGGTAGAAGTCGGAAATTGGCGGAAGAAGGCCCGCTAACATCGCCCAGCCAAAGAAGACTAGTTCGCCAGTATGGCGGGCTGCCGGCGCGATCCCTGGCGAGTACGGACAGTGCTGCCGGCGACATACTGGGAACACCTCTCGGCGTCAACCTCCTCGACGGTTGAGGGAGGAAGCAGGGGTGCTGGCGGTGCCATATGAGCAAAGGAGCAGTGTGCAGAGAACGGAGGCAAGGAGGCGGTTCGCAAGAAACAAGGGTGAAGAAGCAGTATGCAGCAAGTAAAAAACTGAGAAGCGAATGGACCGCCTCCCCCCGGAGCACCTTCATTTATACGCACGAAGGAGCGCCTCAGTGGGGAACCCGAGGAGGCATGGCAGTTGGAAAGGCGGGATATTCGAGGAGGCGCGGCGGTTCGCTGGCGGGAAACCCAAAAGAATCGGAAGAGGCGCGGCCATGCTCCTCAGACCCGCGCCGGTTACGAGGCAAAGACGGCCGCACGATCCTCCTCGGGCCTGGAAACAGCGACGGCATTTAAAAAGCCGCAACGTTTCGTGGGCACTTTTTCTGGACCCACCCAGGAGACGGAAAAAGGTAAAAAGAGCGCTCCAAGGTGGGTCCGGGGGCTACTGTCGGTGTATTCTACACTAAGGTGCCCACCGCACTTTAGTAAAAGCCGCCGCTAGTGGACATGTGGCATCCAGGTCACGCCACTAGCGGTCGGAGAGGTTGCCGTCCAGCGAACAGGTGGCGGCCAGGCCACGTCGCTAGCGGCTAGCGGTGATCGCCAGCGAGAAGGTGGCGACCAGGCCACGCCTTTGGCGGTCAACTGAGTGATCGCTAGCAGGAAGGTGGCGACCAGGCCACACCTCTGGCGGTTAGCTGAGTGATCGCCTGCGGGAAGGTGGGGGACCAGGCCACGCCTTTGGCGGTCAGCTGAGTGATCGCCAGCGGGAAGGTGGCGACCAGGCCACGCCTCTGGCGGGCAGCTGAGTGATCGCCATCGGGAAGGTGGCGACCAGGCCACGCCTTTGGCGGTCAGCTGAGTGATCGCCAGCAGGAAGGTGGCGACCAGGCCATGCCTCTGGCGGTCAGTTGAGTGATCGCCAGCGGGAAGGTGGCGACCAGGCCACGCCTCTGGCGGTCAGCTCCGTGGTCGCCCAGCGGAGAGGTGGCGGTCAGGCCATGCTGCTGGCGCCCAGTTTTCGAGGCCATTTAATGGCCCGCGCGGCCATTCGAGAGGTCAAAGACATTTAATGCATGTAGTGTGCATTAAATGGGGGTAATGAAGGCCACAGTATGGCGGCGCGGGTTCCCAACGCGCGCCATAAGGACAAGCGACGTCAGGGTGCAATTTCCCACCCCGGGTGGAGCGGGCGAAGCCGGTAGGCGCGGCGCTCAAGGGCGGGGGAGAGGATGTCTGCACCAGGGCATTTAATGCCATAGAGCAGGGTAATGAGTATAGCTTGCTGTGTAAGCCTCCCATGCGCCCCCGCCAGCCCGAGTATAAAAGGGAGTCGGGGTGCATGGGAGTGGGGGGTTCGATCATTTTTCTCGGACTAGACTCTCCGCTCTGGGGTGGGGGGGGCTGGTCTGAGCTCCTTTGGGTTGCTGTTCATCTTCCAGTTGTCTCCAAAGGCACTGAAAACACAAGTAGATAGGAGTAGGGCTATTACTCTCAGGAGGGCCCGAACCTGACAAAACGCCAGGGTCTCCATGCATGCTTCGCCCCTGATTCTCTCTTTCCCGAGTAGTCTCCACGAAAGCCCTGATTAGAACTTAGTATACCCCTCGCCGGAAGGGGTCTGTTGGCTCATACGCTGACAAGACTGTTTTTCTCACACGGTGCAAGAGGGGGCTTCTGTACTGGGTAGATAGAATCCTAACAGCAGTGAAACCCAGCGGTTGGAGTTGGGCTAGGTAGATGCATTGTAAAGGCCTTGTCATGATCTCTCTGTCGACACACCAAAGGAAGTGTGTGAATAGCTTGGCATAAGGAGATGATCATGTCTTGTGGGTAAAGCTATACCCCTCTTCGGAGTGAAAAACTATTCGAATAGCCATGCCTACGGTCAAGGGCATGCGAAGAATGCTTTCATATTGGTAGACTTTGGTTTTTGGTTTTTAAAACAATCTTTTGGGATCCGGGAGTGGTTAGAACTCTCCGGTGTGCTTCTGGTGGCTAGAGCCAGATAAGTGGATTGAACCTATTTTTGTGAACCATGGCAGACAAAGCCTTGTGGATGGATTAAGACCTGATCTTTTTGAGATGTGACAGTTAGAGCCTGTATACTAGTGATTGGTGGCTAGAACCTTCACTAGAGTTATTAATAATTTCAACTGCACAAATAATTGTTAAAATGGCTTTGTGAAAAGATTACCTGTAAAGTTTTTGAAAGTGTTGCTTTGTGCAAAAGAACCATAATAAGCCATCTTTGGATAGCCCTACATTATGCATCTTTCCCAGACTTGCGGAGTACTTTATGTACTCACATGCTACATTCTAAACAATCTCAGAAGTGATTGAAGCTATCAAAGGAGATTCCAAGGACTAGGACGCACACCCCACTCGATTGCCTTTGGGCATATGGATGGGTCACCACTTGGTGTTATCTTCTTCCGCTGCAGTTACTCAAGTTGTTCAGCCTGTAAAGGCAGTAATGGTAAACCTCGACCATAAGGTCTTTGCTTTTATTATTATTTGGTTATTTGTACTCGTGATATGGTTGTTGATCCATCACTGTTTGACTGTGTGTACTAGCTACTGATCTGGGACTAGTACAGAAATGCACAGGGTATTTCGGAAAGCAGTTCCATGGGCCTACACAAATCCCTGTACATCTTGGTCTCCCCAGGATGGACCGTGTACGGGGTCCAATGAGCCTCTTTCAAGATATCATCCTTGACTTGGGATTTCTGAGGTACGCAAAGGCGACCCTGAAACCTCAAAGCTTCCGCATCATCAATGGAAAAATCTCCAATATTACCATCCTCAAGGTGTTTCCTCACCTGCTGGAGCAACCGATCATGCTGTTGTGCTTCCCGCACATGCTCTGGGATTGCTGACTCAGGAATCAATTGAGTTTCAGCTTGCACAGTCCCCGCAAAATAATAAGAAACTCCCAGCCGCTCAAAATCAGCAATAAGACAATCAATGACAGGGGGCATTGTCTTGCGACTGAGGGCGTCAGCCACCACATTCGCCTTGCCTGGATGGTACTAGATTGTCATATCATAATCCTTTATCAACTCTAGCCACCTCCTTTGCCTCAAATTCAAATCTTTCTAGGTAAAGATGTACTTGAGGCTCTTGTGATCAGTGAAGATATCACATGACTCACCATACAAATAATGCTTCCAAATTTTCAAGGCGAAGACCACCGCAGCCAACTCAAGATCATGGGTGGGGTAATTCTGCTCATGCTTTTTCAACTGCCGCGATGCATACGTAATCACCTTGCCATCTTGCATGAGCACACAACCAAGTCCCATTCGAGAGGCATCAGAATAGACTGTGAAGCACCTCCCAGGCTCGGGGAGGGTAAAAACAGGAGCAGTCACTAACTTCTCCTTCAAAGTACAAAAACTGTGCTCACACTCAGCAGTCCACTGAAATTTCATTCCCTTCTGGGTCAACTGCGAAAGCGGCTTAGCAATGATGGAGAAGTCCTGCACAAAACGCCGGTAATACCCAGCCAACCCGAGGAAGCTACGCACCTCTTTAACATTAGAGGGTCTCTTCTAGTCCAAAACTGCTGAGACTTTACTAGGATCCATAGAAATGCCCTCCGGATTGATGATATGGCTAAGAAAGCCCACCTCTGAAATCTAGAACTCACACTTCTTTAATTTAGCATAGAACTGCTTCTCCCTCAATGTACTCAGCACAAGCCTCAGGTGCTGCTCATGCTCTTCTTCTGATTTGGAGTAAACCTGTGAGACCCCGGATCGGCTATCCGAAATCTCCTGTGTATTTCTGTACTAGTCCCAGATCAGTAGCTAGTACACACAGTCAACAGTGATACGTCATTGCCGAACATAACGAAATTGTAACATAATTATAAAGTATTAGCCACATGGCTACTTATTACAATACTCGGTCACATGACCGGAGACGCGGCAGCTGAAACAAAACAACAAAAAGCGAAAACCAAAAACACCACAGGCGATAACAAGACACGCGACTAACTCTCCTGGCGATCTTCCTCGAACTCCTCGACGTAGAACTCAACAAGAGTACTCAGTTTACGTAGCACGTGAGTACAAGAGTACTCAGCAAGTCTGGGAAAATTATGCACATGTGGGGCTTTCCAAGGAAGGCTTAATATGGTTCTTTTGCATAAAGCCAACTTTCATTAAATCGTACTTGTTAATAAGTTTCATAAAGCTTATTTTAGCAATTCTTTTTAACAATTGAATTATGTAATATTTCAGTGAAGGTTCTATCCACCATCACTAGTATAAGGGCTCTATCCGCCACAAGTTTAAAAGATCAAGATTATCCACACATGTAACACCCAAATTTTTGCTTTTCATGAATTTAAATAAGATTTGGCACTTTTGTGAATTTTTGGAATTTTCTGGGATTTATTTGGAATTTATTTGAATTTATTCCCTTTTCAAATAATTAAAGAATTTAATTTTGAAAATAAAATGTTGTTGGAAATATTTTATTTGAGCCCAAAATGTTCCAAAATATTTTCTAGAATTTTTCTGGAATTTTTCTGAGTGTTTCGCTATTTTTAATGAATTAAATGAATTACTGGGAATTAGTTTGAATATTTAATCACTGGAAAAACCCAAACCGGGTTTTACTGTTCCTCCGACCCGGACTCGAGCCCGAGTCTGACTCAAGTCCGAGACCGACTCGAACCCGACTCAGCCCTAACCCTCTCAACCGTCCGATCAAGATCGGACGGCCGAGATTGAGCCACGTCGCCCGAACCTGAGCCCGACCGAGCCAACCAGGTCACCAGACCGGACCCGAGTCCAAACCCCCGTGCCGTTGGATCTTGATCCAACGATCCACGTTGAGCCACGTCACCGAATCCGAATTGGATTCGGATTCCGCCGCCGTAACCGGGTGGACCTCGGTCTCCGCGCAATACACGGAAGCCGAGGCCCCTATTTAAGGCGCTGCCGCTGCCACTGGGTAGCCGACTCCCGTGCGCACCTGTAGCCCTAGCCCACGTCGCCCGAGCCGCCGCCGTTCGCCTACTAGAGCTCGCCGTACTTGAGTTAGGTTTCCGCCGCGGTTATTCGTTGATTCCGCCGCCGTCTGCCGTCCTCCGCCGCCGTTGAGTTTAGATCCGGAACCGCAAGAACAAGCCGCGTCGGAGGGTACCTTCCACCTCGCCGGAGCCGCGCCCAAACGCCGTCGAGCGCGTCGTCGTCTCCGTCTCCGGTGAACCAACCCCGCCGCACGCCATCGCCGTCGTTCGAGCTCTCTCCACCGTCCGATCCGGATCCGAAGGCCCAGATTCGCCCACGTCATCCCCGGTAAAATCTCACGTGTTAATCTCTAGATCTATTTCCAACCGTTGGATCTAGATCCAACGGTTCAGATTGTGCCACGTAGCTAAAACCGCACCGTGATTGGATAGATGTCAACCATTAGATCTAGATCAAACGGCTAGGGTTAGCCACGTTGTAAACTCTAGATTGGATCTTTACCGTCCGATCAAGATCGAACGGTCCAGATCAGCCGAGCTGTTTCCAAACGTGTGAAACCCAGATCCGATCTGGGCCGTTGATTTTCAAATCAACGGCCAAGATCTAGCCATGTGGCTAGGAGACTGACCGTCGCGGTCAGCGCTGTCACTCCGGTCGCCGCTGACGTCAGCCGTGACGTCACGTGGGGCCCGCCCGCGTGTCAGCGGCTCAGCCGAACCGCACCATGACATCACGGTGGGGCCCAGCTGTCAGCCATCCTCAGCCGAGCGTGATGACGTCACCGCTGACGTCATCCGATAGGGCTCACATGTCAGTGAGACATGTACTCGTGGACCGGGTCCACGGTGGACCCAAACCGAACCATGTACCACGTCCATGGACCGGCTGACGCAATAAATCGATTTTTCAATAGAAAAATAATTCGGTGGAATATCAAAATCCATGCTGACGTCATGCTGACGTCATTATTCGGTTTTTCCCTTACAAAAATAAATGAATTAATTCGGATTAATGATTTATTTAAATTTTTAAACTTCAAACGCTTATAACTTTTGCAATTTAACTCCGATTTGAGTGATTCAAATTTCTAAATTTTTATAAAATTGAGATCTACCTAATGGTGAATTTTATTTAATTTTTGGACCAAATTTTTTCTCTATAATATTATTTAATTGATTATTTAAACTTTAAACGCTTGTAACTTTTGCGTTTTAACTCCGATTTCGCCGATTCAAATTCCTAAAAATTCATACAATTATGCTCTCTATGTTTATAGACTTTATTTGGATGTTTGAACACTTTTTATCTACTGTTTTATTCATTTATTGCTATTTGCACGCGTTACGAGTAGACGTTGAAGTGCCCGAAGGCTTCGAAGGTGAAGTGTTGACCTAGGAGCCACCTCAGGACCAAGATCAAGTATTCTTTGAAGGCAAGTTGTGCTTTGACCATGTTGATCCCATTTTGAAATTAATTTGATTTAAATTATTGCATGCTAGTTCGATTATAAAATGCTTTAATTGATTTTGGATGATTAGTTAATTGCCTAGTTGCAGTATGCCACCATGACATAGATAATTGTATGCCATGAACCTCTTGTCACCCTAGTTGAGGATTAAATAGTTGGACATTATCAAATTGCCAACATGGGAATTTAGATCGTTGTAGTATATTGCTTAGACCTGCTACGTGCTCATGACATGATTTTGCATAATCAAATTTTAATATTGACTTAATGATATATTAAAACTGTTTTGGAAAGGTATCATGTGTTGTGATTGTTGATGGCACGTGGTGCATGGTAATCAACTGGGTTGATAAATAGATTTCGATCGGGGCATGTGGCAAGAATGATCGGGTGGGCCAGTTGTGGCATCGGGAGCGTTGGTTTGGTTCTTCGGGTAGTCTTGCCCTGGTCAACATAAGGACTTAACCTTGCAAGCCTTTGAACTGAGTTAATCATGCAACCACATGTCCGTAATGGGACAGACCTAGTTGAGTAAGTTACTAATAACTTGCATGTGATACCTCGGGTGTCAACTACACCTTTTGTGTAGCTTGAAGGGGGAGCGTACCAAGGCGATGGCATGGTACCCATCCAACGGTATGTCGATCCCATACTTCGCCTTTGTTAAGGGAAGGGATGGTGTATGGCAAAAACCGGAAAGGTTCACTTGTGTAGTTAGCCGTTTCCGAAAGGCTTTGTTACGATCACTCGCCTTTGTGGTGTTTGGCTGTATCTTGTGGGTAAAGTGCATAACGTCTTCAAAGTGTAAAATCTATTCGAATAGTCGTGTCCGCGGTATTGGACATTGCTCGGGGATTATAGTCAAGGGGTAGACCTTCTTGGAAATAACTTGAACTTGAGATGTTTGGTTTGGTTAAATGATGATGTTGATGGAAATGTGGATTACGAATGGGGAAGATGTTTATTTAACTCCTGGAAAAGTTATTGATATTACACTGTTTCTATCGCTTTCGAATCTACTTATGTTATTTGTTAAATGCTGTTACTGCAAATGAACCATGAGCTATTCCTTTGTATTAAGCCATGCATGTAGAATATTAGCTTGCATTCTGTGCATGACTTGCTGAGTACCAAGTACTCACCCTTGCCACAATACAACATCAGTTGAAGAGGAGTCTACACCAGCTTTGGAGGAGGAGCTCCAAGAGGAACCGTCTATCTAGGGAGCGAGTCCAGTCAGTTGCCTGTGGTATACTGGATGGCGCCACGAAGTTATCTTATTTTCTGCTGCTATTATTTCTCTTTTATTAATCTTTCGCCCTGCGAGGCGTACTTTTGTAACTTGACCATAAAGGTTAAGCAACCAGTTTGGTTACTATAATTAAGGTACTTTATATCTCGATGAGTATGATTGTGATATTTACCAATGTTGAGACTGTGTGCACTAGCGTGATCCTGGACTAGTGCTGAATACACAGAGGATCCGGATTTGCAAATTCGGGTCCCGACAACACATGACTCTATCCGTCATGACATCAAAACTGGTTCCATCTACCTGGATGGCTCAATCCGCCAATTCAACATCCGAGAGTTCTAACCACTCCCGAATCCCAAAATATCATTTTATTTTCAAAACCAAAACCAAAGTCTACCAGTATGAAAGCATTCTTTGCTTTGCCCTTGACCGTAGGCATGGCTATTCGAATAGTTTTAACTCTGCAGAGGTGTACAGCTTTACCTACAAGACATGATCATCTCTTTAACGCCATGCAATTAACACACTTCCTTTGGTGTGTCGGCAGAGAGATCATGACCAGGCCTTTACAATGTATACGCCTAACCCAACTCACCCGCTGAGGTTTCACCGCTGTTACGGTTCTATCTACCCAGTACAGAAGCCCCCTCTTGCGCCGTGTGGGGAGTACAACTTGCCTCTATCTGGCACCCACATTCCACCAACTGGCGAGCCTAAGTTAGGTTTCTACAAATTATTTATCCAGGTCGTACCATGTTAGACATGTGGTAGTACAGTTATGCTTAGAATGGACAGTCATAAGCGTCGGTCCTTAATTGACTTGGGGCGGTACTTGCACAATGCAAAATAGTGCTCAATCCGCACCCGCCCGACATTCCAATCCGCACAAGTCCAAATCCTTTTTCCTTTTCTTTTTTATTTTGGAAAAACAGTACCAAAATCTTTATAATCCTTTCCAAATCACACTTTAAATCATCATTTTTGTATAATCCCACCCATGGGCCATTTTCATCAATATTGGCCCTAAGCAATTCTATCGTACTATTCAACAAAGGTCACCATATAAGGTAAACATGGCATAGCAAAAGTCCTAGGGTTACAAGTAAACATGGATGTCAATAACAAAGGAGGTAATCGCAAATTGGATTAACTATTCATCTATATTTGACATACGAGGATAAACATAGAAATGCAAGTGTATAAAACATGTTAAAACATTTGCAAACATAGGATCAAAATGCGTCAAGGGACTTTCCTTCAGTCGCAGCGAGGGTGTCGTATTCTTGGAAGTCCGGCGGCGGGGTCGGCGGACTCGACGGAATCCTCGGCTAAGCGCAAAACGGAACAATAAATAAATAACCATAAAATAAAAAAATTCCAAAAATTACCAAAGTTATACTGGAGGAAGGCACTGATTTTAGATGAATTTAGGAACTTGAACGGGGTCAATCGGAGTTCGGATGCAAAAGTTATAAGCGTCCGAAGTTTGGAAAATCAGGAAATTGGAAAAATGAGGAATATTCCCCGGAATATTCTTTCTCCTGATTTTTTTTTCTGATTTTTGGGTTGCTTGGAGTGTATGGCAAGTGGGCCCATGCAGTCATTGAGTTGGAGCCTTCTTCAAGCTCTAGCCATGGGGAAAAACAGAGGAGCAAATGCTCCATGGGGGCAACGGTGACTGGCTACACGGCTCGGCGAGCGCGGCACGGCGACTGCCGGCGAGGCTGGGGGTGGCGGCGGCACCGGAGGCGGCGGTGGTGGCGGCGCGGCGCATGGAGGCGGCGCGCCGGCGACCGGGGAGGGGCGAGGCGGCTAGTGCGGCGTGGGGTGGCGCTAAGCGGTGGGCGACGGCGCCATAGTGGCGCGACCACGGAGGTCGCGAGCCGGCGAGCAGGTGGGGCGGAACCGAAGGGGTGGCGGGGTGCCGGCGGCGGCGGCAGCCCGGTGACGGCGACGACCGGCCGGCGAGCACGCGCACAAAGCCTGAAAAACAGAGGCCACCCCAAAATCCGAAATCCGAAAAAATTTCAAGAAACCAATAGATGATTAAATAATTTGAATGGTGGAACATCTAGAGGACATCTAGATGAACTCAAGATTGCGAGGAATTGATCAATGGCTCACCGGAGAAGATGAATTCGACGAAAATCGCCGGTTCGGCCGAAGCAACTCAACCACGAAATTCGTCGCTAAAACTTGATGAATCCTAAAATTGATTGAAAGATTAGAATCTAGACATCCATACGAACACCACAAAACAACCGGAGTGGAGATTGACCCACCGGAGAGGAAGATATGATGAAGAACGCAAAGAACACAAAAACGGTGTCCCGGCGCCGGTTTTCTTCATCTAGCGGACGAACGGGTTGGGGATGCTAAAATAGGATGACACCACCGGATAGAGCACTCCAACACGGAGATTTGAAGGGTGGTGGTGCGGCGTTTGGAGAAGAAACGGTTGAGTAATGAGCATTAATACCCATTTCGGTTTTTGCTTCCCAGTTCAAAATCCGATGAGATTCCGGGCAAATGATGGTGGGGAATGGAAAGGTCGCGTCGCTAAGAATCCAACGGATCCGGTCTTGCTTAATTTCGAGCATTGAGTAGGGAGTTATGGCACTTTGAATCATGGAGGCCATGAATGGAAACTAGAGAAGCTCTTTGTATCGTGTCCAGCCCCAGGTTGAAGAAGGTGAGCACTGTAGCGCCACGTGTCACCTCCTCATTGGCCAAGGTTTACGCGAAAGTGACGCCCTAGAGAAAAATTAGCAAAAATGGCCTAAAAATTTTGGAAAAATTCCTAGAACCATTTTGGAAAATTTGGAACCCAATAAAATTGGTTTCGCTGAATTTGGATGAAATTTGGAGATTTGAATATTCTGGAGCGAATAGTGGGCATTAAACAAAAGCCGCACGAGATAAATACCAAAGAGCCTCCAAAAATCTTGGGAAAATTCCCAAAATATTTTTAGAATATTTGGGACCTAATGCAATAGGTTCCATGATTTTTGGAGCATTTTTGGACTCGGGTGAGATTTCGGGTACTAACGGGAATTTGGAAATTCGATTTTCCAAACGGAGGGGAATTGAATTCCGATTTTGGATGGATAAGGATGCCAGGTTAAATTAAACACCAAGTAAACTCCCAATTTTGAATTTACTTAATTTAAATTAGATTTTTCCAGAAAGTCGAAAACGAGGATGTTAGAAAACCAGAATGTCATCAATGAAAACTACCACAAAATCATCAAGGTACTTGTGTAGCATACTGTTCATTGCTTCCATAAAAATAGCAGGAGCATTAGTTAGTCCAAAAGACATAACATTAAATTCATAGTGCCCATACTTAGTGGAGAAAGCAGTCTTCTCAATGTCCTATTCCCTCACACAAATCTGATTGTAACCAGACTGAAGATCAATTTTAGAGAACACATTTGCTCCCTTCAGTTGGTCAAAGCGATCCTTAATACGAGGCAATGGATACTTGTTTTTGACGGTTAATTGATTGAGAGCACGATAGTCAATGCACATGCGCCAACTACCATCCTTCTTCGAAACGAAAAGGACAGGTGCTCCCCATGGAGACACACTGCGCCGAACGAAACCCTTGGCCAACAGATCCTCCAATTGCTTTTTCAACTCGTCTTGAAAAGGACGAGCTAAGCGGTATGGAGAAATAGAAATAGGCCGAGTGCCAGGAAGAAGATCAATTCTAAACTCCACACTCCTTTTAGTAGGCAAACCAGGCAGCTCATTTGGGAATACATCAACAAATTCCTTCACCACAGGAATCTCCCCAATTGATGCTGAAGAAGATGGCTTTTCTGAAATAGCCATGAGAAAACCCAACTATCGCATTCGGTAGGAATCAAATTAGCCAAAGCAAAGATGGAACTAGAGGGTATGCCATCGTGAAAAGTCAATTCCACTCCTGACGGAGCCTGCACGGCAACTGCCTTCCAAAAGCAACAAATCTTGGCACGGTACTGATGCAACCACTCCATACCCAAAATTACATCAAAAGGGGACAACTGAATAACCATAAGATTGGCAAAGAAAACCTTATCATCAATGGTAATAGTGCAACCCGGGCAAACCAAAGAGCTCGCAATAAGACCCCCCAAAGAACTGACTATCACAGACTTAGAAATCCGCTGCACTCCCAACTTAGCTCTACTAGCAAACTCAGACGATACGAAAGAATAGGATGCTCCAGAATAAAAAAGAACAAAGGCATCAACTGAATCCACAAGCAAAGTACTTGCTACTACCTCCGGATGCCTAGCTGACTCAGCAGTCAGCAAGGTGTACACTCATGGTGGCGTCGGGGCAGCAGGAGCCCCGACACCCAGCTGATGCCCCAGCATAACTGGGGGCGGTGGGGCGAGCTGAGGAGGAGCCGATGGCTGCGGGCACCAGTAGGCCGCAGGTGGCGCCCAGGAAGAGGGCTGCGGGGGAGCAGTAGCCGCCAACTTCTGCACCGACCCTCTGGAATACGCGCTGGAGTGGGAACAGGAGGCACAGGCTCCCATTTGATGATGCTACCGGGATTCATCCGGCAAACTCGCCCCATATGGCCAGGTCGGCCACAATGATTGCACTCCCCGGTCCAAGCACACTCCGCAGCACGTTGTCCACCACCGCACTTGAAACAGATCATGCCCTGCCCTGGAGCAGGACGAACAGCCACCCGCGAGGCAGATGACTGGGGCGGCTTCATCTTAGCCCCTGAGGAGGAACCCTATCCCCCCTTGAACTTCTTAAAGGTAGGTCACTGAGAAGACCCACCTCCTCCACCAAAGGTCCTCTTCTGGCCACCGCTAGGGGCCACTGGAACCCCTGAACCGCCAGGATTTGGCTTATCCCTGGAGAGCTCCAACTCGAGCTCCATACCCTTCGCCTGCTCCACCACGGAGCAGAAGTCATGAGGGACAGTCGCCCCCATGACAACTCTGAACTCCTGATTGAGGCCCCTACGGAACCTCCTTGCCTTCTGTAACACCCCGGCACCTAGTATGCCGCGAATGTCACCCAAACAGCTCTAGACATGACCAATAACACATAATTATCAATAAATTACAGCAACTACAATAATTGTTTCATCAAAAATTCGGCAGCATATCCATTGTTTTTCCATGGTTTGAAGCAACAGTAATAATATCACAAGCAATAACATAGTGAATGACATCTAATCAGCAATAACAGGAGGTATAGCAACAATTTAAGTCTAGAATAATGACTTCAAACGTTTCATGAACCAAAACGAAATGAACACTAAATACAATCACAAATTATAGCATGAACCAAATTTTGCACATTAAAATAAACAACACAACGGCGAATGGGAGTGTGGAGTTGTCTAAGTGAATGAATCTAAGTGTAGGCGTGGCGCTAACTCCCTTTCCCGCATGCCGAGTTCATAGTACCTAAAAACAACATAAAACACAAGCGTGAGTTCATCACTCAGCAAAGTCTATAGCAATGGGATAAAGCAAAACAATTTCCAATAACATCATCACTACATCTCATAATCAACAATATAAGCATCCCATAATTAATTATAGACATCTCATTAACAGCATCACTCATGCAATGCAATGCACATGTCTCTTTGCTTAGCACATACCGGTATTGCCGAGTGCACACCCGTCGGTGTGCACCATCTTTCCCTTTCATCCCGTGGAGGGTGCCTACTCTTACTGACTCGCTCCCATTCACAACCATGGATGGGACTACGAGGCAGGTCTTTCGTGTTCACTACATGTGAACATAGAGGCCTGCATCAGAATGGGTCGAATCTTCCATTATGAATGCACAAATGTCATAAACATGTATGAACTTGCATAAGTACACAATATGACAATTGCATAGCCAATATCAAATCATGTTTGTGAAATCATGTGCTGAAAAATTGGCTTAAGAATTGAATTTGCAAAATGTGCTTGTGCATGTGCTTGACTTAGTTTTTCAAGAAATAGAAACTTTTCATTTGCGCCGGACCAAACCCACAAAAACAGTAAGTTTCATATTAACGCCGGACCAAATTATTTTGGTCTGCCGTAAAAGCATTTGTGAAAGGGCGTTTTTACATGCACACCGGACCAAACTTTTGGTCCGTCGTGAACAGGATTTTGAGCGTTGTTTTCATGTGTACGACGGACCATTTTTCCTTGGGTCACCGTCAACATGATTTTGTGCCGGACCAAGTTTTCAAAACAGGTTGATTTCGCATGTATGCCGGACCAAATCTTTTGCTCCGGCGTGAACGGTGTTTTGGGTGTTGTTCTCGCATCTGTGCCAGACTAAAATCTTATAAAAACAGTAAGTTTCGCATTTACGCCGGACCAAATTTTTTGGTTCGTCGTGAACTGGTTTTTGACGGCTATTTTCAGGTGTACACTGGACCAAATATTTTTGGTCCGCTGTGAACGAAACAAAACTAGGGTTTTTGTGCTGGTTCAAGTGATTTGTAACTGAGACATTCGCGTGTACGCCGGACCATGTTTTTGGTCTATCGTGTGTTGCGCCGGACCGAAGTTTGGTCTGACATGAATGGATTTTTCTAGGGTTTTTTATCTGTGTATGTCGGACCAAACTTTGGTCCGTCATGAACGTGAACTCGATTAGGGTTTTGCAAGTAAGTTTGGATTGTTTGTATGCAATGCTCGTGTGAGTGATTGCATGGTTTGACCTTGAGTCAAGTCGTGGACTTGTGCTCGAAAAGTTTTGTGTTTACTCATGTGCAGGTGTTGCTCAAGGGCGAACGTGGTCGATGACGGGACCGAAACTAGGTTCGTGGAGGAACTGAGGTTCGGGACTAGGTTCAGGGAGGAATCGAGGTCTTGGTGGTCAAGGATGTCATGCGGGACGTTCGGGCTAGAGAACGGTGCACACGAGGCTGGTTAGTCACTTGAGTATGGCAGTTGGGCCATATGCGTGCAGAGTTGTAATCGTTTGGGGTAGCTTGCATGTATTGGGCAAGGATGGGCCAAGTGGACATGTATGCGTACTCCTTGTGTTTGCTCCTTTAAATAGGACGGGTGTCTCCTGTTTAGAGGTATCCAGAAATTGAGCATAGCTTTAGGGTTTGTACTATTTTGATTGGAGTACTTTAGACAAAAAGAAATAAAGATCAATTCTTCCAGATTCTTTGTGTGCTACAGTAACCTCGTAGCTACAATAAGCGCATGCTACAGCAATATCTGTTTTGGGGTTATTTTTTTGCACATCTTCTGGTTCTAGATTGGTTTTTTATTCCTTTAGTTTGATCTTGTTTTTATCCATCAAAAACCTTTCTAGGGTTTTGATTTTGGGTTCCTCAAAGTTTAGTTGATTAATCTTTTGTTGTTCTTGTTTAATCTTGAAGTTTTGGTTAGATTAATTCTCATCATCTTTTGTCACAGCAAGCTTGCGAGGTTCATAACTTTTGATCCGTAAGTCCGATTGAGCTGATTCTTTTTGGGTTCGATTCGTATTGGAATCTAGTTTCTTGTTTCCAAATTTCAGATTGATTCGATGGTTGGATTTCTAGGAATTCGCATTTTACTGAACATATATCAATCTATTTTTGTCGAATACGAAGTAACTTTTTGGTACAGATTTGGGGTGAACTTTTAATAGATCAAAGATTTGGTTTTAGCTTTCGCACAATCATTCACTGCCCCTCTGATTGCTATATTCGTATACATCAATCCTACAAGTGGTATCAGAGCAAGGTTTTTGTAATCTATCATAACCGGTGATTAGATTAATGGATCATTATTCGAAAAAACCGTGTGTGTTCGATAGTGTTGATTTCCAGTTTTGGAAGGCCAAGATGGAGGCGTTCATCCAAGCTCAGGGCTTCGCAATTTGGGAGAAGGTTTACAAGCCCTATCAAGTCCCTGAGAACGACAACATCAATCATGCAAATCGTGCACATGTTGAAGCAAATAGCAAGGCGCGCAACTTGATCATCCAAGGCTTGGGACGCAGCGACTTTGACCGTGTGATCCATCTCAAATCCGCATATGAGGTATGGAAATCTTTTTTTGATTACCATGAGGGTTCTAACACTATCAAAGAAGTTCGTCAAGATCTTTACAAAAAGGAATACATGCGATTTGAGATGAAGCCTGGTGAGTCGCTAGATGACTTCTTTGCACGCTTTAATAAAATTCTTAGCAATTTGCGTGATGTTGGAGTTAGCTTTGATGATGATGCTAATGCTAGACAATTGCTTGGTGCATTAGACATGTCTATTTGGGAGATGAAAGTAACATCCATTAGAGAATCAACTGTCATGAGTACACTTACTTCAGGTGTTCTTTATTATAAGTTGAAAACTCAAGAGTTGGATGTTCTTGCCAGGAATGGTAATGTTAAATCAATTGCTTTGATCTCTAATCCTAACATGTCAAATGCAAATTCCTCTTCTAGGTTTGCTTTGTCCTCCTTGTCTTCTTTAACAAATGAGCAAATTGAAGAATTTCCTGAAGAAGATTTGGCACTACTCTCATCTCGCTTTAACAAAGCTTTGCAGAATATGAGAATGAGGAAGAGAGTTGGTGGTGGCCCTCCAAGATGCTATGAGTGCGGTGACCCCAACCACATTCGCACAAATTGTCCTAAACTTGCAGGAAAAGCATCAAGGGAGGAGAAGGACAACGTTAGAAGAAAAGAAAAGAAGTTCTCTCCAAGTGATAAGAAGAAGAAGAACTTCATCAACCGCAAAGTTGTCCACCTAGTTCTTTCCGCTCTTGAACAAGTCAATTTGAGCGATGTGGATTCGGAGAGCAGCGAGGATGATGCAACTCCAAGTAAGCATTATTTGATGGGGTTGTGTCTCATGGAAAGCAGCAAGGATAGCTTCACCGAGGACGAACAGCGACTTCAATGAGGTAGATCCTTCTTATGATGAATTAGCTATTGCTGTTGCTCGTCTTGGAAAATTGCTTGACAAACGTGACAAGAAAATTAAGAAACATGATTATATTGTTGAATCATTGAGTGCTGAAATTGCTAGACTTAAGACTTTGATTCCTGATGATGATACTTGCAAATCATGTGACTTAATTTACAATGAGCTCACCTTGCTTAGGAAAGAACATGCTCTTTTGTTACATCAAAATGAAGAAAATGAGAAACATGTCAAACATGCTAGCTGTTCTACCATTGATTTGCATGATACAACTCCATGTTCTAAATGATCCATACTGGAATTGAAGTTGAATGATGCAAATACTAGGGTTTCTCAAATGACAGATGCTTTGCTTACACATGAGGTTCTTTCATGCTCAACTTGTCGCAAGCAAAAAGGAAAAGTGGATGTTCCCTGCAATAATTGTTTAACTTTTGTGAAGAAAGTTGATTACTTGCAAAATTCTTTGAAACGGTTCACTAATGGCAAGAAAAATTTGAACATGATTTTGGATAAATCAAAGGTTAGCTAAAATAAAAAGGGTTTAGATTTTGATCTTCATGCTTCATTTGAAACTAAACCTCGCACTATTGTTCATGCTCCTTGCAATGACAAAATTGAGATTCTTAATGAGCCTAAAAAGATTGCTTTTAAATCTGCTAGTTTTTTTTCTTCTACTATGATGAATGCAAAATGTGCTTCTACTGTTAAAGCCAAATGATGAATGCAAATTGTGTTTCTATTGTTAAAGCCAAACATCATGTTAAGTATATATGCACTCATTATGGTAGAGATGGACATCTAGTAGATTTTTGCTTTAGGCTAGCCAAACAACAGAAGACAGAAAGAAACAAGGCTAGGTCTAATTTCAAACAGGCATATTTCATTTCTAACTATGAGCCTAGGGTGAAGCAAACACCTTTTGTTGCTAGAAACACGAGAAAGGGCAAATCTGATTTTATGCATAAGAACACTCGTGTTGTGCCTACTTTATTGCGTCGTGTGTCTCGGTACTGGATTCCCAAAAATCTGATTTCTAACCCCAGTACTGAGACCTCGATATGTTTTGCTATGTAG
This sequence comes from Rhipidocladum racemiflorum, assembly GCA_036346355.1. Taxonomy (NCBI): domain Eukaryota; kingdom Viridiplantae; phylum Streptophyta; class Magnoliopsida; order Poales; family Poaceae; genus Rhipidocladum; species Rhipidocladum racemiflorum. The sequence continues at coordinate 40,094,163 of CM070578.1, forward strand.
GCTTCTCGCGCGAGGAAGGAGAATATATGGTTAGTGGATTCCGGATGCTCATGCTACATGTCCGGTGATAAGAATTGGTTCTCCTCCCTCACTCATGCATCTCGTGCTGAAAGTGTTACCTTTGGAGATGCTTCTACCTCCTCTGTTGTGGCAAAAGGTACAGTGAAGGTAAGTGACAAGTTTATGTTCAAGGATGTGGCTCTTGTTAAAAACTTGAAATATAACTTGCTCTCTGTCTCACAAATGATTGATGAAGATCTTGAATAAACTTTAAGAAAAATGAATGCAAAGTGTTAGATGCTTTAGGTGACCTTGTTTTCAGGATTTCACGCTTTGGAAGAGTATTTAAAGCTGACTTTGATGTATCACCTTCTTAGAAGCATAGGTGTCTAGTTGCCAATGTTTCTAAAGATTTATTCTTTTCGCATCGTAAACTTGGTCATGTTGGTTTTGATCATCTTACTAGTGTAAGTGGTTTAGATCTCATACGTGGCTTGCCTGTAACACCCAAATTTTTGCTTTTCAGGAATACAAATGAGATTTCGCTTTTTTGAGAATTTTTGGAATTTTCTGGGATTTATTTGGATTTAATTTGAATTTATTCCCTTTTGAAATAATTAAAGAATTAAAAGTTTCAAATAAAATTTTATTGGAAATATTTTATTTGAGTCCAAAATGTCTCAAAGTATTTTCCAGAATTTTTCTGGAATTGTTCTGATCATTTTGCTATTTTTCTTGAATTAAATGAATTTTTTGGAATTAATTTGAATATTTAATCACTGGAAAATCCAACTCGGGTCTAGTACTGTTCCTCCGACTCGAGCCGGACTCGACCCGAGCCGCGTTCGAGTCCAACCCGAGCCAACCGAACCCTAACCGCGCGGCCGTTGGATATCGATCCAACGGCACTCGTTGCGCCACGTCACCCAGTCCGAATTGGATTCGGATTCCGCCGCCGCAGCCGTTTGGGCCTCGTTCTCCGCGCTTTCACGGAAGTCGAGGCCCCTATTTAAAGCGCCGCTGCCGCCATCGTGTTCCTCTCTCCCGTGCGCACCCGTAGCCCTAACTCACTGAGCCCGAGCCGTCGTGGTTGTGCCGCTAGAGCTCGCCGTAGTTGGTCGTGCGTTCCGCTGTGGATTCGCGCCCTTTCCGCCGCAGTCCGCCGTCCTCAACCGTCACCGAACCCATATCCGAAACCGCAAGGACGAGGCGCACCTGGAGGTACCACCCACTTCGCCGGAGATGCACGGAAACGCCGTTGGCTAGGTCGTCGTCCCCAACTCCGACCACCGCAGCTCCGTCGCGACATCACCGGAACCGCGAGCTCGCTCCACCGTTCGATCAAGATCCGAGGGCCCAGATTCGTCCATGTCGCCGGAGGTAATTTTACATGTTTTGGTTTTGGATCTATTCTCAGCCGTTAGATCTAGATCCGACGATCCACGTTCGTCCACGTCACCGCAACGAAATCCACGTTGCGGCATTTAGATCCAATCTCAGCCATTAGATTTAGATCCAACGCACGAGATTGAGCCACGTAGCCGTAACAGCACCGTGCTCAGGTAGATCCCAGCCGTTCGATCGAAATCGAACGGCGTAGATTTAGCCACGTGTCGGCCACCGGGTCATGCCGCGTCACCCTCCCCCGACGCGGTGAAACCCGATCGGATCTGGACCGTCCGATCCAAATCGAACGGCCTAGATCAGCCACGTTGTCCACAACGTTTGCGGCCCAGATCCAATCTGGACCGTTGATTTTCAAATCAACGGTCCGGATCAAGCCACGCGTCCGGAAGTTGGACCAGCGCGGTCAGCGCGGCCGCGCCCGATCGTCGCTGACGTCAGCGTGGGGCCCGCGTGTCAGCGGCTGCCCAACGGCACCATGACGTCATCCATAACGTCATGCTGACGTCACGGTGGGGCCTGCGTGTCAGGCGCCCTCGGCCGAGCCGCGATGACGTCAGGGCTGACGTCCCACATGTCAGAGGCACGCGTGCCCGTGGACCGGGTCCACGGTGGACCGAGCCGAGCCGTGCGACGGGTCCATGGACCCGAGGCGACGTGGCGGCTTCTGATTGGTCCACGTGTCATGCTGACGCAATAAATCATTTTCGAAAAAAAAGAAATCATTTATTTAATTCGGTTTATTGATTTTAAATATAGTTTTAAACTTAAAACGCTTATAACTTTTGAGTTTCAACTCCGATTTGAGTGATTCAAATTTCTAAATTTTCATAAAATTGAGACCTACTCAAATATGAATTTTAATTAATTTTTTATTATGAATTTTTTCTCTGTTTTTATTTAATTAATAGTTTCTTTAAACTTTACACGATGATAACTTTTGCATTTTAACTCCGATTTGGACGATTCAAATTTCTAAAATTTTATAAAAATGTGCTCTCTCTGTTTATGAAATTTATTTGAATTTTGGATACTTTTTGCCTACTGTTTATTTATTTATTGCTATTTGCACGCGTTACGAGTAGACGTTGAAGTGCCCGAAGGCTTCGAAGGTGAAGTGTTGGCCCAGGAGCCAGCCCAGGACCAAGAGCACGTACTTTTTGAAGGCAGGTTGTGCTTTGACCATGTTGATCTCATTTTGAAATTATTTTGATTTAAATTATTGCATGCTAGTTTAATTAGAAAATGCTTTAATTAATTTTAGGAAATTAGTTAAATGCCAGCTTTGCGCTATGACACCTTGATTATTAATTATGTGCCATGACCCCTTGTCACCCTAGTTGTAAATTATTAGATAGACATTATTAAATTGCCAACATGGGTAGTTAGACCGATGTAGTATGCTTAGCCTTGCCACGTGAAATGTTTTGGACAATTACATGTTAATATTGACTTAATGAGATATTGAACCTGTTTTGGAGAAGTATCACGTGTTGTGATTGTTGATGGCACGTGGTGCATGATAATCAACTGGGTTTGATAAATAGATTTAGACCGGGGCAAGTGGCAAGAATGATATGGTGGGCCATGAGTGGCACCGGGAACGATGATTTGGTTCTTCAGGTATTCTTGCCCTGGTCAACCTAAGGACTTAACATTGCAAGCCTTTGAACTAAGTCAATCGTGCAACCACATGACTGGAGTGGGACGGTCCTAGTTGAGTAATTTACTAATAACTTGCATGTGATACCTCAAGTGTCAACTACACCTTTTGTGTAGCTTGAAAGGGGAGCGTACCAAGGCTATGGCATGGTACCCGTCCAATGGTTTGTCGGTCCCATACTTTGCCTCTGTTAAGGGAAGGGATGGTGTATGACAAAAACCGAAAAGGTTCACTTGTGTGGTTAGTAGTTTCCGAAAGGCTTTGTTACGATCACCCGCCTTTGTGGGTTTGACTATATCTTGTGGGTAAAGTGCATAACCTCTGCAGAGTATAAAATCTATTTGAATAGCCGTGTTCGCGGCATTGGACATTGCTCGGGGATTACAGTCAAGGGTTAGACTTTCATGAAAACAATTTGGATTTGGAAAGTTTGCTTGGGTTTATTGATGACGTTGATGGAAATGTGGATTAGGAAAGGGAAAGTGTTCATTTAAACTCCTGAAACATTTAAACTCCTGGAAAAGTTATTGTTAATATATTGTTTCTACCGCTTTCGAATCTACTTATGTTACTTGTTAAATTGCTGTTCACTGCAAATGAACCATGAAATGTTCCTTGTACTAAGCCATGCATGTAGAATATTACTTTGCATTCTGTGCATGACTTGCTGAGTACCAAGTACTCACCCTTGCCGCAAAACAACATCAGTTGAAGAAGAGGTGTCGGGACCCGAATTTGCAAATCCGGACCCTCTGTGTATTCAGCACTAGTCCAGGATCACGCTAGTGCACACAGTCTCAACATTGGTAAATATCACAATCATACTCAACGAAATAGAAAGTACCTTAATTATAGTAACCAAACTGGTTGCTCAACCTTTAAGGTCAAGTTACAAAAGTACGCCTCGTAGGGCGAAAGTTTAATAAAAGAGAAATAATAGCAGCAGAAAATAAGATAACTTCGTAGTGCCATCCAGTATACCACAGGCAACAGACTGGGCTCGCTCCCTAGATAGACGGTTCCTCTTGGAGCTCCTCCTCCAAAGCTGGTGTAGACTCCTCTTCAACTAATGTTGTATTGTGGCAAGGGTGAGTACTTGGTACTCAGCAAGTCATGCACAGAATGCAAGCTAATATTCTACATGCATGGCTTAATACAAAGGAATAACTCATGGTTCATTTGCAGTCACAACATTTAACAAGTAACATAAGTAGATTCGAAAGCGATAAAAACAGTGTAATATCAATAACTTTTCCAGGAGTTAAATAAACATCTTTCCCATTCCTAATCCACATTTCCATCAACATCATCATTTAACCAAACCAAACCTCTCAAGTTCAAGTTATTTCCAAGAAAGTCTAACCCTTGACTGTAATCCCCGAGCAATGTCCAATACCGCGGACACGGCTATTCGAATAGATTTTACACTCTGCAGAGGTTATGCACTTTACCCACAAGATACAGCCAAACACGACAAAGGCGAGTGACGTAACAAAGCCTTTCGGAAACGGCTAACTACACAAGTGAACCTTTCCGGTTTTTGCCATACACCATCCCTTCCCTTAACAAAGGCGAAGTATGGGACCGACATACCGTTGGACGGGTACCATGCCATCGCCTTGGTATGCTCCCCTTTCAAGCTACACAAAAGGTGTAGTTGACTCCCGAGGTATCACATGCAAGTTATTAGTAACTTACTCAACTAGGTCCGTCCCATTACGGACATGTGGTTGCACGATTAACTTAGTTCAAAGTCTTGCAAGGTTAAGTCCTTGTGTTGACCAGGGTAAGACTACCCGAAGAACCAAACCAACGCTCCCGATGCCACAACTGGCCCACCCGATCATTCTTGCCACATGCCCCGATCGAAATCTATTTATCAAACCCAGTTGATTACCATGCACCACGTGCCATCAACAATCACAACACATGATACCTTTCCAAAACAGGTTCAATATATCATTAAGTCAATATTAACATTTGATTGTCCAAAATCATGTCATGAGCACGTAGCAGGTCTAAGAAATATACCACAACGATCTAAATACCCATGTTGGCAATTTGATAATGTCCAACTATTTAATCCTCAACTAGGGTGACAAGGGGTTCATGGCATACAATTATCTATGTCATGGTGGCATACAACAACTAGGCAATTAACTAATCATCCAAAATCAATTAAAGCATTTTATAATTGAACTAGGATGCAATAATTTAAATCAAATTAATTTGAAAATGGGATCAACATGGTCAAAGCACAACTTGCCTTCAAAGAATACTTGATCTTGGTTCTGAGGTGGCTCCTGGGTCAACACTTCACCTTCGAAGCCTTCGGGCACTTCAACGTCTACTCGTAACGCGTGCAAATAGCAATAAATGAATAAAATAGTAGACAAAAAGTGTCCAAACATCCAAATAAAGTCCATAAACAGAGAGAGCACAATTTTATAAATTTTTAGAAATTGGAATCATCGAAATCGGAGTTAAAATGCAAAAGTTATAACCGTTTAAAGTTTAAAGAAAGCATTAATTAAATATAAAAAGAGAAATATTCATAATCAAAAATTAATTAAAATTCATATTTGAGTAAGTCTCATTTTTATGAAAATTTAGAAATTTGAATCACTCAAATCGGAGTTAAAACGCAAAAGTTATAAGCATTTGAAGTTTGAATCTAAATTTAAAATCAATAAACCGAATTAATTCATTTATTTTTATACTGAAAAACCGAAAAATGACGTCAGCAAGACATCAGCGTGGGTTTTGAATTCCCACCGAATTATTTTTCTATTGGAAAAGTGATTTATGACGTCGACCGACGTCACGGCTCCACCAAGCGGCCGACAAAGTGTTCGGCCGTGACGTCAGCGGTGACGTCATGGTGCGGTTTAGCAGTCCGGCTGACAAGCGTGCCCATCGTGTCAGCGACAAGCCGTACGCGCGCGCACCGCATGGTGCGGCTAGGCACACGTGGCACGATCCCGGTTGTTGATTTGAAAATCGACGGCCCGGATCATATCCAATCCCGCGCGTTAAGAGGTTAACGCGGTTAATCTGGACCATTTGATCCAGATCTGTAACATCCTCGTTTTGGCTTTCTGGTGAAAAACCTAATTTAAATAAAGTTAATTCAAAAGTTGGAGTTTCTTTGGTGTTTATATTAACCTGGCATCCATTCCCCTTCGAAATCGAGAATTAATTCCCTCCCGGGCGAAAAATCGGGTTTTCTAGTCCCCGCCGGGACCCGAAAATTCACCCGTGTCCTAAAGTGCTCCAAAAATCTCCAAACCACTTCTAAAATGTTCCAAATATTCCGAAATGATTTTAGGAATCATTCCCCGGATTTTTGGCCATCCGTTCCTATTTTATCTCGCGCGGCTTTTGTTTAATGCCTGCGATCCGCGCCCGTATATCCAATTCCACAAAAATCATCCAAATTCAACCCAACCACTTCCATTGAGTTCCAAATAATCTAAAATGGCTCTAGGAATTTTTCCGGAATTTTTAGGCCATTTTTCCTAATTTTTCTCTAGGGCGGAACTTTCGCGTATTAGCCGGCCAACCGGAGCGTGACACGTGGCAGCTACTATTCAGCTTTCTTCAAGCTTGGGCAAGCACGAGAGTTCTTCCAGGGAAGCTCCCAAAACTTCCCTTCTCTCCTCCATGGATCCAATTGCATGTATCTCCCTCCATACAACTCCAAATCAATAACCGCCGGATCCGTTGGGATCACAACGGCCTCCTCTTTCTATCCATGGGGTTGTTGCACCCGAGATCGCGCTGGTTTTTGAACGGTTGCGAGAAAACCGGAATCGACTCTTATGGTGATTGCGCGGCCGTTTCTAATCCGTTTCGCGTGATTCCGCCCCTCATCTCTCCGTATAAGAACCCTCTTTCCGGTGGTGTCACCCTCCTTTAGCCTCTCAATCCCAATCGGCCGCAAGATCAAGAAAACCGACGAACTTTGGTTGTTCTTCGCGTTCTTCGTGTTCTTGCTCATATCTTCCACTCCGGTGGATCTTTCTCCCTCCCGTTCGTTTCTTTGTGTTAGCATGGAAGTCTAGATTCTAACTCATCAATCAATTTTAGGTTTCCTCGACCGTGGGCGACGAATTTCGCGTTTTGGTGCTCTCGGCCGAACCGTCATCCGCCGTCGATTTCTCCGTCTCCGGTAGGTTTCGACCCAATTCCTTGTGTCCTTAGGCTCCTTTAGGGGTGATCTAGGTGTGGTAATCGTTGTTCGGTGGTGTGCTATTCAATTTTGTGGCCAAATTTCAATTTGGAGCAATTTTGGGGGTGTGCCCTGCTCTGCCGTGGCAGCCCACCGTGGCTGCCGGCCCTCCGGTGCCGTCGCCACCGCCGCCCGATCTCGCGATCCGCCGACTGCCGGAGCTGCCACCAGCCGACCGCTGCCGGGCCCGCAGCGCCGCCGCGCCATGGGCGCCGCCACGCTGCGTAAGCGCCGTCGCCTCGCCGCCTCGCCGCCCCTGCGCGCTTTGCCGCCAGCTCGCCGTGGCACCCGTCTTCGCGACAACCGTCGCCGGCCGTGGCGCCCCCTGCCGTGCCGCCGCCACCTCTGCGCGGCAGCCCTCGTTCCCTCGCGCCCGCGCCGCGCTCGCCCACGCCGTGGCGCCGCCCGCGCTCGTCAAGGCCTACTGCCGCTGCCGCTGGCAGCTGCCATGCTGGCCTGCCCAGCGTGCCATCTGCGCAGGCCGTCCCGCCACGCCGAGCCCTTGCCGGCCTCCACATCACGGCCGCTGCTGCTCGGCGCTTCGCCGAGCTGCCACGGCAGCTCCTTGCCGGCGCCATGGAAGCTCCCCTTGCCTCTGTTCTTGCCATGGCAAGGCCATGAGGAAGAAGGGCATAGCTCTATGACAGCTATGGCCCACATGTAATAGAGACAAGACCAAGTCAAACCAGTCAAAGCCAGTCAACGCCCCTGTTGACCAGTCAAACCCGAAGGGAATATTCCGGGAATATTCCCGGTTTTCGATTTATTCGAAATTCAAACTTCGGAAGCTCATAACTTTCTCATCCGAACTCCGTTTGACCTCATTCAAGTTCCTAAATTCATCATAAATCAAGATCTTCCTGCCAGTACTAATTTTATAATTTTTGGATTTTATTTATTTTCTGTTATTTATTTGTTGCCTCATTTTGCGTGTAGTCGACGATCCCGCCGCGACCGCCGATTTCGCCGTCGAGCCTTCCGAGTTCAACACTGCCACCGCAACTGAAGGCAAGTCTCCTTGATGCACTTTGCTCCTATGTTTGCGAAATGATTTAAAATTGTTTATAAAGTTGCATGGCTATGTTTAATTAAATATGTCAAATATAAGAGCTAGTTATTCCGAACTTGTTGTTTCCTCCATGACATTGATAATCATACTCATTGTAACCCTAGAACATTGTTTATACCATGCTTATGCTCATATGGTATCCGTTGATATGTAGTACGGTAGAATTGCTTAGGACCTTTTCCGACCAAAACAACCCATGGGTGGGATTATTCAAAAAGAATGTTATTAAACGTGATTTGAAAGTTATCATTATGGTTTTGGTCCTGTTTTCTAAAATAAAAAGAAAAGGAAAAATGATTTTGACTTGGGCGGCCTGGAATGTCGGGTGGAAGCGGATCAAGCCTTGATCCTTTTGTGCAAGTACCGCCCCAAGTCATATAAGGACCGACGCTTATGATTGCCATTTTAAGCATAACCGTACTACCACATGTCTATAATGGAACGACCTGGCTCACTAATTTGTAGAAGCCTAGTTTAGACTCACCACTCGGTTGTTGTGTGAGAGCCGGACGGAGGCATTGTTGTGGATGTTGTTTTGCTCACACGGCGCAAGAGGGCTTACATCTTTGGGTGGAGGGAACTCCTAACAAGTGAAACCTCAGCGGGTGGGTCTAGCTAGGTAGATACATTGTAACGGCCTTGTCAAGATATCCCTGCCGACACACCTAAGGAAGTGTGTTAATTGCATGGCAACAAGGGTATATCTTGTCTTGTGGGTAAAGTTGTACACCTCTGCAGAGTATAAACTATTCGAATAGCCGTGCCTACGGTCAAAGGCAAAGCGAAGAATGCTTTCATATTGGTAGACTTTGATTTTGTTTTTAAAACCGAAAAGTGTTTTTGTTTTGGGGTTCGGGAGTGGTTAGAACTCTCGAATGTTGTTTGGCGGAAAGAGCCAACCCAGGTGGATAGAACCTGTTTTGCATTTGACGGATGGAGTCACATGATTAACTTTGATCCTTTAAACTGTTGGCGGATAGAGCCTTTATGTAGTGATGGTGGATAGAACCTCACTACAATAATAAATAATTCAATTATCAAAAAGAGTTGTAAAATAGGCTTTGTGAAATTTATTACTTAAGTATGATTTAATCAAATGTGGCTTTATGCAAATAAACCCTATTAAACTTCCTTTGGAAAGCCCCTCATGATCATACTTTCCCGACTTGCTGAGTACTTTTGTACTCACGTGCTACACCAACATTGTAATCATCAGAAATTTATCAAGAGGCCGAGGAAGAAGAGGAGTTCTTCGAGGAGGAGTGCCAGGAGGACTAGTTGCGCTCCTAGTCGTCGCCTGTGGCGTTGTGGCGTTCGCTCGTTGCTTTCTTTTTGCTTCCGCTGTTTTGAGTGTCCGGTCGTTGGACCGAGTATTGTAATAAGTGGCCATGTGGCCCATACTTGAATAATTACATTACAAGTTTCGTTTTGTTCGGCAATGATGTATCACTGTGACTGTGTGTACTAGCTACTGATCTGGGACTAGTACGGAAATACACAGGAGATTCTGGATAGCTGATCCGGGGTCCCACAAGATCGGACGGTTGGAATCTATCCTTCGCACGGTGCAACGCTGCTACGTGTCTCATTCTAAGCCGTTGGATCTAGATCCAACGGCTAGGATCTAACCTAAGTCACTACAGTTACGGCAACGTGCCGAAATCTAGACCGTTAGATCTAGATCTAACGGTCCTTAACGCATCTGGGTTCTAGGGTCTGAGGAAAACGTGGGCTTACCGTGGCGGTCCGATCGGGATCGGACGGCGGTCTGAGCTCGAGGGCATCGATGGCAACGCGGCGGAGGGAGCAGACCGGAGCTGGTGGAGGCGACACGGGCAACGGCGTTTGTGGGCTTCTCCGGCGAGGTGAGATATCTCCACGGACGCGGCTCGACCTGGGGGTTCCGGATCTGGGCTCCGACGCGGTGGGGGACGGTGGACGACGGCGGGGCGAAGAAAAAACCGTGGCGGCGCTTCACGCAACTACGGCGAGCAATCCCGGTGGATCTATGGCGGCTGGATCTCGGGGGGCTAGGGCAATACGTGTGCACGAAAAAGGGCAACCTCGGGCGATGACCCACGCCTTAAATAACCCCGGGAGGTGCGAACCCTAACGGAACGCGGCGGCGACGCGGCGGAGGAGTCTGACCCGGACTCGGGCGGAGACGAAGGCGGACTGCCATCCACGTGGCGCGATCAACGGCCACGATGGCGCGTGCGAGATAGGATCCAGACCGGATCCGGCCGAAGCGGTACAGGCTGATCCTGACCGTTGGATCCAGATCCAACGGTCTGGATCGGTTTTGGTTTAGGGGGTTAGAGTGGTGCGGGCGCACGTGCGCTACGTGGCTCAATGTGGGCCGTTGGATCTTGATCCAACGGTCCACTGCAGCTTTCGGCCAGGCCGGTCCGCTTCGACGCGACGCGGTTTGGGTTCGAGTCGGACTCGGACTCGAGTCCGACTCGGGCTCGGTCGGATGAACAGTAAAACCGATTCGATTTTTTCCAGCGATTTAATATTCAGAATAATTTCCAGAAATTCAATTAATTCGAGAAAAATAGCAAAATACTCAGAAAAATTCCAGAAAAATTCTAGAAAATATTTTAGGACATTTGGGACTCAAATAAAATATTTCCTATAAAATTTTATTTGCATCTTCTAATTCTTCAATTATTTCAAAAAGGAATAAATTCAAATTAAATCCAAATAAATCCAAATAAATTCCAGAAAATTCCAAAAATTCACAAAGTGCCAAATTTCATTTAAATTCATGAAAAGCAAAAATTGGGGTGTTAGAAACCTCCCCCCTTAACAGAATCTAATCCCCGAGATTCAGGGCTTACTAAGGAATAGGTTCGGAAACTCTTTCTTCAAATCCTCCTCGCGCTCCCAAGTTGCTTCGCTCTCTGCATGGTTGCTCCATTGAACCCTGCAGAAACGGGTTGACCTGTTTCTCGTTTCTCGATCCATTGTGTCCAAAATCTTGACGGGGTGTTCCTTGTAAGTTAGATCCTCTTGCAGTTCTATCGACTCTAACGGTGTCTGCTCATCTGGTACTCAAAGACACTTCTTCAGCTGGGACACGTGGAACACGTCATGTACTCCCGCTAGTGATTGCGGTAAATCCAGCTGGTACGCAACTTCCCCTCTGCGACTGAGAACCTTGAATGGTCCAACATATCGCGGCGCGAGTTTTCCTTTGGCATGGAATCTCTTAACTCCCTTGAGTGGTGTGACTCTGAGATACATGAAATCCTCTGGTTCAAAACTCAGGTCTCGGCGACGGTTATCAGCGTAACTCTTCTATCTTGACAGAGCTATCTTTAACCTTTCTCGGATCATGCCAATCTGTTCTTCGGCTTCTTGAAGAATGTCCGGTCCAAAGACACAGCGTTCACCCGTCTCATTCCAGTTCAACGGTGTTCGACAAGGTCGACCGTATAGTGCCTCAAATGGTGACATTTGCAAGCTTGCTTGATAGCTATTGTTGTAGCTGAACTCAGCATACGGCAGACTTTTATCCCAAGAGGTAGCATAAGCCAATGCACACGCTCTTAACATATCCTCCAATATCTGATTAACTCTTTCGGTCTGTCCATCCGTCTGCGGATGATAAGCTGTACTGAAGTTCAAACGGGTCCCCATGGCTTCATGCAGCTTATTCCAGAACCTCGAGGTAAATTGGGTACCTCTGTCCGATACAATCTTCTTCGGCACTCCGTGCAAACAAACGATCCTGGTCATGTACAACTCCGCTAACTTATCTCCCGAATAGGTGGTCTTCACGGGGATAAAGTGAGCGACCTTAGTCAAGCGATCCACTATGACCCATATGGAGTCATATCCTCCTTGAGTCTTAGGTAAACCAGTAATGAAATCCATTCCGATTTCCTCCCATTTCCACTCAGGTATCCTTAACGGCTGTAGCAATCCTGCTGGTCTCTGATGCATGGCCTTGACTGTCTGACATATGTCGCACAGCGCAACATGCTCGACAACTTCACGCTTCATGCTCGGCCACCAGAATCTTTCCTTCAAGTCCTGGTACATCTTGGCACTTCCCGGATGAATTGAATACTTGGAGTCATGGGCTTCCTCTAGGATCAACTGTTTCAGCTCCTTCTTGTTTTGCACACAAATTCGATCCTCCATCCACAACGTGCCCTGCTCTTCCAGCTTGAAGTTTTTTGCCTTGCCTTCATCCATCTTGGACTTAATCCTGCGGATCTTGTCATCATCCTTCTATCCTTCTCGGATCTGATCCTCCAGGGTAGAGGCTTCACTTCTAATGCGGCCAAGAATCCTTTTGGTACCACTTCAATCTGCATTCTCTGGAAATCCTTGCATAGCTCTTCTTGACTCGCGGCTATCAACATGTTTACAGTATGGCTTTTCCGACTCAGAGCATCGGCCACCACATTGGCCTTTCCGGGATGGTAATGGATTCCGACATTGTAATCCTTGATCAACTCTAACCATCTCCTTTGCCTCATGTTCAAATCCGATTGGGTGAAGATGTACTTAAGACTTTTATGATCCGTATACACTTCACATCTGTTCCCAATCAAATAATGACGCCACAACTTCAAGGCATGTGTGAAATCATGTGCTGAAAAATTGGCTTTGAACTGAAAAATTAACTTAGAATTGGATTTGCAAAATGTGCTTGTGCATGTGTTTGACAATTTGACAAGAAACAGTAAGTTTCGCTTTGGCGCCGGACCAAACTTAAAGAAAACAGTAAGTTTCCCATGTACAACGGACCAACTTTCTTGGTCCTTTGTAAACATGCTTTTGACAACCTAATTCTCCCATGTACAACGGACCAACTTTCTTGGTCCTTTGTAAACATGCTTTTGACAACCTCATTCTCCCATGTACAACGGACCAACTTTCTTGGTCCTTTGTAAACATGCTTTTGACAACCTCATTCTCCCATGTACCTGCTTGGACCAACTTTCTTGGTCCTTTGTAAACATGCTGACAACCTCATTCTCTCCCATGTACGGACCAACTTTCTTGGTCCTTTGTAAACTATGTTTTTGACAACCTCATTCTCCCATGCACGATGAGACCAACTTTCTTGGTCCTTTGTAAACATGCTTTTGACAACCTCGTTTTCCCATGTACAACCTTGAGACCAACTTTTTTGGTGCATGTAAATGTGTTTTTGAAGGTTGTTGTGCCAAAACCAAGTTATTGAAAAAGCAATTAAGTTTTACATATGCACGCGGACCAAATTTTTGGTCCGTCGTGAATGGGTTTTTGAGCGATTTTGAGATTGAAATTTGAATTTGATTTTGAGATTATGAAATTTGTGATAATTTCATGATACTTCTTTGAAGTGGACTTTATGCAATGCTCATGTGAGTAGTTGCATGGATTAATGTGAGTCAAGTCGTGGACTTGTGCTCGAATTGTTTTGTGGTTTGTTCATGTGCAGGTATTGCTCGAGAAGGCGAATGTAGTCGATGGCGGGACCGGAACTAGGTTCATGGAGGCCGAGGTTCGGGACTAGGTTCGAGGAGGCAGAGGTCTTGGTGGTCAAGGATGTCATGCGGGGCGTTCGGGCTAAGAGAATGGTGCACATGAAGAATGGTTAGTCACGTGAGAATGGCAGGAGGTCATTCGCGTGCAAAGTGTTAGTCACGTGAGTATGGCGGTGGCCATACGCGTGCAAAGTGTTAGTCCGCGTGAGTATGGTAGGGTTGCCATGCGCGTGCAAGAAGAGTTGTACTCGGCGAGGTTGGGCCAAATAGAGTTGCGTTGAATCTGATTCCTTCTAGGGAATAGGAATTGTATTGAGAACTCCTTGTGGGTTGGTCCTTTAAATAGGAGGGGTTGTCTCCTGTTGAAGGGTATCCAACCAAGGAGAAAGCTGAAGCGCATCAAGCTTTGAGCTTGGTTTTAGGGTTTGTACTCTTTTGATGAGAGTATTTTAGACAAGAAATAAAGATCAATTCTTCCAAGATTTTTGCGTGCTCTGTTAACCCACGTCGCTCACGGTATTTTTCTGTTTTGGTTCTTGTTTGCATGCTTGTTCTAGTTCTAGATTGGTTTTTATTCTTCAAGTTTTATCTTGATTTGATCCATCAAAAACCTCTCTAGGGTATTGATCTAGTGTTTCTCAAAGTCTGGTTGATCAATCTTTTGTCGTTCTTGTTTAATCTTGAAGTTTTGATTAGATTGATTCTCGTCAAGTTCTGGATCAGCAAGCTTGCGAAGCTCATAACTTTTGATCCGTAAGTCCGATCAGCTGATTCTTTTTGGGTTCGATTCGTATTGGAATATAGTTTCTTGTGTCCAAATTTCAAATCGTTTCGACGGTTGGATCTCCGGGAATTCTCGTTTTACCAAACCTCTGTCATTCTGTTTTTATCGAAAACGAGGCAATTATTTGGTTCTGTTTTGGGGTGAACTTTTAATAGGTCAAGAATTTGGTTTAGCTTCCGCACAATCATTCACCCCCCTCTGATTGCTATATTCGTGATACTTGATCCTACAAGTGGTATCGAGCAAGGTTTTCTAATCTATCTTAATCGGTGATTAGATCAATGGATCATTATTCGACAAAACCTTGTGTGTTCAATGGTGTTGATTTTCAGTTTTGGAAGGCCAAGATGGAGGCGTTCATCAAGCTCGAGGATTCGCAATTTGGGAGAAGGTCTACAAGCCATATGAAGTCCTCCTGGCGACAACGTCAACGACACAAATCGCACACATGTTGAAGCAAACAAAGTAGGCGCAACTTGATCATCAAGGCTTGGGGACGTGGCGACTTCGATCGTGTGATTCATCTTCGATCCGCATATGAGGTATGGAAATCTCTTTGTGATTACCATGAGGTTCCTAACACTATTAAAGAGGTTAAAGTCAAGATCTTTACAAAAAAGAATACATGCGATTTGAGATGAAACCACGTGTGAGTGGTTAGATGACTTCTTTGCACGCTTCAATAAAATTCTTAGTAATCTTCGTACGTTGGAGTTAGCTTTGATGATCTTTTGCTAATGCTAGACAATTGCTTGGTGCATTAGACATGTCTATTTGGGAGATGAAAGTTACATCCATTAGAGAATCTACTATCATGAGTTCACTTACATTAGATGTTACGTATTCTAAGTTGAAAACTCATGAATTAGATGTTCTTGCTAGAAAGAATGATCATAAATCAATTGCTTTGACATCTCAATCTAGCATATCTCATAATGGTGCCGCTTCAAGTTTTGCTCTATCCTTCTTGTCTTCACTAACCGATGAACAGATTGAGCAATTCCCGGAAGAAGACTTATCACTACTCTCTTCTCGCTTTAACAAAGCCTTGCAAAATGTGATAAAGAGAAAGAGAGGTGGTGGTGATCCTCCAAGATGCTATGAGTGTGGTGATCTCGACCATATTAAGTCCAAACTGTCCCAAAACTTGCAAGTAAAGCATCAAGGAGGAGAAGGACAACGGCAGAAGAAGAGAAGAAGAAGTTCTCTCAAGTGATAGAAAGAAGAAGAACTTCATCAACCGCAAAGTTGTCCATGAGTTCTTTCGGCTCTTGAACAAGTCAATTTGAAGCGATGTGAATTCGGAGAAGCGGCGAGGATGATGCAACTCCAAGCAAGCATGAGTTGAGGTTGTGTCTCATGGCCAAAAGCAGCGGCGCTTCACCGAGGGCGATCATGACAAGCGACTTCAATGAGGTAGATCCTTCTTACGATGAATTAGCTATTGCTGTTGCTCGTCTTGGTAAATTGCTTGATAAGCGTGATAAGAAAATTAAGAAACATGATTTTGTTGTGGAGTCATTGAATGCTGAAATTGCTAGACTTAAAACCTTGATTCACTGATGATGATGCTTGCAAATCATGTGACTTAATTTACAATGAGCTTACTTTGCTTAGGAAAGAACATGCTCTTCATTTGCATCTAAATGAGAAAATGATAAACATGTTAAACATGCTAGCTGTTCCACGCGATGATTTGCATGGTTTAACTTCTTGTTCTAAATGCTTAACTCTTGAATTAAAATTGAAAGATGCAAATGCTAGGATTTCTCAATTGAGTGATAATCAGCTTACATGAGGTTCTTTCATGCTCTACTTGTCGTAACGAGAAGAGAAGGTTGATAATCTATGCAATAATTGTTTAACTCTTGCCAAGAAAGTTGATTATTTGCAAAGTTCTTTTGGAGCGATTCACTAATGGCAAGAAAAGATTAAACATGATTTTGGATCAATCTAAGGTTAGCTCAAACAAGAAAGGTTTAGGTTTTGATCTTCATGCTTCATATGAAACTAAACCTCGCTCATTATTTATGCTCCTTGCAATGACAAACTTGAGATTTCAAATGAGCCTAAGAAAATTGTCTTCAAATCTGTGGCCTTTTATCTTCTACTATGATGAATGCAAATGTTGCTTCTCTTTGTTAAAGCAAAACATCATGTTAAGTACACTTGCACTCATTGTGGTAGAGATGGACATTTAGTAGATTTTTGCTTTAGACTAAGCCAAACAACAAAAGAAAGAAAAACTAAGGCTAGGTCTAATTTGAAAGACACGCTTTGTTTCTCATTATGTGCCTAGGGTGATGCAAACACCTTTTGTTGGTAAGAACACGGAAAAGACAAATCTATCTTTGTGCATAAGAATGCTCGTGTTATGCCTACTATTGTGCGTCAGTGTGTCTCGATCGATTCCTAAACATCTTATTTCTAACTTGATGCCGAGACCTGAGCACTTTACTGCTTCTATGTAGGCTTCTCACGCGAGGAAGGAGAACATATGGCTAGTGGATTACGGATGTTCACGCCACATGTCCGATGATAAGAATTGGTTCTCCTCCTTCACTCGCGCATCTCATGCTAAAAGTGTTATTTTCAAGATGCTTCTTCCACCTCTGTTTTATGCAAAGGCACTAGTTCAAATGATGCAGGTACACGTGCATATGTTCAGGGAGAGTGTCTTTGTTCATAAAGATGATGATAATGCTTTGTTGAGGGCGAGATAATTAGAGGTTTACATGAGAGACTCTTCCCACGTGCTTGTGTGTGCTTGTTTTCAAGCTTCCCACGTGCTTCACATCGACAAGCTATCAAAAGGATTTTCGGGTATCTTCATAGAACTCAAGATTTTGGCATTTGGCTTTCTGCTTCCTCATGGATTAGTTTAAGAGCTTTTTTCTGATGTTGACTTTCGAGGATGTTGATTTGATTTGGTTAAATTGCCACCTCTTGAGTAATCCCTTTTCTTGAGCATATTGATGATTGGTTTCACTTTCTTAGAGATCATGTTGAAAAGGCAACATTGTGCTTCATCATGTGGATCTTGAACATCAATTGGCAGACATTTTTACAAAACCTTTGTCTTCTTCTGCGTTTTGCCTTTATTCGGGAGAACTTGGGATTGTTCATCCAATGGGTTTGTTTTGAGGGGAGTTTCCTTGCCAAGTTCTTTCACTTAATGAGCTCACTTTATCATATTTCTTTATATGTTATGTAATTGAGCTAATATATGATAATCCTAATTATCTCACTTGAACTAAAAATGACATTGCGAATTCCACTGACTGTTACCTATAGCTAAATACTACTGTGATATCTTACTCTTCTAGGCTTGATATTGAATCCTCTTGACAAATTTGGGCTATGAAGCAAGTGTGGTTTCAACTTTACTCTTTCATAAGACCTTTTAATCACTTTTGCATGTTTATAATCAAAGAAAAATGAAAAGAAAAGGGAATCAATAAAAAAAGGGTTGTTAAAAGCAAAAAACCTCAAGTTATGGTAGCCAGGCTTTCTTTCCCTAAAAAGATAGATGTATGCTTCAAGCATGCCATTCCCTCAAAGATAAGATGTATGCTTCAAGCATGCCACTCCTAGAAAATAAAAGAAGTATGCTTCAAGCATGCCACATGCAACTTATTATTTAAAGATTAAATTGGTCCACTAGATTGGAGTTGAAACTACTTGCTCGCCCTGATTTGTTATTTGCTTCAACTTTGAGCCTTTGTTTTTCTACTAAAGGTTTTGCTTAGTACTTGGCTATAGTTGTGAATTGAGGTTGAGATGCATGTCATTCCTAACTTGCTAAAATCACATCAAGATCATGTATTTTGCATATTATATGATATATAAGGTTATATGATCAGAATGAGCTCATCTTTTCCTATCTTGGCACTCCCTTGTTTCTCTTTGTGAAATCATTGTTTGAGAAAATTTTGAACCTGTTCTCTCTTTTACTCTTGATGAATCCATTGTCAAAGGGGGAGAAATTTGGGAATCGTTGAAAAGTTTAAGGAAAAAGGGGGACAAGAAAAAAGGGGAGTTGTGTTTGGAAATTTGAGAATTTTGGGAGAAGTTTGGAGAATTTTGGAATTTTTGGGCGCGTGCACATTCACACATTTTTTCATTCTCGAGGGAGATTTTGTTTTGCTTTTGGTAAAAAGGGAATTCTGTGTTTTTCTTACTTTGGTCTTTGATCCTTTGGATTTCAAAATCTTTTGTAAAGTGAATGCCAAATGTTCAATTCTAAGTAGTGTTGCCAATGTTTTCATCAAGGGAGATTGTGAAATCATGTCTTTAAAAAATTGGCTTTGAAGTGAAAAATTAACTTAGAATTGGATTTGCAAAATGTGCTTGTGCATGTGTTTGACAATTTGACAAGAAAGCTTGATAAGTTTCGCTTTGGCGCGGACCAAACTTAAAGAAAGCGATAAGTTTCCCATGTACACAGCGGACCAACTTTCTTGGTCCTTTGTAAACATGCTTTTGACAACCTAATTCTCCATGTACAACGGACCAACTTTCTTGGTCCTTTGTAAACATGCTTTGACAACCTCATTCTCCCATGTACAGCGGACCAACTTTCTTGGTCCTTTGTAAACATGCTTTTTGACAACCTCATTCTCCCATGTACAAGCGGACCAACTTTCTTGGTCCTTTGTAAACATGCTTTGACAACCTCATTCTCCCATGTACAGCGGACCAACTTTCTTGGTCCTTTGTAAACATGTTTTTGACAACCTCATTCTCCCATGCAATCTACGGCGGACCAACTTTCTTGGTCCTTTGTAAACATGCTTTTGACAACCTCGTTTCCCATGTACAAATGCAGACCAACTTTTTTGGTGCATGCCGTAAATGTGTTTTTGAAGGTTGTTGTGCCAAACCAAGTTATTGAAAAGCGATAAGTTTTACATATGCAGCCGGACCAAATTTTTTGGTCCGTCGTGAATGGGTTTTGAGCGATTTTGAGATTGAAATTTGAATTTGATTTTGAGATTATGAAATTTGTGATAATTTCATGATACTTCTTTTGAAGTGGACTTTATGCAATGCTCATGTGAGTAGTTGCATGGATTAATGTGAGTCAAGTCGTGGACTTGTGCTCGAATTGTTTGTGGTTTGTTCATGTGCGTATTGCTCGAAAGGCGAATGTGGTCGATGACGGACCGGAACTAGGTTCATGGAGGAACTGAGGTTCGGGACTAGGTTCGGGGAGGAACCGAGTCTTGAGTGGTCAAGGATGTCATGCGGGGCGTTCGGGCTAAGAGAATGGTGCACATGAAGAATGGTTGAGTCACGTGAGAATGGCGAGGAGGTCATTCGGCGTGCAAAGTGTTAGTCACGTGAGTATGGCAGGTGGCCATACGCGTGCAAAGTGTTAGTCACGTGAGTATGGTAGGGTTGCATCACGCGTGCAAGAGTTGTACTTTCGGCGAGGTTGGGCCAAATAGAGTTGCGTTGAATCTGATTCCTTCTAGGGAATAGGAATTGTATTCGAGAACTCCTTGTGGGTTGGTCCTTTAAATAGGAGGGGTTGTCTCCTGTTGAAGGGTATCCAACCAAGGAGAGCTAGCGCATCAAGCTTTGAGCTTAGTTTTAGGGTTTGTACTCTTTTGATGAGAGTATTTTAGACAAGAAATAAAGATCAATTCTTCCAAGATTTTTGCGTGCTACAGTAACCACGTCGCTCTGCATTTTCTGTTTTGGTTCTTGTTTGCATGCTTGTTCTAGTTCTAGATTGGTTTTTGTTCTTCAAGTTTTATCTTGATTTGATCCATCAAAAACCTCTCTAGGAGGTATTGATCTAGTGTTTCTCAAAGTCTAGTTGATCAATCTTTTGTCGTTCTTGTTTAATCTTGAAGTTTTGATTAGATTGATTCTCGTCAAGTTCTGGATCAGCAAGCTTGCGAAGCTCATAACTTTTGATCCGTAAGTCCGATCGAGCTGATTCTTTTTGGGTTCGATTCGTATTGGAATCTAGTTTCTTGTGTCCAAATTTCAAATCGTTTCGACGGTTGGATCTCCGGGAATTCTCGTTTTACCAAACCTCTGTCATTCTGTTTTTGTCGAAAACGAGGCAATTATTTGGTTCTGTTTTGGGGTGAACTTTTAATAGGTCAAGAATTTGGTTTTAGCTTCGGCACAATCATTCACCCCCCTCTGATTGCTATATTCGTATACTTCGATCCTACAGCATGCACTACGGCAGCTAACTCTAGGTCATGCGTCGGATAATTCTCCTCATGTGGCCTCAGCTGCCTTGATGTGTATGCGACAACCTTTCCGTTCTACATTAGCACACATCCTAGACCTTGGCGCGACACATCGCAATATATATCGAAGTTTTGATTGACGTCCGGTAGAACTAACACTGGGGCTGATGTCAATCGCTTCTTCAGCTCTTGAAAACCTTTCTCGCACTCTGGCGTCCAGGCAAACTTCTTCTCCTTTTTCAACAATTGCGTGAGAGGTCTCGTAATCGTCGAAAAGCATTCAATGAAGCGGCAGTAGTAACCTGCCATCCCAAGAAAACTCCAGATCTGAGTCACGGTCTTCGGCTGCTACCAATGTAACACAGCTTCTACCTTGCTGGGATCGACGACGACTCCTTCTGCGGTCATCACATGTCCAAGGAATTCCACTTTGTCCTTCCAAAAATCACACTTACTGAACTTGGCAAACAACTGCTGCTCTCGCAACTTCTCAAGAACTAGCTTCAAATGCTCAGCGTGCTCTTCTCTTGACTTGGAGTAAACAAGAATGTCATCTATGAACACGACGACAAACTTATCCATGTACTCCATGAAAACCTTATTCATCATATTCATGAAATAGGCTGGCGCATTCGTCAGACCGAAGGACATAACAGTAAATTCATAATGTCCGTATCTAGACGAGAATGCGGTCTTTGGAACATCTTCCGATCGGATCTTCAGCTGGTGGTATCCTGATCTAAGATAAATCTTGGAGAAAACTCCGGCTCCTCTCAGCTGATCAAACAGATCATCGATCCTGGGTAGTGAGTATTTGTTCTTCACAGTTACTTCATTGAGTGCACGATAATCTATGCACATCCGAAAACTCCCGTCCTTCTTCTTGATGAACAAAATTGGTGCTCCCCACGGTGACGAACTCGGCCTGATGAATCCTTTCTCCATCAACTCTTCAAGCTGCTTCTTCATCTCTACCAATTCTTCGGTGGACATTCGGTAAGGTCTCTTTGCTATCGGTGCGGTTCCAGGTACTAACTCGATCACAAACTCTATGTCTTTGTCTGGCGGCATACCAGGCAAATCTTCAGGAAAAACATCTGGATACTCATTCACCACCGAGACATCCTCTATGCTGATTTCCTTCACACTGTTGACCATCAGCTGTCCCTCACGAATGGCGGTCGCTTGAAATCCCACTTTCCTTCCACATGGGCTCTCAACTGAGATAATCCTTCGCCCACAATCCAATACGGCCTTGTGCTTGGATAGCCAATCCATTCCCAAGATAGCATCTATGGTCTGGGTCCCCAATATAATGAGGTTTGCTAGGAACTCTACCCCATCTATTATTATTCTCACCCCGGAACATCCTACTTGAGATCGGAGTTCTGACCGAGGGGTTTGAACTATAAGCATGCACTTAAGATCCACAATCCTCAAATCATTCTTAGAAACAAAATCTTGGGAAACAAACGAATGCAAAGCTCCAGAGTCAAACAAAACTGTTGCAGGTACTGAGTTGACAAGTATCTTACCCAGTATGACGTCCGTGGCATTCTGGAGTGCATCTGCGGTCACGTGATTGACTCTGCCTCTCACCACGGTCTGGGGTGCGGCTCCTGGCTGTGCTGCTCCGCGGTTTGCTCCTGGGGCTGGGGTCCTGGCTGGTGTGGAGCCCAAGTTGAAGCGAACTGGGGTCACTCCGGCTGTCTTCTTGGGGCAGTTGTTGGAGAAATGCCCTGGCTCATTGCATGTATAGCAACGCCTCACTGTGCCCTGCTGGTTGCTTGTAGCGGCGTTCCTGGCTGGGGCTGGAGTCTGGAAATTCTGATTAACAGGCCTTGGTGCTGGCGACGGTGTTCTTGCTGCATTCTGCGGTTGGAATCTGAAAAACTGATTTGGCGCAACCCGCAGACGCTGCTGCGCTCCCTGACGTGATCCTTGCTGCTGCATTCTGCGCTTCCTATTCTCATCCAGTTCCTTGCGCTTGTCCTCAAGAATAAGCGCCTTGTTCACAAGCTCTTGGAAATCTGGAAAGGTGTGGGTGATCAGTCCCACCTGCAGTCCTGAGTTGAGTCCCTTCATAAAGCGAGACTGTCTGGTCTTATCAGTCGCTACATCTTCAGGTGCGTAGCGTGCAAGCTGTGTGAACTTGTTCAGATACTCTGACACTGGTTGATTACCTTGCTTTAATGCCCTGAACTCTTCCTTCTTAAGGTCCATTATTCCTTTAGGCACGTGATACTGACGAAACGCAGCCGTAAACTCCTCCCATGTGATGTCCTGTGGGTTCTCCCGCGTGGCGCAGAAGTTTTCCCACCATTCAGCGGCGGTCCCTTCCAACTGATGAGAGGCGTAAAGCACCTTCTCATTTCCCATGCATTGGGCAATGTGTAACTTCCTTTCTATTGACCTTAGCCAATCATCCGTCTCCAGTGGATTGGCATTCCCAGAGAATGTGGGTGGATGAGTCCTCATGAACTTCGACAACTTTGCTCCCTGTCGTTGGTCCTGATTTGCTTGGTTAGCGGTGGCCTGAGCAGTGACCTGATGCATCTGTTGCATTATGGCATGCATCAGCTGGGTTTGTGCAGCAAGAAAAGCTCCAAAGTTCTGCATGTCAACTGGCGGTGCTTGTTGGGGTGCAGGTGCTCCATCATTAGGGTTCCCAGCTGGGCGAGAACCACTCCCATTGCCTCCAAGGTTTCCGCGGGTGTTCACCATCTGTCGATTGCTCCAGGGTTTAAAGACAAGAGGGAAACAAGCATAGTCAAGTAGTAGAGTAACTTATGCAGGGAGGAAAGTGTAACTCAAAATTCAACTTTATTAACTAAACAATAATAACTCGGTATGGTTGCTTACAACGCCTAAGGGCCTGCAACACATACTGCACACTCAGCAAGCAATGAAAATCCAACGCCTCTAAGGGTGACTCTTTATTCTATAACGCGACTCGATGAAGGAGTCCCAACTACAAGACCTACGCTCACTCGTTAAGAAAACCTCCACTGCCTGGGTGCTGGTGCGGTGGCATCGGCGCGAAACAATCACCATGCCCTGCAACTGTGGTAGTCGAAGAAGCGGTGTCCTCCTCGAGATCTGGCTCCTCCGGGTCCGGCTCATGTAACTCAAGTACTGGCTCTGGTCCTGATCCGTACAATGCCATCTCCAACTCGTCAATCCATCGCAGAAGGTGGGACACATGCTCTTGAGCCTCCCGCCATCGGTTCTTCTCTACCGTGACCTCCTCGCGAGCCTTCTGTAGCTCCCGGTTCGTATCATCGAGCACGTCCTCCTGAACGATGACAAGTCGTGCCAGCTGTGTGACCGTGGCATTCTCATCCTGAATCAGCCTCAGGTCAAGAAGGTTGTTGTTGTGTGGATGGTAACGGTACACCGCGCCCTCCAGCTCGCTGGCGTAGATGTGGGCGATGTGTCGCATCGCTCGTCGTGATACCTCCTGAATTCCATCTGCATTGTCGACCTCCTGGCAGTGCAGTATATCAGACGGTTGCCCTTGCCCTTCTTCCTGGCATGTACCGTGATCTTCACATCACAAGCCCTAATCAGTCCCGCTTGTCTAATGACGTTCACTTTTTATTGCGGCTTCTCAAAACCTTCGAGAAACTACAGCATACGCCAAAGTTCCGCGGCGTGGCCAACCTCAAGATCGACATAGTTGATCTCTCCCTCCATCTGTCACAAAACAATCGCGTAAGAACGCAGCATGTTAAATCAAAGTGGGAGACAAAAGAATTCAGCAAAGGGGTAAAGAAAGAGAGAAGGGGTAAGTCAAGAATTCATTCATTATCTTGGCAAACTTTTAGTGATTCAAATATAGTTTTAAACTTCAAACGCTTATAACTTTTGCGTTTCAACTCCGATTTGAGTGATTCAAATTCTAAATTTTCATAAAATTGAGACCTACTCAAATATGAATTTTAATTAATTTTTTATTATGAATTTTTTCTCTATTTTTATTTAATTAATAGTTTCTTTAAACTTTAAACGATAAATCGAATTAATTCATTTATTTTTATACTGAAAAACCGAAAAATGACGTCAACATGACATCAGCGTGGGTTTTGAATTCCCACCGAATTATGACGTCAGCCTGACGTCAGCGGCTCCGGCCGAAGCGACCGACAGGCGGGCCCAGCCGTGACGTCAGCGGTGACGTCATGGTGCGGTTTAGCAGTCCGGCTGACAAGCGTGCCCGATGTCGGTCGACACGCCGCGACGCTGCAAGACCGCATGGTGCGGCTAGGCACACGTGGCACGATCCCGGTCGTTGATTTGAAAATCGACGGCCCGGATCATATCCAATCCCGCGCGTTAAGGGGTTAACGAGGTTAATCTGGACCGTTTGATCCAGATCGGACGGTTGGAATCTATCCTTCGCACGGTGCAACGCTGCTACGTGTCTCATTCTAAGCCGTTGGATCTAGGTCTAACGGCTAGGATCTAACCTAGGTCACTATAGTTACGGCAACGTGCCGAAATCTAGACCGTTAGATCTAGATCTAACGGTCCTTAACGCATCTGGGTTCTAGGGTCTGAGGAAAACGTGGGCTTACCGTGGCGGTCCGATCGGGATCGGACGGCGGTCTGAGCTCGAGGGCATCGATGGCAACGCGGCGGAGGGAGCATACCGGAGCTGGTGGAGGCGACACGGGCAACGGCGTTTGTGGGCTTCTCCGGCGAGGTGAGATATCTCCACGGACGCGGCTCGACCTAGGGTTCCGGATCTGGGCTCCGACGCGGCGGGGGATGGCAGACGACGGCGGGGCGAAGAAAAAAACATGGCTGCGCTTCACGCAACTACGGCGAGCAATCCCGGCGGATCTATGGCGGCTGGATCTCGGGGGCCTAGGGCAATACGTGCGCACGAAAAAGGGCAACCTCGGGCGATGACCCAAGCCTTAAATAACCTCGGGAGGTGCGCTAAAATCGGAACCCTAACGGAACGCGGCGGCGACGCGGCGGAGGAGTCCGACCCGGACTCGGGCGGAGACGAAGGCGGACAGCCATCCACGTGGCGCGATCAACGGCCACGATGGCGCGGGCGAGATCGGATCCAGACCGGATCCGGCCGAAGCGGTACGGGCTGATCCTGACCGTTGGATCCAGATCCAACGGTTCGTATCGGTTTTGGTTTAGGGGGTTAGAGCGGTGCGGGCGCACGTGCGCTACGTGGCTCATTGTGGGCCGTTGGATCTTGATCCAACGGTCCACGGTTTAGAGCTCGGCGGACCGGGTCCGGCTCGGACGCGGCGCGGTTTGGGTTCGAGTTGGACTCGGACTCGAGTCCAACTCGGGCTCGGTCGGATGAACCGTAAAACCGATTCGATTTTTTTCCAGCGATTTAATATTCAAAATAATTTCCAGAAATTCAATTAATTCGAGAAAAATAGAAAAATACTCAGAAAAATTCCAGGAAAATTCTAGAAAATATTTTAGGACATTTGGGTCTCAAAAAAAATATTTCCAACAAAATTTTATTTGCAACTTTTAATTCTTCAATTATTTCAAAAGGGAATAAATTCAAATTAAATCCAAATAAATCCAAATAAATTCCAGAAAATTCCAAAAATTCACAAAAGTGCCAAATTTCATTTAAATTCATGAAAAGCAAAAATTGGGGTGTTACAAGAGGTGATGCCAGCTTTGGAGGAGGAGCTTCAGGAGGAGCCGTCTAACTCGGAAGCGAGCCTAGTCAGTTGCCTGTGGTATACTGGATGGCGCCGCGAAGTTATCTTATTTTTCTGCTGCTGTTATCTCTTTTAATAAGACAACGATGATGGTGATGTTGAAGATGAGGTGTTGACTCTTTCTAATGCACAACAAGCTGTAGCACCTTTGGCACCAACTACTACATCACCTACAGCTAACCATCCTCAAGCTACAACATCATCTGTACATGCTGAAAATGAAGAAGGAGAAGGACAAGTTTTAAAAGCCAAAGCTCCCTTGCATATTCAGAAAATGCATCCATCTAAACAAATGATTGGAGACTTAAATGAGAGAATCACCCGATCCAGAAACCCTGAGAGACGAATTTGAAATGAGCATGATGGGAGAGTTGACATACTTCTTGGGATTTCAAATCAAACAATCAAAGGAAGGTACTTTGTTCATCAAAGTAAGTACACAAAAGACTTGCTACATCGTTTTAGGATGGAAAACAGCAAGCCAATCATGACACCCATGGAGTAGGGATGTAATCGGATCGGATACGGTCGAATATCGTTCTATTCATATCCGTATCCGTATTTTTTATCGAATACAGAATCGAATACGAATAGTGTTGAATACATAATCGAATACGAATTATACAGGATAATATCGGTTACGAATACAGATCGAATACGGATCGGAATCAACATGGATACGAATAATATTAGTCGGATATTTTAAAATCCAATTTCAGTTTTTTTCCAAAATCGGTCCAAATTTAAATTCAAAATTCCAAAAGAAATATATTTGTATGTCTTTTTTTTGCCTTTTTATCCCTAGCTTGTCATACATGTGACTCTGTGAGTAACAATGTACCCCATTGCAATAATTGAACCAAATGATTTGCAGCTGGCATATGCTGTTGAATCCTAAGTAGCCCTCCTGAAACGCCACTTGCCAATTTCTGTACCACCTTTACCCAAATATCTCCAAATTAGCATCTAGCACACATGAACACATTATATCTTGTCATCCAATGCAGACCCGATCTACGAAACAATGAAACATGTTAAATTGTTAATGTGTTATTCTGAAACGTGTTATTCGGATAATATCCGTATGTCATATTCGGATATTATCCGAACAAAAACTCGGATATTCCGTATCCATCGGATAATCAGTGTTCCATATCCGTATCCATATCCATGTAAATTATCTATATCCATATCCTTATCCGAGAAATCAACTGGATATCTGTGAAACCATCCAAATCATCATCCAAATCAATTCGGTCGGTCGGTCGGTCGGAAAATATCCGTACCAGTTCCATCCCTACCATGGAGAGCACTTGCACACTTGATCCGGATGAAGATGGTGAGCCGGTTGATCAAAAGGAATATAGAAGCATGATAGGTTCACTTCTGTGCCTCACTACATCAAGCCCGTATATACAATTTGTTGTGTGCTTGTGTGCTCGTTTTCAAGCTTCCCCACGTGCTTCACATCGACAAGCTGTCAAGCGAATTTTCAGGTATCTCCATGGTACTCAAAATTTTGGCATTTGGCTTTCTGCTTCCTCATGCATTAGTTTAAAAGCTTTCTCTGATGCTGATTTTGGAGGATGTAGAATTGATAGAAAAAGTACATCTGGTACATGTCATTTCTTGGGCAATTCTCTTATTACATGGTCATCTAGAAAACAATCTTCTGTTGCACAATAAACTGTTGAATCTGAATATGTAGCTGCTTCTAGTTGTTGCTCTCAAATTCTTTGGATAGTAGCTACACTTACAGATTATGGGGTTATTTTGTATAGTGTTCCTCTTTTGTGTGATAACACTAGTGCAATTTGCATTGCTAAGAACCATGTGCAACATTCTAGAACAAAACACATTGATATCAGGTTTCACTTTCTTAGAGATCATGTAGAAAAAGGAAATATTGTGCTTCACCATGTGGATACTGAACATCAATTGGCAGACATTTTCACAAAACCTTTGTCTTCTTATCGTTTTGGTTTTATTCGGGGACAACTTGGGATTGTTCATCCAATGGGTTTATTTTGAGGGGGAGTTTCTCTGCCAAGTTTTTACTTGATGAGCTTACTTTATCATATTTCTTTATATATTATGTAAGTGAGCTAATATATAATAATCTAAATGGTTTCACTTAAACTAAAAATGACATTGCGGAATTCCTTGATCTGACTACCTATAGCTAAATATTTTGTGATATCTTACTCTTCTAGGCTTGATATTGAATTTTCTTGACAAATTGGGGCTATGGAGCAAGTGTGTTTCTAGCTTTACTCTTTCATAAGACCTTTTAATCACTTTTGCATGTTTACAATCAAAGAAAAGGGAATCAGCAAAAAAAAGGGATGTTAAAAGCAAAGGCCTCAAGTTAGGTGCTTCAGGTATGCTTTCTCTAAAAAGATAAGATGTATGCTTCAAGCAAGCCATTCCCTCAAGATAAGATGTATGCTTCAAGCATGCCACATGCAGTTTATTGTTTAAAGATTAAATTGGTTTACTAGATTGGAGTTGAAACTACTTGCTCGCCCTGAGTTGTTAGTTGCTTCAGTTTTGCGCCTTGCTTTTCTACTGAGATCTTGCTTAGTACTTGGCTATAGTTGATTGAATTGAGGTTGAGATGCATGTCATTCCCTAACTTGTTAAAATCACATCAAGTTCATGTATTTTGCATATTATGTGATATATAAGGTTATATGATCGAATGAGCTCATCTTTTCTATCTTGACAATCCTTTATTTCTCTTTAGACAAAAATTGTGAAATCATTGCTAAAGGGAAAATTTTTGAACATGTTGTTCTCTTTTTGTATTCTTGATGAATCCATTGTCAAAGGGGGAGAAGTTTGGAGAATTGAATTTTGGGAGAAGTTTGGAGAGTTGAGTTTGCCGAGAAGTTTGGAGAATTTTGGAGTTTTGGGCACATTGCACTTTCACACACATTTTTGTTCTTAGGGGCAGATTTTTCGTATTTTCACCTAGGAGGAGTTTGTTACTTTGCATATTGGTCAAAGGGGGAGTTTCTATGGTTTCTCACTTTGGTTTTTGGTGTTAACCCTTTGGATCTCAAAATCTTTTTTAAAGAGAATGCCAATGTTCAATTCTAAGTGGTGTTGCCAATGTTTTCATCAAGGGGTAGATTGTGAAATCATGTGCTGAAAAACTGGCTTAAGAATTGAATTTGCAAAATGTGCTTATGCATGTGCTTGACTGAGTTTTTCAAGAAACGGAAACTTTTCATTTGCGCCGGACCAAACCCACAAAAACAGTAAGTTTCATATTAACGCCAGACCAAATTATTTTGGTCTGCCATGAATGCGTTTGTGAAAGGGTGTTTTTACGTGCACGCCGGACCAAACTTTTGGTCCGTCGTGAATGGGATTTTGAGCGTTGTTTTCATGTGTACGCCGGACCATTTTTCCTTGGTCCGCCGTGAACATGATTTTGTGCCGGACCAAGTTTTCAAAACAGGCTGATTTCGCATGTATGCTGGACCAAATCTTTTGGTCCGGCGTGAACGGTGTTTTGGGTGTTGTTCTCGCATCTGCGCCGGACTAAAATCTTACAAAAACAATAAGTTTCACATCTACGCGCGGACCAAATTTTTTGGTCCGTCGTGAACTGGTTTTTGAAGTCTGT
Organism: Rhipidocladum racemiflorum; assembly: GCA_036346355.1. Classification (NCBI taxonomy): domain Eukaryota; kingdom Viridiplantae; phylum Streptophyta; class Magnoliopsida; order Poales; family Poaceae; genus Rhipidocladum; species Rhipidocladum racemiflorum. The sequence goes on from CM070578.1 coordinate 40,124,360, forward strand.
TTTCACGTGTACGCCGGACCAAATATTTTTGGTCCGTCGAGAACGAAAAAAAACTAGGGTTTTTGCGCTGGTTCAAGTGATTTGTAACCGAGACATTCGCGTGTACGCCGGACCATGTTTTTGGTCCGTCGTGTGTTGCGCCGGACCGAAGTTTGGTCCGGCGTGAATGGATTTTTCTAGGGTTTGTTTCTCTGTGTGCACCGGACCAAATTTTGGTCCGTCCTGAACGTGAACTTGATTAGGGTTTTGCAATTTAGTTTGGATTGTTTGTATGCAATGCTCGTGTGAGTGATTGCATGGTTTGACCTTGAGTCAAGTCGTGGACTTGTGCTCGGAAAGTTTTGTGTTTACTCATGTGCAGGTGTTGCTCGAGGGCGAACGTGGTTGATGACGGGTCCGGAACTAGGTTCGTGGAGGAACTGAGGTTCGGGACTAGGTTCAAGGAGGAATCGAGGTCATGGTGGTCAAGGATGTCATGCAGGACGTTCGGGCTAGAGAACAGTGCACACGAGGCTGGTTAGTCACGTGAGTATGGTAGGTGGGCCATACGCGTGCAGAGTTGTAATCGTTTGGGGTAGCTTGCATGTATTGGGCTAGGATGGGCCAAGTGGACATGTATGCGTACTCCTTGTGTTTGCTCCTTTAAATAGGAGGGGTGTCTCCTGTTTAGAGGTATCCAGTAATTGAGCAGAGCTTTAGGGTTTGTACTCTTTTGATTGGAGTACTTTAGACAAAAAGAAATAAAGATCAATTCTTCCAGATTCTTTGCGTGCTACAGTAACCTCGTAGCTACAGTACACGCGTGCTACAGTAATCTCTGTTTTGGGGTTATTTTCTTGCACATCTTCTGGATCTAGATTGGTTTTTTATTCCGTGAGTTTGATCTTGTTTTGATCCATCAAAAACCTTTCTAGGGTTTTGATTTAGGGTTCCTCAAAGTTTAGTTGATTAATCTTTTGTCGTTCTTGTTTAATCTTGAAGTTTTGGTTAGATTAATTCTGGTCATCTTCTATCACAACAAGCTTGTGAGGTTCATAACTTTTGATCCATAAGTCCAATCGAGCTGATTCTTTTTGGGTTCGATTCGTATTGGAATCTAGTTTCTTGTGTCCAAATTTTAGATTTATCCAACTATTGGATCTCCAGGAATTCATGTTTTTCCGAATATCTGTTAATCTATTTTTGTCGAATACGAAGTAACTTTTTTGTTCAGATTTGGGGTGAACTTTTAATAGATCAAAGATTTGGTTTTAGCTTTCGCATAATCATTCACCCCCCTCTGATTGCTATATTCGTATACATCGATCCTACAATTTTCATCATATCCCAAGCAAGGAGCAAGCATGACAATTAAACACATCATAAATTCATATTGCAACTCTACAAATCTAAATGGCCACCCAAGCCCAAAACCATCCCAATACACTTGCCTTCAACCGTGAGGGATGGAGTAGCGAGATGTGGAAGGCACTCCTGGGGTCACACCACCTGCATATAGGTACAATACACTCAAAACATGCCCGCAAAACAACACAAGAACTATTGGCTACAACTACTTCGCAACCCACTCATAAAACCCGAAAAACAGAGAATTTGTCCTACGGGACAGCAGGCTTCCAACAAACATAACTTGAGTTCTACAACTCCAAATAAGGTAAATGAATACATTTTTCTCGAAGCTTAGGAAATTTCCCAATATTTTCTAACTAATCATAAAAGCTGATTCGGCCTCTAAAATCCTCTAATATATCTACAGTTGAACACAGACTATCCCAATTACGTCACATATTGGACAGCATTCAGTAAAACAGCCATAACGTTTAAACGGCTGGACGGAAGTTAACGTTCTTGGTGTCCAATTAAAGGTAATGAAATTACCTACAACTTTTGTAACAGCCGGCCAATCACAAAACGCCTCTATAATCCTCAAAAATGCGTCCCAACACTGGAGTCAAACCTGGCCGAGAGCCGCTCGCGAGACAGATATAGAATCCAACTTAACCCATCTAATCGCAGCACCTAAAAGCAAGTTCTAGGCAAGGATTCTCCCATCTAGCAGCACCTAGACCACCACAAAAGAATCGCAATTCGTTACCTCTTCTTGGAGAATCGAACGGCGACGCAATCTTCTTTTCCTTCTGGCCGCTCCTTCCTCCGGAACCGCAGTGAATCGCCAGAGATCTTCGGATTGACGGTCCACCAAGCGAGGAAATGAGGAACACCGGGAGAGGAGAGGTGAGGGGCTACTAGGGGAGGGGGGTGGCAGCTAGGGAGGGGAAACCTAAGGGGGGCACACGGCTCGAATGAGGGGGGCGGCTAGGGGAGAAGGGAGGAGGTGGGGGCGCATTAGGGCTAGGGGGCGCAAGGCAGGTAGCCTTGCTACCTTCTTCCTCCCCGACGTGGGCTTGGGACCTCCACCTATGGCCCAAGAAGATCCCCCAAGGCCCAAACCAAATCCCACACAACCCAAACTCCCCCGGAAGAGCTCAAACACCGGGAAACAGCCCAAAAACATGATATAAAGTTGTACCGAAAGCCGTATTCTATAAAGTCACATTACGTCATGTCGCACATTCTCCTTGTCATCCGCTACCACCGCCAGCACAAAGCGCACCACATTATTGAACTCCACTTCATACTCTGCCACCGACTTCTTCCCCTGGGTAAGAGTCGACAGAGTATGCTCCATCCTCTCAAGAAAGGACTCCGGGTAGAACATAGCTCGGAAGCGAGCCACAAAGTCCTCCCAAGTGACCGGTCTAAGAGCGAGGGCCCTCGTAGCAAGAACCCCCTCCCACCAGATATTCGTTTGGCCCTTCAGCTGAAAGGCCACAAAATGAGCTCTCTGGACCGAAGTTAACTCTAGAACCTCAAACTGCCTCTCCATGTACCGCAGCCAGTCTGCGAACTAGACAGGCGTGCCCGCTCCATCAAAAGTGTCCAAGCGGAGGGACATCCACTCCTAGAGGCTCATCCTCGGCTCCGGCACTACAGGGGCAACAACGGGGGCCGCTGCAGGGGGAGGCACAGCAGCAGGGGTTGCCTAAACCTGCTGGCGCAGCTCTTGGACCTCCCTCTGCAGTGCCTGCAACAAGGCCGCAGTGGCGGCCGGCATCTCAGCCCCCGACTATGCCGCCGGGACTTCCTCCTGCGCTGGCTCATGAGCATTGAGCGAAGCGCTTCCCTCAGCAACTGACTCAGCAGTTCCCTGAGATGGGTGACTCCCACCTCGACCCTGGCCTCCACGGCCACGGCGACCACGACCTCTACCCCTCGGCATAGCTGCTACAGTCACACAACCATACAATCAACATACTCATAAGCATAACACCAATATATTCAAGATCAAAGATCAAATATCAACATATACATAGTCTCCATCAAGTAGGCAAAACGCAATGCAATGAAGAACCATAAACACATCCTAGTGTGCATCCAAGTGTGTCAAAATTTAAATTAATTATTCCACTCACGCAAGTTTTAATGTTGCTATCATAAGACAAAATTTTAAGTATAACCTAAGCCATGTTTTTAGATTATCCCACATCACATTTTAGTTGAACCTACGGTATGACACTAAATACATGATCCACGGACCTAATGCCCGCTCTAATACCAACTGTAACACCCTACCACCTAGTATGCCTCGAATGCCACCCAAACGATACTAGAAGCAATCAAAAACACATATTTAACCATAAATTACAGCAACTATGCTAATTGCTTAAATGAAAAATTCGACGGCATATCCTTTGTTTTTCCATGATTTGAAGCAGCAATAATAATATCATAACACAATAACATAACGAATCATATCTAAAATATGAATAACAGGAGTTATAGCATTATTTCAAGCCCAGAATATAAACTCAAATGTTTCATGAACCAATACAAAGGGAACAATAAAACTAAGCACACAATATAGCATAATCCATGTTTAGCACAATGAAATAACCATCACAACTACAAGTGAGAGTGTGTAGTTGTCTAGATGAATGAAACTAAGTGGAGATGTGACGCTAACTCCCTTTCCCGTATGCCGAATTCATGGTACCTAAAAAACATCATAAACAACAAGTGTGAGTTCATCACTCAGCAAAGTGTATTGCAATGGACTAAACAATAACAGTACTCATTAACAACATCATTAACTGTGACATCATGGGATGTAACATTATAGAAAGTGACATTTTAAAATGTGATAATATAGAATACGTCTTTTGGTACAACTTTATAGTGTGTTTTTTGGGCCGTTTCAGGGTGTTTGGGCCTTTCCGGGGGACTTTTGGCCTTGCGGGTTGAGTTGGGCTTCCGGTGGAAGGGTTTGGGCCCAAGGGGGGGGAGCTTTTGGGTAGCCAACCCTAGCTCCCACCCCTTGGTGCGCCCCCCCTCCCCCTCCACTTCCTAGCCGCTGCCCCTCCTCCAAGCCGCCCCTTCCCCATGCGCCACCCCTCCCTCCACCTTCCTCCCCACCTCCCCTAGCCGGCCCTAGGCGAGTTCCACCCCCACCCCTTGCTGCCACGCCCTTCCCCTCCGATGATTTCGCCGTTGGGAAGCTCCGTAACCGGGAGGAACCGGTGGATCCGGCGCGAGGAAGGAGATCGGGGGAACCGGGAGGATAAGAGTCGCCGTTCGTCGGTTCATCGTTCGTCGAGCGAAGGTATGGCTAGGGGTAATCCTTGGGGATGGTCTAGGTGCTGTGCTAGAGGATGTTTTGGTGTTGTTAGATCGAAAGGTGGTGCTGCAATTGGATAGATTTGATGAAAACTAGAGATTGCATAGTGTTCTGCTTCGGGCAGATTGGGCACACAACCTAGGGTTTGAGTTTTCGTAATTTTAGACTCGGAATTTGGTCGGCCGCCTGTTGAGAAAGTTGTATATAACTTCAATGCCTTTAATTGTACACCAACAACGTCCAATTCCGCCCAGCCGTTTGAATGTTATGGCTGTTTTACCGAACGTGTTCAAAACTGTGACGTAATTGGAACAGAACGTAATGTTTTGTAGATTAAACAATTTTAGATGCCGAACAAGCTTTTCCAATACTTAGAAAAAGCTATGAAATTACTAAGCTTCGAGAAAATGTACTCGTTCGTCTGATTTGAAGTTGTTAAGCCTGAGTTATGGCCTTAGAAAGGTCTTTGTCCGTTAGACGTAACCTCTGTTTTTGGGTATTGGGAGCAAATCGCAAAGTCGGTTTAACTAAGTGTTCTTGTGCGGTCTTGTGTGCATATGGTTGAGTGTGTGGTATCTATGTGCAGGTGGTGTGACCCCGGGAGTGCCCTCATCCTCTCGCCAATCCGTCGCCCGCGGTTAAGGCAAGTGTATTGGAATGGGTAGCATGTTGTTTGTTTGCCGGTCTTGATTAGATGCAAATTGATTACATGATGTGCTATCTTGCCATGATTAGTGTTTGCCCATGATATGATTAAAATGGATTATTATGATGCTATGCAATGATTAGTTGAGGTTATGTGCAAGTTGTTTATGTTTATGGTATAATTGCATACATGGCATGAGAACTGGCCATGTCGGTGAGAAAATCATAACTAGTCCGGTAAGGTCGGTGAGAAAGTGATGACTAATCCGGAGCACCATTGAGTAAGTCCTACCTCGTGATTCCATTCACGGTTGTGAATGGAAGCGAGGAGTAGGCACCCTCCGTCTACGGGATGGAAGGGGAAAGAGGGTGCACGCCGACGGGTGTGCACTCGGCAATACTGGTATGTGCTTCAAGGAGACATGTGCATGGCATTGCATTGCATACATGATGATGGTGATGGGATGTGTATAATGAGATTTGGACATGATTATGATGCTAAGCATGATGTATAGCGATGTTAACATTGAACTGTTCTTTATGTTTCATTGCAATATGCTTGCTGAGTGATGAACTCACGCTTGTGTTTTATGTTGTTTTTAGGTACCATGAAACCGGCATGCGGGAAATGGCATTAGCTACACTTCTACACGTAGCTTCACGCTTATAGACAGTTTAATCATTTGGAGTCATGATAATAAGAATAGTGCCATGAAACTTGGTGTATGGCTTGGTTTTGAGCTTAAGTTCATCGTTTGATTCGTTATAATATGTGGAATGGTTGAATTCCTTATTTTAGACATAAGTGATGCTATATCAATTGTTATTGCTGTTTTAGATGTCTCATATCATGCTATATCTTGCCTTATTATTACTGTTGCTTCAATTCATGGAAAAACAAAGGAGATGCTGTCGAAATTTTTGGTTTTAGCATTTGCACCTTTGCTATAATTTATCTTTATTTGTGGTATTTAGATGTTGTTTAGTCTATGTTTGATAACATTCAGGCATACTAGATGCCAGGGTGTTACATTAATATCTCATCATGCATCATCATAAGCATCTCATAAACATCTTCATAAGCATCTTGTAAATATTTTCATTCATGCAATGCAATGCACATGTCTCTTTGCTTAGCTGTAATACCCCAATTTTTGTTTTTCATAAATTTAAATGTCATTTTGCACTTTGGTGAATTTTTGGAATTTTCTGGAATTTATTTGGATTTATTGGGATTTAATTTGAATTTATTCCCTTCTGAATTAATTAAAGAATTAAAATTTACAAATAAAATTTTGTTGGAAATATTTTATTTGAGTCCAAAATGTCTCAAAGTATTTTTCAGAATTTTTCTGGAATTTTTCTGATTATTTTATTTTTCAGAATTTTATTTGAGCGTGTGACGTCAGCGTGGGGCCCGCATGTCAGCGGCTGGCCCAACGTCTCCATGACATCACCCGTGACGTCGTGCTGACATCACGGTGGGGCCCGCGTGTCAGTACCGTGTGGCCGAGGCGCGGTGACGTCACGCTGACGTCACCCGAGGGGTCCACATGTCAGTGAGACATGTTGCCGTGGGCCGGATCCACGGTGGACCGAGCCGTGCCGTGTGCCGAGTCCATGGACCCGAGGGACGTGGCGGCTCCCGATTGGTCCACGTGTCCTGCTGACGCAATAAATTGATTTTTCAATAGAAAAATAAATGAATTCATTCGGTTTATTGATTTATTTGAATTTTCAAACTTCAAACACTTATAACTTTTGTGTTTTAACTCCGATTTGAACGATTCCATTTTCTAAATTTTTATAAAATTAAGATCTACTTAAATATGAATTTTAATTAATTTTTGAATATGAAATTTTCTCTATTATTATTTAATTAATAGATTCTTTAAACTTTAAACAATTATAACTTTTGCATTTTAACTCCGATTTGGGCGATTCCAATTTCTAAAAATTTGTGAAATTATGCCCTTTCTGTTTGTGGACTTTGTTTGAGGTTTTGAGCATTGTGCATGAACTGTTTTATTTATTTATTGCTATTTACACGCATTACGAGTAGACGTTGAAGTACCCGAGGGCTTCGAAGGAGAAGTGTTGACCCATGAGCCAGCTCAAGACCAAGATCAAGTACTCTTTGAAGGCAAGTTGTGCTTTGACCATGTTGAGCCCATTCTTTTCAAATTATGTTGTTTCAAAGTATTGCATGCTAATTTAATTAGAATTTATGTTGATTAATTATGGGATTAGTTAAATACCTAGTTGCTGTATGACACCTTGATAAATATAATTGTATGCCATGAACCCCTTATCACCCTAGTTGTGGATTGTTTAGTTGGACATTATTAAATTGCCAACATGGGTAATTAGACCGTTGTAGTTTATTGCTTAGACCTGCCACGTAGTCACAACATGATTTTGGATAATTACATGTTAACATTGACTTAATGGCATATGGAACATGTTTTTGAGAAGTGTCATGTGTTATTGATGTTGTTATCGATGGCACGTGGTGCATGGTAATCAACTGGGATTTGATAAATAGATTTAGACCGGGACATGTGGCAAGAATGATATGGTGGGCCATGAATGGCACCGGGGAAGTTGATTTGGTTCTTCGGGTAGTCTTGCCCTGGTCAACCTAAGGACTTAACCTTGCAAGCCTTTGAACTGAGTCAAACGTGCAACCACATGTCTGTAATGGGACGGACCTAGTTGATTAAGTTGCTAATAACGTACCTGTGGGACCTCAGGGTGTCAACTATACCCTTTGGTGTAGTTGTACGGGGGAGCGTACCGGGGCTGCGGCCAGGTACCCATCTAATGGTTGATTGGCCTAGACTTCGCCTTTGCTAAGGGAAGGGTTAGTGTGCAATAACCGGAGATGCCCATTTGTGCTGTTAGAAGTTTCCGAAAGACTTTATTACGGACACTTGCCATTGTGGTGTTTGGTTGTATCTTGTGGGTAAAGTGCATAACCTCTGCAGAGTGTAAAATCTATTCGAATAGCCGTGTCTGCAGCATTGGACATTGCTCGGGAATTACAGTCAAGGGTTAGACTTTCATGAAAACAACTTGGACTTGAAAAGTTTGGTTGGGTTTAATGATGACGTTGATGGAAATGTGGATTAGGAAAGGGGAAGTGTTTATTTAACTCCTGGAAAAGTTATGGATACTACATTGCTTCTACTGCTTTCGAATCTACTTATGTTACTTGCTAATTGCTACATTACTACAAATGAACTGGTTAGCCTATCCTTTGTACTAAGCCATGCATGTAGAATATTAGCTTGCATTCTGTGCATGACTTGTTGAGTACCAAGTACTCACCCTTGCCACAACACAACATGAGTTGAAGAAGAGTCGACGCCAGCTTAGGAGGAAGAGTACCAGGAGGAGCCGTCTAACTAGGGAGCGAGCCCAGTCAGTTGCCTGTGGTATACTGGATGACGCCACAAAATCTACTCTATTCCACTGCAGTTATTTCTCTTTTAATAAATCTTCGCCCTGCGAGGCGTATCTTTGTAACTTGACCATAAGGTCGAGCAACCAGTTTGGTTACTATAATTAAAGTACTTTCTATTACGTTGAGTATGATTGTGATATGTACCGATGTTGAGACTGTGTGCACTAGCGTGATCCTGGACTAGTGCGGAATACACAGAGGATCCGGATTTGCAAATTCGGGTCCCGACATTAGCACATACTGGTATTGCCGAGTGCACACCCGTCGGTGTGCACACTCTTTCCCTTCCATCCCGTGGAGGGTGCCTACTCTTACTGACTCGCTCCCATTCACAACCGTGGATGGGACTACGAGGTAGGACTTTCATGTTCACTACGTGTGAACATAGAGGCCCGCATCAGAATGGGTCGCCTCTTCCATTATGAATGCACATATGCCACAACATGATATAACTTGCATAAATACTTAATATAACAATGACATAACCATTAAACTAATCATGATCATCATATCACATGCAATGATCAACATGGTAAATTAGCGCATCATTTAGTATTATAGCAAAGCTACGAATCTATTTGGTCACCCAAACCCAAAACCATCCCAATACACTTGCCTTTAACCAGGCGAGACGGAGTGGCGGGATGTTGATGGCAGTCCCGGGGTCACACCACCTGCACATAGGTTTAATACACTAAAAAACAAGCCCGTAAAACAACACAAGAACGATCAACTTCATCGACTTCGCAACCCGCTCCTAAAACCCAAAAAACAGAGAATCTGTCCACCGAGACAACAGGCTTCCAACAAGTATAACTTGAATTCTACAACTCCAAATTAGGTAAAAGAGTAAATATTCTCAAACCTCAGGAAATTTCCCATCTTTTTCTATGTATTCGCGAAAACTGATTCAGCCTCTGAAATCCTCTAATCTATAGTTGATCACAGGCTGTATCATTCACGTCACAGATTGGATAGTGTTCGGTAAAACAATTATAACTTTTAAATGACTGAACATAATTTAACGTTTTTACTGCCCAATTAAAGGTAATTCAATTACCAACAACTTTTGCAACAGCCGGGCCTCCTGAAAATGCCTCTAAAATTATCTAATTCGTGCCCGAAGACCGATGACCCAATCTGTCCGAGGACAGAATGCAAGACTGAATTGCAATATTCCTAAATCCTTCTAATTACAGCACCTAAACACCAACTTTAACCATGAACTTCCCCATCTAACCAGCACCAAAACTCTACAACCAAGTTCCCCAAGGCATACCTCTTCTTGGCGAATCACCCGGTCGACGAACGTCTCCTCGCAATCTGATCTCCCCTCCAATCGTCAGGAATGCCGGAATCGCCGAAAATGCTGGATCCTCTTGGACGGAGAGCTCCTGGACAACAAGATCGGAGTTGTTCTAGGGCTGGCTAGAGGTGGGGAGGGGAGGCGCAAAGAGGGAGGGGTGCGGCTAGGATGGGAGAGGGATGGGGGCGGCGACTAGGTGGGGGAGGGCGCAAAGGCTAAGGGGGGCACACCATGCATGGGAGAGGCACAAGGGGGTGAGAAAGCCTAGGTATTGGCAGGATTTTCCCCCACATGGGCCAAAAAAAAAAACCCCACCGATGGCCCATTTAATTCCCCCAAGGCCCAAACTACCTCCCACAAGGCCCAAACTCCCCCGGAGAGGCCCAAACACCCAGAAAAGCCCAAAAATATGGTATAACCTTGTACTATAATGCCACATTCTAAAATGTCACATTCTCTAATATCACAAATTAAATATTTTAGTGTAACACCCCGGCACCTAGTATGCCCTGGATGTCACCAAACATAGAATAAACAGCATCTAAATACCACAAATAAAGATAAATTACAGCAAGGGCGCAAATGCTAAAACCGAAAATTTCGGCAGCATCTCCTTTGTTTCTCCATGGTTCGGAGCAACAACAAGGAGATCACAAGATATAGCATAATGAAAGACATCTAAAACAGTAATAACGGGTGGCATAGCAACAATATAAGTCTAGAATAAAGCATTCAACCACTTCAAGGGCTAACGACTCAAATAATATGGCCAAGCACACAATTAAGCAATAAAACCAACTTAGTTCCATAAGGTAACCATCATAACTATGGAAAGGGTTTGACATTGTCTATTTGTGTGATGCAAAGTGAAGACGTGATTCTAGCTCCCTTTCCCAAATGCCGGATTCAAGGTACCTAAAAAAAACATAAACAACAAGCGTGAGTTCATCACTCAGCAAAGTGTATTGCAATGGTACAAAAACAATAACAATGCACATACATACTTTATGCCATTCACACATCATGAGGATCAACTCATAACCTTCTTCACTTATGCTCTCATACACCATCATCATAAACATCTCAATAAAACATCTTCATATGCATCTCATAGAACATCATAAGCATATCATAAAACAACTTCATTCATGCAATGCAATGCACATGTCTCTTTGAAGCACATACCGGTATTGCCGAGTGCACACCCGTCGGTGTGCACCCCCTTTTTTCCTTCTATCCCGTGGAAGGTGCCTACTCCTCGCTTCCATTCACAACTGTGGATTGAATCACGAGGTAGGTCTTTCTCAACGGCGCTCCGGACTAGTCATAACTTTCTCACCGACCTCACCGAACTAGTTATGACTTTCTCACCGACCTGGCCAGTTCTCATGCCATGTATGCAAATATGCCATAAACATAAACAATCTTGCACATAAACTCAACTAATCATTGCATAGCCTTATAATAAATCATTTTCATCATGTCACTTGCAAGAATCAATCATGGCATCATATCATAAAACATGTGTAAACTATCTCATTATCAAACATTACGGCTCCCTAAGCCACAACCACTACAATACACTTGCCTTCAACTGTGAGCGACGGAGTGGCGAGAGGTTGAGGGCACTCCTGGGGTCACACCACCTGCACATAGGTACAACACACTCAAAACTTTCCCACAAAACAGTAACAAACGCTCATCTACCTCGACTTCGCAAACTACTCCCAAAACCCAAAAATAGAGAATCTGTCCCGTTGGGACAGCGGGCTTCCAACTTGCATAACTTGAGTTCTAAGACTCCAAATCAAGTAAACGAGTACATTTTCTCGAAGCTTAGGAAATTTCCTAGCTTTTTCTAAAATTGATTAATCTACAGATGAACACGATCTGTCCCAATCACGTCACAGTTTTGGACACATTCGGTAAAATAGCCATAACTTTCAAACGGCTGATCGGAATTTCGTGTTCTTGGTGTCCACTGAAAGGTATTGAAATTATCTACAACTTCCGTAACAGCCGGCCGATCAGAAAACGTATCTAAAATTACAAAAACTTAAGCCCTAGGTTGGCCGCCCAATCTGCCCGAGACAAAACGTGGGACAACATAGCAAACTCCCTAATCTCATCTAGAGGCAGCACCTAAATATGGATCTAAAGCATGTAATATACCTTCTAACCAGCACCTAAACCACCCAAAAAGAACCATGGTTCATTACCTCTTCTTGAAGAACCGACGACGATGAAAACCTTCTCCTCCCATTCCCGTCTCCCTCCCGGCGCCGAATCCGCCGGTTCCTCCTGGTTGCGGAGCTTCCCAATGGCGAAATCAATGGAGGGGAAGTGTGTGGCAGTAAGGGAGGGGATGAAACTCTTCTAGGGCCGGCTAGGAGAGGGGTGGAGAGGTGGAGACGCAAGGTGGGGGCAAGGGGCGGCTAGGGTTAGAGAGGGGAAGGGGGAGGCGCATGGGGGGTTTGGGGGTGGCAGCTAGGGAGTGGAGTGGGAGGGGGGGCGCACTAAGGGGTGGGGGCTAGGGTTGGTTTCCCAAAAGCTCCCCCCTTTGGCCCAAACCCTTCCACCGGAGGCCCAACTCAACCCCCAAGGCACAAAATCCCCCGGAGAGGCCCAAACACCCGGAAACGACCCAAAAACACGCTATAAAGTCGTATCGAAAGCCGTATTCTATATTGTCACATTTTATAATCTCACACTCTCTATTGTCACATCCTATGATGTCACATTTAGTTTGAGTGTAACCTCAAATTATCTAAAACCAACCCACAAGTAGCCAAAAAAATTACTTCTCATGTGATTTTTGGCTTTTAGTTTTATAGAGAATTATGGTTTTTGAAAAAGCCTAGATAAAAAACCATCTCATTATTTAGGTTTTGATTTTTTTAGATTTTAAGCCCAAAAAAGCCTAAACAAATAGGACCATATTTTTTTATATAAAATTATCTACGACTAAAGCTATGTTGGCATCATAATAAGAGGTCTCATACACTGTTGTTTTTGTTGAATTCACAGAGTGTTCGTATATCTACTCTTATGCGATCGAGCAGATTGGTTAAGCGCATTATTTTGAGAATACATTTGTTGCATGTTGCTGTACCAACAGTGGATAACTCCATTGGTTCATGTGAGATTACACGATATATCTTTCATTCAACATTACAAAGATCAGACACTCGTATCAATGTTAGCACACTACTAAGGAAAAGGATATCATAGACAGTTCAAAAATGTCATCACAGATGGTTTTGTGAACCGTATGCAAGCATGTGTCAATGATAATATGGTGAATCATAGACGGTTTCTGAGCTGTTTGTGAAACTCCTATCATAGACGGTTATTGATATAAACAGTCTGTGACCATCCATGATAGTCTATTGTCATATCAACGGAATGATTTACAAGCACTGTAGAAATGTAAGTGCCTACATGCATTTGTGAGAAGAAATGTCAACGGATTCCAAGGCGAAATCCAATTACATCCATAGTTCATCATGAAAGTTAACGTGCTCTAATTTATCTTCTACTTCATCCTTATCCCCGAATGAGAATACCATAGGCAGGCCCATTTTCACTCTGGTATTATGTAGGAATAGTATCATTTTGATGTGGTCTGCTCGTATATGCATTGGTTTACTCATATATGTGAAGGGAATATGCCCGAGAGGCAATAATAAATTGTTTATTATCTTATTCCATGTTTATAATAGATGTTTATTTCTCATGCTAAAATTGTATTAACCGGAAACGTTGATACATGTGTGTTTAATAAACAAAAAGGTTCCTAGTAAAGCCTCTCTTTTAAACTAGCTCGTTGATTAACTGATGATCAAGGTTTCCTGATCATGAACATTGGATGTTGTTAATAACGGGGTCACATTATTAGAAGAATGATGTGATGAACACACACCCAAGTTGGTATAGCAAATTCGATCAAGTCATTAAAGTTTGTTGCTGTACTGAACATATACAAAATAGCTCTTTTCCTTAGACGATGAGATGATGTCAATCACTAACTCCGGAAGAGTACTTTGATGACATCAAACGTCACTCCGGAACACGGTGACTATAAAGATGGATTTGGGTACTATGAAAGTATTAGTTGAGGCTCATGCATCAAGAGTGGGATTTGTCCATCCAGATGACGGAGAGATATACTCTGGGCCCTCTCGGTGATATCACATTGACATCGCTTGCAAGCACGTGACTAGGTCACAAGAATGTCATATCACGGAACGAGTAAAGAGTACTTGTCGGTAACGGGATAAAACTAAGTATAGTTGATACCAATGATCGGATCCCGGATAAGTAATATATCGCGAGACAAAAGGAATTGGTTATGTTGTTTTTGGTTCACACGATCACTAGTTCATCATTGAGTAAGTGGGAGTCATTATGGATCTCCAGATCCCGCTGATGATTATTGATCAGAGAGGTGTCTTGATCATCTCCATTTTATTCACGAACCGTAGGGTGACACACTTAAGGTTCATCGACGCTTTTGAGTGGATACGGAACACCGGAGAAAAGTTTGGACAGCACCGGAATAGTTTCGGGATATCGGAATAGTTCAAGGGGGTATGTGTTAATTTTTGTTAATTAAAAGAATTAACAAATATTAAAATAACGGAAATAAAATTGTTTATTTATTTAATGGAGAGTCCATTCACATGAAGAGAATGGAGAGTCCATTCACATGAAGAGAATGGAGAGTCCATTCACATGGAGAGAGTGGAGAGTCCACTCACTCCTATAAAAGGGAGGGTGGAACTCCTCTCTCATGTACTAATCTCCATAACCCTTTGGTTGGTCCTTTCTCCCTCCTCCTGTTTGTTCCACCTTTCAAGCGGTAGCTTAAGCGGCCATTGCTGAAATAGTTTCTCCACCACCACCACTAAGTCGTAGTGTTGTTGGAGTTTCCGTGGATCCTCTACTTCCGCCTACCGGATCGAGGATTGGAGGTTGTCGTTGTTCCGTACGTGTGACCAAGTACGGAGGCGCTGCCGTTTGTGGCGCTCATCTTCGCGACTTTGAAGTCGGGCGTGTACCTCTACTTCAACCACGTTTGTTTGCGGGAACGTTATTCCCGCTTTCGGTCTATGAGGGTGAGTCGTTCTGAAACCGTTTGCATGCATCTCCTAGATATGATCTTGGTGTTTGGTTGCATTCATAGGAAAATTTTTTGTTTTCCATGCTTAGAACCCATCAGTGGTATCAGAGCCGTGTCTATGTGTAGATGTTATGTACGGTTAAAACACATATGGATGTGGGCGATGATGATCATGTTATTGCATACTTTCGTGTTTTTTGGATCATGGTGGCATAGTGGGATTTGAAGCGGTCCGGACTAACCTTACATGTCCTCGCACATGAGACTTGTTCCACGCTCGACATGCAACTTGCTTTGCATAAGTGGCTTTGCGGGTGTCAGTTTCTCCTACTATAGTCATGATCTAATTTACAACGGTTTGCTAATAATGTTTTTATCACCGTTGTGGTTCTTGTTCGTAGGTAAGAACGGTTCTTTCCTAGAAAGCCCAAAACCGCGTAAAATATGAAAAAATAAATAAATTAGAGGCGTCTAACTTGTTTTTGCAGGGCATGTGATGTGATATGGTCATTGATTGTATGAAATAAGATTTATTGTAAATTTAAACAACCGGCAGGAGCCATTTGGTTGTCTTTTCTTTTATGGCCTGCGTGCTAAGTATATGTCCATGTGATATATTGTAATGGAGGAAGACAATCAAGATGGAAGCACCATGGACCTTGGTGCCACGCCGGTGGAATGATGGAGATCATACCATGACGCACAAGATGGAGATCAAGTGCTAGAAGGACCATATCATATCACATTATTCATGCATGTGATGTTAATCCTTTTTATGCATCTTATTTTGCTTGGATGTGATCGCGTCGTTAGCACTATAAGATGATCCCTTCAACTTAATATCAAGATAATAATGTGTTCTTCCATAGTATGCACCGTTAAGAAAGTTCGTCGTTTCGAAGCACCACGTGATGATCGGGTGTGATAGACTCTACGTTCGCATACAACGGGTGTAAGCCAGATTTACACAAACAAATACTTTGGTTCTACTTGGCGAGCCTAGCATGTACAGACATGGCCTCGGAACACGAACCGAAAGGTAAAGCATGAGTCATATGGATGATATGATGAACATATTGATGTTCGCCTTTGAAACTATGCCGTCTCACGTGATGATCGGTTTCGGTATAGTGAATTTGGTTCGTGTAATCACTAAAGATGACTAGAGGGATGTTGTTTTTGAGTGGGAGTTCTCGTAGTAATTTTGAATTAAACTTGAACTTAATCTATTATGAACTTAGTCTAAGTAACTTTGCAAATATGTTGTAGATGGCACCACCTACTTTCAATTTCAATCTGTTCATGGAGAAAGAGAAACTAGCCACCAACGATAGCAACTTTACCAACTGGGCCCTTAACCTGAGGATTCTCCTCAGCGCTGCTCAAAGGAACTATGTGCTTGATGCGCCGCTGGGTGCCCCGCCCGCTGATGATGCCCCCGAGGAGGAGAAAAATGTTCTCTTGACTCGCAAGGAGGACCACAGTTTAGTTCACTTCGGTATTTTGTATGGCCTTGAGCCTGAGCTGCGAAAACGTTTCGAGCATAGCAATGCTTTTGATACAATGGGAGAGTTGAAAATGATTTTCGACACCCATGCCGTAGTAGAGAGTTATGAAGCTTCAGACAAGTTCTTTAGCTGCATGATGGAGGAAAACAGCTCCGTTAGTGAGCACGTACTCAAAATGTCTGGGTACGCCGATAAACTCATAGCTTTGGGAATAACGATCCCCATTGAGCTAGGAATTCATCGTGTTCTCCAGTCTCTGCCACCAAGCTACAAGAGCTTTGTGATGAACTACAACATGCAGGGCATGAAGAAGTCTCTCCCGAAGCTTCACAATGCTGAAATCTGAAGTAGAGATCAAGAAGGAACATCAAGTGTTGATGGTCCATAAGACCACCAGTTTCAAGAAGAATGACAAGAAAGGCAAGGCTAAGGGTAACTTCAAGAAGAAGGGCAAGTCTGTTTCCACATCTGAGAAGAAGACCAAGGCTGGCCCTAAGTCAGATACTGAATGTTTTTACTGCAAGGGCACTTTGGGCCTTTGAAGCGCAATCGCCCAAAATATCTGGGTGATAAGAAGGATGGGAATGTGAACAAAGGTATATATGATATACATGTTATTGATGTGTACCTTACTAGTACTCGCAGATGGCGCCTGGTATTTGATACCCGTTCGGTTGCTAACATATGTAACTCGAAACAGGAGCTAAGGAACAGGCGACAACTAGCAAGGGATGAGGTGATGATGCACGTCGGCAATGGATCAAAGGTTGATGTGATCGCCGTCGGGACGCTACCTATCCAATTACCATCAGGATTAGTTATGAACCTAAATAATTGTTATTTGGTGCCTGCGTTGAGCATGAACATCATATCTGGATCTTGTTTAATGCGAGACGGTTATTCATTCAAATCTGAGAACAATGGTTGTTCAATTTATATGAATAATATCTTTTATGGTCATGCACCTGAGAAGAATGGTTTATTTATTTTGAATCTTGATAATAATAGTACACATGTTCATAATGTGAATGCCAAAAGAATTAAGTTGAATGATGATATTGCTGCATATATGTGGCATTGCCGCTTATGTCATATTGGTGTTAAACGCATGAAGAAGCTCCATTCTGATGGACTACTAGAATCACTTGATTATGAATCATTTGAGACATGTGAACCATGCCTCATGGGCAAGATGACTAGAACCCCGTTTTCCGGTACAATGGAGCGGGCAACCGACTTATTGGAAATCATACATACCGATGTGTGTGGTCCAATGAGTGTGTCAGCGCGTGGTGGATATCGTTACTTCGTTACTTTCACGGATGATTTGAGTAGATATGGATATATTTACTTAATGAAACACAAGTCTGAAACATTTGAAAAGTTCAAAGAATTTCAGAGTGAAGTAGAAAATCATCGTAATAGAAAGATCAAATTTCTACGATCCGATCGTGGAGGAGAGTATCTTAGTTACGAGTTTGGCACACACATGAGACAATGTGGAATAGTTTCACAACTCACTCCTGCTGGAACACCACAGCGTAATGGTGTATCCGAGCGTCGTAATCGTACTTTATTGGATATGGTTCGATCTATGATGTCCCTTACAGATTTGCCACTATCATTTTGGGGTCATGCACTAGAAACAGCTGCATTCACTTTAAACAGGGCACCATCTAAATCCATTGAAACGACACCGTATGAATTATGGTTTGGCAACAAACCTAAGCTGTCATTTCTAAAACTTTGGGGATGCGATGTTTATGTGAAGAAACTTCAACCTGATAAACTCGAACCCAAAGCGGAAAAATGCGTCTTCATAGGATACCCTAAAGAAACAATTGGGTACACCTTCTATCACAGATCCGAGGGCAAGATTTTCGTTGCCAAGAATGGATCCTTTTTGGAGAAAGAGTTTCTCTCGAAAGGTGTGAGTAGTAGGAAGGTAGAACTCAACGAGGTTTTTGAACCTTCTCTTCATAGAATGGCAAGTGCAGTAGCGCCGGAAGTTGTTTCGGAGTTGACTTCACCAGATGAAGAGGGAACTAATGATGAGGATCATGAAACTCCGAAAGAGAACACTACCACACCTCACAGGTCAACAAGAGCGCATAATGCTCCTGATTTTTATGTTTGTACTATGAATGTCATGGTAATTGAGAATGATGACCCTGCGACGTATGATGAAGCGATGATGAGCCCAGATTCTGACAAATGTCTAGAAGCCATGAAATCCGAAATGGGATCCATGTATGAAAACCAAGTATGGACTTTGGTGGACCTACCCAATGACCGTAAGGCCGTTGAGAACAAATGGATTTTCAAAAAGAAAATAGACGCGGATGGTAATGTGACCGTCTATAAAGCTCGACTTGTCGCAAAGGGTTTTCGACAAATTCAAGGAGTTGACTACGATGAGACTTTCTCACCCGTAGCAATGCTAAAGTCTGTTAGGATTATGTTAGCAATTGCTGCATTTTTCGATTATGAAATCTGGCAGATGGATGTAAAAACCGCGTTCCTTAATGGAAACATTGAGGAAGAGTTGTATATGATACAACCCAAAGGTTTTGTTGATCCTAAGGATCTTGATAAGGTATGCAAACTTCAGCGATCCATTTATGGACTGAAGCAAGCATCACGAAGTTGGAATCTCCGTTTTGATGAGGTAATCAAAGGTTTTGGATTTGTCCAAACTTACGGAGAAGCTTGTATTTACAAGAAAGTGAGTGGGAGCTCTATAGCATTTCCGATATTATATGTGGATGACATATTGTTGATTGGAAATGATATAGAACTTTTGAAAAGCGTAAAAGATTACTTAAACAGTAAGTTTTCAATGAAGGACCTTGGTGAAGCGGCGTATATTTTAGGCATCAAAATCTATAGAGATAGATCGAGACGCTTGATTGGGTTATCGCAAAGTACATACCTTGACAAGATTCTAAAGAAGTTTAGAATGGACGAAAGTAAGAAAGGGTTCTTACCTATGTTGCAAGGCAAGACGTTGAGTAAGACTCAGAGTCCAGCTATTGCAGAAGATAGAGAAGTAATGAATAAGATTCCCTATGCTTCAGCCATAGGCTCTATCATGTATGCTATGTTGTGTACAAGATCGGATGTGGCACATGCTATTAGTTTGACTAGCAGGTACCAATCTGATCCAGGTTTGGAACACTGGACAGCGGTCAAGAATATCTTTAAGTACTTAAGAAGAACTAAGGATATGTTTCTCATATATGGTGGTGAAGAAGAGCTCGTTGCAAAAGGTTACGTCGACGCTAGTTTCGACACTGATCCGGATGACTCTAAGTCACAAACTGGGTATATTTTTGAAATGAATGGAGGAGCAGTGAGCTGGAGGAGTTACAAGCAATCTGTGGTGGCGGGATCTTCAATAGAGGCGGAATATGTTGCTGCTTCAGAAGCAGCGCAGGAAGCAGTTTGGATGAAGATGTTCATATCCGAACTGGGTGTGGTTCCGAGTGCGTTGGACCTAATGGTTATCTATTGTGACAACAATGGTGCCATAGCCAATGCTAAAAAACCAAGGTCACACAAGAATTCCAAGTATATTAAGCGCCGGTTTCACTCCATCCGTGAACATGTCAAGGATGGCGATGTAAAGATTTGCAAAGTGCACACGGATCTGAATGTGGCAGACGCGTTGACTAAAGCTCTCCCAAGGGCAAAACATGATCAGCACCAGAACTCAATGGGTGTTAGATTCATCACAATGTAATCTAGATTATTGACTCTAGTGCAAGTGGGAGATCAAGGAATATGCCCGAGAGGCAATAATAAATTGTTTATTATCTTATTCCATGTTTATAATAGATGTTTATTTCTCATGCTAAAATTGTATTAACCGAAACGTTGATACATGTGTGTTTAATAAACAAAAAGGTTCCTAGTAAAGCCTCTCTTTTAAACTAGCTCGTTGATTAAGCGATGATCAAGGTTTCTGATCATGAACATTGGATGTTGTTAATAACGGGTCACATTATTAGAAGAATGATGTGATGAACACACACCCAAGTTGGTATAGCAAATTCGATCAAGTCATTAAAGTTTGTTGCTGTACTGAACATATACAAAATAGCTCTTTTCCTTAGACGATGAGATGATGTCAATCACTAACTCCGGAAGAGTACTTTGATGACATCAAACGTCACTCCGTAACACGGTGACTATAAAGATGGATTTGGGTACTATGAAAGTATTAGTTGAGGCTCATGCATCAAGAGTGGGATTTGTCCATCCAGATGACGGAGAGATATACTCTGGGCCCTCTCGGTGATATCACATTGACATCGCTTGCAAGCACGTGACTAGGTCACAAGAATGTCATATCACGGAACGAGTAAAGAGTACTTGTCGGTAACGGGATAAAACTAGGTATAGTTGATACCAATGATCGGATCCCGGATAAGTAATATATCGCGAGACAAAAGGAATTGGTTATGTTATTTTTGGTTCACACGATCACTAGTTCATCGTTGAGTAAGTGGGAGTCATTATGGATCTCCAGATCCCGCTGATGATTATTGATCAGAGAGGTGTCTTGATCATCTCCATTTTATTCACGAACCGTAGGGTGACACACTTAGGGTTCATCGACGCTTTTGAGTGGATACGGAACACCGGAGAAAAGTTTGGACAGCACCGGAATAGTTTCGGGATATCGGAATAGTTCAAGGGGGTATGTGTTAATTTTTGTTAATTAAAAGAATTAACAAATATTAAAATAACAGAAATAAAATTGTTTATTTATTTAATGGAGAGTCCATTCACATGAAGAGAATGGAGAGTCCATTCACATGGAGAGAGTGGAGAGTCCACTCACTCCTATAAAAGGGAGGGTGGAGCTCCTCTCTATTGTACTAATCTCCATAACCCTTTGGTTGGTCCTTTCTCCCTCCTCCTGCTGTTCCACCTTTCAAGCAGTAGCTTAAGCGAAGCGCTGTTGAAATAGTTTCTCCACCACCACCACTAAGTCGTAGTGTTGTTGGAGTTTCCCGTGGATCCTCTACTTCCGCTGCCCCGCTGGATCGAGGGATTGGAGGTCGTCGTTGTTCCATACGTGTGACCAAGTACGGAGGCGCTGCCGTTTGTGGCGCTCATCTTCGCGACTTTGAAGTTGGGCGTGTACCTCTACTTCAACCACGTTTGTTTGCGGGAACGTTATTCCCGCTTTCGGTCTACGAGGGTGAGTCCTTCTGAAACCGTTTGCATGCATCTCCTAGATATGATCTTGGTGTTTGGTTGCATTCATAGGAAAAATTTTTGTTTTCCATGCTTAGAACCCATCAATATGATGACTTAATCAACTCCATATTTGATGAAATAGAGAACTATCAAAATTATCATGTTCCTACATAAGATCAGAGTGAAAATAAAATGCCTATGGTATACTCATTTGATGATGAGGATGAGTGGAAGATAAATCAAAGAACGACAACTTTCATAATGAACTGTGGATGGAATTGGATTTTGTCTTGGAATTCATCAACATTTGTTCTCACGGATGCGATGAGGTACTTAACTTTCTGCAATGTCTGTAAATCATTCCACTGATATGATACACTTTTCTTTGGAACATTGTAGTAAGTTGTAAAAATAAGTTGAACCTTATGCATGTATTTCTTATGATAAAACTTTCATAAAGTAGAGTAGTCTATCCATCTCTTGTACAGTAGAATATTTCTATGATAATATTTTGTTTCAAACAAGCAAGACACTATTCAGTAATTAGATTCAAAATGAGAAAATATTAAGGATAATTTAGCACACCAATGAAATGTTTATGACTTATGAAGTTTACCTTAGGCATATGCATATCCATAAAAAAAAGATATTTTCAGGTAACAATACATGGGGAAGATATGATAGCATAAAGATCAACAAGCATACATTGAGAAGTAACATTATTTGATAGATCAAGACAAGGAGACCTTAGGACTCAAGAATGAGGTAGAGGGCAAAGAAAGAGACTAGATTTTGAAATTATATTCAAGTGTTCAAATCATTTTCCATGTCTACCATCATATTTGCCATATCTTCCTCAATAAATGCTTTTCGGTTCACCCTGAAGTTTCATAGCTCTGGCATAGGGTACTTCCCACACGGATTGTACTCCTTGCACTCAAGGAGGGCCTGTGTGATGGCATTGTATGCTGCATTTCCCCATTGTTCGTTCAAAGTTTGGAGTTTAATTCTCATCATTCTCAATAATAATTTCCTTCACCATCGTGTGTATATAAGTACACAGTAGATTGAAAACATTTTCTGTGAAAAAAGGTTGCATATATTACCGATGGGGTCAGCTATATTTCAGAGGCATCTAGTTCAAACAATTATTCATTGGTAAAAGAACGTAAGTAACAATGACAAGTGAAAATTCAAATTATTGAAAGCTTTAGACTATATGCACCGTGCACATACAAAGATTTAATGGAAAGAAAGGATGCTAACAACATGATTAACATAGTTCCTCTGCCTTTCCATCAACAGTTACAAGTTTGAATGGATGCCATTCTGATTTTCAAATCTCATTTTTCCTTTTCATGCACATATGTGTTGCATCCTTTTCCAAGTCACCTCTTGTACCTTTCAATTTGCAAGCCTTGACAAACACCTCTTGATCAAGTTAGTCCATTTGTGTGACACCAAATAACTGATTGACTTCCAGTCATTTCTCTTAATCCCTACAAAAGCGATCATGTTGTTGTGAAAAAAGGCACCTTGGTATATTTTCAATAACCACATCGAATTAAATAATAGAAACCTTTATATTACCTCTATAAGCTCAGCTTCAACTTCTTCCAGCTCTGCATTCGCCCTGCACTCCTTAATGATGAATGCCTTGTGTAAGAGATTCAATATCTTGCGATTTGTCATCTATGTTTTTCAGTTTTGTTTCTGATAAATCTTTCTTGTTAATTCAGAATCTCCTTCACTTCTCTTCTGCTCCATTACATCAGACTTTTCCTTCAATTATTCTATCTCTACCTCAAGTTTTTGTTTAGCATCCAACAACTTTTCTATGTTGTTTATCTTATTGGTAGGCTTTATTTTATCTGTGCAATTTGCAGATACCGGGACAAAGCTTTTCACTAAGCAAACAAAAGAAAACGTGAATAATAAGTATCTTATATATCTCAGCAAATCAAAGGAGGTAATAGAAAAAGTGATTAAGCACACAACACAACATCATCTAAGTGCTCCAAGAATCACAAGTTAGAATCAGAGGTCAATTAACTTAATTGTGAACACCCTACACTAGGTAATAGAAACTAGGAAAGTGAGAGCGGCGCAAGCCGCGCACGCGAACGGAAAACAAATTTGTGTCGTTTTTTTGGAGAAAAAACGGACCACGAAAACAATTTTTTCGAGAAAAACAAGAAAAAATGGACCACGAAAGCATTTGTTCTGAGGAAAACGGAAAAGGTTTTTTCGAAGGAAAAATGGGCCACAAAAACTTTTTTCCCAGGGAAAATGAGAAAAAACGGGCCACGAAAACATTCTTCGGGGATCACGAAAACTTTTTTTCTGTGAAAAACAAGAAAAAACGGACCATGGAAACATTTTTCCAAGAAAAACCGTGGCGCATGCCGCTTGCATGAACGAAAAACGGATTTACATTTTTTTCGGAGGGGAAAACGGATCACGAAAACATTTTTTTTTGGGAAAAACGAGGAAAAATGGGGCACGAAAACAATTTTCTCCAGAAAAACAAGGGAAAACGGACCACAGAAACATTTTCCCAGGAAAAAGGAGGGAAAACGGACAACAAAAACATTTTTCCTGAGAAAAATGAGAAAAACAGACCCCGAAAGCTTTTTTTGCGGGCTAAACGGAGAAAGGATGAACGAAAAACGAATTTCTATTTTTTTTTTTGAAAAAATGGACCACGAAAACATGCTCCTGAGAAAAAACGGACCACGAAAACATTTTATTGTTTTTTTTTGGAAAAATGGACCACGAAAACATGCTTCGGAGAAAGGACGCGGACGTAAAGTGCAGGGACCTATTTGTTATAATTTTGGACCTATTCGCTATTTTGAAAAATTAGAAAAGGGCTCATTTGCGATTCGTATTTAACGGGAGCCTCTTTCTGTAAAATGGCGAATGAGGGGCCTAAATGCGAACCGGGGAAAAAAAATCTTCCCCTCACATAAAATCGCGAAGGTCCTTAGCGTAAATTAAAAAGACCTATCTGTAAATTAAAGAATTGGAGGGTTTTCTTGCAAAAATAGGAGAGAGAGTGGGGGAGGGCACGTGGCTTTGGTGCTTGGCCGGGAAACCTCCCATCTATAATGGAGGTAATATTCACTATGATCATTTCTAATTTCATCCACAATGATAAACATCTCAACCCTTAGTCCCAATGCACACCTATAAAGCTCTACCGAACAAAATGTTTGAGCTAGCATATAATAGCACATAAAATCACAAAATCAAACTATCGACGCCCGAAAACACGGATCGGACCTCACTCGTGCATTGGACTTGAAATGACACCCATACTCCATTACTCCATTTAAGTGTATGCTCATTGCCACTAATAGTCTCGTGCACGGAATGTTAACCAGATGGCGCTCACTCAAACAAATATGAACCACCTTATTAACATCGTACACACTTACGCATCCAAGAGAGTTTTGATTCATTTTCAAAGAACCATACCAAAATTGAAACCAACCCTTCCGGGTGTAGCACACACTGACCGCCTCAGAACCTTAGTATCACCCACACCCACCAAGGGGTGTTCATCACAGTAGGCAAGGAACGACGATAGCTAGTGTCTATGCGTCGGACGGTTGATAACAATTCTGAGTACCCGGATATGTATCCAGCGCTAGTTCCCAAGATCAAAGGCTAGCACCCACGTATTGTGCATTCGAGATGAATCATTACATATACACACATGTAATTGACATAGCATAAAAGTAGATTAGAAGCTATTCATCTACTTAACATTACAAGTCCATGGCCGACCGGCCCAATATAACACATATAAGAGTAAATTGTAGTGGAAATAAAGCATAAACCAAAAGCGGGATAGCGGTATGCCCATCCATAACCTAGAGGCAACCGACTAGGGGAAAGCCCCAGTTCATCCATCCAAGTAGTCATCTGTCCCTAGTGTGAAGTAAATATTATTGGGAACCTTTTCATTACCTTTGTCTAAATATTTTAAATTGAGCAAATGGTGTGTACATATATGTACTCGCAAGACTTTAGTGTATGGAAATAAATATACATGCATGGTTAGTTCAAAGGAATTAAGCTTCTACACTAAGTTCATCTTCAGCATAAGGCATATTTTATTTGCAAGTGAGCAGTTTTTCAAACGGTAACATAATTGTAAAGAGCACTTGATATGAAACAAATAAAAGTAAATAAAGTTTAATTTCATCATTTCGCGACCCTCCATGGCCACCAATAGCAAGAGAAACTCAGCCAACCATAGCTTAAGTACAATACCATCCCACTACAACACACTTTCCAAAATCTTCACAAAAACAAAACTATACTTAACATTATTTTTCCAGGTTGCTCTTAACAGTGAGCACAACTAATTAATTAGATTTAAATATCTATAGAGAGTGTACACTTTACCCATATGACACAGTCAAGCAATCATGTCAACCATACCACACGATACCCATAGTACCCGTTTTGCTAGATTATGACAAAACCGTTCAACTAGCTAGAGTCTAACCATGCACCAGCTCCGGTGATATCACACAATACTAACGATGGTTTACGCCCTATCACATCACGCCTCGGTGAAAGGAGCACCTACGAATGACACCGTATACCTGATTCATCTTACTACTTCGGCCTATCAAAATGCAATGTTAAACTCCAACTAATTTACTAAGTTAAGGCTATCCCCACTAGCACATGTGGTTGCAAAAATTGACCCAGGTGATAGCATCAAGTTCAGTCCTTATGTTGACTCAGGTGAGAATCTCCCCCTATCTACATGCAAGTCCATCCCTTACACAACCCATTATTAATATATCTCACCCGTGTCTATACATAAGTTTTATTTTTATTTTTACCAGAATATCAATAACATTTAATCATGTCCAACATATTTCAAATTTTGATCAACTAGTTTACCCATCCATTCAACTTCTATAGCATGACTAAGCAAATGCAGTTATTACTCGATTATACCGATTTAATATTTCATAGAATGTTTAAACCTAACCTAGGGTTTAACAAGGTTCTCATGTCAAGATAATTAAGGAAATTCCGTAATATTTGAATTACAACTACCGATTCCCACAATATAGCACCTTTATAGAAATTACATAAATGCATAATAATTTGGTAAAACAACGTAGATATCGTAAAATATGGGATCAAATGTTCAAAGGAGTGTGCTTTCCTTGCTTCTTGTCGTTTGGTATGTAATCAGTATCTTTGGTGGAATCGCCATCAACGTACTAAGATTCGTCGGCGTCTACACGTTGTTCAAGAAGAAGCATGATAAAATAGCAAAATAACAGGCTTTAAAATAGGGCAAAAAAGAAGTCATGTAAAACCAAATTGAAACTTACCAAAAGCGGTTGCGTCAGGGGCAGAGAGGAACGGAGAGAGGGAGCAGCGTGACAGCGTTAGGGTCACGGACGGCTGGGCATTGGCTTTGGTATGGGCGGTGGCACAGCGCGGTATAACAGCGGTGACTGTGGCTTGACGGTAATCCATCGAACAGATTGAGTGCATACCGTAGCACTCAATAAATGCAATTTTTTGGTCTAGTCTTTAAGCTATCATTTCATGGTTTTAAGTGACCCAAAAATATCTATGAAATTTTGTGTAGATAGATCAATCAATGGGTTTTCAAATGCCCCTAGTCTCACTCAGTTCGCTCGAGTAGATTTCACATTAAAATTCCTTGAATTTTTGGAGTATTTGTATTTTGTGCAAAAATTGTGAAAAAAATCATATTTATTTAGTTCAGGTGCTCTAGTATTTAATAAAATTATTTCACTAGTTTGGTTATTTGGAAATTTTCTAGATTTCTTTTGAAAGGTCTAATTTGGGTGAAAAGGGGATTAATTAAAGAAATTATATTTTTATTCAAATAAATTCAGTATAAAATTCAAAAATACACTGAAAAGCATAATAATTAACTTTATTTCATTTCAGTATTTCTTAGGTGTTACACAAACCAGCACCTATCATCTATGCATAAGTATGTTACCAAATATTTTGCCCACCATGTTCGATCATAGAATGAATCAAGAAGTGCACATGTACCACGTATCAGTTTCCAGTGCGTGGGCTCAAAGGAGTAGGTGGCAATTGAGGTCGAAAGTGTCGAGGACGGCGGCAGTGGCTCGAGGAGAACGCACGCGGGATAGAGAGGCAGCGTCGAGGACAGGCGGCGGTGACAGGCTGAAAAAGGAGGCGGACGGCAGTTTTCGATTTTGTTTGAGGGAGGAGTGCGGTGGGCAAAAACCTAGAAGATATTTATAATAAACTTTATTATAGATGATTCTACTTTATAACCGGTTGTGATTGTCTATTATGATATATGGTTCCTTATTACAACCGTCTGTGATACGTAGTCATATTACAGATGATTTCATATTAAAACCGTCTATGATTCGTAGTCATATTACAGACGATTTGTGATACAAACCATCTGTAATACTTCACGGACTGTTCGTGAGACAAATCGGTAGTAATATCAGCTTATCACGGATGGTTCTTAATATATCTAGTAACTTAGATGATCACACCAATTAAACCATCTATGATTATGTTTAACATAGATGACTTTTGCAATTCATACGTGATTAGATATCTAATATAAATTTTGCTTAGTAGCAGCAGTAATGTAACGTCCTAGTTTTCGCTTTCTGGAGAAAACCTAATTTAAATAAATTAAATTCAAAAATTGGAGTTTCTCTGGTGTTTATATTAACCTGGCATCCGTTCCCCTCCAAAATCGGGATTTAATTCCCTCCCGGTCTTAAAATCGATTTTTCCAGTTCCCGCCGGTACCCGAAATTTCACCCGAGTCCAAAAATGCTCCAAAAATCTCCAAACCACTTTCATTGTGTTCCAAATATTCCAAAATGATTTTAGAAACCATTCCTCGGATTTTTGGACCTCCGTTCCTATTTTATCTCGCGCGGCTTTTGTTTAATGCCTGCAATCCGCGCCCGAATATTCAATTCCACAAAAATCATCCAAATTCAGCGGAACCAATTTTATTGGGTCCCAAATATTCTAAAATGGCTCTAAGAATTTTTTCGGAATTTTTCGACCATTTTTCCTAATTTTTCTCTAAGGCGAATCATTTACGTAAAGGATGACCAATGAGAGAGCGCCTCGTGTCACTTGAACAGTGTTCGTCTTCTACCTCCAGCCAACCCAAAACAACAGAGAAGAGCTTCAACTTGCTCCAATGGCTAGGGCAATCTTCAAGTGCCCATAACTTCCTCAAATCAACTCCAAAACGCGAAGCGCCGGTTCCGTTGAATTCGTAGCGGCGTCCTCTTCCCATTCCCCACCATCTTTAATCCCAAAGCTCGCCGGAAGTTGAACAACCGAGCAAAAACTGAAATCCACTCAAATGCCATTAACTCGGCCGTTTCAACTCCAAACGCCGCACCACCACATCTATTCTCTTCGTATAAGAGTCCCCGTTCCGGGAGTGTGCTCCTCCTTTCATCTACTCCACCTTATGCCCGTGAGATCAAGAAAACCGAAGTTGGGTCGCACTTTTTTGGTGTTCTTCGAGTTCGTGCTTGTAGATCCTTCTCCGGTGAGCCATTCTTTGTGCCACTTGATTCCTTGTGACCGTGGATGAGTCTAGAGTCTAACTCAACCATCAATTTTAGGTTGCATCAAGGATTGGCGACGAATTTCTCGGTTTTGTTCATTCGGCCGAAGCTCCGTTCATCGCGAAATTCATCATCTCCGGTAATCCTCTTCAAAATCCGACACCACCATTAGATTCGCGTCGTCGAGACCTTTCCGGGGCTTACCTTCTTCCATCCCGTCACCCCTTCTTTTGAAACTTCCCCTTGAGCAAACCCTAGGTTCCAGTGGCTCTGTTCCCACGCAAATTCGCGATTTTTACTGTAGCTACAGTAATTTTTTCCATTTTTCTTGATTTTCCAGCATTTCCCAACTTCGGAAGCTCATAACTTTTGCATCCGAACTCCGATTGACTCCGTTTAAATTTCTAAATTCATCTAAAATCAAGATCTTCCTACCAGTATTATTTTTATAATTTTTGTATTTTATTTATTTTCTTTTATTTATTTATTGCCTCGATTTGCGCGTAGCCGGGGACCCCGACGCGATCGCCGATCCCGCCGCCGGAATTCAAGTGTTCAACATTCTCGCTGTGGCCGAGGCAAGTCTCCTTGACGCATGTTGAACCCATGATTTATAAATGTTTTATAATGTTTTACCAATTGCATTGCTATTTATATAAAATGATGATGTTAACGTTAGGCTGTTAGTTATACCTGTTGCTTATATCTCCTTGACGTTGTTATCCATGGTCCTTTGTCACCTTAGTACCGTAATCCACCATAATAAATACTTTCGATAAAAATATTCTTTGATTAGGGAAATGACTATTTGGAAGACATTTTGAATGGATCCTATAGTATAGAATGAGAGTTGGAGATAGGTGAAAATTTGTGTTGTTGGAGATTGTTAATTATGAAGTGATCTATGAACGTTGATGATTGAAATATTGTGCAGTTGGATTGTTATAGTAGTTCACATTATAATGGATTGGGGGGGATTTTGCAGGATGTTTGGTATTGGGAAGTATTCTTGTTGGATTAAATAGGTCAGTGTAAGTAAATAATATGTTGAATTGGATTTCTTGGGTTGATAAAATAGTATCAAATGAGAATCAGAGTTAGTTGGATTATTAGTGCTTGTTGAGGAATTATTACTAACTGATCGATTAAGAAATAGATGATTATGGAAATATAGATATGTGATAATCATTTATGGAGAATTGTGAATGGTCCAGAATATTTGGTGGTTTAGTAAATGATAATATTCCGTATTCTTGGTGGATTAAAGTCGATGGTTTAGAGGGGATGATGTGAAGGATTAAATATACGACATTGTGAAGTATTATCGGTGGATTGTATTCTAGATTATTAGAGATAACCTTGTGAAGTATTATCGGTGAGTTGTATTCTAGATTATTAGAGATAATATTGTGAAGTATTCTCGGTGGTTTAATAGATGATTGGGTGAAATATTCTTAGCAGATGATAAGATTGATCGCCGTATGAATAATGGATAAGCCAAAAAAACAAGTTATAGTTCAAGGGAAATATTTCATATACCAACATGATTATGGTTTAAATATGATTTTGGAGTAATGGTGGTGCCATGATATACTTCTTACTTATTGGATACTATATTGAATTGGATTATTCGTATGATTGGAAAATTACAGCAGTAGAAGGATTATTGGAGAATACACAATTGATTATAAGGATTGTAATCCAACCCGGGGACTTGTATTTTGTAAAATAAACTATTGGTGGAATAGAATAGTTCGGTAGAAATGCTTAGACTCACAAACGGTCAGTATGCACCTATGGGTGGGAATTTCCTTTAACTCTTGAAAACTTGTGTTGGAAGTTATAGGCAAGGAGTATTGCCGATGGTTTACAAAATAAAAAAAAAATGAAAAATGGTTTTGGACTGGGGCGGAATGGTTTGTCTGGTGGGCACGGATGGAGTGCTAGCTTTCATTGTGCAAGTACCGCCCCAAGTCAATTAAGGACCGACGCTTATGACTGTCTCCATTCTAAGCATAACCGTACAACCACATGTCAAAGTGGGCACGACCTGGCTAACTAATTTGTAGAAACCTGACTTAGACTCACCACTTAGTGGAATGTGGGAGCCGGAAAGAGGCACTGTTGTTTTTCTCACACGGCGCAAGAGGGGGCTTCTGTACTGGGCGGATGGAACCCTAACAGCGGTGAAACCTCAGCGGGTGGGTCAGGTTAGGCGTATACATTGTAAAGGCCTTGTCGGGATATCCCTGCCGGCACACCCAAGGAAGTGTGCTAATTGCATGGCATCAAGGGAATATCCTGTCTTGTGGGTAAAGCTGTACACCTCTGCAGAGTTAAAACTATTCGAATAGCCGTGCCTACGGTCAAAGGCAAAGCTTGCTGAATGCTTTCATACTGGTAGACTTTGGTTTTTAGTTTCAAACTAAATGATGGTTTGTTTTGGGATCCGGGAGCAGTTAGAACTCTCGGGTGTACTTCTGGCGGCTAAAGCCAGGTAGGTGGAAGGAACCTGATTTTGTGAACCATGGCAGACAGAGCCATGTGATTGGATTGAACCCTGATTTTGTTGAGATGTGGCGGATAGAGCCTGTATATTAGTGAGTGGTGGTTAGAACCTTCACTGCAATATTACATAATTCAATTATTAAAAAGAATTACTCAAATATGTTTTGTGAAAATTATTAACAAGTATGATTTGAGGAAACTTGGCTTTATGCAAAAGAACCCTATTAACCCATCCTTGGATAGCCTACATTGTGCATAATTTCCAAGACTGGTTGAGTACTTTATGTACTCACGTGCTACATTCTAATCCTCTCTCAGAAGTGAAAGAAGCTGTTCAACATTTCTAGCGACTAGGGCGCGCTCCCCACTCGATTGCCTGTGGGCATTTGGATGGGTCGCTTGGTGTTTTCGTCTTCCGCTGCAGTTATTCAAGTTGTTCTGCCTGTTCAGGCCGTAATGGTAAACCTTGACCATAAGGTCTTTGCTTTTATTCGGTATTATTCTTATTTACTTATATGTATTTGTGATATGGTTGTTGATTCATCACTTTTGACTGTGTGTACTAGCTACTGATCTGGGACTAGTACAGAAATACACAGGGGATTCCGGATAGCCGATCCGGGAGCCTACAAGTAATGGTGCGTTTGGTTACCTGTACCAAGTGGTATATGTATGAGATGGTTCAAAAAAGTTATCCACACGTTTGGTTGTTTGAATAGAACCATCCCATCCTGGATCAAGTGATACAAATATAAAGAATATTTCCTCTAGATGCTGAACCATCTCATTCACCTAAAATAATGGAACCAAATAGTACATGATCATCTCATCCCATTCAACCTCATCTCATAAACCAAACACATCCTAAATAGACGAGTAAGTACGTGCCGTGTCTTTGCACGCAATGAAATTAAGAAGAAGAAGATGCACGTACCCCTGCTACCAGTGACAGTGCAAAAAGATAATAATACTAAATGGTCCATTTGATCCGTAAGCACGAGCATGCAATGGCCGATCAATAATTCAACAAACAAAGGGCCGGGGCATGCGCGTGTATATGGGTGACACATGGCTGTCATGGTCGTGAGGGGATTCATCCGTGCCAGAAAAAGAAGCAAGCTAGCTAGGCAGAGGATAAGGACCAGACGATCGATGGATGGCATGCCATGGGCGACATATATGGAGGAGTTTACATTGCATTATAGCTCGTAGTTAGAAAGGGATAGGAGAGAGAGAGAGAGAGAGAGAGAGAGAGAGAGAGAGAGAGAGAGAGAGAGAGAGAGAGCCTAATGATTTCATTGATTAGGGGGCGAGCCAGAGAAAAGCAAGAAAGGTGGCGATGGCCTTTGTAAAAAGGAAGAAAAGCTAACGATGGATTGCATGATAGGGAGCTTTTGTTGGACAATTAAGAAAAGCTTTAGTTCCGTTAAAACCTGTTACTCAGGGACGGACACTGTAGGGATATGGATGTACAATTGTATACTCAAAACTTTTGACAAAAAATATTTTAGTATATAATAATTATATTAGATGCATATATCAGTAAGTGGGCTCAAAAATACGTATTTTAATCTATAAGTCTATTTTAGCTTGTCCCACACAGTCCATCTCACAATCTTCCATGCCTGACCCAATCACCCAAGGTCGAGTCTTCCTCCATTCCACAATCCAAACTCCCAACTACTTCTCAATTTTGCAGGGCCCACTCTCTCACTTTCTCTTTGGCGACGGTGCAACCGGTAGGTGGCAGCCCGGCAACGATGAACGAGGGACATGAGGCAGATGCAAGCCTGTAGGGAGCAAGGTAGTAGACAAGCGCCGAGCGAACACTGGCACTGGTGAACAGGCAAAGGCTACAGAGCAGGGGGCGGCACAAGGAGTAGAAAGGTAGCTTTGGCTCCTATGGCCACAACCAATGTTTACTCGGGAATGAAGGGTGTGACACCCATGATAGCCGGTAGATCAGGGTGGAGGTGTATGGCAAGGCAGGGAACAACACACGACGTTTTGCAAAGCAACCTTGTGGACACAATGAGCATGAGCCAGGATGGCAGGTGTGACGCCAGTTGCGATCAATCGGTCAGGACGACAACACCTAGCGGGGCAGGAAGCGGTGCTAAAATAACATGTAGCAGCTAAGCATTTGGCATCGGTAATCTCACATGTGAATTTTATTCTTGATTCCCTAATATGAACACTACAGGAAAACGATCTGTTTTCGACGATCACATGTATTTTCATCGGCCAAAAACAAGCCGGCGTAATTACAATTATTATTTCGTCGGCTCAGTCCAAACTGACAAAAATACTATTATTTTCGTCGGCTCAACCGACGTTAATAAATTAGCGCCATATTTTTGTCGGCTTGGCCAACATAAATAGCTGGCCAAATGACCCGAGCAATTTTTGAATTTTTGGGGACCTATTATCGTCGGCCGAGTCGACGAAAATAATCCCAAAAAAATTTAAAAAAATGACCAGTCACCGTCGGCCCAATTTTCGTTGACATGGCCGATGAAAATATAGCCACGTCACCTCGGTATTATTTTTGTCGGCCAGGCCAACGGAAATACCGCCACGTCAGCTGTTAGCCGTCGGCATTATTTTCGTAGGCTAGGCCGACGGAAATAAATTGCCCCAATTTTGTATATTTGAACCCCTGGCGACTCAATCTATTCTGCCCTGTTGCGCTTCCTGCTCCCTGTGTTGTGCCCCTGCCCCCACCGACCGCGTCGCCTCCCACCCAGCCGCGCATAGGCCCAAGCCCGGCCGCGCCTGCGCCTGGCGGCGCCACGCCCCCGACGGCGCCGCCCCACGCCCCTGGCCGTGCCCGGGCCCAGCCGCGCCCACGCCGACCGCAGACGCCCCCGACCGACCGCGCCCGGCCCCGTCGGCATCGTGCCCACGCCCGGTCGCGTCGTCCCTTTCTGTGCCTCGCTCACCCCACGCCCTGGCCACATAGTGAGTTTTCTCAATGAGTATGTGTAACTCTACATTAGGATAGTAGCTCCTATATTTCAGAAGGATGGAGTAATATTTTTGATGTTTCATGAATGATTGAGCCAAACATAGTAGTTGTGAAAGCTTGATACTAAATATACAGGAAATTTTGTTGTTCTGTTTGATACTAAATATTTTTGATGTTTCATGAATGAATTTTGGTGCATGAACATTTTCTATGCAAAGTGCATTAGGATAATAACTGCACTTCTGTTTCCAATCCCTTGGAATAACCATTGGCACATCTGTTCTGTTTGCTAGTTGGTTGATATTTTAGTTATTCTTCATTATCTTTTTGTCTTCCTTAGAGCACCGTAACTACACTTCTGTTTGCTAGTTAGTTAATATTTGCAACATGTTCAATTAATGGAAGATGATATTTGCAGCATTGTATGTTAATATCCTTGTTATTGTTGAAGCCTAATATAATTATTGCTTATTTTATTTATGTTCTGTGACTTCATTGGACGAAGGGTTAATTTTACTTTTCATACCATGAACATTTAATCATTTCATACACATAAGTGATATATATCGAATTTAATTATTTTATACACAGAAGTCACCCAACCTATACGTCACCCGTTCGGGAGCGACACGGTTCACATTAAGTTGTGAGCTTTGTCATTCCGAAATTGTCCACGATTTTGGACAACCTAGGAATGGACGGTTAAACTTGGTTTTTATGACATGTCGTATAATTCGAACAGGAATTTCGGCAGCGTAACCCAGTTGTTCTCCGATGCACATCGACTGGTCGTGCATTCGGGGAACAGCGGGGTTATGCTGCCGAAATTTCATTCGGATTGTACGGCATGTCATAAAATCGGGCTTAACCATCTATTCCTAGGTGGGTATAGGACCTATCCTTACATAGATCTCTTGTTAGGATGTGTACCTCACTTTCACAATTATGCATGCATTCAGTATAGCATACAAAATGGGAGATGACCGTAGATGGATGTACAATGGTTGGACAAGCACTAGGGCACACACACAAGAATGGATGGTTAAGACACAAGGTTTCGTGGATCACGCTTATTCCTCGTCTTCTGGTGGTCGGTTGGTGAAATGTCCATGTTCTAGGTGCCGGAACTTTGCTCGACAGTCGAAGCCTAGTATGGAGCATCACCTATGTAAATATGGTTTCATGCCTAATTATCTCACGTGGTTCGAGCATGGTGAGTCACAAATAGGAGCGACGTCGAATTATGTCGATCAATCAAATGAGCCTGAGGATAGAATGGATGAGCTGGTCAATGATATTGCTCATCAATTTGAGGATGTCCCTGGGCTAGAGGTTGAGAAATTCTTTATGCTACTTTCTGCTTCAGAAGATTCTTTGCATGAGTCCACAGATGCGACACAGCTAGGCGCTATGACGCGACTCATGGCTATAAAATCGAAGTACAATCTCTCTGTAAGTTGTTACAATGATATAGTCGATTTGATTTGTGATATCCTTCCAAAACCTCATAAGATGCCAAAGGACTTCTACTGTTTGAAGAAGTTGTTGGCCGGTTTGGGAATGCCTTACCAAAAGATTGATGTATGTGTTAACAATTGCATGTTGTTCTGGAAGGAACACGAGGACAACGATCGTTGTGTGTATTGCATGAAATCGAGATATATGGAGATGGTCGATGAGGAGGGGAATATGCAGATGACAACTGTGCCAGTGAAGGTGTTATGACACATGCCCCTAATACTAAGGCTTCAACGCTCGTACCTATCTAGGACGACTGCGAAGCATATGAGGTGCCACAAGGAAGGCGTCCATGAGAATAATGGGCTAATGGGCCATCCTTCTGATGCCGAGGCTTGGAAGGCATTGGATCAATATGACACATATTTTGCCAAAGACCCCCGCAATGTGCGTATTGGGATGGTGACTGATGGTTTCACACCTTTCAACACAAGTGCAGCCTCGTACTCATGTCGACCCATTTTTGCAATTCCATATAATCTGCCACCTTCGATATGCATGAAAGATGAGTACGTTTTCTTAACCCCTGATATACCGGGGCCTGACCATCCAGGAAAGCACTTAGATATATTCATGCAACCTGTGATCAATGAGTTGAAAGAGTTATGGAATGGGGTGATGACATATGACAACAACAGAAAAGAATACATTAACATGCGTGGTGCATATCTTTGGTCTATTCACGATATTAGCACGAAGCTCCCCAATACTGATCAAGATCGTTTGCCTATATCAATTGGCACTCCATCGAATTTCGATCGGCATCAAGTGATTAAACCTACTACAAACCATACATAAGTTCATGGCACATAAGTTCATCACATCTGAATAAATTTTAATCCTATAGAATAATTTTTTTCTAATTGCCTAGATTACTTATTTAATTTAATTTTTGAAAATTAGGGTTTTTTTAGTAGTTACTATTCATGGAGAAAAATAAATAAATTATTGGGTGCGCATGTAGCGCAACTGGCCAACTAAGGTGGCCACGCCGCACCCCGTCGTCTCGAGCCCACCACATCAACTATGTCGGTTGCCCTGTAAGCACATGCCCATGCTGGCCACATGCTTGCTATGGCCATTGGCCAAGCGTCTGTGCTGGCCACACACTTCACCGCCAGCACTGGCCATGTGCCCGTAGGGCCCCGCCGGGCACACCACCGCCACACTCCGCACCGACCATGTGCTTCACTACCCATGCTAGCCATACGCCCGTACTACCCCCATCGGCTACAAGCCCACCATGACATGCCAGCATGAGCCCGACACACTTTGCCGGCTCGAACCCGCTGCGCCCTGCCCCCACTCAGCCATGTTGACAAATGGTCGCTTCGCACCCCGTAGTGCCGAAGCGACGAGAATGAGTCTGGCGGCTAGGGTTTTCCACCCTACCCTAGTCGCCCCACTGAGTTGGGCTGCCATGGGCCAAGCAGCCTGTGGGTTGTGGCCAGCCCGCACACGTGGCCTACAGGCTGTAAGACCAACTTGATTTACGAACCATCATCTAAACTTTCTTCAAGGACCCAGAAGTTCACTATAATTTTGAAAAATAGTTAATAAATTCTAAACATTTCTATTCAATCCTAGAAATTGATCTTCTAGGTATATAGGCATCCATAAATTTGTTGAACCTTAAACTTAGCACAAATTGGAAGCGTCATATCTCTCGGCTTATTTTTCCTGCCATAAGTCCATATATATTCATGTTGAATTTACTTTCGATCATTAATGCGCACACATGGGTTCCCGATCTTCTGATGAGAACGATACGTCTCGATGAACTCGTGATATTGGCTTCCAACCAGCAAGGAAAAGGAAACCGGTAATCGCAACGCCACCAAAGCAAGTTGATCAACCACGCCTAAACGCGATGGATCCTTATCCCTGCTAGCAATGGAGAAATTTGCAAGAACAAGTGAGAAGCAATATGGAAATTGTATTAACCTAAAATCAAGAACAAGGTGAGGTTCTATTTCTCGTGTTGGATAGTCTAGTCGACACACGCAAGACGAGGAGGGACGCACAAGGGGGTCTACCAAACACAACAAAACCTAAGGAACAAAGTATGGAGGTGGCGACCATATATAGAGGGGCGCCCAAGCTAGAGTCGGCCACCACCAAACCCTAAAGATACATGGGCCATAGGCCCAAAAATACGGTGATGCAGCACCTGGAAGTTCTGGCCTGTGATGGTTTTCTGCATATTCCCGTTGCTCCTGAACAAATCTAGCCATGGGACTAGATCCATTTGAAAGCTTGTCTCCTAAGCTTTCAAATGAGTGGTTTCACGTTAAAAACGGACTTCGGATGTGACCGAGGTGTCCGTTGAAGTCGGGCTACTGCTGGATGGCCGAGATCGACGTGGGGACGACTTGGGCTTCAAGTTGGGCCATCCTTGGTGCTTTGCAGCCTCAAAAATCTTGGACTTGTGGTACTGGACTATTGAGGAAGGCTTGAAAGAATGAGCTTCTGGATTTAGGCCTCCGAACATTGATGAAGTCATGGACGAAGTAGAAACGTTCATCGTGGCTGGAATGGACATCAGTGAATGAGAGGCAGTGGTTGTATCCATAGAGGTGATGTCCTCATCATCCTCCCCTTCTTGAATTAGAGTCATTCTGGACTCCTTGTCATGGTCCTGCAAAAGCTTAGTGGCAGCAGGAGGCAAAACAACAGATAATTGCCTTGATTCTAGGCTAGACATGTCATCATGTGAGAGAACTTTTGTAGCTAAGAAAACATTACCCTTCAATTTAAGATCAAGTTTTTGCGCAACAGTTTCTTTAGGCATGGGTACTTCTTTAGCTACACTTTTATGTTCACTTTCTTGTTTCTCTTGTTGTGCTCTCTTTACATTAATTTTTCTTAATTCTATGGGCACTAGTACAGAATATCATTTATGCGACGGTTATATTTAGTTATTCGAGACGATTGTGAAATGTCTCGTATAACTGATGTCGCAAAAGAGATGTGTCATATAAAACGGTTATAAACCGCCTCATATGATTATTTAAATACGACATTTGTTAAATTAAACCATCTTATATATATCATCTGTCCACTTCCCCTCGCATTGCAAACGTCTTATATGGGTAAGAATTTAAGACATTTTGTATATACATACATCTTATATGTCTTAAGTCAGACACTCTCGTTCTTACAAACCGTCTGTTATGTTGTAATATAAGAGACGATTAAAACTAAACCATCGCAAATGAAAGGTCTAAAACAACAGTCTTAATTAGAACTGACTTATTAGTTTGATGTTTTTTATACAATTGTTCCATTAGGCCGTCTTAATTGTGTTGTTTATATAGAACGCTACAGTATTAGAACCGACTGTATAGATTTTTTGCGCAAAAAAAAACCAAAAATCGCACCATATCAACATAAATGCATTATTACTTGCATTTTTATATTGAATTAGTGAAGAAATTTAGCACTTTAACCATCATGTACGCACAGATTGATAGAGAACAAATATTTCATCTAGGAAAAACAAATCTCCGCCAACTTTGGTGGTAACATTAAATAGATGTTCCAAAAGACAACATATTTACAGCATGATAGATTCAATATCAATAGGATGTTCCAACATCAATAGCACGATATCCGCATGCATGATAGATATATCATCCAAAAGGCAACATATGGTAGCTATACAAGTAACATATAAATTCATACACAAAAGCAACTCTAAAAGACTGCGTAGGTATGTGATAAAGTCAACACCAATAGGATCTATCTGTCAACCTTTACGGCTGCCCACCTGTCTTCTCAACATCTGCAATAAAATTAGCAACAATGCACTGGTAAGAAAAGATAGGTTGATAGACTTTGGAGATTTGTTACAAATAATGTGGTTTTGGTATTATATTAAAAACTAATTCAAGCAAAATAAACAGCAGAATTAAAGAACATGGTATAGCAGCTTAAAATAATGAAAATAGTTTATAATTGCGTAGAGATAGTAGGCACAAGCTATAAAATCAATCCCATACTGTAAAACCAGTAATAGCGAGATTCTACAAAATTTTCAACAATATTCAACCACAAGTAAAGCAAGAATAAATCATAAAACCACTTGGACAACAAGAGCTTGAATAGAGAGCTGCAATTCCGTATTCTATTTGGTCAGGCAAATCCCAAAACCACAGTGCTTACAAGCTATCTTACAATGTATGAATATACAAAATGATGAAACCAAATTTCAGGGTTGCATGGTCTAAACTGCAGATTTTACATTTTTTCCCTTTGATTCTGCAAATAGACCATCTATTATGGTTGTATATATGGCAAATATGCTAAATTTCCTCTTGTTCTTGAAAATAGTTAACCATCCAGTGTTTATAACAAAGAATTTTCAAAAAAAAATAAGTAAGGAAATTTTGGAATACATACCACAGAGTCTCTAATTGTATGCAGCCCCATCAACTCTGCACGACCCGTCAATGGCTACCACCTCCGTCATGAAGAACTCAAGCAAGCGCTCTCGCACATTGGCAATCTCGGTAGGCAAATATGGAGAAGTTGCGAACCCTAGGCGACCCTTGGAAAATTAATGAAGAGTAATTTATACTGCTGTCATCAAATTGCAAATCTATGAACACAAGTAGAGACTAGAGCATACCTCAGGATATCAAGAAGGGTTAAGACTAAGTTGTTCTGTAAATAAAAGCATGTGACGCATGACATACTGACCACAAAGCGAAGTAGCAATTGATTGAGTGTGTGCCTAGGAAAAGTTAGTAATTAGTACCAGTGATCTCAGGATCAAAGTGATGTCTATATGACTAGTTGTATCAGTCACCTGGAAGGAAGACCATGTTACGACACCACCAATATCAACGTTGTGACGATTTGTTTTCTGAACATAAGTCATGAAAGCCCTACAAGATATAAGAACACTTTAATGTAATGAATTAATTAATCCAAAAGATTATGATGAGATGAAGTAAATGAGTAGAGCCAGCTAACCTATTAAACATTGGCATGAATACATATTTTTGTTTCATGGTCCTGTTGTGGTTGGCCAAGGAGTCGATTATGTAAACTGTGTTCCACTTTGCAAAAATAGCGAAAAGGACCCAGTGGTAACTGAAATGCAACAGGGGCATGTCAAAATAATATAAAACTATAAAGACTAATTCTAAATGTAGAAACTAACCCTTCTTCGCAAACAAAGAAATATGCACTCCTTGTCCTGTTGAGCAAGTAATGCTTGGACAACATATGATTCAACAACACTAGGCTCCACAATGATCCTCGTGTGGATCACCATCTCCGGGTCTAAAAAGCCAACCAGGGATCTATACTTATCTTGCTTCCTCATATAGCTATAAAAAAATAGTTAGTTTGACAAACAATAATAATATTAGAAGTACTTTAGAGATGTTTCACTCACAGGATCCAACTTCGGTGCAAGGATATGGCAATTGCTTGATCATTATACAGATGAAAGACATCAGCGAATTCAACAGAATAAACTCTAGAATTGGTATGGAAGTCGTACTCTCTATACGATACCATGAAGTGTGTGGCCTTCTCCCTTCGAGATGTCCTAGTCATTGACATGGCCATGTACCACTTGTGAAAACTCTGGCTATAAGTACCCATTTTCTTGAGCTCGCTAGGACGTTGTAAAGGCTGTCCTAGCACAAACTCCCTATAAGTCGGCATATGGGATGGTGATTGCATACGTGGTGGGGTCCAAAGCGGATCAATATCATCATCTGTAGATTGCCCCTTTGTAGATGCAAACTTCTCCTTATTCGCCTTCTTGTTTTTCTTATCCTTATGTTTTTTCTTCCTCTTATTGTTTTTCTCAATTTGTGTGCTCGGGTGGCTGTCATTCTCAATTTGTTTGCTTGTCTGGCTAGCCATAACGGATGGAGAAACTTCAGGTGTTTGTTGATCGGGTGTAAGCACCTTTGGCTCCTATGGAAAGATTCAACACAAAATGGAGCCACCATTATGAAATCAGAAAATAGTAACAGAGAGATTGAATAATTTACTGTTTGCAAAACATACCTCGCCGAGATCTATACCTGACTTGGGCCACAACACAAACGAATTCCTCACAGAGCCAAGAGTAAATTTATCATCATCCTTAATTGGTATTGGGAGAGGGTACTCCATAAAGTTTTCAAAAATAAAGTCAACCTGCACCCTTATGTAATCTTCTTGTCGCTCAACCCCATGGACTGTTTGCACGTCCTTAGGAGGGAAAGCCTGTCCTCTAGCTATCAAGAATAGCTTGTGGTGCCTACATGCACCACAAGCATGCATCTAGTCACCTCCTACAACATCAAAACATGTTAGCAAATCAAGAAAAACAAACTAAAGCAAAAACATGTTAAATAGCTGCAGGATAATAAATCCATCCTACTCTCATTATAAGGGATTTGAAGAAGAACAAGGAGTTATGTCAATATGTGACATCAAGAACATTGACAGCAAGAACATTCCTTTCACTAGCTCCTTAATTGAATCTTTAAACATGTCAAATAGCTTATGGAAAAAATACGCCCTACTATAATTATTATTGATTTGAAGAAGAACAAGGAGTTATGTCGATATGTGACAAAGAAGAACATTGACAGCAAGAACATTACTTTCACTAGGTCCAATAATGAATCTATAAACATGTCAAATAGCTGCAGGAAAATAAATACACCCTACTCTAATTTTTACTGATTTGCAGAAGAACAAGGAGTTTTGTCAATATGTGACAGCGAGAACATTCCTTTCACTAGCTCCAATATTGAATCTTAAACTGAAAGTATATATTTTGTGAACAGATGTAAGCATACCAAATTGCTGAATTTATATTTACTAAATTTAGAACATATGCATAGCAATGATTTGTACAGCAATGATATGTACATCCTCATGATGAACGTATGCATAGCAAGGATATGTATTACGAATTTACTTGTATTGAGTCAACAGGGTACTGTGGTGGCGTAGAGTTCAAATGAACTTTTGATGATGAGGAACTACAACCACCATCCAATTGTCTACGCAATTCTTCCAATTGCTTCATCACTTGTGAGTACTTGTCATTTTGCTCTTTTGCCTCAGCCTCATACTTGGCCTTTTGCTCCTTTGCCTCTTCCTCTAGCCTCCGTATAGCATCTTTTGTAGAACGCCGCTTCTTCTTGGTGGGGACTCCGTCTTGTGAAAGACCCATCCCTAAACCTATGTAACCGCTCACACCAGCTTGCCCTCCCTGTGATTATTCCCTAATATCACTGCAAGAATGTCCATATTCTTAGTCGATGTGTAGGTACCATGCATTCTGTGAATCTAGATCCACCTATAATTAACAGGGAACATGTGTCAAAGTTTTGCATCGATATGAAAAATGGATAGGTTAATAAGTAGAAAGAGTCTATACAATTTTTTTAATAATAGGGTTTGTCTTAGTTATTGATGCATCTCCAGTGGGATTCCTCGCCCTAGCCCAAAACTTGTGACGACCATCTTGCATGTCTTGGAATGGTATTGGTTTGCCCTCACTAAGTGCCAAAGCGTCCTCCTTCGCCCACCGAACCTTCTGAACAGTATAGCTTCTTCTTCCTAATTTTTGACGAAACTTATTCATGGTTTGGTTTTTCTTCACCTTCTCACCCATTTCAAGATACTCCTTGCTAGTGACCCACTGGACAAAGTCCATCCAATGATTTTTATTCAACAGAGGGTAGTCTTCAAAGGGCTCCTTATTTTTCTTGACATAATTTGCATTCAGCCTCCACTTGAAATCCCTCCAAGCATGGCCTGCGTTAAGATTGAGACAAATTACATAAGTCGGATTGGACACTGTGAGAGCTGCAAGAAGGAAGAATTATTTCTTACCCATAGATTTCAGGGTGACCCTCTTAACATTATTTAATAAATTCACATCCTTAGGCATGACAAACTTGGCCATCACATCCTCCCACAGTTTTGTTTTCAGCTCTATAGGTACTTTTCGCCAATCCTTAATTCTGATATCCACAAATGTGCGTGCTAGATGACCACAAAAGCTTGAAAACTCGTTGACATGTTTTAGAGGCGATTCAGGTATGCCATTCTTATCAAACTCGAGCTTTCGAGGGCCTCCTTTGATTAATTTTTTGCATGTACTCGAGCCTCGTTTCTTTCGTGTTGGGGCTGTGCTGGATGTAGGTGAAGAAGACTCCTCCGCTATGTCCCCTGACTCCAAGTCTTCGGAAGAGGAGCTGGATGATGACTCATTACTTGAACCTGAGCTCGATGAAGAACATGAGCTCGATCCATCCATATTATCATAATCGTTCGACATCTGCAAGTTTAATATAAGAAAAAGTTAATTGTGGGTGATCAAGGGAACAT
The DNA here is from genome assembly GCA_036346355.1 of Rhipidocladum racemiflorum. NCBI lineage: Eukaryota > Viridiplantae > Streptophyta > Magnoliopsida > Poales > Poaceae > Rhipidocladum > Rhipidocladum racemiflorum. Next base: position 40,169,246 of record CM070578.1, read on the forward strand.
AAACAGGAACAAACTATTAAGAATAAAAAAATGTGTAACTACTACTCATTGCAGGCCAGAAAATCATTCGGAAGTACTGAAGTAATTGCAACAGACTTGAAATGATTTGAGTCTGTTCTATGTTGTATATGTGACTGCCATCCCACCTTTTGCTGATATAGTCTTGTTTTATACTTCCTTACCAATTCCTTCCTCATAAGTATATACACATTTACATATATGACATACCATTGGAAATAGAAAGAAAGATACCTATTCATATTGAAAGACACAACAATCTGATATACACTGCACAAGCTAGTAACCACATTATTCTGTGTAAAAGCCCCCTGAATGTATAAATTCCAATTGAACTGGTTCAACACACTTAATAAGTCCGAAATAATGTTCCACTGATCAACTAATAACATTGCATTATGATTTGACCACGTCTAACAACCCGCATCAGCACAAAACGAAAAATGTGAACCTCTCAGAAAGAAATACAATTTTTTCTGTTGCAACCATATGCTAATTTTAATGAGGAAGTACTAGCAAAAATTAACAGCAAAAGCTAAGTTCCACACAGACGCAAAAGCTAATACGGGAGAGAATCTAACTCATATGAACATTTGCCTCCACAGATGAATCTAAAAATGCAAATCATCAAACGGTCTCCCAAAAACTCTAATTTTTCATAGAACTACTCACAAATCCCCCACTGAAATTTAAAAGGAAGCCCAAATCAACAAGAATACATCTCAAAGAATTAGACCCGTGGGCACACTCGAATCTATCAAACTAAAATAGGTTATGCGGTCAAAACTGAGCAATCCATATAGATTAGGTATTGCATGACCTACCTCACACCCTAGATTGGCCGATGGAGAATGATCTCAGAATAGGGGGCAGCGCGTCCACGGCGAACCGAACTGAAGAGCGATGCAGGGAGATCAACCAGCTGCATCCCGGTCGATGGCGTGAGCTCGTGTTTCGTTACAATGCCCAGACGGAGGAGAGCCGATGGCAATGGCGGGCTGCCGTCGACGGGAAGGGTGCGGCCGGGGCGATTCGAGGGTTCAGGGAGGCGGAAGTCACGAGATCGATTTGGGGGCGGCGTGTGGGTAGTGGAGAGTAGTGGAGGGTTAGTAGGGTTTAGGTTTTTTGGGTTTTGATACCGCGGGAATTAATTTCGGCGTGCGGGAAATATAATTGGCGGGAGGGATTTTTTTAGGCTGTTTATTGAATAAAACAATATATAACATTAATTACTTATGTGCAAATAATCATTTTCTTCGGGTAGGACCGCGTCTCCTGATGGAGGCATGTCACCAAAAAGATTGTAATCCTCTTCATCTATAACATGTTCAACACCAACGATCCTTCTTTTTCCTTGAAGGATGACTCGATGATGCTTATTGGCAGGATCATCAATGTAGAAAACTTGATTTGCATGCTTCGCAAGGACAAACGGATCATCCTTGTATGCAACTCTTCTGAAATCTATAGTTGTGACACCAAATTTTGGATCTGTAATGAAATATGTTGGGTTGAACCACTTACAAAGGAAAACAGTTTGTTTGAAAAGTGTATAGTCCAACTCCCAAATTTCTTCGACTGGCCCATAGTACACATCCTTCCTTGATGCTGACGATTGTCTATTGCGCTCGAATACCTTGGTTGTTGCCTCATTGCTCACTCCACTATTCTGCACAATGCTCTTATCATCTTGCTGCTTTGTGTAGAAAGTATACCCATTTATATCATAACTTTGCCATGTTGCTACGACACGCAATGGACCATATGCCAACCGTCTCACAGTGTCACTTTTCGGGGCCTTCTTTTCGCATCGCTTTTGAAACCAAACACAAAATTCCATATTATGCAAAATGATGATATCTTCCTCGACCATACTAGGGTTTTTCTTCCGCAAATGTTTCTTATGTTTTTCTATGAACCATGAAACATCTTCCGCTGCTCGTAGAACTGTGAAATGAGCTAGATGAAGCAAATTTGGATCTGGAGTCTTCGAGCTCAAACCAAGACCCCCTTCCCCTTTCAATCTCCCCTCATGGTGTGATTGCGGAAGGCCAATGGGTGCAACTTCATCCATATAATCCACACAAAACTCCACGACCTCCTCAGTTACATAACCTTCAGCAATGCTCCCTTCAGGCTTCGACATATTCCTGACAAAACGTTTCAATATGCCCATGTACCTTTCTATAGGATACATGTACCGCAAAAAAACAGGTCCACATATCTTTACCTCTTCTACAAGATGAATTGTCAAATGTACCATAATATCAAAGAAGGAAAGAGGAAAGTACATCTCAAGTTGACACAATGTCAAAACCAATTCTCTCTGTAGTTTATCAAGAGCATCTATATCAAGTACCTTGGAATTTATTTCATGAAAGAAATAGCATAACTTGATGATAGTCTCTCTGACTTTAAGGTCCTTGAGCACCCCACGGAGGACGACAGGAAGGACCTGTGTTATTAGAATGTGGCAATCATGAGATTTCATACCCATCAATTTTAGATCTTCCTTTGACACAAGCCTTTTAATATTTGCTGAATAACCAGACGGGACTTTCACATCATGCAACCAATCACAAAGCTTAGTTTTCTCTTCTTTTGTCAGATTATAACACGCATCAGGGATGTAGTCACTCTCTTTGCCATCCTTTTCGATTCTATTTACTATGTGCAGGGATTTTTTGATGTTAAGATCCTGAAGATCACGACGTGCGTTAACTCCCTTATTCTTGCCTTGTAGGTTGAACAATGTACTGATCAAAGAATCACATACATTCCTCTCTATATGCATCGGATCAATGCAATGTCGGACAGTTAAGTCACACCAATAAGGTAATTCCCAAAATATGGATTTCTTCTTCCAATTGCCTAGCATTTTGGTTGCATCCTTACTTTTCCCAAATACAACATCAATATCCTTCACACTCTCGTATACAGAATGACCGGATCTACGATCAGGGGCTTTTCGATGCTCAGTAAACCCATCAAATGCGTTTGCATTCCGTCAGTAAGGGTGACCTCTACGTAAGTACCTGCGGTGCCCCATGTAGACCATCTTCTTACTGTTTTTCAAATAACGACTTGCATTATCATCTTCACAAATAGGACAAGCTTTGTATCCTTTATTGCGATACCCTGAAAGGTTACCAAGGGCCGGAAAGTCATTTATGGTACAAAAAACCATGGCCCTCATATTGAAATTCTCTTTCGTGTATCCATCCTGCATTTCCACCTGTGTTCCCATAATTTAATCAAATCCTCTACTAGTTGCTCCAGATAGACATCAATATCATTGCCTGGTTGTTTTGGGCCTGGGATCAGCAGGGACATCATCAGGTATTTTCGCTTCATACACAACCATGGGGGAAGGTTATAGATGCACAACAAAACTGGCCATGTGCTATGCTGAGTTTTCATGTTGCCAAACAGGTTCATACCATCGGTACTGAGGCCAAACCTGATATTTCTTAATTCTTTACCAAACATGTGATGCTTACAATCGATTTCTCTCCATTGTGAACCATCTGCAGGGTGCCTTAACTTCCCATCCTTCTTACGTTCCTCTACGTGCCAGCGCAAAAGTTTTGCATCCTTAGTATTTGCAAACATTCTCTTTAAATGGGGTATCACTGGAAAATACCAAAAAACCTTTACTGGAGTCCGTTTCTTGCCTCCACTTACATCTTTATCAAGGTGATCGCCATCCCTTGCCCTATATCGTGATGTGCGACATGTTGGACAGGACTTATAGTCCTCGTACTTTCCCCAATAGATGATGCAATCATTCCTGCAAGCATGTATCTTCTTATATTCCAACCCAAGAGGACACAAAACCTTCTTCGCTTCAGCTGTGCTTCTGGGCATCACGTTCCCTTCTGGAAGTATGTCTGCTAAAAGATTCAACAATGCTGTGAAACTCTTATCGGTCCACCCGCTACTCGCTTTCAGACGTAGAAGTTCAATGACCACAGCCAACTTATTATTTCCTGGCTTGCAACCTGGATACAATGGCTTCTCTCGGTCGTCCACTAGTATTTCTCGCAACCTCATTGCTTGAGACTAATTCATTTCACCAACGCCAATATCATGTACCATATCATCTAGATGATCAGTCGTTGCATCAGGCATATCCTCCTCATAATAACAATCGTTGCTCCCATTCATATGCTCATTAGTCTCAATATTATCATCAAACCCTTCGGCAGAATACTCACCGTGCTTTATCCAACATGTATACCCGGGTGTGAATCCACGCATTATTAAATGCCCGAGAATGTCACGTGAGTCAACAATTGGATAACTATTCAAGCAATCAATGCAAGGACATAAGATAGCCGTCATCATATTGTGGGATCGATGCTTTTCAGCTATTTTGATGAATTCTTGGACATGCTGTATATATTCCATATCAGAGCGATTCAGTCTATACATCCAATGATCTCGGATCATTTCTGTCTCTGAAATGCATATTGAAAAAATAAATATTAGCATTTCAGCAACATACGTAATCTACAATATAGTTAACAAAAAAATACACACTATGGAAAAAATTTCTATTGTCACCATAAATATTATAATAAAATACAACTACGCACATCCTAAAATATTTGTCCCTCTACGGTTTCCCTCCGCAATTTCCCTCTAGTTATTGGTACCGGGTCGCTCCCTCCACCCTAAACAATAATCCCCAATTTCCATTCAACGCTGTTGCGTCTCTTCTCCTTCCCCGGCCTTCCCCTCTCCAATCTCGCACAAACCCTGGCGACACGACGAGCGCTGGCTCGACCTGCCCGCGCGTGACCTCTGCCTCCTCGAACCACCATTCGTCCACCCCTTTGCCATCCTAGGCTGAGAGCCCGGCGCGGCCGACGGCGCCGACCCCCTACTACAACTTCACGATCGACTCCGTACCCTCATCCCCGCCCTCGCTGCAACGCCACCCTTCTCCCCCTCCTTGCAGCGCCGCCCTCCTCATCACTCCTCTCCTGTAGCGACGCTCTCCTCCTCACTCCTCTCCTGTAGCACGCCCTCCCCCTCACTCGTAACCTGATTCCTCTGCTTGGTCGCCGCCAAGCAACTTGGCTCAATGGATATCAGGTAAATGCTTATGAACCTTGTGTGGGAGGTTGTTTGGATCTTAGGTAAATGCTTATGAACTCTGCTATAAATCTAGACGAGTTTGTTTGGAGAAGTTTTTTCCCTGATTTTTTTAATAGTTTTGTGTGGGATGTGAGAACTGTGGGGCATATCATAGTTTTTTCCCTTAGGGGTGCTTGGATTTGGATTATTTCATTGCAATGTTTTAGGATCTAGTTTAAATTCGAATAGAAACCCATAACTCCTAAGGAATTACCACTCATCCAAAAAGGGCCTTGCTGGTTTTATGTGGGATATGGGAGGGGGAGGTAGATATAATTAACGACAATTCCTTTTTGTAGATATGGCTACATTTGTTCACTGGTAGGCTTAAGATATAGAGTTGGGCATGGTTGTGTGAAATATGAATCGCCCTACCCTACATAATGTGAAATTTGAAATCCTCATTTTCAAGAGAATTATTTGATCATTCTACATGCTCTTTCACGCAAATAATTTCAGAAAGTTGGTCTTATAATCCATTTGTTCTCATTGTCTATTTGGAAAGCTTTTTAAATCCCAAATGCTATCGCATATTTCTATTATCCTTGGTGCTATAATGCTTGTAATTTTCCCTTGATATAACATCTTATCAAACAATCACTCTATTTATTTGAAAAACTTAGGAACTGTCTATACATACAAAACACTTGTTTATTTTTGGAACATATAGTGATGTTCAGGTCCAGCAATTGGTAAGAAACCTGTTGGTCTTTCTGTTGACATATGTCTCCGGTGTTCTGATATTAGTTCAAGACAACTAAATGGGTGAGATGCATATGTAATATGTCATTTAAAGAAAAGTTCCAAGGTCTGCTCATAGATGGAAGTGGACTAAAAATTAGTGCAATCCTATTTATGCAGAAGTTGTACTACCATTGATAGAACACTTGTCCATTACATTAATGCTAGTTACAGTTTTGTCAAAATTGCAATGCCCTTACTACTCATTTAATTTGTGCACTTTAATTTTGAAATGTCAATTTCATAATTCTTTTAATTCTCCATATAAAGAAAACTTAATCAAGCATGTTTCTCTGTTCTTTTATGGAGGAGAGGTGGCGAATGAATATCACAATCTATAACAACACGCATCACTGTATCTGTGTGGTAGCATCAGTACTATTTTTTTAGTAGTATCTGTTTACAAAATAAAACAATATATTACATTACTAATTATCTCTGGTAGGCTTAAGGCATAGAGTTGAGCATGGTAGTTTGAAATATGAAATGCTCTACCCTACATAATGTGATATTTCACTGCAACCATGTACAATATCATGAGCTGGTGTTTCATCTATTAGAAGTTGTTATTTTGAGTTGGAAATCTTGATTTTTTGACATATGCAGATATGGGTTATTTATATATCCTTTAATGTCTTATTTTTTGTCCAACTTAGTTGAGAAGAGTAACTGCAGTATGGGATCCAAGCTGTGATTCCAAGTTCTTATACTAAAGAGAGCAAACTTAAGGAGATGACTAAGCTAAACGCACAACCAGATGGTCTAGATAAATGCCAAGTAGAGACAGTACAATTCTTCCAAATTATATTGAGATTGTTAATTTCAGGTCAGTGCCGTTAATTTGGTTTTTTGTAGATTGTATGTGTGCAGATTCAATTAACATGGGACCTTTGTTGCAGGTTCTAATGGAAAGAGAGAGTTCTGGATCATGTTTAATCATGCTTAGATTTCAAGGAATAGACAAGAGATTAGCCATTTTGTTTTATCACTATTTTGCTCCAAATATTTTTGTAAAAAGCATATATCTCACTGTCATATATCTAGGTGTGGGATGTAATTTCCTATTGAATTTGTTGCCATTGCCACCATAGCCACCTTGTTGGACTTGTATCGCAGCTTGACTTGTTCGGATTCTGTTGAAATTAAATCTGTGATTGTTTTCTTCTCAAACTTAGTATTAAATTTCAGATGATTTCGGGTCAAACGATTTGCAAACTAAAGGTTATTGCTCATATTGGTCATTAATTATTATTTATTAAACATGCTACAACAATCATATATCCCATGCATCTTGTATCTAATGAACTAATCCATTAATTGCATAAGACACTGGCAAAAGATAAGCAAGCAACAAATTAGCTAGAATATTACCTCTTGTAACCGGTGATCCTCTTCTTTCCATCTTCCAAGAATTAGAACAAAGGCCCTGATGGATGTGCAACTAACACTAAATTGTATATAACCACTGCTGTCACGAACACAGCGAACAGAACAGACCACGCTAGAACGATATCATGAGGACATATAAACGACGCTTCTTTAATATATGCGACGTTTCTTTACGAACACGGACTCCTAGCTAGTCCCTAATCCGTCTCGGATACGAAGTAGTAAATCGAGTCGGATTCAACAACTAACTGTCGCATATCACACCAGACGGTTGCAACCAACACTTCGTCTTATAAAACCTACACATAAAAGACACTTATTAGTAGAAAACCGTCTAAAATCATATGCGACGGTGATAACAATAGAACCGTATCAAATTCAACCATCATATAAGACGGTTAAAATTGAACCGCCACCTATCTGTCCTTCGGCCACCATTGAAGACGCTTTTAATTTAATCAGGTTGAAAGCGCCTCCAAATGTGCGTCTTATATTACTCATTCTGTACTAGTGGGGATACATGGGTTCCAAAATAAATTTCTTTCCATTGAAAGTAAAGGTGTACTGATTGGTCCTACCATGCTGTATGGCATCTATATCATATATCCACAGTCTACCCAATAAAAGTGAACAAGCATCCATTGGTACAACATCGCAAACAACAATATCATGATAAGAACCAATACAAATAGGTACTTGAACAATTTTTGTTACCTGAACCTTACTAGTAGAATTGAGCCATTCAATTTCGTACGGTTGTTGTAGTGGACTCATGGCCAAGCCAAGCTTCTCAATCATGTCCACACTAGCAAGATTGTTCCAACTTCCTCCATCAACAATGATGTGCACCGCTCTTTCATTAACAACAAACTTTGTTTGAAAGATGGTTGTAACACCCCAATTTTTGCTTTTTATGAAATTAAAATATTGTTTTGCTCTTTGGTGAATTTTTGGAATTTTCTGGAATTTATTTGGATTTATTTGAATTTATTCCATATTGAAATAATTAAAGAATTTAACTTTGCAAATAAAATTTTGTTGGAAATATTTTATTTGAGTCCAAAATGCCCCAAAGTATTTTCCAGAATTTTTCTGAGTCTTTTGCTATTTTTAATGAATTAAATGAATTACTGGGAATTATTTTAAATATTAAATCGCTGGAAAATCCAAACCGGGTTTGCACTGTTCATCCGACCGAGCCCGAGTCAGACTCGAGTTCGAGTCCGACCGAACCCGACCGAGCCCGTGGTTGAGCCGAACCCACTTACCGAACCCTACGCTGCGTGTGACCGTTGGATCAAGATCCAACGGCCACGATTGAGCCACGCCACCGACCCGAGCCCGACCGAGCCAAATACCACCCGAGTCCGACTAACCCAAACTCACGCACCGCTGGATCTCGATCCAACGCCTGCGTGCGTGAGCCACGAGCCCGGGCCCGAGTCCTCGCCGACTCGCCACGCAACGGAGCAGGTCTCAGTTTCCGTGCGTTTCACGGACGCCGAGGGCTCTATTTATTGCGCCGTCGCCGCCATCATGACCGCCACTTCATTGCACACCCGTAGCTCTAGACAACGTCGCCTGAGCCACCGCCGTTGAGCCGCAATCGCTCGCCGGAGTTGCCTCTTCCCTCCGCCGTGGTTCTTTGCCGATTGCCGCCATCTCCGTCGTTCTCCGCCGCCGTTGTGCCCAGATCCAGAACCAGGAGGCCACGACGCGTCCGGGCGTCCAACTCACCTCGCCGGAGGAGCCCCGCAATGCCGTGCCCTAGGTCGTCATCCCCAGCACCGGTCAGCTGCGCAGCCGCACGCCATCACCGTCCCCGCGAGCACCGCCAGCCGTCCGATCAACATCCGACGTCCCAGATCACGCCACGTCACCCGCCGGTGAGATCCCGTTCCAAATCCCAGATCCGATCTCAACCGTTGGATCTAGATCCAACGGTCCAGATCAAACGCGTTAACCCAAACGCGTGAGTCCAGATCTGATCTGGGCCGTTGATTTTCAAATCAACGGCCGAGATTGCGCCACGTGTAGGGAAGCCAGACCGCCGCGGTCAACGCACACGTGCGTGTGACGCTGACACCCGGGCCTGCGTGTCAGCGACGCGACCAAACCGCACCATGACGTCACGCTGACGTCATGGCGCTCAAGATGTCGGGCCGGGCCGTCTCAGCGGCGCCGACGCCAAGAATGACGTCACCGGCCGGATCCCACCTGCCGCCGACTGCGGTCGAGCCCCCCGACGTCAAAGAATGACGTCACCCGAGGGGGACCCACCTGTCAGTGACACGTGAAGCCGTGGACCGAGTCCACGGTAGACCCGAGCCGAGCGTGGACCGAGTCCATGGATCGGTGGCGTCCACCGACCAATCCAAAGGTCGACACGTGTCCAGGCTGACGCAATAATTAATTTCCGAAAAGAGAAAATGAATTATTAATTCGAAATAATGATTTCAGATTTTGTTTCAAACTTCAAACGCTTATAACTTTTGCGTTTCAACTCCGATTTGAGTGATTCAAATTTATAAATTTGTATAAAATTGAGATCTACCTAATTATGAATTTTATTTAATTTTTGGACTAAAGTTTTCCTCTGTAATATTATTTAATTGATTATTTAAACTTCAAAATGCTATAACTTTTGCATTTTAACTCCGAATTTGACGATTCCAGTTTCTAAAAATTCATAAAATTATGTTCTCTCTGTTTATGGACTTTATTTGGATGTTTGGATGTTTTTGTCTACTGTTTTATTCATTGGTTGCTATTTGCACGCTTTACGAGTAGACGTTGAAGTGCCGGAAGGATTCGAGGGAGAAGTATTGACCCAGGATCCAACTCAACACCAGGAACAAGTACTTTTTGAAGGCAAGTTGTGCTTTGACCATGTTGATCCTATTTTTGAAACCTATTTTGATTTAACCTATTGCATGCTAGTTCAGTTGGAAAATACTTTATTTAAATATGGGGGATTAGATAAATACCAATTTGCTGTATGACACCTTGATTAATTAAATATGTGCCATGACCCTTGTCACCCTAGATGTGGATTACTAGTTGGACATTATTAAATTGCCAACATGGGTTTTACACCGTTGTAGTATACTGCTTAGACCTGCTACGTGCTCATGACATGATTTTGGACAATCAAATGTTAATATTGACTTAATGATATATTAAACCTGTTTTGGAAAGGTATCATGTGATGTTGATGGCACGTGGTGCATGGTAATCAACTGGGGTTTGATAAATAGTTTTCGACCGGGGCATGTGGCAAGAATAATCAGGTGGGCCAGTTGTGGCATTGGGAATGTTGGTTTGGTTCTTCGGGTAGTCTTGCCCTGGTCACTGTAACACCCCAAATTTTTTTTCTTTTCTTAAATCCATGTGTGATTTGGTACTTTGGTGAATTTTTGGAATTTTCTCGAATTTATTTGGATTTATTTGGACTTTATTGGAATTTATTCCATTTTGAAATAATTAAAGAATTTAATTTTGCAAATAAAAATGTGTTGAAAATATTTTATTTGAGTCCAAAATGTTCCAAAATATTTTCCAGAATTTTTCTGGAATTTTTCTGAGTCTTTTGCTATTTTTAATGATTTAATTGAATTTCTTGGAATTTAATTGGATTAATTAAATCGAGTTGGTTTCACTGTTCATCCGACCGAGCCCGAGTCAGACTCGAGTTCGAGTCCGACCCGAGCCCGACCGCGCCCGTGGTCAAGCCGAACCCGCTCGCTGGAACCCTAACCGCGCGACCGTTGGATCTTGATCCAACGGCCACGATTGAGCCACGTCACCGAGCCCGAGCCCGACCGAGCCAGCCAGCTCGCCCGAGTCCGACCCGAACCCAAACTCGCGCACCGTTGGATCTCGATCCAACGGCCGCGGCGCTGCCACGCCACCCTACCTGTCGCCGCCGGACTCGCGCCGCAACGGAGCAGTCTCGGTTTCCGTGGCGTTTACCTGACGCCGAGGGCTCTATTTATTGTGTCGCCGCCGCCATGACCGCCACTTCATTGCGCTACCAGAGCCCTAGACAACGCCGCCGAGCCACCGCTGCCTAGCCGCAATCGCCGGTTGCCGTGAGCGTTCGCCAGTAGTTTTTCGCCGACAGCCGCCGCCTCCGCTGCCCCTCCGTTGAGGTCAGATCCGAACCGGAGGTCAAGCCGCGTCGGAAGGACCTCTCACCTCGCCGAGCACGCCCAAGCGCCATGCCGTGGTCGCCGTCCCTAATCCCGGCGAGCCAGCGCCGAAGCTATCGCCGACTTCGAGCTCGCTTCCGCCGTCCGATTCCGATCCAACGCCCCAGATTGGCGCCACGCCATCTCACGGTGAGATTCCGCCCAAAATCCCAGATCCAATCTCGACCGCTTGATCTAGATCCAACGGTCCAGATCAAACGCGTTAACCCAAACGCGTGAGAGCCGGATCTAATCTGGCCGTTGATTTTCAAATCAACGGCCGAGATTGGCGCCACGCGCCTGGAAGGCTGACCGCCGCGGTCGGGCCGTCCGCCCACGCTGCAGTGTGACGCCGACACGCTGGGCTCCGCATGTCACGCCACCACCGCACCATGACGCCACATCGACGCCATGGCGGCTCAAGATGTCACGGGCCGTCCCAGCGAAAGCGCCGACGCCAAGAATGACGCCACGCCGGTCCCACTCGCCGTGGCTGGTCGAGCCCCGCCGACGCCGATGACGTCACCCGAGGGGGACCCACCTGTCAGTGACACAAGGAGCCGTGGACCGAGTGCACGGTAGACCCGAGCCAAGCGTGGACCAAGTCCATGGACCGGCTGACGTCAGCCAACCAATCAGCGGTTGCCACGTGTCCAGGCTGACGCAATAATTAATTTCCGAAAAAGAAAATGATTTATTAATTCGAAATAATGATTTCAGATTTTGTTTCAAACTTCAAACACTTATAACTTTTGCGTTTCAACTCCGATTTGAGTGATTCAAATTTCTAAATTTGTATAAAATTGAGATCTACCTAAATATAAATTTTATTTAAATTTTTGGACTAAAGTTTTTCTCTGTAAAATTATTTAATTGATTATTTAAACTTTAAATAATCATAACTTTTGCGTTTTAACTCCAAATTTGACGATTCCAGTTTCTAAAAATTTATAAAATTATGTTCTCTCTGTTTATGGATTTTAGTTGGATGTTTGGACACTTTTTGCCTATTGTTTATTCGTGTTTTGCTATTTGCACGCTTTACGAGTAGACGTTGAAGTGCCGGAAGGATTTGAAGGAGAAGTATTGACTCAGGATCCAACTCAAGACCAAGAACAAGTACTTTTTGAAGGCAAGTTGTGCTTTGACCATGTTGATCCTATTTCGAAATCTATTTTGATTTAACCTATTGCATGCTAGTTCAATTAGAAAATACTTTATTTAAATTTGGGGAATTAGATAAATACCCATTTGCTGTATGACACCTTGATTACTTAAGTATGTGCCATGACCCCTTGTCACCCTAGTTGTGGTTTACTAGTTGGACATTATTAACTTGCCAACATGGGTTTTAGACCGTTGTAGTAAACTGCTTAGACCTGCTACATGCTCATGACATGATTTTGGACAAACAAATGTTAATATTGACTTAATGATATATTGAACCTGTTTTGGAAAGGTATCATGTGATGTTGATGGCACGTGGTGCATGGTAATCAACTTGGGTTTGATAAATAGTTTTTCGACCGGGGCATGTGGCAAGAATAATCAGGTGGGCCAGTTGTGGCATTGGGGATGATGATTTGGTTCTTCGGGTAGTCTTGCCCTGGTCACCCTAAGGACTTAACCTTGCAAGCCTTTGAATTGGGTCTAACGTGCAACCACATGTCTGTAATGGGACGGACCTAGTTGACTAAGTTGCTAATAACGTACCTGTGGGACCTCAGGAGGTCAACTACACCCTTTGTGTAAGTTGTACGGGGGAGCGTACCGGGGCTAAGGCCAGGTACCCATCTAACGGTTGATTGGCCTAAACTTCGCCTTAGCTAAGGGAAGGGTTAGTGTGCAATAACCGGGGAGGACCACTTGTATTGTTAGAAGTTTCCGAAAGACTTTGTTACGGGAACTCGCCTTTGTGGTGTTTGACTGTATCTTGTGGGTAAAGTGCATAACCTCTGCAGAGTGTAGAATCTATTCGAATAGCCGTGTCCGCGGTATTGGACATCGCTCGGGAATTACAGTCAAGGGTTAGATTTTCTCAAAAATAACTTGGATCTGAAAGGTTGGGTTGGATTAATAATGATGTTGATGGAAATGTGGATTAGGATGGGAAAGATGTTTATTAAACTCCTTGAAAAGTTAATTATGCTATACTTGTTTCTACTGCTTTTGAATCTACTTATGATACTTGTTAAATGCTGTTTACTGCAAAAATACCTTGAGCCACTCCTTTGTATTAAGCCATGCATGTAGTATATTAGCTGCATTCTGTGCATGACTTGCTGAGTACCAAGTACTCACCCTTGCCACATTACAACACCAGTTGAAGAGGAGACGACACCAGCTTTGGAGGAGGAGCTCCAAGAGGAACCGTCTACTTAGGGAAGCGAGCCCGGTCGGTTGCTCGTGGTATCTTTGGATAGCACCACGAAGTTATTTGATTTTTCGCTGCTACTATTTCTCTCTTAATAAGTTTTACTCCTGAGGCGTGCATTTGTAACTTGACCATAAGGTCGAGTAACCAGTATGACTATTTAAATAAAGTACTTTATTAGTATCGAGTGGTATGATTGTGATATTTACCGATGTTAAGACTGTGTGCACTAGCGTGTTCCTGGACTAGTGCTGAATACACAGAGGGTCCGGATTTGCAAATTCGGGGTCCCGACAGAGGTGGTATCAGAGCCATACTGACCGTAGGCTCAACCCTAAGCTAGAATGGTCGTATTGAGGATAAAATCTATTTTCTAAAGCTAAAAATTTGTTAAGATAAGAAATGACATCTCGACTTACCCCCTTCTCTCTTTCCTTGTCTCTTGCTGAATATTCCCTTACCTGGTCACGATATAAAATTTCGAGTTCTTACGTGAGCACTCTTGTGACAGATGGAGGGAGAGTTCAACTACGTCGATCTGGAGGTTGGTCACGCCGCGGAACTTTGGCATATGCTTCAGACTCGGAAGATTTTGAGAAGCCGCAATACCAAGTGGAAGTGATCAGACAAGCAGGATTGATCAAGGCTTGTGACGTGAAGATTGAGGTACCTGCTAGGAAGAAGGGCCCAGGCAATCGCCCGATACAATGCCTTTGCCAGAGGTCTACAATGCAGATGGGTATCCAAGAAGTATCACGACGAGCAATGCGGCACATTACCCGTATTCACGCCAGAGAGTTGGAGAGCACGGTGTTCCGTTATCACCGCGAGCAATAACCTTCTTGACCAAGGCGATTCAGATGAGGATGCCATGGTTACACGATTGGCACGACTTGTTGTCGCCAGGAGGATGTACTCGATGATACAAGCAAGGAGCTACGAAGTCCCGCAAGGAGATCACGACAGAGAAGAACAGATGGCGGGAAGCTCAAGAGTATGTGTCACACCTTTGCGAAGGATTGACGAGTTGGAGATGGCTTTATACGGACGGAACCAGAGCCAAGATTTGAGCTACACGAGCCAGATCCGGAGGAGTCAGATCTCGATGAGGACACTGCTTCTTCGACTACCACAGATGACACAGTTGCTGGACATGGCAATCGTTTCGCGCCTATGCCGCAGCATCCGTACCCAGGCCGTGGAGGTTTTCTCGATGAGTGAGCATAGGTTCTATAGTGAGACTCCTTCGCCGAGTCGCGTCATAGAATAAAGAGTCACCTTTAGGCGTAAGACTCCAGTGTTAGTTCAATTTGGATTTTCATTGTTTGCTAAGTGTGCAGTATGTGTTGCAAGGCCCTTAGGCATTGTAAGCAACCATACCATGTTATTAATATCAATAATAAAGTTGGACCTTAAAGTTACACCTTTCACCCTGCATAAGTTCCATATTACTTGTCTATTCTTGATTCCCCCTCATCTCTAAGACTTAGAGCAAATCGACAGATGGTGAACACCCGCGGAAACTTTGGAAGCAATGGAAGTGGTTCTCGCCCAGCAGAAAACCCCAATGATGGAGCACCAGCACCGCCAGTTGATATGCAGAATTTTGGAGCATTTCTTGTCGCTCGACTCGATTGATGCATGCTATGATGCAACAAATGCAACAAATCCTTTGCTCGAGGCCACAGCTAATCAAGTCAATCGGGGACAACGCCGGAATACAAGACTGTCGAGTTCATGAGGACTCACCCACCCACTTTCTCGGGAATGCCAATCCATTGGAGGCCGATGATTGGTTAAGGTCAATTGAGAGGAAGCTACACATAGCTCAATGCATAGGAAATGAGAAGGTACTCTACGCTTCTCATCGGTTGGAAGGAAACAGAATGGTGGGAGAACCTGCGCCACGCAAGTGAACCCTCGTGACATCACTTGGGAAGAGTTCACACCGCATTCCGTCAAGATCACGTGCCTGAAGGAATCATGGATCTTAAGAAGGAGGAGTTGAGAGCATCAAGCAAGGTAATCAGCCAGTGGTCGACTACCTGAACAAGTTCACACGGCTTGCTCGCTTCGCACTGAGGATGTAGCGACAGATAAAGCCGCAGGCAGTCTCGTTTCATGAAGGGACTTAACTCGGGATTGCAGGTGGGATTGATCACCCACACCTTTCCGATTTCCAAGAATTGGTGAATAAGGCGCTTATTCTTGAGGACAAGCGCAAGGAACTGGATGAAAACAGAAGCGCAGAATGCAACAAAGAGGATCACGCCAGGAACGCCATATGGCGTCGAGAGTTGCACCAAATCAATTTTTCAGATTCCAGCCACGTATGCTACAAGGACACCGTCACCGGCACCAAGACCGTCAATCGTAACTACGGACCCATAGAAACGCCGCCTGCTGCAATCGAAGAAACAGTGAGACGCTGCTACAACTGCAACGAGCCAGGACATTTTGCCAACAGTTGTCCAAAGAAGACAGCAGGAGTGACCCCCGTTCGCTTAAACTTGGGAACCACCCCAGCTAGGACGCCAGCACCAGGAACCACATCCCAGACCGTGGTGAGAGGCCGAGTCAACCATGTCACCGCAGATGCACTGCAGAATGCTACGGACGTCGTACTGGGTAAGTTACTTGTTAACTCAGTACCTGCAACAGTTTTGTTTGACTCTGGAGCTTCGCATTCGTTTGTTTCGCAAGGCTTTGCTGCTAGAAACGATTTGGGGATTGCAAGACTTAAGTGCATGCTTTTAGTTCAAACCCCTGGTTCCGAACTCCGAACGAAAGTAGGATGTTCCGGGGTGAGAATACTAATAGATGGAATAGAGTTCCTAGCTAACCTTATAATTTTGGAGACCCAGACCTTAGACGTTATTTTGGGAATGGACTGGTTATCCAAGCACAAGGCCGTATTGGATTGTGGACGAAGGACTATCTCAGTTGAGAGCCCGTGTGGAAAGAAAGTGGAATTTCAAGCTACTGCCGTTAGAGAAGGGGACAGCTTGATGGTTAACAGCACCAAGGCAATCAGCATAGAGGATGTCTCATTAGTGAATGAGTACCAGATGTTTTTCCCGAAGATCTACAGTATGCCGCGCAGACAGGGACATAGAGTTTGTGATAGAGCTTGTACTGCACAGTACGTACCGATAGCAAAGAGACCCTATCGGATGTCCACCGAGGAGTTGGTAGAGATGAAGAAACAATTTGGAAGAGTTAATGGAGAAAGGATTTATCGCATCGAGTTCGTCGCCGTGGGGAGCACCAGTTTTGTTTGTCAAGAAGAAGGATGGGAGTTTCAGGATGTGCATCGACTACCGTGCACTCAATGAAGTCACCGTGAAGAATAAGTATCCGCTACCCAGGATTGATGATTTGTTCGATCAGCTGAGAGGAGCCGGAGTTTTCTCCAAGATTGATCTGAGATCGGGATACCATCAGTTGAAGATCCGATCGGAAGATATCCCGAAGACTGCATTCTCGTCAAGATATGGACATTACGAGTTTACAGTTATGTCTTTTGGACTGACGAATGTGCCAGCATATTTCATGAATATGATGAATAAGGTGTTCATGGAATATTTGGACAAGTTTGTTGTCGTGTTCATAGATGATATCCTAATCTACTCCAAGATAGAGGATGAACATGCCGAACACTTGAGGCGAGTTTTGGAAAAGCTGAGGGAACAGCAACTTTTCGCCAAGTTCAGTAAGTGTGATTTTTGGAAGGACAAGGTGGAGTTTCTTGGACATGTAATGACCGCAGAAGGAGTCGCCGTTGATCCAAGCAAAGTAGAAGCTGTGTTACATTGGGAGCAACCGAAGACCGTGACCCAGATCCGGAGTTTCCTTGGAATGGGCGGTACTACGCCCGTTTCATTGAAGGCTTTTCGACAATTGCGAAACCTCTTACGCAATTGCTGAAAAAGGAGAAGAAGTTTGCATGGACGTCAGAATGTGAGAAAGGATTTCAGGTGCTGAAAAAGCGATTGACATCAGCACCGGTGTTAGTTCTACTGGATGTTGCTCAAAGCTTTGATATTTATTGTGACGCATCGCGCCAAGGACTTGGATGTGTGCTGATGCAGAATGGAAAGGTAAATCGCCGCTATGCATCAAGGCGATTGAGGCCGCATGAGGAGAATTATCCGACGCATGACCTAGAGTTAGCTGCCGTAGTGCATGCCTTGAAGATATGGCGTCACTATCTGATCGGGAACAGATGTGAAGTATATACGGATCATAAGAGCCTTAAATACATATTCACCCAGTCGGATCTGAACATGAGGCAGAGGAGATGGTTAGAGTTGATCAAGGACTACAATGTTGGAATCCATTACCATCCGGGAAGGCCAGCGTAGTTGCCGATGCCTTGAGTCGGAAAAAGCCATACCGTGAGTATGTTGCTAGCCACAAGTCGAGGGTGAGTTATGTGAGGATTTTCAGAGAATGAAGATTGAGGTGGTACCTAGCGGATCCTTGGCGCATTGGAAGTAAAGCCTACCCTAGAGGATCAGATCCGGAAGGATGAAGGATGATGACAAGATCCGCAGGATTAAGTCCATCAAGGAGGAAGGCAAGGCGTAGGACTTCAAGTTGGATGAGCAAGGCACGTTATGGATGAAGGATCGCATTTGTGTGCCCAACAAGAAGGAATTGAGGCGATCGATTTTGGAAGAAGCCCATGACTCCAAGTACTCAATTCATCACTGGAAGCGCCAAAATGTATCGAGATTTGAAGGAAAGATTCGTGGCCAAGCATGAAGCGTGAAGTTGCCGAGCATGTTGCATTGTGCGATGTATGCCGGAGAGTCAAGGCAATGCATCGAGACCAGCGGGATTACTACAATTTCTTTGAAAATACCTGAGTGGAAGTGGGAGGAAATCGGAATGGATTTCATTACCGGTTTGCCTAAGACTCAAGGAGGTTATGACTCCATATGGGTTATAGTGGATCATTTGACCAAAGTAGCCCATTTTATCCCCGTGAAGGCCACCTACTCGGGAGATAAGTTAGCAGAGTTGTACATGATCAGGATCGTCTGTTTGCACGGAGTACCAAGGAGGATTGTATCGGACGGTACCCAATTTACCTCAAGGTTACGGAATAAGTTGCACGAAGCCATGGGAACCCGTTTAAACTTCAAGATCTGACCTATCATCCACACGGATGGACAGGCCGAAAGAGTCAACCAGATTCTCGAGGATATGTTAAGAGCATGTGCATTGGCTTATGCTACCTCTTGGGATAAGAGTTTGCCGTATGCCGAGTTCGATTACAATAATAGTTACCAAGCTAGTTTACGATGTCACCTTTTGAGGCCTTTGTATGGTCGACCCTGTCGACGCCATTGAATTGGAATGAGACCGGCGGCGCCGTGTCTTGAGCCTGATATTCTTCAAGAGGTGAAGAGCAGATTGCCATGATTAGGGAAAGGTTGAAGATCGCCCAATCACGGCAGAAGAGTTATCTTGACAATCGTCGCGGGATTTGAGTTTTGAACTAAGACTTTGTATACCTCGAGTTACGCCTCTCGGGAGTTAAGAGGTTCCATGCCAAAGGGAAACTCGCACCCGTTATGTTGGACCATTTAAGATTTTGAGTCGCAGAGGCGGTTGCTTATCACCGGAGTTGCCACAATCGTTAGCGAGTACATGACGTATTCCATCTGTCCCAGTTGAAGAAGTGTCTCCGAGTACGAGGAACAGACACCGCTTAGAGTCAATTGAGTTGCAAGAAGATTTGACTTACAAGGAGCATCCCGTAAGATTTTGGACACTATGGATCGAGAGACCGTAAATAAGTCAACCCGTTTCAGTAGAGTTCAATGGAGCAACCACACGAGAGTGAAGCAACTTGGGAACGCGAAGAGGATTTGAGGAAAGAGTTTAGAACCTATTCCTTTAGTAAGCCCCTGAATCTCGGGACGAGATTACATTAAGAGGAGGTTTGTAACACCCCAAATTTTTTTTTCTTTTCTTAAATCCATGTGTGATTTGGTACTTTGGTGAATTTTTGGAATTTTCTGGAATTTATTTGGATTTATTTGGAATTTATTGGAATTTATTCCATTTTGAAATAATTAAAGAATTTAATTTTGCAAATAAAAATTTGTTGAAAATATTTTATTTGAGTCCAAAATGTTCCAAAATATTTTCCAGAATTTTTAGAATTTTTCGAGTCTTTTGCTATTTTTAATGATTTAATTGAATTTCGGGAATTTAATTGGATTAATTAAATCGAGTTGGTTTCACTTGTTCATCCGATCAGCCCGAGTCGACTCGAGTTCGAGTCCGACTCGAGCCCGACGCGCTCGTGGTCAGCCGAACCCGCTCATTGGAACCCTAACAGCGTGACCGTTGGATCTTGATCCAACGGCCACGATTGAGCCACGCCACCGAGCCCGAGCCCGACCAGCCGGCTACCGCCGAGTCCGACCGGACCCAAACTCGCTGCGACCGTTGGATCTCGATCCAACGGGCGGTGCCGTACACGTCACCCTACTCGTGTCGCCGCCAGGACTCATGCCGCAACGGGCGAGGTGTCTCGGTTTCGTGGCGTTTCACTGACGCCGAGGGCTCTATTTATTGCGCGCCGTCGCCGCCGTCGTGACCGCCACTTCATTGCGGCGCTGTAGCCCTGAACAACGTCGCCGAGCCACCGCCGTCTAGCCGCAATCGCTCGCCCGAGATTGCCGTAGCGTTCAGCCGTAGTTTTTCGCCGATTCTGCCGTCTCGTCGTCCTCCGCCCGTTGAGGTCGATCCGGCAGGAGGTCAAGCGCGTCGGAAGGACCTCTCACCTCGCCGAGCACACCCGGCGTCGTTGCCGTGGTCGCCGTCCCCAATCCCGCCGAGCCGCCGCGCCAAGCCATCGCCGACCGAGCTCGCTCGCCCGTCCGATTCCGATCCAACGCCCCAGATTGCGCCACGTCATCTCACGGTGAGATTCCGCCCAAAATCCTAGATCCAATCTCGACCATTCGATCTAGATCCAACGGTCAGATCAAACGCGTTAACCCAAACGCTGCGTGAGAGCCCGATCGACCGGGCCGCTGATTTTCAAATCAACGCGAGATTGCACCACGCTGGCCTGGAAGGCCGACCGCCGCGTTGGCGCCCACGCTGGCGCATGTGACGCCGACACGCTGCGGCCCGCATGTCGGCCCGCCCACCACCGCACCATGACGTCACAATGACGTCATGGCGCTCAAGCATGTCGGCCGCCGTCCCAATGCCGGCGCCGACGCCAAGAATGACGCCACAGGTCCCACCTGTCGGCTGTGGTGAGCCCGCCGACGTCGGCGATGGCGTCACCCGAGGGGACCCACACCGCCGATGACACAAGGAGCCGTGGGACCGAGTCCACTGCGGAGCGAAAACCAGCGTGGACCAAGTCCATGGACCGGCTGACGTCAGCCAACCAATCAGCGGTTGCCACGTGTCCAGGCTGACGCAATAATTAATTTCCGAAAAAGAAAATGATTTATTAATTCGAAATAATGATTTCAGATTTTGTTTCAAACTTCAAACGCTTATAACTTTTGCGTTTCAACTCCGATTTGAGTGATTCAAATTTCTAAATTTGTATAAAATTGAGATCTACCTAAATATAAATTTTATTTAAATTTTTGGAATAAATTTTTTCTCTGTAAAATTATTTAATTGATTATTTAAACTTTAAATAATCATAACTTTTGCGTTTTAACTCCAAATTTGACGATTCCAGTTTCTAAAAATTCATAAAATTATGTTATCTCTGTTTATAGATTTTACTTGGATGTTTGGACACTTTTTGCCTATTGTTTATTCGTGTTTTGCTATTTGCACGCTTTACGAGTAGACGTTGAAGTGCCGGAAGGATTTGAAGGAGAAGTATTGACTCAGGATCCAACTCAAGACCAAGAACAAGTACTTTTTGAAGGCAAGTTGTGCTTTGACCATGTTGATCCTATTTCGAAATCTATTTTGATTTAACCTATTGCATGCTAGTTCAATTAGAAAATACTTTATTTAAATTTGGGGAATTAGATAAATACCTATTTCTTTGTATGACACCTTGATTACTTAAAATCGTGCCATGACCCTTGTCACCCTAGTTGTGGTTTACTAGTTGGACATTATTAACTTGCCAACATGGGTTTTAGACCGTTGTAGTAATCGCTTAGACACTTTACGTGCTCATGACATGATTTTGGACAAACAAATGTTAATATTGACTTAATGATATATTGAACCTGTTTTGGAAAGGTATCATGCGATGTTGATGGCACGTGGTGCATGGTAATCAAGCGGGGGTTTGATAAATAGTTTTTCGACAGGGGCATGTCGCAAGAATAATCAGTGGGCGATTGTGGCATTGGGGATGATGATTTGGTTCTTGGGTAGTCTTGCCCTGGTCACCCTAAGGACTTAACCTTGCAAGCCTTTGAACCGGGTCTAACGTGTAACCACATGTCTGTAATGGGACGGACCTAGTTGACTAAGTTGCTAATAACGCACTGTGGGACCTCGGGAGGTCAACTACACCCTTTGTGTAAGTTGTATGCGAGGGGCGTGCAGTGAGGCCAGGTACCCATCTAACGGTTGATTGGTCTAAACTTCACCTTAGCTAAGGGAAGGGTTAGTGTGCAATAACCGGGGAGGACCACTTGTATTGTTAGAAGTTTCGAAAGTCTTTGTTACGAACTTCGCCTTTGTGGTGTTTGATTTGTATCTTGTGGGTAAAGTGCATAACCTCTGTGAGTGTAGAATCTATTCGAATAGCCGTGTCCGCGTATTGGACATCGCTCGGGAATTACATCAAGGGTTAGATTTTCTCTAAAATAACTTGGATCTGAAAGGTTGGGTTGGATTAATAATGATGTTGATGGAAATGTGGATTAGGATGGGAAAGATGTTTATTAAACTCCTTGAAAAGTTAATTATGCTATACTTGTTTCTACTTCGGAATCTACTTATGATACTTGTTAAATGTTGTTTCTTTGCCAAAAATACCTTGAGCCACTCCTTTGTATTAAGCCATGCATGTAGTATATTAGCTGCATTCTGTGCATGACTTGCTGAGTACCAAGTACTCACCCTTGCCACATTACAACACCAGTTGAAGAGGAGACGACACCAGCTTTGGAGGAGGAGCTCCAAGAGGAACCGTCTACTTAGGGAAGCGAGCCCAGTCAGGTTGCGTGGTATCTTTGGATGGCGCCACGAAGTTATTTGATTTTCTGCTGCTACTATTTCTCTCTTAATAAGTTTCGCCCTGCGAGGCGTGCATTTGTAACTTGACCATAAGGTCGAGTAACGAGTTTGACTATTTAAATAAAGTACTTTATTAGTATCGAGTGGTATGATTGTGATATTTACCGATGTTAAGACTGTGTGCACTAGCGTGTTCCTGGACTAGTGCTGAATACACAGAGGGTCCGGATTTGCGAATTCGGGGTCCCGACAGTCACCCTAAGGACTTAACCTTGCAAGCCTTTGAACTGAGTCAAGCGTGCAACCACATGTTTGTAATGGGACGGACCTAGTTGACTAAGTTGCTAATAACGTACCTGTGGGACCTCAGGAGGTCAACTACACCCTTTGTGTAAGTTGTACGGGGGAGCGTACCGGGGCTGAAGACAGGTACCCATCTAACGGTTGATGTCGGGACCCCGAATTTGCAAATCCGGACCCTCTGTGTATTCAGCACTAGTCCAGGAACACGCTAGTGCACACAGTCTTAACATCGGTAAATATCACAATCATACCACTCGATACTAATAAAGTACTTTATTTAAATAGTCAAACTCGTTACTCGACCTTATGGTCAAGTTACAAATGCATGATTTCGCAGGGCTAAACTTATTAAGAGAGAAATAGTAGCAATGAAAATCAAATAACCGTGGCGCCATCCAAGATACCACCGCAACACTGACCGGCTCGCTTCCCTAAGTAGACGGTTCCTCTCTTGAGCTCCTCCTCCAAAGCCGTGTAGTCTCCTCTTCAACTGTGTTGTATTGTGGCAATGGTGAGTACTTGGTACTCAGCAAGTCATGCACGCGAATGCGACTAATATACTATATGCATGGCTTGGTACAAAGGAGTGGCTCAAGGTATTTTTGCAAAGAAAAACAGCATTTAACAAGTATCATAAGTAGATTCGAAAGCAAAGAGAAACAAGTATAGCATAATTAACTTTTCAAGGAGTTTAATAAACATCTTTCCCATCCTAATCCACATTTCCATCAACATCATTATTAATCCAACCCAACCTTTCGATCCAAGTTATTTTTGAGAAAATCTAACCCTTGACTGTAATTCGAGCGATGTCCAATACCGCGGACACGGCTATTCGAATAGATTCTACACTGCAGAGGTTATGCACTTTACCCACAAGATACAATCAAACACCACAAAGGCGAAGTTCCCGTAACAAAGTCTTCTGAAACTTCTAACAATACAAGTGAGCCTCCCGGTTATTGCACACTAACCCTTCCCTTAGCTAAGGCGAAGTTTAGGCCAATCAACCGTTAGATGGGTACTGGCCTCACCGAGACGCCTCCCCGCACAACTTACACAAAGGGTGTAGTTGACCTCCGAGGTCCACAGTGCGTTATTAGCAACTTAGTCAACTAGGTCCGTCCCATTACGAACATGTGGTTGCACGTTAGACCCAGTTCAAAGGCTTGCAAGGTGAAGTCTTTAGGGTGACCAGGGCAAGACTACCCAAGAACCAAATCAACATCCCCAAGCCACAACCGGCCCACTGATCATTCTTGCCACATGCCCTGGCCGAAAACTATTTATCAAACCCCAGTTGATTACCATGCACCACGTGCCATCAATATCACATGATACCTTTCCAAAACAGGTTCAATATATCATTAAGTCAATATTAACATTTGTTTGTCCAAAATCATGTCATGAGCACGTGAAAGGTGTCTAAGCAAAGATACTACAACGGTCTAAAACCCTTGTTGGCAAGTTAATAATGTCCAACTAGTAAACCACAACTAGGGTGACAAGGGTCATGGCACATATTTAAATAATCAAGGTGTCATACAGCAAATTGGTATTTATCTAACTCCCCAAATTTAAATAAAGTATTTTCTAATTGAGCTAGCATGCAATAGGTTAAATCAAAATAGATTTCGAAATAGGATCAACATGGTCAAAGCACAACTTGCCTTCAAAAAGTACTTGCTCTTGGTCTTGAGTTGGATCCTGAGTCAATACTTCTCCTTCAAATCCTTCCGGCACTTCAACGTCTACTCGTAAAGCGTGTAAATAGCAAATACACGAATAAACAATAGGCAAAAAGTATCCAATCATCCAAATAAAATCCATAAACAGGGAGAACATAATTTTATGAATTTTTAGAAACTGGAATCGTCAAATTTGGAGTTAAAACGCAAAAGTTATGATTATTTAAAGTTTAAATAATCAATTAAATAATTTTACAGAGAAAAACTTTAGTCCAAAAATTAAATAAAATTTACATTTAGGTAGATCTGAATTTTATACAAATTTAGAAATTTGAATCACTCAAATCGGAGTTGAACTCGCCTTTGTGGTGTTTGACTGTATCTTGTGGGTAAAGTGCATAACCTCTGCAGAGTGTAGAATCTATTCGAATAGCCGTGTCCGCGGTATTGGACATCGCTCGTGAATTACAGTCAAGGGTTAGATTTTCTCAAAAGAATAACTTGGACTTGAAAGGTTGGGTTTGGTTTACGAATGACGTTAATGGAAATATGGATTAGGATGGGAAAGATGTTTACTAAACTCTTTGAAAAGTTATCTATGCTTTACTTGTTACTACTGCTTTCGAATCTACTTATGATACTTGTTAAATGCATTCTTGCAAAAATACCTTGAGCCACTCCTTTGTATTAAGCCATGCATGTAGTATATTAGCTGCATTCTGTGCATGACTTGCTGAGTACCAAGTACTCACCCTTGCCACAATACAACACCAGTTGAAGAGGAGACTACACCAGCTTTGGAGGAGGAGCTCCAAGAGGAACCGTCTACTTAGGGAGCGAGCCCAGTTAGTTGCCTGTGGTATACTGGATGGCGCCACGAAGTTATCTTATTTTCCGCTGCTATTATTTCTCTCTTATTAAGTCTCGCCCTACGTGGCGTATATTTGTAAATTGACCATAAGGTCGAGTAACCAGTTTGACTATCTAATTAAAGTACCTTATAGTATCGAGTGGTATGATTGTGATATTTACCGATGTTAAGACTGTGTGCACTAGCGCGTTCCTGGACTAGTGCTGAATACACAGAGGGTCCGGATTTGCAAATTCGGGTCCAGACAGAGGTGGTATCAGAGCCATACTGACCGTAGGCTCAACCCTAGCTAGGATGGTCGTAGAGAGGTTAAAACCTATTTTCTAAATGTTAAAAGTTTGTCAAGACAAGAAATGACATCTCGACTTATCCCATTCTCTCTTTTCTTGTCTCTTGCTGAATTTTTCCTTACCTTGTCACGATTTAAAAATTTCGAGTTCTTACCTGAGCACTCTTGTGACAGATGGAGGGAGAGTTCAACTACGTCGATTTGGAGGTTGGTCACGCCGCGGAACTTTGGCGTATGCTACAGACTCTCGGAGATTTTGAGAAGCCGCAATACCAAGTGGAAGTGATCTTGTCTGGAAGTGATCAGACAAGTAGGATTGTGTAACACCCCAAAATTTTACTTGTCCTAAATTCATGTGTGATTTGGCACTTTGGTGAATTTTTGGAATTTTCTGGAATTTATTTGGATTTAATTGGAATTTATTTGAATTTATTCCATTTTGAAATAATTAAAGAATTTAATTTTGCAAATAAAATTTTGTTGGAAATATTTTATTTGAGTCCAAAATGATCCAAAGTATTTTCCAGAATTTTTCTGGGATTTTTCTGAGTCATTTGCTATTTTTAATGAATTAAATAAATTACTAGGAATTATTTTAAATATTAAATCGCTGGAAAATCAAACTCGGGTCAAGTACTGTTCATCCGACCGAGTCGGAACCCGAGTTGGACTCGAGTCCGACCCGAGCCACGTGACTCGACCGAACCCACTCCTAACCCTAATCAATCCCAACCGTTGGATCAAGATCCAACGGCTGAGATCCGCCGACCCGACCGAGCCGTGTCAGGCCGGATCCGATCGCGCCGTCGCGATCGGGGCCGTTGATCGTGCACGTGTACGGCTCTCCGTCGTCGTCTCCGCCGACTCGAGCCGGACTCCGCCGCGTGTCCGCCGCGTGGAAAACTAGGTCTCCGTTTTACGCAGACGCCGAGGCTATTTAAAGCCCGGCGTACCGAGGACCGCAGTGATCCCGCGCCTCCCTTCTCTACTTCACCGAGGCAAAGCCGCGCCCGTTTAACGTCGCGAGCTTCGCCGTAATTGCGCGCCGCTCCGCCCGCGGTCTTTGCTTCGTTCGCCGCCTGGCCGTCCCCTGCCGCCGTTGACCCCAGATCCGGACTCACCGCGACGAGACGCACCCGAGGGGATCTCTCACTTCGCCGGAGCGCGCCAGAAACGCCGTTGGCCGTGTCGCCGTCCCCAGCTCCGGCCAGCCAGCTCCGCCGCAAGCCATCGCCGGACCGCGAGCTCTCTCAGCCGTCCGATCAAGATCCAACGCTCGAGATCACGCCACGTCATCGCACGGTGAGATTGCGTTACGATTTCCAGATCTAATCTCGACCATCGGATCTAGATCCAACGGTCCGAAATCAATGCGTTAACCCAAACGCGTCAACACTGGATCTAATCCGCCGTTGATTTTCAAACCAACGGCGCCGTGATTGGCGCCACGTGTCGGGAAGTTGGACCACGCTGCAGCGCGGCCCACGCACGCTGGCAGTGGCAGACGCTGACACGCGGGGCCCGCGTGTCAGAGGGCCCGCATGTCAGCGGCTGTCCCAGCCGAGCGCTGACGTCACCCATGACGTCACAGTGGGTCCCACATGTCAGCACCGTGGGCTGAGCCCCGCTGACGTCAGCAATGACGTCACCCGAGTGGACCCACATGTCAGTCTCACGTGGAGCCGTGGACCGAGTCCACCGTAGACCCGAGCCAAGCGTGGACCAAGTCCATGGACCGGCTGACGTCAGCCAGCCAATCAGAGGCTGCCACGTGTCCATGCTGACGCAATAATTAATTTCCGAAAAAGAAAATGATTTATTAATTCGAAATATTGATTCAAAATTTAGATTCAAACTTCAAACGCTTATAACTTTTGCGTTTCAACTCCGATTTGAGCGATTCAAATTTCTAAATTTGTATAAAATTGAGATCTACCTAAATATGAATTTTATTTAATTTTTGGACTAAAGTTTTTCTCTGTAATATTATTTAATTGATTATTTAAACTTTAAATAATCATAACTTTTGCATTTTAACTCCAAATTTGTGATTCCAGTTTCTAAAAATCCAGAAAATTACGTTCTCTCTGTTTATGGATTTTATTTGGAGTTTTGGGATGTTTTTGTCTATTGTTTATTGGGTATTTGCTATTTGCACGCTTTACGAGTAGACGTTGAAGTGCCGGAAGGATTCGAGGGAGAAGTGTTGACTCAGGATCCAACTCAAGACCAAGAGCAAGTACTTTTTGAAGGCAAGTTGTGCTTTGACCATGTTGATCCTATTTCGAAATCTATTTTGATTTAAACTATTGCATGCTAGTTCAATTAGAAAGATATTTTGTTTAAACATGGGGGTTAGATAAACACCAATTTGTCGTATGACACCTTGATTATCTAAGTATGTGCCATGATCCTCGTCACCCTAGTTGTGGTTTACTAGTTGGACATTATTAAATTGCCAACATGGGTTTAGACCGCTGTAGTATGTCGCTTAGACACACTTTCGTGCTCATGACATGATTTTGGACAATCAAATGATAATATGGACTTAATGATATATTGAACCTGTTTTGGAAAAGTATCATGTGATGTTGACGCACGTGGTGCATGGTAATCAAGCGGGGTTTGATAAACGATTTCGGCCAGGGCATGTGGCAAGAGTAATCAGGTGGGCCAGGTGGCATTGGGAGTGTTGATTTGGTTTTTCGGGTAGTCTTGCCCTGGTCACTCTAAGGACTTAACCTTGCAAGCCTTTGAACTGGTCATACTTGCAACCACATGGCTGGAATGGGACGGCCCTAGTTGACTAAGTCGCTAAGGACTCACTTGTGGAGCCTCAGGGTGTCGATTACACCGTTTGTGTGATTATGCGGGGAGCGTATCGTGGTGTGGCCAGGTACCCATCTAACGGTGTGTTGGTCCCATACTTCGCCTTGGCTAAGGGAAGGGATGGTGTAGAGCACGAACCTGAGAGGACCACCTGTGTTGTTTGAGGCTTCGAAAGGCTTTGTTACTGAACTCGCCTTTGTGGTGTTTGACTCAGTATCTTGTGGGTAAAGTGCATAACCTCTGCAGAGTGTAGAATCTATTTGAATAGCCGAGTCCACTGATCTTGGACAATGCTCTGAATTACAGTCAAGGGGTAGACTTTACGAAAATAACTTGGTTTTGAAAAGATGGGTTGGTTTAACAAGGAAGGTGATGGAAATATGGTTTAGGATGGGGAAAAATGTTTGTTAAACTTCTTGAAAAGTTATTTATGCTTTACTTATTTCTACTGCTTTCGAATCTACTTATATTACTTTTCAAATGTCATTTTCGCAAATATACCTAGAGCTATTCCTTTGTACCAAGCCATGCATATAGTATATTAGCTTGCATTACTGTGCATGACTTCTTTGAGTACCAAGTACTCACCCTTGCCTCAACACAATACCAGTTGAAGAGGAGATTACGCGGTTTGAGGAGGATTTCCAAGAAGACCCGTCTACTTAGGGATGCGAGCCCGATCGGTTACTGTGGTATCTGGATGGCGCCACGGTTATTTGATTTTCCATCATTATTTCTCTTTTAATAAGTTTCGCCTGCAAGGCATATATTTGTAACTTGGCCATAAGGTCGAGTAACCCTTTGATTATTTAAATAAAGTACTTTGATAGTATCGTTTGGTATGATTGTGATATATACCGATGTTAAGACTGTGTGCACTAGCGCGTTCCTGGACTAGTGCTGAATACACAGAGGGTCCGGATTTGCAAATTCGGGGTCCCGACAGAGGTGGTATCAGAGCCATACTTAATTGTAGGCTCAACCCTAGCTAGAATGGTCGTAGTGAGGATAAAACCTATTTTCTAAATCTAAAAATTTGTGAAGACAAGAAATGACATCTCGACTTATCCCTTTCTCTCTTTTCTTGTCTCTTGCTGAAATTTTCCCTTACCTTGTCACAATTTAAAAATTCCGAGTTCTTACGTAAAGCACTCTTGTGACAGATGGAGGTTTTCTCGATGAGTGAGCATAGGTTCTATAGTGAGACTCCTTCGCCGAGTCGCGTCATAGAAGAAAGAGTCACCCTTTAGGCGTTAGACTCCAGAGTTAGTTCGATTTGGATTTTCATTGTTTGCTGAGTGTGCAGTATGTGTTGCAAGGCCCTTAGGCATTGTAAGCAGCCATACCAAGTTATTAATAATAAAGTTGGACCTTAAAGTTACCCCTTTCGCCCCGCATAAGTTCCATACTACTTGTCTATTCTTGTTTCCCTCTCATCTCTAAACCTAGAGCAAATCGACAGATGGTGAACACCCGTGGGAACTTTGGAAGCAATGGGAGTGGTTCTCGCCCAGCAGAAAACCCCAATGATGGAGCACCAGCACCGCCACTGGATGTGCAGAATTTTGGAGCATTTCTTGCTGCTCAGACTCAGTTGATGCATGCTATGATGCAACAAATGCAGCACGTCACTGCTCAGGCCACAGCCAATCAAGTTAATCAGGGACCACGCCAGAATACAAGGTCGCCGAGTTCATGAGGACTCACCCACCCACTTTCTCTGGGAATGCCAATCCATTGGAGGCCGATGATTGGTTAAGATCAATTGAGAGGAAGCTACACATAGCTCAATGCATAGGGAATGAGAAGGTACTCTACGCTTCTCATCAGCTGGAAGGAACAATTGAATGGTGGGAGAACTTCTGTGCCACGCAGAGAACCCTCAAGATATCACTTGGGAAGAGTTCACAACATTGCATTCGACAAGTATCATGTGCCTGAAGGAATCATGGACCTTAAGAAGGAGGAGTTCAGAGCATCAAGCAAGGTAATCACCAAGGTCGACTACTACGAACAAGTTCACACAGCAGCACGCTTACGCACTGAGGATGTAGCGACGGATAAATCCAGGCATACCTCGTTTTATGAAGGGACTTAGCCGAGAATTGCAAGACTTAAGTGCATGCTTTTAGTTCAAACCCACTGGTTCCGAACTCCGAGCGAAAGTAGGATGTTCCGGTGAGAATACTAATAGATGGAATAGAGTTCCTAGCAAACCTTATGATTTTGGAGACCTGCACCTTAGACGTCATATTGGGAATGGATGGTTATCCAAGCACAAGGCCGTATTGGATTGTGGACGAAGAACTATCTCGATTGAGAGCCCGTGTGGGAAGAAAGTGGAATTTCAAGCCACTGCAGCTAGAGATGGACAGTTGATGGTTACAGATACCAAGGCAATCAGCATAGAGGATGTCCCAGTAGTGAATGAGTACCCGATGTTTTTCCCGAAGATCTACCTAGTATGCCGCTGCAGGGGACATAGAGTTTGTGATAGAGCTTGTACTGCACAAAGACCGATAGCAAAGAGACCCTATCGGATGTTTACCGAGGAGTTGGTAGAGATGAAGAAATAGCTAGAAGAGTTAATGGAGAAAGGATTTATCAGACCGAGTTCGTCGCCGTGGGGAGCACCAGTTTTGTTTGTCAAGAAGAAGGACGGGAGTTTCAGGATGTGCATTGACTACCGTGCACTCAATGAAGTCACCGTGAAGAATAAGTATCCGCTACCCAGGATTGATGATTGGTTTGATCAGTTAAGAGGAGCCGGAGTTTTCTCCAAGATTGATCTCGAGATCGGGATACCATCGATTGAGGATCCGATCGGAGGATATTCCAAGACCGCATTCTCGCCAAGATATGGACATTACGAGTTCTGATTATGTCCTTTGGGTCGACGAATGCGCCACCTATTTCATGAATATGATGAATAAGGTGTTCATGGAATATTTGGACAAGTTTGTCGTCGTGTTCATAGACGATATCCGAATCTACTCCAAGACGGAGGATGAACATGCCGAACACTTAAGGCGAGTTTTGGAAAAGTGAGGAACAAAGCAACTTTTCGCCAAGTTCAGCAAGTGTGATTTTTGGAAGGACAAGGTGGAGTTTCTTGGACATGTAATGACCGCAAGGAGTCGCCGTGGATCCAAGCAAAGTAGAAGCGGTATTACATTGGGAGCACCAAGACTGTGACCCAGTTTGGAGTTTCCTTGGAATGGCAGGATACTACCGCCGTTTCATTGAAGGCTTCTCGACAATTCTGAAACCTCTTACGCAATTGCTGAAGAAGGAAAAGAAGTTTGCATGGACGCCGAGAATGTGAGAAAGGATTTCAGAGCTGAAGAAGCGATTGACATCAAGACCGGTGTTAGTTCTACCAGGATGTTGCTCAAAGCTTCGATATTTATTGTGACGCATCGCGCCAAGGACTTGGATGTGTCTTTGTCTGAGAATGGAAAGGTCGTCGCGTATGCATCAAGGCAGATTGAGGCCGCATGAGGAAAATTATCCGACACATGACCTAGAGTTAGGCCGTAGTGCATGCCTTGAAGATATGGCGTCACTATCTGATTGGAAACAGATGTGAAGTGTATACGGATCATAAGAGCCTTAAGTACATATTCACCCGATCGGATCGAATATGAGGCAAAGGAGATGGCTAGAGTTGATCAAGGACTACAATGTTGGAATCCATTACCATCCCGGAAGGCCAACGTAGTAGCCGATGCTCGAGTCGGAAAAGCCATACCGTGAGTACGTTGCTAGCCACAAGTCGGGATGAGTTATGTGAGGATTTTCAGAAAATGAAGATTGAGGTAGTACCTAAGCGGATTCTTGGCCGCATTGGAAGTAAAGCCTACTTTAGAGGACCAGATCCGAGAAGGACAGAGGGATGATGACAGATCCGTAGGATTAAGTCCAAAAGGAGGAAGGCAAGGCAGAGGA
Source organism: Rhipidocladum racemiflorum (assembly GCA_036346355.1). NCBI lineage: Eukaryota > Viridiplantae > Streptophyta > Magnoliopsida > Poales > Poaceae > Rhipidocladum > Rhipidocladum racemiflorum. The sequence continues at coordinate 40,202,226 of CM070578.1, forward strand.
CTTCAAGTTGGATGAGCAAGGCACGCGTTGTGGATGAAGGATCGCATTTGTGTGCCTAACAAAAGGAGTTAAAGCAATCGATTTTGGAAGAAGCCCATGACTCCAAGTACTCAATTCACCCTGAAGCGCCAAGATGTATCAGATCTCAAGGAGAGATTCTGGTGGCGGGTATGAAACGTGAAGTTGCCGAGCATGTTGCATTGTGCGACGTATGCCGGAGAGTCAAGGCAATGCATCGAGACCAGCGGGATTACTACACCGAAAATACCTCGAGTGGAAGTGGGAGGAAATCGGAATGGATTTCATTACCGGTTTGCCAAGACTCAAGGAGGTTATGACTCCATATGGGTTATAGTGGATCGCTTGACTAAAGTAGCCCATTTTATCCCCGTGAAGACCACTTACTCGGAGATAAATTAGCGAATTATACATGATCGGGATTGTTTGTTTACACGGAGTGCCAAAGAGGATTGTATCGGACGAGAGGTACCCAATTTACCTCAAGGTTCTGGAATAAGTTGCATGAAGCCATGGGAACCCGTTTAAACTTCAAGATCTGACTTATCATCCACGCAGACGGATGGGCAGGCCGAAAGAGTCAACCAGATTCGAGGATATGTTGAGAGCTTGTGCATTGGCTTATGCTACCTCTTGGGATAAGAGTTTGCCGTATGCCGAGTTCGATTACAACAATAGTTATCGAGGCTAGTTCTGAGATGTCACCTTTTGAGGCCTTGTATGGTCGACCACTGTCGGACGCCATTGAATTGGAATGAGACCGCGAGCGCCGTGTCTTTGGGCCTGATATTCTTCAAGAGGTGAAGAGCAGATCGCCATGATTAGGGAAAGGTTGAAGATAGCCCAATCTCGACAGAAGAGTTATCTTGACAATCGTCGCCGAGATTTGAGTTTTGAACCGTAAGACTTTGTATACCTCGAGTTACGCCTCTCAGGAGTTAAGAGGTTCCATGCCAAAGGGAAACTTGCACCCTGCTATGTTGGACCATTTAAGATCTTGAGCCGCAGAGGCGGTTGCTTATCACCGAGTTGCCATAGTCGTTGGCGGGGTACATGATGTATTCCATGTGTCCTGATTAAAGAAGTGTCTCCGAGTTCCCGAGAACAGACACCGCTAGAGTCAATTGAGTTGCAAGAGGATTTGACCTATAAGGAGTATCCCGTGAGGATTCTAGACACAATGGATCGAGAAACTAGAAACAAGTCAACCCGCTTTTGTAGAGTTCGATTGGAGCAACCATAAAGAAAGCGAAGCGACTTGGGAGCCTTGAAGAGAATTTGAAGAAAGAATTTCCAAATCTATTCCTTTAGTAAGCCCTGAATCTCGGGACGAGATTCTATTAAGGGGAGGTTTGTAACACCCCAAAATTTTACTTGTCCTAAATTCATGTGTGATTTGGCACTTTGGTGAATTTTGGAATTTTCTCGAATTTATTTGGATTTAATTGGAATTTATTTGAATTTATTCCATTTTGAAATAATTAAAGAATTTAATTTTGCAAATAAAATTTTGTTGGAAATATTTTATTTGAGTCCAAAATGATCCAAAGTATTTTCCAGAATTTTTCGATTTTTCTCGAGTCATTTGCTATTTTTAATGAATTAAATAAATTACTAGGAATTATTTTAAATATTAAATCGCTGGAAAATCAAACTCGGGTCAAGTATCGTTCATCCGACGAAGTCTAACCCCGAAGTTGGACTCGAGTCCGACCGAGCCACGTGACTCGACCGAACCCACTCCTAACCCTAATCAATCCCAACCGTTGGATCAAGATCCAACGGTGAGATCCGCCGACTTCGACCCGAGCCGTATCCGCCGGATCCGATCGCGCCGGCGATCGGGGCCGTTGATCGTGCCACGTGTACGGCTCTCCGTCGTCGTCTCCGCCGAAGTCCGAGCGGACTCCGCCGCGCCGGTCCGCCTGCGGAAAACTAGGGTCTCCGTTTTACGCAGACGCCGAGGCTATTTAAAGCCCGGCGTACCCGAGACCGCCGTGATCCCGCCCTCCCTTCTCTACTTCACCGAGGCAAAGCCGCGCCCGTTTAAGCCGTGCGAGCTTCGCCAGTGGTGCGCCGCCGCTCGCACGGTCTTTGCCCGTTCGCCGTCCGCCGTCCCTGCCGCCGTTGACCCCGGTCCGGACTCACCGCGACGACGCACCGAGATCTCTCACTTCGGCCGGGCGCGCCGAACGCCGTTGGCCGTGTCGCCGTCCCGGCTCGGCCAGCCCGGCTCGCCGCAAGCCATCGCCGGACGCGAGCTCTCTCGGCCGTCCGATCAAGATCCAACGCCGAGATCACGCCACGCCATCGCCATACGGTGAGATTGCGTTACGATTTCCAGATCTAATCTCGACCATCGGATCTAGATCCAACGGTCCAAATCAATCGTTAACCCAAACGCGTCAACACCGGATCTAATCCGCGCGTTGATTTTCAAACCAACGGCCGTGATTGCGCCACGTGTCGGGAAGTTGGGATCGACGCGGCCGCGCTGCCCACGCACGCTGCAGGCAGGACGCCGACACGCGGCCCGCGTGTCGAGGCTCCGCGATGTCGGGCCGGGCTGTCCCAGCCGAGCGCCGACGCTACCCATGACGTCACAATGGGTCCCACATGTCGACCCCGTGGTGAGCCTCGCCGACGCCAAGAATGACGCTACCCGAGTGGACCCACATGTCGAGTCTCACGTGGGAGCCGTGGGACCGAGTCCACCGTGAGACCCGAGCCAAGCGCGTGGACCAAGTCCATGGACCGGTGACGTCAGCCAGCCAATCGAGGCTGCCACGTGTCCATGCCGACGCAATAATTAATTTCGAAAAGAAAATGATTTATTAATTCGAAATATTGATTCAAAATTTAGATTCAAACTTCAAACGCTTATAACTTTTATGCGTTTCAACTCCGATTTGAGCGATTCAAATTTCTAAATTTGTATAAAATTGAGATCTACCTAAATATGAATTTTATTTAATTTTTGGACTAAAGTTTTTCTCTGTAATATTATTTAATTGATTATTTAAACTTTAAATAATCATAACTTTTGCATTTTAACTCCAAATTTGACGATTCCAGTTTCTAAAAATCCAGAAAATTACGTTCTCTCTGTTTATGGATTTTATTTGGAGTTTTGGGATGTTTTTGTCTATTGTTTATTGGGTATTTGCTATTTGCACGCTTTACGAGTAGACGTTGAAGTGCTTGGGAAGGATTCGAGGGAGAAGTGTTGACTCAGATCCAACTCAAGACCAAGAGCAAGTACTTTTTGAAGGCAAGTTGTGCTTTGACCATGTTGATCCTATTTCGAAATCTATTTTGATTTAAACTATTGCATGCTAGTTCAATTAGAAAGATATTTTGTTTAAACATGGGGGTTAGATAAACACCAATTTGCTGTATGACACCTTGATTATCTAAGTATGTGCCATGATCCCTCGTCACCCTAGTTGTGGTTTACTAGTTGGACATTATTAAATTGCCAACATGGGTTTAGACCGTTGTAGTATGCTGCTTAGACCTGCTACGTGCTCATGACATGATTTTGGACAATCAAATGATAATATGGACTTAATGATATATTGAACCTGTTTTGGAAAAGTATCATGTGATGTTGACGGCACGTGGTGCATGGTAATCAACTGGGGTTTGATAAACAGCTGATTTCGGCCAGGGCATGTGGCAAGAGTAATCAGGTGGGCGGTTGTGGCATTGGGAGTGTTGATTTGGTTTTTCGGGTAGTCTTGCCCTGGTCACTCTAAGGACTTAACCTTGCAAGCCTTTGAACTGGGTCATACTTGCAACCACATGGTGGAATGGGGCGGCCCTAGTTGACTAAGTCGCTAAGGACTCACTTGTGGAGCCTCAGGTGTCGATTACACCGTTTGTGTGATTGTGCGGGGAGGCGTATCGTGGGTGTGGGCCAGTACCCATCTAACGGTGTGTTGGTCCCATACTTCGCCTTGGCTAAGGGAAGGGATGGTGTAGAGCACGAACCGGAGAGGACCACCTGTGTTGTTTGAGGCTTCCAAAGGCTTTATTCTGAGGAACTTCGCCTTTGTGGTGTTTGACTGTATCTTGTGGGTAAAGTGCATAACCTCTGCAGAGTGTAGAATCTATTTGAATAAGCGAGTCCACGGTACTAGACAATGCTCGGGAATTACAGTCAAGGGGTAGACTTTTCTCAAAAAATAACTTGGTTTTGAAAAGATGGGTTGGTTTAACAAGGAAGGTGATGGAAATATGGTGTAGGATGGGAAAAATGTTTGTTAAACTTCTTGAAAAGTTATTTATGCTTTACTTATTTCTACTGCTTTCGAATCTACTTATATTACTTTTCAAATGCTGTTTACTGCAAATATACCTAGAGCTATTCCTTTGTACCAAGCCATGCATATAGTATATTAGCTTGCATTCTGTGCATGACTTGCTGAGTACCAAGTACTCACCCTTGCCTCAACACAATACCAGTTGAAGAGGAGATTACGCCAGTTTCGGAGGAGGATTTCCAAGAAGACCCGTCTACTTAGGGATGCGAGCCCGATCGATTGCACGTGGTATCTTGGATGGCGCCACGAAGTTATTTGATTTTCATTTCTGTTATTTCTCTTTTAATAAGTTTCGCCTTGCAAGGCATATATTTGTAACTTGGCCATAAGGTCGAGTAACCCTTTGATTATTTAAATAAAGTACTTTGATAGTATCGTTTGGTATGATTGTGATATATACCGATGTTAAGACTGTGTGCACTAGCGCGTTCCTGGACTAGTGCTGAATACACAGAGGGTCCGGATTTGCAAATTCGGGTCCGCATGAGGTGGTATCAGAGCCATACTGACCGTAGGCTCAACCCTAGCTAGGATGGTCGTAGAGAGGTTAAAACCTATTTTCTAAATGTTAAAAGTTTGTCAAGACAAGAAATGACATCTCGACTTATCCCATTCTCTCTTTTCTTGTCTCTTGCTGAATTTTTCCTTACCTTGTCACGATTTAAAAATTTCGAGTTCTTACCTGAGCACTCTTGTGACAGATGGAGGGAGAGTTCAACTACGTCGATTTGGAGGTTGGTCACGCCGCGGAACTTTGGCGTATGCTACAGACTCTCGGAGATTTTGAGAAGCCGCAATACCAAGTGGAAGTGATCAGACAAGTAGGATTGATGAAGGCTTGTGACGTAAAGATTGTGGTACCTGCTAGGAAGAAGGGCCCAGGGAATCGCCCGATACTGCACTGCAAGGAGGTCTACAATGCAGATGGGTATCCAGGAGGTGTCACGACGAGCAATGCGGCACATTACCCGCATCTACGCCAGAGAATTGGAGGGCACGGTGTTCTGTTATCATCCACGCAGCAATAACCTTCTTGACCCGAAGGCGATTCAGGATGAGGATGCCATGGTCACACAGTTGGCACGACTTGTTGTCGCCCAGGTGGAGGTACTCGATGATACAAGCAAGGAGCTACAGAAGGCCCGCAAGGAGATCACGACAGAGAAGAACAGATGGCGGGAAGCTCAAGAGTATGTGTCACACCTTCTGCAAAGGATTGGAGAGTTAGAGACGGCATTGTACGCACCAGAGCCGGAGCCAATGCTCGAGCTGCACGAGATAGACCCGGAGGAGCCAGAGCTTGAGGAGGACACTGCTTCTTCGACTACCACAGATGACACAGTTGCTGGACATGGCAATCGTTTCGCGCCTATGCCGCAGCATCCGTACCCAGGCCGTGGAGGTTTTCTCGATGAGTGAGCGTAGGTTCTATAGTGAGACTCCTTCGCTGAGTCGCGTCATAGAATAAAGAGTCACCCTTTAGGAGTTATATTCCAGTGTTAGTTCAATTTTGATTTTCATTGCTTGCTGAGTGTGCAGTATGTGTTGCAGGCCTTTAGGCATTGTAAGCAACCATACCAAGTTATTGATATCATTAGTTAATAAAGTTGGACCTTAAAGCTACACCTTTCGCCCCGCATAAGTTCCATATTACTTGTCTATTCTTGTTTCCCACTCATCTCTAAAACCTAGAGCAAATCGACAGATGGTGAACACCCGCGGAAACTTTGGAGGCAATGGGAGTGGTTCTCGCCCAGCAGAAAACCCCAATGATGGAGCACCAGCACCGCCACTGGATATGCAGAATTTCGGAGCTTTTCTCGCTGCTCAGACTCAGTTGATGCATGCTATGATGCAACAGATGCAACACGTCACTGCTCAGGCCACCGCTAATCAAGTCAATCAGGGACAACGCCAGAATACAAGACTGTCAGAGTTCATGAGGACCCATCCACCCACTTTTTCTGGGAATGCCAATCCGTTGGAGGCCGACGACTGGTTACGGTCAATTGAGAGGAAGCTACACATTGCTCAATGCATAGGAAATGAGAAGGTACTCTACGCTTCTCATCAGCTGGAAGGAACAGCCGCCGAATGGTGGGAGAACTTCTGTGCCACGCAAGTGAACCCTCAGGACATCACCTGGGAGGAGTTCACAGTTGCATTCCGTCAGTATCACGTGCCTGAAGGAATCATGGATCTCAAGAAGGAGGAGTTCAGAGCACTGAAGCAAGGTAATCAGCCAGTGGCCGAATACCTGAACAAGTTCACACAGCTTGCTCGCTACGCACCTGAGGATGTAGCGACAGATAAAGCCAGACAGTCTCGTTTCATGAAGGGACTTAACTCAGGATTGCAGGTGGGATTGATCACCCACACCTTTCCAGATTTCCAAGAGTTGGTGAATAAGGCGCTTATTCTTGAGGACAAGCGCAAGGAACTGGATGAGAACAGGAAGCGCAGGATGCAACAGCAGGGATCACGCCAGGGAACGCAACAGCGTCTGAGAGTTGCACCAAATCAATTTTTCAGATTCCAGCCACAAAATGCAACAAGGACACCGTCACCAGCACCAAGACCCGTCAATCAGAACTATCAGACCCCAGCCCCAGCCAGAAACGCCGCTCCAGGCAGTCAGCAAGGAACAGTGAGACGCTGCTACAACTGCAACGAGCCAGGACACTTTGCCAACAGTTGCCCAAAGAAGACAGCAGGAGTAACCCCAGTTCGCTTCAACCTGGGATCCACACCAGCTAGGACGCCAGCACCAGGAACCACATCCCAGACTGTGGTGAGAGGCCGAGTCAACCATGTCACCGCAGATGCACTGCAGAATGCTACGGACGTCGTACTGGGTAAGTTACTAGTCAACTCAGTACCTGCAACAGTTTTGTTTGATTCTGGAGCTTCGCATTCGTTTGTTTAACAAGGCTTTGCTGCTAGAAATGATTTGGGGATTGCAAGACTTAAATACATGCTTTTAGTTCAAACCCCTGGTTCCGAACTCCGAATGAAAGTAGGATGTTCTGGGGTGAGAATACTAATAGATGGGATAGAATTCCTAGCGAACCTTATTATTTTGGAGACCCAGACCTTAGATGTTATTTTGGGAATGGATTGGTTATCCAAGCACAAGGCCGTATTGGATTGTGGACGAAGAACTATCTCAGTTGAGAGCCCGTGTGGAAAGAAAGTGGAATTTCAAGCTACTGCCGTTAGAGATGGACAGTTGATGGTTAACAGTACCAAGGCAATCAGCATAGAGGATGTCTCAGTAGTGAATGAGTACCCAGATGTTTTTCCTGAAGATCTACCTGGTATGCCGCCAGACAGGGACATAGAGTTTGTGATAGAGCTTGTACCTGGTACAGCACCGATAGCAAAGAGACCTTATCGGATGTCCACCGAGGAATTGGTAGAGATGAAGAAACAACTTGAAGAGCTAATGGAGAAAGGATTTATCAGACCGAGTTCGTCGCCGTGGGGAGCGCAAGTGTTGTTTGTGAAGAAGAAGGACGGGAGTTTCAGGATGTGCATTGACTACCGTGCACTCAATGAAGTCACCGTGAAGAATAAGTACCCGCTACCCAGGATCGATGATTTGTTTGATCAGCTGAGAGGAGCCGGAGTTTTCTCCAAGATTGATCTAAGATCGGGATACCATCCGTTGAAGATCCGATCAGAGGATATTCCGAAGACCGCATTCTCATCAAGATATGGACATTACGAGTTTACAGTTATGTCCTTTGGACTGACGAATGCGCCAGCATATTTCATGAATATGATGAATAAGGTGTTCATGGAATATTTGGACAAGTTTGTTGTCGTGTTCATAGATGATATCCTAATCTACTCCAAGACAGAGGATGAACATGCCGAACACTTGAGGCGAGTTTTGGAAAAGCTGAGGGAACAGCAACTTTTCGCCAAGTTCAGTAAGTGTGATTTTTGGAAGGACAAGGTGGAATTCCTCGGACATGTAATGACCGCAGAAGGAGTCGCCGTTGATCCAAGCAAGGTAGAAGCTGTGTTACATTGGGAGCAGCCGAAGACTGTGACCCAGATCCGGAGTTTCCTTGGAATGGCAGGATACTACCACCGTTTCATTGAAGGCTTTTCGACAATTGCGAAACCTCTCACGCAATTGCTGAAAAAGGAGAAGAAGTTTGCATGGACGTCAGAATGTGAGAAAGGTTTTCAAGAACTGAAGAAACGATTGACATCAGCGCCAGTGTTAGTTCTACCGGATGTTAATCAAAGCTTTGATATTTACTGTGACGCATCGCGCCAAGGACTTGGATGTGTGCTGATGCAGAATGGAAAGGTCGTCGCTTATGCATCAAGGCAGTTGAGGCCGCATGAGGAAAATTATCCGACGCATGACCTAGAGTTAGCTGCCGTAGTGCATGCCTTGAAGATATGGCGTCACTATCTGATCGGGAACAGATGTGAAGTGTATACGGATCATAAGAGCCTTAAATACATATTCACCCAGTCGGATCTGAATATGAGGCAGAGGAGATGGTTAGAGTTGATCAAGGACTACAATGTTGGAATCCATTACCATCCCGGGAAGGCCAACGTAGTAGCCGATGCTCTGAGTCGGAAAAGCCATACCGTGAGTATGTTGCTAGCCACAAGTCAGAATGAGTTATGTGAGGATTTCCAGAGAATGAAGATTGAGGTGGTACCTTGCGGATTCTTGGCCGCATTAGAAGTAAAGCCTACCCTAGAGGATCAGATCTGAATATGAGGCAGAGGAGATGGTTAGAGTTGATCAAGGACTACAATGTTGGAATCCATTACCATCCCGGGAAGGCCAACGTAGTTGCCGATGCCTTGAGTCGGAAAAGCCATACCGTGAGTATGTTGCTAGCCACAAGTCAGGGTGAGTTATGTGAGGATTTTCAGAGAATGAAGATTGAGGTGGTACCTAGCGGATCCTTGGCCGCATTGGAAGTAAAGCCTACCCTAGAGGATCAGATCCGGGAAGGACAGAAGGATGATGACAAGATCCGCAGGATCAAGTCCATCAAGGAGGAAAGCAAGGCAGAGGACTTCAAGTTGGATGAGCAAGGCACGTTATGGATGAAGGATCGCATTTGTGTGCCGAACAAAAAGGAGCTGAAGCAGTTGATTCTAGAAGAAGCCCATGACTCCAAGTATTCAATTCATCCTGGAAGCGCCAAAATGTATCAGGATTTGAAGGAAAGATTCTGGTGGCCGAGCATGAAGCGTGAAGTCGCCGAGCATGTTGCATTGTGCGACGTATGCCAGAGAGTCAAGGCAATGCATCAGAGACCAGCAGGCTTGTTGCAGCCGTTGAGAATACCTGAGTGGAAGTGGGAGGAAATCGGAATGGATTTCATTACCGGTTTGCCTAAGACTCAAGGAGGTTATGACTCCATATGGGTTATAGTGGATCGCTTGACCAAAGTAGCCCATTTTATCCCCGTGAAGACCACTTACTCGGGAGATAAGTTAGCAGAGTTGTATATGACCAGGATTGTCTGTTTGCACGCAGTGCCAAAGAGGATTGTATCGGACAGAGGTACCCAATTTACCTCAAGGTTCTGGAATAAGTTGCATGAAGCCATGGGAACCCGTTTGAACTTCAAGATGTGACCTATCATCCACAGACGGATGGACAGACCGAAAGAGTCAATCAGATTCTGGAGGATATGCTAAGAGCGTGTGCATTAGCTTATGCTACCTCTTGGGATAAGAGCTTGCCGTATGCCGAGTTCAGTTAGAATAATAGTTACCAGGCTAGTTTACAGATATCACCATTTGAGGCACTGTATGGTCGACCCTGTCGGACGCCATTAAACTGGAATGAGACCGGCGAGCGCCGTGTCTTCGGGCCTGATATTCTTCAAGAAGTTGAAGAGCAGATTGCCATGATTAGGGAAAGGTTGAAGATAGCCCAATCACGACAGAAGAGTTATGCTGACAACCGTCGCCGGGACTTGAGTTTTGAACCAGAGGAATTCGTGTATCTCAGAGTCACACCGCTCAGAGGAGTAAAGAGATTCCATGCCAAGGGAAAACTTGCACCCCGTTATGTTGGACCATTTAAGATTTTGAGCCGCAGAGGCGAAGTTGCTTACCAGCTAGAGTTACCGCAGTCATTAGCAGGAGTGCATGACGTGTTCCACGTGTCCCAGCTAAAGAAGTGTCTTCGAGTTCCTGAGGAACAGACACCGCTAGAGTCAATTGAGTTGCAAGAAGATCTGACTTACACTACTAGAAAAACGATTATCTACGACGGGAGATACGGTCGTTAAAAGTCCACATGTGGTCGCTAAAAGTCATTAACGACCACAAAATTGTGGTCGTTAACCGTCGTTAAAGCCTCCGTCGTTAATAGTATTAACAACCACATACAAATTTCCGTTGTTAATTTTTTTAACGATGAGATTGTGTGTCCTCGTTAATTATGTACTATCAACAACCACATTTCTAGTATTAACGACCACTCTGTGGTCGTGGCTAGCTAACATTCAATCAGCCACTGCTGTAGCATTAACGACCACTCTATAGTATTAACGACCACATTTTTAGTGTATAAGATTAGTCCCAGCTATATATTTTCAATCTTGATCATTCAGAAATAATGAACACTTCTATATGTTTAAGACAACATTTTTTCTGTTGTAACATCGAGGATCCACAACCATGAACAAAAATCTTTTTTATTGCAATCCAAAAGTACAATTAGATCACACACGTTCATATCAATTGTTAGCTCATAGACAAACAAGCTTTGCCTCAAAAACAGTAAGGATCTACTAGAACTGGACTAACAATCCAAAAGTAACGATATACTAACAATCCAAAAGTAACGAGGATCTACTAACAGTAACATGTACATCCATATTAGGCAAATAAAAAGAAAAAAATATATGCCGCAAAAACGATAAATTATATTCCTTCAAAGTAGCAACCTCCTAGCTAAGCTTTGCCTCCTCCAATCACTAAGAATGGTTACAGAACTGGACTGGTTGAGATTCTAGGATGTCAGTCAAGTCACCATCTATCTTCTGAAATCAGCCAAATGGTCATTGCATAGCTTGATGTGGATGAACCTCGCCAGCCCGAAGTCACCTAGCTTGGCACTGAAGGACTCGTCCAGCATGACATTGCATAGCTTGATGTTGTTGTGTACCACTCACTGCTCCCACTCCTCGTGGAGATAGAGCGATCTGAGTCTAGACCAAGCACTATCTTGACCCTGATGCAAAATCCATCATCACAGTGAGCGTTCATCAGAGTACACCTATTTCACTATGTTTTTTTCTTCAAGAAAACGAGCAATGGTTACCTCATTGGCCATGTCAGGAGCGTGTCCTTCTTTGTCTGAGACTTGGTTCACCAACAGGAAAAATTGGTGATCCTCCCACCCCTGTTTAATAAAGAACACAATTAATAAGTACACAAGAGAAATTAGATGGCCACTAAGTACAGGATATAAGGACCATTCTAATGCTTTTGAAGACCCTACCAATGGAATATAACAATATGAATATCCTCCAGCAAATTTGTTATCAGTCATGATTGCTGTAGGATTTGCTGGAGGTCATCCCGGCGTAAATTTCCAGAAAATCCAGACAATTCAATCTGATATGAATCCTCCTCATCGAACCCTACACTTAATAAGGACAGACTAAAGTCCCGTACAAATAATCTGAAGGAAAATTGAATTACAATATACCTGGTCATCTAACATCTGCATTATGCTCACGAGTTGATGGCTGCATAGACAAGTAGAAAACATAATCCTATTTAGAAATTTAAGAAGAGAGGCACTGGAAAAATTATAAGAAATTCATCAACCTCTTGCTCAGATTAAGGTAATTGAAAATCTTCATCTTCATCAGACTCCTCATCGAGCATTGTCAGATGTCTACTTTGATCCATTGGAAGGCTGGTTTGCAAAGTATTTTCTTGTGCTTTTCTGCCTTTCTTAGAAGTAATAGATGGAGCCATACTGGCCATAACAGGAATCCTAGGAAGCACTTGACTTTCATCACTTTGTGAAAACCACTCCCTGAGCCCTGTCAACGGTAAAAAGAAGGTGCGATTTATGTGATAGAGCGCAGACCAACTACCTGAAGCCAGAATATGCCAAAACTCATGTTGGGCATACATAAATGTGTGAGAATAAATGGAAGGAGTACTTAAAGTAGTGCCAGACAATAAGATTTTATATAACAAGACTACATGTTGGTAATGATATGCTATATGTTTGCTTAGTCATCACTCTAAGTTAATCACATTATAGAAAATATGGAAGATGCTTGAGTAGTCATGCACAAGAAATTTTCTGCAAATGTCTAGCAAGCATAAAGCCATAAAGAGTAGTATGGACTCTCAAAAGATATAAAGGGGCATACATGTCATATGTGGCCAGTGAATAGCAGTCTACCACAGGAAGCAGAATGATTAAACTTTAGACAGGCAATGTGGGACTAATCCAACCATCGCTCCACATCAGCCATATGGGCCTTCACTCTAACGGGCCAAAGTATTACAAAACCACCCGCCCAGATTAGTTACTCCAAATCCTAAACTATGTGCCAGAGTACAGCCAGACAAAACAAACATTTTCTCTTAGCACTATTTAGTAATTAGGCACATAAAATTAATTGGGTTATCCTGGAAACGTTGTTTATAATGTTATTCCAGAACAGAAAGTTGTACCAGCAACACTGTTCAGCATATGAAGGAGGCAATGCTGCTGAAATGAAGGTACGTAACCAACCCCCCAACACTTCAAATCTATCTGCATAAGATGTTGTACTTGTGTTCATATTCTTCCATTACGGGATTTCATTGGAGAAATATTGAGCCCACCACCTAAAATAAATGCAAAAGAGAAAAAAGGTCAGGCAAAGGAAACCTGATAGCTACAGTACATAAACATGAATGCAAATATATATGAGTGAATTCATCATAGCAGCTTCTTTACTCTCAATTTGTGCTCTCACAAATCCTGGTTGCGGACCACAGTTCAGGTGCTCTCTAGATTGAAACAACACAACTACACATGAAAATTAATAAAGAACACAATTAATAAATACACAAGAAAAATTAGATAGCCACTAAGTACAGGATATCTGATGGTTTTGTGAAATGTAGAAACTAGAATGTCGTGCACAGTTAGGTCATTGTTGGTAAAAAGTTTTGTTAGCAAGATAGACTCAGTAAATAGCCTTTATATCCTAGGAATGACGTTATATGCTATTTTCAAAACTCAAGAACTATATTGTGGTATACTTTGCCTTCACATGTACAGATATATATAGCACTAGTAAGAGCGTAAAGCCCACACTACCTCCAAGCAGAATGTTAGAGCATTACCCAATGATATGCTTATATCATTCTAAGCACAGAACTGCAACAGGTAGTTGGCATGCTGAATGAAGATCACTGAATAGATATGCACCTCTTCCATGACAAAGCAAAAGAGGTATGGATGAAGCCTTCTGTGCAGCCTCCTGCAGCAAGCTCTCGATTTTGTTCTTCAAGGATCTGGCGTGACAACACAACACGAAGTACATCAGCCACAAGGCAGCGGTTTCAGTGAAACTTAGACACATTAACATAGCAAACCTGGCACATGGAAGCCAGCCACTCAGATCAACAGCCAGACTTAGGTTCACAGTGTATGGTTTGCCATTTCCATATTTTCCATGAGCAAAGCAAGTTGCTGAGTAAAGGGCGGTGGCAACACCCATGCTAAAGCCACCAATGCCAAGCTTGACTACAATGATTAATGTGTTAGGGCCAAAAGTCTTGCTCACTTGAATAAAGTAAAATTTTAGTCTGTTTGAACCTATTTCAAACATATTAATTAAAAACGCCAAATAAAACATAAAGCATGTGCATGTGCACAACTTAATACCTTCAGATCATTTACATCGCTGGATCCTTCTGTGCATCTAGTGGAATAAGAGCCAATAGCATGCATAATCTCACATCTAGATGCGGAATTGGCCCTTCGAGAGGTTCTCTAGCCTAGTTACAACATTAACGTGTGATGAGGCAACAATAGAAGTATATATAATTTCACCAACAAAAAATAGATTAAGAAAAAGATTAATCACCCGCTGTACAAGACGAAGGGCAGAAATCCAAAGGCTTTAAAAGTTTCCTGCCAACTTGCCTCGTTGATTGCTTGGTGTGTCTTGGTCATTTCCAATTAAAAATAACATTAATCAACAAAAGCCGTACCAACCTCATCAAAAAACTGAAAAAATGAACCAAACACTTTGATTGTAAATTAACAAGGTTGGTTACAGTAATCAATTTAATCTACATCACTATACCAAGATGAGAGACTATCATTTTCATCTACATCACTATACCAAGATGAGAGACTATCTAATAGCACGTGCACAACTTATAATTAGTACCTTCAGATCATTTACATCGCTGGATCCTTCTGTGTTATAATCCCCACTGAATTGACCATCATAAGAACATAACTTCAGTTTATGAAAAGAGTAACAGGTAGGGAATAGTAAAATACACATACAGAAGAGAATCATGCCAATACCTGGATGACATTGTTTTTTTTACTGTTACCACTGCCAACGTATACTGCAGTCCCATCAATTTCCTTAAGTTTCTTATTGGAACATCAATTTCCTTAAGTCCAACACTAAGCATCGCAGTTAACAAGAAAGTGGTTATATCCAAAGATACTATATGTAACATATCATTATATGAAGAATTGCATTTTATTAATTGAAACCAATTCAGTAACATCATGAAAAATTATTCAGCACTAACAATATGGTGGCTAGCCTAACTGAACATCAAAACTGCAACTAGGAATATGATAAATATTCATAATCTGCAACTAATAGGAAAACTGTAACATTATTCTTGGTGAACGAACGAAAAAATTCCTTCAGCAAACTATTGGCTTGGCTTGTCGTGCATATAGCTACCTCATTTGGAAGTCTACAAAAACAACACAGTTTATATTAGTTAATATATATGAATGAATTGTCATAGAAGTAAGAAAAATATAATAACATATATCAAATCATTTTAAGTGTAGAGATTACATACATCATCACGTTCAGATTCATATGGGCTAGCATCACTACCATCATCATGCCTACCAAGAAAACAACTCTTCATTTCTGCCCATTCTTCCAACACTTGGCTCATTCGATCCATGATCTTATGATTTTGTTCTTGAAGTGTCTTATTGTTTTCCTCAGATTCTTGAAGTCTAGATAGCAATTCAGCCTTAGTAACTACTGGACCTCTCAAATCTCTTGCTTTAATGCCACCACCATATCCCACTACATGATCACGTCGCTTTGAAGGGTAACACTTGTCCATAACTTCAATATTTGAAAGGCTAGGATTCGATTTGACTACATTTTCAATTTGTGCCTGTAATGCAAAATGTGTATTTTACTCCTAAACTCTTAACCACAAATATATATTATTCCATGTAATTTAGAAGAAAAGATTTCATATTACATGCTTGGTGTATGTTTCAGCATCCACCAAAGCTTCCCCCTTCTTGTGAGTGTGAAAAAATAACTTATCCATACTTGGTGGCTTATTGTCCTTTCCTCCCTGTCAGAATACATAGCATTATGTAATTTGTCAAATATTGTTTGAAGTGCAAATGGGTAAAGAAGTTTAGTGCATACCATGTCCCAGATTATCTCTCTATAGGGTTTGCTGCCGGTGCGATGAGGCATTTTCAAGTTAGATTTGTTTTTTGAGTTCCTAATGCTCTTTGCCTACATATAATGAAATGAAATTACTTGTTATATTCACATAAGCAATCACATGTCAACAATTAAAAAGACTGTAAAATAAGCAACAACATTAACACTTACTCTAAACTCCTTGCTATAGAAGTGCTCCTTCACCAGCCACTCCCAATCAGATTTGTCGACATCCTTAGGAACATTTTTTATAGCCTCCTGCATAGTCTTTGCTGGTTTCACAAAATGTCGATTTAAGTCTCCACGCCAATTGATCCAAAGATCTTTGACATGCTCCATTATCTCGTTTTTGTACATGTCGATTTTTATATTTTCATCTTTGTTTTCAAACTTGTCCTACAATGTTGTTGAAGCAAGATATTAAATTAAGAAAATAAAACTAGATTTCAGTAAAGATACTATGAAAAAATAGGCACCTATGGCACTTGTACCTTAATTGTCTCAAAGATGTGCTCCAAAGCTGCACCACTAATGTTTGCCCATGCTTTCACCCTTAGCGGGGTAATGTTAGTATCACGTACTATTCTGCCTAGGTGATGTGAAAAACTTCTCGAAAGAGCACGGTTGTTGTAAAATTGAATTTTAATTTTCTGTTTATCCTTTAGAGCAGCAACTTCCTTACATTTATTCTTGCCACGTCCTTTGCATTTTTTCTTTGTTTGAGAAGCTGAAAAAATCACATTTTCTAAATCAAAATTAAGCCCATAAAGAAAATAATAATTTCAGTTGTGTCATTGTGCATACTGTTCTCTAAGATATAATTATGACTTTTGAGCGCTTTGTGTTGCCCACTTTCCACATAATCTTTGCTTGAGACTTGATCTACACAATCTGTGAGAGTACCATTACATGAACCCATCAGTAAGTTGTCGATAAAGGAAAAAAATGCATAAATGTAACATATTTACCCATACCATCATTTCTAGAATATGTAAGACTTTGAGCCACATGTATCTCTTCAGCATGCATATCATTTCCTTGGTCACCCTTGTCATTGGCATCATTATCATCATTCATTGCTGGAGAAAATTATGAATATCTTAAAAGGCCAATGTACTAAAGGTTTTGCATTCTAAACAAGACAGTAACTTCAGTACTACTATTTAGTTTTCGAGAGCATGGCTAGTAATAACATTACCACTTGGTGTTGTAGTATGTTTTCCATAATGTGTTGTCTGGCTTCTATATATGGATTTGTTTCTTTGCCCCTCTTCAGCATGCATATCATTTCCTAAGTCACCCTCGTCATTGGCGTCATTATCAACATTAATTGCTGGAGAAAATTAAGAATATCTTAAAAGGCCAGTGAAATATATAATTATTATTCAAGATATTGAAGAGAGAAGAGAGAAGAGTATGACTTTTGGATTTTTTAGCATTGCGAAACTTATTGAACCATCCTTGTACGGTATCATCTTCTTCGGAGACATCATTCTTATCTACAAAAACAAGCATATCAACATATGCACTGTACTAAAGGTTTTGCATTTTAAATAAGACATTAACTTCAATACTACTATTTAGTTTTCGAGAGCATGGCCACTAATAACATTACCATTTGGTGTTGCAGTATGTTTTCCATAACGTGTTGTCTGCCTTCTATATATGGGTTTGTTTTTTTGCTCCTCTTCAGCATGCATATCATTTCCTTGGTCACCCTTGTCATTGGCATCATTACCATCATTCATTGCTGGAGAAAATTATTAATATCTTAAAAGGCCAGTGAAATACATAATTATTATTCAAGATAATCAAGAGAGAAGAGAGAAGAGTATGACTTTTGGATTTTTTAGCATTGGGAAACTTATTGAACCATCCTTCTACGGTATCTTCTTCTTCGGAGTCATCATTCTTATCTACAAAAATAAGCATATCAACATATACAATGTACTAAAGGTTTTGCATTTTAAATAAGACATTAACTTCAATACTACTATTTAGTTTTCGAGAGCATGGCTAGTAATAACATTACCATTTGGAGTTGCAGTATGTTTTCCATAACGTGTGACTGTAGCCATGTTATTGGTGTACTCTATTGAATCACTTCTAGCCGTTAGAAATGTCCGCCTCGCATGTTGCTGCCGAAGCAATCCAGGACTAATAAATTGTGAAGCGCTCCTATCCCAAACCGAGGCTTTGACTCTTCCATACCTAGACCCTTGCATTGCGACAACCTGCACAAATAACATTATTGTTAAGTACTTGAAAGTTTACATAACTATGAGACTAATAGCGTCATTATATGGCCAAAGACGGTACAAGAATGCAAAAAAAAAAGAAAATCAAATAAAAATGTGGAGAAAATAACTATTGAATGATAAAGGGCATGCTTTATCATTAACTATACAAATTTTATATATATGACTAAAAGACTAATAATTTCATGGTTCCTTCATAAGGTGTATAAACATGCAAAATGGAAATGAATGGCTTGAGGCCAACACTCTAATAAACAGGTTGGATCATGATTTTCTCTTTCTCTTTGAGGATGTTGTTGGAGGTTCAAGTATATCTTCTTCGTCTGCATGACCAGCCTCAGAAAAATTGCTTTCATCATCTGAATGTCCACCCGGTACATCATAAGTATCACGTGGTTGCATTTTTACAACCAAGTGCCATCCTTTGATTTGGTTGTCCTTCACAAAAAAAACTTGAGCAGCTTGGCTAGCTAGGACAAATGGCTCATTAGTTCGAAGTATGCGCTGCAGGTTCACACTAATGAGCCCATATTTATCTTTCTTTATCCCATTATTCTTGTTAAACACGTCCATCCAGTTGCAACGAAATAATGGCACACGTCTTCCACCTAAAAACTGCAGCTCAAGTATATCTGTTAATACACCATAATACTCCACATCATCACCATCACTTGTTTCTTCTGAAAGAACCACCACCCCACTATTCTCAAGTGCGGCAAATCTGTCTCGACTCTCTGTGCGATATCTGAATCCATTAATATCATAGCCAGTAAAACTTGTTATATTTTTTAATGGACCACGTGAAAGAGACAGAAGGTCTTCCATTAGCTCACTATTATCATTTTCATACAAGTGATGTACCTGGAGAGTTAAAATATAACCATGTAATATCCAGAAATAGATAGATTTGAAATGTAATCGTCTTTAGCAAATTATTTATTTTACCTTCTCTTTAAACCATTTAATGAAGTTTCGGTTCCATTTGGTAGTAAAAGATTGTACTGAAGAGCCTTCTTGAGTACTGGAGTACTCACTACAACATTATAAAAGAGAATTTATGTGATTATGAAAGAGGAATTGTAACATGTGTAGAACAAAAAATTAGAAAAGATATCACTAGATAATACCTGATGTATGGTTGAACTTCGTCGCAATTTTTCAAAACATATATATGAGCTTGTTCTGCTTCAAGCATATCAAGATCTCGAGTTTTACGAGCACCTAATGGTCTTCCAGCATATGAAAATATTGACAAATAAAAATTCACATCAATTGATGCATCCTGGATTCTTCCGGGGCAATTGTGTTTGGTCTCCACATCACCCAAGTACCTAGAGCACAGTGTCATAAACTCATCTGCAATGTACCCCTCGGCAATCGAACCCTCAGGGCGAGCCATGTTGCGTACTAGTGATTTCAAACAATGTATATGTCTCTCAAATAGATACATCCAACGATATATTGTAGGTCCACCAATAAGTGCCTCATTAGCCAAATGAATAGGCAAATGCATCATGATATCAAAAAAGGATGGGGGAAATTCCTTTTCAAGCTTACATAGTGTTTGTGGTATTTGAGCCTCCAATGCATTAAGCTGTTCAACTGAAAGTGCTTTGGAGTTTAATTCGCAAAAGAATTGCGAAAGCTCTAGCAAAGGTTCATAAATGTTTTGAGGTACAAGTCCACGTATTGCAAGAGGAAGTATATGATTTAATATAACATGGCAGTCGTGGCTCTTCAATCCTGATATTTTTCGCTCTTTCATATTAATGCAGCGGCTAATATTAGAAGAAAATCCATCTGGAACACGCAGATCTTTTAAAAACATGAGCAGTAAATTCTTTTTTTCAGGAGACAAAGTGTAAGCTGCAGGTGGCAAAATTAACTTCCCTCCATCATGTACAGGATGCAGATGAGACCTTAGGTTCATCAATTGCAAATCAAGACGGCTATTAATATTATCCTTCGTCTTCCCATTGATGTTCATAATTGTTCCGATGATACTATCACATATATTCTTTTCTATATGCATCACATCAAGATTATGACGTAGCAAAAGGGTTTTGAAGTACGGTAAATCAAAAAATATGCTCTTTTTGTTCCAATTATCTCCCCTATCACTGTGTGATATCTTGGTCTTCTTACTTTTATCCTTCGACAAGATAATCCCCTCTAGATCATGCACTTGTTGTAGCACATCATCTCCAGTTAGTGGTCTTGGTGGTCCTCGACTCTCTCGGCAACCGTCAAAAGTATCTTTTTCATTTCTCCATCTATGACCTTTGGGAAGAAAGCGTCGATGACTCATGTAGCAAAACTTCCCACCTTTCGTAAGCCACAATGAACAAGTTTCTTTCTGGCAAACAGGACATGCCAATCTTCCCTTAGTGCTATGACCTGATAGGTTCCCATAAACAGGGAAGTCATGGACCATCCAAAGAATGGCTGCACGTAGGTTAAAATTTGTTTTGGTTGATGCATCATAAGTGTTAACTCCATCCTCCCAAAGTTCAATAAGTTCCTCTATCAATGGTTGCAAGTAAATATCAATTGCATCCCCGGGACCATCTGGTCCTGGAATCAACATGGATAACACTACATTTTCCTGCTTCATGCACATCCAAGGAGGCAAATTGAGAGGAACAAGGAATATAGGCCAAATGCTATACGACGTACGCATGTTAGCAAATGGTTGGAAACCATCACTAGCAAGGCATAGCCTAACATTGCGAGGTTCAGAGGCAAATGAGGGGTGGGTTTCATCAAAATTTTTCCATGCTTTTGAATCAGCAGGGTGTCGCATCACTCCATCATCTACCCTACCCTCCTTATGCCACATACCGAAAGCAGAAATTTTACTGGACATATACATACGCTGCAGTCTAGGCTTGAGTGGGAAGTAACGCAAAATCTTATTTGGGATCTTTTTCCCTTTTGCTGATTGCATAGTTTCCCCTGTATGCTTATCTTCCTTCCATCTAGATAGTCCACACAACTTACAGGAATCAACATCGATATTCTCTTTCCAGTAAAGCATGCAATCATTCTTGCAAGCATGAATTTTCTTGTAACTCAGTCCGAGCGCCTGGATAGTCTTTTTTGCTTCATAATAAGACTTTGGCAAACTAGAGTCATGTGGTAGAAAGTCATTGCAAAGTAACTCCAACAACATGGTGAAGGACTTATTGCTCCACTTTCCAAAATTCTTAATATGAAGTAAGTTAACTAGAGCAGACAATTTAGAGGTACTAGAGCCTTGGTAAAGTGGTTGATTATAGTTTTCAAGTAAACTATAGAAATCTGCAGCTTCAACATTTGGTTCCTCTTTGAATCCCTCATCATTAGATGGTGGAGTCATTGTTTGTTTGTTAGTATCGTTATACTGAGGAAACAAATCCATCATCAACTCTTGCATTCCATCATATCCTTCTTCACTAGCTTCTTGCGAGTTGTCCTCTCCTTCAACATCTAAATCTGTCTGAGGTTCCCCTACAACTTCACCATGATGATACCAAAAGGTATAGCTCTCAAGGATACCATACAGTTTCAAATGAGAAGATACAACCTCACGTGACCTAGAGTACGTATTGCAGCATCGGATGCATGGACATCGAATGTCAACCACACCACCCAACCTATTGAAGGCATAGTTGAGGAAACTCTCTACCCCATCCAAGTATTCCTTATTTAATCGATCATTAACCAGACCCATCCAAGTCTTACACGGAGCCATCTGCATAATTTTGTAATTTTTATTATGTAAATAATAAAAGTGTGAATTAAATTTGAGGTAAAAGACAGAGAGAAAAATGCATTTCATCACAATCAATAAAGTAGTGGAGGATATTGAGATGGCAAAGGTGCAAGACATTTATGTATGACCAACAATAAGACTAACCTTGCAGCTGGGGTGACCACTTGAGCTCGAATCCCAACCAAATTGCTTTGATACTTCAAATCTAGTGGCTATCAGTAACAAAAAAAATTAGTAACTTCAGTATTTTATTTTTATGAGGACCATATTCTCTAATTTACAATAGAATCTTAAAATACTAAACAGCTCAGCTATTATTATGCTATTATTATAAAGACAAAATATCTTCATCAAGAGACACCACCGCATTAGCACATCATCAAAGTAAAGATGCTGTGTGATTCGTGCTCGGCATGAACAATTGTGCTTCTTGTGCTCTAAAAAACATATAATGCTCTATTTGATTACACATATTGCTTTAAGTGATCCATGTTATCTCAATTCTTTTCCATTCTATTCACGATTGAATATGGGATCGAGCGTATGAACAAAGAAGTATCAAATTGGATGAAAGGTTCATGTGAAGACAGTGATGATCTATATATTCCCTTTATAGCTACTAGAGGTTATGACAATGTAGTATGGAGTCGTTTGTACTCTTGAGATCTAATTGAAAGGATGCACCATTCTTGGAAGGTGAGAAAACCCAATCCACAAACATATGCTTCCCCTTTGCACCATGCAAAATATGTGTCAGTTACAAAAATTACTATAGACTTAACAGATTATCATACAAATTTTTTTGTTTGGTTTCAGCTAGCTTATGTTGTTGCTAGAAAACACTGAAAGCTGTGAGAGCCAAAGGTATGATAGATAAACTATAACAGTTCTGGGATCATTTCATTGAGAGGTACGAAAAATAATCAGATCACAATAACAAAGAAGAGTACGGACATCCACTAAAGAATATCAAAGTCTTTGATTTACTAATCAATCGTGGTGTGTCTATGACTAACCAGACACCTGAAGAATTAAGAAAAATTCAATTACAAATTGAAGAGATGACTATTGATTTTCAAGAAGCCAATATCTATGATTCACTCGGTCAGATAAAGGTGAAGTTCTTCAATAAAGATGACCAATCAGCAAAATATTTCCTTCTTGATAAATCAGCACATGCGTTTAGAGAAGGGTATGGAAACAATTGGGGAGAATATACCAGAGAATAAGCTTGAGGGGGTGGAATCCTCACCTTTGCAATCCGGACGAGGCCGGGCGCCGAGCGGGCGGCGCCGGCGGGCCGAGCCGCGGCGGGGCGGGCTGCACCGGCGTAGGGTGGGGCGGGGCGCGCCGAGCGCAGGGGCGCGTCAGGCGTCGGGTCAAGGCGGTGCCGGAGCGGGTCCGGGGCTGGCGCGGCGGGCGCTGGCGAGGAGCGAGGGGCAGGCGGCCGCCGGGTGTGCGGCGGGCGGCGTCGACAGGGAGCGAGGGAGGTCTCGCTAGAAGGCTAGGGTTGGAGTTTGACTGGGGAGCGAAAAAATAAGCCTTGGTTTCCCGGGATTTTGCACCAAGAATAAACTGCGGGAGTACGTTTGCGCCAAAAATAAATTGGTGTCCGGGATTTTTCTAGGCATCCTAACGACGGGAAAACGACGGGAAAAATTGTGGTAGTTAGTACCTATTTTTTTGGAAGAGTCACTCCACAAAATCGATTAACGACCAGAATTTTTTTACGGTTGTTATTTATTGGCCGTTAATACTCTTAATTCTAGTAGTGTTACAAGGAGCATCCCGTGAAGATTTTGGACACTATGGATCGAGAGACTAGAAATAAGTCAACTCGCTTCTGTAGAGTTCAGTGGAGCAACCATGCAGAGAGCGAAGCAACTTGGGAGCGCGAAGAAGATTTGAAGAAAGAGTTTCCAAACCTATTCTGTAGTAACCCCAATTTTTGCTTTTTATGAAATTAAAATATTGTTTTGCTCTTTGGTGAATTTTTAGAATTTTCTGGAATTTATTTGGATTTATTTGGAATTTATTTGAATTTATTCCATATTGAAATAATTAAAGAATTTAACTTTGCAAATAAAATTTTGTTGGAAATATTTTATTTTAGTCCAAAATGCCGCAAAGTATTTTCCAGAATTTTTCTGGAATTTTTCTGAGTCTTTTGCTATTTTTAATGAATTAAATGAATTACTGGGAATTATTTTAAATATTAAATCGCTGGAAAATCCAAACCGGGTTTGCACTGTTCATCCGACCGAGCCCGAGTCAGACTCGAGTTCGAGTCTGACCCGAACCCGACCCGAGCCCGTGGTTGAGCCGAACCCACTCGGCCGAACCCTACGCGTGTGACCGTTGGATCAAGATCCAACGGCCACGATTGAGCCACGGCACCGACCCGAGCCCGACCGAGCCAAATACCACCCGAAGTCCGACTAACCCAAACTCACGCGACCGCTGGATCTCGATCCAACGGCCGCGCGTGAGCCACGTAGCCTAGTCCGAGTCCTCGCCGGACTCGCCGCACGGAGCAGTCTCGGTTTCGTGGCGTTTACTGACGCCGAGGGCTCTATTTATTGCGCCGTCGCCGCCATCATGACCGCCACTTCATTGCGCACTCAGAGCTCTAGACAACGCCGCCGAGCCGCCGCCGTTGAGTCGCAATCGCCACGGAGTTGCCTCTTCCCTCCGCCGTGGTTCTTTGCCGATTGCCACCATCTCCGTCGTTCTCCGCCGCCGTTGTGCCCAGATCCGGAACCGGGAGGCCACGACGCGTCCGGGCGTCCAACTCACCTCGCCGGAGGAGCCCCGCAACGCCGTGCCCTAGGTCGTCGTCCCTAGCACCGGTCAGCTGCGTCGCCGCACGCCATCACCGTCCCCGCGAGCACCGCCAGCCGTCCGATCAACATCCGACATCCCAGATCACGCCACGTCACCCGCCAGTGAGATCCCGTTCCAAATCGCAGATCCGATCTCAACCGTTGGATCTAGATCCAACGGTCCAGATCAAACGCGTTAACCCAAACGCGTGAGTCCAGATCTGATCTGGGCCGTTGATTTTCAAATCAACGGCCGAGATTGCGCCACGTGTCGGGAAGCCTGACCGCCGTGGTCAGCGCACCCGTGCATGTGACGCTGACACGCCGCCCTGTCGGGCCGACGCGACCAAACCGCACCATGACGCCACGCCGACGCCATGGCGGGCTCAAGATGTCGGGCCGTCCCACCGTGGCGCCGACGTTAGCAATGACGCCACCGGTCCCACCCGCCGACTGCGGTCGAGCCTCACGACGCCAAGAATGACGCCACCCGAGGGGGACCCACCGCCGCTGACGCGTGAAGCCGCGGACCGAGTCCACAGTAGACCCGAGCCGAGCGTGGACCGAGTCCATGGACCGCCGACGCCACCGACCAATCCAAAGGTCGACACGTGTCCAGGCTGACGCAATAATTAATTTCCGAAAAGAGAAAATGAATTATTAATTCGAAATAATGATTTCAGATTTTGTTTCAAACTTCAAACGCTTATAACTTTTGCGTTTCAACTCCGATTTGAGTGATTCAAATTTCTAAATTTGTATAAAATTGAGATCTACCTAATTATGAATTTTATTTAATTTTTGGACTAAAGTTTTCCTCTGTAATATTATTTAATTGATTATTTAAACTTCAAAATGCTATAACTTTTGCATTTTAACTCCGAATTTGACGATTCCAGTTTCTAAAAATTCATAAAATTATGTTATCTCTGTTTATGGACTGTATTTGGATGTTTGGATGTTTTTGTCTACTGTTTTATTCATTGGTTGCTATTTGCACACTTTACGAGTAGACGTTGAAGTGCCGGAAGGATTCGAGGGAGAAGTATTGACCCAAGATCCAACTCAAGACCAGGAACAAGTACTTTTTGAAGGCAAGTTGTGCTTTGACCATGTTGATCCTATTTTTGAAACCTATTTTGATTTAACCTATTGCATGCTAGTTCAGTTGGAAAATACTTTATTTAAATATGGGGGATTAGATAAATACCAATTTGCTGTATGACACCTTGATTAATTAAATATGTGCCATGACCCTTGTCACCCTAGATGTGGATTACTAGTTGGACATTATTAAATTGCCAACATGGGTTTTAGACCGTTGTACTATACTGCTTAGACCTGCTACATGCTCATGACATGATTTTGGACAATCAAATGTTAATATTGACTTAATGATATATTGAACCTGTTTTGGAAAGGTATCATGTGATGTTGATGGCACGTGGTGCATGGTAATCAACTGGGGTTTGACAAATAGTTTTTGACCGGGGCATGTGGCAAGAATAATCAGGTGGGCCAGTTGTGGCATTGGGAATGTTGGTTTGGTTCTTCGGGTAGTCTTGCCCTGGTCACCCTAAGGACTTAACCTTGCAAGCCTTTGAACTAAGTCAAGCGTGCAACCACTTGTCTGTAATGGGACGGACCTAGTTGACTAAGTTGCTAATAACGTACCTGTGGGACCTCAGGAGGTCAACTACACCCTTTGTGTAAGTTGTACGGGGGAGCGTACCAGGGCTGAGGCCAGGTACCCATCTAACGGTTGATTGGCCTAAACTTCGCCTTAGCTAAGGGAAGGGTTAGTGTGCAATAACCGGGGAGGACCACTTGTATTGTTAGAAGTTTCCGAAAGACTTTGTTACGGGAACTCGCCTTTGTGGTGTTTGACTGTATCTTGTGGGTAAAGTGCATAACCTCTGCAGAGTGTAGAATCTATTCGAATAGCCGTGTCCGCGGTATTGGACATCGCTCGGGAATTACAGTCAAGGGTTAGATTTTCTCAAAAGAATAACTTGGACTTGAAAGGTTGGGTTTGGTTTACGAATGACGTTAATGGAAATATGGATTAGGATGGGAAAGATGTTTACTAAACTCTTTGAAAAGTTATCTATGCTTTACTTGTTACTACTGCTTTAATCTACTTATGATACTTGTTAAATGTCACATCGCAAAAATACCTTGAGCCACTCCTTTGTATTAAGCCATGCATGTAGTATATTAGCTGCATTCTGCAGGCATGACTTGCCGAGTACCAAGTACTCACCCTTGCCACAATACAACACCGCTTGAAGAGGAGACTACACCAGCTTTGGAGGAGGAGCTCCAAGAGGAACCGCCTACTTAGGAGCGAGCCTGGCCGCTTGCTCGTGGTATACCGGATGGCGCCACGAAGTTATCTTATTTTCCGCTGCTATTATTTCTCTCTTATTAAGTCTCGCCCTGCGTGGCGTATATTTGTAACTTGACCATAAGGTCGAGTAACCAGTTTGACTATCTAATTAAAGTACCTTATAGTATCGAGTGGTATGATTGTGATATTTACCGATGTTAAGACTGTGTGCACTAGCGTGTTCCTGGACTAGTGCTGAATACACAGAGGGTCCGGATTTGCAAATTCGGGTCCCGACAATGGTATGGCGCTGATTTGATTCAGCACGTGTTGGTTGTGCATTCAGTACACGTGTGACAATAAGAGCCGGATATTTCTCTGATGCTCGAACAGTGCAAATCTCTCCTTGTTCTGTAGTGTTAGTGGCAACAAAAGCATATTCATTCTCATCAATGTCACTAGCACTAGAATACTCACCATCTTCTCGAATTATCAAGGCACGTTGATTTGGGCAGTCTCGCATCACATGGACATGTCCCTTGCATAGAAAACATTGTACTTCTCTTGTACGACAAGTAGATGCAACGGATGATTCACTCTTTGCTGGAGCTTGTTTTGCAGCTGATTTACTTGACTCCGAAAGGTGTGTTGGTATAGTGGAAACAGGAACAACAGGTGAAGATGTACATCCCGGAGTGGAAGACGATGACTTGGTTGGGATATGGGTAGACCGGAATGTGGTGGATCCTCCAATATTCCCTTGCATCGTGGATCGGCGTCCCTGTACTTCCCTTTCTGATTTCAAAGCAAGAAGATACAAATAGGTGATAGAATTGTAATATTTATAGTCGAGTATGTACTGTATTCCCAGTGAAGTCCACCCAAAAATCTAGCCATTTTTGCATCTTCACCCTCTTCTAACCCACAACGCAACATGCCGATTTGCAATTCCTAATAATATTCTTCAACAGATTTATCACCTTAATTGAAGCAAAGCAATTTGTTAAGCAATTCATGTTCATAATATGAAGGAACAAATCTAGCATGCATTAATCGCTTCAATCCATCCCAAGTTTTAGGCACATCCCGATTGATTCTACAAGTTTCTCGCCACCAAACAGATGCATAACCCGTAAAATCACTAGTGGCAACCCGAGCCCTTTTACACTCAGAAAAATCGTAGCAAGAAAATTTTTGATCTACTGCCAACTCCCAATCAATATAAGAATCAGGGTCATATTCACCATCAAAAGGAAGCATAGTAAATTTCATTTGCGCAATAGAATCATTACGTTCTTCCCTTTGAGCATGCTGATTTCTACCCATACCTTTTCTGTTGTGGCGGAGTTGATGATGTGCTCGGTCATTGTTCACATTCACTTGGTGGTCGTCTTCAGAATTAGCAACGTAGTCGTTACTCTCATGTTCCACCCCACCTAGAGGAGCATGGGCAGTAGGTGGAACTTGTCCAGCTGGACTGCGTGAAACATTATTTAGAGCCAGCAATTGTGCTAGCTGTCCATGGATTTCAGCATATTGTCCACACATTTCATCAATTTGCGCACGGGTACTCATCTCATTCCTGTCCAACTGACCCTGGAAGTGGTTCACCTATCATCGCTGCTTTGGAGAAAGGGGGTCATCTGGTTCACTTCCAGAGTCGTTTCCTCGAACGCTTGAATTATCTATCATGGTTAGTAGACACAAAAGGAAATCTCATAAGAATATGATTAGTCCTATGAACTACTGAACTACGACAGTTTTCTATGCTCTCACACTAAAGCTTCCACAAATTTTTTTACAATTTCTCAAACTACCAGGAAAGATACTATCGATGTCTGGCTTGTGGTTATCTGTACGTGGATTGTGTCAATGTGATTGCATGTCCCTGTTCCTGTATGGTTAGTAGAGGTGGAGTTTGGACAGGTATTTTCTTTGTAGCAAAGGAAAACTAGAACTGCACTAGCCAAAACAAGTTGAATAAACATTCAACGGTGGTACTATGCTAGTCCTAGGCTACACCGTGCTAGAGACACGAGCCTAATCACCAACGATGCCACATAAACGAAAGAGAACATCCTCAACACAAAGCAAGCAGCTAGGGCTCCTGTTTTTTGAGGGAGCCCTAAAACTGAACAACATACTCGAAAGGGCTCTACGCAACACTCACCACATGCACCTTTTTTTTCTAGGGGTATTCTGGTAAAAAAAAGATACTCTCTCTATCTAAACTTTGACTTGCGATTTTTTGCGCGGCTTTTGAAATTGCAATTCCTTTTCCCTCTTTAATTTGGTGCGGCTTTTGTAATTGCACCAGCCTCTTTTTTTTATATTCGGAGACGTCCGAACTTGAACTCAATTCGGAGAGGTCTAAACTCGACCTCGCCCAAACCAGTTCACCCAATCAAGTTCGGAGCGGTCCGAACTTGGTCTCTCAGTTCGAAGAGGTTCAAACTTGGCCTGCTTCTTTCGGAGTGGTTTGAACTGACGTCGGAGCGGTCCGAACTAATCCGCCTTCCTTCGGAGCATCCCAAACTGAACTCAAAGCGGTCCAAACTTAACCTCTCTCAAACAAGTTTTCCCAAGCAAGTTCGGAGAGGTCCGAACTTGACTTCTGTTCGGAGCGTTGCGAACTTACCTCTCGCAATCAGGTTTTCCCAAGCAACTTCGGAGAGGTCCGAACTTGACTTTTTGTTCAGAGAGGTCCAAACTTGCTCTAGTTCAGAGAGGTCCAAACTTGCTTTAGAGTGGTCCAAACTTGTTTCGACCAATTTTTTTTTGTTTGGATCGAAACAGACTCCTTCCTTTGAACTAAGAGTAATTCAACTTGGGGCTAAACCGACCTCTTGGCCGAAAACAACGAGGAACTAGACACCAACTCCAAGGACGATACAATGAAAAAAAACACTGTGACAGCTATGTGACAAGAACTCGAAACTCTAAAGGACTAAACACTAAGACCAACAACGACTCAACGATGCATGAAAATTCAACAAGTATATGAACTAGACAGAACTAATGCAGGCTAAACGGGCTATGATCAAAAGGAAAACACACGATAATTTTTTGTATGGATGTTTTCTGGACTCTAGGATGAACAAAACAGATCTAACAACTAGGATAGATGTGTTCTCACTAGGCAACCAATGCTCTGATAACACTTGATGAGCACATGGGGGTTCCTGATCTTCTGATGAGAATGATACATCGATTTTGGGAGTTGATGAACTCGTGATCTTGGCTTCCAACCAGTGAGGAAAAGGAAACTGACAATCGCAATGCCACCAACGCAAGTTGATCAACCACGCCTAAACGCGATGGATCCTTATCCCTGCTAGCAATTGAGAAAATTGCAATAATAAGTGAGAAGTAATCTGGAAATTGTATTAATCTAAAATCAAGAACAAGGTGAGGTTCTGTTTCTCGTGTTGGATGGTCTAGTCGACACATGCAAGACGAGGAGGGACGCACAAGGGGGTCTACCAAACACAACAAAACCTAAGGAACAAAGTATGGATGTGGCGGCCATATATAGAGGGGCGGCCAAGGGAGGGGTGCCCAAGCTAGGGTTGGCCACCGCCAAACCCTAAAGATACATGGGCCATAGGCCCAAAAATACGGTGATGCAGGACCCAGAAGTTTTGGCCTGTGATGGTTTTCTACATATTCCTATTGCTCCTAAATGAATCTAGCCATGGGATTAGATCCATTAGAAAGCTTGTCTCCTAAGCTTTCGAACGAGTGGTGGCACGTCAAAAACGGACTTCGGATGTGGCTAGGGCGTCCGTTTGAAGTCGAGCTAATGCTGGATGGCAAAGATGGACGTGTGGACAACTTGGGCTTCAAGCTGGGCCGTCCTTGGTGCGTTGCGGCTTGACAGATCTTGGACTTGTGGCGCTAGACTATTGAGGAAGGCTCGAAAGGATGTGCTTCTGGATTTAGACCTCCGAACATCGACAAAGTCATGGATGAAGTAGAAACGGTCGTCGTGGCTGGAATGGACGTCAGTGAATGAGAGGCAGTGGTCGCATCCATAGCGGTGATGTCCTCAGCAGTTATTTGATAATTCTGAAAATTTCTCAATAATTAGCAGAAAATTATGAAAAATTCTAAAACATTTTAGATAATTATCTACTAAATAAATATAGACCAAAATTTATTAATTCAATGATAAGCATGCAATATAATATTTTACTCATAGTAAACTTCAATATTACTTGCATATAGGAAATATCGGACATCGCAAAGAGGGAATTTACCGAGCTCATCTTGAATAGCAGCGATTACCTCACTAAGGCAATAAATGCATAGATCAACATGATAGCTCAATCTCTTGGAGCTTCCATCACTCAGTCTAAAACTGACGCCCCTGCCCTCCCTATAGCTGCCAAGTTTGTATTGTAGCCCTACACTTCCTAAGACACCATCTTCATCCAGACTTGAAGGCCAAATATTTGATGAAGGACCAATTGGCACTATGTGTAACATCCCCAATTTCGGTCTTTTGCCAAAAGTTAATTTAAATTAAATTAAATTCAAAATTTGGATTTTCTTCGGCGTTCTATTTAACCTGGCATCCTTATCCTTCCAAAATTGGAGTTCAATCCTTCATCGTCCGAAAAGTCAAATTTCCAAATTCCGGTCCCTATTCGAAATTCCACCCGAGTTCCAAAATGCTCCAAAAATCCCAAAACCTATTGCATTAGGTTTCAAACATTCTAAAATGATTTTGGGAATTTTTCCAAGATTTTTAGAATCTCTCTGGTATTTTATCTCTCGTGGCCTTTCGTCAAATGCTCTTTATGCGTCCCGGAATTGTCTAAATTCCAAATTTCATCCAAAATCAGTGAAACCAATTTCATTGGGTTCCAAATATTCCCTAGTATTTTTAGGAATTTTTTCGGGATTTTTAGACTCTGTTTGCTATTTTATCTAACGCGCATATCTCTTCACTTACTTCCGGTCAATGGAGAGTCACCACGTGTCAACAATGTTCATCTTCAAGCTCCATTCGATCTGTTCGTTTCCAGAGAAGAGCTTCTCACTCATTCATGGTACCCCTCTCTTTAATCCTCCATAACTCCTTCATTATTGCTCCAAAACGCGAACGGCCGGATCCATTGCGAAGAGGGAGATGAGGAGAACTCATTCCCCATGACCATTCGTTCCAAATTCCACCGAAACCGGCACAATCACTCAAAAACTGAAATGCACTTAAATGGTGATTACTCAGTCGTTTCTCCTCGAAATGGTGCACCACCACCTCTCAAATCTTTGTCCCGGCGTCCTCTTTCTCGTGCTCTCACTCTTCCATAGCCTCTCCATTCCATTCAGCCGGGAGCTCGAGAAAACCGACACCGGTCGGAGCTCCGTTCATCGTCGATTCCTCTCAATCCGGTAATCCTCTTCAACATCCGACACCACCACTGGATTCGCATCGTCGAGACCTTTTCGGTGCTCACCTTCTTCAACCCCGCCACCCCTTCCACGGTAAATCAATGTTTAAACCCTAGTTTATCATGCGCGTTCGGTTCTGGATGCCATAGTTTCCATTCACACTGATACCAACTTAACTAAATAAACTAGTTTTATGGAATAATATTTGGTGGTTTAGTAAATGATAATATTACGTATTCTTGGTGGATTAAAGTAGATGATTTAGAGGTGATAATGTGAAGGATTAAATATATGATATTATGAAGTATTATCGGTGGATTGTATTCTAGATGATTAGAGATGATATTGTGAAGTATTCTCGGTGGTTTAGTAGATGATTTTGTGAAATATTCTTAGTAGATGATAAGATTGATCGCAATATGAATGATGGATAAATCAATAATACAAGTTATAGTTCAAGGGAAATATTTCATATACATACATGATTGTGATTTAATATGATTTTGGAGTTATGATAGTACCATGGTATACTTACTACTTGTTGGATACTATATTGAATTGGATTATTCATATGATGGTAAAATTATGGCAATTTAAGGAATTATTAGAGATTGCAAAATTGATTAAAAGGATTGTAATCAAACCCTGAGATTTGTAGTTTATAAAATAAACTATTGGTGGAATAGAATAGTTCGGTAGAAATGCTTAGACTCGCAATCGGTCAGTAAGCACCTATGGTCGGGAATTTCTTATAAGTCTTGCAAACTTGTATTGGAAATTATAGGCAAAAAGTATTGCCATTGGTTTACAAAATAAAAACAAAATAAAATGATTTAGACTTGGGCGGAATGGTTTGTTTGGTGGGTGCGGATAGAGCACTGGTCTTGGTTTGTGCAAGTACCGCCCCAAGTCAGTTAAGGACCGACGCTTATGAATGTCTCAATTCTAAGCATTACCGTACAACCACATGTCCATTATGGGTACGACCTGGCTGAATAATTTGTAGAAACCTAACTTAGACTAACCAGTTGGTGGAATGTGAGTGCCGGATAGAGGCAAGACTGTTTTTTCACACGGCGCAAGAGGGGGCTTCTGTACTGGGTGGATAGAACCCTAACAGCGGTGAAACCTCAGCGGGTGGGTCGGGTTAGGCGTATACATTGTAAAGGTCTTGTCATGATATCTCTGCCGGCACACATAAGGAAGTGTGCTAATAACTTGGCATCAAGAGAATATCATGTCTTGTGGGTAAAACTGTACACCTCTGCAGAGTTAAAACTATTTTAATAGCCGTGCCTACGGTCAAGGGCAAAGCGAAGAATGCTTTCATATTCGTAGACTTTTGTAACACCCCAAAATTTTGCTTTTCCTAAATTCATGTGTGATTTGGCACCTTGGTGAATTTTTGGAATTTTCTGGAATTTATTTGGAATTTATTTGAATTTATCCCCTTTAGAAATAATTAAAGAATTTACTTTTGCAAATAAAAATTTGTTGGAAATATTTTATTTCAGTCCAAAATTATCCAAAATATTTTCTAGAATTTTTCTGAGTCTTTTGCTATTTTTAATGAATTAAATGAATTTGTGGGAATTTATTGGATTATTTATGTAACACCCCGGCATTTATTATGCCCGAATGCTACCAAACATAAGCTAAACAACATCTAAATACCACAATTAAACATAAATTCTAGCAAAGGCGCACATGCTAAAAACCGAAATTTCGGCAGCATCTCCTTTGTTTTAACATGAAACGAAGGAATAACAACAATATAGCAATATATGGAATAAGAGAGATAACTAAAAAAGCAATAATTAACGACTTAGCAACAATATAAGTCTAGTTTCAAACACATAATGTCTCCATGTGTCAACGAACAGTAAAACTCTCATATAGCAAAGCTAAGCCTTAAAGCAATAATCATCACACACAATTTATTATCAAAACTAAAAGAATGACTTGTGGAATCAAAATGGTGAAGCTACGTACGGACGTGTGACTATTTTCCTTCCCCGCATGCCGTTCTCATGGTACCTAAAACAACAAGAAAACACAAGCGTGAGTTCGAAACTCAGCAAGCATATTGCAATGAATACAACAAGAGCAATTACATGGCAATAATAACTCATCATGTAAACCATCTCATCCATAATCACATAACATTTTCATCCTCAATATGTATGCAATGCGATGCTATGATCATGTCTCCTTGGAAACTCATACCGGTATGGTTGAGTACACACCCGTCGGTGTGCACCCTCTCCCCCCTTCCATCCCGAAGATGGAGGGTGCCTACTCGCTTCCGTTCACCGCGGTGAATGGAATCACGATGTAGGACTTACTCATTGGCTCTCCGGATTAGTCATAACTTTCTCACCGACCTTCCCGGACTAGTTATGACTTTCTCACCGCCCGGGCCATGTAATCATGCCATGTATGCTATTATGCCAACATCATAATTAACTCGTACGTTAACACATGGCATCATAACATGATAAACATACTCATCATATCATTGGAAAGCATTAAAGCATGGCAAGTGATCATCTCATATAATCAATCTCATCTAGTCTCAACTAGCAACCTACAAATCGCTATCCATTACAATACACTTGCCTCAACCACGGGCAACGGATTGGCGGGAAGTAGAAGGCACTCCCGGGGTCCCACCACCTGCACATAGGTACCACACACTCAAAATCATGTCCACAAAACAGTACGCAAACCCTCATCTACCCCGACCGTGCCAACTACTCGCAAAACCTAAAAACAGAGGTTTTGTCCCGTCGGGACAGCAGCGTTGCAAAAGGCATAACTTGAGTTCTGGGACTCCGAATCAATTAAACGAGTACATCCTCACGTAGCTTAGGAAATTTCTCAACTTTTTCTAGTTATAGGGAAAGACTGATTCGGAATCTAAAGTTGTTTAATCTACAAAATACCGTGATCTGTTCCAATCACGTCACAGATTTTAACACGCTCGGTAAAACAGCCATAACTTTCAAATGGCTAGGCGGAATTTAACGTTATTTATATACACGGAAATATAATGAAATTATCTACAACTTCTTCAACATCCGTACGGACAGATTCGGATTCTAAATTGACGAAAACTCAAACCCTAGGTCGACTGCTCATACTGTCCCAAAACAGAAACGTGGCAACATCTAGATCTAATCCAATTTACTCAATTCCATTACCACCAATTGATCTAAAAACTTGATAAACACCATTATAACAGTACCTAGCCCAACCCCAAGGTGTCCCATGGCCATACCTTCGCCCGACGACCGAAATCCCAACAAAACTCCTCCCGGATCGCTCCTCGCTCCACGCTCCTCGCTCCTCGCTCCAATGGATGGATCCATGAGGTGCAGGGGTGGGGGGCCACCCTAGGGCAGCAAGGGAGGGTGGAGGAGAGGTGGGGAGAGGTGGGGAACAAAGGAGGCAAGAGGGGGGGCGCACGGCCACAATGGGGGGAGGGGCGGCTAGGGCAAGGGAGAGGTGGTGGGGGCGCACACAATGGGAGGGGTGGGCGCATAAGGGCAGGAGGACCCCCTTTTACCAGCCCCTAATCTGAATCCTAGTCCTAAATGGACTCATACTCCATCCCACCAAAGCCCACAACCCCCTCTTTTAGGCCCAATTTCCCCCGGAAAGGCCCCAAACCCCGGAAACGGCCCGGAAACGCTATTAACCTCCATACCCTATGGTTTTAACCTTATTTCCACATCTCATACTGTTTTTGACCTTATCATGCACGTTAAATAAGGTTACGACACTCCGAGGTGTCACATTGTTCCCCCCTTCAACAGGATTCGACCTCGAATCTAAAACGCACCAACACGCAACCCAGCAAAACCGAAGATAGCCAGGTTTCACATCACATACCTGAGGCGAAAAGCTCAGGATACTTCTCGCGCATGCGAGACTCTAGCTCCCAAGTCGCTTCTCTCTCGGTCTGATGTGACCACAATAATTTAACAAACTTGAGCGTCCGGTTCTTCATCACTCGCTCCGAAGTCCCCAGAATTTCCACAGGACGGGACTCGAAAGTGAGGTTCTGCTCAAACACTAGTGGTTCCAACGGAACCACCAACTTCGGATCATGCAAGTATTTCCTCAACATCGAGACATGGAACACATTATGCACACCTTGCATGGATTCTGGTAGCTCCAGACGATAGGCCAGCCTACCCACGCGGGCGATGATTGGGAATGGCCCAACAAATCTCGGACTAAGCTTTCCTTTGGTGCCAAAACGCACCACACCCTTGGTTGGAGATACTCGCAAGAGTACGCTATCACCCACCTCAAACTCCAAGTCTCGCCGCCCCACATTAGCATAGCTTTTCTGTCTGCTCTGCGCTGCGAGAAGGTTCTACCGTACCTCCGCCACGCGATCAACAGTCTGCTGAACCCAATCCGGTCCAAGAACTGTTCTCTCGCCCACGGCATCCCAACAAAGTGGTGATCTGCACTTCCGGCCATACAGTACCTCATAAGGAGCAGCCCGGATGCTGGAATGATAGCTGTTATTGTAAGCAAACTCCACAAGGGGCAAATGATCCTCCCAGCTACCTTTCCAAGCCATCACACAGGCCCTGAGCATGTCTTCCAAAGTCTGGATGGTACGCTCAGACTGCCCATCCGTCTGAGGGTGAAAAGCGGTACTAAGGCGAAGCTGCGTACCCAAAGCACTCTGCAAACTCTTGCAGAACTTGGAGACAAACTTCACATCCCGATCAGAAATAATGGTCTTGGGTACACCATGCAGTCTCACAATCTCCCGCACATAGATGGGAGCCAACTCGCTCGCTGAATTGGTAGTGCGGATAGGAATGAAATGCGCAGACTTGCTGAGACGGTCCACCACAACCCAAACAACATCCTTCCCTCGTGGAGTATGAGGTAGGCGAACCACGAAATCCATGGAGATGTCATCCCATGGCCACACAGGAATCTCCAATGGTCGCAATCACAAAGGACGCTTATGCTCACCTTGATCTTTTCTGAGATCCCACAAGATGCCACATACTTGGTAATATCCACTCTCATCCTTTTCCACCGTAAATTCTTTTTCAAGTCCTGTACATCTTGGTCTCCTCAGATGGACCGTGGTACGGGTGCGATGAGCCTCTTTCGTAATATCCTCTTTCACTTGGGATTTCGAGGCACACCTGAGCGACCCTGAAACCTCAAAGCTCCCGCATCATCAACGGTAAAGTCTCCAGACTTGCCATCCTCAAGCGTTTCCTCACTGCTGGAGCAAGCGGTCCTGTTGTTGTGCCTCTCGCACACACTCCTGAATCGCCGACTCAAGAATCAATTGAGTTTCAGCTTGCACGGTCCCCGCAGCAAAGAGGAGACTCCCAAATGCTCAAAATCAGCAACAAGACAATCAACGACAGGGGGCATTGTCTTGCGACTGAGAGCGTCAGCCACCACATTTGCCTTCCACGGATGATACTGGATGGTGAGGTCATAGTCCTTTATCAACTCTAGCCACCTCCTCTGCCTCAAGTTCAAATCTTTCTGAGTAAAGATGTACTTGAGGCTCTTGTGATCAGTGAAGATATCACAAGACTCACCATACAGATAGTGCCTCCATATCTTCAATGCAAACACCACCGCGGCTAGCTCAAGATCATGAGTGGGATAGTTCTGCTCATGCTTTTTCAGCTGCCTCAATGCATAAGCAATCACCTTGCCATCTTGCATGAGCACACAACCAAGTCCCAACCGAGAAGCATCAGAATACACAGTGAAGCGCTTCTCCGGCTCGGGAAGGGTAAGAACAGGAGCGATCACTAACTTCTCCTTCAAAGTGCAAAAAGCGTGCTCACACTCTGCGATCCACTGAAATTTCATCCCCTTCTCGAGTCACCGCGAAAGTGGCTTGGCAATGATAGAGAAATCCTGCACAAAACGCCGATAGTAGCCACCAACCCAAGGAAACTACGCACCTCTTTGACATTGGAAGGCCACTTCCAATCCAAAACTGCTGATACTTTGCTAGGAACTACGGATATGCCCTCTGGATTGATGACGTGGCCAAGAAAACACACATCGGAAAACCAGACCTCGCACTTTTTCAACTTAGCAAAGAACTGATTCTCCTCAAGGTGCTCAAAGACAAGCCTCAAGTGTCGCTCATGCTCCTCTTCTGACTTAGAGTAAATCAGAATGTCATCGATGAACACTACCACAAATTCATCAAGGTACTTGTGTAGCATACTGTTCATCGCCTCCATAAAGACAGCAGGAGCATTAGTTAGTCCAAAAGACATAACATTAAATTCATAATGCCCATACCTAGTGGAGAAAGCAGTCTTTTCAATGTCCTGCTCCCTCACACGGATCTGATTGTACCTCAACTGAAGATCAATCTTGGAGAACACCTTTGCTCCCTTCAGTTGGTCAAACAGATCCTCGATGCGAGGCAAAGGATACTTGTTCTTGACTGTCACTTGATTAGAGCACGATAATCAATGCACATGCGCCAACTTCCATCCTTCTTCGAGACGAAGAGAACGGGTGCTCCCCATGGCGAAACACTACGCCGAATAAAGCCCTTGGCCAAAAAATCCTCCAACTGCCTCTTCAACTCGTCTTGAAAAGGACGAGCCAAGCGGTATGGAGAGATAGAAATAGGTCGAGTGCCCGGAACAAGATCAATACGAAACTCCACATTCCTCACGGGAGTTAGACCAAGCAACTCATCAGGGAACACATCAACAAACTCCTTCACTACAGGAATCTCCTCGATGGAAACTGAAGACGATGGCTTCTCAAACAAGGTCATGAGGAAACCCAACTGCCTCAAACGGCGACCAGAAAACAGACTAGCCAAAGCAAAGACGGAACTGGAAGGTAAACCACCCTGAAAGGTCAACTCTACCCCTGACGGGGCCTGCAAGGTAACCGTCTTCCAGAAACAATAGATCTTGGCACGGTACTGATGCAGCCAGTCCATGCCCAAAATGACATTAAAAGGAGACAACTGGATCACCATAAGATTGGCAAAGAAAACCTCATCATCAATGGCAATGGTACAACCCGGGCAAAATAAAGAGCTAGAAATCAAACCCCCAGGAGAACTGACTAGCACAGACTCAGAAATCCGCTGAACTCCCAACTTAGCCCTACTAGCAAACTCAGACGACACAAAGGAATAGGATGCTCCGGAATCAAACAGAACAAAGGCATCAATGGAATCCACGAGCAGAGTACCTGAAACCACCAATGGATGCCCGGCTGACTCGGCGGTCGGCAAAGTGTACACTCCTGGTGGTGCCGGGACAGTAGGAGCCCTGACTCCCGGCTGATGCCCCAACAAGGCTAGGGGCGGAGGAGCAGATGGCTGCGGGCACCAGTAAGCCGCTGGTGGCGCCCACGCAAAGGGCGGCTGAGGAG
The DNA here is from genome assembly GCA_036346355.1 of Rhipidocladum racemiflorum. Taxonomy (NCBI): domain Eukaryota; kingdom Viridiplantae; phylum Streptophyta; class Magnoliopsida; order Poales; family Poaceae; genus Rhipidocladum; species Rhipidocladum racemiflorum. Next base: position 40,242,250 of record CM070578.1, read on the forward strand.
CAGGAGCAGCCATCATGTGCACCGATCCTCTGGAAGACGCCACTGGAGTGGGAGGAGAAGGCACCGTCTCCCACATGATGATGCTACCGGGATTCATCCATCAGACTCGTCCCATGTGGCCAGGCTTTCCACAGTGGTTGCAACTCCCGGTCCAACCACACTCTGAAGCACGGTGCTCACCACCGCACTTGAAGCACATCATGCCCTGCCCGGGCACAGGACGAACAGCCGCTCGCGAGGAAGACGACTGGGGCGGCTTCATCTTAGCCCCTGAGGAGGAGCCCTGTCCTCCCTTGAACTTCTTGAAGGTGGGTCGCTGAGAAGACCCACCTCCTCCACCAAAGGTCCTCTTCTGGCCCCCGCCTGGGGCCGCAGGAACTCCTGAACCGCCCGGGTTTTGCTTATCCCGGGAGAGCTCCAACTCGAGCTCCATGCCCTTCGCCTGCTCCACCACTGAGCAGAAGTCACGAGGAACAGTCGCCCCCATGACAACTCTGAACTCCTGGTTGAGGCCCCTACGGAACCTCCTTGCCTTCTCCCGATCGTCACGCCACAAAGCACGGCGCACCACGCCGTTGAACTCCACCTCATACTCTTGCCACCGAGCCTCTTTCCTGGGAAAGAGTCGCCGAGTATGCTCCATCCGCTCAAGGAAAGACTGCAGGTAGAACTTGGCTCGAAGCGAGCCACAATGTCCTCCAGTGTGATCGACCAAGATCGGGGCTCTAGCAGCAGAACCCCTCCCACTAGATATCGCCTGGCCCTTCAAATGAAAGGCCACAAAGCAAGCCCTCTGGACCGAGGTCAACTCTAGGACCTCAAACCGCCTCTCCATCTACCGCAGCCAATTGTGGATCGGATCGGCGTGCCGCTCCGTCAAAAGTGTCAAGACGGAGGGACATCCACTCCAGGAGACTCATCCTCGGCTCCCAAAGACAATGGGGCAACAAGCCAGGGCCCTTTGCAGGGGAGGCACAACGGCAGGCTGCCCGCAATCGCCGGGCGCAGCTCTTGGATCTCCCTCTGCAGAGCCTGAACTAAATCCTCATTGGCGGCGGGTACGTGCGCCCCTGACTGTGCCGCTGGAAGCTCCTCCTGAGCTGGCCCATGAGCATTGAGCGAAACGCTACCCTCAAGAATGCACTCATGCCTCCTTGAGAACCTCGCCCCTGGCCTCCACGGCCACGGCGACCACGACCTCTACCCCTCGGCATGGTTGCTACAAACAGACAACCATCCAATCACAAAAACATAAACACAACATCATATAATCAAGGACGAAGATCAAACATCAACATAGACATAGTCTTTATCAAATAATCAACCGCGATGCAATGATAAACCAAAACCCCAACCTACTGTGCAACCAAGTGTGTCAAATTTTAGATTAGTTATACCACTTTTGCAAGTTTTAATGTTACTATCCTATAACAAAGTTTTAGTTAGAACCTAAGCCATGTTTCTAAGTTATTCCACATCATATTTTAGTTGCAACTTAAGGTATGACAATAAAAATACATATTCCAAGGACCTACTGACCAGCTCGATACCAATCAGTAACACCCCAGCATTTATTATGCCCGAATGCTACCAAACATAAGCTAAACAACATCTAAATACCACAATTAAACATAAATTCCAGCAAAGGCGCACATGCTAAAAACCGAAATTTCGGCAGCATCTCCTTTGTTTTAACATGAAACGAAGGAACAACAACAATATAGCAATATATGGAATAAGAGAGATAACTAAAATAGCAATAATTAACGACTTAGCAATAATATAAGTGTAGTTTAAAACACATAATGTCTCCATGTGTCAACGAACAGTAAAACTCATATAGCAAAGCTAAGCCTTAAAGCAATAGTCATCACACGCAATTTATTATCAAAACTAAAAGAATGACTTGTGGAATCAAAATGGTGAAGCTACGTGCGGACGTGTGACTATTTCCATTCCCCGCATGCCGTACACATGGTACCTAAAACAACAAGAAAACACAAGCATGAGTTCGAAACTCAGCAAGCATATTGCAATGAATACAACAAGAGCAATTACATGGTAATAATAACTCATATCATGTAAACCATCTCATCCATAATCACATAACATTTTCATCCTCAATATGTATGCAATGCGATGCTATGCTCATGTCTCCTTGGAAACTCATACCGGTATGGTTGAGTACACACCCGTCGGTGTGCACCCTCTCCCCCCTTCCATCCCGAAGATGGAGGGTGCCTACTCCTCGCTTCCGTTCACCGCGGTGAATGGAATCACGATGTAGGACTTACTCATTGGCTCTCCAGATTAGTCATAACTTTCTCAACGACCTTCCCGGACTAGTTATGACTTTCTCACTGCCCGGGCCATGTAATCATGCCATGTATGCTATTATGCCAACATCATAATTAACTCGTACGTTAACACAAGGCATCATAATATGATAAACATACTCATCATATCATTGGAAAGCATTAAAGCATGGCAAGTGATCATCTCATATAATCAATCTCATCTAGTCTCAACTAGCAACCTACAAATCGCTATCCATTACAATACACTTGCCTCAACCACGGGCAACGGATTGGCGGGAAGTAGAAGGCACTCCCGGGGTCCCACCACCTGCACATAGGTACCACACACTCAAAATCATGTCCACAAAATAGTACGCAAACCCTCATCTACCCCGACCGTGCCAACTACTCGCAAAACCTAAAAACAGAGGTTCTGTCCCGTCGGGACAGCAGCCTTGCAAAAGGCATAACTTGAGTTCTGGGACTCCGAATCAATTAAACGAGTTCATCCTCGTGTAGCTTAGGAAATTTCCCAACTTTTTCTACTTATAGGGAAAGACTGATTCGGACTCTAAAGTTGTTTAATCTACAAAATACCGTGATCTTTTCCAGTCACGTCACATATTTTAACACGCTCGGTAAAACAGCCATAACTTTCAAACGGCTGGGCGAAATTTAACTTTCAAATAGCCATAATGAAATTATCTACAACTTCTTCAACATCCGTACGGACAGATTCGGATTCTAAATTGACGAAAACTCAAACCCTAGGTCGACTGCTCATGTTGTCCCAAAACAGAATCGTGGCAACATCTAGATGTAATCCAATTTACTCAATTCCAGCACCACCAATTGATCTAAAAACTTGATAAACACCATTAGAACAGTACCTAGCCCAACCCCAAGGAGTCCCATGTCCATACCTTCGCCCGACGACCGAAATCCCAACGAAACTCCTCACGGATCGCTCCTCGCTCCACGCTCCTCGCTCCTCGCTCCAATGGATGGGTCCATGAGGTGCAGGGGTGGGGGGCCACCCTAGGGCAGCAAGGGAGGGTGGAGGAGAGGTGGGGAGCAAAGGAGGCAAGAGGGGGGGCGCACGGCCACAATGGGGGGAGGGGCGGCTAGGGCAAGGGAGAGGTGGTGGGGGCGCACACAATGGGAGGGGTGGGCGCATAAGGGCAGGAGGACCCCCTTTTACCAGCCCCTAATCTGAATCCTAGTCCTAAATGGACTCATACCCCATCCCACCAAAGCCCACAACCCCCTCTTTTAGGCCCAATTTCCCCCGGAAAGGCCCAAAACTGCGGAAACGCTATTAACCTCCTTACCCTATGGTTTTAACCTTATTTCCACATCTCATACTGTTTTTGACCTTATCATGCACATTAAATAAGGTTACGACACTCCGAGGTGTCATAATTTAATCGCTGGAAAATGCGAGTGGGTTTGTACTGTTCATCCGACTGGACCCGAGTCCGAGTCAGACTCGAGTCCGACCCGAACCAGCCGTTTCGGTTGAACCCGCTCGGCAGAACCCTAACCGCGTGACCGTTGGATCTTGATCCAACGGCCACGATTGAGCCACATCACCAGAGCCCGAGCTCGACCGAGCCAGCCAGCTCGCCCGAGCCAGACCCGAACCCAAACCCTCGCACCGTTGGATCTTGATCCAACGGCTGACGTTGATCCACGTCACCCAATCCGAATCCCTTTCGGATTCCGCCGCCGCATCGGAGTGGGCCTCGGATTCCGCGCGTTTCACGGACGCCGAGGGCCCTGTTTAATGCGCCGCCACCGCTGCCGTGTTGCCGACTTCCATGCGCACCTGTAGCCCTAGCCCGCGGAGCTCAAGCCGCCGTGTAGCCGCCGCAATCGCTCGCCGGAGTTTGCCGTGCGTTCCGCCGCGGTTTTGCGCCGTTTCCGCCGCCGTTGAGCCCAGATCCGGAACCGCAAAGTCAAGCCGCGTCGGTGAGGACCTTTCACATCGCCAGAGGAGCCCCGCAGCGCCATCGGGAGTGTCGCCGTCCTCGTCTCCGGTGACCCAGCACCGCCGCAAGCCATCGCCTTCGATCGAGCTCCACCAGCCGTCCGATCCAGATACAAGGGCTCAGATCGCGCCACGTCACCCCTTGGTGAGTTCCACGTTGAAATCCCCAGATCTATTTCCAACCGTTGGATTTAGATCCAACGGCGTAGATTGTGCCACGTAGCCTTAATCGCACAGTACTAGATCCATTCTCAGCCGTTAGATCTAGATCAAACGGTTAGGGTTAGCCGCGTTGTAAACGTTAGATTGAATCTTGACCGTCCGATCAAGATCGAACGGTCCAGATGAGCTGAGTTGTTTTCCAAATGCGTTAAGCCAGATCCAATCTGGGTCGTTGATTTTCAAATCAACGGCCAAGATCAAGCCACGTGGCCGGGAGGCTGACCACCACGGTCAGCGCACGCGTGCGTGCGACGCTGACACGCCGGGCCCGTGTGTCAGCGGCTGTCCCAACCGTGCGGTGACGTCACCCATGACATCACCGGTGGGGCCCGCTTGTCAGCGCTGTGGCCAAGCCTCGCCGACGTCAGCGATGACGTCACCCGTTTGGTCCCACCTGTCAGTGAGACATTTGAGCCGTGGACCGAGTCCACGGTGGACCAAGCCAAACCGTGCGCCGGGTCCATGGACCCGTGGCGACGTGGCGGCTCTTGGTTGGTCCACGTGTCACTGCTGACGCAATAATTGAATTTCTGAAAAAGAAAATGATTTATTAATTCGAATTATTGATTTCAGAATTTGTTTCAAACTTCAAACACTTATAACTTTTGCATTTTAACTCCGATTTGAGTGATTCAAATTTCTAAATTTGTATAAAATTGAGATCTACCTATTGATGAATTTTATTTAATTTTTGGACTAAAGTTTTTCTCTGTAATATTATTTAATTGATCATTTAAACTTTAAATGCTTGTAACTTTTGCATTTAAACTCCGAATTTGACGATTCCAGTTTCTAAAAATTTATAAAATCATGCTCTCTCTGTTTGTGAACTTTATTTGGATGTTTGGACACTTTTTGTCTACTGTTTATTTAATATTTTCTATTTGCACGCTTTACGAGTAGACGTTGAAGTGCCCGAAGGCTTCGAAGGTGAAGTGTTGACCCAGGAGCCAGCTCAGGACCAAGAGCAAGTACTTTTTGAAGGCAAGTTGTGCTTTGACCATGTTGATCCCAATTTCAAATTAATTCGATTGAAACTATTGCATGCTAGTTTAACTAGAAAATACTTTATTTAAATATGGGAAATTAGATAAATGCCAAATTGTTGTATGACACCTTGGTTAATTATATATGTGCCATGATCCCTTGTCACCCTAGTTGTGGATTACTAGTTGGACATTATTAAACTGCCAACATGGGAATTTAGATCGTTGTAGTATATTGCTTAGACCTGCTACGTGCTCATGACATGATTTTTGGACAATCAAAGGCTAATATTGACTTAATGATATATTGAACCTGTTTTGGAAAGGTATCATGTGATGTTGGTGGCACGTGGTGCATGGTAATCAACGGGGGTTTGATAAATAGTTTTCGACCGGGGCATGTGGCAAGAACGATCGGGTGGGCCAGTTGTGGCATCGGGAACGTTGTGTTGGTTCTTCGGGTAGTCTTGCCCTGGTCACCCTAAGGACTTAACCTTGCAAGCCTTTGAATTGAGTCAAGCGTGCAACCACATGTCTGTAATGGGACGGACCTAGTTGATTAAGTTGCTAATAACGTACCTGTGGGACCTCAGGATGTCAACTACACCCTTTGTGTAGTTGTACGGGGGAGCGTACCGCGGCTGCGGCCAGGTACCCATCTAACGATGGATTGGCCTAAACTTCGCCTTCGCTAAGGGAAGGGTTAGTGTGCAATCACCGGGGAGGACCACTTATACTGTTAGAAGTTTCCGAAAGTGTCTGTTACGGACACTCGCCTTTGTGGTGTTTGACTGTATCTTGTGGGTAAAGTGCATAACCTCAGCAGAGTGTAAAATCTATTCGAATAGCCGTGTCCGTGGTATTGGACATCGCTCGGGAATTACAATTAAGGGTTAGACTTTCTTGAAAATAACTTGGACTTGAAAGGTTGGGTTTGGTTTAATAATGATGTTAATGGAAATGTGGATAAGAATCGGGAAAGATGTTTATTTAACTCCTGGAAAAGCTATTGATGCTATAACTGTTTCTACTGCTTTCGAATCTACTTATGATACTTGTTAAATACTCTTTACTGCAAATATACCTTGAGCCACTCCTTTGTATTAAGCCATGCATGTAGTATATTAGCTGCATTCTGTGCATGACTTGCTGAGTACCAAGTACTCACCCTTGCCGCAATACAACACCAGTTGAAGAAGAATCTACACCAGCTTTGGAGGAGGAGCTCCCAGAGGAACCGTCTAGCAAGGGAGCGAGCCCAGTCAGTTGCCTGTGGTATACTGGATGGCGCCACGATGTTATTTTATTTTCCACTGCAGTTATTTCTCTTTTAATAAGTTTTCGTCCTGCGTGGCGTATATTTGTAACTTGACCATAAGGTCGAGCAACCAGTTTGGTTAATTAATTAAAGTACCCTATTAATTCGTTGAGTATGATTGTGATATTTACCAATGTTGAGACTGTGTGCACTAGCGCGTTCCTGGACTAGTGTTGAATACACAGAGGGTCCGGATTTGCAAATTCGGGTCCCGACAGAGGTGGTATCAGAGCCATCTTATTTGTAGGCTCACCCATAGTTAGAATGGTCGTAGTGAGGATAAAACCTATTTTCTAAAGATAAAATTTATCAAGATAATGAATGAATTCTCGACTTACCCCTTTCTTCCTTGCTCATACCCTTGCTGAGTTCTTTTGTCTTCCACATTGATTTTAAAATGTTGCGTTCTTACGCAAGTATCCTTTGACAGATGATGATGAAGAACAACTACGCCGAGCGTGAAGGAGGCTATGCTGCCGAGTTGTGGCGTATGCTTCAGTTTCTTGGAGGTTTTGAGAGGCCGCTCTACCGAGGGACTACACTCGTGCAGGCAGGACTGGTCGTAGGATGGGACGTCCGGATCACGGTGTATGCCCGAGAGAAGGCAAAGTTCAGTCGCCCTTTACACTTCACCGCCAGGAGGTCTACCTTTGGGATTGGAATCCAGGAGGTGTCGCGTCGAGCAATGCAGCAGATCGCTCGCACTTACTCCAGGGAGCTGGAAGGCACAGTGTTCCGTCACCACCCATGCCGAGACAGCAGAGTTCAACGGAAGCCGATAGAAGATGAGGATGCTACCGTCACTCACTTAGCCAGATTCGTCGCCGCTCAGGAGGAGCTAATCGAAGAAACAGTTCAGGAGTTGAAGAAGGCTCGCGAACAGGTCGAGGAGGAGAAGAAGCACTTAGAGAATGCTCGTGAGTACGTCGCTTATGCTGTGGAAAGGATCGCAGAGCTGGAGACCGCACTGTATGGCCAGGGTCCTGATCCAGTATTGGAGTTGGAAGCCCCAGAGCCAGAGGAGGAACCAGAAGAGGCGCCACCTGCACCCGCGCCACAGCCACAGCAGCAGCCAGATCCAGAACTAGAGGAGGACGCCACGTCGTCAACCACAGCTGCAGTTGTGGGGCATGGCGATTGTTTCGCGCCTATGCTGTCGCACCCGCCACGAGGAGGCAGTGGAGGTTTTCTGGACGAGTGAGCGTAGGTTTTGAGGTTGAGACTCTTTCGTCGAGTCTCGTTATAGAATAAGATTCACCCTTAGAGACGTTGGATTTTCATTGTTTGCTGAGTGTGCAGTATGTGTTGCAGGCCCTTAGGCATTGTAAGCAACCATACCAAGTTATTATTATTAATAATAAAGTTGGATTTTGAGTTACACCTTTTTCCCCGCATAAGTTTCCCTATTACTTGTCTATTCTTGTTCCCTCTCATCTCTAAACCTTGGAGCAATCGACAGATGGTGAACACCCGCGGAAACCTTGGAGGCAACGGCAGTGGTTCTCGCCCAGCTGGAAACCCCAATGATGGAGTACCTGCACCCCACCTAGCGCCGCCAGTTGACATGCAGAATTTTGGAGCTTTTCTTGCTGCTCAGACTCAGTTGATGCATGCTATGATGCAACAGATGCAACACGTCACTGCTCAGGCCACCGCTAATCAAGTCAATCAGGGACAACGCCAGAATACAAGACTGTCAGAGTTCATGAGGACTCATCCACCCACTTTCTCTGGGAATGCCAATCCGTTGGAGGCCGATGACTGGTTAAGGTCAATTGAGAGGAAGCTACACATTGCTCAATGCATGGGTAATGAGAAGGTACTCTACGCTTCTCATCAGTTGGAAGGGACAACCGCCGAATGGTGGGAGAACTACTGTGCCACGCAAGAGAACCCTCAGGACATCACTTGGGAGGAGTTCACAGCTGCATTTCATCAGTATCATGTGCCAGAAGGAATTATGGACCTCAAGAAGGAGGAATTCAGAGCACTGAAGCAAGGCAGCCAGCCAATGGCCGAATACCTGAATAAGTTCACACAGCTTGCACACTACGCACCTGAGGATGTAGCGACAGATAAAGCCAGATAGTCTCGCTTTATGAAGGGACTTAACTCAGGACTACAGGTGGGACTGATCACCCACACCTTTCCAGATTTCCAGGAGTTGGTGAATAAAGCGCTTATTCTTGAGGACAAGCGCAAGGAACTGGACGACAATAGGAAGCGAAGGATGCAACAGTAGGGATCGCGCCAGGGAGCGCAGCAACGTTTGAGGGTTGCGCCAAATCAGTTTTTCAGATTCCAGCCACAGAATGCTACAAGGACACCGTCACCAGCACCAAGACCCGTCAATTAGAACTATCGCACCCAGACCGGCCCGAAAACGCCGCTTGAGCGATCAACAGGGGCAGTGAGGCTGCTACAATCGCAGCGAGCCAGGGCACTTTGCCAACAGTTGCCCTAAGAAGACAGCGAGAGTGACCCGATCCGCTTCAATGGGATCCACACCGGCCAGGCGCATGCACCAGGAGCCAACCGAGGAACTGACACGGCCAGGAAGCGGCACCCTGCACCGTGGTGAGAGGCCGAGTCAACCATGTCACCGCAAATGCACTACGAGAATGCCACGCGCGTCATCTTGGGTAAGTTACTTGTTAACTCGATTACACCTGCGATTTTGTTTGATTACGGAGCTTCACATTCATTTGTTTCTCAAGGCTTTGCTGCTAAAAATGATTTGGAGATTGCAAGACTTAAATGCATGCTTTTAGTTCAAACCCACAGGTCCGAACTCCGAACTAAAGTAGGATGTTAGGGTAAGAATATTAATAGATGGGATAGAGTTCCTAGCGAACCTTATATTGTTGGAAACCTGCACCTTGGATGTTATTTTGGGAATGGATTGGTTATCCCAAAGACAAGGCCGTTTTGGATTGTGGGCGAAGGATTACCTCGCTTGAAAGCCCGTGTGGAAGGAAAGTGGAATTTCAAGCCACCATTGTTAGAGATGGACAGTTGATGGTTAACGACACCAAGGCAATCAGCATAGAAGATGTCTCAAGAGTGAATGAGTACCCGGATGTTTTTCCTAAGATCTACGGTATCTTTGCCAGATAGGGACATAGAGTTTGTGATAGAGCTTGTACCTGGTACAACGCCGATAGCAAAGAGACCTTACCGGATGTCCACCGAAGAATTAGTAGAGATGAAGAAGCAACTTGAGGAGTTAATGGAGAAAGGATTTATCAGACCGAGTTTGTCACCGTGGGGAGTGCCAGTTTTATTCGTCAAGAAGAAGGACGGGAGTTTCAGGATGTGCATTGACTACCGTGGACTCAATGAAGTAACCGTGAAGAACAAGTACCTGCTACCCAGGATCTATGATTTGTTTGATCAGCTGAGAGGAGCCGGAGTTTTCTCCAAGATTGATCTGAGATCGGGATACCACCAGTTGAAGATCCGATCGGAAGATATTCCGAAGACCGCATTCTCATCAAGATATGGACATTACGAGTTTACAGTTATGTCCTTTGGTTTGACGAATGCACTAGCATATTTCATGAATATGATGAATAAGGTGTTCATGGAGTATTTGGACAAGTTTGTTGTTGTGTTTATAGATGATATCCTAATCTACTCCAAGACAGAGGATAAACATGCAGAGCACTTGAGGCGAGTTTTGGAAAAGCTGAGGGAACAACAACTTTTCGCCAAGTTCAGCAAGTGTGACTTTTGGAAGGACAAAGTGGAGTTCCTTGGACATGTAATGACCGCAGAAGGAGTCGCCGTTGATCCAAGCAAGGTAGAAGCTGTGTTACATTAGGAACAGCCGAAGACCGTGACCCAGATCCAGAGTTTTCTTGGTATGGCAGGATACTACCACCGTTTCATTAAAGGCTTTTTGTCAGGACCCGAATCTGCAAATCCGAACCCTCTGTGTATCCAGCACTAGTCCAGGAACGCGCTAGTGCACACAGTCTTAACATCGGTAAATATCACAATCATACCACTCGATACTAATAAAGTACTTTAATTAAATAGTCAAACTGGTTGCTCGACCTTATGGTCAAGTTACAAATATTCTCCACGCAGGGCGAAACCTATTAAGAGAGAAATAATAGCAGCGGAAAATAAGATAACTTCGTGGCGCCATCCAGTATACCACAGGCAACTGACTGGGCTCGCTCCCTAAGTAGACGGTTCCTCTTGGAGCTCCTCGTCCAAAGCTGGTGTAGACTCCTCTTCAACTGGTGTTGTATTGTGGCAAGAGTGAGTACTTGGTACTCAGCAAGTCATGCACAGAATGCAAGCTAATATACTATATGCATGGCTTGATACAAAGGAATAACTCAAGGTATATTTGCAGTAAACAGCATTTGACAAGTAGCATAAGTAGATTCGAAAGCAATAGAAGCAAGTATAAGATCAATAACTTTTCCAGGAGTTTAATCAACAACTTTCCCATTCCTAATCCACATTTCCATCGACATCATTGTTTAACCAAACCCCACCTTTCAAGTCCAAGTTATTTTTGAGAAAGTCTAACCCTTGACTGTAATTCCCGAGCGATGTCCAATACCGCGGACACGGCTATTCGAATAGATTTTACACTCTGCAGAGGTTATGCACTTTACCCACAAGATACAGTCAAACACCACAAAGGCGAGTTCCCGTAACAAAGTCTTTCGGAAACTTCTAACAGCACAAGTGGTCCTCCCCGGTTGTTGCACACTAACCCTTCCCTTAGCTAAGGCGAAGTTTAGGTCAACCAACCGTTAGATGGGTACCTAGCCGCAGCCCCGGTACGCTCCCCCGTACAACTTACACAAAGGGTGTAGTTGACCTCCTGAGGTCCCACAGGTACATTATTAGCAACTTAATCAACTAGGTCCGTCCCATTACAGACATGTGGTTGCAAGATTGACTCAGTTCAAAGGCTTGCAAGGTGAAGTCCTTAGGGTGACCAGGGCAAGACTACCCGAAGAACCAAACCAACATTCCCGGTGCCACATCTGGCCCACCCGATCACTCTTGCCACATGCCCCGGTCGAAAACTATTTATCAAACCCCAGTTGATTACCATGTACCACGTGCTATCAACATCACATGATACCTTTCCAAAACAGGTTCAATATATCATTAAGTCAATATTAACATTTGATTGTCCAAAATCATGTCATGAGCACGTAGCAGGTCTAAGCAATATACTACAACGATCTAATTTCCCATGTTGGCAATTTAATAATGTCCAACTAGTAAACCACAACTAGGGTGACAAGGGATCATGGCACTTAATTACTTAACCACGGTGTCATACGGCAATTAGGCATTTATCTACTTCCCATAATTAAATAAAGTATTTTCTAATTAAACTAGCATGCAATAGATTAAATCAAAATAGGTTTCAAAATAGGATCAACATGGTCAAAGCACAACTTGCCTTCAAAAAGTACTTGCTCTTGGTCCTGAGCTGGCTCCTGGGTCAATACTTCTCCTTCGAATCCTTCCGGCACTTCAACGTCTACTCGTAACGCGTGCAAATAGCAACGAATGAATAGAACAGTAGACAAAAGTATCCAAACATCCAAATAAAGTTCATAAACAGAGAGAACATAATTTTATGAATTTTTAGAAACTGGAATCGTCAAATTCGGAGTTTAAATGCAAAAGTTATAGCATTTTGAAGTTTAAATAATCAATTAAATAATATTACAGAGGAAAAATTTAGTCTAAAAATTAAATAAAATTCATCATTAGGTAGATCTCAATTTTATACAAATTTAGAAATTTGAATCACTCAAATCCGAGTTGAAACGCAAAAGTTATAAGCGTTTGAAGTTTGGAACAAAATCTGAAATCATTATTTCGAATTAATAAATCATTTTCTTTTTTGGAAATTAATTATTTCGTCAGCGAGGACACGTGGCAGCCTCTGATTGGACGGCTGACGTCAGCCGGTCCATGGGCTCAGCCCACGGCTTGGCTTGGTCCACCGTGGACCTGGTCCACGGCTTGGGTCGCTGACAGGTGGGACCCCTTGGATGACGTCAGCACTGACATCACCACGCTCAACGACGCTACTGACAAGCAGGCCCCACCGTGACGTCAGCGATGACGTCATGGTGCGGTTCTGCTGTCCCGCTGACACGCGGGCCCCGCGTGTCAGAGACACGCGCTCGCGTGTGTGCGGCGCGGCCAGGGTACATGTGGCACGATCGTGTCCGTTGATTTGAAAATCAACGGCCGCGATTAGATCCTGGGTTAACACGTTGAAAACTACACGGTGATCGTGGGCCGTTCGATCTAGATCGGACGGTCCAGATCTAACCCTACGTTAACGCTGCTACGGCACGTGGTGATCGTGGGCCGTTGGATCTTGATCCAACGGTCCAGATCTGATCTGGGTTCCAGGGTTTGGGGGAGAACGTGGGCTCAGCGCGTGCGTTCGATCTTGATCGGACGGCTGTGGAAGCTCGAAGACGTCGATGGCGGCGCGACGGCTCGAGGTTACCGGAACCGGGGGAGACGACCTTCCAAACGGCGCTCGAGCGCATCTCCGGCGAGGTGAGATGGCTTCACGGGTGTGCCTGGCTTCGGGGGTTCCGGATCTGGTCTCGGTTGCGGCGGAGACGGCTTGCCGGCGGCGGCGTGAGCAAGAAACCGACGCCAACCCTAGAACTAACTTCGGCGAGCTATTCCGGGAAGATGGCGGCGGCTGGGGCGCTAGGACCTTAGGGCTTCGGTGCGGCGCGGAGAGGCGAACCTCGGAGGATGACCCGGTCATTAAATACCCCGGACGTCTGCGCGGAAATCGGAACCCTAGCCGTGTCCCGCTCGGTCACGGCGGAGCTTTGCCGGCTCGGATTCGGAACGGAGATGATGGCTGGGAACCGTCCACGTGTCGCAATGAGCGGCTACGATTGCTCATGTAACGGTCCGGCCGGACTCGGGCTCGAATCAGTCGCGGTCCAATCCGGACCGTTGGATCCCGATCCAACGGTCGGGATCGATTAGGGTTAGGAGCGGAGTTTGGTCGAGTCGGTAGCTCGGTCGGACTCGAGTCGACTCGGGTTCGACTTCGATCGGATGAAACGATACTCGACCCGATTGATTTTCCAGCGATTTAATATTTAAAATTATTTCCAGTAATTCATTTAATTCAAGAAAAATAGTAAAATACTCAGAAAAATTTCAGAAAAATTCTGAAAAATATATCAGGGCATTTGGGACTCAAATAAAATATTTCCAACAAAATTTTATTTGCAAAGTTAAATTCTTTAATTATTTCAAAATGGAATAAATTCAAATAAATTCCAAATAAATCCAAATAAATTCCAAAAAATTCCAAAAATTCACCAAAGTGCCAAATCACACATGAATTTAAGAAAAGCAAAATTTTGGGGTGTTACACTTTTCGACCATTGCGAAACCTCTTACGCAATTGTTGAAAAAGGAGAAGAAGTTTGCATGGACGTAGAGTGCAAAAAAGGTTTTCAAGAGTTGAAGAAGCAATTGACATCACCGCCGGTGTTGATCCTACCGGATGTTAATCAGAGCTTCGATATTTATTGTGACGCATCGTGCCAAGGACTTGGTTGTGTCTTGATGCGTAAACGGAAAGGTAAATCGCTTATGCGTCAAGACAGTTGAGGCCACATGAGGAGAATTATCCAACGCATGACCTAGAGCTAGCTGCCGTAGTGCATGCTTTGAAGTTATGGCGTCACTATTTGATCGGGAACAGGTGTGAAGTATACACGGACCATAAGAGTCTTAAGTACATCTTCACCCAATCAGACCTGAACATGAGACAGAGGAGATGGTTAGAGTTAATTAAGGATTATAATGTTGGAATCCATTACCATCCCGGAAAGGCCAACGTGGTGGCCGATGCCTTGAGTAGGAAGAGCCATACTGTGAATATGTTGACAGCCACGAGTCGGGATAAGCTATGTGAGGATTTCCAGAAAATGCAGATTGAAGTAGTACCAGAGGGATTCTTGGCCACATTAGAAGTGAAGCCTACCCTGGAGGATCAGATCCGAGAAGGACAGAAGGATGATGACAAGATCCGCATGATCAAGTCCAAGATGGATGAAGGCAAGGCAAAGGACTTCAAGTTGGACGAACAAGGCACGTTATGGATGCAGGATCGAATCTGTGTGCCAAAGCAGAAGGAGCTGAAGCAATTAATTCTAGAAGAAGCCCATGACTCCAAGTATTCAATTCATCCTGGAAGTGCCAAAATGTATCAAGATTTGAAGGAAAGATTCTGGTGGCCGAGCATGAAGCGTGAGGTTGCCGAGCATGTTGCGCTATGCGACATATGCCAGAGAGTCAAGGCAATGCACCAGAGACCCGCAGGATTGCTGCAGCCGTTGAAGATACCAGAGTGGAATTGGGAAGAAATCGGAATGGATTTCATTACCGGTTTGCCGAAAACCCAGGGTGGATATGACTCCATATGGGTTATAATAGACCGCTTGACTATGGTCGCCCATTTTATTCCAGTAAAGAACACTTATTCGGGAGATAAGTTAGCTGAATTGTACATGACCAGGATCGTTTGTTTGCACGGAGTGCCGAAGAAGATTGTATCGGACAGAGGTACCCAGTTTACCTCGAGATTCTGGAATAAACTGCATGAAGCCATGGGAACCCGTTTGAACTTCAGTACAGCTTATCATCCACAGACGGATGGGCAAACCGAAAGAGTTAATCAAATTCTAGAGGACATGTTACGAGCTTGTGCATTGGCTTATGCTACCTCTTGGGATAAAAGTCTGCCGTACGCTGAGTTCAGCTACAACAACAGCTATCAAGCAAGTTTGCAGATGTCGCCATTTGAAGCACTATATGGTCGACCTTGTCGAACACCGTTGAACTGGAATGAGACAGGTGAACGCCGTGTCTTTGGGCCAGATATTCTCCAAGAAGCCGAAGAACAGATTGCCATGATCAGGGAGAGATTGAAGATAGCCAAATCACGACAGAAGAGTTATGCTGATAACCGTCGCCGAGACTTGAGTTTTGAACCAGAAGATTTTGTGTATCTCAGAGTTACACCACTCAGAGGAGTTAAGAGATTCCATGCCAAAGGAAAACTCGCGCCGCGATATGTTGGACCATTTAAGGTTCTCAGCCGTAGAGGTGAAGTTGCATATCAGCTGGAGCTACCGCAATCACTAGCAGGAGTGCATGACGTGTTCCACGTGTCCTAGCTGAAGAAGTGTCTCCGAGTACCTGAGGAACAGACACAGCTTGAGTCAATCGAGTTACAAGAGGATCTAACTTACAAGGAGCACCCCGTGAAGATTCTGGACACCATGGATCGAGAAACGAGAAACAAGTCAACCCGCTTCTGCAGAGTTCAATGGAGCAACCATGCGAAGAGTGAAGCAACTTGGGAGCGCGAGGAGGATTTGAAGAAATAGTTTCCGAACCTATTTCTTTAGTAAGCCCTGAATCTCGGGGACGAGATTCTATTAAGGGGGGGAGGATTGTAACACCCCAAAATTTTGCTTTTCCTAAATTCATGTGTGATTTGGCACATTGATGAATTTTTGGAATTTCTGGAATTTATTTGGAATTTATTTAAATTTATCCCCTTTTGAAATAATTAAAGAAATTAATTTTGCAAATAAAAATTTGTTGGAAATATTTTATTTGAGTCCAAAATGACCCAAAATATTTTCTAGAATTTTTCTGAGTCTTTTGCTATTTTTAATGAATTAAATGAATTTCTGGGAATTTATTGTATTATTTAATCGCTGAAAAATGCGAGTGGGTTTGTACTGTTCATCCGACCGGACCCGAATCCGAGTCAGACTCTAGTCCGACCCGAGCCAGCCGTTTCGGTCAAACCCGCTCGGCCGAACCCTAACCGCGTGACCGTTGGATCTTGATCCAACGGCAACGATTGAGCCACGTCACCCGAGCCCGAGCCCGACCGAGCCAGCCAGCTTGCCCGAGCCAGACCCGAACCCAAACCCTCGCACCGTTGGATCTTGATCCAACGGCTGACGTTGATCCACGTCAACCAATCCGAATCCCTTTCGGATTTCGCCGCCGCATCGGAGTGGGCCTCAGTTTCCGCGCGTTTCACGGACGCCGAGGGCCCTATTTAATGCGCCGCCACCACTGCCGTGTTGCCGACTTCCGTGTGCACCTGTAGCCCTGGCCCGCAGAGCTCAAGCCGCCGTGTAGCCACCGCAATCGCTCGCCGGAGTTGGCCGTGCGTTCCGCCGCGGTTTTGCGCCTGTTTCCGCCGCCGTCCTCCGCCGCCGTTGAGCCCAGATCCGGAACCGCAAAGTCAAGCCGCGTCGGTGAGGACCTTTCACATCGCCGGTGGAGCCCCGCAGCGCCGTCGGGAGTGTCGCCGTCCTCGTCTCCGGTGACCCAACACCGCCGCAAGCCATCGCCGTCGATCGAGCTCCACCAGCCGTCCGATCCAGATCCAAGGGCTCAGATCGCGCCACGTCACCCCTCGGTGAGTTCCACGTTGAAATCCCCAGATCTATTTCCAACCGTTGGATTTAGATCCAACGGCGTAGATTGTGCCACGTAGCCTTAATCGCACAGTACTAGATCATTTCTCAGCCATTAGATCTAAATCAAACGGTTAGGATTAGCCGCGTTGTAAACGTTAGATTGGATCTTGACCGTCCGATCAAGATCGAACGGTCCAGATCAGTAGAGTTGTTTTCCAAACGCGTTAAGCCAAATCCAATCTGGGCCGTTGATTTTCAAATCAACGGCCAAGATCAAGCCACGTGGCCGGGAGGCTGACCGCCGCGATCAGCGCACGCGTGCGTGCGACGCTGACACGCCGGGCCCGCGTGTCAGCGGCTGTCCCAGCCATGCGGTGACGTCACCCATGACGTCACAGGTGGGGCCCGCTTGTCAGCGCTGTGGCCAAGCCTCGCCGACGTCAGCGATGACGTCACCCGTTGGGTCCCACCTGTCAGTGAGACATTTGAGCCGTGGACCGAGCCAAACCGTGCGCCGGGTCCATGGACCCATGGTGACGTGGCGGCTCCTGGTTGGTCCACGTGTCACTGCTGACGCAATAATTGAATTTCCGAAAATGGAAATTATTTATTAATTCGAATTATTGATTTCAGAATTTGTTTCAAACTTCAAACGCTTATAACTTTTACATTTTAACTCCGATTTGAGTAATGCAAATTTCTAAATTTGTATAAAATTGAGATGTACCTTTTGATGAATTTTATTTAATTTTTGGACTAAAGTTTTTCACTGTAATATTATTTAATTGATTATTTAAACTTTAAATGCTTGTAACTTTTGCATTTAAACTCCGAATTTGACGATTCCATTTTCTAAAAATTTATAAAATTATGCTCTCTCTGTTTGTGAACTTTATTTGGATGTTTGGACACTTTTTGTCTACTATTTATTTAATATTTGCTATTTGCATGCTTTACGAGTCGACGTTGAAGTGCCCGAAGGCTTCGAAGGTGAAGTGTTGACCCAGGAGCCAGCTCAGGACCAAGAGCAAGTACTTTTTGAAGGCAAGTTGCGCTTTGACCATGTTGATCCCAATTTCAAATTAATTCGAAATACTTTATTTAACTAGAAAATATTATTTCAAATCAAGTACTATTGCATGGTAGTTTAACTAGAAAATACTTTATTTAAATATGGGAAATTAGATAAATGCCAAATTGCTATATGACACCTTGGTTAATTATATATGTGCCATGATCCTTGTCACCCTAGTTGTGGATTACTAATTGGACATTATTAAATTGCCAACATGGGAATTTAGATCGTTGTAGTATATTGCTTAGACCTGCTACTTGCTCATGACATGATTTTTGGACAATCAAAGGCTAATATTGACTTAATGATATATTGAACCTATTTTGGAAAGGTATCATGTGATGTTGATGGCACGTGGTGCATGGTATTCAACGGGGGTTTGATAAATAGTTTTCGACCGGGGCATGTGGCAAGAACGATCGGGTGGGCCAGTTGTGGCACCGGGAACGTTGTGTTGGTTCTTCGGGTAGTCTTGCCCTGGTCACCCTAAGGACTTAACCTTGCAAGCCTTTGAACTGAGTCAAGCGTGTAACCACATGTCTGTAATGGGACGGACCTAGTTGATTAAGTTGCTAATAACGTACCTGTGGGACCTCAGGATGTCAACTGCACCCTTTGTGTAGTTGTACGGGGGAGCGTACCGGGGCTGCGGCCAGGTACCCATCTAACGGTGGATTGGCCTAAACTTCGCCTTCGCTAAGGGAAGGGTTAGTGTGCAATCACCGGGGAGGACCACTTGTACTGTTAGAAGTTTCCGAAAGAGTCTGTTACGGACACTATCCTTTGTGGTGTTTGACTGTATCTTGTGGGTAAAGTGCATAACCTTTGCAGAGTGTAAAATCTATTCGAATAGCCGTGTCCGCGGTATTGGACATCGCTCGGGAATTACAATTAAGGGTTAGACTTTCTTGAAAATAACTTGGACTTGAAAGGTTGGGTTTGGTTTAATAATGATGTTATTGGAAATGTGGATTAGAATCGGGAAAGATGTTTATTTAACTCCTGGAAAAGTTATTGATGCTATAACTGTTTCTACTGCTTTCGAATCTACTTATGATACTTGTTAAATGCTCTTTACTGGAAATATACCATGAGCCACTCCTTTGTATTAAGCCATGCATGTAGTATATTAGCTGCATTCTGTGCATGACTTGCTGAGTACCAAGTACTCACCCTTGCCGCAATACAACACCAGTTGAAGAAGAATCTACACCAGATTTGGAGGAGGAGCTCCCAGAGGAACCGTCTAACTAGGGAGCGAGCCCAGTCAGTTGCCTGTGGTATACTGGATGGCGCCACGATGTTATTTTATTTTCCGCTGCAATTATTTCTCTTTTAATAAGTTTTCGCCCTGCGTGGCGTATATTTGTAACTTGACCATAAGGTCGAGCAACCAGTTTGGTTAATTAATTAAAGTACCCTATTAATTCATTGAGTATGATTGTGATATTTACCAATGTTGAGACTGTGTGCACTAGCGCGTTCCTGGACTAGTGCTGAATACACAGAGGGTCCGGATTTGCAAATTCGGGTCCCGACAACTTTGATTTTTGGTTTTTAAAACAATCTTTTGGGATCCGGGAGTGGTTATAACTCTCGGGTGTGCTTCTGGCGGCTAGAGCCAGGTATGTGGATTGAACCTATTTTTGTGAACCATGGTAGACAGAGCCTTGTGGATGGATTGAACCCTGATCTTTTTGAGATGTGGCGGATAGAGCCTATATACTAGTGATTGGTGTCTATAACCTTCACTAGAAGTTATAAATAATTTTAAATATACAAATAATTTTAAAAATGGCTTTGTGAAAAATATTACATTTAAAGTTTGTGAAAGTATTGCTTTGCGCAAAAGAACCATAAAAAGCCATCTTTGGATAGCCCGGTATTATGCATTTTTCCCAGACTTGCTGAGTACTTTATGTACTCACATGCTACGTTCTAAACATGTCCCAGAAGTGAAGGAAGCTGTCAAAGGAGATTCCAAGGACTAGGACGCGCTCCCCACTCGATTGCCTATGTGCATATGGATGGGTCACCACTTGGTGTTATCTTCTTCCGCTGTAGTTATTCAAGTTGTTCAGCCTGTTAAGGCAGTAATGGTAAACCTCGACCATAAGGTCTTTGCTTTTATTTGGTGTTATTAATATTTGGTTATATGTAATCGTGATATGGTTGTTGATTCATCACTGTTTGACTGTGTACTAGCTACTGATCTGGGACTAGTACAGAAAGACACAGGGGATTCCGGATAGCCGATCCGGGGGCCCACACTATGTAATTCCCTGAAGGAACGATATAACCAGGAAAGATCGACCCTGTTGCTGGAAGCATAGTGCGAATGGACCCTCTTATGCTTTCTGGATTTTAAGACCGTGATAGCATACAACTCTGTCATGCACAAACTTGTCGTCAAACTGATATTCTGAACTAGAAAGTTAGTGATGATGAAATGATAGGTAAGGTATTATGCACCTTCCACCTAAATATGAGGAAATTACATCACTCATATTTGGCATTGGAAGAGCCATTATAGTTCTTTGTATGGGTACTCATATAATAATAGAGAATGCTCTATTATACCCAAAGTCCAGTCGTACTCTAAATGGTTTCCATATGGAGATAAAAAATGAGGATGGTATAGAATACCTATTCATGACTAAGTTTAAAGGATACAATAAATGTGTGGTTGAAAACCTTTTGTCCATCTCTTCCGGGTTATATTACACATATATAAGACCTAAAATTTATGTTGTGATGAAAACAATACTTCAAACCTAGAAATATTTAAGTTCTGGATCATCCTGGGTTGAATATGGTGAGCAGAATAATCAATAATTCTGCTAGCCATAGAATAAAAACTTTATACTTATCTAGACCTAAACACTTCACATGCCCTACTTGTGCTAAAGGGAAGATCATAATTAGACCCTCTTATCTAAAAGTAAAGGAAGAATCACTGAATTTCATGGAGAGAGTCAAAGTGATATTTGTGGACCTATCCAAACCCTCTCAGACCCTTTTAGATAATTTATGGTACTGATAGATGCTTCTACTAGATGATCCCACGTATGTCTCTTCTCTACATACAACCAGGCTTTTGCTAAATTAAATGCCCAAATTATTGAATGAGGAGCCTTTTTTCTAGAAGAAATAATAAAGTATATTCGAATGTACAATGTTGGAGAGTTTACCTCAAATGCATTTAACGATTATTGTATGGCTCTTGGTATTAACGTAGAGCATTCAATGCCGCTTGTCCACACAAAATGGCCTTGCAGAGTCATTAATTAAAAAATAAAACTTATTGCTCGACTACTTATGCAGAATTGTAGGTTGCCCACCAGCTACTAGGGCTTTGCAGATCTGCATACTATTGTATTAATTTAACTATAACATTCAAATTTTTGCTTTTCTTCAATTTATTGAGTCATTTGAATTTTTGGAATTTTTTAGAATTTGTTTGGATTTATTTGGAATTAATTTGAATTAAGTCCTTTATTGAATTATTTAAATATTTAGAATTTTTAAATAAAGTTTTTTGGAAATATTTTATTTGACTCCAAAATGTCTTAAAGTATTTTCCAGAATTTTTCTGAGCATTTTGCTATTTTTCTTGATTTAATTGAATTATTGGAATTGTTTTAAATAGAAAAAGTGAAAGGAAATTTGAAAAACCCTATTGGATCCAAACCCTAATGGGTCTAGCCCGTAAACCCACTAGGACCCAACCCGCTAACCCTAAAACCTGCACCGCTCGATCTTGATCTAACGGTCGGATCTGCGCCATGTCGCTCGCGCACGTGAGCCATCGGATTAGGACACGTGTATGGTCGCGATGTCGTCTTCCCCGCCGAACTCGGTTTGGATAGCAGCGTCGTGTCGCCACCGTGTTCGTTAGGGTTTCCGCGTTTTTCATGGAAGCCGAGTGCATTAAGTACCCCCCTTCATTCGCCCGTGCGCGCTGAGCACGCACGCTAGGTCCTAGCCCCTGAGCCGCTACTGTTCGCACACGATTGCTTGTCATAGTTCGCGAGTGCCACCACGGATTCTCTTCTTCTCCGTCAACATCGGGCTATTTTCCGCCGCTCCGAGCCCGGATCTGGAACCCTCGTGACTATATTTCACCTCACCGGGGACCCACGGAAATGCCGTCCGTTGCGTCGTCGTCTTCGCCTCCAGCCAGCCAACCTCCACTGCACCATCGCCAATCTCGTGAGCTCTGTGGACCGTCCGATCCAGATCTGACGCATGAGGTTTGTCCACATAGCTGACTCGTTAGTTTCATTGGAATAGATCGTGACCGTTAGATTTAGATCGTACGGTTCGGATTAGATCGAGTATTACTGTTTAGATCTATTTTCAGCTGTTGGATCTAGGATAGATGGTTAGGATTGTGCCACATAGCCTTTCCCATAGTGAACTGGATTGTTTAGTGACCGTTAGATCTAGATCCTATGGTACGGATTTAGCCACGTAGTTCGGTCGTTGCACGGGATTAGATCCATTCTTAGCTATTGGATTATGAACATGCAGTTTAGATTGATCCACGTAAATTTACACTGCACCATGCTAGATTAGATCTCAGCCGTCCGATCGTAGATAAACGGGTTGGATTGATTCGCATAGCTATGATCAGGTAGATCGTAGCTCTTTGATCCGATTTGCGTGGTCCAGATGTGCCCACGTGTCGCGGACCATGTCGTGCCACATCGCCCCTAAACACAGCGAATTCGATTGAATCTTGGCCGTTGATTTTGAGTTGAACGGACCGGATTGGGCTGCATAGATCCACATACGTGAGTTTAGGTTGAATCATGGCCATTGGTTTTTGAATCAACGGACGAGATCGCGCTAAAACCGAGCCAATCCAAGCGCGCCACCTAGCGCGTGGAAGCCGAAGCATTGCAGCGGCTCCGCTCGGTCGCCGCTGATGTCAGTGGGACCCATGCTTCAGCGTTTGTACCAGCGTTCGTGTGATGCCAGCGTGACGTTAGTAGTGATGTCACGGTGGGGCCCACCTGTCAGCCGAGTCGAACCGAGCCCCGCTGACGTTAGCGTGACGTCACTCTAGTCGGGCCCACCTGTCAATGACATGTGTACTCATGGACCAAGTCCACCATTGACCCGAGCCGGCCGTGGACCCAGTCCATGGAACGGATGACGCAATGCTAACGTCATAAATCGATTTTCCTTTAGAAAAATAATTCGGCCGAAAATCCAAATTCGGTGCTGACGTCAGCTGATGTCATAATTCTGATTTTTCAATAGGAAAATAAATTGGATAATTTGGTTTATTCTTTTTAATTGATTTTCAAACTTCAAATCGCTATAACTTTTGCGTTTCAACTCCGATTGAGGTGATTCCAATTTCTTAATTTTTGTAAAATTGAGCTCTATTTAATGGTGAATTTTATTTAATTTTTGGACTTGAGTTGCTCTCTATTTTTATTTATTTATTGCTTATTTATCCATTTCGAGTAGACGTTGAATTACTCGAAAGCTTTGAAGGAGAGGTTTTGACCCAGGAACAAGTCCAAGACCAGGAACATTGTAAAGGCTTTGTTACGATCACTCGCCTTGGTAGTGTTTGATTGTATCTTGTGGGTAAAGTGTATAACCTTTGCAGAGTGTACAAACTATTCGAATAGCCGAGTCCACGATATTGGACATTGCTCGGGAATTACAGTCAAGGGTTATACTTTCTTAAAAATGAACTTGGGATAATTGATACTTGGTTTAGAAATGATGAACCTGATTAAGGATGAGAAATGCTTTACTTGAGAAAGTAATTGTGAAAGTTATTTTGTTATTAATGTTTTACTGCCTTCCAATTTACTACTGTTATTTATGAATGTAATTGTGAAACTATTGTGAAAGTAATTGCAAAAGAACCACTTTAGCCTATCATTTGGAATAAGCCATGCATATAGCTATTAGACTTGCATTCTGTGCATGACTTGCTGAGTGCTTTAAGTAGTCACCCTTGCCGCAACACAACCATCAGCTGAGGAAGAATCAACGCCAGCATTGGAGGAGGAGTTCCAGGAGGAGCCGACGAACTAGGGGCGAGCCTAGTCAGTTGCCTGTGGCATATTGGTAGGCGCCACGAGTTATTTATTTCCGCTGCAGTTTATTTATTCAAGACTTTGCCCTGCGAGGCGTACTTTTATAAGTTAACCATAAGGTTGACTTAACCACTTTCGTTATAATAAAGACTTATTTAATATTCCGTTGTGTATGATTGTGATATTCATCAATGTTGAGACTGTGTGCACCAGCGTCATCCTGGACTAGTACTGAAAACACAGAGAGTCCGGATTTGCACATTCGGGTCCCGACATTAACTCAGACCAAATACATGCCCTGAGATTTCTCCATTGCGGATAGTACGTGGAAAAGAACCATGTATTTTCCATTTGGAAAAATTTTGATGCACTTTATACGAGCCAATCTCACCACCGTAGCGTACACCAAGGGCCCTTACCAAAAGCTAGGGATATATGTAGGTTATGAATCCCTGTCAATTATTAAAATACCTAGAGCCTATGACAAGGGATTTGTATATGGCTTGGTATGTTGATTGTATTTTTGAAAAGAATAATTTTTTGGCATTAGGGGGAGTAAGTACCATATTAAAGAATACCGAGAAA
Source organism: Rhipidocladum racemiflorum (assembly GCA_036346355.1). NCBI lineage: Eukaryota > Viridiplantae > Streptophyta > Magnoliopsida > Poales > Poaceae > Rhipidocladum > Rhipidocladum racemiflorum. The sequence continues at coordinate 40,267,278 of CM070578.1, forward strand.
TAGATTGTAATATCACTGGCATTCTATCCTTAGACCCACACACTAAAGAATCCAAACTTCAAGTTTGAAGGATAAAAAAATCTGCAACAAATAGCTAATAATATCTCATATGTCTTCATTGATCATAAGGTAGTGACAATATCTTATATACCTACAGTAAATGCACCAGAAGAGTGGAAATACCCTAGAATGATATTGAATCCACTCTTACCCCTCTTAATAAGAAGAGAGGGAGGCATCTAGGTGCATGGGACTCAATTCTACAGAGACATCCGTAGAAATAGAGAACCAAACAAGTGAGAACACTACCTAATACAGTAGAAGAAGCTCGACCTAATGTTGAGAAAATTCCTAAAGTGAGCCATCTTGAAGATAATAACCACAGTAAATATTTGCAAGCATAATTTGATGATGGAAAGTTGAAACATCTAGACTCCATCATCGTGGGAGAACCAAAGTCCATGGTAGAGTGCCAAAAGTGCTTAGATTGGGTCAAATAGAAAGAAGCAATTCAGGTAGAATTGCACTCGCCAGCACCTCGGAAATGGCCCAGAGCAACAGCGGTGTTGCGAGCAATTTGCTGCAGAATCAGGGTCTGATCGTGCCTGTTCTGCTCGATCATGGCGAGAACCTGAGCCATGGTCGGAGGCGGTGGAAGCTCCTCTACACAAGGAAAAGGCTGGGTCTGCCTATGAGAAGACTCCGGGAGGTTGTGGACAATATCCTGAGTCAACCCCTTAGCGGCTTGGGAGCCCGCGGAATTCGGTCTCGCCTCGCGCTGAGCTTGCAATCGAGTTGTAGCTCCTGCCATTCTGTTGTCAAACCCCAATTAACAACATTGAGCAAGAGAGCCACAAGAATGTGGAAATTGAGATTCTGGCCGGCAAGGTACAAGCATGACAATCCACAATAATGCAGCAAGAAAACATACATCACAACCACAAGCATTCAAATACGGAAGTTCATAGGCTCCATTAACATCAACGATACAATAACAAGGTTCCAAAACGACCACGAAAGTGCATAATCTATTACATAACTTCAAATTGAAATAGTCTTCCCTACATAGGGGTTATGACAAGCTTAACCAAGACAACTCAAATGTCTCTAAGGAAGCCATGGGAAAACACATCCAAGAGATGGTATCCCGATGATCCCGTATCTTCAGGATCCAAAGAGCTAGCGAGACATTGAGGGGATCCCAAGTAGGATGTAGGTGCTCCCGACAACCCTTACACACGGAGACGCATTGCATTCACCGAGTTGATGCGTGCATGGCTAGGGTTGAAATGTTGGACCTCCACCCCCGTCACGCTTGGAAATTGGAAAGGGTCTGGGGCTGCATTGTGGGGCGAAGTAGAATTGTGCCCGTACACCACATTCCGTGGCACGAGACCAGTCTGCAAAAATTGATGAAGATGCCCCTGGGCGGCGCGAAGACGGGCACGAGTCTCCCATAACTCGTGGACCACACAACGATGAGCCCGGTCCAAAGTGCGGACCAAGCTCGCCAACTGGCAGACGGATCGGTCTTCTCCCAGTTCGATCTCCACGACGTAGTTGTAGGTACCTGCTAGTCCTCGCTGTGGGAAGTAAAGAAACGGAGGCTCAAGCAGCTCCTGTAGATCATGACGAAGATGGCACATGGCAACGTATGCCACCTCTTGGATTGCCATCCCAACGGATGTCCCTTGTGCTTGGAAGTGATGGGGAATGCTCCCCGGCATCATCTGGGCGATGATGTGGACTGTGGCAGTGTAGTTCTCCAATCCAGGTCCCAAAGCTCGCCCGTACACCGCGTACCCGGGTGCATAGGTGAAGCTGGCCCTCCACAGCATGTCCCGAAGGATGGAAGGGAAACCTTCCACATCCTCAGCGTGGGTAACCATGACCAGAGATCCATAACTCATCTATCATTTGAAAAAGAAAAGACGGGTTAGAAAACTAACTTTGCCAAATCAAATGAATACAAGGATAAGATATAGAACTAAGATGGGTAAGGAATAAAGGAATGCACGACAATAGTAGGTTCTGAAATTACTTGATATGAAAATAATTTCAACCCAAAACAAATCCTAATTGTAACACCCCGGCATTCAATATGCCCGAATGCTACCAAACATAAGCTAAACAACAACTAAATACCATATTTAACATAAAATTCCAGCAAAGGTGCATAGGCTAAAAACCGAGATTTCGGCAGCACCTCCTTTGTTTTATCATGAATTTAAGGAGCAGCAATAATATGGCATTATATGGCAATAAGAGAAACATCTAAAACAGCAATAAATAGAGTCTTAACGACAATAAAAGACTAACATCAAGCTCTTAAAGTTCCAAGTGTCAAACAAACAATAGAACTCTCATTAACCAAGCTAAGACTTAATTTAAAGGCCATCACACGCAATTTATTATCCAACTAAATGAATTGACTTGGGGAAACATTAAGGTGAAGCAACGTGTGAGCGTGTGACTATTCCCCTTTCCCCATGCCGTTCTCATGGTACCTAAAACAACAAGAAGAAAACACAAGGGTGAGTTCGAAAACTCAGCAAGCATACCGCAATGGACAACAAGCATAACAACAAGTCAATAACATCTTTCATCATGTATAACATCTCATTCATGAATACTTATCAATATCATCATCAATTTGTATGCGATGTAATGCATTGCTCCGACCCTCTGGAACCTCATACCGGTATGGGAAGTACACACCCGTCGGTGTGCACTCTTTCCCCCTTCCATCCCGAAGATGGAGGTGCCTACTCGCTTCCAAACACCACGTGGATGGAATCACGACATAGGACTTACTCAATGGCGTTCGGACTAGTCATAACTTTCTCACCGACCTTGCCGGACTAGCTATGACTTTCTCACCGCCTCGCCTATCTCATGACATGCATGCAACCATGCCAAATATCATATTCCATTCACATATTAACACATGGCATCATAATATGTTAAACATGCTCATCATATCATATCAATCATTAAAACATGGCAAGTGGACATATATCATGTAGGCAATTCCATCTAATTTCAACATGCAACCTACAACTTGCTATCCATCACAACACACTTGCCTCAACCACGTGCAACGGATTGGCGGAAGAAGAGGAACTCCCGGGGTGTCACCACCTGCACATAGGCATCACACACTCACAATCATAACCTCAAAACAGTACACACGCCCCATCTAACCCGACATTGCCAACTACTCGCAAAACCTAAAAACAGAGGTTCTGTCGCGGGACAGCAGCCTTACAAAAGGCATAACTTGAGTTCTGGGACTCCAAATCGAATAAACGAGTACACCGTCAGCGAAGCTTAGGAAATTTCCCAACTTTTTCTAGTTATAGGAAAGACTGATTCGGACTCTAAAATTGTTTAATCTACAGATTACCACAATCTGTTCCAGTTACGTCACAGATTTTAGGCGCTCGGTAAAAACAGTCATAACTTTCAAACGGCTGATCGGAAATTAACGTGCTTTACGTCCACGGAAAGATAATTAAATTATCTACAACTTCCTAGAAGTCCGTACGGTCTGATTCGGATTCTAAATCGACGGAAACTCCGAACCCTAGTTCGACTGCTCAATCTGCCCGAAAACAGAAACGTGGACAAGTTTAGATCTAACCCAAATTACTTCAAACCAGCGCCTCCAATTGATCTAAAAACTTGATAAACACCCTAATAACAGTACCTAGATCATCCCCAAGGATCCCCAAGATCATACCTTTGCCCGGCGCAAAACTCCAATCAATCTCCGCGATCTCCTCGCGAATGGCTCCTCGCTCCACGTTCGCTCCTCGCTCCTTGCTCCTCGCTCCTCGCTCCACGGGATGACTCCGCTGAGGTGCAGGGGGTGGGAGACCACCCCTAGGGCAGCAAGGGGTGGAGGAGGTGGTGTGGAGGTGGAGGAAAGGGAGGGATGCGACGGTTATGGGGGCTAGGCTTAGGGGAGGGAGGGAGGAGAGGAGAGGCGCAAGAGGGGAGGTGGGGCGCTAAGGGGCTGAGGTGGGGCGCAAGGGGCAGGGGAGCCCCTTTTAAAAGCACTCAACCAAATCCTAGTCAGTAAAGTAGTCCTAATCCATCCAACAAAATCCCACCAAGGACCAAAACTCCCGGGAAGGCCCAAAACCCCGGCGAAACGCCCGAAACGTTATTAACCCCCGATCCTTATGATCTTAACCTTATTTCCACATATCATACTGTATTTAACCTTATCATGATCAAAAATTAAGGATACGACACTCCGAGGTGTCACATTCTTCCCCCCTTCAACAGCATTCGACCTCGAATCTAAAAGCACCAACACGAAACCCAGCAAATCCAAAGACGACATTTTCACATCACACAGGCGAAAAGTTCGGGATACTTCGGCGCATGCGATTCCAGCTCCCAAGTCGCTTCTCTCTCGATCTGATGTGACCACAAGACATGACAAACTTAAGCGTCTGCTCTTCATCACTCGCTCAAGTCCCTAGAATTTCCAGGGGCCGGGACTCGAAGGTGAGGTCTCTGAAGCACTAATGGTTCCAATGGAACCACCAACTCCGGATCATGCAAGTATTTCCTCAACATCGAGACATGGAACACATCATGCACACCTTGCATGGATTAGGCCGTAGCTCTAGGCGATAGGCCAACCTGCCAACTCGGGCGAGGGATAGGAAAAGGCCCAACATACCTTGGATCGAGCTTTCCTTTGGTGCCAAACGCACCACACCCTTGGTGGGAGATACTGCAAGAGCACGCTATCACCCACCTCAAACTCCAAGTCTCGGGCCACCGCCTCACATCAGCATAGCTTTTGCATGCGCTCAGTGCTGCGATAAGGTTCTCGCCGAACCTCCGACACGATCAACGGGTCCATTGCACCCAATCCGGGCCAAGAATAGCTCTCTCGCCCACAAAGATCCCAACAAAGTGGCGACTGCACTTCCGCCATACAAAGACTCATAAGGAGCAGCAGGATCTTTGGAATGATAGTTTGTATTGTAAGCAAACTCCGCAAGAGGCAAATGATCCTCCCAGCTACCTTTCCAAGCCATCACACAGGCCCCGAGCATGTCCTCCAAAGTTTGGATGAGTACGCTCAGGTGCCCATCTGGCCTGAGGGTGAAAAGCGGTACTAAGGCGAAGGCTAGCATTACCCAAAGCACTCTGCAAACTCTCCCAAAACTTGAGACGAACCGCATCCCGATCGAGAGATAATGGTCTTGGGTACACCATGCAATCTCACGATCTCCCCGCACATAGATGGGAGCCAACTCGCTGCTGAATTGGTCGTGCGGATGGGAATGAAATGCGCAGACTTACGAGACTGGCCCACCACAACCCAAACATCCTTCCTCGTGGAGAACGAGGTAAACCAACCAAAATCCATGGAGATGTCATCCCATGGCCACACAGAATCTCCAAAGGTCAGAATAAAGGCCGGGGGCGCTTATGCTCGACTTTGATCTTCCTCGGCAAACCCACAAGACGCCACATACTTGGCAATATCCCTCTCATCCTTTTCCACCAGAAATTCTTCTTCAAGTCCCTGTACATCTTGGTCTCTCCGGGATGGACTGCACGTGTGTGCGATGAGCTTCTTTCGGGATGTCTTCTTTCACTTGAGATTTTTGGGGCACGATCAACTGAAACCTCAAGGCTCCGCATCATCAACGATAAAGTCTCCGGACTTGCCATCATAAGGCGCTTCCTCACTGCTTTGGAGCAAGCGATCATGCCTTTGTGCCTCTCGCACACGTTCAGAATCATTGACTCAAGAATCATTTGAGTTTCAGCACGGTCCCCGCAGCGATAGGGAGACTCCCCAAGCGCTCAAAATCAGCAACAAGACAATCAACAACAGGGGGCATTGTCTTATGAGAGGCGTCGCCACCACATTGCCTTCCCCGGATGATCTTGGATAGTGAGGTCATAATCCTTTATCAATTCTAGCCACCTCTCTGCCTCAAGTTCAAATCTTTCGAGTGAAGATGTACTTGAGGCTCTTGTGATCAAGTGAAAATATCACAAGACTGCGCCCGCTGCAAGGTAATGCCTCCATATCTTCAATGCAAACACCACGGCTAGCTCAAGATCATGGGTGGGGATAGTTCTGCTCATGCTTTTCAAACTGCCTCGAAGCATAAGCAATCACCTTGCCATTTTGCATGAGCACACAACCAAGTCCCAACCGAAGCATCGAATAAATAAAGAAGCGCTTCCTGGTTCGAGGAAGGGGTAAGAACAGAGCTGATCCACTAACTTCTCCTTCAAAGTGCGTAAGCCGTGCTCACACTCTGCGATCCACCGGAACTTCATCCCTTTGTGAGTCACCGTGAAAGTGGCTTGGCAATGATAGAGAAATCCTGCACACAAAGCGGCAGTAGTATCCGGCCAACCCAAGGAAACTCGCACCTCTTGACATTGGAAGGCCTCTTCCAATCCAAAAGCTCTTTGAGACTTTGCTAGGATCTACCGATATGCCCCTACGGATTGATGATGTGGCCAAGAAAACCACTTCAAATCGAGAACTCGCACTTTTTCAGCTTAGCAAAGAATTGATTCTCCTCGAGTACTCGGCACAAGCCTCAATTGTCGCTCATGCTCCTCTTCGATTTAGAGTAAATCAGAATGTCATCGATGAACACTACCACAAACTCATCAAGGTACTTGTGTAGCATACTGCTCATCGCCTCCATAAAGACAGCAGGAGCATTAGTTAGTCCAAAAGACATAACTTTAAATTCATAATGCCCATACCTAGTGGAGAAAGCGATCTTCTCAATGTCACTGGCTCCCTCACACGGATCCGATTGTACCTGATCAAGATCAATCTTGGAGAACACCTTTGCTCCCTTCCTTGGTCAAAGCAGATCCTCGATGCGAGGCAAAGGATACTTGTTCTTGATCACTTGATTAAGAGCACGATAATCAATGCACATACGCCAACTTCCATCCTTCTTCGACGAAGAGGACGTGCTCCCATGGCGATACGCTACGCCCGAATGAAGCCTTTGGCTAATGCATCCTCCAAGCTCGCTTCTTCAACTCGTCTTGAAAAGGTCGAGCTAAGCGGTATGGAGAGATAGAAATAGGTCGAGTGCCCGGAGCAAGATCAATACGAAACTCCACATTCCTCACATGAGGTAGACCAGGCAACTCGATAGGGAACACATCAACGAACTCCTTCACTACAGAAATCTCCTCAATGGAAACTGAAGAAGATGGTTTCTCAGACAAGGTCATGAGGAAACCCAATAGCCTCAAACGCCGACCAGAAAACAAACTAGTCAAAGCAAAGACGGAACTGGAGGGTATACCACCGAAGGTCAACTCTTCCCCGGGCCTGCAAGGAAACGTCTTCCGTGAAACAATGTGATCTTTAGCACGGTACCGATGCAGCCACCCATGCCCAAAATGACATCAAAAGGAGCCAAGCGGATCACCATGAGATTGGCAAAGAAAACCTCATCATCAATGGCAATGGTGCAACCAGGAGGCAAACCAAAGAACTAGCAATCAACCCCCAGGAGAATCGACTAACACGGACTCGTAAATCCGGCCTGAACTCCCAACTTAGCTCTACTAGCAAACTCCGGCTGACACAAAAGAGTAGGATGCTCCGGAATCAAATAGAACAAAGGCATCAACGGAATCACGGCGAGTACCTGAAACCACCTCTCGATGCCCAGGTGACTCGGGCGGTCGGCAAAGCGTGCACTCTGGTGGCGGCAGGACGAGAGCCCCGACTCAGAGGCTGATGCCCCATCAAGGCTGGGGCGGAGGAGGCAATCGAGGAGGAAGCGGCAGTGCGGGCACCAAGACGCCGGTGGCGCCACGCAGGGTGGGTGAGAAACAGGAACAGCCATCATGTGCACCGATCCTCACGAAGACGCTACCGCTGGAGTGGGAGAGAAGACACCGCTCTCCCACTTGATGATGCTACTCGGATTCATCCGGCACTCGTCCCGTATGGCCGGGCTTGCCATGCTGGTTGCAACTCCCGGTCCAACCACACTGAAGCACTGCTCACCACCGCACTCGTAATCGATCCGCGAAAATCAATACAAAACACTTTTCTTTTGGTTCCAGCTCAACTAAAGCCAAGAAAAACAATAAAACCGACGTCGAGCCGTAACTAGAGAACATCCAAGGAACCACCATCAACTCTTCTATTTGACTCCAGTCAACTACCCGATCAGGACGAAAGGATAAGCATTCTTCTCCTACAGGGATTAATAGTTCTTCGGTGATGGCGCTAACCGCCACACCGTCAAACCTCACCGCATTATGAACCAAAAGAGGTGGACCGAAACTCCTTCGGCACCACAACCCCACTTTATCACCACAACAGGAACAATCCAATCATTCATACAGATCGCAGACTCCATAACTCTCCGGGAGCCTCGCCCACGGCCTCCACGGCCACGGCGTCCACGGCCTCTACCCTCGGCATGGCTGCTTAGGCAGACAAACCATCCAAACACAAAACATAAACACCAAATCACACAATCAAGATCATAGATCAAACATCATCATAAGCATATCCTTCATTAAATAATTAAAGCGCAATGCAATGATGATAGACCAAAACCCCATCCTACTGCAACCAAGTGTGTCAAATTTTAGATTAGTTATACCACTTTTGCAAGTTTTAATGTTGCTATCCTATAACAAAATTTTAGTTAGGACCTAAGCCATGTTTCTAAGTTATTCCACATCATATTTTAGTTGTACCTATAGCATGACACTAAAATTCACATTCCAAGGACCTACTGACCGCCTCATACTAACTCAACACCCGGCATTCAATATGCCCGAATGCTACCAAACATAAGCTAAACAACAACTAAATACCATATTTAACATAAAATTCCAGCAAAGGTGCATAGGCTAAAAACCGAGATTTAGTGCACCTCCTTTGTTTTATCATGAATTTAAGGAGCAGCAATAATATGGCATTATATGGCAATAAGAGAAACATCTAAAACAGCAATAAATAGAGTCTTAACGATAATAAAAGACTAACATCAAGCTCTTAAAGTTCCAAGTGTCAAACAAACAATAGAACTCTCATTAACCAAGCTAAGACTTAATTTAAAGGCCATCACACGCAATTTATTATCCAACTAAATGAATTGACTTGGGAAACATTAAGGTGAAAGCAACGCGGTGTGGCGTGTGACTATTCCCCTTTCCCGCATGCCCGTTCTCATGGTACCTAAAACAACAAGAAAACACAAGGGTGAGTTCGAAAACTCAAAGAAGCATCTGCAATGGACAACAAGCATAACAACAAGTCAATAACATCTTTCATCATGTATAACATCTCATTCATGAATACTTATCAATATCATCATCAATTTGTATGATGTAATGCATTGCTCCCGACCTCCTGGAACCTCATACCGGTATGGGAAGTACACACCCGTCGGTGTGCACCCTTTCCCCTTCCATCCCGAAGATGGAGGGTGCCTACTCGCTTCCAAACACCACGTGGATGGAATCACGACATAGGACTTACTCAATGGCTGCCCGGACTAGTCATAACTTTCTCACCGACCTTAGCCGGACTAGCTATGACTTTCTCACCGCCTCGCCCTATCTCATGACATGCATGCAACCATGCCAAATATCATATTCCATTCACATATTAACACATGGCATCATAATATGTTAAACATGCTCATCATATCATATCAATCATTAAAACATGGCAAGTGGACATATATCATGTAGGCAATTCCATCTAATTTCAACATGCAACCTACAACTTGCTATCCATCACAACACACTTGTCTCAACCACGTGCAACGGATTGGCGGGAAGAAGAGGGAACTCCCGGGGTCACACCACCTGCACATAGGCATCACACTCACAATCATAACCTCAAAACAGTACACACGCCCCCATCTAACCCGACATTGCCAACTACTCACAAACCTAAAAACAGAGGTTCTGTCCCGGCGGGACAGCAGCCTTACAAAAGGCATAACTTGAGTTCTGGGACTCCAAATCGAATAAACGAGTACACCGTCGCGAAGCTTAGGAAATTTCCCAACTTTTTCTAGTTATAGGAAAGACTGATTCGACTCTAAAATTGTTTAATCTACAGATTACCACAATCTGTTCCAGTTACGTCACAGATTTTTAGGCGCTCGGTAAAACAGTCATAACTTTCAAACGGCTGATCGGAAATTAACGTGCTTTACGTCCACGGAAAGATAATTAAATTATCTACAACTTCCTAGAAGTCCGTACGGTCTGATTCGGATTCTAAATCGACGGAAACTCGAACCCTAGTTCGACTGCTCAATCTGCCCGAAAACAGAAACGTGGACAAGTTTAGATCTAACCCAAATTACTTCAAACCAGCGCCTCCAATTGATCTAAAAACTTGATAAACACCCTAATAACAGTACCTAGATCATTCCCCAAGGATCCCCAAGATCATACCTTTGCCCGGCCGCAAAACTCCAATCAATCTCCGAATCTCCTCGCGAATCGCTCCTCGCTCCACGTTCCTCGCTCCTCGCTTCCTTGCTCCTCGCTCCTCGCTCCACGGGATGACTCCGCGAGGTGCAGGGTGGGGAGACCACCCTAGGCAGCAAGGGGTGGAGGGAGGTGGTGTGGAGGTGGAGGAAAGGGAGGGGATGCGCACTGGTTATGGGGGGCTAGGGCTTGGGAGGAGGGAGGAGAGGGGCGCAAGAGGAGGTGGGGGCGCACGGGGCTGAGGTGGGGCGCAAGGGGCAGGGGAGCCCCTTTTAACAGCCCTCAACCCAATCCTAGTCCGTTCACGGAGTCCTAATCCATCCCACCAAAGCCCACCAAGGCCCAAAACTCCCGAAGGCCAAAACCAGCGGAAACGACGGCCAAAACGTTATTAACCCCCGATCCTTATGATCTTAACCTTATTTCCACATCTCATACTGTATTTAACCTTATCATGCTCAAAAATTAAGGATACGACACTCCGAGGTGTCACACTAATCTAGTGGTAGCCGGTCCGGGACTCCATTGATTCACTCAAAACAATAGTAGGTTCTGAAATTACTTGTGTTGGTGAATCAATAGAGCTCTGATACCAAGCCTGTGGGGACCCCCCCTCCAGGACTCCATTGATTCACTCAATTGCACAATACAACCCAAGTAAATCATGGGAACCTCGGGCGTCCCGCATATATGCCCGTGTTGGTCCCAGGAATGTTCACCAACACGCGCGAGAATGCACGATAGTTTATATCACAGCTCATACACGATAATGAGAACTTAAACATTTATGCATACATACCCAAAAGTGATACCATGGTTCACAACGACATACGTAGAGTTTAGGTTAACAGGCAACGGAATAAAACATAAACGACAAAAGTAGTGTCCAACGTAGTATGCCCCAACCCTCAGGCAATCGTCTGGGTTAAGAACAGCCCTCTAAGCGTTAGCATCGGGGACGTCGGCCCGGTAAGGATCCTCGGGCGACGTCTCAACCTCACCTGCAGCAACGGATGATCCGATTGAGTACAAAAGGTGTACTCGAACAATAGTATAAGTTATGCATTGAATCCTACTTACATGAAGTAGATACATCAAGGAAGGCAATAGGTAATTTCAGCATAAAGCAACACTTGAGTAAAATCACAAACTTGTATAGATTGAAATTGCTATTTGGTAAACATTTAAAAAATCTAATACATAATGTAATGTCATCATAACCCTATCCTTTTCATGCCTCCAAGCATTTTTCCGAACCACGAGTCCAACGCTCGTGTTCACCAACACTCACGGATACTCCAATATCCGTGAGGTTCTTTCCACGAGTACTCCAATACTCGCGATGTACCTCCCATGAGTACTCTAATACTTATGAGACTTTTCCCACACCATCCATCTTACCAAGTCCTTAATGCTCGCTTGGTGGCTAACAACAATAAGCAATCGTCCTTGACCATGGACGCGGCTATTTGAATAGTTTAAACTCTGCAGAGGTACGACTTTACCCACACGACACGCCACACTCGTAAGACAAACTATGAGCACAAATCCTTTGATGTGCTGGCCGAGGTAAACGTGACAAAACCATTTTCCAACGTGCATGGTAGTGTATTTAAACCACCCGGGTGACTGTGACCTTTGATCCCGCGCGCTCAGTGACCTGTGTGTGTGTGGATCAAGGAGTACACCCGTTACTGAACATCCCTAACTCCACAAAGTCCGAGGGATTTCGAAGGACATTCCTTGACACCCCACAAGGTTAGAGGAATTCCCGCGGACCTTCCTTGATACTCTACAAAGCTCAAGGAACTCCGAGTGCACGTGGTTTAAACACCCCTAATCATACACAAGTACTTGGCTAAGCCGGTCCCATAAACGGCGTGTGGTTCACACGATAGTTACTTGTGAGACGGCACCAGGATTCGATCCTTAAGGTCCTTATCCAACATTGCTACACAATAACCACAATTGAACCATCATCATCATAAATATTTTGATCATTGCGACTGATGTACTAAGTCCATCTATCGCGGTTTCTAACAATGTTCTAAGCATGGCTAAGCAATTCGTAAGAACCCATACATAATATTAAACCAATCACCTAGGGCGACAATGGAATACGAAGGAACATGGCAAGGTAATATCATGTCAACATGGCAATAGCTAATCGTTCTACCCAAACATACTTGTAATTGAAAGTAAGCATGTAATTGAATAAAATACTTCAAAGCGTAATTGCAAATTATAGGATCAATCATGTTCAATGAGTAAAGTAGTGCCTTGCTGCTCGCTCTGGACGTCGTAAGCGTAGTCGTACTCCGGAGTGTCCTTCGAAGTGTGAACACCTATCGAAAAGATCCAATTCAAATAAACACCAATCAAGAACTCAAACGATGAACACTTATTGAAGTATTCTCAATCATGTATGAAATGCTCATGACTTTAGATTAATAGTCATAATATGAATATACAAATTGAGTTTGTGAAGTTTGGACTTGTCTGCCAAAAGTTATCACCAAAACAATATAGTTTGGGTGGGGGTTAACACATAGCTTGGCAAAGATCATATGAGAGATCCTCATATATGTAACCCAAGTCTTGTTTTTCTATTGGAAATGAAAGAGGATGCTCCTACGAACGCATAGGAATTGGTTTCACCCAATTTGGACTTACGATACAAAAGTTATGGTCAGTTGAAGTTGGTTGGGTCAGAAGTTCCAATTTATCATCGGATGTTCCGATCCAGACTTAGAAAATTTTCTAGTTGGAATTCAAAAGGTGCTTCTCTGGACACATCAGAAGTTCCGATCCGAACATCGGATGTTCCGATCCAGACTTAGAAAATCGCTCAGTTGGGATCCAAAAAGGTGCTCCTCTGGACACATCAGAAGTTCCGATCCGAACATCGGATGTTCCGATATGTGTAATTTTCTAGCGTGGTAGTGTTAGGATTGAAATGTTTTCTGGAGTTTTAGCCACATCGGATGTTCCGATCTGGTGCCGGAAGTTCTGATGTGTGTCGAACTGTGTAGTATAACCTAATTTTCGTTCAAGTCTTTGGATGGCTACTACACATTGTGCTCCTACACTTCAGGAAAATGAAGTAGGGTAGAACCTTACCACCACAAGGATGTCCTTGCACTCGGTGGAATGTCGATTCGATGAAGAGATCACGAATAACGCCGTGAAGGTGATCTTCGGTACTCTTCCGGTATCAACTCCTCCTCCTCGCTCACGGGAACAATGCCTTCACTCCTTGTGCTTGCAGAAGCTTCAACTCCTCCTCCTTAAGCTATCAAACTAACATGCACGACCCAATCGCCAATGGGGAGATGATTTTCATGGAAAGGAAGATGAATGAGTTCCAAGTGAAAAAAATTCAGAACGTGGAGAGAAAGAAATTGATTAGAACTCACCCACTACTTGGTGCTTCAAGAATCCATTTGAATGGAATTGAAGCTTGGGATGAGAGGAATCCAATGGTATAGCATGCACAAGCTCAACCCAATTCTTTGGAGGGATTTTTGGGGATGGAATGGAAAAGGTTGAAGGTGTTCTTGTGCTCCCTTTGCTGTTTTTCAGGTTTGAGGCTGAACAAATGAGGCTTGGAGGAGGTTCCATGGTGGAGAAAAGCTTATATATGGTTGCCCCTCCATCCCTTACATGTGGGGCTTGGTCCCACATGCCATGGAGAGGTAAGAAAGTGGGTAAGGAGTATGTAGGGTAAGGAAATGCAGATTAGGTGTGTGCAGTTTTTTCCTTCTCACTTACAAGTGGGGTCCATATCTCATAGGCTATGGGCGAATGAAGCATGGGTATACATAAGTAGCAGTTTTTAAGGTATCATGAATATTATAGATTCATACTCATTTAACTAAAATGATGCTAGCATTTATAAAGTCGTAATTAAGTGTTAATCATTCCAGTAATATGAATGATATGAGCATGCCATGCACAATTTAGCTATCAAATAAATTTGGGCTGTTACAAAATGAAATAACCAGGTAATGAGACATAAAGCGAGGCTTGCGGCACAATAGTTCATGTAGTGACCCGACATCGATTATGATCAAACTTTCTCTCCTATAATGAGTGGAATAATGTTCTGATATTTAATATCAATTGCAGGTAGCTTAAACTTATCAATGCAGTTGATGGATGTAGTTACCGCATAGTTATATGGGTCACTGAATACAGATATTTATGAGTCCCTAAAGGAGTCAAAATTTTGGATCATAATAAAGGAAATTGTAACATGAATAGCGTCAAACTGCAGAGATCACTATATGGATTAAAACAGTATCAAGACTTACGTATCTTATGAATTGCACAAGGTCTGATATTACATTCATAGTAAATTTATTAGCAAGACACAATTCAGCTACAACCAAAAGACATTGGGCTTGTATCAAGACTTTACTCAGATACCTCTAAGGTTCTCAAGATCTTGGCTTATTTTACTGGGAGGACCAAGACCTGACCATGGTGGGATGTATGGATGTGGGCTAGCTATCTGTCTGATCCCTATAGTGTAAAATCTCAGACCGAGTTTGTGTTTCTTTGTGGTGATATAACCGTTTATTGATGATCTTTTAAGCAGATCTTGGTAGCTACTTCTACCAACCACTCAGAGATTATTACATTATATGAAGCCTCACGTGAGTGTGTTTGGCTAAGACGTGTGATTAACCATATCCAGAAATCATGTGGTATTGATATCGTCATACCGGCACAATTATCTATGAAGATAATATTGCTTATGTTGCACAAATGCAAATGGGTTATGTTAAAAGCAATATCATGAAGCATATTGCCCCTAAACGTTTCTATCCTCAAGAACTTCTAAAGAATGGTGAGGTAAAAATAATACAAACTAAGTCATGTGAAAATCTAGCATATTTAGTCACAAAGTCTTTCCCAACATCTAGTTTCTAAAGATGTGTTTGTAGCATTGGAATGAGACAACTTAGATATATGTAAAGTTTAGGAGGAGTGCAAACTATGAACCTTAGCATGATCCTAAAGATACTACTTTAAATCCAGAAGATTATAAGTTGCACTCCTTTTTTAGTGAATTTTCCTGAAGTTTTCTCACATGAAGGCTTTTAATGAGGCTACTTGTATAACACCATGTGTGAGTGTAATGTACTCTTTTCTCTATCTTTTTTCCCATTGGGTTTTTTTCAGAAGTTTTTGATGGGACATATGCATTAAGCTGTATTCACCTAAGGGGTAGTGTTCAGATATAATAGGAAGTGGTTTAAATATTTTTGGACTCTATCTTATTGTGGGTGAATTCGAATCTTTCTCTTGTTGACTTTTTCTATAAATATGGCACTCTATTTATAATAGAATCAATCTAATAAAGAGATAACAATTTTTGTCTCCCTACATCTTGTGTGCTCCCTATTATTGTTCCTATTATACGATCAGTGTATTGTGATTGATTTAAGATGAGCATCATCATTTTTATAATACACAACATGTATGGCTCTTAAGGGGAAAATTAAGCAAATACCTATTGTCCAAACCCTTGTGTATTCCATGTAGGCTAGCTTATATAAACACTGCGGTACGTAGAAGCCTAAGCTAAACACCAGGCTAAAGTTAAGTGTCAGTTAATCCCGAACGAGTTGTAGTGAATGTGGCAAGGATATTGCTGCACCAATCATGGTTATGGCTAGACCTGGGCTGGCTCATGGCATGGTCGAAGCACGGAAAAGCACGCCTGCGTGTGGGACAACAAGGCATGGCACAAATGATAGGGACATGCCAGGCCTCACGGTCAGCCACGATGGATGGCATGGCACTCTTACATGGGACGTGTTTGGGTCGGCATGGCATAAATGATAGGGACATGCCAGGCCTCACGGTCAGCCACGATGGATGGCATGGCACTCTTACATGGGACGTGTTTGGGTCGGCATGGCACGAAACAGGCATGATGAGCCCAAAGTAGGCATGGCACACGGCACAGTGCCCTACTGTGACACTGCAGCACGCTATGGCTCACCCTACAGCCGGCGTTATTGTAGTCCTTACAGGCAGAGAAAAGGGAGACAAAAGAGATGCCCAAAGGTGTAGAATGGAGACTGAAGAGTACATGCTCACTGACACCAAGCGCGCACACTAAGCCAACACTCAACTATGCTGCTCGCTCAGTATGCTCGTGACATCATGCATGGCCGTCTTCCCGCTTCCCTCACATGGCCATTGACACTACCACAATAGACGTACGCTAGCCTACAATGCGTCAATACTCTTGACATTGGGGTAGTCATTTTACTTTTCTTTTCAGCATTAGGAGTAGTCATTTTAGTCTTGTAATCTTTTCTCCTGTAATACACGTTGATCAACACAAGTTGCGCATCGCCAGTGGTTGGTCTCTGTTGCATTGCACCCTGCCAAACTCTACTCTCTTCCTAATCTTGCTGCGCATCGCCTTTTTCGGGAAGAGTAGGTTTTTACCCTATCTGATCGGCTCGCAAGGGATGGTCAGATCTATCGAAACCCCCCGATCTACGCTGGTTCACTTCGGACCAATTAGGATCGACCCATCGACAGGCCCCCCCGATTGTTTTCTTGATTGATCGTGTCGGGGAATACGTCTCTTGCCGATTGCGTGATCAAATCGGCTGGCACGCCCGTAGAATCTGAACCCGACGTTCTCGTGTGTTGGCGGCAATCGACCCGTCGTCATGTTTTTCGACGCCAACAGTATCTTACAATATAAATATTGTTTCATTTAGACCATGCCTTAAATATTGTGTTTATTTTTCTTGGAAGAAATGTATTGTTTGATGTAAATCTGATACTTATGAATTGCTAGCAGAGTGATGTATGGTCATTACGATCATACCTGGATGCATGCTTAATGAAGAATTTTGTTAGCACATTTGTGATGCCTCCCTTCTTTTATTTGCATGATCACATGCTGACACCGCATTGCACCAAGCTGCCAAGAAAGGGCTTGAGCAGGCTGTCCATTTACTTCTATCATAAGGATGTATGTGATAGATTATATATGGCACCATGATTCATTCTTGTTTACCTCATTTGTTTATTTCCATGTGTGGCCTGATGTGGTTATTTTTACACAAATGTGCTCACAGCTGCCGATATCATCTTGTGGAGGAACAAGTAGATCTCCAGTGGATACTCGCCGGCACCACGGCCATTTGGCTCCTGTTCAAGGTCCTAGAGTACCATCTTCTCACCTTCGCTTATAGCCTTCCTTTTGTCACTTTTATGCATATATCCTATATCACCGACTGCTTATTGCTACTTAGGCCATTGTAGATCACTACTACAAAACCGGGCATCACAAGCGGCCTATTAGAAACGGTTTGATGCGAACCGATTGTAATGCTCACACCAGAAGCGGTTCGTGGCAACAGGCCGGAGGGGATCTCTGAAGTGGTTCGTGACACGAACTGACGTGGACGTCACCACCACACACGAAGAAGATTCAATTAGCATGCAGGGTCCAATGACACGAGCTCGTACACGACGCCTTGGACAAAAGGTCAATTTATTTCTTAAAGATATGAATTATTTAATTACGGAACAAATGATACTGCCTAAGTATTATTGTTTACTTATTACATGTACAGGCGCTTTAGAAGAACTATTCGTGAGAGATAAAGGGCAACATGAAGAAAATGAGAAGAAGACTTTTCAAATAAAGCTGTCGTGAGAGAGAGATCTAATAATATGGCTGCATGCATAGAAAAGGAGAAAATCCATTTTTTGTTGCACGCCCTTTATTTTCATCCACACAAAAATCTTGCTACTTTTTATGGGAAGGTTTGCATGCAAGGAAGGACCACTTGTTCCAGCCGTGAGGGAGGATTTCTTGGAGCCTATGTTCGTGGCATCAACAGGAGGGAGTCATGCACGCAACGCACCAGCAAATAAAATCAGTACTTTCTATTTTTGAGGCCGTAGCAAAATAGGAAACTTGCATGCATGTAATGGGAGGCGATTGACCTTGTTTAAATGCTTTACAGGGGGACTTTGATTTTGGTTTAGCTACTGCTATTGTAAGGCCTCTTGGCCCCAAATACTTGAAGTCTCAGATCAATCATTCATCTTGGAGTGATTATTCTTCCGCTGTTGCTCTTTCAATTCTCGTCGAATTGCTCGGGCCGTTCTTCGTGAACAGGTCAATCGTGTTTTGACACGGTTGATAACCAATTGAGGAGTGGTTTAGCGATTGCGAGGCTACTAGTCACGTTCTTGATCGTGGTTAGCCGCCCCTTCGTCAAGGTCACAACTCGCCTTCAAGAATTTCTCCTACGACGGAAGATCGGGACAAAATTTGTGCGCACGCATCTTAAGTCGAGGCGGGTGCGTATCAAGTGGTATCAGAGCCTTCGTTGCCGGTAGGAATTCATCTATCCGTTAGTAGTAGATTAATTTTTGTTTTACCTATATCCTGAAAATTGCCATACAAACTATCCAACTCCTAGCCCGTTCTAGCTGTTCGATCTGTTAATTTCAATTTGCTTTATTGAGTTTTTGTTCGTCTTGTCATGTCTTGTTGCTGGTCTATTATCTCTTGATGCATAACCTAGAAATCATTCCAAACAACGAAACAACTTCAGATCGGAAATCCAATTTTCGTCCAGGATTTTCCCCTCCGTGCAACAGTCACCAAAACGTTAATATCTTTTTCTCTAGAAGTCCAAATCCATCCGAACCACTTTTGTTGACTTCATGACTCAATATCCCATCTGCTTGTAAAATTTCGTGGTGATCTGCGGAGTGGTTTGAAATCTGCTCATGTTACAAGCTTGATCATCTGCTGGCATTTTCGTCTGGAATTTTTTTTCCCTCCGTGCAGCAGTCACTAAAACGTTAACATCTTTTTCTCTAGAAGTCCAAATCCATCCAAACCACTTTTGTTGGCTTCATAATTCAAAAACCCACATTCTTGTGAAATTTCGTGGTGTTCTGTTGAGTGGTTTGAAATCTGCTCGTGTTTCAAGTTTGATCAGTTGCTGCCAAGTTTGTTTGCCCCTTCTGTCCAAATCTGCCAAGTGGCCGCAAAAAAAAAAAAAAAAAAAAAAAAAGGTGAAAAAAAAAAGAAAGGAAAAAAAAAAGAAAAAAAAAGAAAGAAAGAAGAGAAGTGCCACGGTTGCATCCAATTTTTCCAAGTTCTGCTCTTGCAACTAGTTTGAGTTTGCCCTGAAGCATTTTCCGATCAGCAACTAAGACTAGTACTTGAGCGAACGTTTATTCAATTTCGCAAGTTTGGGATTACAGATTGCTTATTCCTTTGATACAAAATTTTCCCACCTAGAGCTCCACAAATTTACCATTGATCAGCGTGTTCTAGCACTTTGCAATCGCTTCACTAACTCCCTTTTGAAGTTATCACGAACCAGCAAACACGCGAGCTTTTTTTTTTCCGAGGAGGGTAAGAGCTTCGGTTGGTAAGAATTGAGAGCCTGTGAGTTCCACATATATACATATATTAGCATTATTAGGGTTCTTTGTTTTTCTCGCTAACCATGTCAGGTTCAAGAATTGCCCGTGATGGAACGCAATAGGATGATGATGCCGATGGTGTGGATCAACATCCTATCACGCCATTGTCCCCTCGCTCTCAAGCATTGATGACTCAATTTGCTAGCATTTTTGAGCGGATGCTGACTGATCAAGTAATAGTTCGTTTGGATGGTTTAGAGCATCGTCTTGGTGGGCTTGAAGGCCGAATTGAGCAGATCGAGCATACTCCTCCACGTCAACACCCTCCACCTCGTGTTCCCCGAGGTCCTGATGCAGCATTTCGCCATGTTGCTGCCGCTGCCCCATTTCATCCTAGAGAAAATTTAAATGTTGCATTTCAAGAGGCTGCTGATGCAGAGGTAGTTGAAGATTATGTTGCTGAAAATGAAGGTGTTGATATGAGGTGCGACCTGCAACGCCTTGCGCGCAACCGACAGGGTATGGGGGAACATGTCGGACCTGCACATCACCGCCAAGAAGCCAGAAGAGATGATCCTCTCGGAAAGATCAAATTTACTATCCCCAAATTTGATGGCAAATTTGACCCAGAAGCATATCTTGATTGGGAATTGCAAGTTGAACAAAAATTCAATTGTCATCACTACCAGGAAGATTGCCGCGTACGTGCTGCCACAAGTGAATTTGTAGATTATGCCTCTATTTGGTGGAATCATATCCATCAAAGAAATAGAGCCCCCCACACATGGGATGATCTGAAGCGCTTGATGAGAGCCAGATTTGTGCCCGCTTATTTTGGAAGAGATTTGCTCAACAGAATGCAGAGATTGAATCAAGGTAGCAAATCCGTGGAAGATTATTATCAAGAACTACAAGTGGGCATGCTTCGTGCTAATGTGCAAGAAGAAGAAAATGCGAAAATGGCAAGATTCTTGGGAGGCCTGAACAGAGAGATACAAGATATACTTGATTTTCAGAATTACAACTCCTTGGATGAGCTTTTTCATTATGCATGCAAAGCCGAAAGACAAGTTCGAGGGAAGAGACAGAGTTACAATAAATTTGGCCGCACCTTCTCTGGCTCTTCCGCACCTTCAAAGGGGACCAATCAGCAGCAAAAAAGTGATGTTTCAGCTGCTCGAGAGAATTCAGCAGGCCGAATGACTTCGTCATCACACAAGCCTACTAATTCCAACAAGTTAGCTGCTGCCCCTACCAAAAGTTCATCTTCAGTTGCTTCTACAGGAAGAACAAGAGAGATCGAGTGCTTCAAATGCAAGGGAAAGGGTCACTATATGCGAGATTGTCCAAACCAACGAGCACTCGTCATACGGGAAGATGGAGAGTATACATCAGCAAGCGAAGTGGAGGAAGAAGAATCTGATCATGAGGAGTTCAAGAACAATTCCAGTTCTGATTCAGAAGAGATCACCTTTGATACAAGTCATGCTAGCCTGGTTGTTTGTCGAGTTCTCAGTTCTCAAATGGAGAAGGCTGAGGGAGGACAACGACACAATTTATTCCAATCAAAATTTGTGATCAAGGGGCACTCATGCAAGGTGATAATTGATGGCGGGAGCTGTAACAATATTGCAAGTACAGAGATGGTCGAGAAGCTTGGCTTGACCACACGCTCACACCCGCAACCATACTACATCCAGTGGCTCAATTCTTGTGGCAAATTGAGGGTAACGGCAATGGTACGTGTGCATTTCTCCATTGGGACATATGCTGATTTTGTGGACTGTGATGTGGTGCCGATGCAAGCTTGTGCTTTGTTACTTGGGAGGCCATGGCAGTACGACAAGGATACTACCCATCATGGGCGCTCCAACAAGTATTCTTTCATTCACAAAGATAAGAAGGTTTCATTGGTTCCGATGTCACCAGAAGAAATTCTCAGAGATGATTTAGATAGGGCTGAGCGTGAGAGAAAAGAAAGAGAGGTGAGTGACATCCACAAAAGAGGGAGCAAGAGCCACCAGCCCAAAATGAGAGAAAAGAAAGAAAAGAGTGAAAATAAAAGTGAGATACCATGTAAGGGGCATGTTCTTTTAGCCACAAAAAGTGAGATGCGAGAGTTCAAAAACCAGCCCCGAGAGTGCTTTGTACTTGTGTGCAAAGACACCCTTTTCTCCACTAATGCTTCACTCTCTACCTTGCCAGATTCGGTTGTTTCTTTAATGCAGGAATTTGAGGATGTGTTTCCGAACGAGATACCAGTGGGGCTGCCACCGTTGAGAGGGATAGAACATCAAATTGACTTGGTTCCAGGAGCTTCTTTGCCTAATCGTCCTCCATACCGAACCAACCCCGAGGAGACTAAAGAAATTCAACACCAAGTGCAAGAACTTCTCGATAAAGGGTATGTACGAGAAAGCTTAAGTCCATGTGCTGTTCCTATTTTACTAGTGCCAAAGAAAGATGGATCATGGAGGATGTGTATTGATTGTAGAGCTATCAACAACATTACTGTTCGATATCGTCATCCTATTCCTAGGCTAGATGATATGCTTGATGAATTGAGTGGCTCTATTATATTTTCTAAAGTCGACTTGCGTAGCGGATACCACCAAATTAGAATGAATCCAGGTGATGAATGGAAAACTGCTTTTAAGACTAAGTTTGGTCTTTATGAATGGTTGGTCATGCCTTTTGGTCTTACTAATGCACCTAGCACGTTTATGCGCTTAATGAACGAAGTATTGAGAGCTTTTATTGGAAAGTTTGTGGTGGTTTACTTCGATGATATATTAATTTATAGCAAGTCTTTGCAAGAACATCTGGATCATTTGCGCCAAGTCTTTACTGCTTTGAGAGAGGCACGCTTGTTTGGTAACCTCGAAAAGTGCACCTTTTGCACAGATCGAGTTGTTTTTCTTGGTTTTGTTGTGACTGCGCAGGGAATTGAAGTGGATGAACAGAAGGTGGATGCTATTCGTGCATGGCCTCCACCTACAACAGTCACACAAGTGCGAAGTTTTCATGGACTAGCTGGGTTCTACCATCGGTTTGTAAAGGATTTTAGCACGCTTGCTGCTCCCCTCAATGAGTTGACAAAGAAGAATGTACCTTTCAAGTGGGGAAAACCACAAGAGGATGCCTTCAACACGCTGAAAGATAAGTTGACAAATGCACCGCTTTTACAACTTCCTGATTTTGATAAAACATTTGAGATAGAATGTGATGCTAGTGGTATTGGAATTGGAGGTGTTCTTATGCAAGATAGGAAACCAATCGCTTATTTTAGTGAGAAACTCAATGGCCCAACTTTAAACTACTCAACATATGACAAGGAATTATATGCTTTGGTTAGAGTGTTAGAAACATGGCAACATTACCTTTGGCCAAAAGAATTTGTCATACATACAGATCATGAATCATTGAAACATATTCGTAGCCAAAGTAAATTGAACCGTCAGCATGCTAAGTGGATAGAATTTATTGAAACTTTTTCGTATGTTGTGAAACATAAGAAAGGTAAGGACAACATAGTTGCTGATGCGTTGTCTCGACGGTACACATTATTGTCTCAACTTGATTGCAAAATTTTTGGCTTAGAAGGATTAAAAGAACTATATACTGCTGATATGGATTTTAAAGAAATATACGCAAAGTGTAAAGAAGGAAGATGTTGGGACAAATATGTGTTGAATGATGGCTATTTGTTTAGAGCTAACAAGCTTTGTATTCCCGCAAGTTCTGTTCGACTTTTGTTGTTGCAGGAATCCCATGGAGGTGGATTAATGGGTCATTTTGGTCTTCGCAAAACTGAGGACGTGCTGACCACACACTTCTACTGGCCCAAGATGAGGCGCGATGTTGAGCGCTATGTAAGGAGATGCACTACTTGTCAAACAGCTAAGTCTCGCTTAAACCCGCATGGCTTATATACACCCCTTCCTATTCCAAAAGCACCTTGGGAAGACATATCTATGGATTTTGTGTTAGGGTTGCCTAGGACTAAGAGGGGGAGAGACAGTGTATTTGTTGTCGTTGATAGGTTTTCTAAGATGGCTCATTTTATACCTTGTCATAAGAGCGATGATGCTACCCATGTTGCTGATTTGTTTTTCAGGGAGGTCATTCGCCTGCATGGAGTACCAAGGACTATTGTTTCAGACCGTGATGCCAAATTTTTGAGCCACTTTTGGAGGACACTATGGGGCAAACTAGGAACAAAGCTGTTATTTTCTACAACGTGCCATCCCCAAACCGATGGACAAACAGAGGTTGTCAACCGCACACTTGGTACAATGTTGAGAGCAATACTAAAGAAGAACTTGAAGCTATGGGAGGAGTGCTTGCCTCACATTGAGTTCGCATACAACCGAGTTATTCATTCAACGACAAAGCTCTGTCCATTTGAGGTTGTTTATGGGTTCAAGCCTATAGTGCCGATTGATCTATTGCCTTTGCCGCCTCCGGAAAGGGTAAATATGGATGCTGATAAAAGGGCTGAGTATATTCAAAAGATACATGAGACCACTAAGACAAACATTGAGAAGATGCAGGGATAGTACAAGAAGAATGCAGATAAGGGTCGGAAAGAAGTTTTATTCAAGGAGGGTGACCTAGTTTGGTTGCATTTGCGCAAGGACCGCTTTCCCGAACAACGCAAGTCCAAGTTGATGCCCCGAGGAGATGGACCGTTTAAAGTTCTTTCAAAGATCAATGACAATGCTTACAAGTTAGAGCTACCCAAAGACTATGGAGTGAGTGATACATTCAATGTTGCTGACTTATCTCCATACCTTGGTGATGAGGATGAGCTAGAGTCGAGGTCGACTCCTTCTCAAGAGGGGAAGTATGACGAGGACGTCACCACCACACACGAAGAAGATTCAATTAGCATGCAGGGTCCAATGACACGAGCTCGTACACGACGCCTTGGACAAAAGGTCAATTTATTTCTTAAAGATATGAATTATTTAATTACGGAACAAATGATACTGCCTAAGAATTATTGTTTACTTATTACATGTACAGGCGCTTTAGAAGAACTATTCGTGAGAGATAAAGGGCAACATGAAGAAAATGAGAAGAAGACTTTTCAAATAAAGCTGTCGTGAGAGAGAGATCTAATAATATGGCTACATGCATAGAAAAGGAGAAAATCCATTTTTTGTTGCACGCCCTTTATTTTCATCCACACAAAAATCTTGCTATTTTTTATGGGAAGGTTTGCATGCAAGGAAGGACCACTTGTTCCAGCCGTGAGGGAGGATTTCTTGGAGCCTATGTTCGTGGCATCAGTCATGCACGCAACGCACCAGCAAATAAAATCAGTACTTTCTATTTTTGAGGCCGTAGCAAAATAGGAAACTTGCATGCATGCAATGGGAGGCGATTGACCTTGTTTAAATTCCGTCCTTGGTGCTTTACAGGGGGACTTTGATTTTGGTTTAGCTACTGCTATTGTAAGGCCTCTTGGCCCCAAATACTTGAAGTCTCAGATCAATCATTCATCTTGGAGTGATTATTCTTCCGCTGTTGCTCTTTCAATTCTCGTCGAATTGCTCGGGCCGTTCTTCGTGAACAGGTCAATCGTGTTTTGACACGGTTGATAACCAATTGAGGAGTGGTTTAGCGATTGCGAGGCTACTAGTCACGTTCTTGATCGTGGTTAGCCGCCCCTTCGTCAAGGTCACAACTCGCCTTCAAGAATTTCTCCTACGACGGAAGATCGGGACAAAATTTGTGCGCACGCATCTTAAGTCGAGGCGGTTCGTGTCTGCTTGTAAAGATCTTTAGAAGGGGTTCGTGTCACGAACCGCTTCTAAAGGTGGGGCTTTAGAAGGGGTTCGTGACACGAACCGCTTCTAAAGACTCCCTTCAGAAGGGGTTCGTGTCACGAACCGCTTGTAGAAGCCTAGTTTTAGAAATAATAAAAGGAATGCGTGTCCTATTCTATCAGAGAGCACGCGTGGGTGGGTTTGCTAGATAGATAAAGCGGGTCACGAGGATGGAGTGCTGATCGTGGGTTCGAATCACATTCCCACGATATTATTATACCGTCTTTTATCGCTTGGTGTTGCACCACCACAAGCGGTTCTAGCAACCGCTTGTGATACCCTTCGGGGTATCACTCGCGGTTGCTTAGAAGCGGTTGTAAAACCGCTTCTGAAAGCCATTTCTGTAGTAGTGGATGTTCTCTTGTTCATCTGTAGCCCCAAATTGAGACTGTTACAGAAACATTGTCTGTCAAATAATCCTTAGCATTGTCTTCCTCGTTATTCTTAATATGGTTACGACTCTAATTTCCAAGAAGGGCACATCCTCAATGCAACTTGTTCATCCATTCAGTTCAATTGAAACTTGGTGAATTCACACACTGTAATAAAAGATTGATTTCTTTGCTTATAGTACCCATTTTCCATCAGAGTATATGGGATTATTGACTGTGATGTGATGGACACCACATCACAATCAGTTCTGAACTAGAACCGATTGTAATGAGGGAGTCATCACAATCAATTCTAATTCAGAAATGATTGTGATGATCATTTATCACTATCGGGCGAAAACCGAATGTGGTGGTGCATTCTTATCACTGTCGTTGGACTTTGTATCACCACTAAAATCGATTGTGATGGTGTAAAAGAACCAATTCTAATGTACATTTATGTAGTAGTGGTTGAGGGGCAGGTGTGGGATGCATATATACATTCATATATGTAAATGTTTCCTAGATGGTATATCTAGTAAATGGGGTGCATATAATTTTTTTTGACCCGAACATAGTAGGAGAGGGTCAATTATGAAATTAAATGAAGAAAACACAGTTTGGAAAAGCAAAGAGAAAGAAAGCTGAGAAAGACAAAGAGTGCATATACATTCATAGGGTAATATGTAAATGTTTTCTAGACGGTATATCTAGCAAATCCCAAGTTTTGGTATAACCCGTGCATTCTCTTTGAAACATTGTGTAAATGGTTGTGAAAAATTTCGACAACATGACACAAAATAAATATATCGTGCCACAAAATTTCAGGAAATTTTCCAGGATGCTTGGTTGCGTCACGACTTATCTATCCAATTTTGTAGGAAATTGTTATGGTCATTTTCATTGTGTTCCGAAGAGGTGCACGGGAATACACTAGATATACCTTGGTGTATCCTAACAATGTGTGTGCGTTTCTTCCTTATGATTGAAAAATGGAATAAGTCTATTCTACGTATCTTAACTTTTAAAAAAAATTCATTTAACACCCTCAATTACAAAGTCGGGTATTTCACCCCCTAAATTAACAAAACTAGGTTAATTTACACCCTAAAGCAGTTTTGAACGATGGTTTTGATGATTTGGATCTCACTCAAAATAGTTTTCGCCATATTGGTACCTACGTCATCGAGTTTTGGTAATAAGGATTTAATTCAAGGGTATTGACATCAACATCATCAACCTCCTTCTCACTGTTTTTCTCTCTATATACATTTTCTTTCTTCTTCTTGTCACCATTCCTTCTCTCATTTAGATCTACATAATCGATGACATGGTTGCCAATGTAGCAAAAAAAACCATAAAAATTTCCATAAGTTGGATCTCTGTCATCAAAACCGCTCTTCAAAATCACCGTAAAGTGTATATTGACCCAATTTTGTAAGTTTGGGTTGATAAATACCCGGTTTTTATAGTTGAGAGAATTAAATAGATATCTTAAAATGTTGAGGGATGTAAAATGGACTTATTCCTTGAAAAAAAATACCTCCTCCGGTTATAAATAGTTATCGTTTTGGATATCGACAAGTTCTCCGAAATACAGTTTTAACCACTAATTTCTATTATAATATATTTATAAACCTAATAAAATTATAAAATTATAAAATTATGAAAGTAATTTTCAAGGCAAATCTATACATATAATTTTCATATATCTAATTTAAATATTTAAAAAATATTAATAATAAAAATTTTAAAAATTTAATTGAGTCTATATCTAAAAGATAACTATTTATGACCCGACATAGTATTCGTCGTACACAAAGGAAAGCAACGTCTGCTCTAGCGGGCCAAAAGCAACGGGTGCTAATCGCCGAACGGGTCGTGTTAGGCCTATTCTAGATTACCCGGAGATAAGTATGTGGTCCGGCTAGTGCAACTTGCTGTACAGAATTGGCTGGGCAACTTGCTGTACAGACGGAACGTGGATGGAGCAAACTCATCGGTCATCGCTCTTCGGTGTCAAACGAGGCCAACGGGCCGGCCTGTAATGTAACCAGAGTTAACCAGAATTTTTTTTTATTTAATACTCTTTTTTAATCATATTTTCGAAAATGTACGGCGGAGTTCGATTTTAACAGAAGTAGGCACCCGTCGCCCATGTACACGACGATCGCCCCATACACAGGCGACCAGTGGGGCCCACTAACGGTACCTGCAGGTAGTAACGACTAGTAACGAGAGCATGCCAGAAATCGCCCATAAGCAGGGCGATCGCCCATAAGCAGGGCGATCGCCCATATTGCGGGCGATAGGTGCTCCTTAAGAGCCACCCCCCATTCGGCGGCCGAGCAAAGCGCCAGAGGAGAGAAATCAGCCGAAGGAAAGAAGAGAAGAGAAGAAGAGAAGAAGAGGAAAGAAGAGAAGGAGAGGAAAAGAGAGGAAAGGAAAAAAAGAGAGGAAAAGAGAGAAGATTAAAAAGTTTGGTTCACCGTTTTTGTGAGGTATGTTTTTTCAAATTTGTTTTTTGAAATGTAGTATAAAAGTTTATTTTCGTATATTGTTAAGTCTTTAGAAATATAATGTAGGTTAGTCTTTGATGTATGAAACTTAATATAGGATTTTGTAGAAAATGTAATGTAGGATTGTTTAGCTTTAGGATTGTAATGTAGGATTGGTTAGAAATGTAACGTAGGAAATGTAATGTAGGTAATATTTAGAAATATATTGTAGTAGGATTTTGTACTCGAAATTTTGTTATTGAAAATTACAACGTAGTCATACGTTAGGCTAGTCGAAATACTTGTTTACAGTTGATTGACTTATATATTGTAGTGTAGAGTAATATTTAAAAAAAGGTAGTCGACCAAGCATATGTAAATACCGTGCTAGGTTAGAAATTAGTAAAGTAAAAGAACTTATGAAGTATCATGCAATGTTAGAAGTTAGCACAGAAAAATGTATAGATATAGTGTAACATTCATAGGGTAATGCACGATGCGGTTAGATGACAACTAATTGAAATTTCGGTCCGACGTTGTAGGCAGCATGTCGGAGATGAAATATTTTCAAATATTTTATGGAGATGGGGAGATAGCACAGGGTCCAACAGGCGTAGATTTGTCATCATTTTCAATGGTCGTACAGGGCATGCCTAGACCGAGGGATAGGACATACAGGACTTTGTTGGAGTGGTTGTTTGGGATGTTCAGGTTGGATGCAGAGGCAGTTCGGCTGCAGATTAGAGCAATAGTCAGCCGTGCGCAACACTGTTTTTTTGGAGAGTTGATTCCTATTAACGGGACAACATCGTGGAGGAGCTATCTTGGGTATGCCGTGGAGCGGAGCTGGCCGCTCACCTTACTGGTACAGTGGTACCCAGTAGCTCCGTCGGTGTCGGTAGTTGGTGATGCCGAGGTAGATATTGTGAAGGAGGGGCAGACAAACATGCAGGAATGTGATGATGAAGGTGACGAGGAGCTCGGAGAGGGGGGACATGAGTTTGGTGGTGGCGAGGGGATCGGCGGGGGCGAGAGACTGTCGTGGAGGCACGGGGGGTGGCCGATGAGGGGGAGGAGGTGGAGGATATAGTTGACCTGATGGAGGAGGAGGGCCGTGCAGATGAGGAAGTCCCTGATTGCGAAGAGTCGGATGAGGAGGACAATACTACTGAGGTGCCAGTCCCTGGTGCGTGGAGTAATTTTAATTTCGAAGACCTAACAATGAATGAAGGGAACGTTGATGCATGGGAGTATCATGAAAACGAGGTAACACAGGGAGCCATATATAAAGACAAGGAGGCTATGATGGATGCGGTGAAATACTGGGCAATGTCACTTCGGCGGCAATTTAGGGTAGTGAAGTCCAGCAAAACAGAGTACGACGTGAAGTGCGTAGTTAATTCGTGCCCATGGCGGGTGCATGCATACAAGGGGAAGTGGAAGGACTACTGGAAATGTTCCATAGTGACGGAGCATAACTGTAAACTGGAGGAAGCGGAGCAGGAACACCGTAATCTGTCGTCCACTTGGGTGGCAAATGTGTTTTATGGTCAGATTGTGGACAATCCGCACCTGCAGCCTCGATCTATTATAACAGCTGTCGAGGAGAGGTTTCAGTACAAGATTAGCTATGCGAAAGCATGGAGAGCAAAAAGGACAGCTTTGCAAATACGGTTCGGGACGTACAAGGCTTCGTACGAGAATATTCCACACCTGCTCAGGGTAATATCAAATAGGAACCCCGGTACATCCATCGACCTTATGGAGTTTCCTGCTGGTGGTCCGTGCACGAGTAAGTGGGTATTGCAGCGGGCCTTCCTCGCCCTCGGCGCATGCATAAGTGCGTTTCGACACTGTCGTCCGGTCATTTGCATGGACGGCACATTCCTCACTAGGAAATACAAGGGTCAGATTCTAACTGCGATCGCGGTGGACGCCAACAACCAGGTTCTACCGGTCGCATTGGCCTTCGTGGAGGGAGAAAACACCGACAGCTGGTATTGGTTCCTTGAGAGAGTCAAGCTTGCAGTTGTGCAGGATCGGCCCGATGTTTGTGTCATCCACGACCGGCATGCAGGGTTGCTGAGGGCGATCGTGGATATGTAGGAAGGGTCTGACGTCGTGGGAGCAGCAAAGTGGCCAGATTTGAAGAGCAAGTGGTGCATGAGGCACATGGGTGCAAATTTCTTTCGTCAGTTCAGGAACAAGGAGTTGATGAACATGTTTAAGCGGCTATGCAGCAGAACCAGCGACGGAAGTTCGATGCACTTTGGAGGACACTAGATGAAGTAACCAAGAAGCAATCAATGAATCCAAGGGGGGCTGCTAGTTCATCAAGGAACCCTATGGTCTACCACGAGCAAGGAGAGGACCCGACGGCCTTGTGTGCGCTCCCGACCGATGCCCCAAACATTCGGCGTAGGCCGGGGACAAGCATAAAGAGTTTCACAGACTGGATACGACACGAGCCGTTGGAGAAATGGTCCCTTCTGCATGACGAGGGCGGTTCGCGTTATGGAATAATGACAACGAACCTGGCGGAGATTTACAACTGGGTAATGAAAGACGCTAGATGCCTTCCATTGGTGGGTATAGTTGAAGGTGTGTTGCTAGGCACCCAACGATATTTCATTGAGCGATACAACAAGTCTGTTGCATGTATGTTGGACAATTGACTGATGTACTCAACGGTTATATCTACGTACATGGCCAAAAAACACACGGAAGGCACAGACACATCGTGTTACACCGGAGAGTGGCTTGGAACGGAGATACCACGTGCACTGTGGTGACCGAGGTCGAAGAGGTGCCCACCGAGAGAGGACTTCACATATGTGCATACTGAGAGCATCTGACTGCGAGTGCTCCTGCCAGAAACCACGCCTGCTGCGCTTGCCGTGCTCGCATGTGATTGCTGCAGCTGCCGAGACACACCAGTCCTGTCGTCCGTACATCGCCCACTATTACTACAAGCAAAGTGTTCATGCCACATGGCATAACAAGGTGTACGGGTACAGGGTGGATGGATCGTTCACAACAGCACCCCCTCCATAGCATCGATGGGTACCGGACATCCGATTGTTGAAGCAGAAGGTCAGTCGGCGAAGGACACGGCGTATTCGGAACGATATGGACGAGTCCGAGGCGCATCGTAATCGTGGATAACGTAGTTTTATGTCTGCATGTATTTGGTTGTTGTAATCTGTAAGATTTAAGTGTTGTCCTGTCTATTGTTTTTCCCTTCTGCATGTATTTCTTTACTTCGGGAACTTCAATGTGTACCAATTAATTATTGTAACGGTGCATAACTTGTGGTTGTCGTAATTTGTAACCTTTTTATTCTCCACTTTGTTATTTCGTTTAACATATCCCAATATTTGTTATTTGTCATTTAATTGCTAACCAGTTTAATGTATTTGGTTTGTAACAGGCGGCGATGGCGGGAGATAGGTATGGTGCTGCTGACTGCCCTGAGCTGCTAGATAGGACCGTTGATCAGACCCATCGATCTAGGTTGTCCGCATGATTGAGGGCCCGGCTGACTAAGCGACACTGCGGCCTCAGGTGCCGAACGAGATGCTCCGCATCAACCCACGCTGGGTTCCACAGTAAGCTGGCACCTGTCTTGCATACTCGTGTTCGTACATGCACTTACTTGCGAATACAGTTTGACGGCACTACATGCAGGTTACGAGCGGCTGGTTTACTTCCGCTCTGCAGGATGGTGGAGCATACGACTGCCCAAGCGGAGGGGAACCAGGTCCCACGTTTCGGGTACGACCGGTCCCTGCTGACCGCCCTCGTCGACCGGTGGAGACCCGAGATGCACACGTTCCACCTGCTGTGCGGAGAGATGGCTCCGACACTGCAGGACGTGTGTTACCTGTTGGGACTACCCTGCACGGGTCCTGCAGTTATGCCGCACGACGTTCCCGTCACGTGGCAGGCGGACTTGTCCGTGCGGTTCGCCGAGGTGCAGCGACACCCTCGGGCAGTCGTGTACGTGCCCCTCAGGCACGGTGAGCGGCACGGACTGACGAAGGTGTGGCTGCTTCAGTTCACGGTTAGTACCCTCTTCGTTGCTATTTAATGGGGACACGCTACGTTGCTTATAAAATTGTGCCAAGTGCTGCAGGCTGAGCTTCTCCACCCACACACAGAGGAGGGGGACGTGGCCCGACACCTTGAGGCATACCTGCTTTTGCTGTTTGGTTGGGCGATGTTCCCTTCGTCGCACGGGAACACGGTGGATCGGCACCTGATCGAGTACGCGCAGTCCATAGCCGACACCCCCGCGGAGGAGGTAAAACATTTCGTTCAAATCTGTACTGACAGGACATGACTAGTATTCTCGATGTAAATAGATTGTGCAATGGTCTTGGGCCTCCGCTGTGCTCGCGGCGACATATAGAGGCCTGTGCGACGCGGTCTCTCGGGCTCTTCAGGAGGCGACGATGTTAGGGTGCGTCCTCCTTCTGCAGTTGTGGTCCTGGGAGCACTTCTCCATCGGCAGGCCTGTTGTTGACACCGCGCCGTACTCAGAGGACTTGTACCACGGGGACCCGATGGACTGGCCCACCATGGGCCACTACTGGGTTCGGCGACAGGTACACCCCCTCGTTTATTACTCCCGTACTTGCGCACTTTGATAACATGCACCATTTTGTATTTCCGCACAGCACTTGTACGCCCACCGACAGGTGAGGAGGTCGTACCCTGAGTTTGTTCAGGAGTTCGACAGCCTTCGCGAGGAGGACGTGCGGTGGACCCCGTATGACGCGTATGACGTACACGTCCGGGCACCATTGGGGATCGCCGCGCTTTGCACACGGGATGAGCAATACTGGCTTACCCGTAAGGTCATCGTCTTCGACCTGTGCGTGGAGGAGTACTCGCCGCCGCAGTCTTTGTCGATTCGGCCTATTCCAGATTTTCCCATTACAGCCTACCCACGTTGTCTCACGGGCTGCTGATAGGTACGTCTGCGGACCGCACCGCTTACAATTCCGTCGGATCAGATGTTGAATCTAAATGTAATTTTTTGTTTGCATTGCAGGATGTCCCGGATGGGGGTTGTAGCGGGAACTCCCTTTGCGCATCGCATGACGATATGGGTACTGCAGTGGGACGATGCACTTGCAAATAGGGTCACCGAGACGCGGTTGTATGACCACTCCACGTTCGACGAGTACATGGAGTGGTACGCGCCGCGCACAAGGATCAGGGTGGGGTACACACCACCAGCACCGTATGTCCCCCGCCAAGCATCGGTGTCGGATACGTACCCTTCATAGATGTCTGAAAGGGATAACTTCATGGTAAGTTTCACAATCGAAACACAGGACGTGCGGTCATTTCCATGTAGAATACCTCAAATCAATCTTGCATTACATGCAGGCACAGCGTGTGATGGAGTTGGACGTCGAGGCGACGTCCATGCTGGCGCGCCTCGACGCAGGCATCCAGGTTACCGTCGATGAGGCCAGGCCAGCTTGGGAGTGAGTCCGGCAGGCTGCGAGGCTGTTCTTTCGCACTTTGACATGTCAAGGGTGTGGTGACGCGGTCCGGCGCAGCGCACCGGCCCCACGTTGCCCAGCACGTCACCCTCGTGGAGCAGCGCCCGCACCTCTCGCTGGCAGCCGGCTGACACCGCCCGACGTCGGTTACTGCGAGCCCTCGTGGCGTCCCACACAGCCGCACTGGGGTCACGAGGGGCAGTCTTCGTCTCGCGCCCCAGCAGGCCCTAGCCGTGGTATCGGCGATGCGCGCTATGACAACGCACGCTACGATGACCAAACGGAGGCGGAGATTGACGTGACTCAGTTTCTGTCGAGTGAGTTCTTTGGCCCCCCTCCTCCTCAATCAGCAGCGCCCGACTCGCCGACAGCCGGCGTTACCCCTGTGCCGCAGGGTCGGCCTAGGAGGGTAGTTCATCCTCCGTCGCCGCTTACGTACCCCACGGGACAAATCAGGAGGCATCCACGTGACTGACTTGTTATACATCTATGCTTTTGTAATGACTTTACATTCTTCATCTTGTAATGCAGTTAGCTGAACTCAGTGCATGTTTTTTTTAATATATCTTAATTACTAGCACGTGTGCCTGTAGTATTCGATTTGAGTTGCCACGATTTCACGATAGGGCAAAAATGCTAACAAATAACATGAAGGTTACAACGAACAACAAGGGCCATTCTGGTACACTACTGACTACACCGGGGATATTTCCCCTTGCGCAACCCATCGGTGCCTGCCGACCTAGCCCTAGCCGCCCTCTCGTGCTTCCTCTCACGCTCGGCCTCCCACTCGGCCGCCAGGCGATGTCGTTCGGCGTCCCTCTTTGCACACATTTCTTCATGCTGCTTCATACGCTTCTCCTCCTGTTCCTGCTCACGCCACTTCTCGTCTACCATAGCTCTTCGATGCGAGTACTCCCAATCACGCATCCTCTCCATATCGGCTGTCTGCTCCGCGTCGTAGAATTTGATGAACTCGCACAGTGGAGACTGCAATTTGTTAGAAAAGATGACATTACAGTATTATGTTTTCACATTTTTATGTAACATCAAATGCGAGTACGAACATACCGGACTTTTTCGGCCCATGCACATCTCCAGCTTTGGCTCGGACTCGTGGTTGCGGCAGCTCCAGTACCTCATACCATATGTGTATGAGTTCTCTACAGATTTTCGGAACCGGCAAGGATGTCTTCGGGGATGTCTTCGCGAAGGCTGTGCCTTGGGGGCGAGGGGAACTCCATTGCCACTTGTTGCTTGGCTACACTTACTTGTGCTCTGTGTTTCGTCTACCCTCGCAATGGCCCAAAGCTTTCGCGCTTCTACCTCTAGTTATAAAGAGGACCAATTGCCGGGATTAAGAGCGATCGCTTTATATTTGGGCGATCGCACCTTATTCTGGCGATATTAACCTCGGACAATGTGCATGTGGTTATAAAAAGGACCAATCGCCCGGATTTATAGCGATCGCCCTATATTTGGGCAATCTCCCCACACGCAACAGTATTTTTGTCAAATGTGTTGCCGGAATCTGGAAACAACCTACCATCTATTTGTAGAATGCTCCCAATTTAGATGGATTTGGGCGGCCATCGCTCAGTGGGCACATCTACCTTCGCTGCTGCCACATCGCGACCAACACGCCTCCAGTCTAGATCAGTGGACCATACAGCAGATAAACAACCATTTCGGGTGTCGAAAGGGGGTCAAGAGTATGATTATCCTAACCTGCTAGAGATAGTGGAAAGAGCGTAACAATAGAATTTTTAGAAATATCTTTAATAGGCTAAATTTGCTGATTGAATTGGCTTTGATTTTGATGGTTTGGGATTTTGAAGTCCTTAGAACAATTTGTATTGTACTTTTAACAAATTTTCAAATCTATACGTTGGATTTATGATGGTTCAAAATTATTGTACAAAATTATATAATTGTATGTATAAAATGTGCATCTCTTAAAAAAAATTAAGACCTGTGTGTATGCCCTATCACCCGCAATCTGGGCGACCTCCTATCGCTCGCAATATGGGCGATCGCCCCAATTTCTGCTGCTCACTACTGCTCACCGTTACTACCTGCAGGTACCGTTAGTGGGCCCCACTGGTCACCTGTGTATGGGGCGATCGCCGTGTACATGGGCGACGGGTGCCTACTTCTGTTAAAATCGAACTCTGCAGTACATTTTCGAAAATATGATTAAAAAGAAGTATTAAATAAAAAAAATTCGAGTTAACCATACCGTTTCACCGGCAAAAGTCGTCACAACATTAGCATTAAAAATCATTAAAAATCGTATAAATACTAAAGTCAAATTTTCTAAAATCGATGGTTAAATAAATTTAAAAAATTTAAAATCAACTGATTTTATTGATTTTAACTGATTTTTGACAATTTTTTCCTAAAAAGAGGTAAACTAAGCGATGTCAGTTTCGTCACTGATTTTCGAAGATTTTTTAGTAATTTTTAACCGTTTTTTTTTTCAATTTTTGGCACTCAACGAAATTTAGCAAACATTCAAGAAAAATTGGAAACAAAATTGCAGGAAATTGGGGAAAATGTAGAAAATTACAATAAATCCCCATTAATCTATAAAACACCTTAGAGAAATTTTCATAATTATTTTAATTTATTTAGTGCTTCTGAAAAATCAAAAACAACAATTAATGAAAAGGAACAGACACATTGTCAGATTGTTATAAAATTTTAGAAGCTTGATCATGATATCAAATTTTAATGGTATAATAAATAGTAAACAAGGATCATGTATTAAAATTTTTAGAAATATTATACTTCATTTAGTGCCTCTAGAAAATCAAAAACAGAAAAGCATATACAAAGACAGTAGCGCTGTCAGAATTTTAAAAAAATTAGACATGTTTGATTACATATGTTGACACCCATATTTAGCATGTAGCTGATTTGGTTAGAGTCGGTTTGATATAATTGGTTTGTTAAAGATTGTATCAGATTTAAAGGATGTAAGACGATATGACTCTTGTCGGATTATAACCGATGTGAGTTTAAATGGAAAGTATTGGAGGAAATTGAAACCAACACGGGCAGCTAAGGGGAGAGACCGAGAAGGATACGATTGGACCTGAGACTATAAAATAAGACGGTGGACAACGTCTGAAGGGAATCAAGACAATCAACCAAACACTTGTTCTACTTTACTTTTCATCGACTTAGAGTAGTTTCTTTTAGTATTGTAATGTTTCCTTTGCAATTCAATTTGATCAACAAAATTGCACATCATCGATTGTTGATTTTATCTAGTTACGCCAATTCAGGTCTGTTTTTCTTCGATCTTGCTGCAGATTGCCTTTTTCGGGAAAAACATCCTTTACCAATCTGATCTGTCTAATTAGATTGATCATACTTATTAGTTAACTTTTCCTTGAGATCGGCTTGAATCAGCCGCTAGATCATCTCATTGTTGAAAGATTGAAACGGTTCGATAGTCCATTTAATCATCTTATCTTCTCTTGTTGATTGCAGGATCAAATCGACTGGCACGCTCGCACCCAATAAATAAACCCGGTGTTTGCGTGTTTGATTGTGATTGACCCGTCGTCAAGTTTTTGGCATCAACACACTTTTAGCACGCCCAATGGGACCCAATTGGATGCCATGTCTACTTCTGGGAAATCAACCTCCCCGTCCAACATTGATACTGAAGCGATAACCATCCCTACATTGGACGATTTGACGCCAGTGCTGCGCAAAGAGATCGAGAATCAAAAGGCTGCATTTGAGCCGATGATGCTCAATTGCTACCATCGTGCTCTAATCAATCAGTCATCAAATTTGGTAACTACCCTCAGGCTGATGATATCCAATAGTGTTAAAGAGGTGACGCAAGAATTAGTGTCAGCCAGTACTTTGCTTGATCCAGCACAAAGTTTGCTGACATATCCAACATACTCTGTGGGGCAGATTACTCAAAACACTAAGTCAATGGTTGATCCAAAGACGTCGGTTGAGCACCCCACCATGGCACCGAAGCAACCAACCGTCATCCTACCACAGGACCCTCAAACAAGTGGGGTGAGGCACTACCAATCTTACACCAATTGCTTCAATCTAGGCAGTCAATCTAGCCTATCCTCGTTTGTTCCATACTACGTTTACCCTGGATCGGTTCCGCAGCCGCCCTCAGTACATCGAGCCGATCCCACCATAGGATCCGGCCCCCTATAGGGTTGTTAAGTATTCAGAACCTTTCATTCCGCTACCTGAGCCGGTAGTAAGGCAACAAACTATCGCCTATGAGCAACCACGTGTTCCAATACCACCCTAGCCGCAGCATCTACACGAGTTTGCACTAGGGGGGCATCCCAATGAGTTCAACCCTAATCAGCAAGTGCCTTAGGCACATGTATCATCGGCCAGAGAAACTGATTGGGCTGAAGCCATTAATGCCGTCCTAAGAGATCAGTTTGGCATATAGACAAAAAGGCGGACCATCGGCTATAGAAGGCCGTATCCAGATTACATCGATCGGATCCCATATCCCAATAGGTATAGTATTCCTGATTTTGCTAAATTTTTAAGGGACGATTCCACCACGAACCTAGAGCACATCGAACGCTTCATAGTGCAATGTGGAGAGGTGTTGGGACCCGAATGTGCAAATCCGGACCCTCGGTGTTTTTCGCTCTAGTCCAAGATCACGCTAGTGCACACCGTCTCAACATAGATATATATCACAATCATACACTGCGGAATAATAAGTAAAGTCTTTATTATAACGAAAGCATTTGAGTCAACCTTATGGTTAATTTACAAAGATACGCCTCGCAGGACAAAGTCTTAAATAAGTAAACTGCAGCAAAAATAAATGAACTCATGGCGCCAACTAATATGCCACAGGCAACTGACTAGGCTCACTCATTAGTTCCCTGACTCCTCCTGGAACTCCTCCTCCAGTGCTAGCGTTAATTCTTCCTCAACTGATGGTTGTGTTGTGGCAAGGGTGAGTACTTAAAGTGTTGGTGATATGCCCTGGAGGCGATCATGTGAGATGATTGTATCATACGTCTATGTTCATGTACTTATCAGTTCCATGAATAAATGTCACTCCTTTGTTCATTAAGTATGACTTAATTGTGAAACACATTGGTTATATGATATTATTCTAAACGATCCCTGATCACATATCATTATGTGGGACAATAGTGATCTGACCAGCACATTTATTGATTGATTGTTGTGACACCACGGAGTGTTGTATCCTTATTTATTGAGCATGATGAGGATATAAACATTATGAGATGTGGAAATAAGGTTAAAACCATAGGAATTGGAGGTTAATAGCTTTTCCGGGCCGTTTTCGGGGTTTTGGGCCTTCCCGGGGGAGTTTTGGGCCTTGGTGGGCTTTGGAGGGATTGAGAGGGACTCTTATTGGACTAGGGCAGGGTGTGGGGGCTGGTAAAAGGGGCTCCCCCTGCCCCTTGTGCGCCCCAAACCCCAGCCCTATGCGCCCCCCTCCCTCCACCTCTCCTCCCTCCCCCTTCCCTAAGCCCTAGCCGCCCCCTCCCCAAACCGTGCGCCCCCCCACCCCTTCCTCCACCTCCACACCACCTCCCCTCCACCCCTTGCTGCCCTAGGGTGGCCTCCCCACCCCTGCACCTCGTGGAGTCATCCCGTGGAGCGAGGAGCGAGGAGCGAGTAACGTGGAGCGAGGAGCGATTCGCGAGGGGATTCATTGGAGATTTGTTCGTCGGCCAAAGGTATGATCTTGGGGATCCTTGGGGATGATCTAGGTACTGTTATTAGGGTGTCTATCAAGTTTTTAGATCAATTGGAGGCGCTGGTTTGAAGTAATTTGGGTTAGATCTAAACTTGTCCACGTTTCTGTTTTCGGGCAGATTGAGCAGTCGAATTAGGGTTCGAGTTTCCATCGATTTAGATATCGAATCTGACCGTACGGACTTCTAGGAAGTTGTAGATAATTTAATTATATTTCCGTGGACGTAAAGCACGTTAATTTCCGATCAGCCGTTTGAAAGTTATGGCTGTTTTACCGAGCGCCTAAAAATCTGTGACGTAATTGGAACAGATCTCGGTAATCTGTAGATTAAACAACCTTAGAGGCCGAATCAGACTTTACTTATACCTAGAGAAAGTTGGGAAATTTCCTAGGCTACGCGAGGGTGTACTCGTTTATTTCCTTCGGAGTCCCAGAACTCAAGTTATGCCTTTCGCAAGGCTGCTGTCCCGACGGGACAGAACATCTGTTTTTAGGTTTCGCGAGTAGTTGGCAATGTCGGGTTAGATGGGGGTTTGCGTACTGTTTTGTGGGCATATTTGTGAGTGTGTGATGCCTATGTGCAGGTGGTGTGACCCCGGGAGTGCCCTCTTCTTCCCGCCAATCCGTTGCACGTGTTTGAGGCAAGTGTGTTGTGATGGATAGCGAGTTGTAGGTTGCATGTTGAGATTAGATGGAATTGTTTACATGATATATGTCCACTTGCCATGTGTTAATGATTGATATGATATGACGAGCATGTTTAACATATTATGATGCCATGTGTTAATATGTGAATTAAATATGATAATTGGCATGGTTGCATGCATGTCATGAGATAGGGCGAGGGCGGTGAGAAAGTCGTAACTAGTCCGGCAAGGTCGGTGAGAAAGTTATGACTAATCCGGAACGCCATTGAGTAAGTCCTATGTCGTGATTCCATCCACGTGGTGTTTGGAAGCGAGTAGGCACCCTCCATCTTCGGGGTGGCAGGGAGGAAAGGGTGCACACCGACGGGTGTGTACTCCACCATACCGGTATGAGGTTCCAGAGGGTCAGGAGCATTGCATTACATCGCATACAAATTGATGATGATATTGATAAGTAATCATGAATGAGATGATATACATGATGGAAGATGTTATTGCCATGTTGTTATGCTTGTTGTCCATTGCAATATACTTGCTGAGTTTCGAACTCACGCTTGTGTTTTCTTGTTTTTTTTAGGTACCATGTGAATGGCATACGGGAAAGGGGAATAGTCACACATCTACACGTAGTTTCAATTATTTTGATTCCACAAGTCATTCCATTAGTTTTATAATAAATTGCGTGTGAAGGTCATTGAATTAAGGCTTAGCTTGGTTTATGAGAGTTTTATTGTTCGTTGGACACTTGGAACCTTAAGAGCTTAATGTTAGTCTTTTAATGTCGTTAAGACTTTATTTATTGCTGTTTTAGTTGTTTCTCTTATTGCCATATAATGCTATATTGTTGTTGCTCCTTAAATTCATGATAAATCAAAGGAGGTGCTGCCGAAATCTCGGTTTTTAGCCTATGCACCTTTGCTGGAATTTTATGTTAAATGTGGCATTTAGATGTTGTTTAGCTTATATTTGGTAGCATTCGGGCATATTAAATGCCGGGGTGTTACAATTGTAATGTTTCATATACCATAGGTATGGAGATATCAAATCAATAATGTGGGCACATGTTAGAGAACATGGGGTTGGATAGACCCGCTCCGAGACACTACTGAGATTATCTTACAAGTGCCATCAGGGTGTAGTCTCGAGTGGTATACCTATACGATCTTTTGACCTGAGATTCTTATTGATTCTCAGCATGCGTAATTGTATACTTTGGGGCTATCAAACGCTTCATCGTAACAGGGGGAGTTATAAAGGTAGCTTACGGGTATGCTATGAAACATGACGTGAAATGTAAGAGATCAAGATGGAATTTACCCCTCCTTGATAACATGAGAAATATCTCTGGGCCCCTCGGTGTGGATGGATAAGAAAAAGTGCATGGCCATGCCAAAGTGATTAAAGAGTTAATCATGAATTATATCTACTACATTGACGAGTGAATTTCGCCCCCACCGCCACCGCCGCGGCCGTCGTCGCGCCCACCAACAGTCGCTGACGGAACACCGCCGCCAGCGCGACGAAGTCCTACGCCAAAGACGACCTGGAGGGGTGAAGTCAGGGACCGGGGAGGCGGGGACGAGATGGAAGACCAGAGGCACAGATGGCCAGGCGCGCCGCCGCCATGACCTAGAGTTGGAGTCTTGGAGACTGGATAGGTAGGGGCTATTGAAGGATCGTTATTTTTGATCCATTTGATTTTGATGATGAGTATTTGAAAAATATTTGAAACCAGTTTGATATTTCGACAAGATTTATTTTTTGGTTTCTTTATTTGAAAAGATATGAAATCAGTTTGATTATTTGAAAAGATTTTTGATTTTTGCAAAGGTTTTGGTTCATGTTTTGAAATCGTGTTCTTAGAATATTTAATGCAATGCACTCCTGTGAGTGGTTGCATGGTTTAATGTGAGTCAAGTCGCGGATTTGTGTTCGGAATCGTTTTGTGGTTTGTTCATGTGCAGGTATTGCTCGAGGGCGAATGTGGTCGATGACGGGACCGGAACTAGGTTCATGGAGGAACTGAGGTTCGGGACTAGGTTCAGGAGGAACTGAGGTCTTGGTGGTCAAGGATGTCATGCGGGACGTTCGGCCTAAGAGAATGGTGCACATGAAGAATGGTTAGTCACGTGAGAATGGCAGGAGGTCATTCGCGTGCAAAGTGTTAGTCACGTGAGTATGGTAGGGTTGCCATACGCGTGCAAGAGTTGTACTCGGCCAGGTTGGACCAAGAGGAGTTGTGTTGAATAC
Organism: Rhipidocladum racemiflorum; assembly: GCA_036346355.1. Lineage (NCBI taxonomy): Eukaryota > Viridiplantae > Streptophyta > Magnoliopsida > Poales > Poaceae > Rhipidocladum > Rhipidocladum racemiflorum. Next base: position 40,310,075 of record CM070578.1, read on the forward strand.
ATACTCTTTCTAGGATTTGGAGTGGGACTCCTTCTAGGATTACGAGTGGGACTCCTACTAGGATTACGAGTAGGAATTGTATTCATGACTCCTTGTGTTTTGCTCCTTTAAATAGGAGGGGTTGTCTCCTGTTGAAGGGCGTCAAGCTTTGACCAAGCTTTAGGGTTGTACTCTTTTGTTTGGAGTACTTTAGACAAAAGAAAGGAGAAATAAAGATCAAGTTCTTCAAATCTTTCGGCGAGCTACAATTCTAGTTAGATCTATTCTCGTCATCTTCTGTCACAGCAAGCTTGCGAGGTTCATAACTTGTGATTTGTAAGTTCGATCGATCTGATTCTTTTTGGGTTCGATTCGTATTGGAATCTAGTTTCTTGTGTCCAAATTTTAGATCGTTCTGACGGTTGGATCTCCGGGAATTCGCGTTTTACCGAACCTCTGTCATTCTGTTTTTGTCGAATACGAGGCAATTATTTGGTTCTGTTTAGGGGTGAACTTTTAGTAGATCAAGAATTTGGTTTTAGCTTCCGCACAATCATTCACCCCCCCTCTGATTGCTATATTCGTATACTTCGATCCTACAAGTTGTATCAGAGCTTGGCTCTACTAATCCATCTTAACAGGTGATTAGTAAACGGTAAGTTATGGCAACAGAGAAATACTCGAACAATCCGCCAATCTTCAATGGCACAGACTTTCCCCACTGGTGGATTCGGATGACTGCATACCTTCAAGCTCAAGGTAATGCTATTTGGCGCAAGGTAAAGATTCCATACGAGCTTCCTTCAATGATGATATTGATAAAATCGAGTTTGAAAAAGATGTTGAAAACAATAATAGAGATAGAAACATATTGCTTCAAGGACTTGCTAGAAAAAAATTTGATAGAGTCTGTCATTTACTCACTGCTCATGAAATTTGGAAATCTCTTCAAGATTATCATGAGGGCACTGACTCTGTAAAAGAAGCTAGGCAAGATCAATTTAAAAAGGAATACACTAGATTTGAAATGAACTCTGGAGAATCTCTAGATGATTGTTTTGCTCGCTTTAACAGAATCTTAAACAATCTTAGGCTGTGTTTGTTTAGGCTGGTCTTTGGAGGAGAAGTCTGAGCCGAGGAGAAGTCTGAGCCGAAGAAGCTAGCCGGCTCGCTGCCGAGGTCGGAGCCGAAGAGACTTGATGAAGGGGATGGCAATTTTTTGTAAATAAGATCAAGTTGCAAGGGTACCAGGGAAGTGAGATTTTCAGAAGCTCCAGCCAGCCCGAGAAGCATCGTTTTCCTTGTTTCTCTCGTGTAGTGCAAATTGGGCTAGAGCTTCTCCTCTCCAGCTAGCTGAAAAATTACTGTTTGTTTTGGCTTGTGACTTATGAAGACCTAGAAGCCAAATAAGCCTAAGCAGAAGCCTAAACAAACACAGCCTTAGAGCTGTAGATGTAAAGTACACTGACTCTGAAAATGCTAGACATTTCCTATCATCTCTTGATCTTAAAATCTGGCAAATGAAAGTGACTGCTTTTAGGGAAGCTCACAAGATGAGTGAAATGACTTTGGATAAACTATATTCTAGTCTCAAGACTTTTGAGATAGACATTGTTTCAAGAACATCAAATGATAACTCTATGGCTCTTAATGCCAATTCCTCTTCATATGATAATGCTACTAGTTCTTCATCATCATATTCCATTACTGCTTTGAGTGCTCTTAGTGATGAACAGCTAGATCAAATACCAGAAGATACACTTGCTCTTCTTTCCAAGCGTGTCAATGCAACTTACATGAGATCAAGGGAGAGAAGAGGAGCCTCCATCCACTGCTACAACTGCGGCAAGGCAGGGCACATCTGTGCTAACTGTTTCAAGAACAAAGATAGAGAGGAGGAGCAAAGCAACTCCTCCAAGTCCTTCCGGCCAAGAGAGAGCAAGGATAAAAATAAGCAACGGACAAAGAAGATGCTCAACAAAGTCTTTGCAGCAATTGGTCGCTTAGACTTAAGCGACATTGATGACTCAACTGAAGATGAGAAGGAAGCGAAGCAAACGAACCTGAATGAGAAGGATTTCACCGGACTGTGCTTCATGGCAAAAGGGAACACTAGTGATTCTAGTGACAACGACAGCACCTCCAGCGACGGTGATGAGGTAATGCCTTCGTATGATGAGCTTTGTGAAGTTTTAGTCATATTGAGAAAATCTTTAAGAAAATCTTCACTCAAAAATAAAAAATTAGAAAAAGATCTATCCATGCTAAAACCTGAAAACTTTGATCTTAGAAATTCAAATTCTGAAAATATTTGTGATACTTGCTTAGATATCAAATTTGAAATTAAGTCTCTAAAAGAGGAACATGTGATTAAACTAGAACAAGTTTATGCCGAACAATTGAAAAATGAAAAACTTGTGAAAAATATTGGTTGCTCTATTGATAGTTTACATGATCAAATTGCTTGCTCTAAATGTTCAATTCTTGAGTTGAAATTAAAAGATGCAAATTGTAGAGTTACCCAATTAACAAATGACATGTTCACTCATGAAATTAACTCGTGTTCAAATTGCCGTAAATGTAAAGCTAAAATTGACACTCCTTGTGATAATTGTTTAAATCTTGCTAAAAAGGTTGACTACTTGCAAGATTCTCTTTTTAGGTTCACTAAAGGGAAGAAAAATTTGAACATGATTTTAGATCAATCTAAAGTGAGCTCCAACAAACAGGGTTTAGGTTTTAACTCTTATGCTTCTACTATCATTAAACCTGTTGAGAGCAAAAATGTGAAAATTGATAATGAGCCTAAAAGAACTTTGTTTAAATCTGCTGGCACTCTATCTCCCACTATTTCAAGTGCAAAAGTTACTTCTAATGCCAAACCATATGTTAAGTACAATTGCACTCCATGGGACTCTGCAGAAGCGAATTGTTTTATTCCTAGTTTCTCGTTCACCTGGGTCCAAAATCTTAACTGGATACTCTTTGTAGGTCAGATCTTCTTGCAGTTCAATCTCCTCCAACAAATGGACGTCACCTCTACGGCTCAAGATCTTGAATGGACCAACATATCTTGAGGTAAGTTTTCCTTTAGTGTGGAACCTTCTAACTCATTTGAGGGGTATCGATTTTGGCACCATTAGCTTCCATCCATTGCATCACCATCTGCACAAGCTAGGTTTGAGCGATGAGAAACTGATCCAAGTACTGATTAATTATTGCCGGTACGGTAGATAGCTGCTTGTTTATCTCTGCTTTATCAACAGTAGCAGCAACTGTATTGACTTGAACTGCTTCAGAAACATCGGTGTGGTTGATCCCTTCCATCTGTTGACATGCCAAGGTTTAGTTGAGAGGGAAGAGCAAAGGTAAGGTTCAATAATCCTAGTGCAGGAAAGCAGGCTTAACCTAAAAACTTATACACATATTATTAATAACTTGGTATGGTTGCTTACAAAAGCCTAAAAGCTATGCAACGCATATTGCACACCCAGCAAACAATGAAGAACCAAATTAACCTAAGCACACAATAATCTATCGGCTAAAAGGGTAACTCTCCTATCTTAATAGACGTGACTCTCACACATGAGTCTCAACTGACTACTAAAGCACTGGTTCTTCAAGCTTCAGAAAGACTTCATCGATCTACTTCTCTTCGAGCTTGATGATCCCTCGCTTCATGATCTTCAGGGTTGACAGCGGCATCTAGTACTTTCTTCTTAAGTGTGAAACATCGTTAACTATTCCGAACGATTCAGGTAAGATTTCCATTTAAACCGAAGGGAAGGATAGAAGTTTCAGCAAAGAGGAGAGAATAGAAGAATAAGATAAGTCAAGAGCATATTATTCTTTCAAGTTAAATTTTCTCTTTAGAAAATAATTTTGAAGCTCCTAAAGACGGCCAATCTATCTAAGTTCAAGACCTACAGTCAGTATGGCTCTGATACCACCTCTGTCGGGACCCGAATCTACAAATCTGGACCCTCCGTGTATTCTGTACTAGTCCAGGATCACGCTAGTACACACAGTCGTACAGGGTTGAATATCACATCCATACACAGTGGAAATAATAATATAAAGTACTTCAAACATTAAGTAAACTGGCTACAAGACCTTAAGGTCACCTTAGAAAATTCAGCCACATAGGGCATACTATAACAAAAGTAAACAATCAGCAGCGGAACGAAAAACGTCGGTGACTCCCATCAATATGCCACAGGCAATCGACAAGGATCAGCTCCTAGATAACTGCCTCCTCGCGTAACTTCTCCTCCGAAGTTGAAGTCTTCTCCTCAACTGATGATTATGTTGGAAGCAAGCGTGGGTATACATCATACTCAGCAAGTCATGCACAGAGGTGTAGTTCTATTACTATATGCATGGCTTCTTCCAAAGGAATGGCTTAAGTGGTTATTTTGCATCAAGGAGCATTTTGCTTTTACCAAATAATCGTAATAGATTCAAAAGTAGTGAAACCATATTAAATAATAATTTACCAACCTCTTTCCAAATAGTTTGGCACCAAACCTTAAATCACTTTAGCAATTATCTCTGGCACTCAGCCACCCTTTCCACATTTTATTTTTGAAGATCTAACCCTTAACTGTAATCCCCGAGCGTTGTCCAGTACCATGGACTCGGCTATTCGAATAGTTTTGACACACTCTGTAGAGGTTGTACACTTTACCCACAAGATATAATCAACTCACCACGTCAGCCGTGAATCGCCATACAAGAGTATGCGAATGAGTGATCATAACAAAAATTTTCGGAAACCTCGATCTCCACCTATGATCCTCTATGGTATTGCCTTCAATACCACTTCCCCCATGAAGGATCGAAGTGTAGGACCGACAATCACCGTTGGATAGGGTACCAAGCCGTAGCTCCGGTACGCTCCCCCACACAGTTACCCTGATGTAACTGTCACCCTGAGGTATCAAAGGTAAGATTTCAGAATCCTACTAAACTAAGACTGTCCCACTCCAGACATGTGGTTGTACGAAAGGCCCAGTTCAAAGGTTTGCAAAGGTGAAGTCCTTAACTGTCCAAGGCAAGACATCCTTCTCTCAGAACCCTGGCACAAGGCCCCTCACATCACTCATCCCATTGCCATGAAGGCTACTGCCGCGAAGGCTGTTATCCCAAAGACTGTTGCCATGAAAACCAACCTGACATGAAGCTTCTTACCACTTGCCCCAGACTAAATCTTTTCCCACCCCAGTTTGATTATTGTGTAACACATGACAACAATAATATCAATTACCATGTAGAACCACAAAGGTACCTACACTTCACATCATCACGTGGCAAGATTACACCATTTCAAAAATTCATTCCATATATCATTAGTCAATATTATTCTGCCACTTGAAACACATTTCCACGTAAGCATGGCTAAGCAACTATTCACGGTCTAGCCTCCCTTGTTGATATAATAGTACATTTCCACGTAAGCATGGCTAAGCAACTAATTATCACGTGACAAGGAATTCATGGCATACAAATATTAATCTTCAAGGGTGGAATTAGCAATTAGGTTTATTAACTATTTTATCCAAATTAATCTAAATTCATTTTAAACGACATGGCATGCATAATTTAAATAAAAATACATTTCAAAATTTAGGGGCAACATGGTCAAAGCACAACTTGCCTTCGAAAAACTGATGATCTTGATCTAGGGCTTGAGCTTGGTCTTCAACTTCCGCACTCTCACACAGTTCAACGTCTACGTGTAACAGATAACCAAATAAACACCCAAAAACAACGAATAAACACACATTCGAAAAGTACCGCACATCAAACTACTTCATAATTTCATGAAAACTTTCAAATAATTAGTTTAGCATTTTCTAATATTTATAACATTTATTTCGGTATTTTTGAACATATAGTTTAGAAGCTACAAAATTCATAAGTGTGGACTTTACGCGAATAATTTAACAATACAAATTTATTGATAAAATTCAAGTAAAATTATCATAGGAAGGTATTAATTTTTAGTAATTAACAAAATTTGTTGCAAGCGATTTGGACTTAAAACGAATTTGTAGCGAAAAAGACAAAATCTACAATTCCGAGAAATTAACATGTACGATTAATCTTCCATTTACTTTCCTATGCGTGGCACTGTTTACGGCGAGAGCACACTACATGCAGCGTACTGTGATATCAGTTTGAGAAACTTTCATGCATATATATATAGCTATATATACGTATACATGTAGGCACGCGTACAGCCTTGTATATTTTTTTATATATGCACACCGTTGTCTAATATATACGTATATACATACTAGCATATATATATAAATACACACACGTCTAACATGCTTACGTATATTCTTGCTTAAAGCACTATTTCTTCCCTGCATGCAAGACTACAAACTAACACATACGTGGGTATGCTTACATACTAATATTTATACACACGCATAAATACACGACGAGATCCACCGATCAGTAGAGATAGAGCACGCGCGAAAGAAAAGAAATACTACAGATCGGCAGTAGCAACGAAGGTGGCGACGCAGGGGAAAGTGACGGCGACGACGTAGACGACGGCGGCGGTGACGACGTAGACGGCGACAACGACGTAGACGGCGGCGGCGACGAGACTGCAGCGATGGCATCGGCGACGACGATGGCGACGTCAAAGGAAATGGCAGGGAGATAACTCGAAATGGAGGAACGTAAAGAAGTGGAGAAGTGCAGGAAGGTGTATGCAGTTGGACAAATTGGAGAAATGGCTTGAAGGAAACGTCTTGCCATGGTTCGTATGCATGTAAGGGAATAGTGCGTGAGGAGAAATGGCCGGCAATAAAGGAACACATCAATGAAGTAAACGGCTGGATTAAGACATGAATTAAGAGATGGAGTGGAACGGCTAGGAAATGGAGAGACGTGCAGATAGTGGAAACCAACCGTCCAAGTATTCATGTATATACGTATACGCATATAGGTTCTTGAAAACGTGTTTAGGAAGGAAAAAAATAGCAGAGAGGTTCTAGAAATCTAAAAAATTCCTCTAAAATACTAGGAACTATTTGGAACTTAACAAAGTTGATTTCGTGATTTTTCGACGTGTAGATTTTTCGCAAAAAATCTTTTAGTGAATCAGACACCTGTACAGATTTTTGTAAATTCAACGACTTACGTTATATAACATGTTTCTTGAAAATATTTGAACGAAACACTCTCGTATTCCAATTATCTTTATTATAAACAAAATTTTAGATTTTATGCTTATGCAAAAATGCATGATCTTCATTTAATGCAATTAGTTCAATAAGGTTTGAATTCAATTTAACTCCAAAAATTCCAATAATCCCAAAAACACATTAAATATTTTAAGAGCAAATTTTGGGGTGTTACAGCACTGCCGGCCTAGGCCCCCCTTCCTATCGTGGTTTTGCCCACGATCCGGAATGTGAAGCTTGGGCGGGTGCTAGTGGACAGAGGGAGCACCATCAACCTCCTGTCCTCCGAGGCATTCCGCGCGCTTTAGATATCACGGCGGGAGGCGCCCTTCTATGAGATTAAGACCCAGGGGCTGTCTTGCTGCCCCTGGGCTAGATAAGCCTCCCCGTCACCTTTGGGGAAGAGAGCAACTACCAGACGGAGATGGTGGACTTTGAAGTTGCCGACTTCAACCTCCCGTTCAATGCCCTGCTTGGCCAACCGGCGTTGGCCAAGTTCAGGGCGGCAACCCACAATGCCTACATGGTGGTGAAGATACTAGGGCCCGGTGGCCCCATAGTGATCTAGGTGGACCAGCCGAAGGCCTTGCGTTGCCACAAGCACGCACATGACCTGGTCGATGCCACCTGTAGCAGGAAGGCCGATGCCACCTGTCCAGGAGCCCGTCAGGCGAAGACCCGCGCCTCGCCTGGCTCGGCTGTCGAGGTCAAGGTGGTCTCCCTGAGTGAGCCAGAGCCCAAGAAGACTATCTCCATTGGCGCTACCCTTAGCGCCAAATAGGTGGGTGCGCTCGTCACCTTCCTTCAGTCTAATTCTGACGTGTTTGCTTGTCAACCATCCGATATGATTGGGGTCCCCATGGTGGTGATCGAGTACCATTTGGCAATGCTCTCAGAAGTGCACCCGATCCGACAAAAGGTCCGGAGATAGGCACCTGAGCAGCAAGATGCCATTCGGCAGGAGGTAGAGAAGCTGCTGCGCGCAGGGATCATCAGGGAAGTCTCTCACCCCGAGTGGCTTGCCAACCCTGTGCTTGTCAAGAAATCCATTGGGAAGTGGCGGATGTGCGTTGACTTCACCGACCTCAACAAGGCATGCCCAAAGGATCCTTACCCCCTACCGCGCGTTGATCTCATCGTCGACTCGACAGCGGGATGCGAGCTGCTGTGCTTTCTGGATGCGTACTCTAGGTACCACCAGATTAGAATGGCGGCGGAAGATGAAGAAAAGACCGCTTTTATAACCCCCATGGGCATCTATTGCTACATCAAGATGGCTTTCGGGTTAAATAATGCCGGTTCTACTTACCAACGTGCCATGCATACTTCTTTTCGCCCGCAGATAGGGCGAAACCTTGGAGTGTACATTGATGATTTGGTCGTGAAAGTCAAGAAGAGTGAAGGGATGATCGAAGACCTGGAGGAAACCTTCGCCAACCTCCAAAAGATCTACTTGAAGCTCAACCCCGAGAAATGCATGTTCGGTGTGCCCTCTGGAAAGCTGTTACGGTTCCTCATGTCCAATCGGGGCATTGAGGCTAATCTTGACAAGATAGTGGCCATCGAGCGCATGAAGCCGCCGGTTAGACTCAAGCAGGTGTAGTGCCTTGCGGGCCGCCTAGCGTCCCTCGGGCGATTTATCGCCCGATTGGGAGAAAGGAGCCTTCCCCTATTCAAGCTGCTGAAGAAGACCAACCACTTCGAGTGGAATGAAGAAGCCCAACGAGCATTCGAAGACTTGAAGCAGTACCTCTCCTCCCCGCTAGTGTTGGTCGCCCCCAGGCAGGATGAACCGTTGCTCCTGTGCATCACTGCTACCCCTGCGGTGGTAAGCGCGGTACTGGTGGCGGAGACGGAAGGCATCCAGAAGCCGGTCAACTACATAAGCAAGGTGCTACACGAAGCAGAAACTAGATAATCGTAAGCGCAGAAGATGCTGTACGCTATCCTGGTGGCGTCCAGGAAGCTGCGGCACTACTTCCAAGGGCGGGAAGTAACGGTGGTCACTGCCTACCCTCCACAAGATATCCTCCACAACCGGGAGTCAGAAGCTGGTGGAGTTCATTGCTGAATGGACTCCTTCCGATTTGGAAGTTAAAGAAGTGCCCACGCATTCCCCCTGGACTCTATTCTTTAACGGCTCCTTCAGGCTTGAAGGTGCGGGGGATGGAGTTGTCTTGGTCTCCCCGACCGGCGACATCCTCCAATACATGGTCACCCTAGACTTTAGGGCCACCAACAACATCGCCGAATACGAAGGACTGCTGGTAGGGTTGAGCGCCGCCTCAGCGTTAGGAGTCCGGCGCCTCCAAATCAAAGGCGACTCCCATCTGGTCATGTACCAAGCACGAAAGGAGTTCCAGTGCCCTGACCCCACCATGGCTGCCTACCTGGCGGAGGTCAGAAAAATGGAGCACCGCTTTGAAGGATTCGGATACACCCATATCCCTCGACGCGACAACCATATGGCGGACGAACTTTCGCAGCTCGCTTCATCAAGATCTTCTATTCCGGTCAGGGTCTTTGAAGAAAGACTATCACGACCATCCGTTGCAGCCCCCGGGCGTGAAGGGGACGATGGTGTAGGCGTCGAGGCCTCCGATTCAGGCGGCGGGGGTGGCATGCTATCCCAACACCCAATCCTAGAGGGAGGGACGGCGCGCCAGCCTCAGCCCCCTGTTCCAGCAGGGTAGACGCCGACACTGCTAACGTCGCGCCAGGGGAAACGCTCGGCCAAGAGATGTACCCAGGAGATCACCACGAGATCGCCACCCTTGGCCGGGAAGGTCAGTGGATGGACCCGATCCATGCCTTCCTGCGAGACCAAGTGATCCCCAACGATGATGCCTCAACCGAGAAAATTACACCAAAGGCCAAGTGCTATACTCTAGTAGGTGGGGACCTATATCGCCAGAGTAGAAACGGAATTCTCCTAAAGTGCATCACTCAGGAAGAGGGGAGCAGCCTGCTCTCTGATATCCATGGGGACATGTGCGAGAGCCATATGTCAGGTCAGACGCTCGTCGACAAAGCATCCCGCCAAGGATTTTATTGGCCTACTGCCGGCCAAGATGCCTGCAAATTGGTGAGGAGATACGAGGCGTGCCAATTTCATGCCAAACAGATCCACCGACCCACTTAGGCTCTACAAACCATCCCTCTCTCTTGGCCATTCGCTGTCTAGTAGCTGGATATCCTGGATCTGTTCCCGCGGGCCACAGGGGGCTTCACGCATTTGTTCATCGCCATTGACAAGTTCACTAAGTCGGTTGAAGCCGACACAGTGTGCGCCATCATGACGTCCGCCGCTGTCAAGTTCATGCATGGAATCTTCACCCACTTTGGAGTTGCCAATCGCATCATCACCGACAATGGCGCTCAGTTCACCAGCACAACCTTCTTCGAGTTTTGCAATGAAATGGGGACCAAGGTGTGCTTTGCTTCGGTGGCCCATCCGAGGAGCAATGGCCAACTGGAGCGCGTGTCGGGACCTGAATTTGCAAATCCGGACCCTATGTGTATTCAGCACTAGTCCAGGATCATGCTAGTGCACACAGTTTCAACATCGGTATATATCACATTCATACACATCGTGATGGTAAAGTACTTTATTAAAAAGGAAATATAACTGGTTGCATGACCTTACGGTCGAGTTACAAAAGTATGCCTCATAGGGCGAAAACTTATTAAGGAAATAAATTGCAGTGGAATAAAAGCATCAACGTGGCGCCATCCAGTATACCACAAGCAACTGACTGGGCTTGCTCCCTAGATAGACGGTTCCTCCTGAAGTTCTTATTCCAAAGTTGGCATCGCTTCTCCTTCAACTGGTGTTGTATTGTTGCAAGGGGTGAGTACTTGGTACTCAGCAAGTCATGCACAGAATGCAAACTAATATTCTACATGCATGGCTTAGTACAAGGAATGTTTCATGGTTCATTTGCAGTAGAACAACAATTAACTAGTAGCATAAGTAGATTCGAAAGCGGTAAAAGCAAATATAATATCAATAACTTTTCCAGGAGTTAAGTAAACACTTTCCCTTTCCTAATCCACATTTCCATCAACGTCATCAATAACCCAACCAAACTTTTCAAGTCCAAGTTGTTTTCATGAAAGTCTAACCCTTGACTGTAATCCCCGAGCAATGTCCAATACCATGGACTTGGCTATTCGAATAGGTTGTCACACTCTGCAGAGGTTATGCACTTTACCCACAAGATACAATCAAACACCACAAAGGCGAGTGATCGTAACAAAGCCTTTCAGAAACCACAAACTTTACAAGTGAACCTCTCCGATTTTTGCCATACACCATCCCTTCCCTCAGTGGAGGCGAAGTATGGGACCGATATACCGTTGGTCGGGTACCATGCCATAGCCCAGGTACGCTCTCCCTTCAATCTACACAAAAGGTGTAGTTGACACCCCGAGGTACCACAAGCAAGTTATTAGCAACTTATTCAACTAGGTCCGTCCCATTACAGACATGTGGTTGCACGTTTGACTAAGATCAAAGGCTTGCAAGGTTAAGTCCTTAGGATGACCAGGGCAAGACTACCCGAAGAACCAAAACGACTTCCCTGGTGCCCCTCATGGCCCACCTGATCACTCTTGCCACTTGCCCCGGTCTAAATCTATTTATCAAACCCAGTTGATTACCATGCACCACGTGCCATCATCAACACCACCACACATGATACTTCTCAAACCAGGTTCAATATCTCATTAAGTCAATATTAACATTTGATTGTCCAAAATCATGTCCTGTTCACATAGCAGGTCTAAGCCATATACTACAACGGTCTAAATATCCAATGTCGGCAATTTAATACTGACCAACTAATATGATCCCCAACTAGGGTGACAATGGTTCATGGCACATAGTTAATTAATCAAGGTGTTATACTGCAATTTGGCATTTATCTAATTCCCAGAAATAATTTAAACCACCTCTAATTAAACTAGCATGCAATAATTTAAATCAAACTAATTTTCAAAAATAGGAGCAATATGATCAAAGCATAACTTGCCTTCAAAAAGTACTTGTTCTTGGTCTTGAGCTGGCTCCTGGGTCAAAACTTCACCTTCAAAGCCTTCGGGCACTTCCACGTCTACTCGTAACGCGTGTAAATAGCAATAAATAATTACTCAGTGGACAAAAATTGTCCAAAAATTCAAATAACATTCATAAATAGAGAGAGCACATTTTTATAAATTTTTAGAAATTTGAATCATCCAAATCGGAGTTAAAACGCAAAAGTTATACCCGTTTAAAGTTTGAAAAATCAATTAAATAAATATAAATAGAGGTAATATCATGTCCAAAAATTAAATAAAATTCACCATTAAGTAGAGCTCAATTTTATAAAAATTTATAAATTGGAATCACCCAATTCGGAGTTAAAATGCAAAAGTTATAAGCGTTTGAAGTTTGAAAAATCAAATAAAAGAATAAACCGAATTAATTCATTTATTTTTCTATTGAAAAATTGATTTATTGTGTCATCATGACACGTGGACCAATCAGAAGCCGCCACGTCACCTTGGGTCCATGGACCCGGCGCACGGCTCGGCTCGGGTCCACGGGTACATGTCTCACTGACATGTGGGACCCACCGGATGACGTCTTTGCTGGCGTCATCGCGTTCGGCCACAAGGTACTGACAGGCGGGCCCATGCTGACGTCACTGCTGACATCAGCGAAGACTGGGGGCGCCCGCGCGGACCGCGCCGGTTCGACTACTGGCCACTGGCACGATCTGGGCCGTCGGTTTGAAATCCAACGGTCCAGATTGGATCTAACTTCACGCGTTTTCGATCTACACGGTTGATCTGGACCGTTCGATTTGAATCGGACGGCTAAGATTGGATCTGGTTTACCGTGTCACTAGGGGATGACGTGGCATGACCTGGTAGCCGACACGTGGCGCAATCTACACCGTATGATCTTGATCGGACGGTTGGGATCGCATCTAATGCTACAACGCGGTTTAATCCTACCCGTACGATCTTGATCTAACGGTTAAGATTGGATCTAGCACGGTGCATCGCAAGCTACATGGTGCAATCTAAACCGTCTACCCTAGATCTAATGGCTGACAACGGATCTAGAACTATACGCTAGATCTAATCCAGTTCGTTGGATCTAGCTCCTACGGCTAGGGTGGGATCTAGTTCAACACCGAAAAGGGGCTACGTGGCGTTACCTGGGGCGCACGATCTGCATCGGACGGTCGACGAGGCTCGAGGGCGTTGATGGCGGGCGGTGGCTTGCTGCTGCCGGAGCTGAGGACGATGACTTCCCACACGGCGTTTGGGGCGCGCTCCGGCAAGGTGAGTGGTGCGCACGGGTTCGCCTTGACGCGGGGGTCACGGATCTGGGCAGCACGGTGGCAGAACATCCTCGTCGGAGTCGGAAACGAAGAAAAACCCGCGGCGGCGCTCCACAACTTCGGCGAGTAATCTAGAACGGACGGCGGCGGCTAGGGCTTCAAGACCTGGGGCTTCGGATGTGCACGGAAAAGGTGAACCTTGGAGTGCGTGCGACGCATTAAATAGCTGCCCGTAGGGCGTGCCCCACGCGGAAACGGCGGAGGCCGGCGGAGTCTGAACCGACCTCGGAGACAATGACGTGGACGCATCGCAGCCGTCCACGTGGACATGATCCAACAGCTTGCACGCGCGCGCGACGTGGCTTAATCGTGGCCATCGGATCTCGATCCAAGAGCTCACGTGGCTAGGTTTTGTGTCCGGGTCGGGCTCGGGTGTGGTCCGGTCGGACTCGAGTCAGACCTGAGTCTGACCCGGGTCAGATGAACAGTGAAACCCGTTCGGGTTTTCCAGGGATTTTATATTTAAAATAATTCTAGTAATTCAAATAATTCAAGAAAAATATCAAAATAATCAAAAAAAAATTCCAAAAAAATTCTGGAAAATATGTTGAGACATTTTGGAATCAAATAAAATGTTTCCAACAAAATTTTATTTAAAACTTCTAATTATTTAATTATCTCAAAAGAGAATAAATTCAAATGAAATCCAAATAAATCCCAGAAAATTCCAAAAATTCTCAAAAGTGAGTAATTTAATTTAAAGTCATGAAAAGAAAAAATTGGTGTGTTACAGCGCGCTAATGCGCTGGTACTGAGGGGCCTCAAGACCAGAGCATTTGATCGGCTCCATAAGCGGGGGGCGCGATGGACAGAAGAAGTCCCGATGGTGTTGTGGTCGCTTCGAACCACACCCAACCAGGCGACTAGAGAGATTCCCTTCTTCCTGGTCTATGGAGTAGAAGCTATCCTCCCGTCCGAGCTGACGCTCGGCTCCCCGCACGTTTCGGCGTTCGCTAAGGAGGGCCAAGAAGACCATCGCAGGGATGACATCAATCTTCTGGAGGAGGTTCGCGATCGGGCAGCCTTGCGTGCTGCTCGATACCAGCAGAGCCTCAGGCGGTACCACGCTGCCCGAGTCCAGCAGAGAACACTGGCAGTGGGCGACCTAGTCTTGTGCAGATTCCAGACGCATGCCGGTCGCAACAAGCTGTCTCCCCGATGGGAGGGCCCCTTCAAGGTGGTCTTAGTCTTGTGATCCGGGGCGGTCCGGTTGGTCACTGAGGATGGTCAAGAGGTGCCAAACTCCTAGAACCTGGAGCTATTGCGAAGGTTCTACCACTAAGTCTCCTTGGGGTTTGATGGGTATCGCACCCTCTTGTTGATCAGGGAAGTTGTTTGCCTTAGATGCTTTTGCTTGTCCCTTTTTGTGTCCCTTTCTTGGGCCCTGTTGGGCAGAGTTCTGGTGTGGGTGTCATTGGTAACACCAACTGGGAAGCTCCTTATCGATTTATGGTAATACCCGGCGTTCGCGTCGGGCAGGGACGGGGGACCAGGGGCGCGAGTGTGGCACGGTTGTTCAAATGCGGCGAGCATGCTCCGAGTCATCCCCGCGAACACCGCTGACCCAATACCCCTCCTAGGAGCCCTCTACCTTAACACACAACGCTGCCGGCTGGTTCTGAATCACAAGGGGCTAAGTCCTGAAAAGAACCATGACAACCCCTCGCGGAGACTTGCATCTTGATGATGTGCGGTAACATCCGGCGTTCATGTCGGGTGAGGACGGGCGATCAGGGGCATGAGTGTGGCACGGTGGTTCAAATGCGGTGAGCATGCTCTGAGTCATCCTCGCGAACACCGCTGACCCAATACCCCTCATGGGAGCCCGTTACCTTCACACGCAGTGCTGTCGGCTGGTTCGAAATCACAAGAGCCTAAGTCCCGAAAAGAAGGGGACCATACCAAACCCCCACGGGAACCTATATTCTTTCAGTCTTTTTCCCACGCATTTCGCATGACAATTACTCGTGTTTGCAGTGGATACGTACAATCGCAGATGAAATACTAAAGCATTGGATTAGCTGCGCGTTCGAGATTGCATCGCGACAAGCCTAGGGCTGGTCGCCCGATGATCGAATCAAGCAAATACGAGTGCATGCGGTCAAGCAGGCATCTAGGTAAAGCTCAAAAATGATAACTTCATTGGGCTTAATGAGATAGTTTTTCACATGCAGAAATGAAACAAGTAAAAATAAATAAACGAAGTAAAGGAGGCAGCCCAGGCAGTCACTTGTCGCTGGCAACTTGGATGTGCCTAGCAGGGTCCTGGGCCTCCTCCTCCCTTAGCGTGGTGTTAAGCTCCGGGTCTACCACCTCCATCAGCTTGACCACATGCTCTGCCGCCTCGCGCACGTGCGTCTGCGTCTGGGCCTCGTCCCCCTTGATTCTTGCTACAACGGCCATCGGGTCGAAGGAGGCATCGCGGCTGGCGCAGCACGCTAGCACGAACGTGGCAGTGGCGACCACGACTTCCTGCCCTTCTCGGGCGGAGCGAGCGGCCAAGGCGGTCGGCAGGCCGTTGAGGGTCTCGGCGACCCGAGTGACACCATGGGCGTACTGTAGGGCCATGGACTCAAATGGGTCATGAAGAAGCACCCCAGCGGCCCCAAGAACCTCGTCATGCACTCAAAGGCTAAGTGTAGCATGACCGTGAGGTTGTGCAGCGAGCGGCGCAGCTCGGTCCACATCTGCTCCTGCGTCGCCTCGGCCTCCAGCGTTCAGGCGAGCAGGGCCGCCCCGGTCGCCCTTTCCTGAGCCAGCAACTTTGCCCCCCCCGCTCCCTCCCCCGTCGTCTGCTGTGACATCTGCGCTTCGCGCTGGATGGCCACTGTGAGGAGGGTGCTCGAGGATGCTTGTGCCTCGCTAAGTTCAGCGAGTAGAGTAGATAGGCTAGAGGGGGGAGGGGCGAGGACGACCGCGGCGGGGTGGACGGTGTCACCAACATCGGCGGCATCCGTCAAAGCCGTGGAAGCGGCGCTTATCGGGCCCTTGGTGGAAGTCCCTCCTGCATCTGTTGACATCGCGGGCACCCGCCCGGTCAGAGCGCCTTGGGTGGCCACCGTTGGAGGCGACCGAAAGGCGAGGGAGGCCGCTGGGAGAGCGAGACTGCCCTGGTGGATGACGGCAGCAACCCTTGGTGCCGAGGGGGTCAGCACCATCAGGGAGGGTGTCGACAAGGTTGGCGCCGACGAAGTCAGCGCCAAAAGAGTCGGCGCCGGGTCCGGGACGGCGGACGCCGCCGCCCCGAATGAAGCTCCCGCCACCACAGACGTGCTTGTGGTCAAAGTGGGGCCGGTGACGGTAGTAGTTTGGCCCCCGATGCGAAGCCTCTTTGGGTCAACACGCGGGGCGTCCGGAGACATAGGCCGCTTGCCTGCACTCCGGTCATCTGCCGAAACCAGGTCCCTGATCACTAAGGGACCGCAAGCCGACAGCATCAGCGGGCTGGTGGATTCCATGGCGGGGAAGAGCCTCACGATCCGTAGACTCTCCGCGGACTCCAAATCACAGAGCGGCCAGTCCCCATCGGGGAAATCCAGGCTTCCCTGCACGTCGGGGAGCAGGGCAGTCAGCCATCTGGATATGGTGGAACCGTCCAAGTTCCCAGCACCTGGCAAGAAAGACAGAGGAGGAAAACAAAAGTTGTTGAAGTGGCGGCGACCACATAAGAGAATACAAACTTATGAAGAACAAAGACTTGTTGCCCGGGTGCGTGCGGGTCATATCGTCATCACCCGTAAACTGCCACGCCGGGCGAGCACGGCTACGGAGGGAGCTGATCCTCCGGGTCATGAAGTCCCGGACTATCATTGCACGGTCAACCCGGCATCCCACAGGTGGTGAATGCAGGTCGCCAATGCCTAGAGCTCTGCGGTCTCCTCGACAACCGTGCCCCAACTCTCACATGCGTTTGCCAGCGCGGAAGGCATCGCGAGGGCGTCGACCCCGCTATCATCATTTGTGTACAACTAGTCACTCAGCCATGACTTCCAGTTGGACTTCGCCTAGCAGGGGATGTAGCGGGGGACCGACCCGTCACGGAGGCAAAAATGACAACTCCCGACGACCTCGCTGTCGACAAGGCAGCGGAGGGTGTAGAAGTACCGAAAGAGAGGAAGATTGGGCATCACCCCCACGAACATCTCGCAGAGGTGCGCGAAGATGGCGAGGGTGACGATGGAGTTGGGGGTGAGATGAAGGTGGTGGATCTCGTAGAAGTGAAGGACGGTGAGGAAAAACTCGAAGAAGGGCGGCACCAGGCCCGCGAGCACTCCCAAGGCAAAGATGACTATCTCCCCGGGTTCGCACCGCGGCATGAGGGTCCCATGGCGGAAGTGCAGGGCACCCTCGAGAGTGAGCTGGAAGAGCGCCCACACCTTGTCCTGGTCGGTGGTGGAAGACGGGAGAGGTTGCACCATTGGAGCAGAAGAGAGATCTCTAGACTAAGGGCTAGAAGAGCAAACGGTAATGTGTGCGGGAGTTCGAAGAAGCATGAATCGCTGGGCGTGAATGTGCGTATGTATATATACCCTTCATGCTGACGGTTCGTAAGGATGGTGAAAGGGCACGACGCTTCAGGTCCCGAGAAGAAACAGCGGAAGTTGGGAAGACCGAGGCGGTTGGGGTACCCTAAAGATATGGCTCCATTCGAGAACGTGGCGGCAATAAATGAGGTTTGAAAAGCAGCTGGCACACATTCCGGGATGAACCCGGGGGCTACTGTCGGCGTACTTTAAGCCAGGGTACCCTCTCCGCCGTGATCAAGATAGATGGCCGGGTGAGTAGACGGGCGACCAGGCCCCTCTCGCTGGGCGCCGGCCCACGTGGCGGCCGGGTGAGTAGACGGGTGACCAGGCCCCTCTCGCCGGGAGCCGGCCCACGTGGCGGTCGGGCGAGCAGGCTTGAGACCAAAGGGCAGAGAAGGAGGCTTCGCCTCGAAGCCTCCCTCCTGACACGCTGTGTCAGGCCCATTAATTATAAAGATGGCCCATCCCTCTGACGCCTCACACCTAACCAGGGCGGACCGGGCGGGTTGAAGGGAATATGCCCTAGATCAATCATAGTGATGATTGTAATATGTCTTTATTCATGTAATAATGATAACTTTGTTTGTTGGTTCCCTGAATATATGTTATGACTTTGTTCATTGGACACGATCTGATTGTGAAACACATTGTCAAGCGACATTATTCTAAACGGGTCCCTGATCCATATCATTACGATGAACGGTGATGATTTGATCAGCACATGTATTGGTTGATGGTATTGTTTCACATACCATAGATATGGAGATATCGAACCAATAAATGTGGACACATGTTGGAGAACATGGGTAGTCGGACAAGACCCACCCCGAGACGTTGTGAGTTGTTATCTATTATAGTGCCATCAGCGTATAGTCTCGAGTGGTACGCCTATATGGTCCTTAGACCTGAGATTGTCATGGATACCTAGCATGTAAACTTGTATGCTTTGGTATCATCAAACGCTACACCGTAACAGGGTAGTTATAAAGAT
The DNA here is from genome assembly GCA_036346355.1 of Rhipidocladum racemiflorum. Lineage (NCBI taxonomy): Eukaryota > Viridiplantae > Streptophyta > Magnoliopsida > Poales > Poaceae > Rhipidocladum > Rhipidocladum racemiflorum. The sequence continues at coordinate 40,329,168 of CM070578.1, forward strand.
GGGATTTGCCCCTCCTATATAACGGGAGAGATACCTCTGGGCCCCTCGTGTGGATGGATAGGGAAAACGCACGGCCATGCTAATGTGACTAAGGAGTTAGTCATGGTTTGTATCCATCACACTGTCGAGTGAAGTGGTCGAGCTATCAACAAGGGTGGCACGCATCTCGCCTTGAGCTTAACTGGTATCGTGAGGCAAAGGGATCGGTATGTGAGTGTATCAAGGTTCAGTCGAATAATGATTCTGTGCATTCGGGGATCAATACGTACTGCTAGGTGCCGCTGTTGATCAATGAATTGGAAACGGGTTTCCGGATTCATGTCCGACTTGCACTGAACCTAACGGGTCACACATTTAATGAATTGGAATAGTTTGACGGGTTTGTGCGTGGATGAGATCCGCGTTGGAGATGGAAACCTAACGGGCTTCGGCCCACTAGCGTGTTTATAAAAGGCGAGGCCAGGAACAGTGCGATATAGATGATAAGAACCCTCACCACGTTCAACCGTCTTGCACCCCTCCTGCTCCCCAGAAACCCTAGCCGTGTGGTGAGGTGCTAGCACACCCCGCACGGCGTTCCTGCTCGGTACGTGTAGATACCGGTAGAGGCGCTGCCGCTCTCGGACGCGCTGGTCGGCGACCACTCGGCAGAGGTCAGCGATCACTCGGACGAGATCAGGAACCACTCGGAGGAGATCGAGGATCACTCGGACGAGATCGGGAACCACTCGGAGGAGGTCGGGATCCACTTGGCAGAAGTCGGGAATCACTCGGCATTGATCAGGAATGACTCGGTGGAGGTCGGGAACTACTCAGAGGTGATCGGGACGTGAACAACTACTTCCTCTACGCGCGCCCATCTGCTTCCGCTGCATCGGTGCGTCAAGGGTAACGACTCATGATCCTCTACTCGCATGTGATCTTGGTTGATTCGCGGTAGAAAATTTTGATTTTATGCTCGCGTAGCATACCCGTTTCCCAACAGTGGTATCAGAGCCGATCATGTGTAGTTTAGGATCTGGATCGCACGCACATGTTGATGTGCTGTTTTGTTTATCACGGGTTGATTGGATCAATCGGTATCGGGGAAGTATGAGGTATGAGTTGGTGGCTCTACACAATAAAAAAGATTAGTTCGTGCTCGTTTCAGATTCGTGCCATGCATTACCCCTACCGGCTGGCAACACCATCGGGGTAGTAGCAAGTGCCGAACAGATCGAGCCAACAGATCGAGATCGGTGTGGTTGCCGCCTTCTTAAGGGGACCTTGCACGATGGATTGATAAGATCGATCCTATGGAAACTGAGGCATTCTAATGGCTCGGAATCGGCTTGATGAGATCAATCCGATTGGATTTCCATAGCGTTTTCATAGATGCGATCCAGCTGTGATAGTCAGTGTAGCGTCCATAAATTAAAACTTGTTCACTTCCCGTGCGCTAGAATCGATCCAGTGCCTAACTTGTTTTTGCAGGGTATGTTGTGAACAGTATGGACCCTTTGTGTATGTGATGCATGATTGTATATTTCATGGCCTGCGTGTCATGGTTAATTGCAGCTGTGGGCTGTCCTATTATTGTATAACGGCCTGCGTGCCGGCATGTGATGCCTTGAATCCTCATGTAATTTTGCTACTAGCTGCTAGATGTAGTAGTTTAGTACATGTTCTTGGAGGCTTCAATCCAGATGGCCAAGCTATGCAAGGTTGGTCGTGGAAGATGGAGATCGCCACGTCATGGGCCATACTAGTTCACAGTCTAATTTGATTGCCTATGATGTTTTACCTTGCATTGCTATTCTTTCACGTCATATGTGGTGAATATGTTAACCTGATTGAATAGTTTCCCACAAAAAATTAAGAGTAAGATGCCCTTTTTCAATAACTGCATCTATTGTCTTGTACGTTGGTGGATAAGGTCTTGACAAGTCAGGAACGCCGCCCTCTTTCTTGTACAATAGAGTGAATGTAGCCTAACCCATGCATTCACAAGCATAGTATTGGTTTGCTTAACGGAGTCATCCAAATAGGATTTGGGACTTCGGGGCATCAGTGTTGGGCGCCGGGGCATATGATGCCACCCCAACGAGCAAGAATCACATACGATGTGATTGGCAAGGTATTGCCTACCTATGTCGCGGGTTCAAGTGGTATTGACAAGTCCTTACCAGAACCGCAGTGACCATGGATCTTGTTCCATGGAGATCACTAGAGGGAAAGTGATCTTAATGGAAGCATCTTTTATTGAAACTGTTTAATAGAAGATTAACATGAACATAGTGCTAAAACTTTGCTTATTTATGTTGTAGATGGCACCAAATGCTGTTAATGAAAACACTGGTTTGAACTTGCGATCGATTCTAGAGAGGGAAAAACTCTCTGGGGCGAATTTTATGCATTGGTATCGTAACTTGAGAATTGTTCTGAAGGCTGAAAAGAAGGAATATGTTCTAGATGGTCCATATCTTGATGAATTGCTTGAAAATGCATTCGCAGCTGATAAGCGTGCTTATGAGAAGCACACTAATGATGCCCTAGACATCAGCTATCTCATGCTTGCCACAATGAACTCTGAGCTCCAAAAGCAATATGAGCACGCCAATGCCTACACTATGATTGTAGGTCTCAAGGGCATGTTTGAGAACCAAGCAAGGGCTGAAAGATATTCGATATCTAAAGCATTGTTTGCGTGCAAGATGGCTGAGGGTGGTTCTGTTAGCCCTCATCACTACAGGAATCAGGGGAAAATTCGTGGGCCAACCCACGAATTTAGGCCAAAACCCACGAATTTACATTAAATTCGTGCACAAACCGTCGAATTTAGGTCACGAATTTAACTCGACAAAATTAATCAACTAAATTCGTGGGTACCCACGAACTTAACTTAAATTCGTGGGTTTTCTACCAGACCCACGAATTTAACTGGCGACCTGAGTTAAATTCGTGGGCCAGAAAAACCCACGAATTTAAGTAGTTAAATTCGTGGGCCAGAAAACCCACGAATTTAAGTAGTTAAATTCGTGGGCCAGAAAACCCACGAATTTATCAGTTAAATTCGTGGGCCAGAAAAACCCACGAATTTAATGGTTAAAATTCGTGGGTCAGAAAAACCCACGAATTTATCAGTTAAATTCGTGGGTTTTTCTGGCCCACGAATTATCAGACATTTATACTCAAATATAAATATCCATATGCATCACACTCATACATTCAATCAAACTTATTCAACATTCAATCAAACACTCAATATCTATTTCGATCAAACACTCAATATATATCGGTATGCATCTCAACATTCAATCAAACACTCAATATCTATACATTCAATCAAACACTCAATATATATCGATTGGTATGCATCTCATTCAACACAACCATCTTCACATTCAATCTTATTCAACACATCACAATAAGTCCATCACAAGATTCAAGATTATTAGCAACAATTCAAGAGTATTACCAACATGATTCAAGAATCAAACTCCACAACGAATAACTCAAACCAGAAGGAGACATTCTAGCAGATCCTTAGATAATCAATCACACATCCAACGGCAATTAGTAAACTACACATTACAATCCACATTACAATCTATCCATCACAATACAAATCCGACGACGAAGTCATAAAGTCCAACAGTAATACACCAATCCAGCTCACAATGCAATTCATGTCTCGGGGTTGTTGAAGTTGTGAGCGGTACCACCACCACCTGAGGGCGTGACTATGACGTCTTCTATGATGTCGTCGTTAGTACGTGCTGGAGGGCGTGACCCAGAAACCTACAAGTTCAAGACTAGATTGTGTTACAAGCTAGATTTGCCTAAATGTGCTAGAATCGAATAATTATTGCATAAATACCTCAATTTGTAGGATTTGACTAGTCTTGACTCACAAATTACAAAGTTAACTCAATTCGCAAACTTAGCAAACATTGAGATGATTTGTGGAAGGTTTAAGCATGAGTTGCCTAAATGTCATAAAATCGACTAAGTTTTGCACGTATAGCTGAATTTGCTCAAGTTGACTAAGTCTGGTTCAACTTTGACAGAATTGAGTTTTATTTGCCTAAATGTGATATAATTGACTAAGTTTTGTGAAGGTAGCTCAATTTACTCAATTTGACTTGGTTTGGCTCACAATTGACAAACTTAGCTCGTTTCGCAAACTTAGAATGTTTTTGACATCCATACCTGCGGTGTTGTCTGAGGTGGCTGCATGGCCCAATGGTTGAAGTACATAGGCATTCCTTGGCCTGGCATAGGTGGTGGGTACATGTAGAACGGGTTTGGAGGCTAGGAGCCCTGTAAGGCATAGACAGGTACATTATGCCACATTTAAATCATTCGTTCAAATTTTGAATAACGAATTGAACCGATCCATCTTTACCTGTGGTGCCTCTCCTACAGAAGGTGGCTGCAGCTGTGGGGTGAACATGTAGAAAGGACGAGGAGGCTGGGAGCTCTGTGGATCATAGTTTGTGATATAAAGTATACAGAATAGAGTTTTTAAAAAATAAAGAATGCATGAGTATTTCATATAACCCGAGGTGCATCTCCTAGGGGTGGTGCCTGCATCCCAGTAGGGTTTATGAAGGACGTCGGGGGAGGCTGAGCACCCTGTGATGCTTCTCCTTGTGGTGGTGGCTGCATGTGCGGAGAAAACATGCAGAAAGGTGGCTGGGAGCCCTATGACATAATAGTCAAGTTTGTGAGAAAAATGATTTTACGAGCTAAGTGAATTAGAGAGTAATGAACTCAAGTATCTTTACATGGGGCATAACTGGAGGGCGAAACACTGGCACGTTAGGTCCAAGAGATTGTGACAGTTGCTGCATATAGATTGTTTGTTAGATTTTAATCACAGATGTACAAATGAGCGATTTGTTCAAAGTTGAGATTGTACCTGAAGATACATTTTCATGTATTCTGAGTCTTCTCGGCTTCTGCGAGCTTCCTCTCGTGCTTGACGAGACTCTTCTCGCGCTTGACGAGCCTCCTCTCACGCTTCACGAGCCTCCTCCCGCGCTTTTGCTTCCCGTGCGAACCTCGACGAGTGAGAACTCCCCTGTGAGGAAACTGAGCCTTGTGGAAGACGATCGCATTCGACAACTCCGTCCCCGATGGCCCACCTACAAACGATATATACTGAAATGTGACCATGCAACATTTTTTTATTCATAGAGCAAAAACAATTAAAATTAGTTTTATTAACGAACCTCCCATGCTTTAGGCCCTGTCCAGCGTGGTACAAGGCTTCCACATCGATCGGCACAGCCCTCCAATCAAACTCCGGCCCATGACGTTGTGTCATTTGTTCTGCATATGACACCTGCAAAACAGCATGTTGGTGCTCCCAGATTTAAATTTGCACAAAACATATTGTGTCATTTATATTTACCATCCTCTCACTAGCCCCATCGTCGCACAAAACATTCGGGTTCTGTGGATCCTCGTCTTTGTGCCCCCGGATGTAAACTTCCACAAAAGAGGGAGTACTCCCACTTTCAGCCTCCTACGGTGCAAAGTTAGAAACATAGTGACAAATTCACTAACAATTATAATACCAATACTTACCATGCGTTGCTCTAGGCCAATGTGTCCGTCTGTGCTGTATTTGTGCTTCCCCAATCTACTTCTTCTGTTCCCTCGATTTCTATTTGATTTTTCTTGAAAATCCTCCGACGCCCAGTATCGGCACATCCACCTCCAAGCCTCCATGTCCTTCATTTTCCAATCGACCGAGCTCTCGAGATACTCTTGTTCTGTCAGGTGTATACTCCTTGCCTCTGGTCCTCTTCTCATGTTCACCTTCTTCACCCTCTTGTAAAAATTGATGACAGCTTGAATCCGTGCATTGCTGAACGAATCTCCGACAACCTTTTGTGCCGCCCTTATGAAGACGCTTTTGGCCTTCTTCAAAAGGTTGTAATTGTCTTCGTTCTCAAGCCGAAACCTCTCCATATAATCACACATTGTCAAATTGTATTTACATTTAAAGCAATACTCAAATAGAGTAAATACATAACGCAAACTCACCCAGAAGCCAGCCCACACTGCGCCCTGACATGTATGGCTGTCTTTGCCTCCTTCCACGTTCTCCTTCAACGCCTAGTGCTTCCAGTTGTGGGCCGCGAATGTATCCCCGCCTGACTCAACCATGCCAGGGTAGTAGTAGTGGCTAAGGGCTCCCCACGGCGTTAACCTTTGTAATGTGGCTCGTCCCAGTCCAACCCGGCTCTTTCCAGTGCCTACAACAAAATACAAGACAAAGATGCATCAAAACAATAAGTTGTCACTTAGCTCATGCTAAAAGAAAAGACATGAAAGATATAACTGTTACCTGCTCCCGTGTAGCTCTATCAACCTCCTATCGGCTGGGTTGCATCTCGGACGAACTGAGACGGTTTTATGAAACCTAAAATGCAAATCATTAGTTTATAGACATTACAATGTAAATATGGACATTAAATGATAATCCAATACTACGCATATACCTAATGGTACCCGAAGAAGACCCGCCCTCTTCAACTGGGTCTAAGGTCGCCGCCAAGTCTGCATCTGCCGCTGCCTCGGCCTCGGCGTCTGCATCTGTATCTGTCGTCCCACCGCCACCACCCCCAACGTATACCTCCTCGTCGTCCGCCTCACCCATGTCCTCATCCTCACATCCCACCTTCCCCTCGTCCTCAACCCCCACCTGCCCCTCGTTCTCCTGAGGCTGCTCCAGCGCCTGTTCTCGTGCCTGCTCATTGAAGCGCCTCTAGAGCTGCTCCTGCCGCTGTCTAATCTTCGCAGCCCCAGCAAATATGGCGTTGTCGGCCGTCGAGTCCTGAGCATCAGAACCTCTGCTCCTCGATCTTTTGGAGGACGACCCGCTGAACTTGCCTTTAAGCTTGTCAACCTGATGCCTAAACATGCTCATCTGCTCAACCTGATGTCACTGTTCGAAAACGGAACCCGTTCACATCATAGCGACTATAGCTCCTTGTCGTCACATCACCATGCGAGAGTTGTCGGAGATCCTCAGGGACGGAGGCATCACGCATACACTATATAGCAATATGCATCACTGTTAGTCTAATATTAGGTTACTACAACAATTCATTTTAAAAAAATGAATAAATAGTCATATTACATGCTAACGGAACCATTGCACGAAGCTTGGGCCGCCTTGCAACCCATCACGACGTAGGTTATCCAAGTGCTTAGTTGTGGGTTGTCGAGTTGACTTCCAATTTTCTTTGTCAAACACTGCGTCATTTATTCCTGGGTTAAAAAGTACTCTACACTGAAATGTTGAAAACATAATTCAGAAAGTCAGTTACTCAAAATATTTTTCAACTTCTACCATGTTAGTGAACATGTAAAGCATGGCCAGGTTCCACTCCTCATACTCAACATGGTGTGCAGTGTACGACCCAACAGGTTGACCCTTGCATTGAAAAAAGCTTAAGTTCGCACAACGGTTCTTCTTCCGCTGCACAGTACCGATTCGTATGGGCATTCACGTTGTGCTTGAGTGCGAAATACTTTGTTGAGAAGTTTATGATCTCTTTACTTGCATAAGCCTCTGCGATACACCCCTCTACCCTTGCCTTGTTGCGCACTGTAGCTCTAAGCTTTTTCAACTCCCTTTCCTGACTATACATCCATCTCGAATCACAAGCAGACCTCCAACCTTCGCTTCCCAAGGCAGATGCACCAGCAGATGTTGCATCACCTTCATAAAACCAGGTGGGAAAGTTTTTTCCAACATGCATACAAGCAATGGAATTCCCTTCTCTAACTTCTGCATCAACGTCTTCGAGATTTCCTTAGCGCATATCTGCCTGTAGAAGTAACTGAGCTCAGCTAACATCCTCCACAACTCATTATCAAAATAGCCACGAAACATTACTGGAACAAGTCTTTCCATGATGATATGGTAATCATGACTCTTTAGCCCGTTGAGCTTACCGGTGCAGACATTCACAGCCCGTTTTATGTTAGATGCATAGCGATCCGGAAACTTTAGAGTTTTCAACAACCTCAAAATCTGTTTACGGTCTTTGTCGGGACCCGAATTTGCAAATCCGGACCCTCTGTGTATTCAGCACTAGTCCAGGAATGCGCTAGTGCACACAGTCTCAACATTGGTAAATATCACAATCATACTCAACGAATTAATAGGGTACTTTAATTAATTAACCAAACTGGTTGCTCGACCTTATGGTCAAGTTACAAATATACGCCACGCAGGGCGAAAACTTATTAAAAGAGAAATAACTGCAGCGGAAAATAAAATAACTTCGTGGCGCCATCTAGTATACCACAGGCAACTGACTGGGCTCGCTCCCTAGTTAGACGGTTCCTCTGGGAGCTCCTCCTCCAAAGCTGGTGTAGATTCTTCTTCAACTGGTGTTGTATTGCGGCAAGGGTGAGTACTTGGTACTCAGCAAGTCATGCACAGAATGCAGCTAATATACTACATGCATGGCTTAATACAAAGGAGTGGCTCAAGGTATATTTGCAGTAAAGAGCATTTAACAAGTATCATAAGTAGATTCGAAAGCAGTAGAAACAGTTATAGCATCAATAACTTTTCCAGGAGTTAAATAAACATCTTTCCCGATTCTAATCCACATTTCCATTAACATCATTATTAAACAAACCCAACCTTTCAAGTCCAAGTTATTTTCAAGAAAGTCTAACCCTTAACTGTAATTCCCGAGCGATGTCCAATACCGCGGACACGGCTATTCGAATAGATTTTACACTCTGCAGAGGTTATGCACTTTACCCACAAGATACAGTCAAACACCACAAAGGCGAGTGTCCGTAACAGTCTTTCGAAAACTTCTAACAGTACAAGTGGTCCTCCCCGGTGATTGCACACTAACCCTTCCCTTAGCGAAGGCGAAGTTTAGGCCAATCCACCGTTAGATGGGTACCTGGCCGCAGCCCCGGTACGCTCCCCCGTACAACTACACAAAGGGTGTAGTTGACATCCTGAGGTCCCACAGGTACGTTATTAGCAACTTAATCAACTAGGTCCGTCCCATTACAAACATGTGGTTGCACGCTTGACTCAGTTCAAAGGCTTGCAAGGTTAAGTCCTTAGGGTGACCAGGGCAAGACTACCCGAAGAACCAGAACAACGTTCCCAGTGCCACAACTGGTCCACCCGATCATTCTTGCCACATGCCCCGGTCGAAAACTATTTATCAAGCCCCAGTTGATTACCATGCACCACGTGCCATCAACATCACATGATGCCTTTCCAAAACAGGTTCAATATATCATTAAGTCAATATTAACATTTGATTGTCCAAAATCATGTCATGAGCACGTAGCAGGTCTAAGCAATATACTACAACGATCTAATTTCCCATGTTGGCAATTTAGTAATGTCCAACTATTTAATCTTCAACTAGGGTGACAAGGGTCATGGCACATATTTAAATAACCAAGGTGTAATACAGCAATTTGGCATTTATCTAATTTCCCATATTTAAATAAAGTGTTTTCTAGTTAAACTAGCATGCAATAGTTTCAATCGAATTAATTTGAAATTGGGATCAACATGGTCAAAGCACAACTTGCCTTCAAAAAGTACTTGCTCTTGGTCCTGAGCTGGCTCCTGGGTCAACACTTCACCTTCGAAGCCTTCGGGCACTTCAACGTTTACTCGTAAAGCGTGCAAATAGCAAATATTAAATAAGCAGTAGACAAAAAGTGTCCAAACATCCAAATAAAGTTCACAAAAAGACAGAGCATAATTTTATAAATTTTTAGAAACTAGAATCATCAAATTCGGAGTTTAAATGCAAAAGTTACAAGCATTTAAAGTTTAAATAATCAATTAAATAATATTACAGAGAAAAACTTTAGTCCAAAAATTAAATAAAATTCATCAATTGGTAGATCTCAATTTTATACAAATTTAGAAATTTGAATCACTCAAATCGGAGTTAAAATGCAAAAGTTATAAGCGTTTGAAGTTTACAACAAATTCTGAAATCAATAATTCGAATTAATAAATCATTTTCTTTTTCGGAAATTCAATTATTGCATCAGCAGTGACACGTGGACCAACCAGGAGCCGCCACATCGCCACGGGTCCATGGACCCGGTGCACGGTTTGGTTCGGTCCACCGTGGACTCGGTCCACCGTGGACTCGGTCCACGGCTCAAATGTCTCACTGACAGGTGGGACCCAACGGGTGATGTCATCGCTGACGTCGGCGAGGCTTGGCCACAGCGCTGACAAGCGGGCCCCACCGGTGACGTCATGGGTGACGTCACCGCACGGTTGGGACAGCCGCTGACACGCGGGCCCGGTGTGTCAGCGTCGCACGCACGCGTGCGCTGACCACGGCGGTCAGCCTCCCGGCCACGTGGCTTGATCTTGGCCGTTGATTTGAAAATCAACGGCCCAGATTGGATCTGGCTTAACGCGTTTGGAAAACAACTCGGCTGATCTGGACCGTTCGATCTTGATCGGACGGTCATGATCCAATCTAACGTTTACAACGCGGCTAACCCTAACCGTTTGATCTAGATCTAACGGCTGAGAATGGATCTAGTACTGTGCGATTAAGGCTACGTGGCACAATCTACGCCGTTGGATCTAAATCCAACGGTTGGAAATAGATCTGGGGATTTCAACGTGGAACTCAACGAGGGGTGACGTGGCGTGATCTGGGCCCTTGGATCTGGATTGGACGGCTGGTGAAGCTCGACCGACGGCGATGGCTTCCGGCAGCGCTGGGTCACCGGAGACGAGGACGGCGACACTCCCGACGGCGCTGCGGGGCTCCTCCAGTGATGTGAAAGGTCCTCACCGACGTAACTTGACTTCGCGGTTCCGAATCTGGGCTCAACGGCGGCGGAGGACGGCGCAAAACCGCGGCAGAACGCACGGCCAACTACGGCGAGCGATTGCGGCGCAACCACGGCGGCTTGAGCTCGGCGGGCTAGGGCTACGGGTGCGCGCGGAAGTCGGCAACACGGCAGCGGTGGCGGCGCATTAAATAGGGCCCTCGGCTTCTGTGAAACGCGTAGAAACTGAGGCCCACTCCGATGCGGCGGCAGAATCCGAAAGGGATTCGGATTGGGTGACGTGGATCAACGTCAGCCGTTGGATCAAGATCCAACGGTGCGAGGGTTTGGGCTCGGGTCTGACTCGGGCGAGCTTGCTGGCTCGGTCGGGCTCGGGCTCGGGTGACGTGGCTCAATCGTGGCCGTTGGATCAAGATCCAACGGTCACGCGGTTAGGGTTCGGCCGAGCGGGTTCGACCGGAACGGCTGGCTTGGGTCGGACTCGAGTCTGACTCGGACTCGGGTCCGGTCGAATGAATAGTACAAACCCACTCGCATTTTCCAGCGATTAAATAATCCAATAAATTCCCAAAAATTCATTTAATTCATTAAAAATAGCAAAAGACTCAGAAAAATTCCAGAAAAATTCTAGAAAATATTTTGGATCATTTTGGACTCAAATAAAATATTTCCAACAAATTTTTATTTGCAAAAATTAAATTCTTTAATTATTTCAAAAGGGGATAAATTCAAATAAATTCCAAATAAATCCAAATAAATTCCAAAAATTCACCAAGGTGCCAAATCACACATGAATTTAAGAAAAGCAAAATTTTGGGGTGTTACAGTCTTCTGGCTTCACATAGTATGGAGCTCGTGGCCGGCTCTCATTTCCATTTAAACCAACTTTAACCTTGAGCCACGGCCTAGCACAATGATCACCCATGTCTTTCCTAGCACTCACGTTATCCTTTGTTTTGTCGGTTACATCAAACACCATGCTTATGATGCTTTCTGCCACATTGCGTTCTTGGTGCATCAAATCTATGTTATGCGGCAGAATCAAAGCTTTCGCGTAAGGCAGATCCCAAAGAAAAGAAACATGAGTCCAGTTGTGCTCCTTTCCATAGCCAGTGTAACCCACTTCCGTAGATCGTTCAAGCCGACTATGGCATTCAGCTATCTCTTCTCCTGTGAGTCGCTTCGGCGGCCCATTTTTTAACTTTTTTTCCTTTTCGAAATGCTTTGACGTCGTTCCTGAAATGGTGCCTCGCCGGAAGCCACCGTCGATGGCAATCGAAGAATGTGATCTTCTTACCGTGCGTGAGCCTGAATGCATCAGAGTTAGCCATACAAATTGGACAACACAGGTGACCATGAACACACCAGCCGGCCCAAATGCCATATGCCAACAAATCATGGACCGACCACAGGTATGCGGCTCGTAAGGTAAATTCTCTACCAGCAACGATGTCGTATGCCTTTTCCCCTCACCACAACTTTTTCAACTCGTCAATTAAGGGCCGCATGAACACATTGAGATCCTTCCCTGGATGCTTAGGACCTGGAATGACAAGAGCAAGGAATATGAACCCCTCTTTCAAACAAATCTCAGGTGGAAGATTGTATGGCATGATGAAGACCGGCCAACAAGAGTAGGGGCTAGCGCTTGTGCTGAAAGGTGTGAAACCGTCCGTGGACAAACCAAGACGAACACTCCTAGGGTCGCTTGCAAATGCAGGATCGAATCGGTCCAATGCCTGCCATGCCTCGCCATCAGACGGATGCACCATCATATCCGGGTCTTGGTCCTCACGTTTACCTTCTTTGTGCCACCGCATATGTTTCGCTGTTTGTTTTGACATGTACAGCCATTTAAGCCTATCCGTGATCGACATGTACCAAAGCTGTTTAGTCGCGACCTTTGCATTCACTGATACCCCTTCCTCATCTACCACCTCAACGAATCTACACTTACCGCAATGCATACAATGAGTATCCTTGTCATGATCCTTCCAGAACAGCATGCAATTATTCTCACAGACATCAATCTTCTGGTAATTCATCCCGAGGCCGGCCATCAACTTTTTCGATTGGTACAAATCCTTTGGCATCTTGTGGTTAGGCGGAAGGACATCATTCATAAGTTCAAGCAAAGCGTTGAAGCATTTGTTCGAAAAGTTGAACTTCGACATAAGCCGTGTAACCGCCTGCAGGACGGTCACATTGGTCAAGTCATGCAGCTTCTCATCCGAGGCGTCAAGGAGCCTATAGAATTCCTTAACCTCCTCCGGCTGTGACCCCTCCCCCGAGTTAAATTCAATCCCCCTGCCAAGATCATCCAGCATCTCTTCCATCCGATCGTGATCCTCCCCATGGTCCGACTCAATGGCCTGCCCTGAGGCCTCTCCATGACGGTGCCACACCAAATAGTTAGGCATGAACCCATTTTTGCAATGTGATACTGCACTATATCCTTGCTGTAGTAGCTGTTATTATTGCAGAGGGTACACGGGCAATACACATATTCAGCTCCTCAGCGAATGCTTGCTTCAAGAAAGCATTCGTGATCTGCCCCCATTCCCTTGAGTGCCCCCCATCACTCCTCCATCCGTCATACATCGCCCTTCGATCGTCACCCATTCTCAAACCTAAACAAATGAAACGATGTCAACGTACGACCGTGGCTTAGGTGACAAAGACAACCCTGTTAGGAAAGATGTGTTCTAGACCCACCCAAGAATGGAGGCCGTTGCATGCGACCTATGACGTGCGCTACGAACCAAACAAAATTTCGGCGGCATAACCCGCTGTTCTCCAAACGCATGCCTGATCGATGCTGGTGCGTCGGAGAACAACAGGGTTATGCAGCCGAAATCACGTTGGATCGCTCGCACGTCACAGGCCCCATGCAACAACCAACCTTTTAACTCTTTAAAACCGGCTTAAAACTAAGTCACCGAAATGTACAAAATTTCGGCATGACCTCTCTAGTAAATAGGATATCCACTCAGCAGACAAAAAAATATTTGCAGCGATAATATATATATATATATATATATATATATCAATCTCTCAAACCAGAAGGAGACATTCTAGCAGATCCTTAATGCAAACACAAGTTATAAGTAACTAATCAACTACAAGCCACTTCATGACTTAACAGACCATTAGTTGACAAATAGAACGGCATTTCCAAAACAAATTTAGTCTCAATGTGAGCATTTCACATTATTTACCATATGTAGCGAATATAAAATGAGATGAAATAACTTCAAACGAATTAATCATTTCACATTGATATTACATGAATTTTATGCCCATATTTGAATTGTGACCTATTGCTGGAGATGGAAACCAAGTAGAAACCATACCACCATGAAATGCATTAGCTAAATATCTTGAACAAAATAGCCCCTTAATGCAAACACAAGTGATAAGTAACTAATCAACTACAAGCCACTTCATTACTTAACGGACCATTAGTTGACAAATAGAACGACATTTTCGAAACAAAACAACTAGTAATCATCTTGATTATACTTGACAACCTCAATGCAAAATTAATCAGTGGCCCATAGCAAGCAATCTACGACATCGAAATCGTCATTTACCGTGTAATTTAGTCTACATCGAAGACACTGACAACATGCCGTAATCCATCTATCATCTACTAAACTCATCCATCCCATAATCAATTTAGTGCAATCGCTCTTCAGTTAATCACTCAAACCCATCTCAGACATCATTCAACAATGGACTGTCTTGCAACCAAGATGCTCACAGACAAACAATCACAAACAGTGGGAGATAACACTATAACACTTCTAGGCATTACAACAAACACTTGGTATGCACCCACAAGAGTTCATCTACCACTTACCACTAGAGAGGAGAGGAAGGAGGAAAAGATGCCGGCCGTGGGGAGGAGCAGCAAGGGGAGGACTCGTTGGCCTGGGGAAGGACGTCGGTCGGGGAGAGGAGGCACCGCCGGCGCTTGGGGAGGCCGGCCAGGGTAGCGTCGGCTCGGGATGGAGGACGAGGGGCGGCGCCGGCTCGGGATGGAGGACGATGGGGGCGTCGATCACTGGAGGACGAGGGGAAGCGCTGGCTCAGGATGGAGGACGAGGGGCGGCACCGGCGCTTGGGGAGGCCGACCAGGGCAGTGCCGGCTCGGGATGGAGGACGAGGGGCGGCGCCGGCTCGGGATGGAGGACGATGGGGGCGTCGATCGATGGAGGACGAGGGGTAGCGCCGGCTCGGGATGGAGGACGATGGGGGCGTCGATGGGGGTGAGGAGTAGCCGGGAGGAAGTAGCCGATGGGGGCGTCGGCTGGGGATGGAGGCGCAACTGAACAAGATGAATGGGGGTTAAACCCTCTGTTAAAATCGTGGGCTAGGGTTGCCCACGAATTTAATTAAATTCGTGTGCTATGATAAAAAAACCGATGAATGTAAATATATAAATTCATGGCTCTTTTTTTGGCCCACAAATTTAATTAAATACGTGGGTATTTTTATACACCGACGAATTTAAATATATAAATTCATGGGTATTTTTTTGGCCCACGAATTTAATTAAATACATGCGTTTTTTTATAAACCGACGAATTTAACTATATAAATTCATGGGTTTTCTTTTGGCCCACGAATTTTTCACTGTTTCTTGTAGTGCATGTAATCAAGCTGATTGGTTACATTGAGAGCCTAGAGAAGCTCGGTTTTCCCTTGCAGAATGAGTTGGCCACAGATGTGATTCTCCAGTCGCTCCGTGCGAGCTTTGAGACGTTCATTTTGAACTTTCATATGAACAACCTGGAAAAGAATCTTACCGAACTGCATGGGATGCTCAAAACTGCGGAAGAGTGCATAAAGAAAGGCACAAATCATGTGATGATGATTCAAAAGGATAAGAAAAGGAAGCGCAAGGTTACAAGTAATGGTGAGGATAAGATCCAAGACCCAAAATCAAAGCCTAAATAAAGGCCAAAGGTTGGCCCTAATGCTTTTGATAAATGTAACTACTGCAAGGGTAGTGGGCACTGGAAGAGAAACTGTCCAAAGTACCTCGAAGACAAAAAGAAATGAAAGGTTCCTTCTACTTCAGGTATTAATGTTATAGAAGTTAATCTTGCAACTTGTCCTACCGAGTCTTGGGTATTTGATACCGGATCAATGATTCATATTTGCAAATCGTTGCAGGGGTTAAAAGGACTAGAGATTGCAAGATTGGCGAGTTGGAAATTCACGTCGGCAATGGAGCAATGGTTGCTACAAAGGCCGTTGCCGTCTATCCCTTGTCATTACCTTCTGGCTTAGTTTTGGAATTGAATAATTGTTATTACATTCCTGCCTTGAGTAAGAACATTATCTCTTCTTCTTGTTTAGAGGAAGATGGTTATGATTTTGTAATAAAGAACATGAATTGTTCAATTTATTTAAAAGGCTTGCTCTATGGTAACTGTCCATTGGTGAATGGACTATATGTGCTGGATTTTGGTAATGCTTCTATAAATAATGTTAATGCTAAAAGACTCAAAATAAATGATACTAATTCCACTTATTTATGGCATTGTCGCTTGGGCCATATAAATAAAAGACGCATGGAGAAGCTCCATAAAGATGGTCTTCTTGGTTCATTAGATTTGGAATCTTTTGAAACGTGCGAGTCTTGTTTATTTGGCAAGATGACAAAGGCACCTTTCACTGGTACAAGTGAGAGAATGCGTGAGTTGTTGGCTCTCGTGCATACTGATGTATGTGGACCAATGAGCTTAATGGCCAGAGGTGGTTATCAGTACTTTATTATTTTCACCGATGACTTTTGTAGATATGGCTATGTCTATCTAATGAGGCATAAGTCTGAATCTTTTGAAAAGTTCAAAGAGTTTCAGAATGAAGTAGAAAATCATTTGGGCAAGAAAATTAAATTTCTATGGTCTGGCCATGGAGGTGAATATTTGAGCCAAGAGTTTAATGATCATCTAAAGAGTTGTGGAATTGTTCCACAATTGACTCCGTGTGATGCCTTAGAATTTGGGAGTGACCGTAGGGGTTTTTTTCTCTCTTCTTTCGGTTTCGGAAGGAATGAAGGAAATGTTGGGAGATGAAATAATTGTGTTTTAGGCTGCAATTTAATATTAAATTTGGAGTCTTTGGGCCAAGGAAACCTGAGCCTGGGCCGGGAATTCCCCTTCCCACCCCCTCCTCCCCACGCCCTAGTGGGCCGGCCCACTTTTCCCTCAAGAGGGGTGGCGCCCCATGCAACCCTAGGCACCTCCTCCCACCATCCCCTGGCAGCCGCCGCCTCCTCCCTCTTCCCAGCGTGGAGCCTCAAGGATACACCACGAAACCCGAAGGGAAAATCAAGAAGAGGATCCGAGAAGGTGTGGAGGACGAGCATATTTTCAGATTTGGTGTTCGTCGCGCGTTCTTCGTGGGTTCACAAGGGAGAACTCAAGGTAAAATTCCCGATCTTTTACCCCCTGTTCTACCTAGAATTAGGAGTGTATTAGATCTGGTGGTGTTTGATTTGGATGGTTTTTGATGGGGTAGAAGGGTAGTTGTCACGTGATGCTGTTTCTGAAAGGGGAGATTGTGCAGCACGGATGGTTCCGCGGTTTACGTGGCATAGATGATTTTTCCTGCAAAAACCTATAACTATAAAGTTATAGACAACGTCGAGACCTAGCTTCTGTAATTTTTTCAGAATTTTTGGGCCGTCGGTCTGAGAGTTATCGCTGTTGGAAGATGACAAACAGAATCTCGAAACAGATTTCGTCCACTTTTTTGGACGGTTGTTTAGGCATGTTTAACGGCGGAATTGAAATTTTTGACCTTCATGAAAGTTGTAGATCCCGTCAATATATAGCTACTATAATTTTTTTGTATTTTTATGAATAGTATAAAAAAAGATACGAAATTGGGAAGAGAGGGTGCTGCTGTTCGATCCGGACAGATCGGGGTTTTTGGGCGCTTAAATGGGAACGGGGAGTAGGAAGCGTGTGTTTGAATTGTGTGATAAATTGTGATGTCGCTATGTACTAAAATAATGTTTGTTCAGGTGGTGCCACTTCTGGGCGCATCTAGGTTCATCGTCCACGTCGGTAAAGGCAAGTGGAAGTAGTTGTATTGTTAAGCTATACATCGTTGTTTGCTTCGCCTTCATTATAAACTCCAATTACAACAATCATACATGGTTTAATCACTTGCTTTGAGGATTGCAATATCTTGACTAGCATTGTGATGTTGTGGTTTGGCTATGAATCAGGAGTAATGTTAAGAATGATGTTGTTTACCTGATGAATTGTCTAAATACTTCATCTCAATGTTATTTGCTTTCTATCTATGCTATAAGATGATAGGCAAACATGTGAACTCAGTGTGGGAGATTCTGAATGAATTCATGCATGAAGCATTAACTGCAGAATCATGCATTGGAAGTTTTGTCGACGCCTTGGCGCGATCAAGACGTCAGACAACACCGTGTGTTCCTGAGAAAGGGCACGGTGAGGAGGATCATGGCATAAGCATGTGCACAATCATATGCATTTTACTGAAGTGGTGTGGACTCCTTGATGTGGTATTGGATATGAGGAATGTGGAATGCTAGATATATGGTGGATGTGTTATTTGTATTAGTTGTTCCGCTTGCTGAGATTACCCAATCTCACTACTTGCTGTTTTGATGTTTCCAGGTAGCGCATGTGAGTCGTAAGCATGAAGGGTGGGCTAGCAACACAATAAATCTTCTGGTGTCATCACGACTCACATGAACTAGTGCTTTAAATAATTCATTAGTTGGATGCAATTTTATTACATATCGACCCATTGTTGTTCCCTTTAACATGTTCTCGTTTATGGTTGTCCCATTAGAGATGTGTTATACTTATGGTTGATACCTAGTTGAATTAGACTCGTTGTCTCTAGTATTGATGTTGTGATATTATTCCTATTTGAATTGCTTCCGTATTGTCCTGTTTTAGGGGAAATGCTGTCGAATTTTTCTTGTACAATAGTTGAGATTTATGGGGTGTTACACTCCGCCCGGGACACCTCAGTGGAATGGGGTATCCGAACGGAGGAACCGGACTTCGTTGGACATGGTACGGTCTATGATGAGTCAAGTCGATCTTCCATTGTAATTTTGGGGACACGCTCTAGAAACAGCTGCATTCATGCTGAATAGGGTTCCATCTAAATCCGTTGATAAGACACTGTATGAGATATGGAAAGGGAAATGTCCCGACTTGTCTTATCTTAAAATTTGGGGCTGTGAGGCTTATGTAAAACGTATGACGTCTGATAAGCTTCACGCCAAGTCGGATAAGTGCTTCTTTGTGGGGTACCCAAGGGAAAGCAAAGGGTATTATTTTTATTACCGGGAAGAAGGCAAAGTGTTTGTCGGCCGAACTGGTGTCTTTTTGGAGAATGAGTTTTCCAAAAGAGCTAGTGGGAGCAAGGTGCAATTCGAAGAATTTCGAGAAACACCTGAAAATGTTCCAGCTCCAGCTAGTCCTCAGCAGGATGAGCAACGTGTTGTTTAACCTGTTGATGAGGCGTCAGCCCCACGGAGGTCCTCACGGGCAAGCCGCGCTCCTGAGAGGTTCATGTTCCTCATGACGGAGCAACATGATGTGTTATTATTGGAAAATGATGAGCCCAAGGACTATGAGGAAGCTATGGTGGGCCCAGACTCTTAGAAATGGCTGGATGCCATGAGATCCGAGTTAAAGTCCATGTATGATAATCAAGTTTGGAACTTGGTTGATCTGCCTGATGGTGTAAAAACTATCGAGTGCAAATGGGTCTTTAAGAAGAAGATAGACGTCGATGGAAATGTTCACATTTTTAAGGCACGATTGATGGCAAAAGGGTATAAGCATTTTCATGGTGTGGACTATGATGAAACTTATTCGCCAGTCGCCATGGTAAAGTCTATCCGGATCATGCTAGCAATTGACGCATATCATGATTATGAGATTCGGCAAATGGATGTCAAAATGGCTTTCCTAAATTGAAAACTAAGCGAGGACGTGTACATGGTACAACCCGAGGGTTTTGTCGATCCTACTAATGTTGGCAAGGTATGCAAGCTTAGGAAGTCCATTTATGGACTGAAGCAAGCATCTCAGAGTTGGAACCTTCGCTTTGATGAAGTGGTCAAATAGTTTGGCTTCATCAAAAATGAGGAAGAGCCTTGTATTTACAAGAAGGCTAGTGGGAGCGCACTTGTATTTCTGGTCTTGTATGTGGATGACATACTATTGATCGGAAATGATATTCCGATGTTAGATGCTGCACAATCTTATCTAAGAAAGAGTTTCTCAATGAAAGACTTGGGAGATGCAGCTTATATTTTGGGCATAAAGATCTATAGAGATAGATCAAAAAGGCTAAATGGATTGAGCCAAAGTACGTACATTGACAAGATACTGAAACGGTTCAACATGCATGATTCCAAGAAAGGTTTCTTGCCCATGTCACATGGTGTAAGTCTTAGCAAGACTCAGTGTGCTTCGACACCTGATGAGCAAGAGAGAATGAGTCGGATTCCATACGCTTTGGCTATTGGATCCATCATGTATGCCATGCTGTGTACACGCCCAGATGTGTCATATGCTTTGAGTGTCACGAGCAGGTACCAATTGAATCCTGGTGATAGTCATTGGGTGGCTGTAAGAACATCCTTAAATACTTACGAAGGACTAAAGAGATGTTCTTGGTCTTTGGAGGAGAGGAGGAGCTCGTCGCAAAAGGTTATGCCGATGCTAGCTTCCAAATCGACAAAGATGATTCGCGATCGCAATCCGAGTTTGTATTCTGTCTCAATGGTGGGGCAGTGAGCTGGAAAAGTTCCAAGCAAGAGACAGTAGTTGTAGGATCGAAAGACACGAATATAGCAATCAGAGGGGGGGTGAATGATTGTGCGGAAGCTAAAACCAAATCTTTGATCTAATAAAAGTTCACCCCAAAACAGAACCAAATAATTGCCTCGTATTCGACAAAAACAGAATGACAGAGGTTCGGTAAAACGCGAATTCCTGGAGATCCAACCGTCAGAACGATCTGAAATTTGGAAACAAGAAGCTAGATTCCAATACAAATCGAACTCAAAAAGAATCAGCTCGATCGGACTTACGGATCAAAAGTTATGAACCTCGCAAGCTTGGTGTAATAGAAGATGACGAGAATTGATCTAACGTAAACTTGAAGGTTTAACAGAAACGACAAAAGATCAACCTACAGAACTTTGAAGAACTGTAAAACAAATTCCTAGAGAGGTTTTGGATTGATCAAATCACGAAGGAACTCAAAGAAACAAAGTAGACGAAAAATCCATCTACTAAACCTAAAACCAGAGAGAAAACGAAACCCAAAAACTTGGATAAACAGGACCTCGTGGGTACTGTAGCATGAGGTTACTGTAGCACGCAAAGGATCTGAAGAATTTGATCTTTATTTCTCTCTTGTCTAAAATACTCCAAACACAAGAGTACAAGCCCTAAAACAAAAGCTCTAAGCTTTCAATGCGCTCAGCTCTGTTTGATTGCCCTTCAATAGGAGACAACCCCTCCTATTTAAAGGAGCAAACCACAGAGAGTCCTGGATACAATTCCTACTCCTAAAAGGATTCCCACTCCTAATCCTAGAAGGAGTATGTATCCAACATAACTCCACTTGGCCCAACCTGGCCAAGTACAACTCTTGCACGCGTATGGCAACCCTACCATACTCACGTGACTAACACTTTGCACGCGCATGGCCACCTGCCATACTCACGTGACTAACCATTCTTCATGTGCACCATTCTCTTAGCCCGAACGTCCCGCATGACATCCTTGACCACCAAGACCTCAGTTCCTCCCTGAACCTAGTCCCGAACCTCAGCTCCTCCATGAACCTAGTTCCGGTCCCGTCATCGACCACGTTCGTCTTCGAGCAATACCTGCACATGAACAAACCACAGAATAATTCCGAGCACAAGTCCACGATTTGACTCAAAGTCAATCCATGCAACTACTCACACGAGCATTGCATAACGTCCACCTCAAAACAAGCATCATGAAATTCACACTAATTTCATAATCTCAAATTCAAATTTGCTCAAAACCCTAACTGAGCAAAAAGACATTCATCACGGACCAAAATTCAGTCCAGCGCACACATGTCTCAAAACCCTAGAAGAATCAGTTCATGGAGGACCAAAAAATTTGTCCGGCATACATGGCGAAAACAAGCATCAAAAATCCCGTTTGTGACGGACCAAAGAATTTGGTATGTCATACATGGAAAAAGCGAGGTTGCCAAAAACACGTTTATGACAGACCAAAGAATTTGGTTTGTCATACACATGAAAAACAAGGTAGCCACAAACACGTTTATGACAGACCAAAAAATTTTGTTTGTCATACATGGGAAAAAGCGAGGTTGCCAAAAACACGTTTATGACAGACCAAAGAATTTGGTTTGTCATACACATGAAAAACAAGGTCGCCACAAACACGTTTATGACAGGCCAAAAAATTTGGTTTGTCATACATGGGAAAAACAAGGTCGCCACAAACACGTTTATGACAGACCAAAAAGTTTGGTTTGTCATACATGGGAAAAACAAGGTCGCCAACAACACGTTTATGACAGACCAAAAAATTTGGTTTGTCATACACATGAAATTTACTGTTTCTTGGAAATTTGGCCCGGCGCAAAAGATAAACACATGAGCATGCACAAAACACATTTATACAAGTTTAAAATCATCATCAAGCCAATTTTTTCATCACATGATTTCACAGTAGCTAATTCCACAACGGAGGCCGAGTACATTGCAGCTTCTGAAGCAGCAAAGGAAGTAGTTTGGATCAGGAAATTTGTTTGAGTTGGGAGTGGTCGCTAGTGCATCCTGTCCAGTAGACCTCTATTGTGACAATAGTGGTGCCATTGCACAAGCAAAGGAGCCTAGGTCTCACAAAAAATCCAAACATATACTCAGGCGGTACCACCTGATCTGGGAGATAATTGAGAGAGGTGATGTGAAGATATGCAAAGCGCACATGGATCTAAATGTGGCTGATCCGTTGACAAAGCCCCTTCCACAACCAAAGCATGAGGCGCACACAAGAGCAATGGGTATTCGGTACCTGTATGATTGACTCTAGTGCAAGTGGGAGATTGAAGGGAATATGCCCTAGATCAATCATGGTGATGATTGTAATATGTCTTTATTCATGTAATAATGATAACTTTGTTTATCAGTTTCCTGAATAAATGTTACGACTTTGTTCATTTGGTACGACCTGATTGTGAAACACATTGTCAAGTGACATTATTCTAAACGTGTCCCTGATCCATATCATTACGAGGAGCGGTGATGATTTGATCATCACATGTATTGGTTGATGGTAATGTTTCACATACCATAGATATGGAGATATCAAACCAATAAATGTGGACACATGTTGGAGAATAAGGGTAGTCGGACAAGACCCACTCCGAGACGCTGTGAGTTGTTATCTATTTGTCGGTGTATTCTACACCAGGGTGCCCACTTCACCATAGTAAAGGCACAAGGTGGCCGCCCAGCGGACAAGTGGCGTCCAGGCCATGCCGCTGGCGGTCAGCAAGGTGGTCGCCCAGCAGACAGGTGGCGTCCAGGCCACACCGCTGGGCGGTCAGTAAGGTGGTCGCCCAGCGGACAGGTGGCGTCCAGACCACACCACTGAGCGGTCAGTAAGGTGGTCGCCCAGCGGACAGGTGGCGTCCAGGCCGCGCCGCTGGGTGGTCAGCAAAGTGGTCGCCCGGCGGACAGGTGGCGTCCAGGCCACGCCGTTGGCGGTCAGCATGGTGGTCACCCAGCGGACAGGTGGCGTCCAGGCCACTCCGCTGGTTCCCAGTTCCTGAGGCCACCTAGTGGTCTGTGCCACCACACGGAGGGTCAAAGGCATTTAATGCATATCATGCGCATTAAATGCGGGTAATGAAGGCCACAGTGTGATGGCGCATGTTCCCAACGCGCGCATTTATTACGGGTGACGTCACGGCGAAATCCCCCTGGCGAGGCCGGCGGAACCGGTAGGCACGCGGGGCCCGAGGCCGGGGTGAAGTCGGCTGTGTAAAAGCATTAAGTGTGGTGTAAGAATAGTGATAGGTGCATTAAATGCGCTGTGGCAGTGTAATGAGTGCGGGGTACTGATGTAAGCTCCCTTGCGCCCCAGCTAGCCCAAGTATAAAAGGGAGCCAGGGTGCATGGGAGAAGGGGTTGGATGATTTGGGTTCGATTATCTTTCAGTTAGATTCATTCGGTTTGGTTCTTCAACCTCTGAGAGTCGATCTGTTTGTAGTAGTTGTCTCAGTTTTCCTCCAAGAACACAAGCAAGAACACATAGACAGGACTAGGGCTATTACTCTCAGGAGGGCCCGAACCTGGGTAAACCCTATTGTCCCCTTGCAAGCTTCGCCATAGTTTCCTTTCCTCCATCTTTCGAGCGATCTCCACAAAGCCCCCCATTTGAACTTCATATACACCGACCGTGGCGCGGTAGGTAGGGGGCTCGGTGGCTAGATTGCCCTTTCTTCTTCAACCTTCTCGCGAAGCTTGCAAGAAGCCTTGGCGGTCGTCGGCATGGCGGATTCACGTTCCAAGCACGGCGACCTGCCTGCGGAGAGCAGCACTCGTAGCCGATCCCGGCGCCCGGCCAAGGCGTCGGACCTCCCGGGTCCATCTGTCCTGGGAGGGACACGTGTTGCTTCTGCACTCGGAGGATAGCCCGTCTGACGGCGCCTGTCGATGAGAGATGACACCCTAGCGCGGAATCTTCATGCGGCCCGGCTGCTCCTCGATCACCCTCCAGTTGCGTTAGGGGGCAAAACCCCGGCCGCTCCATGGCTGCGGGAGATCGCCCGCCTAGTGGAGGCCGCCCAGTAGCAGGTAGAGGCGGCAAATCAGCCGAGCGCTTTCGGTGTTGGGGGGCAGGACATGCGCGCGACCGACGCGTAGGCTTCCAGCCGCCCCAACAAAGTTTCTTCTGGCTAGGAGGGCCGGGACAAAGGGAAGGGTGCGCAGGTTGCAGCCCCCTCAGATGTCGAGGGACGTGCACATGCTCCCACCCCTTCTCGCGGTCCCTCCAAGCCGGCGGGGGCCACGAGAATCTAAGGGCCCGCCTAGACGAAAGGCGGCTCCAGCACGATGATGACTTGCGCAATGTCCTTAGGGGACATCGTGAGCATGCGCAACGTCGCGCTGGCCGCCTGACGCCTAGCGGATGGTGGGATATCTCGCCCCTCACTCCAGGGAGAGCGTAGACTTGCACTCCTCGACCCTCTCTCGGGGCCGAGGAGCGGGCGAGCGAGGCTGCTCCCCCTACAACGTTGGATGCCAGGTGTTTTCCCTCCGCCTACGCCAAGCTGCGTGGCCGGAGAGATTACGCCCTGCGTCCATCGAAAAGTACGACGGTACCACCAACCCGGAGGAGTTCCTGTAGATCTACACTACGGTGGTGCGTGCTGCGGGAGTATCTGAAAAGATCATGGCCAACTACCTCCCAACATCGCTGACGGGCTCTGCCCACTCCTGGCTGCTGAACCTCCCGCGAGGCTCTGTGCACTCGTGGGAAGAACTGTGCGACCTTTTCGTTGCCAACTTCCAGGGCTCCTACACTCAGCCAGGCATGGAGGACGACCTCCACGCCCTGGAACAAACAAAGGGGGAGTCCCTGAGGGAATTTATCCGGCGGTTCATCTACTGCCGTAACACAATCCCCCGGATTTCCGAGCAATCGGTGATCATCGTGTTCCGGAGGGGGGTTCAGGATCAAAAAGATGCGGGAAAAGATGGCTACCCGCACCGTATCGACCACTTTCGAGCTGTTCTCCTTGGCACATCAATGCGCTAGGGCGGCGGAGGCCTGGGAGCGCACAACAGGGCCTTCCGGCCACAGTGAAGCGGGAACCTCGAAAGCCTCCGATCACAAGAAGAAGAAGAAGCGCAAGGAGGTCGGCGCCGGAGAGATCCTAGTTGCTGAGCCGGAAGCCAAGCCCCAGAGGCGCGACCGCTGGGACAGGAGGGGTGATCGCCGAGACCCGCGCGGCGACCGCAGGGACCGCCGTTCACCCCGCCGAGAAGAAGACGGGGGCAAACCCTACTGCCCCATCCACAGGACCAGCGGACATGATCTGGCGGATTCCCAGGTCGTGTCCATGCTAGTGGAATAGCGGCTCAAGGAACACTGCAAATACGACCACGACGACGCGGGTAAAGACCCCTCTCCGCTGGCCTTTCAGCAAGCGGAGCATACAGTGGTGTTCATTCACGGTGGCTCCGCCACCTACTCTTCAAACTCATAGTACAAGCGAGAGTTGAGGGAGGTGTGCGCCACCGTGCCAACCCCCAGGGCGAGCAGGCCACTGAAATGGTCGGAGGTGCCGATCACGTTCAGTAGAGCCGACCACCCGGAGAGCACTTCCGGCCCGGGCCATCTTCCGATCGTGGTTTCTCCCACGGTCCGAAATGCGAGACTCGGGCGAGTGCTTGTCGATGGAGGAAGCTCCATCAACCTCATGTCAATTGGGGCGTTCAGGGCACTCCAAATTCCCTATGAGGAGTTGCGCCCGGCCCCTCTCATTTACGGAGTTGCCCTCGGGGTAGGCTTGACGCCCCTGGGGCAAGTGCGGTTGCCCATCACATTCGAAATTGTGGAGAACTTCTGGACAGAGAAAGTCAATTTTGAGGTCGCCGACTTCGACCTCCCCTATAACGCTTTACTTGGCCGACCAGCTTTGGTCAAGTTCATGGTGGCCACGCATTATGCCTACATGATGGTAAAGATCCCTGGGCCTGGAGGCCCAATTACTGTGAAGGTGGATCGGCTTGAAGCCCTACACCTCAGCAAGCAGGTGCAGGACCTGGCCAGCGCCACCTGCTCGGCCCGAGGCGAGGACGACTGCCCAGAGCTCCCCCCGGTCAAGGCCCGCGCTTCACCCGGTCCCTCGGGTGAGGTGAAGGTGGTCCCCGTGGGTGAGGACGGTTCTGGGAAGGTCGTGAAGATCGGTGCCAACCTCAGTACCAAATAGGAAGACGCGCTCGTCACCTTCCTCTGGTCTAACCTAGATGTGTTCGCCTGGGAACCATCTGAAATGACCGGGGTCCCTAGGGAGGTGATTGAGCACCGATTGGCAACACTCCCTGGAGTGCACCCAGTCCGGCAGAAAGTCCGGAGGCAGGCACCAGAGCGGCAAGATACCCTTTAGGATGAGGTGGAGACTGCTACATGCGATTGTGAGCGCGGCACTGGTGGCAGAGCAGGAAGGCGTCCAGCGGCCGGTTTACTACATCAGCAAGGTGTTACATGATGCGGAAACAAGGTACTCGCAAGCCCAGAAAATGGCGTACGCCGTGTTGGTGGCATCCAGGAAGTTGCGGCATTATTTCCAAGGAAGGGAGATCACAGTGGTTTCTGCCTATCCCCTGCGTGAGATCCTTCACAATCGTGAAGCGGAGGGTCGCATTGCCAAGTGGTCCGTGGAGCTGGGGGAGTTCAGCCTCAAATTCTCCCCCCGCACTGCAATCAAGAGTCAAAGATTGGCAGAGTTCATCGTGGAATGGACTCCCGCCGAGTCTGAAACTGAAGAAATCCCCGCGCCCTCCCCTGGACACTTTACTTCGACGACTCCTTCATGCTAGAAGGCGCGGGGGATGGGGTTCTCCTGGTTTCCCCAACCGGAGACCTCCTTAAGTACGTGGTCTTCCTGGACTTCAAGGCCACCAACAATGTTACTGAGTACGAAGGCTTGCTGGCGGGGCTTCACGCCGCCGCGGCCATCGGTGTTCGGCGTCTGCAAGTCAAGGGCGACTCCCTGCTGGTCGTCAACCAAGCGAGAAATGTTGGGGTAATCGGTAGGCTACGCGAGCATAAAATCAAAATTTCTACCGTGAACACCCAAGATCACATGCAAGTAAAGGATCACAGATCGTTACCCTTGACGCGCAGATGCAGCGGAAGCAGATACGCGCGTTGAGGAAGTAGTCGATCACCTCCCAATTGGCACCGAGTGGTCGCCAACCTCGTCCGAGTGGTCGCCAACCTCGCCCGAGTGGTCGCCGACCTCTACCGAGTGTTCGCCGTCCAGCGCGTCCGCGAGCGGCAGCGCCTCTACCGGTATCCACACGTCCCGAGCAGGAACACCGTGCGGGGTGTGCTATCACCTCGCCACACAGCTAGGGTTTCTGGATAGCAGGAGGGACGCACGGCGGCTGAACGTGGTAAGGGTTCTTAACGTGCACTGTTCCTTGCCTCGCCTTTTATAGACACGCTAGTGGGCCGAAGCCCGCTAGGTTTCCATCTCCAACGCGGATCTCATCCACGCACAAAAACCCGTCAATCCTATTCCAACTCGTTAAGTGTGTGACCCGTTAGGTTCAGTGCAAGTCGGACATGAATCTGGAACCCGTTTCCAATTCATTGATCAACAGCGGCACCTAGCAATACGTATTGACCCCCTGTGAAATCATGTGCTGAAAAATTGGCTAAGATTTGAACTTGGAAAATGTGTTTTGTGCATGAGTTCGATAATTTGACAAGAAACAGTGAAGTTCTCTTTTGTGCCGGACCAAACTTTCAAGAAACAGTAAGCTTCCCTTATGCACGGACCGCTTTTCTTTGGTCCACCGTGAACGTGTTTTCAAACGCGTTTTGAGCTGGATCGAAACTTCCAAAACCAAGAAGTTTCGCATGTACGATGCACTCTCCTCCACAAGCAAGGTGGATTTTTGACTACTGTTTTCACGTTTGCGCGGACCGGATTTTTGGTCCACGTGAATGGTTTTTTGCTCGATTAGGGTTTTGAGCAATTTTGGAATTGAATTCTGGTTTGAATTTAAGATTATGAAATTTGTGAGAATTTCATGATGCTTGTTTTCAAGTGGACTTTATGCAATGCTCGTGTGAGTATTTGCATGGACTAATGTTGAGTCAAGTCGCGGACTTGTGCTCGGAATCGCTTTTGTGGTTTGTTCATGTGCAGGTATTGCTCGAAGGTGAACGTGGTCGATGACGGACCGAACTAGGTTCGTGGAGGAACCGAGGTTCGGGACTAGGTTCAGGGAGGAACCGAGGTCTTGGTGGTCAAGGATGTCATGCGGGACGTTCGGGCTAAGAGAATGGTGCACATGAAGAATGGTCGATCACGTGAGAATGGCAGAGGTCATTCGCGTGCCACGTGTTAGTCACGTGAGTCTGGAAGGTGGCCATACGCGTGCAGAGTGTTAGTCACGTGAGTATGGTCGGGTTGCCATCCGCGTGCAAAGAGTTGTACTCGGCCTGGTTGGGCCAAGTAGAGTTGTGTTGGATACAGATTCCTTCTAGGGAATAGGAATCGTATTCAGAACTCCTTGTGGGTTGGTGCTTTAAATAGGTGGGGGGTCTCCTGTTGAAAGGCATCAAGTAGAGCTGAGCGCATCAAGCTTTGAGCTTGGTTTTAGGGTTTGTACTCTTTTGATGAGAGTATTTTAGACAAGAAATAAAGATCAATTCTTCCAAGATTTTTGCGTGCTACAGTAACCACGTCGCTACAGTATTTTCTGTTTTGGTTCTTGTTTGCATGCTTGTTCTAGTTCTAGATTGGTTTTTGTTCTTCAAGTTTTATCTTGATTTGATCCATCAAAAACCTCTCTAGGGTATTGATCTAGTGTTTCTCAAAGTCTAGTTGATCAATCTTTTGTCGTTCTTGTTTAATCTTGAAGTTTTGATTAGATTGATTCTCGTCAAGTTCTGGATCAGCAAGTTTGCGAAGCTCATAACTTTTGATCCGTAAGTCCGATCGAGCTGATTCTTTTTGGGTTCGATTCGTATTGGAATCTAGTTTCTTGTGTCCAAATTTCAGATCATTTCGACGGTTGGATCTCCGGGAATTCTCGTTTTACCAAACCTCTGTCATTCTGTTTTTGTCGAAAACGAGGCAATTATTTGGTTCTGTTTTGGGGTGAACTTTTAATAGGTCAAGAATTTGGTTTTAGCTTCCGCACAATCATTCACCCCCCCTCTGATTGCTATTTTCGTGATACTTGATCCTACAAGTGGTATCAGAGCAAGGTTTTTCTAATCTATCTTAATCGGTGATTAGATCAATGGATCATTATTCGACAAAACCTTGTGTGTTCAATGGTGTTGATTTTTAGTTTTGGAAGGCCAAGATGGAGGCGTTCATCCAAGCTCGTGGATTCGCAATTTGGGAGAAGGTCTACAAGCCATATGAAGTCCTCGCAAACGACAACGTCAAAGACACCAATCGCGCACATGTTGAAGCAAATATTAAGGCACGCTACTTGATCATCCAAGGCTTGGGACGTAGCGACTTCGATCGTGTCATTCATCTTCGATCCGCATATGAGGTATGGAAATCTCTCTGTGATTACCATGAGGGTTCTAACACTATTAAAGAGGTTCGTCAAGATCATTACAAAAAGGAATACATGCGATTTGAGATGAAGCCTGGTGAGTCACTAGATGATTTCTTTGCACGCTTTAATAAAATTCTTAGCAATTTGCGTGCTGTTGGAGTTAGCTTTGATGATGATGCTAATGCTAGACAATTGCTTGGTGCTTTAGACATGTCTATTTGGGAGATGAAAGTTACATCCATTAGAGAATCTACTGTCATGAGTACACTTACATTAGATGTTCTTTATTCCAAGTTGAAAACTCATGAATTAGATATTCTTGCTAGAAAGAATGATCATAAATCAATTGCTTTGACATCTCAATCTAGCATATCTCATAATGGTGCTGCTTCAAGCTTTGCTCTATCTTTCTTGTCTTCACTAACCGATGAACAGATTGAGCAATTCCCAGAAGAAGACTTGTCACTACTCTCTTCTCGCTTTAACAAAGCTTTACAAAATGTGAGAATGAGAAAGAGAGGTGGTGGTGGCCCTCCAAGATGCTATGAGTGTGGTGATCTCGACCATATTCGTCCAAACTGTCCTAAACTTACAGGTAAAGCATCAAGTGAGGAGAAGGACAACGACAGAAGAAAAGAGAAGAAGAAGTTCTCTCCAAGTGATAGAAAGAAGAAGAGCTTCATCAACAGCAAAGTTGTCCACCGAGTTCTTTCCGCTCTTGAACAAGTCAATTTGAGCGATGTGGATTCGGAGAGCAGCGAGGACGATACAACTCCAAGCAAGCATGAGTTGATGGAGTTGTGTCTCATGGCCAAAAATAGCGACAACTTCACCGAGGACAATCATGACAGCGACTTCAATGAGGTAGATCCTTCCTATGATGAATTAGCTATTGCTGTTGCTCGTCTTGGTAAATTGCTTGATAAACGTGATAAGAAAATTAAGAAACATGATTTTGTTGTTGAATCATTGAATGCTGAAATTGCTAAACTTAAAACTTTGATTCCTGATGATGATGCTTGCAAATCATGTGACTTAATTTGGAATGAGCTTACTTCGCTTAGGAAAGAACATGCTTCCTTGATTGAGAAAATTAATGCTGAAAGTGAGAAAAATGAGAAACATGTTAAACATGCTAGCTGTTCCACTGATGATTTGCATAGTTCAACTTCTTGTTCTAAATGCTCAACTCTTGAATTAAAATTGAAAGATGCAAATGCTAGGGTTTCTCAATTAACTGATAATTTGCTTTCACATGAAATTCTCTCATGCTCAACTTGTCGCAAACAAAAAGGAAAAGTAGATGTTCCCTGCAATAATTGTTTAACTCTTGCTAAGAAAGTTGATTACTTGCAAAATTCTTTGGAACGTTTCACTAATGGCAAGAAGAAGTTGAACATGATTTTGGATCAATCTAAGGTTAGCTCAAACAAGAAAGGTTTAGGTTTTGATCTTCATGCTTCATATGAAACTAAACCTCGCTCTGTTGTTTATGCTCCTTGCAATGACAAACTTGAGATTTTAAATGAGCCTATGAAAATTGTCTTCAAATCTGCTGGCCTTTTATCTTCTACTATGATGGATGCAAATGTTGCTTCTACTTCCAAAGCTAAACATAATGTTAAGTACACTTGCACTCATTGTGGTAGAGATGGACATTTAGTAGACTTTTGCTTTAGACTAGCTAAACAACAAAAGAGAGAAAGGTTTAATGCTAGGTCTAATTTCAGAAAGGCACACTCTACTTCTCATTATGTGCCTAGGGTGAAACAAACACCTTTTGTTTCTAAAAACACGAAAAAAGGCAAATCTGTTTTTGTATATAAGAATACTCGTGTTGTGCCTACTGTTGTGCGTCGTGTGTCTCAGTACTGGATTCCTAAACATCTTATTTCTAACCCCAGTACCGAGGCCTCGACAATTTCTGCTTCTATGTAGGCTTCTCACGCGAGGAAGGAGAACATGTGGCTAGTGAATTTCGGATGCTCACTTCATATGTTTAGTGATAAGATTTGGTTCTCCTTTACTCATGCATCTCGTGCTAAAAGTGTTATCTTTTGAAGATGCTTCTTCCACCTCTGTTTTCGCAAAAGGCACTAGTTCAAATGATGCAGGTACAGGTGCATATGTTCAGGGGGAGAGTGTCTTTGTTCATAAAGATGATGATGATGATGATGCTGTTGAGGATGAGATAATTGGAGGTTTACATGAGAGACTCTTCCCACGTGCTTGTGTGTGCTTGTTTTCAAGCTTCCCACGTGCTTCACATCGACAAGCTATCTTCAGGTATCTTCATAGAACTCAAGATTTTGGCATTTGGCTTTCTGCTTCCTCATGTATTAGTTTAAGAGCTTTTTCTGATGTTGACTTTGGAGGATGTTGATTTGATTTGGTTCGTGCCACCTCTTGAGTAATCCCTTTCTTGAGCATATTGATATTGGATTTCACTTTCTTAGAGATCATGTTGAAAAAGGCAACATTGTGCTTCATCATGTGGATACTGAACATCAATTGGCAGATATTTTTACAAAACATTTGTCTTCTTCTCGTTTTGCTTTTATTCGGGGAGAACATGGGATTGTTCATCCAATGGGTTTGTTTTGAGGGGGAGTTTCTTTGCCAAGTTCTTTCACTTTATGAGCTCATTTTATCATATTTCTTTATATATTGTGTAATTGTGCTAATATATGATAATCTAAATTGTTCCACTTGAACTAAAAATGACATTGCGGAATTCCTTGGTTTGATTGCCTATAGTTAAATACTCTGTGATATCTCACTCTTTTAAGCTTGATATTGAATCTTCTTGACAAATTTGGGCTATGAAGCAAGTGTGTTTTCAGCTTTACTCTTTCAAAAGACCTTTTAATCTCCTTGCATGTTTACAATCAAAAAATAAAGGAAAAGGGAATCGCTTAAAAACAGGGTTGTTAAAAGCAAAAACCTCAAGTTATGTGCTTCAGGATGCTTTCCCTAAAAGATAAGATGTATGCTTCAAGCATGGCATTCCCTCAAAAGACAAGATGTATGCTTCAAGCATGCCACTCCAAAGAAACAAAAGAAGTATGCTTCAAGCATGCCACATCTTGTTCTTGTTTAAAGATTAAATTGGTCTACTTGATTGGAGTTGAAACTACTTGCTCGCCCTGATTTGTTAGTTGCTTCAACTTTGAGCCTTTGTTTTTCTACTAAAGGTTTTGCTTAGTACTTGGCTATAGTTGACTGAATTGAGGTTGAGATGCATGTCATTCCCTAACTTGCTAAAATCACATCAAGATCATGTATTTTGCATGTTATGTGATATATAAGGTTATATGATCGAATGAGCTCATCTTTTCCTATCTTGGCACTCCCTTGTTTCTTCTTGTGAAATCATTGCTACAAGAAAAATTTTGAACAAATTCTCTCTTTTGTACTCTTGATGAATCCATTGTCAAAGGGGGAGAAATTTGGGAATCATTGAAAAGTTTAAGGAAAAAGGGGGAGAAGAAAAAAGGGGAGTTGTGTTTGGAAATTTGAGAATTTTGGGAGAAGTTTGGAGAATTTTGAAATTTTTGGGCACATTGCACATTCACACACATTTTCCTTCTCGGGAGATTTTGTTTTGCATTTTGGTCAAAGGGGAATTCTGTGTTTTTTCTTTTTGGTCATTGATTCTTTGGATTTCAAAATCTTTTGTAAAGTGAATGCCAAATGTTCAATTCTAATTGGTGTTGCCAATGTTTTCATCAAGGGGGAGATTGTGAAATCATGTGCTGAAAAATTGGCTAAGATTTGAACTTGGAAAATGTGTTTTGTGCATGAGTTCGATAATTTGACAAGAAACAGTGAAGTTCTCTTTTGTGCCGGACCAAACTTTCAAGAAACAGTAAGCTTCCCTTATGCCGGACCGCTTTTCTTTGGTCTGCCGTGAACGTGTTTTCAAACGTTTTTGAGCTGGACTGAAACTTCCAAAACCAGTAAGTTTCGCATGTACGACAGACTCTCCCCTCCACAAGCAAGGTGGATTTTTGACGGCTGTTTTCACGTTTGCGCCGGACCGGATTTTTGGTCCGGCGTGAATGGTTTTTTGCTCGATTAGGGTTTTGAGCAATTTTGGAATTGAATTCTGGTTTGAATTTAAGATTATAAAATTTGTGAGAATTTCATGATGCTTGTTTTCAAGTGGACTTTATGCAATGCTCGTGTGAGTATTTGCATGGACTAATGTTGAGTCAAGTCGCGGACTTGTGCTCGGAATCGTTTTGTGGTTTGTTCATGTGCAGGTATTGCTCGAAGGTGAACGTGGTCGATGACGGGACCGGAACTAGGTTCGTGGAGGAACTGAGGTTCGGGACTAGGTTCAGGGAGGAACTGAGGTCTTGGTGGTCAAGGATGTCATGCGGGACGTTCGGGCTAAGAGAATGGTGCACATGAAGAATGGTCAGTCACGTGAGAATGGCAGGAGGTCATTCGCGTGCAAAGTGTTAGTCACGTGAGTATGGCAGGTGGCCATACGCGTGCAAAGTGTTAGTCACGTGAGTATGGTAGGGTTGCCATACGCGTGCAAGAGTTGTACTCGGCCTGGTTGGGCCAAGTAGAGTTGAGTTGGATACAGATTCCTTCTAGGAATAGGAATCGTATTCGTAACTCCTTGTGGGTTGGTGCTTTAAATAGGTGGGGTCTCCTGTTGAAAGGTATCAAGTAGAGCTGAGCGCATCAAGCTTTGAGCTTGGTTTTAGGGTTTGTACTCTTTTGATGAGAGTATTTTAGACAAGAAATAAAGATCAATTCTTCCAAGATTTTTGCGTGCTACAAGTAACCACGCCGCTCACAGTATTTTCTGTTTTGGTTCTTGTTTGCATGCTTGTTCTAGTTCTAGATTGGTTTTGTTCTTCAAGTTTTATCTTGATTTGATCCATCAAAAACCTCTCTAGGGTATTGATCTAGTGTTTCTCAAAGTCTAGTTGATCAATCTTTTGTCGTTCTTGTTTAATCTTGAAGTTTTGATTAGATTGATTCTCGTCAAGTTCTGGATCAGCAAGTTTGCGAAGCTCATAACTTTTGATCCGTAAGTCCGATCGAGCTGATTCTTTTTGGGTTCGATTCGTATTGGAATCTAGTTTCTTGTGTCCAAATTTCAGATCATTTCGACGGTTGGATCTCCGGGAATTCTCGTTTTACCAAACCTCTGTCATTCTGTTTTTGTCGAAAACGAGGCAATTATTTGGTTCTGTTTTGGGGTGAACTTTTAATAGGTCAAGAATTTGGTTTTAGCTTCCGCACAATCATTCACCCCCCTCTGATTGCTATTTTCGTATACTTCGATCCTACACCCCCGAATGCACAGAATCAATATTCGGCTGAACCTTTGATACACTCTCATACCGATCCCTTTTTCCACACGATACCAGTCAAGCTCAAGACGACATGCGCGCCACCCTTGTTGTAGCTCGACCACTTCTCTCGACAGTGTGATGGATACAAACCATGTCTAACTCCTTAGTCACATTAGCATGGCCGTGCGTTTTCCCTATACATCCACACGGGTGGCCCAGAGGTATCTTCTCCTGTTATCTAGGAGGGGCAAATCCCATCTTGATCATCACACCATTGGCGATGTATCGTGGCATACCTAGTATTCATCTTTATGACTACCCTGTTGTGACACCACGGATTGTCCTAAACTTATAAAATGGGATTTATGAGGACCAAACATTATGAAATATGTCATTCAAGATTAAAAAAACATATAGTTTGGGTTTTTATTTCGTTTGACTGCTTTCCGGTTTTTGGCCATCCGGGTTGTGTGGGCTTTGGGGAACTCTGGCCAAGTGGTGGGGATTCTTAGGCCCATGAGGGGGTGAGGAGGGGGAGGAAACCCTGCTGCCCTAGAGCCCTCCCTCACCCCATGCGCCGCACTCCCTTGCTCCTCCACCTCCTCTCCTTCCACCTCCCATCTTCCTCCCTCTAGATCTCCTCTCCTTCCCAAGCACCTCCACCCCAGGTGCTGCCCCCTCCTTCTCCTGCCTTGTGGGCGCACTCCAAGACCTCCTCCTCGCTGCCAAGGTGCTGTCCAAGCCATTGGAAGGAGCTGCAAACGAGGAGGATCGTGGAAACGGGCACGTGGAAGGAGATCGAAGGAGCGTGAAGGTTTGATCATCGCTGGTGATCCTCCAAGAAGGTAATGGGGAAACTCTTGGGGTGGATCCTTTACTTCTGTAGAGGATGAATGCCATGTTTTTAGATCAAGGGAGGTACTGTTTTGGGGTAGAATCCATGAAATCTAGAGTTGTATTCACGTTCTGGTTCGGGCAGATTGGGCACCCGAGCTAGTGAAGGCGTTTTCGCAAATTTAGAGTTTGAATCTGACCGTACGGACTTCTAGTAAGTTGTAGATAATTTCATTATCTTTCCGTGCATATAAAGAAGTTGAAATTCCGCCCAGCCGTTTAGAAGTTATGCCTGTTTTACCGAGCGCTGTCAAATCTGTGACGAGATTGAGACAGTTCGTGTTCAATGTTAGATTAAACAACATTAGAGTCCGAATCAGTCTTTACCTATAACTAGAAAAAGGTGGGAAATTTCCTAAGCTACGCGAGGACGCACTACTGTTTAATCAATTTGGACTTCTAGAACTCAAGTTATGATTTTTCAAGCCGCTGTCCAGAACGGGCAAATCTGTGGATTTCGGTTTTGTGTATATCGTATTGGGTGTAGAGGGTACTGTTTGAGGAGTCATATTGAGTGTGTGGCATGTGTTTGCAGGTGGTGTAGGTGGTGTGCCGGGAGTGCCCTCAACCTCTCATCACCCGCTGCCCGCAATTGAAGGCAAGTGTGTTGTGTGGATTGAATGTTGTTTGTGTTGCTAGTGTTGCTTGATAATGTTTGTGATAGACCACATTGTGTCTTGCCATGAACTACATGCTATACTTGATATGTTATCACTTTGCCATGTTTTAAATATTGTCGTTGATACGATATATTCAGGACATGCTTAACATGCTTGAAGGTGACTAGTGGTATACAGTATCTGTTGTGATTGGGCACCGTTGATGGTCGATCACGGTCCTCCATGTTGAGATGCTATGTTGTGATATGCAATATTTCGATTTGTGTATATATTGTTGTCCATTGTGCATGCATAGCATAATTTTTTATGGTCGGCCGTGAGATAAGTCATAACTAATCCGGATGGGTCGGGTGAGAACCAAGCAGACTAGTCCGGGCTATTCTTTGAGTAAGACTCTACATCGTGATTCCTTCACCGAGGTGATTGGAAGCGAGATAGGCACCCTCCATCTTCGGGATGGAAGGGGGAAAAAGGGTGCATGCCGACGGGTGTGCACTCAACCATACCGTATGAGTTTCAAGGAGACATGTGCATTGCATTGCATTAATGAAACATGATGATGTTTATGAGATGATTATATTGATGCTTACAAGATGAATGTGATGCTAACCATGTTGTGTTATGATGTGCTATGGGAGAGTTATGATGATGGTTTGTTGACTTAATTTTTGTTTATCCATTACGATACACTTTGCTGAGTTTTGAACTCACGCTTGTGTTATGTTTTTTTTTAGGTACCTTGAAACTGGCATGAGGGAAAAGGGGAATAATCACACATTTTCACGTAGCTCACGCAAGTGATTCCACAATGGAATTGTTTGTATTCATAATAATAAAGTAGATGCGACTTAATTCATGTTTATGGTTTAGAGGTTGCTTTATTCCTTTCAATTGTCTCATGATGACGTTGAAATGCGTAAATTGGACTTAAATGGTTTCCATGTCGTTTATTATTGTGGTTTTAGATGTTTCACATTATATCATATGTTGCTATGCTTGTATGGTTGTTTGAGATCATGAATAAACAAAGGAGATGCTGCCGAAATTTCGGGTTTTAGCATTTACCCCTTTGCTGGAATTTATGCTATAGTTGTGGCATTTAGATGGTGTTTAGCTTATGTTTGGTAGCATTCAGGCATATTTAATGCCGGGGTGTTACACCTGTTACGGTGTAGCGTTTGATGATACCAAAGCATACAAGTCTACATGCTAGGTATCCATGACAATCTCAGGTCTAAGGACGATATAAGCGTACCACTCGAGACTATACGCTGACGGCACTATAATAGATAACAACTCACAGCGTCTCGGAGTGGGTCTTGTCCGACTACCCATGTTCTCCAACATGTGTCCATATTTATTGGTTCGATATCTCCATATCTATGGTATGTGAAACATTACCATCAACCAATAAATGTGCTAATCAAATCATCACCGCTCCTCGTAATGATATGGATCAGGGACCCGTTTAGAATAATGTCACTTGACAATGCGTTTCGCAATCAGATCGTATCCAATGAACAAAGTCATAACATAAATTCAGGGAACCGATAAACAAAGTTATCATAATTTCATGAACAAAGACGTATTACAATCATCACCATGATTGATCTAGGGCATATTCCCTTCAATCTCCCACTTGCACTAGAGTCAGTCATATAGGTATCGAATACCCATTGCTCTTGTGTGCGCCTCATGCTTTGGTTGTGGAAGGGGCTTTGTCAACGGATCAGCCACATTTAGATCTGTGTGCACTTTGCTTATCTTCACATCACCTCTCTCAATGATTTCCCGAATCAGGTGGTATCGCCTGAGTATATCTTTGGATTTTTGGTGGGACCTAGGCTCCTTTGCTTGTGCAATGGCACCACTATTGTCACAATAGAGGTCCACTAGACAGGATGCACTAGCAACCACGCCCAACTCAGAAACAAATTTCTTGATCCAAATAGCTTCCTTTGCTGCTTCAGAAGCTGCAATGTACTCGGCCTCCGTTGTGGAATCAGCTACTGTTTCTTGCTTGGAACTTTTCTAGCTCACTGCCCCACCATTGAGACAAAATACAAACCCAGATTGTGATCGTGAATCATCTTTGTCGGTTTGGAAGCTAGCATCGGCGTATCCCTTTACGACGAGCTCCTCCTCTCCTCCAAAGACCAAGAACATTTCTTTAGTCCTTCGTAAGTATTTAAGGATGTTCTTTACAGTCACCCAGTGACTATCACCAGGATTTGATTGGTACCTGCTCGTGACACTCAGAGCATATGACACATCTGGGCGCGTACATAGCATGGCATACATGATGGATCCAATAGCTGAAGCATATGGGATCCGACACATTCTCTCTTGCTCATCAGGTGTTGAAGCACACTGAGTCTTGCTAAGACTTACACCATGTGACATGGGCAAGAAACCTTTCTTGGAATCATGCATGTTGAACCGTTTCAGTATCTTGTCAATGTAATGCACTCGCTCAATCCAATTAGCCTTTTTGATCTATCTCTATAGACCTTTACGCCCAAAATATATGCTGCATCTCCCAAGTCTTTCATCGAGAAACTCTTTCTCGAGATAAGATTGTGCAAAGATCTAACATCGAATATCATTTCCGATCAATAGTATGTCATCCACATACAAGACCAGAAATACAAGTGCGCTCCCACTAGCCTTCTTGTAAATACAAGGCTCTTCCTCATTTTTGATGAAGCCAAACTGTTTGATCACTTCATCAAAATGAAGGTTCCAACTCCGAGATGCTTGCTTCAGTCCATAAATGGACTTCCTAAGCTTGCATACCTTGCCAGCATTAGTAGGATCAACAAAACCCTCGGGCTGTACCATGTACATGTCCTCGCTTAGGTTTCCATTTAGGAAAGCCGTTTTGACATCCATTTGCCGAATCTCATAATCATGATATGCGGCAATTGCTAGCATGATCCGGATAGACTTTACCATAGCGACTGGCGAATAAGTTTCATCATAGTCCACACCATGAATTTGCTTATACCCTTTTGCCACCAATCGTGCCTTAAAAATGTGAACATTTCCATCGGCGTCTATCTTTTTCTTAAAGACCCATTTGCACTCGATAGTTTTTACACCATCAGGCAGATCAACCAAGTTCCAAACTTGATTATCATACATGGACTTTAACTCGGATCTCATGGCCTCTAGCCATTTCTCAGAGTCCGGGCCCACCATCGCTTCCTCATAGTCCTTGGGCTCATCATTTTCCAATAATAACACATCGCGTTGCTCCGTCATGAGGAACATAAACCTCTCAGGAGCGCGGCTTGCCCGTGAGGACCTCCGTGGGGCTGGCGCCTCATCAACAGGTTCAACAACACGTTGCTCATCCTGCCGAGGACTAGCTGGAGCTGAAACATTTTCAGGTATTTCTCGAACTTCTTCGAGTTGCACCTTGCTCCCACTAGCTCTTTTGGAAAACTCATTCTCCAAAAAGACACCAGTCCGGGCGACAAACACTTTGCCTTCTTCCCGGTTATAAAAATAATACCCTTTGGTTTCCCTTGGGTACCCCACAAAGAAGCACTTATCCGACTTGGCATGGAGCTTATCAGACGTCATACGTTTTACATAAGCCTCACAGCCCCAAATTTTAAGATAAGACAAGTCGGGACATTTCTCTTTCCATATCTCATATGGTGTCTTATCAACGGATTTTGATGGAACCCTATTTAGCATGAACGCAGCTGTTTCTAGAGCGTGTCCCCAAAATGATAATGGAAGATCGACTTGACTCATCATAGACCGTACCATGTCCAACAAAGTCCGGTTCCTCCGTTCGGATACCCCATTCCACTGTGGTGTACCGGGCGGAGTCAATTGCGGAACAATTCCACAACTCTTTAGATGATCACTAAACTCTTGGCTCAAATATTCACGTCCACGGTCGGACCGTAGAAATTTAATTTTCTTGCCCAAATGATTCTGTACTTCATTATGAAAATCTTTGAACTTTTCAAAAGATTCAGACTTACGCCTCATTAGATAGATATAGCCATATCTACTAAAGTCATCGGTGAAAGTAATGAAGTACTGATAACCACCTCTGGCCATGGAGCTCATTGGTCCACACACATCAGTATGCACGAGAGCCAACAACTCGCACATCCTCTCACTCGAACCAGTGAAGGGTGCCTTTGTCATCTTGCCAAGTAAACAAGACTTGCATGTTTCAAGAGATTCTAAATCTAATGAACCAAGAAGACCATCTTTATGAAGCTTCTCCATGCGTCTTTTATTTATATGGCCTAAACGACAATGCCATAAATAAGTGGAATCAATATCATTTGTTTTGAGTCTTTTAGTATTAACATTATTTATAGAAGCATTACGAAAATCCAGCACATACAGTCCATTCACCAATGGACAGTCACCATAGAGCAAGCCTTTGAAATAAATTGAACAATTCCTGTTATTTATTACAAAATCATAGCCATCTTCCTCTAAACAAGAAGAAGAGATAATGTTCTTACTCAAGGCAGGAATGTAATAACAATTATTCAATTCCAAAACTAAGCCAGAAGGTAATAACAAGGGATAGACGCCGACGGCCTTTGCAGCAACCATTGCTCCATTGCCGACGCGAATTTCCAACTCGCCAATCTTGCAATATCTAGTCCTTCTTAATCCCTGCAACGATTTGCAAATGTGAATCATTGATCCGGTATCAAATATCCAAGACTCAGTAGGAAAAGTTGCAAGATTAAGTTCTATAACATTAATACCTGAAGTAGAAGGAACCTTTCCTTTCTTTTTGTCTTCCAGGTACTTAGGACAGTTTCTCTTCCAGTGCCCACTACCCTTGCAGTAGTGACATTTATCAGAAGCATTAGGGCCAACCTTTGGCCTTTCTCTAGGCTTTGATTTTGGGTCTTGGATCTTATCCTCACCATAACTTGTAACCTTGCGCTTCCTTTTCCTATCCTTTTGAATCATCATCACATGATTTGTGCCTTTCTTTACGCTCTCTTCCGCAGTTTTCAGCATTCCGTGCAGTTCGGTCAGATTCTTCTCCAGGCTGTTCATATGATAATTCAAAATGAACGGCTCAAAGCTCACAGGGAGCGACTGGAGAATCACATCTGTGGCCAATTCATTCTGCAGTGGA
The DNA here is from genome assembly GCA_036346355.1 of Rhipidocladum racemiflorum. Lineage (NCBI taxonomy): Eukaryota > Viridiplantae > Streptophyta > Magnoliopsida > Poales > Poaceae > Rhipidocladum > Rhipidocladum racemiflorum. The sequence continues at coordinate 40,371,327 of CM070578.1, forward strand.
AAACCGAGCTTCTCCAGGCTCTCAATGTAACCAATCAGCTTGATTACATGAGGACTAACAGGAGCACCCTCAGCCAGCTTGCACGCAAACAATGCTTTAGATATCGAATATCTTTCAGCCCTTGCTTGGTTCTCAAACATGCCCTTGAGACCTACAATCATAGTGTAGGCATCGGCGTGCTCATATTGCTTTTGGAGCTCAGAGTTCATCGTGCAAAGCATGAGACAGCTGACGTCTAGGGCATCGTTAGTGTGCTTCTCATAAGCATGCTTATCAGCGGCGGATGCATTTTTAGGCAATTCATCAGGATATGGACCGTCTAGAACATATTCCTTCTTTTCAGCCTTGAGAACAATTCTCAAGTTACGATACCAATCCATAAAATTCGTCCCAGAGAGTTTTTCCCTCTCCAGAATCGACCGCAAGTTAAAACCAGTGTTTGCATTAACAGCATTTGGTGCCATCTACAACATAAACAAGTAAAGTTTTAGCACTATGTTCACGTTAATCTTTTGTTAAACAATTTCAATAAAAGATGTTTCCATTAAGATCACTTTCCCTTCGGCAATCTCCATGGAACAAGATCCATGGTCACTGCGGTTCGGGTAAGGACTTGTCAATACCTCTTTAACCCGCAACATAGGTAGGCAACACCTTGCCAATCACATCGTATGTGACTCTTGCTTGTTGGGGTGGCATCATATGCCCCGGCGCCCAACACTGATGCCCCGAAGTCCCAAATCCTATTTGGATGACTCCGTTAAGCAAACCAATACTATGCTTGTGAGTGCACGGGTTAGGCTACACTCACTCTATTGTACAAGTAAGAGGGTGGCATTCCTGACTTGTCAAGACCTTATCCACCAACGTACAAGACAATAGACGCAGCTATTGAGAAAGGGCATCTTACTCTTAATTTTTCGAGGGAAACTATTCAATCAGGTTAACATATTCACCACATATGACATGAAAGAATAACAATGCAAGGTAAATTATCACAGGTAATCAGATTAGACTGTGAACAAGTATGGCCCATGACGTGGCGATCTCCATCTTCCACAACCAACCTTGCACAGTCGGGCCATCTGGATTGAAGCTTCCAAGATCATGTACTAAACTACTACATCTAGCAGCTAGTAGCAAAATTACATGAGGATTCAAGGCATCACATGCCGGCACGCAGGCCGTTATACAATAATAGGACAGCCCACAGCTGCAATTAACCATGACACGCAGGCCATGAAATATACAATCATGCATCATATACACAAAAGGGTCCATACTGTTGACAACATACCCTGCAAAAACAAGTTAGGCGCTGGATCGATTCTAGCGCGCGGGAAGTGAACAAATTTTAATTTATGGGCGCTATGCTGACTATCACGAAGCCGATTCATCGCCGAAACCGATTGATCTCATCAAGCCGATTCCAAGCCATCAGAATGCCTCAGTTTCCATAGGATCGATCTTCATCGATCCATCGCGCGAGGTCCCCTTGAGAGGACGGCGACCACACCGATCTCGTTCTGTTCGGTGCTTGCAACTACCCCGATGGTGTTACCAGCCGGTAGGGGTAATGCATGGCACGAATCTGAAACGAGCACGAACTAACCTTTTTGATCGTGTAGATCCACCAACTCATACCTCATACTTCCCCGAAACCGATTGATCTAATCAACCCGTGATAAAACACAACAGCACATCAACATGTGCGAGCGATCCAGATCCAAAACTACACATGATCGACTCTGATACCACTGTTGGGGTAATCGGTAGGCTACGCGAGCATAAAATCAAAATTTCTACCGTGAACAACCAAGATCACATGCAAGTAAAGGATCACAGATCGTTACCCTTGACGCGCAGATGCAGCGGAAGCAGATACACGCATTGAGGAAGTAGTCGATCACCTCCCAATTGGCACCGAGTGGTCGCCGATCTCCACCGAGTGGTCGCCAACCTCGCTCGAGTGGTCGCCAGGTGGTCGCCGACCTCTACCGAGTGTTTGCCGTCCAGCGCGTCCGCGAGCGGTAGCGCCTCTACCGGTATCCACACGTCCCGAGCAGGAACACCGTGCGGGGTGTGCTAGCACCTCGCCACAAAGCTAGGGTTCCTGGATAGCAGAAGGGACGCACGGTGGCTGAACGTGGTAAGGGTTCTTAACGTGCACTGTTCCTTGCCTCGCCTTTTATAGACACGCTAGTGGGCCGAAGCCCGCTAGGTTTCCATCTCCAACGCGTATCTCATCCAAGCACAAAAACCCGTCAATCCTATTCCAACTCGTTAAGTGTGTGACCCGTTAGGTTCAGTGCAAGTCGGACATGAATCTAGAAGCCGTTTCCAATTCATTGATCAACAGCGGCACCTAGCAATACGTATTGACCCCCGAATGCACAAAATCAATATTCGGCTGAACCTTTGATACACTTTCTTACCGATCCCTTTTTCCACACGATACCAGTGAAGCTCAAGGCGAGATGCGCGCCACCCTTGCTGATAGCTCGACCACTTCTCTCGACAGTGTGATGGATACAAACCATGACTAACTCCTTAGTCACATTAGCACGGCCGTGCGTTTTCCCTATCCATCCACACGAGGGGCCCAGAGTTATCTTCTCCCGTTATCTAGGAGGGGCAAATCCCATCTTGATCATCACACCCTTGGCGATGTATCGTGGCATACCTAGTATTCATCTTTATGACTACCCTGTTACGGTGTAGCGTTTGATGATACCAAAGCATACAAGTCTACATGCTAGGTATCCATGACAATCTCAGGTTTAAGGACCATATAGGCGTACCACTCGAGACTATACGCTGATGGCACTATAATAGATAACAACTCACAGTGTCTCGGAGTGGGTCTTGTCCGACTACCCATGTTCTCCAACATGTGTCCATATTTATTGGTTCGATATCTCCATATCTATGGTATGTGAAACATTACCATCAACCAATAAATGTGCTAATCAAATCATCACCGCTCCTCGTAATGATATGGATTAGGGACCCGTTTAGAATAATGTCACTTGACAATGTGTTTCGCAATCAGATCGTATCCAATGAACAAAGTCATAACATATATTCAGGGAACCGATAAACAAAGTTATCATAATTTCATGAACAAAGACGTATTACAATCATCACCATGATTGATCTAGGGCATATTCCCTTCAAGAAAGGAGTTCTCCTGCTCTGATTCTTTCATGGCAGTGTACCTGGCAGAGGTTAGAAAAATGGAGCGACACTTCGACGGGCTGGGGTATACTCATATCCCTCGGCGCGACAACTACTTGGCGGACGAGCTCGCGCAGCTCGCCTCGACAAGATCCCCTGTTCCGGTCGGAGTCTTTGAAGAAAAGCTTCCGCAACCGTCCATCGCAGCCCCTGTTTCTAATGGGGACGATGGTGACGCTACTTCAGCCCTCGTTCTGGAAGGGAGAGTAGTACCGGTGGAAACGTCTGGCCAGACAAAGTAACCGAGCGATCAACGAGTGATCGCCACACTTGACTGGGAAGGCACATGGATGGATCCGATCCTGGCCTACCTGCGGGATCAAGTGTGCCCCGATGATGATGCGTCAGCAGAGAAGATAGCACGAAAGGCCAAGTGCTATACCCTGTGTCGGGACCCGAATTTGCAAATACGGACCCTCTGTGTATTCAGCACTAGTCCAGGATCATGCTAGTGCACACAGTCTCAACATTGGTAAATATCACAATCATACTTAACGAAATCATAAAGTACTTTAATTAGTTAGCCAAACTGGTTGCTCAACCTTAAGGTCAAGTTACAAATATACGCCACGCAGGGCGAAAACTTATTAAAAAAGAATTAACAGCAGCGGAAAATAAGATAACTTCGTGGCGCCATCCAGTATACCACAGGCAACTGACTGGGCTTGCTCCCTAGTTAGACGGTTCCTTGTGGATCTCCTCCTCCAAAGCTGGTGTAGACTCTTCTTCAACTGATGTTGTATTGTGGCAAGGGTGAGTACTTGGTACTCAGCAAGTCATGCACATAATGCAAACTAATATACTACATGCATGGCTTAGTGCAAAGGAATAGCTCATGGTATAATTGCAGTAAAACAGCATTTGACAAGTAACATAAGTAGATTCGAAAGCAGTAAAAACAAATATAATATCAATAACTTTTCCAGGGGTTAAGTAAACATCTTTCCCATTCCTAATCCACATTTCCATCAACGTCATTCTTTAAACCAACCCATACCTTCCAAGTCCAAGTTGTTTTCAGTAAAATCTAACCCTTGACTGTAATTCCCGAGCAATGTCCAATGCCGCGGACACGGCTATTCGAATAGATTTTACACTCTGCAGTGGTTATGCACTTTACCCACAAGATACAGCCAAACACCACGAAGGTGAGTGATCTTAGCAAAGCCTTTCGGAAACGACTAACTACGCAAGTGAACCTTTCCAGTTTTTGCCATACACCATCCCTTCCCTTAACAGAGGCGAAGTATGGGACCGACATACCGTTGGACGGGTACCATGCTGTAGCCTTGGTACGCTCCCCATTCAAGCTACACAAAAGGTGTAGTTGACACCCGAGGTATCGCATGCGAGTTATTAGTAACTTACTCAACTAGGACTGTCCCACTCTGGTCATGTGGTTGCACGATTGACTCAGTTCAAAGGCTTTCAAGGTTAAGACCTTAGGGTGACCAGGGCAAGACTACCCGAAGAACCAAATCAACGTCCCCGGTGCCATACTGGCCCACCATAACATTCTTGCCACTTGCCCCGGTCCAAATCTATTTATCAAACCCAGTTGTTTACCATGCACCATGTGCCATCCACAATCACAACACATGATGCTTCTCCAAAACAAGTTCAATATATCATTAAGTCAATATTAACAATTTCTTGTCTAAAAGTCATGTCATGTGCATGTAGCAGGTCTAAGCGATATACTACCACGATCTAGATACCCAATGTTGGCAATTTAATAATGTCCAACTATATATACCACAACTAGGGTGACAAGGGTTCATGGCACAACATAAAATAGTCAAGGTGTCATACTGCAAAGCTGGCACTTAAGTAATTTCCCAAAATCAATTAAAGCATTTTCTAATTAAATTAACATGCAATAATTTAAATCAAAATAATTTCAAAATGGGATCAACAAGGTCAAAGCACAACTTGCCTTCAAAAAGTACTTGTTCTTGGTCTTGAGCTGGCTCCTTGGTCAACACTTCACCTTCGAAGACTTCGGGCACTTCAACGTTTACTCGTAACGCGTGCGAATAGCAATCAATAAATAAAACAGTATACAAAAGTGTTCAAAAGTTTAAATAAACTTCATAAACAGAGATAGCACAATTTTATAATTTTTTAGAAACTGGAATCGTCCAAATCGGAGTTAAAATGCAAAAGTTATAATCGTTTAAAGTTTAAAGAAACCACTAATTAAATATAAACAGAGAAATATTCATATAAAAAATTAATTAAAATTCATATTTGAGTAGAACTCATTTTAAAGAAAATTTAGAAATTTGAATAACTCAAATCGGAGTTGAAACGCAAAAGTTATAAGCGTTTGAAGTATGAAACTATATTTAAAATCAATAAACCGAATTAAATAAATAATTTCTTTTTCGGAAAAAATGATTTATTGCGTCAGCATGACACGTGGACCAATCGGAAGCCGCCACATCGCCTCGGGTTTATGGACCCAGCGCACGGCTCGGCTCGGTCCACCGTGGACCCGGTCCACGGCACGTGTGCCTCTAACATGTGGGCCCCTCGGGTGATGTCAGCGCTGACGTCATCGCGCTCGGTCGAATGGCGCCTGACTCGCGGGCCACCACCGTGACGTCAGCATGACGTCATGGATGATGTCATGGTGCGGTTTTGGTAGTCACTGACGCGCGGGTCCCACGCAGACGTCACGTGCTGACGTCAGCGGCGACCGGGCTGACCGGCCGGTCAGGCTTCCGCGCACGTGGCGCGATCTGGGCCGTTGATTTAAAAATCAACAGTCCAGATTGGATCTGCGTGACGCACGTTTGGGGTGAACACGATCAATCCGGACCGTTCGATCTCGATCGGACGGTCGAGATCCAATCTAATGCTACAACGCGGTTTAACCCTAGCCGTACGATCTAGATCTAACGGCTGAGATTACTCCTAGCACAGTGCAGTTATGGCTGTGGCACAATCTAGAGCCGTTGGATATAGATTCGACGGCTGAAAATAGATCTAGAAGTTAACACGTGAATTTTACCGTGGGTGACGTGGATGGATCTGGACCTTCGGATCTTGATCGGACTGCGGAGCGAGCTCGGGGACGGTGATGGCTTCACGGCGGGGCTACGGCTGCCGGCGCTGAGGATGACGACCACCCGGACGGCGTTTGGGGTGTGCTCCGGCAAGGTGGATGGTGCCCTCCGACGCGGCTTGTCCTTGCGGTTCCGGATCTGGGCTCGGTGACAGCGGACGGCGGCGGAAACGGCGCGAAACAGCGGCGGAACGCACGACCAACTACGGCGAGCTCTAGCGGGCGAACGGCGATGGCTCAGGCATGATGATCTAGGGCTACGGGTGCGCACGGAAATGGGCTACAAGCTGGCGGCGGCGGTGCAATAAATAGGGGCCTCGGCTTCCGTGAATCGCGCGGAGACCGAGGTCCACCCAGCTGCGACGGCGAAATTCGAATCCAATTTGGATTGGGTGACGTGGCTCAACATGGACCATTGGATCAAGATCCAACGGTCGCGGGGGTTTGGACTCGGTGACTTGGCTGGCTCGGTCGGACTCGGGTTCGGGCGACGTGGCGCAATCGTGGCCACGGTCACGCGGCTAGGGCTAGGTTGGGCTCGGGTTCAGCTCGAACGCGGCTCTGGTCGGGCTCGAGTCCGACTCGGGTTCCGACTCGGTCGGATGAACAGTGAAACCAACTCGATTTTCCAGCAATTTAAATATTCCGATTAATTTCTAGAAATTCATTTAATTCAAGAAAAATAGGAAAATACTCAGAAAAATTCCAGAAAAATTCTAGAAAATATTTTAGGACATTTGGGACTCAAATAAAATATTTCCAACAAAACCTTATTTGTAAAATTAAATTCTTTAATTATTTCAAAAGGGAATAAATTCAAATAAATTCCAAATAAATCCCAGAAAATTCCAAAAATTCACAAAAGTGCCAAATCTAATTTAAATTCATGAAAAGAAAAATTAGGGTGTTACAAACCTCCCCCCTTAACAGAATCTCGTCCCCGAGATTCAGGGCTGACTAAGGAATAGGTTCGGAAACTCCTTCTTCAGATCCTCTTCGCGTTCCCTAGTGGCTTCACTCTCTGCATGGTTGCTCCATTGAACTCTGCAGAAACGGGTTGACTTATTCCTTGTCTCTCGATCCATGGTGTCCAGAATCTTCACCGGGTGTTCTTTGTAGGTCAGATCTTCCTGCAAATCAATTGATTCCAAGGGTGTTTGCTTATCAGGCACTCGAAGACACTTCTTCAGCTGGGACACATGGAACACATCATGCACACCTGCCAATGACTGCGGCAATTCCAGCTGATACACAACTTCGCCTCTTTGGCTCAAAACCTTGAATGGTCCAACGTAACGCGGCGCGAGCTTCCCCTTGGCATGGAATCTCTTAACTCCCTTGAGAGGTGTAACCCTAAGGTACACGAAATCCTCTGGTTCAAAGCTCAAGTCTCGGCGGCGGTTATCCGCGTAGCTTTTCTGTCTTGACTGTGCTATCTTCAGTCTTTCCCGAATCATGGCATTCTGCTCTTCAGCTTCTTGAAGAATGTCCGGCCCAAAGACACGACGTTCACCTGTCTCATTCCAGTTCAATGGCGTCTGACAAGGTTGACCATACAGTGCCTCAAAAGGTGACATCTGTAAACTTGCTTGATAACTGTTATTATAGCTGAACTCGTCATACGGTAGACTCTTATCCCATGAGGTAGCATAAGCCAACGCACATGCTCTTAGCATATCCTCCAGTATCTAATTAACTCTTTCAGTCTGTCCGTCCGTCTGCGGATGATATGCTGTACTGATGTTCAAACGGGTCCCCATGGCTTCATGCAGCTTATTCCAAAATCTCGAGGTAAACTGGGTACCTCTGTCCGATACGATCTTCTTCGGCACTCCGTGCAAACAAACGATCCTGGTCATGTATAACTCTGCTAACTTGTCTCCCGAGTAAGTGGTCTTTACTGGGATAAAATGGGCAACCTTCGTCAAGCGATCCACTATGACCCATATGGAATCATATCCTCCTTGCGTTTTAGGTAAACCGGTAATGAAGTCCATTACGATTTCCTCCCATTTCCACTCGGGTATTTTCAACGGCTGTAACAATCCTGCTGGCCTCTGATGCATTGCCTTGACTCTTTGGCATATGTCGCACAACGCAACATGCTCGGCAACTTCACGCTTCATGCTCGGCCACCAGAAGCTTTCCTTCAAGTCCTGGTACATCTTGGCACTTCCTGGGTGAATCGAATACTTGGAGTCATGGGCTTCTTCTAAGATCAACTGCTTCAATTCCTTCTTGTTTGGCACACAAATCCGATCCTTCATCCATAACGATCCTTCATCAATTCCTTCTTGTTTGGCAGTACTGTGGTCGCTTCGTACCACCCCCAGCCGGGCCACCGGAGAAACTACTTTCTTCCTGGTCTACGGCGTGGAAGCTGTCTTTCCTTCGGAGCTGGCCTTAGGGTCACCGCACGTCGTGGCGTTCACGGAGGAAGGCCGAATTGTGGATGACTTGGACTTTGGATTGACTTGGCATGCTTCTCCCATGTTCCTAAGCAGTAAGACATCACAAACATTTAGTAGCATCCCATCTTCAATAATATTATTATGATGAATAGCGAGAAACGAGCTCACCACATGATTTAATTGACATGCACGAGCTCGTGTCATAGGACCATGATGTATGCGTGTCATAGGACCATGATGTATGCATGTATCCAAAGGAGTGATGTCCTCATCACCCTCCCCCTCTTGAAATAGAGTCATCCTCGACTCAAGCACATCCTCTTCTCCCACATAGGGCTTTAAATCTGAAACGTTAAAAGTGTTAGTGTTATGCCCTTGAGGCAATCATATGGATGATTGTAACATGACTATGTTTATGAATAATAATATGATTATTGGTCCAATGAATGTATATCATTGTTTTGATCAACAAGTGTGTGACTTGTTTATGAAGCTCTTTATTTATTGATATAATTCGATAAATATCTCTGATCGGATATCATCGTATAGGACAACGATGAATAGATCAGCACATGTATTGTTCGATGATCATGTTTCATAGGTCATGGGATATGGAGATATCATCAATACATTGTGGACGCATGTTGAAGAACATGTGTTAGATAGACCCACAATGGGACACTTCGAGAATGTTACATTCTTATGTGTCATCAGTGTATCTCATACTTAGTAGATGTATGATCGTTAGACCTGAGATTGTCATATTCCCTACATGTGTAATAGTTTACCTTGGGGTTACCAAACACTATTTCCTAACCGGATAGTTATAAAGGTAGATTTCATGTTTACTATGAAACATGCAGAGGGAAGTGAGCAGTCAAGATGGAATTTGCTACTCCAATGTAACGGAGATAAATGTTTATGCCACTCGTGTGATATGATTAAGGAAGTGCATGGCCATGCCGTGATTGAGAAGTCAATCACAACTTATTAATATATCACGGATACGAGAGATGGATTGAACTGTCAAAGGATGACATGTTTCTCACCTTGAGTTCGATCTTCATATAGTTTGGCAAAGGGATTATTACATCAGTACTTTAATCATATGCGTTTGGAAGTTGGCATGCTCTGCAAGGAGCCGCTACCGACTATTGGATTAGAAAAAGGGTTTTCTGAATCCATGTCCAAATGCGTATGAACCTACAGGGTCACACACTTAACGGGCTGGGATGCATTAATTTGGATTGGATCCGTAATTAATGGACCTCGTGGGCTTAGCACGTAGCTGGGCCCTGACTGCCTAGGGTTTCACCTCGTGGCTATATAAGGAGGGGAGGAGGCTAGACGCAGAATACACTTTCACGCGGTTTAGAGGTGTTTCGCCAGAAACCCTAGCCACCTCCTCTCGTTGCCCCTGCCGAGCTACCCGGTGCTTGCACACTGACGCACGGCGTTCCATCCCCGGACGTGTGGACAGCTGTGGTGACGCTGTTGCTACTGTGGCGTGGAGAGGATGATCCGCAGCGAGGACGATCCATGGCAAGGACGATACGTGGCGAGGACCATCCGCGGCGAGGACGATCCACGCCGAGAACGATCCACTACAACGATGTGCGAAGGATTCCGCAACTGCGCGTCTAGTGGTAATAGATCTATGATCCCCTTCTTGCGAGTAGCTTTTCTGGTTTGCATTAGAAATTTTAATTTGTGCTAGTGTAGCATACCGCGTTCCCCAACAAAAAGTGGGATTAACACCAAAGTCTATAGGCAACTCAAGTTTATAGGCATTATCATTAATCTCTTCAAGTATTTTAAAAGGACCATCAGCTCGAGGCATTAATTTTGGAAACCTATCTTTTCTCAAATGCAACCAAACAAGATCACCTGGTTCAAAGGATAAATGTTTCCTACCCTGGCTACCAACAGGTCTATATTTTCAGTCATCTTTTCTATGTTTTTCTTAGTTGTTTCATGCATTTTCAAAATGAATTCAGCACGCTTCTTTGCATCTAAATTTACCTTTTCAGAAGTAGGCAAGGGCAAAAGGTCAATTGGAGCATGAGCATTAAACCCACACACTGCCTGAAATGGACTTACCTTGGTTGTGGAGTGTACTGATCGATTGTAAGCAAACTCAACGTGTGGTAGACACTCTTCCCACAGCTTCAAATTCTTCTTTAAAACAACCTGCAACATGGTGGATAAAGTGTGATTAACGACCTCTGTTTGGCCATCAGTTTGGGGATGACATGTAGTAGAAAATAGCAACTTCGTCCCCAATTTGTTCCAAAGTGATCTCTAAAAATGGCTCAAAAACTTTGCATCACGATCTGAGACAATAGTATTAGGCACTCCATGAAGGCGAACATTTCCCTGAAAAATAAATCAGCTATGTTTGTAGCATCATCGCTCTTCTGACAAGGTATAAAATGTGCCATTTTAGAAAAACGATCCACAACTACAAGTATGCTTTCCCTCCCCATCTTTGTCCTAGCTAACCCTAAAACAACGTCCATAGAAATATCTTCCCAAGGTATACTAGGAATAGGAAGAGGCATATAGGGACCATGTGGATTTAAACGGGACTTAGCTTTATTGCAAGTAGTGCAGTGTGACACATAGCGCTCGACATCGTGTCTCATCTTTGGCCAAAAGAAGTGACCGGCCAGCACATCTTTAGTCTTCCTTGCTCTGAGATGTGCCATCAAACCTCCTCCATGTGCCTCCTGCAACAACAAAAGGACGAACGGAGCTAGCTGGAATGCATAGCTTGTTAGCACGATAGAGCAAACCATCATTCAAAACATATTTATTCCATGTTTTCCCTTCTTTACAATGTTCATGCACTTCCTTAAAATCAAAATCAGTAGCATGTAAACCCTTTATCGTCTCTAAACCAAAAATCTTGTGATCAAGTTGAGATAACATGGTGTAACGTCTAGAAAGTGCATCAGCAATCACATTGTCCTTTCCTTGCTTATGTTTTATGATGTATGGAAATGACTCAATATATTCTACCCATTTAGCATGTCGTTTATTCAATTTAGCTTGACTTCTAATATGTTTTAGTGATTCATGATCAGAATGTATAAAAAATTCTTTAGGCCATAGATAATGTTGCCAAGTTTCAAGCACAAGCACTAAAGCATACGATTCTTTATCATAGGTAGAATAATTCAAACTTGGGCCACTTAATTTCTCACTGAAATAAGCAACTGGTTTACCTTCTTGAATTAGCATGCCTCCTACTCCAATCCCACTAGCATCACATTCTATCTCAAAAGTCTTACCAAAATCGGGGAGTTGGAGCAATGGAGTGTGGGTGAGCTTTTCTTTTAGCAACTTGAATGCTTTTTCTTGTGCTGGCCCCCATGTGAAAGCTACTCCTTTATTTGTCAACTCATTCAGCGGGGCGGCAATGGTTTTGAAATCTCGAACAAAACGTTGATAGAATCCTGCAAGACCATGAAAGATTCTCACCTGGATAATAGTCTGAGGGGTCAGCCAACTCTTTATGGCTTCAATTTTTGCTTCGTCCACTTCAATTCCCTGTGGAGTAACAACATAGCCAAGAAAAGAGACTCGATCGGTGCAAAAGGCGCACTTCTCAAGGTTACCAAACAAACGTGCATCTCTCAAAGCATTAAAAACAGCACGCAATTGTTCCACATGTTCTTCATGGGACTTGCTATATATCAGGATATCATCAAAGTAGACCACCACAAATTTACCAATGAATGCACGTAAAACTTCGTTCATTAGGCGCATGAAAGTGCTAAGAGAATTAGTTAACCCAAAAGGCATGACTAACCACTCATATAAGCCGAATTTAGTTTTAAATGCTGTTTTCCACTCGTCGCCCAATTTCATTCTAATTTGGTGGTATCCACTACGCAAGTCAACCTTTGAGAAAATAATAGAACCACTCAATTCATCAAGCATGTCGTCTAACCTAGGGATAGGGTGACGATACCTTATTGTAATATTATTAATGGCTCTACAATCCACACACAAACGCCAACTACCGTCTTTCTTAGGGACTAAAAGAACAGGAACAGCACATGGACTAAGGCTTTGTCGTATGTACCCTCGGTCCAAAAGCTCTTGGACTTGTCACTGAATTTCCTTAGTCTCCTCCGAATTTGTCCTATATGCAGCACGGTTTGGCAAAGTCGCTCCTTGGATCAAGTCGATTTGGTGCTCAATACCTCGAATAGGTGACAGCCCTGGGGGTATCTCAGCTGGAAACACATCCTCATACTCCTGCAAAAGGTTAGTGACAGCAGGAGGCAAAGAGCTAGACATATCATGAAATGAAAATAAAGCTTCTTTGCATATCAAAGCATAGCATGGTGCATCATTCTCATTAATTTCAGCAAGATCAGATTTTGTAGCAAGCATAACACCACCCTTGAATTTAATTCCCTCAGACCTAGAACTAGGTTCTTTCTTGTATTTCTTATGTGGGATAACATTTTTAGCCACTTGCTGATTTTCAGATTCTAGTGCATTCTCTTTTCTCTCATTTTCATCTCTCTCTTTGTCAGATTGCAAAATTTCAGCAGGGGTCATAGGGAGCAAAGTGATTTTCTTCCCTTTGTGCATAAGAGTGTATTTATTACTTCTACCATGATGAATTGCATCAGTATCAAATTCCCATGGATGGCCTAACAAAAGTGAACATGCTTGCATAGGCACTACATCAAAATCAGCAAAATCATGGTATGTTCCAATGGAAAATTGCACTCTCGCAGTTTGTGTTACCTTCACCTTACCGCTATTATTGAACCATTGAATATGGTAGGGATGAGGGTGTGCACGTGTGGGCAAGCAAAGCTTCTCCACTAGATCTGAACTCACCAAGTTATTGCAGCTCCCACCATCAATTATGACATGAACACGACGGTCCTTGACGATGAGGTACATCTGAAACAAATTATGGCATTGCAGCTTGTCTGCTTGTGTAACACCCCGGCATCTAGTATGCCCTGAATGTCACCAAACATGATATAAGAAACATCTAAATACCATAAATAAAGATAAATTATAACAAGAGCGCAAAAGCTAAAACAAAAAATTTCAGCAGCATCTCCTTTGTTTTTCCATGAATCTAAGCAAGAGCACTATCATGGCAAGATATACAATAACATGAGACATCTAAAACAACAATAACAATTGATATAGCAACATCTTATATCTAAAATAATGAATCCAACTACTCCACAAATTGTAACGAAGCAAATGATGAACTTAAGCACACATTCAAACCAAAAAATCAATACCAAACACTTTTCCTTTTATTCCAACTAACTAAGACCAAGGAAACCAACCAAACCGACCGTTAGAATGGTAAAATAAATCCAAAAGGATCCACCATCAACTCTATTTAACTCCAACCAACTTTTCGATCTACGACAGAAAATACAAGCACTCTCCCCCACGAAAGGTTATTAGTCCTTCGGTGATGGCTCTAACCGGCCACACCGTCAGACCCCAACCTTACTATGAACAAAAGGTGACCAAAGCCCCACAGCACCACAACCTTACTTAATCACAATAGTAAGAACAACTCAATCAATTCTTTCATAAGCATAGCAACATACATTACCTAATGTAGCATTCAACATCAGAGCTTAAATACAACATTTAAGCGAAAAGCAACGATACCCATACCCTTTCCTACTGTGCATCCATGTGTGTAAAATTTTAACTTAGTTATTCCACTTACACAAGTTTTAATGTTGCTATCCTATGACAAAATTTTAAGTATAACCTAAGCCATGTTTCTAGGTTATCCCACATCAAAATTTTATTTGACCCTATGGTATTTCACTAAGTTCATACGCCACGGACCTCAGCAAAACCTATATTTTCCCAATTGACATTGGTACTAGCATTATAGGAACACTTATGCATACTTCTAAATATACTAATAGTTTGCAACAACATAAATAGCAACTCTAATCAACTTCCAAGTTAAGGTCACAAGCCAGCATGATTAAATTTCTCTACTAACACGTTAAATTAGAACATCTTTAAACAACCAGTAATGTTTTAATCCCCAATTTCACATTTTATAATGTCACGACAATCCGTAGTGTCACAGCTTACTCCATTTGAGCGCTCAACACTCATTGCACAATGATTGTCCTATAATTCTCGGTGGCAGCAGTCCCTAAAATCTCCTCCTCATCATCGTCCATTTCATGGTCATCCTCATTATCTGCAAGGTTAGCTGCAAGAGCATTTTCATCCTCAACATCACTAGTACTAATGTACCCACCTTCTTCTGTTGCAATTTATGCTCGACGACTTGGGCAATCCTTCATGACATGGCCCATCCCCTTGCATCGGTGGCACACAATTCCCGTTGTATGACCCTTGGAAGCAACCGATGAAGAACTCTTTGTTGGTGCCTACACATTGTTAGCTTTGCTCACCTCGGGTGCACGTGATGGTGATGGTGCTGCTGAACACGCCCTACTCATGGAGGGGGTACCAGGCTGAGTGGTGGAATGTAGGGTTGTTTGGGCTTGTCCCGGCGTCGATCTTGGCGTTGATACACCACCAAAGTTGCTCCGTGTCCTTTGTTGTCTTCCCTGCAATTCTTTTTCTGCCAACATAGCAAGTTGGAACAATCTATTGATGTTATTGTATTCTTTGTAATCAATTATGTCATGGATTTCACGTTGTAAACCCCCATAAAAACGAGCCATCTTATCTTCTTCATTCTCAAATACCTCACAATGCAACATGCCTATTTGTAGCTCTTGATAGTATTCCCCTACAGATCTATTACCTTGATTCAAGCGTTGCAATTTCTTATGTAAATCACGTTTGTAAGGAGGAACAAATCTACTACACATAGTGCACTTTATTCTATCCCATGTATCAGGTTGTAAGCCAGAATTTACTACTTCATTCCACCAAATGATAGCAAAGTCTTTGAACTCACTAGTAGCTTGTTTGACTCTCTATGTACTTCAGGAATTAAATGGGAGTTAAATTTTTTGCTCAACAGTTATTTTCCAATTTAAATAAGCTTCATCATCATATGTTCCAGAAAAAGATGGTATGGTAAATTTAACTTTAGAAAAAGGATCATCATTGCGGTGATTAAAGTTATTACCTCCCATACCTTGACGGTTGTGATTCAGGCGTCGTTGTTGTCGTACATCCTGTGCAGCGGCACGAGCAGCGAAGACATTGTGGTCTTCTCCATTCACATCACCTCCTACAATAGACTCTTCTTGATCTTCCACTCTGCGAGCTCCATTGGGAGGCGGCTGTCTCTCAAAATTCTCCAACCTGGTAAGAAGATTCGCGATGCTTCACTCTATTCTCTCCAATCTTTGGTCATTATCTTGGCCGATCCTTGCGATGTTTGCGTTGATGTCATTGAGCGCGTTGTTAAGCTCATTTCATGTAACACACTCATCTTACTCAACACATGACATTGTTAGTTGAAAGAAAGACAAAAGAAACAAAGACAACCAGTGGTATAATCCCTATCAACTAATTTGATGGCAGAAGGTGGATTCACTAACTCTCAAGCACCGTACCACGCTCTTACAAGTGTTCTTACCAACGCAACAGGAAGGTGCAACCGGTGGCTGGTTCGTGATACCGTGAGTAGAGCGTGAGCGAGGCGATTGCAAGGTAGGACCTGAACTGATAAGAATTATGTGGAGCTTGGAGGGCAATGTCAGGTAGCAAAGGAATAAGCAATATCAAAAACAGAATAGCAAAGCTGAATAAATGTCCAAAGTGCTTGTCACAATTGCTGGCCTAACCGTGTTCCTAGAACTAGTTCAACCAAGCTAGGGATATACTAAAGTACAAAGGACTCAAAGGATGCAAGTAATTCTGATTTTCTTCTTCTCTTTCTCTCCTCTTTGCTTCTTCTCTTTCTCTTCTCTCTGTTTTTTTTTTGCCAGTTTGGATCTTTCTCTCCTATTATTTTTTTTAAATTTTTTTCACTTTTTTTATCACAAATATATACCTAGTAACTCAGAGGAGAAACAAAAATCTCACAATTTGGAGCAACAGACGACAGTAAACATATGCCCGAAAGAATTGACAAAATAGGACAGCAAACTTCTGAGCGCCGAAACTCGGTCTTAGAAGCTTTTTTTGAGGGTCTAAAAATGCACAGGTCTTAAGACATGTGAAATTTTCATGTGCGCATCTTCGTCCCCTTCGAAACAAAAAAAGTAGACCCAAATTGGAGTTCGTATGCAAAAGTTATGGCTGTTTTAGTGAACACTTCGCGGATTGGGTCTATCTCGGGCTTCACTTCCTTTCTGCGGTTCCAGTTAGGTTTAAGCTATCAATAGGACTGCGGCTGAAGATTGGAGGCTAGCAGTGCAGGGCAATTAACACAAGGTGGCTCGCGACCTATCTAGGGCTTGCGATGCGGGACAGATAACACAAGGCGGCTCGCAAGGGCAAACCGAGCAGGACTCGGTTTTATTTCGGACATGGTCTGTGGTGGGATGATCTAGGGCAGCAAAAAGGCATCAATCCAGAACTAAGTTCACGACTACAACCAGCAACAAGACGATGACTACGGACACAAATTCAGCAAAGCAAACTGAAAACGAAAATTGCAATAGCACAAGGGGTTGTAGGACAGTGGAATGATAATGAACAGATCATGAACACTTTTTTTGTAGGGCTAATTTTCTAGACTCTAGGACGATGGCAATAATGATAAAGATGGGGAAACTAGGGTTACCTATCGGGCAACAATGGCTCTGATACCACTTGATACGCACGGTGGCCCGATTATCCGATAGGTGGAGGTAAGTCGATTGGTGGTGACTCGACGTTGACGATCCGGCTTCCGATCAGAACTAATCCGAACCCTGCAATCGCGATACCACGGCTCCGTTGGCTATCAGCCACGCACAAACACAATTGACCTCACCAAGAAGGCTTATCCCTGCATGCGAATCGAGAACACAAGAAAGAACATAGAAGAAGCAATCTGAAATTGTCAATTGAATTGAGCACACGAAGTTGGGGTTCCACAAACCAATGTTCGGCGAAAACTGACAGAGTGTCTAGTTGAAATCTAAGCAAAACCCGCGACCTAAAGCGACGGCTACAGGATATATGGTAGGAGGGGGCATGAGGGGGAAACCCTAGGGTTGTGTGCGGCTGGTGGGGGGCGCACACAACCTGGACTTGGCCCCACACGCTTACAAGGCCCAAAAACAACCCAAAACAGGAATTTCGTGCATTGTTTTGATGATTCCCGCTGACCGCTGATTCATGATGAATCTAGAGCTGTGACCAGATCCATTGGAAATATCTCGACATTATCTTTCTAACAAGCACAAGAACTCCTCAATCGGACTCCGTATGAGAAAGTTATGCCCCTTTTAGTGAAGGGCTATCCGCTGACTCCGAACTGAACTCGAAGGCCGAATTGTGGATGACTTGGACTTCAGATTGACTAGGCGTGCTTCTCCCATGTTTCTAAGCTGTAAGACATCACAAATATTTAGTATCATCCCATGCTCAAAAATATTATTATGATGAATAGCGAGAAATGAGCTCACCACATGATTTAATTGATGTGCACGAGCTCGTGTCGTAGGACCATGATGTATGCATGTATCCAAAGGAGTGATGTCCTCATCAGTGCGCGCAACCTTCTTGAGGGGCCTCGCACATTTGATGTATGAGTTGATGGTTCTACATGATCAAAAGATTAGTTCGTGCTCGTTTTGGTTCATGCCGTGCATTACCCCTACCGGCTGGTAACACCATCGGGGTAGTAGCCCGTGTCGAATAGATCAAGCCAACAGATCGAGAGCGGCGTGGTAGCCGCCTCCTCAAGGATCTTATGGAAATTGAGGCATTCTAATGGCTCGAGATCGGTATGATTTGATCAATCTGATTGAATCTGTGACACCCCAGAATGTGACATTTTAGAATTCGGCATTTTGGTATGACTTTATAGCATGTTTTTGGGCCGTTTCCAGGTGTTTGGGCCTCTCCGGGGGACTTTGGGCCTTGGGGGTTGAGTTGGGCCTCCGGAGGAAGAGTTTGGGCCCAAGGGGGGGGACTTTTGGGTAGCCAAACCTAGCCCCCACCCCTTGGTTGTAACACCCCAAAATTTTGCTTTTCTTAAATTCATGTGTGATTTGGCACTTCGGTGAATTTTTGGAATTTTCTGGAATTTATTTGGATTTATTTGGAATTTATTTGAATTTATTCCATTTTGAAATAATTAAAGAATTAAACTTTGCAAATAAAATTTTGTTGGAAATATTTTATTTGAGTCCCAAATACCCTAAAATATTTTCCAGAATTTTTCTGGAATTTTTCTGAGTCTTTTGCTATTTTTAATGAATTAAATGAATTACTGGGAATTATTTTAAATAATAAATCGCTGGAAAATGCGAGTGGGTTTGTACTGTTCATCCGACCGAGCCCGAGTCAGACTCGAGTTCGAGTCCGACCCGAACCCGACCCGAGCCCGTGGTTGAGCCGAACCCACTCGGCCGAACCCAAACCCGTGTGACCGTTGGATCAAGATCCAACGGCCACGATTGAGCCACGTCACCGGACCCGAGCCGACCGAGCCAGCCAGCTCACCCGAGTCCGACCCGGACCCAAACTCGCGCACCGTTGGATCTCGATCCAACGGCTGTGCGTGAGCCACGTAGCCCAGTCCGAGTCCTCGCCGGACTCCGCCGCCGCAACGGAGCAGGTCTCGGTCTCCGTGCGTTTCACGGACGCCGAGGGCTCTATTTATTGCGCCGTCGCCGCCATCATGACCGCCACTTCATTGCGCACCCGTAACCCTAGACAACGTCGCCTGAGCCGCCGCCGTTGAGCCGTAATCGCTCGCCGGAGTTACCTCTTCCTCCGCCGTGGTTCTTTGCCGATTGCGGCCATCTCCGTCGTCCTCCGCCGCCGTTGAGGTCAGATCTGGAACCGGGAGACCAAGCCGCGTCGGAAGGGACCTCTCACCTCGCCGGAGAAGGCCGCAAACGCCGTTGCCGTGGTCGTCGTCCCCAACTCCGACAAGCCAGCGCCGCCGTGGACCATCGACGGACTTCAAGCTCCCTCAGCCGTCGGATCTTCATCCAAGGGCCCAGATTGCGCCACGTCATCTCACGGTGAGATTTCGTCCAAAATCCCAGATCAATCTCGACCGTTGGATCTAGATCCAACAGTCCAGATCAACCGCGTTCAGCCCAAACGCGTGAGTCAAGATCCAATCTGGACCGTTGATTTTCAAATCAACGGTCGAGATCTAGCCAAGTGTCCGGGAAGGCTGACCGTCGCGTCGGGCCGCCCACGCTGGCAGCGTGACGCCGACACGCTGGGCCCGCATGTCGGGCCAGCCAAATCGCACCATGACGCCACGCCGACGCCATGGCGGGCTCAAGATGTCACGGCCGTCTCCCAGCCGAGCGCCGACGCTGGCCGATGACGCTACGTTGGGACTCCACTGCCGCCGACTGCGGTGAGCCCCGCTGACGTCAGCAATGACGTCACCCGAGGGGGACCCACATGTCAGTGGCACGTGGAGCCGTGGACCGAGTCCACGGTAGACCCGAGCCGAGCGTGGACCAAGTCCATGGACCGGCTGACGTCAGCCAACTAATCAGAGGATGCCACGTGTCCAGGCTGAGGCAATAAATGATTTTCCGAAAAAAGAAAATAATTTAATAATTCGGTTTAATAATTGATTTGAATTTCAAAACTTCAAACGCTTATAACTTTTGCGTTTCAACTCCGATTTGAGTGATTCAAATTTCTAAATTTGTATAAAATTGAGACCTACCTAAATATTAATTTTATTTAATTTTTGGACTAAAGTTTTTCTCTGTAAAATTATTTAATTGATTATTTAAACTTTAAATAATCATAACTTTTGCGTTTTAACTCCAAATTTGACGATTCCAGTTTCTAAAAACTCATAAAATTATGTTCTCTCTGTTTATGGATTTTATTTGGATGTTTGGACACTTTTTGCCTATTGTTTATTCGTGTATTTGCTATTTGCACGCTTTACGAGTAGACGTTGAAGTGCCGGAAGGATTCGAAGGAGAAGTATTGACTCAGGATCCAACTCAAGACCAAGAGCAAGTACTTTTTGAAGGCAAGTTGTGCTTTGACCATGTTGATCCTATTTTGAAATCTATTTTGATTTAACCTATTGCATGCTAGTTCACTTAGAAAATACTTTATTTAAATATGGGAAATTAGATAAATGCCAAATTGCTGTATGACACCTTGATTAATTAAATATGTGCCATGACCCTTGTCACCCTAGTTGTGGTTTACTAGTTGGACATTATTAAATTGCCAACATGGGAAATTAGATCGTTGTAGTATGTTGCTTAGACCTGCTACATGCTCATGACATGATTTTGGATAATCAAATGTTAATATTGACTTAATGATATATTGAACCTGTTTTGGAAAGGTATCATGTGATGTTGATGGCACGTGGTGCATGGTAATCAACTGGGGTTTGATAAATAGTTTTTCGACCGGGGCATGTGGCAAGAGTAATCAGGTGGGCTAGTTGTGGCATTGGGGATGTTGATTTGGTTCTTCGGGTAGTCTTGCCCTGGTCACCCTAAGGACTTAACCTTGCAAGCCTTTGAACTGGGTCTAACGTGCAACCACATGTCTGTAATGGGACGGACCTAGTTGACTAAGTTGCTGATAACGTACCTGTGGGACCTCAGGAGGTCAACTACACCCTTTGTGTAAGTTGTACGGGGGAGCGTACCGGGGCTGAGGCCAGGTACCCATCTAACGGTTGATTGGCCTAAACTTCGCCTTAGCTAAGGGAAGGGTTAGTGTGCAATAACCAGGGAGGACCACTTGTTGTCGCCCAGGAGATTTTCTCAAAAATAACCTGGATTTGAAAGGTTGGGTTGGATTAATAATGATGTTGATGGAAATGTGGATTAGGATGGGAAAGATGTTTATTAAACTCCTTGAAAAGTTATTTATGCTTTACTTGTTTCTACTGCTTTCGGATCTACTTATAGTACTTGTTAAATGCTGTTTACTGCAAATATACCTTGAGCCACTCCTTTGTATTAAGCCATGCATGTAGTATATTAGCTGCATTCTGTGCATGACTTGCTGAGTACCAAGTACTCACCCTTGCCACAATACAACACCAGTTGAAGAGGAGACTACACCAGCTTTGGAGGAGGAGCTCCAAGAGGAACCGTCTACTTAGGGAAGCGAGCCGCCACTGGTTACTGTGGTATACTGGATGGCGCCACGAAGTTATTTGATTTTCCGCTGCTACTATTTCTCTCTTAATAGGTATCGCCCTGCGAGGCGTGCATTTGTAACTTGACCATAAGGTCAAGTAACCAGTTTGCTTAATTAAATAAAAGTACTTTATTAGTATCGAATGGTATGATTGTGATATTTACCGATGTTAAGACTGTGTGCACTAGCGCGTTCCTGGACTAGTGTTGAATACACAGAGGGTCCGGATTTGCAAATTCGGGGTCCCGACAGAGGTGGTATCAGAGCCATACTGACCGTAGGCTCAACCCTAGCTAGAATGGGCGTAGTGAGGATAAAACCTATTTTCTAAAAGAATAAAATTTGTCAAGATAAGAAATGACATCTCGACTTATCCCCTTCTCTCTTTTCTTGTCTCTTGCTGAATTTTTCCTTACCTTGTCACGATTTGAAAATTTTGAGTTCTTACGTGAGCACTCTTGTGACAGATGGAGGGAGAGTTCAACTACGTTGATCTGGAGGTTGGTCACGCCGCAGAACTTTGGCATATGCTACAAACTCTCGGAGATTTTGAGAAGCCCCAATACCAAGTAGAAGTGATCAGACAAGCAGGATTGATCAAGGCTTGTGACGTGAAGATTGAGGTACCTGCTAGGAAGAAGGGCCCAGGCAATCGCCCGATACACTGCACTGCTAGGAAGTCTACAATGCAGATGGGTATCCAAGAAGTATCACGACGAGCAATGCGGCAGATTACCCGTATCTACGCCAGAGAGTTGGAGAGCACGGTGTTCCGTTATCACCCGCGCAGCAATAACCTTCTTGACCCGAAGGCGATTCAGGATGAGGATGCCATGGTTACACAGTTGGCACGACTTGTTGTCGCCCAGGAGGATGTACTCGATGATACAAGCAAGGAGCTACAGAAGGCCCGCAAGGAGATCACGACAGAGAAGAACAGATGGCGGGAAGCTCAAGAGTATGTGTCACACCTTCTGCGAAGGATTGACGAGTTGGAGATGGCTTTGTACGGACGCAACTGAGCCAAGATTCGAGCTACACGAGCCAGATCTGGAAGAGTCAGATCTCGATGAGGACACTACTTCTTCGACTACCACAGATGACACAGTTGCTGGACATGGCAATCGTTTCGCGCCTATGCCGCAGCATCCGTACCCAAGCCGTGGAGGTTTTCTCGATGAATGAGCATAGGTTCTATAGTGAGACTCCTTCGCCGAGTCGCGTCTTAGAATAAAGAGTCACCCTTTAGGCGTTAGACTCCAGTGTTAGTTCGATTTGGATTTTCATTGTTTGCTGAGTGTGCAGTATGTGTTGCAAGGCCCTTAGGCATTGTAAGCAACCATACCAAGTTACTATTGATTAGTTAATAAAGTTGGACCTTAAAGTTACACCTTTCGCCCCGCATAAGTTCCATATTACTTGTCTATTCTTGTTTCCCTCTCATCTCTAAAACTTAGAGCAAATCGATGATGGTGAACACCCGCGAAACTTTGGGAGCAATGGAAGTGGTTCTCGCCAAACAGAAAACCCCAATGATGGAGCACCAAGACCGCCACCGATATGCAGAATTTCGGAGCTTTTCGCCGCTCGCACTCGCTTGATGCATGCTATGATGCAACAAATGCAACACGTCCTTTGCTCAGGCCACGCTAATCAAGTTAATGCGGGACAACGCCGTAATACAAGACTGTTAGAGTTCATGAGAACTCACCCACCCACTTTCTTCCGGGAATGCCAATCCATTGGAGGCCGATGATTGGTCAAGGTCAATTGAGAGGAAGCTACACATAGCTCAATGCATAGGAAATGAGAAGGTACTCTACGCTTCTCATCGCTTGGAAGGAACAATTACGAATGGTGGGAGAACTTCGTACACGCAAGAGAACCCTCAAGATATCACTTGGGAAGAGTTCACAATGCATTCCGCCAAGATCACGTGCCGTAAGGAATCATGGACCTTAAGAAGGAGGAGTTCAGAGCATCAAGCAAGGTAATCAGCCAAAGGGTCGACTACCTGAACAAGTTCACACAGCCTAGCACGCTACGCACTGAGGATGTAGCGACAGATAAAGCCGCATACCTCGCTTCATGAAGGGACTTAACTCAGACTACAAGTAGGACTGATCACCCACACCTTTCCGCATTTCCAAGAATTGGTGAATAAGGCGCTTATTCTTGAGGACAAGCGCAAGGAACTGGATGAGAACAGAAGCACGTAATGCAACAAAGCAGGATCACGCCAGGAACGCACAAATGGCCTCGAGAGTTGCACCAAATCAATTTTTCAGATTCCAGCCACAGAATGCCACAAGGACACCGTCACCAAAGACCAAGACTGCAATCGTAACTACCGCACCCACTCGCTAGAAACGCCGCCTCCAGGCACAAGAAGGAACAAAGTTGAGACGCTCATAATCGCAACGAGAGCCGTGACACTTTGCCAACAGCTGTTCAAGAAGACAGCAGGAGTGACCCCGATTCGCTTCAATCTAGGAACCACCCCGCTAGGACGCCAAAGATCAGAACCACACCCTGCATCGTGGTGAGAGGCCGAGTCAACCATGTCACCGCGGATACCTTTGCGAGAATGCTACGACGTCAAATCTTTGGGTAAGTTACTTGTTAACTCAAGACTGCAATCTTTGTTTGACTCTGGAGCTTCGCATTTGTTTGTTTCGCAAGGCTTTGCTGCTAGAAATGATTTGGGGATTTCAAGACTTAAGTGCATGCTTTCAGTTCAAACCCCTGGTTCCGAACTCCGAACGAAAGTAGGATGTTCCGGGGTGAGAATACTAATAGATAGAATAGAGTTCCTAGCGAACCTTATAATTTTGGAGACCCAGACCTTAGACGTTATTTTGGGAATGGATTGGTTATCCAAGCACAAGGCCGTATTGGATTGTGGACGAAGGACTATCTCAGTTGAGAGCCCGTGTGGGAAGAAAGTGGAATTTCAAGCTACTGCCGTGAGAGAGGGACAGTTGATGGTTAACAGTACCAAGACAATCAGCATAGAGGATGTCTCAGTAGTGAATGAGTACCCAGATGTTTTTCCTAAAGATCTACCTGGTATGCCGCTACGAGGACATAGAGTTTGTGATAGAGCTTGTACCTGGTACAGCACCGATAGCAAAGAGACCCTATCGGATGTCCACCGAGGAGTTGGTAGAGATGAAGAAACAACTGGAAGAGTTAATGGAGAAAGGATTTATCAGACCGAGCTCGTCGCCGTGGGGAGCACCAGTCCTGTTCGTCAAGAAAAAGGACGGGAGTTTCAGGATGTGCATCGACTACCGTGCACTCAATGAAGTCACCGTGAAGAATAAGTATCCGCTACCCAGGATTGATGATTTGTTTGATCAGCTGAGAGGAGCCGGAGTTTTCTCCAAGATTGATCTCGAGATCGATACCATCAATCAAGATCCGATCGTAAGATATTCAAAATCGCATTCTCGCCAAGATATGGACATTACGAAGTTTACGCTATGTCCTTTGGATCGATTTAATGCGCCAGCATATTTCATGAATATGATGAATAAGGTGTTCATGGAATATTTGGACAAGTTTGTCGTCGTGTTCATAGATGATATCCTAATCTACTCCAAGACAGAGGATGAACATGCCGAACACTTGAGGCAAGTTTTGGAAAAGCTGAGGGAACAGCAACTCTTCGCCAAGTTCAGCAAGTGTGATTTTTGGAAGGACAAGGTAGAATTCCTCGGACATGTAATGACCGCAGAAGGAGTCGTCGTAGATCCAAGCAAGGTAGAAGCTGTGTTACATTGGGAGCAGCCAAGATCGTGACTCCAGATCCGGAGTTTCCTTGGAATGGCAGGATACTACCGCCGCTTTCATTGAAGGCTTTTCGACAATTGCGAAACCTCTTACGCAATTGTCAAAAGGAAAAGAAGTTTGCATGGACGCTGAATGTGAGAAAGGATTTCAGGAGTCAAGAAGCGATTGACATCAAGACTGTTAGTTCTACCTCATGTTAATCAAAGCTTTGATATTTATTGTGATGCATCGCGCCAAGGACTTGGATGTGTGCCGATGCAGAATGGAAAGGTCGCCGCTTATGCATCAAGGCGCTTGAGGCCGCATGAGGAGAATTATCCGACGCATGACCTAGAGTTAGCCGCCGTAGTGCATGCCTTGAAGATATGGCGCCACTATCTGATCGAACAGATGTGAAGTGTATACGGATCATAAGAGCCTTAAATACATATTCACCCAATGGATCTGAATATGAGGCAAAGGAGATGGTTAGAGTTGATCAAGGACTACAATGTTGGAATCCATTACTATCCCTGAAGGCCAACGTAGTTGCCGATGCCTTGAGTCGGAAAAGCCATACCTGGTGAGCATGTTGCTAGCCACAAGTCAGATGAGTCGTGTGAGGATTTCCGGAAAATGAAGATTGAGGTGGTGCCTAGCGGATTCTTGGCCGCATTAGAAGTAAAGCCTACCCTAGAGGACCAGATCCGAGAAGGATGTAAGGATGATGACAAGATCCGTGAGGATTAAGTCCATCAAGGAGGAAGGCAAGGCGCAGGACTTCAAGTTGGATGAGCAAGGCACATTATGGATGAAGGATCGCATTTGTGTGCCCAACAAGAAGGAATTAAAGCAACTGATTTTGGAAGAAGCCCATGACTCCAAGTACTCAATTCATCCTGAAGCGCCAAAATGTATCAGATTTGAAGGAAAGATTCTCGTGGCCGAGCATGAAGCGTGAAGTTGCCGAGCATGTTGCATTGTGCGATGTATGCCGTAGAGTCAAGGCAATGCATCGAGAGACCAAGCAGGATTGCTACAATGCTGAAAATACCTCGAGTGGAAGTGGGAGGAAATCGAATGGATTTCATTACCGGTTTGCCTAAGACTCAAGGAGGTTATGACTCCATATGGGTTATAGTGGATCGCTTGACCAAATTAGCCCATTTTATCCCGTGAAGACCACCTACTCCTGGAGATAAATTAGCGAGTTGTACATGATCAGATCGTCTGCTTGCACGGAGTGCCAAAGAGGATTGTATCGACAGAGGTACCCAATTTACCTCAAGGTTCTCGGAATAAGTTGCACGAAGCCATGGGAACCCGTTTAAACTTCAAGATGCCCTATCATCCACATCGGATGGATGCACCGGAAGAGTCAACCAGATTCTCGGAGGATATGCTAAGAGGATGTGCTTTGGCTTATGCTACCTCTTGGGATAAGAGTTTGCCGTATGCCGAGTTCGATTACAACAATAGTTACCAAGCTAGTTTACGATGTCACCTTTGAGGCATCATATTGTCGGCCTGTCGGACGCCATTGAATTGGAATGAGACCGGCGAGCGCCCGTGTCTTCGGCCTGATATTCTTCAAGAAGTCAAGAGCAGATTGCCATGATCAGGAAAGGTTGAAGATAGCCCAATCACGACATAAGAGTTATGCCGACAACCGTCGCGAGACTTGAGTTTTGAACCGTAAGACTTTGTATACCTCGAGTTACGCCTCGTGGGAGTTAAGAGGTTCCATGCCAAAGGGAAACTTGCACCCCGTTATGTTGGACCATTTAAGATTTTGAGTCGCAGAGGCGAAGTTGCTTATCAGCTGGAGTTGCCACAGTCGTTAGCAGGAGTGCATGACGTATTCCATGTGTCCCAGTTGAAGAAGTGTCTCCGAGTACCTAAGGAACAGACACCGCTAGAGTCAATCGAGTTGCAAGAAGATTTGACTTACAAGGAGCATCCCGTAAAGATTTTGGACACTATGGATCGAGAGACCAGAAATAAGTCAACCCGTTTCTGTAGAGTTCAGTGGAGCAATCATGAAGAAAGCGAAGCGACATGGGAGCGCGAAGAGGATTTGAGGAAAGAGTTCCCAAACCTATTCCTTAGTTAGCCCTGAATCTCGGGGACGAGATTCTATTAAGGGGGGGAGGTTTGTAACACCCCAAAATTTTGCTTTTCTTAAATTCATGTGTGATTTGGCACTTCGGTGAATTTTTGGAATTTTCTGGAATTTATTTGGATTTATTTGGAATTTATTTGAATTTATTCCATTTTGAAATAATTAAAGAATTAAACTTTGCAAATAAAATTTTGTTGGAAATATTTTATTTGAGTCCCAAATACCCTAAAATATTTTCCAGAATTTTTCTGGAATTTTTCTGAGTCTTTTGCTATTTTTAATGAATTAAATGAATTACTGGGAATTATTTTAAATAATAAATCGCTGGAAAATGCGAGTGGGTTTGTAATCGCTCATCCGATCGAGCCCGAGTCAGACTCGAAGTTCGAGTCCGACCGAACCCGACCGAGCCCGTGGTTGAGCCGAACCCACTCAAACCCAAACCCGTGTGACCGTTGGATCAAGATCCAACGGCCACGATTGAGCCACGTCACCGGACCCGAGCCGACCGAGCCAGCCAGCTCACCCGAGTCCGACCCGGACCCAAACTCGCGCACCGTTGGATCTCGATCCAACGGCTGTGCGTGGGCCACGTAGCCTAGTCCGAGTCCTCTCCAGACTCCGCCGCCGCAACGGAGCAGGTCTCGGTCTCCGTGCATTTCACGGACGCCGAGGGCTCTATTTATTGCGCCGTCGCCGCCATCATGACCGCCACTTCATTGCGCACCCGTAGCCCTAGACAACGTCGTCTGAGCCGCCGCCGTTGAGCCGCAATCGCTCGCCGGAGTTGCCTCTTCCCTCCGCCGTAGTTCTTTGCCGATTGCGGCCATCTCCGTCGTCCTCCGCCGCCGTTGAGGTCAGATCTGGAACCGGGAGACCAAGCCGCGTTGGAAGGGACCTCTCACCTCGCCGGAGAAGGCCACAAACGTCGTTCCCGTGGTCGTCGTCCCCAACTCCGACAAGCCAGCGCCGCCGTGGACCATCGACGACTTCAAGCTCCTCACCGGCTTGATCTTCATCCAAGGGCCCAGATTGCGCCACGTCATCTCACGGTGAGATTTCGCCCAAAATCCCAGATCCAATCTCGGCCGCTGGATCTAGATCCAACGGTCCAAATCAATCGCTGCGTTCACCCCAAACGCGCGTGAGTCCAGATTCAATCCGACCGCTGATTTTCAAATCAACGGCCGAGATCTAGCCACGTGTCCGAAGGCCGATCGTCAGCGGTCGGCCGCCGTCCATGCGCTGCGCAGTGTGACGCCGACACGCCGCCCGCATGTCACGGCCAGCCAATCGCACCATGACGCCACGCCGACGCCATGGCGGGCTCAAGATGTCACGGCCGGCCCGAAAGGCCGACGCTCGATGACGCTACAGTTGGGACTCCACTGTCAAAGACCGTGGTCGAGCCTCGCCGACGCCAAGAATGACGCTACCCGAGGGGACCCACATGTCGCTGGCACGTGGAGCCGTGGACCGAGTCCACTGTGAGACCCGAGCCGAGCGTGGACCAAGTCCATGGACCTACCGACGCCACCAACTAATCGAGAGGATGCCACGTGTCCAAGCCGAGGCAATAAATGATTTTCCTAAAAGAAAATAATTTAATAATTCGGTTTAATAATTGATTTGAATTTCAAAACTTCAAACGCTTATAACTTTTATGCTTCACCTCCGATTTGAGTGATTCAAATTTCTAAATTTGTATAAAATTGAGACCTACCTAAATATTAATTTTATTTAATTTTTGACTAAAGTTTTTCTCTGTAAAATTATTTAATTGATTATTTAAACTTTAAATAATCATAACTTTTATGCTTTTAACTCCAAATTTGACGATTCCAGTTTCTAAAACTCATAAAATTATGTTCTCTCTGTTTATGGATTTTATTTGGATGTTTGGACACTTTTTGCCTATTGTTTATTCGTGTATTTGCTATTTGCACGCTTTACGAGTAGACGTTGAAGTGCTTGGGAAGGATTCAAGGAGAAGTATTGACTCAGATCCAACTCAAGACCAAGAGCAAGTACTTTTTGAAGGCAAGTTGTGCTTTGACCATGTTGATCCTATTTTGAAATCTATTTTGATTTAACCTATTGCATGCTAGTTCACTTAGAAAATACTTTATTTAAATATGGGAAATTAGATAAATGCCAAATTGTCATATGACACCTTGATTAATTAAATATGTGCCATGACCCTTGTCACCCTAGTTGTGGTTTACTAGTTGGACATTATTAAATTGCCAACATGGGAAATTAGATCGTTGTAGTATGTTGCTTAGACCTGCTACGTGCTCATGACATGATTTTGGATAATCAAATGTTAATATTGACTTAATGATATATTGAACCTGTTTTGGAAAGGTATCATGTGATGTTGATGGCACGTGGTGCATGGTAATCAACTGGGTTTGATAAATAGTTTTTCGACCGGCATGTGGCAAGAGTAATCGTGGGCTAGTTGTGGCATTGGGGATGTTGATTTGGTTCTTCTGTAGTCTTGCCCTGGTCACCCTAAGGACTTAACCTTGCAAGCCTTTGAACTGGGTCTAACGTGCAACCACATGTCTGTAATGGGACGGACCTAGTTGACTAAGTTGCTGATAACGTACCTGTGGGACCTCAGGAGGTCAACTACACCCTTTGTGTAAGTTGTACGGGGGAGCGTACCGGGGCTGAGGCCAGGTACCCATCTAACGGTTGATTGGCCTAAACTTCGCCTTAGCTAAGGGAAGGGTTAGTGTGCAATAACCAGGGAGGACCACTTGTTGTCGCCCAGGAGATTTTCTCAAAAATAACCTGGATTTGAAAGGTTGGGTTGGATTAATAATGATGTTGATGGAAATGTGGATTAGGATGGGAAAGATGTTTATTAAACTCCTTGAAAAGTTATTTATGCTTTACTTGTTTCTACTGCTTTCGGATCTACTTATAGTACTTGTTAAATGTCAAGCATCGCAAATATACCTTGAGCCACTCCTTTGTATTAAGCCATGCATGTAGTATATTAGCTGCATTCTCAGGCATGACTTGGCCGAGTACCAAGTACTCACCCTTGCCACAATACAACACCGCTGAAGAGGAGACTACACCGGCTTTGGAGGAGGACCTCCAAGAGGAACCGCCTACTTAGGGAAGCGAGCCGCCTGGCTGCCTCGTGGTATACCGGATGGCGCCACGGTTATTTGATTTTCCGCCGCTACTATTTCTCTCTTAATAGGTATCGCCTGTGAGGCGCAGATTTGTAACTTGACCATAAGGTCAAGTAACCACTTGCTTAATTAAATAAAAGTACTTTATTAGTATCGAATGGTATGATTGTGATATTTACCGATGTTAAGATCTGTGTGCACTAGCGCTGCTCCTCGACTAGTGTTGAATACACAGAGGGTCCGGATTTGCAAATTCGGGTCCCGACAGAGGTGGTATCGAGCCATACCGACCGTGAGGCTCAACCCTAGCTAGAATGGGCGAGTGAGGATAAAACCTATTTTCTAAAAGAATAAAATTTGTCAAGATAAGAAATGACATCTCGACTTATCCCCTTCTCTCTTTTCTTGTCTCTTGCTGAATTTTTCCTTACCTTGTCACGATTTGAAAATTTTGAGTTCTTACGTGAGCACTCTTGTGACAGATGGAGGGAGAGTTCAACTACGTTGATCTCGAGGTTGGTCACGCCTAACTTTGGCATATGCTACAAACTCTGAGATTTTGAGAAGCCCCAATACCAAGTAGAAGTGATCGGACAAGCGGGATTGATCAAGGCTTGTGACGTGAAGATTGAGGTACCTGCTAGGAAGAAGGGCCTGTGCAATCGCTCGATACACCGTGACCGCTAGGAAGTCTACAATGCGAGATGGGTATCCAAGAAGTATCACGACGAGCAATGCGGCAGACATCCGATATTCACGCCCAGAGAGTTGGAGAGCACGGTGTTCCGTTATCACCACAAGCAGCAATAACCTTCTTGACCAAGGCGATTCACAGATGAGGATGCCATGGTTACACAGCTTGGCACGACTTGTTGTCGCCAGAGGATGTACTGATGATACAAGAAAGGAGCTCTGAAGGCCCGCAAGGAGATCACGGCAGAGAAGAACAGATGGCGGGAAGCTCAAGAGTATGTGTCACACCTTCTCGCGAAGGATTGACGAGTTGGAGATGGCTTTGTACGGACCAGAACTGCAGCGAAGACTCGAGCTACACGAGCCAGATCTGGAAGAGTCGATCTCGATGAGGACACTACTTCTTCGACTACCACAGATGACACAGCTTGCCGGACATGGCAATCGCTTTCGCGCCTATGCCGCAAAGATCCGTACCCAAGCCGTGGAGGTTTTCTCGATGAATGAGCATAGGTTCTATAGTGAGACTCCTTCGCCGAGTCGCGTCTTAGAATAAAGAGTCACCCTTTAGGCGTTAGACTCCAGTGTTAGTTCGATTTGGATTTTCATTGTTTGCTGAGTGTGCAGTATGTGTTGCAAGGCCCTTAGGCATTGTAAGCAACCATACCAAGTTACTATTGATTAGTTAATAAAGTTGGACCTTAAAGTTACACCTTTCGCCCCGCATAAGTTCCATATTACTTGTCTATTCTTGTTTCCCTCTCATCTCTAAAACTTAGAGCAAATCGACAGATGGTGAACACCCGCGGAAACTTTGGGAGCAATGGAAGTGGTTCTCGCCCAGCAGAAAACCCCAATGATGGAGCACCAGCACCGCCACTGGATATGCAGAATTTCGGAGCTTTTCTCGCTGCTCAGACTCAGTTGATGCATGCTATGATGCAACAAATGCAACACGTCACTGCTCAGGCCACTGCTAATCAAGTTAATCTGGGACAACGCCAGAATACAAGACTGTTAGAGTTCATGAGAACTCACCCACCCACTTTCTCTGGGAATGCCAATCCATTGGAGGCCGATGATTGGTCAAGGTCAATTGAGAGGAAGCTACACA
This sequence comes from Rhipidocladum racemiflorum, assembly GCA_036346355.1. Classification (NCBI taxonomy): domain Eukaryota; kingdom Viridiplantae; phylum Streptophyta; class Magnoliopsida; order Poales; family Poaceae; genus Rhipidocladum; species Rhipidocladum racemiflorum. The sequence goes on from CM070578.1 coordinate 40,404,169, forward strand.
TAGCTCAATGCATAGGAAATGAGAAGGTACTCTACGCTTCTCATCAGTTGGAAGGAACAAATTACGAATGGTGGGAGAACTTCGTGCCACGCAAGAGAACCCTCAAGATATCACTTGGGAAGAGTTCACAACCGCATTCCACAAGATCACGTGCCGAGAAGGAATCATGGACCTTAAGAAGGAGGAGTTCAGAGCATCAAGCAAGGTAATCACCGCTGGTCGACTACCCGAACAAGTTCACACAGCCTAGCACGCCACGCACTGAGGATGTAGCGACAGATAAAGCCGCATACCTCGCTTCATGAAGGGACTTAACTCAGACTACAAGTAGGACTGATCACCCACACCTTTCCGCATTTCCAAGAATTGGTGAATAAGGCGCTTATTCTTGAGGACAAGCGCAAGGAACTGGATGAGAACAGAAGCGCAGAATGCAACAAAGCAGGGATCACGCCAGGAACGCAGTCAAATGGCCTCGAGAGTTGCACCAAATCAATTTTTCAGATTCCAGCCACGAATGCCACAAGGACACCGTCACCAAAGCACCAAGACCTGTCAATCGTAACTACTGCACCCAGCCCGCTTAGAAACGCCGCTCCAGCGCACAAGAAGGAACAAGTGAGACGCCGCTACAATCGCAACGAGCCAGACACTTTGCCAACAGCTGTTCAAGAAGACAAAGCAGAGTGACCCCGGCCGCTTCAATCTAGGAACCACCCCGCTAGGACGCCAAAGACTAGAACCACACCCTGCATCGTGGTGAGAGGCCGAAGTCAACCATGTCACCGCAGATGCACTGCAGAATGCTACTGACGTCAGATCTGGGTAAGTTACTTGTTAACTCAAGACTGCACCGCTTTGTTTGACTCTCGGAGCTTCGCATTTGTTTGTTTCGCAAGGCTTTGCTGCTAGAAATGATTTGGGGATTTCAAGACTTAAGTGCATGCTTTCAGTTCAAACCCACAGTTCCGAACTCCGAACGAAAGTAGGATGTTCCGGTGAGAATACTAATAGATAGAATAGAGTTCCTAGCGAACCTTATAATTTTGGAGACCTGCACCTTAGACGTTATTTTGGGAATGGATTGGTTATCCAAGCACAAGGCCGTATTGGATTGTGGACGAAGGACTATCTCGATTGAGAGCCCGTGTGGGAAGAAAGTGGAATTTCAAGCTACCGCGTGAGAGAGGGACAGTTGATGGTTAACAGCACCAAGACAATCAGCATAGAGGATGTCTCAAAGAGTGAATGAGTACCCAGATGTTTTTCCTAAAGATCTACCCGGTATGCCGCTGCAGGGGACATAGAGTTTGTGATAGAGCTTGTACTGCACAAAGACCGATAGCAAAGAGACCCTATCGGATGTCCACCGAGGAGTTGGTAGAGATGAAGAAACAAGCTGGAAGAGTTAATGGAGAAAGGATTTATCGAGGCCGAGCTCGTCGCCGTGGGAGCACCACCCTGCTCACAAGAAAAAGGACGGGAGTTTCAGGATGTGCATCGACTACCGTGCACTCAATGAAGTCACCGTGAAGAATAAGTATCCGCTACCCAGGATTGATGATTTGTTTGATCACCGAGAGGAGCCGGAGTTTTCTCCAAGATTGATCTCGAGATCGGATACCATCAATCGAAGATCCGATCGTAAGATATTCAAAATCGCATTCTCGCCAAGATATGGACATTACGAGTTTACAGCTATGTCCTTTGGATCGATTTAATGCGCCAAAGATATTTCATGAATATGATGAATAAGGTGTTCATGGAATATTTGGACAAGTTTGTCGTCGTGTTCATAGATGATATCCTAATCTACTCCAAGACAGAGGATGAACATGCCGAACACTTGAGGCAAGTTTTGGAAAAGCTGAGGGAACAAAGAACTCTTCGCCAAGTTCAGCAAGTGTGATTTTTGGAAGGACAAGGTAGAATTCCTCGGACATGTAATGACCGCAGTAGGAGTCGTCGTAGATCCAAGCAAGGTAGAAGTCGTGTTACATTGGGAGCACCAAGATCGTGACTCCATCCGGAGTTTCCTTGGAATGGCAGGATACTACCGCCGTTTCATTGAAGGCTTTTCGACAATTGCGAAACCTCTTACGCAATTGTGAAAAAGGAAAAGAAGTTTGCATGGACGTCGAATGTGAGAAAGGATTTCAGAGTCAAGAAGCGATTGACATCGACCGGTGTTAGTTCTACCTGATGTTAATCAAAGCTTTGATATTTATTGTGATGCATCGCGCCAAGGACTTGGATGTGTGGCCGATGCAGAATGGAAAGGTAAATTAAACATGCATCAAGGCGCTTGAGGCCGCATGAGGAGAATTATCCGACGCATGACCTAGAGTTAGCTGCCGTAGTGCATGCCTTGAAGATATGGCGTCACTATCTGATCGGGAACAGATGTGAAGTGTATACGGATCATAAGAGCCTTAAATACATATTCACCCAGTCGGATCTGAATATGAGGCAAAGGAGATGGTTAGAGTTGATCAAGGACTACAATGTTGGAATCCATTACCATCCCGGGAAGGCCAACGTAGTTGCCGATGCCTTGAGTCGGAAAAGCCATACTGTGAGCATGTTGCTAGCCACAAGTCAGGATGAGCTGTGTGAGGATTTCCAGAAAATGAAGATTGAGGTGGTGCCTAGCGGATTCTTGGCCGCATTAGAAGTAAAGCCTACCCTAGAGGACCAGATCCGAGAAGGACAGAAGGATGATGACAAGATCCGTAGGATTAAGTCCATCAAGGAGGAAGGCAAGGCAGAGGACTTCAAGTTGGATGAGCAAGGCACATTATGGATGAAGGATCGCATTTGTGTGCCCAACAAGAAGGAATTAAAGCAACTGATTTTGGAAGAAGCCCATGACTCCAAGTACTCAATTCATCCTGGAAGCGCCAAAATGTATCAGGATTTGAAGGAAAGATTCTGGTGGCCGAGCATGAAGCGTGAAGTTGCCGAGCATGTTGCATTGTGCGATGTATGCCAGAGAGTCAAGGCAATGCATCAGAGACCAGCAGGATTGCTACAAATTACCGAAAATACCTGAGTGGAAGTGGGAGGAAATCGGAATGGATTTCATTACCGGTTTGCCTAAGACTCAAGGAGGTTATGACTCCATATGGGTTATAGTGGATCGTTTGACCAAATTAGCCCATTTTATCCCCGTGAAGACCACCTACTCGGGAGATAAATTAGCAGAGTTGTACATGATCAGGATCGTCTGTTTGCACGGAGTGCCAAAGAGGATTGTATCGGACAGAGGTACCCAATTTACCTCAAGGTTCTGGAATAAGTTGCACGAAGCCATGGGAACCCGTTTAAACTTCAGTACAGCCTATCATCCACAGACGGATGGACAGACCGAAAGAGTCAACCAGATTCTGGAGGATATGCTAAGAGGATGTGCTTTGGCTTATGCTACCTCTTGGGATAAGAGTTTGCCGTATGCCGAGTTCAGTTACAACAATAGTTACCAAGCTAGTTTACAGATGTCACCTTTTGAGGCATCAGATTGTCGGCCTGTCGGACGCCATTGAATTGGAATGAGACCGGCGAGCGCCGTGTCTTCTGCCTGATATTCTTCAAGAAGTCAAGAAGCAGATTGCCATGATCGTGAAAGGTTGAAGATAGCCCAATCACGCATGAAGAGTTATGCCGACAACCGTCGCCGAGACTTGAGTTTTGAACCGAAGACTTTGTATACCTTAGAGTTACGCCTCTCGGGGAGTTAAGAGGTTCCATGCCAAAGGGAAACTTGCACCTGCTATGTTGGACCATTTAAGATTTTGAGTCGCAGAGGCGAAGTTGCTTATCACCGGAGTTGCCACAATCGTTAGCAGAGTGCATGACGTATTCCATGTGTCCTGGGCTTGAAGAAGTGTCTCCGAGTACCTAAGGAACAGACACCGCTAGAGTCAATCGAGTTGCAAGAAGATTTGACTTACAAGGAGCATCCCGTAAAGATTTTGGACACTATGGGTCGAGAGACCGTAAATAAGTCAACCCGCTTCAGAGAGTTCAATGGAGCAATCATGAAGAAAGCGGCGACATGGGAGCGAAGAGGATTTGAGGAAAGAGTTCCCAAACCTATTCCTTAGTTAGCCCTGAATCTCGGGGACGAGATTCTATTAAGGGGGGGAGGTTTGTAACACCCCAAAATTTTGCTTTTCTTAAATTCATGTGTGATTTGGCACTTCGGTGAATTTTTGGAATTTTCTGGAATTTATTTGGATTTATTTGGAATTTATTTGAATTTATTCCATTTTGAAATAATTAAAGAATTAAACTTTGCAAATAAAATTTTGTTGGAAATATTTTATTTGAGTCCCAAATACCTAAAATATTTTCCAGAATTTTTCCGAATTTTTCTCGAGTCTTTTGCTATTTATAATGAATAAAATGAATTACTTGGAATTATTTTAAATAATAAATCATTTGGAAAATGCGAGTGGGTTTGTACTTGTTCATCCGATCGAGCCCGAGTCGACTCGAGTTCGAGTCCGACCAACCCGACCCGAGCCCGTGGTTGAGCCGAACCCACTCTACGAACCCAAACCGTGTGGCCCGTTGGATCAAGATCCAACGGCCACGATTGAGCCACGCCACCGACCCGAGCCGACCGAGCCACCAGCTCACCCGAGTCCGACCGGACCCAAACTTCGCGGACCGTTGGATCTCGATCCAACGGCTGTGCGTGGGCCACGTAGCCTAGTCCGAGTCCTCTCCAGACTCCGCCGCCGCAACGGAGCAGGTCTCGGTCTCCGTGCATTTCACGGACGCCGAGGGCTCTATTTATTGCGCCGTCGCCGCCATCATGACCGCCACTTCATTGCGCACCCGTAGCCCTAGACAACGTCGTCTGAGCCGCCGCCGTTGAGCCGCAATCGCTCGCCGGAGTTGCCTCTTCCCTCCGCCGTAGTTCTTTGCCGATTGCGGCCATCTCCGTCGTCCTCCGCCGCCGTTGAGGTCAGATCTGGAACCGGGAGACCAAGCCGCGTTGGAAGGGACCTCTCACCTCGCCGGAGAAGGCCACAAACGTCGTTGCCGTGGTCGTCGTCCCCAACTCCGACAAGCCAGCGCCGCCGTGGACCATCGACGGACTTCAAGCTCCCTCAGCCGTCGGATCTTCATCCAAGGGCCCAGATTGCGCCACGTCATCTCACGGTGAGATTTCGTCCAAAATCCCAGATCCAATCTCGACCGTTGGATCTAGATCCAACGGTCCAAATCAACTGCGTTCACCCCAAACGCGTGAGTCCAGATTCATCCGACCGCTGATTTTCAAATCAACGGCCGAGATCTAGCCACGTGTCCGGAAGGCCGATCGTCAGCGGCCGCGCCCATGCGCTGCTGGCGCAGGACGCCGACACGCCGGCCCGCATGTCGCGCCAGCTTAAATCGCACCATGACGCCACGCCGACGCCATGGCGGGCTCAAGATGTCACGGCCGTCTGTCCCCGAGCGCCGACGCCGGCGATGACGCCAAAGTTGGGACCCACATGTCAAGACTGCGGCCGAGCCTCGCCGACGCCAAAGAATGACGTCACCCGAGGGGGACCCACATGTCAGTGGCACGTGGAGCCGTGGACCGAGTCCACGGTAGACCCGAGCCGAGCGTGGACCAAGTCCATGGACCGGCTGACGTCAGCCAACCAATCAGAGGATGCCACGTGTCCAGGCTGATGCAATAAATGATTTTCCGAAAAAAGAAAATAATTTAATAATTCGGTTTAATAATTGATTTGAATTTCAAAACTTCAAACGCTTATAACTTTTGCGTTTCAACTCCGATTTGAGTGATTCAAATTTCTAAATTTGTATAAAATTGAGACCTACCTAAATATTAATTTTATTTAATTTTTGGACTAAAGTTTTTCTCTGTAAAATTATTTAATTGATTATTTAAACTTTAAATAATCATAACTTTCGCGTTTTAACTCCAAATTTGACGATTCCAGTTTCTAAAAACTCATAAAATTATGTTCTCTCTGTTTATGGATTTTATTTGGATGTTTGGACACTTTTTGCCTATTGTTTATTCGTGTATTTGCTATTTGCACGCTTTACGAGTAGACGTTGAAGTCTTAGGAAGGATTCGAAGGAGAAGTATTGACTCAGGATCCAACTCAAGACCAAGAGCAAGTACTTTTTGAAGGCAAGTTGTGCTTTGACCATGTTGATCCTATTTTGAAATCTATTTTGATTTAACCTATTGCATGCTAGTTCACTTAGAAAATACTTTATTTAAATATGGGAAATTAGATAAATGCCAAATTGCTGTATGACACCTTGATTAATTAAATATGTGCCATGACCCTTGTCACCCTAGTTGTGGTTTACTAGTTGGACATTATTAAATTGCCAACATGGGAAATTAGATCGTTGTAGTATGTTGCTTAGACCTGCTACGTGCTCATGACATGATTTTGGATAATCAAATGTTAATATTGACTTAATGATATATTGAACCTGTTTTGGAAAGGTATCATGTGATGTTGATGGCACGTGGTGCATGGTAATCAACTGGGGTTTGATAAATAGTTTTTCGACCGGGGCATGTGGCAAGAGTAATCAGGTGGGCCAGTTGTGGCATTGGGGATGTTGATTTGGTTCTTCGGGTAGTCTTGCCCTGGTCACCCTAAGGACTTAACCTTGCAAGCCTTTGAACTGGGTCTAACGTGCAACCACATGTCTGTAATGGGACGGACCTAGTTGACTAAGTTGCCGAGCACGGCCCAGTGGGACCTCACGAGGTCACCTACACCCTTAGTGTAAGTTATGCAGGGAGCGTCTGCAGGCTGAGGCCAGGTACCCATCTAACGGTTGATTGGCCTAAACTTCGCCTTAGCTAAGGGAAGGGTTAGTGTGCAATAACCAGGGAGGACCACTTGTATTGTTAGAAGTTTCCGAAAGACTTTGTTACGGGAACTCGCCTTTGTGGTGTTTGCCTGTATCTTGTGGGTAAAGTGCATAACCTCTGCAGAGTGTAGAATCTATTCGAATAGCCGTGTCCGCGGTATTGGACATCGCTCGGGAATTACAGTCAAGGGTTAGATTTTCTCAAAAATAACCTGGATTTGAAAGGTTGGGTTGGATTAATAATGATGTTGATGGAAATGTGGATTAGGATGGGAAAGATGTTTATTAAACTCCTTGAAAAGTTATTTATGCTTTACTTGTTTCTACTGCTTTCGAATCTACTTATAGTACTTGTTAAATGCTGTTTACTGCAAATATACCTTGAGCCACTCCTTTGTATTAAGCCATGCATGTAGTATATTAGCTGCATTCTGTGCATGACTTGCTGAGTACCAAGTACTCACCCTTGCCACAATACAACACCAGTTGAAGAGGAGACTACACCAGCTTTGGAGGAGGAGCTCCAAGAGGAACCGTCTACTTAGGGAAGCGAGCCCAGTCAGTTGCCTGTGGTATACTGGATGGCGCCACGAAGTTATTTGATTTTCCGCTGCTACTATTTCTCTCTTAATAGGTATCGCCCTGCGAGGCGTGCATTTGTAACTTGACCATAAGGTCAAGTAACCAGTTTGCTTAATTAAATAAAAGTACTTTATTTGTATCGAATGGTATGATTGTGATATTTACCGATGTTAAGACTGTGTGCACTAGCGCGTTCCTGGACTAGTGTTGAATACACAGAGGGTCCGGATTTGCAAATTCGGGGTCCCGACATTGGTGCGCCCCCCACTCCCCCCTCCCTCAACCCTAGCCGCCACTCACCCCTCTCCCCCCCATGCGCCTCCCCCATTGCCTCCCCTAGCCGCCACCTTGCTCCTTCCTCCCTACCACCTCTAGCTGGCCCTAGGCGAGCTCCACCCCCACCCCTTGCTGCCGCGCTCTTCCACGCCGTTGCCCTCACCATTGGGGGGCTCCACGATGAGAGGATCCGGCGGGATTGGCACGTGGAGGAAGATCAGGCGATCGGGGGGCGTGTTCGTCGGATTCTTCGTTCGTCGGGCGAACATATGGCTAGGGGTAATCCTTGGGGAGGTCTAGGTGCTGTGCAAGAGGATGTGATGGGGTGTAGAGGGATGCCCGAACTTCCGTCAGGTGGAGGATAAGTCGATTAGGCGGCGCGAGACACACACGATCCGGCTTCTTGATCGACACGATCAAAAACCACTGCAATCGCAGCACCACGCGTCCTCTGGTTATCAACCGTGCGCTGCCCGGTTGACCTCGCCACGAAGGCTAATCCCTGCCAATGAATCGAGAACACAAGCAAGAACAAGAAAGGTGCATCTGAATTTGAAATTGAAGGCGAAGCTGACGAGTTGGGGTCTCACAAATCGATGAACGGCAACACTGTTCAAAGACAGAATTAATCTAAGCAAAACCCGAAACAAACCCTAGCGGCGGCTACTGGATATAAAGTCTAGGGGATGTCCTAGAAACCCTAGACGTGTCCGTGATGGACTCCAACACGATACATGGGCCAACGGCCCAAATTGGTGACGCAGCACCCTGGGACAGATTCTGTCAGCCAGCTTGCAACGTAAATTCCCATCGACTCCGATGTCCAAATGACCTAAAACCGGTGCCATTGTAAATTTTATCTCCTTAGCTTTCTATGCATATGTGGATCATTAAAATCGGAGCCCGTTTGTGGCCTGGGCGACGATTTTAGTGAACGCTATTCCTGGTGGCCGAGGTAGTCAACTCCGAGATGAATTGAACCTCCAACTTGACTTGGACACCGTCCTTGCCTCCCTCCTAGTCCTTGTTGGTTTCCAAGGCCTTCATGGTCCTCTCCAAAGTTCCTAAGTACAAGATAATCAATAATATCATTAGGTAGCATACCATCCTCACAAGTATGTGCACGGGTACTTAGGAACGAGCTCACTTGTTGATTCAATTGCCGTGCTCGTGCTCTTGTGATGGGTCCTTGCATCACAACTGGAGGAGGCTCGGTTGTATGCATAGGAGTGATGTCCTCATCATCCTCCCCCTCTTGAAGTGGAGTCGTCCTCGACTCAAGCTCATCTTCTTCTCCCATGAACGGTTTCAAATCTGCAATGTTAAATGTGGAACTAACCCCAAATTCGGGCGGCAACTCAAGTTTATATGCATTATCATTTATTTTCTCAAGTATCTTGAAAGGACCATCAGCTCTAGGCATTAATTTAGACTTTCTCAATTCGAAAACGATCCTTTACGCAAGTGTAACCATACTAAATCACCCGGTTCAAGTTTTACTTCCTTTCTACCTTTACTTCCCATGATCCTATACCTTTCATTCATCATTTCAATATTTTCTTTAGTCTTTTCATGCAATTTCAGAATAAATTCAGCACGTTCCTTAGCATCAAGATTAACTCGTTCACTAGTAGGTAAAGGTAATAGATCAATAGGAGCACGGGGATTGAAGCCATACACTACCTGAAAAGGACTTACCTTGATGGTGGAATGTACCACCCTATTATAAGCGAATTCAACATGCGGCAAACATTCTTCCCACATCTTCAAATTCTTCCTCAAAACAGCCCTCAACATAGTGGATAATGTACGATTTACTACCTCGGTTTGGCCGTCGGTTTGGGGATGACATGTTGTTGAAAACAGCAGCTTGGTCCCCAATGTTTTCCATAGAGTTCTCCAAAAGTGGCTCAAAAACTTGGCGTCACGATCTGAAACAATAGTAGAAGGCACACCATACAAGCGAACGATTTCTTGAAAGAAAAGGTTAGCAATATTAACAGCATCGTCGCTCTTATGACAAGGAATAAAGTGAGCCATCTTAGAAAATCTATCAACCACCACAACAATACTATCCCTCCCCCTCTTGGTCCTAGGCAGTCCTAAAACAAAGTCCATAGATATATCCTCCCATGGAGTGCTAGGAACAGGAAGAGGCATATATAAACCATGTGGATTCAATCGTGACTTAGCCTTTTGACATGTAGTGCAGCGGGATACAAACCTCTCAATGTCTCGCCTCATCTTCGGCCAAAAGAAGTGGGCGGACAGCACGGCCTCCGTCTTCTTTGCACCAAAATGACCCATCAACCCTCCTCCATGGGCCTCCTGTATCAAAATAAAATGAACGGATCCAACTGGAATACATAGGCGGTTAGCTCTAAACACAAATCCATCGTTTATCACATATTTGTCCCATGTTTTTCCCTCTTTGCAATGCAGCAAGACATCTTTAAAGTCATCATCATGAGCATATTGTTCCTTAATTGATTCCAATCCAAATATACGACAATCAAGTTGGGACAACATGGTATATCTCCTAGACAAGGCATCAGCAATCACATTATCCTTCCCTTTCTTGTGTTTGATAACATAAGGAAAAGGTTCAATAAATTCAACCCATTTAGCATGTCTACGATTCAGTTTCACTTGACTGCGAATATGTTTTAGCGACTCATGATCAGAATGAATAACAAATTCTTTGGGCCAAAGATAATGTTGCCACGTTTCTAAAGATCGCACAAGAGCATACAATTCTTTATCATACGTGGAATAATTCAAAATAGGACCACTCAATTTTTCGCTAAAATAAGCAATGTGTTTTCTATCTTGCATCAAAACACCACCAATTCCAATCCCACTAGCATCACATTCAAGCTCAAAGGTCTTATTAAAATCAGGAAGTTGGAGTAAAGGTGCATTAGTAAGCTTATCTTTCAAAAGGTTGAAGGCATTCTCCTATGCTTGCCCCCAATGGAACACAACTCCCTTCTTCGTCAATTCATTCAATGGAGCTGCAATGGTGCTGAAATCCTTCACAAAGCGGCGGTAAAATCCGGCAAGTCCATGGAAGCTCCGCACTTGTGAAATCGTCATGGGCGTTGGCCAACTCTTAATCGCGTGCACCTTGGCTTCATCAACCTCAATTCCCTGCGGAGTCACAACATAGCCAAGAAACGATACTCGTTCGGTGCAAAAAGTGCACTTCTTGAGGTTACCAAATAAACGTGCGACGCAAAGCATCAAAACAAAGCACGTAGATGATCAAGATGTTCATGTAATGACTTGTCAGTAAATCAATATATCATCGAAATAAACCACCACAAATTTCCCAATGAAAGCTCGTAAAACCTCGTTCATTAAGCGCATGAAGGTGCTCGGTGCATTAGTTAAACCAAAAGGCATGACTAACCACTCATACAATCCAAACTTGGTTTTAAAAGCTGTTTTCCATTCATCTCCCAATTTCATTCTTATTTGGTGGTATCCACTACGCAAGTCAACCTTAGAGAAAATTATAAAACCACTTAACTCATCAAGCATGTCGTCTAGCCTAGGAATAGGATGACGGTACCTTATTGTGATATTGTTAATGGCTCTACAATCTACGCACATGCGCCAACTGCCATCTTTCTTAGGAACCAAAATAACAGGAATAGCACAAGGACTAAGGCTCTCACGTATATACCCGCGGTCAAAAAGATCTTCGACTTGGCGCTGAATCTCCTTAGTCTCCTCGGGGTTGGTCCTATAAGCAGCCCGATTTTGCAAACTCGCTCCAGGTATCAAATCAATTTGGTGCTCAATCCCTCGAAGGGGTGGGAGTCCTGGAGGTATCTTGGCAGAAAAAACATCCGCATACTCCTGCAAAAGGTTAGTGACAGCAGGAGGCAAAGTACTGGGCAAATCATCCAATGAAAACAAAGCATCTTTGCATAGCACGGCATAGCACAAAGCATCATCACTAATTGCAGCAAGATCAGATTTTGTAGCAAGGAAGACGGGATTCCTCAATTTAATTTGGTTGGCTACATGCTGAATTTCAGATTTTTCATCAATGGGTTTCTTGTCATTAGCAATCCGCTCCCTATCAGATTTAACAATTTCAGCGGGGGTCAAAGGTAGAAGTGTAATTTTCTTTCCCTTATGCATAAAAGTGTATTTATTACTTCTACCGTGGTGAAGTGCATCAGTGTCATATTCCCATGGACGACCCAATAAAAGAGAACAAGCTTGCATCGGCACCACATCACAATCAGCAAAATCAGAATAGGAACCAATGGAAAAATGAACCCGAACTGTTTGTGTTACCTTAGCTTTGCCCGAATCATTCAGCCACTGAATGTGGTATGGATGTGGGTGCGGGCGTGTGGTCAAGCCAAGCTTCTTGACCAAATCTGTAATCACCAAGTTGTTGTAGCTGCCGGAGTCAATGATAACGCGCGCTCGTCGGCTGTTGATGACGAAGAAAATCTGGAACAAGTTGTGGCGCTGCTGCTGCTCGGATTGCTCCATCTGTGCGCTAAGGACACGCTGGACAATGATGGACCTGTACGCAGCAGTATCCTCGGCGCCAAAGGTGGCTTCATCATCAACCTCGTCGTTGTCCACCCTGGTGTCGTCGATCTCGTCCTCAACATCGGAGGCGCTGATGTAACCTCCGTCATCGGTGGCGATGTATGCCCGCTGGCTGGGGCATTCTCTCTTGATGTGGCCAATCCCTTGGCACTTGTGGCAGCGAATTCCCGTCGATGTACGGCCTGTGGAAGCGACGGAGGAGCTCTTGGCCGGTGTTGGCGGGGTCGACTTGCTGCTGTCTGCGGGCACGGTGGGTGGTGCCGTCATCGCCGGTCGTGTGTTCGGCAAAGGTGGCGTTACCGCTGGTCGAAAGGTGGAAGAAGGCACTGTCTTTGCTTGTCCCGTAGTCGTTCGGGCGTGAAGGTGCTACCGCATTGCTCTGCTCTTGGAATGGCGTCCTCGCAATTCCTTCTCTGCTAACATAGCGAGTTGAAACAAGCGATTGATGATTGTATATTCTTTATAATCAACAATATCCTGAATTTACGGGCGCAACCCACCGTAAAAACGAGCAATTTTATCCTCAGGTTCCTCTACTACCCCACAACGTAACATACCCTTTTGAAGCTCTTGGTAATATTCCTGAACAGTCATACTACCTTGATCTAATCGTTGCAATCTCTTGCACATATCACGTTGGTAGGAAGGAGGAACAAATCTATTACGCATAGCATCTTTTAATCTCGCCCAAGAATCAGGTTGTAAGCGAGCATTTACTAGTTCATTCCACCAGATTATAGCAAAATCTTTAAATTCACTAGTGGCTTGTCTAGCCCTATAAATCTCGGGAACTAGATGGGAGTTAAATTTCTGCTCAACCGTCATCTCCCAATCTAAGTAAGCATTAGCATCATAAGCTCCAGAAAAGGAAGGGATGGTGAATTTTACCTTAGCGAAAGGATCATCATTGCGGTTCTGGTTATTACCTCCCACACCGTGATGGTTGCGGCGAAGACGGTCATGCAGACGGGCGTCCCGTTGAGCGAGACGCTCACTGGCGACGCGTTGTCGCTCATCTTCATCTTCCTCAAAATCACCATCCTCATCGTGGTCGTTGTTGTCGTGGTTGGCGCCGTTGTTGACGGTTGCACCTCCATCAATGGTCATTTGGAGGCGTTTTCGACGACATCCATCCTCTCGGTGAGGGTGGAAACTTCGTCGATCGATGCTCTCAAGGGTCTTGTTAAATGCGTCATGGCATGCTCCTTGAACATCATTTTTATCTCGTCCATCATGGTCGACAACTCTGAATGAAGGACACAGTCTTCGATGGTAACATCATCATCCTCGTTCCTGCCCTTCTTGCCACCTGCCATGGTTAGCGTAGAAAAGGACAGAAGGAAACACAAACACAAGTATTATGAGCCCTATGAACTACTAGGTGGGATCTCACGCTCTCAAGCAATCTTACCAAGTTCTTACCCGGTTCTTACCAACACAGCGAGGGACGATGCAACCGGTGGCTGGTTTGTGACACCGTCAGGGTGTGATGAAGCGATTGCAAGGGTCAATAACCTGTGCTGATCAGAAGGATGTATATGTGGAGCTGTAGGAAGGTTATATGGATGGGTGGCACACAATGCAGTAACAGATAGTAATGCTGAATAAATGTCCAAAAGTACTTGCCCTAGTTGCTGGTCTAAATGTGGCCTTAGTCTAGTAACAAGGCGTTAGAGTATATGAACAGATATCAGAACCGCATCAAACACTTCTATCAGGCACGGTAAAAACACCTACATTTGCTCCTGCCTTTTTTTTTAATTTTCTTTGATTTTTCTGATATTTTTCCTAGGCTCAGGAGCACAAAGTTAGATAGTACACAAATTTTCAGCCTAAACAGATGTAAGATGAAACCAATATGAAATAAGAAGTGTTTTCCGAAAAGCGTGCTCAAACTTCGGCGGTCGAGAACTCAATCTTCCCGAGGGAATTTCGCAAAAATAATTTCGGTGAACCCGAGGAAGTGGGGGAGAATCGGATGTAAAATTTTCTGTAGATGTCCGTGAAAAAAAAATCGCCTAATTCCGAGTCCGTATGCGAAAGTTATGGCCGTTTTACGGAAGGACTCCGAATCAGGGTTTTCTAGGCGGCACCTCTCCAAACTCAAGGGCGTATGGAGTGGATATGAACGCGATGATCTGTGGTGGCAGGTTCTGTGATGAGGGGTGGCGATATGGCTAACAGGAGGTGGGGAGGTTAGGGTTTATGAAGGAGAAACCCTAACAAAACTAGGAATCCGAAACTGAGGAAAACCACAAAACAATCCGATTCCAACAAGGACTCAAATAGCGATTGGTGACTGGATCGGTGTAGGATATGGGATGCAGCGGAGGTGAAACACGACTAAATTAAGACCACGATCTAAACCAGCAACACGACTCGATTCTGGACACAAACTTAGTACTACGGACTCTGAAACCGAAATTGTGCAAAGGCTAGGCGTGGTTCTAGGTATGGTAGACTATGAACTGCATTTTTTTTGGCTTTTTCGTGGACTATAGGACGAACGCAAAACTAAATCAAACTACGGGGAGAAGGCGAACCTGACGGTAAACCTTGCTCTGATACCACTTGATGGGGTGTAGAGGGATGCCCGAACTTCCGTCAGGTGGAGGATAAGTCGATTAGGCGGCGCGAGACACACACGATCCGGCTTCTTGATCGACACGATCAAAAACCCCTGCAATCGCAGCACCACGCTGCCCTTCGGTTATCAACCGTGCGCTGCCCGGTTGACCTCGCCACGAAGGCTAATCCCTGCCAATGAATCGAGAACACAAGCAAGAACAAGAAAGATGCAACTGAATTTGAAATTGAAGGTGAAGCTCACGAGTTGGGGTCTCACAAACCGATGAACGGCAACACTGTTCAAAGACAGAATTAATCTAAGCAAAACCCGAGACAAACCCTAGCGGCGGCTACTAGATATAAAGGCTAGGGGACGTCCTAGAAACCCTAGACGTGTCCGTGATGGACTCCAACACGATACATGGGCCAACGGGCCAAATTGGTGACGCAGCACCCTGGGATAGATTCTGTCCGCCAGCTTGCAACGTAAATTCCCGTTGACTCCGAAGTCCAAATGACCTGAAACCGGTGCCATTGTAAAGTTTATCTCCTTAGCTTTCTATGCATATGTGGATCATCAAAATCGGAGCCCGTTTGTGGCCTGGCCGACGATTTTAGTGAACGCTGCTCCTGGTGGCCGAGGTAGTCGACTCCGAGATGAATTGAACCTCCAACTTGACTTGGACACCGTCCTTGCCTCCCTCCTGGTCCTTGCTGGTTTCCAAGGCCTTCATGGTCCTCTCCAATGTTCCTAAGTACAAGATAATCAATAATATCATTAGGTAGCATACCATCCTCACAAGTATGTGCACGGGTACTTAGGAACGAGCTCACCTGTTGATTCAATTGCCGTGCTCGTGCTCTTGTGATGGGTCCTTGCATCACAACTGGAGGAGGCTCGGTCGTATGCATAGGAGTGATGTCCTCATCATGATGTTTTGGTGTTGTTAGATCTAAAGGTGGTGCAGCGATGGGATAGATTTCATGAAAACTAGAGTTTGCATAGTGTTTTGCTTTGGGCAGATTGGGCACACGACCTGGTGTTTGCGTTTTCGCAATTTTAGACTCGGATTTTGGTCGGCCGCCTGTTGAGAAAGTTGTAGATAACTTCAATACCTTTAATTGGATAGCAAAAATGTCCAATTCCGCCCAGACGTTTGAAATATATGATCATTTTACCAAGCGTGTTCAAATCTGTAATGTAATTGGGATAAAATGTAATGTTTTTTAGATTAGACAATTTTAGAAGCCGAATCAGCTTTTGCCAATACTTATAAAAAGCTGGGAAATTTCCTAAGCTTCGCGATGATGTACTCGTTTACGTGATTTGCAGTCCTAGAACTCAAGTTATGCTAGTTTGAAGCCTGCTGTCCTGGGGACAGATTCTCTGTTTTTCTGCTTTGGGAGTAGTTTGCGAAGTCGGGGTAGATGAGCGATGGTGTAATGTTTTGTGGGCACGTTTTGAGTGTGTGGTATCTATGTGCAGGTGGTGTGACCTCGGGAGTGCCCTCATCCTCTCGCCAATCCATCGCCCCCGGTTAAGGCAAGATATTGGAATGGGTAGTGTGTTGTATGTTGGTTGTCTTGATTAGATGCAAATTGTTTTCATGATATGCTATCTTGCCATGATTAGTGTTTGCCCTTGATATGGTGAAAATGGTATGTTATGATGCTATGCAATGATTAATTGTTTATGTTTATGGCATATGTTGCATACATGGCATGAAAACTGGCCTGGTCGGTGAGAACGTCATAACAAGTCCGGTAAGGTCGGTGAGAAAGTTATGACTAATCCGGAGCGCCATTGAGTAAGACCTACCTCGTGATTCCATCCACGTGGTGAGTGGAAGAGAGGAGTAGGCACCCTCCATCTACGGGATGGTAGGGGAAAAAGGGTGCACGCCGACGGGTGTGCACTCGGCAATACCGGTATGTGCTTCGAGGAGACATGTGCATTGCATTGCATTTCATACATGATGATGATAATGAAATGTGTACAATGAGATTGGGACATGGTTATGATGTTGTATATGAAATTATGACTTGATCATGATGTTAAGTATGGTATGTATCGATGTTGGCATTGATTTGTTCTTATGATCCATTGCAATATGCTTTCTGAGTGATGAACTCACACTTGTATTTCATGTTGTTTTTAGGTACCATCAAACCGGCTTGCGGGAGAGGGCATTAGCTACACTTCCACACTTAGCTCCACACTTATAGACAATTTAATCGTTTGAATTCATGATAATAAGAATAGTGCCATGAATCTTGGTGTATGGTTAAATTATGTGCTTGATGTCTTCAATTGCTTCGTTTAAGTTTGAGGAGTGGTTGGACTTGGTATTATTGATTTAAGATGTTGCTATATCCATTGTTAATGCTGTTTAGATGTCTCATATCTTGCTATATCTTATCATAGTATTGTTGTTGCTTCAATCTTGCAAAAACAAAGGAGATGCTGCCGAAATTTTCGGTTTTAGCATTTGCACCTTTGCTGTAATTTATCTTTATTTGTGGTATTTAGATATTGTTTAGTCTATGTTTGGTAACATTCAGGTATACTAGATGCCGGGTGTCGACGATCGGTTTCGCCGGCAATAAGATTTGTGATTCTAGGGGATTTGTGCGGGATCTGAGCTTGATGGCAACACAGGATGCGAGGGCAATCCGTTTTAGACAGGTTCGGGCTCTCTCGGAGGAGATAATACACTAGTCCTGTGTTCTTGGATATATGAGCCTCTCCTCTTCTTATTTCTCCCTCCTCCCCTTATATACTGGGGGAAGGATACATGATAGATGGGCGCCCCCGGGCCCTGAACATGGTGGCCTTGCCGACATGTACGTTGTCCTTATTGGCTCTAGCGCACTACGTCTTGGAGAGGTGGTTATGCTTTTCCCAACCCACGCCTGCCACTCCGTCAGGTTTCGGCGCCTGCAGGCTCTGTGAATGTCAGGTTGCATGCTTCGCTTCTGGCGGGTTGTTTGGGCGTGGCGCGAAGCTTCCCCGAAGGATCGGGAGTTGCCTTGGGGAACAAGTCAAAAATCTCCACCGGGCCCGTCATGGCGCTTCTGGGCTTTGGGCCTACTTCTCCGCCCGTCTAGCCCAGTCGAGTATAGGTCCCACCTGCGGGACCCCTATCTTAGACATCCCACAGCAGCCCCCAAGTGCTTTAGGATCGGCTTTCCGTCTCTTATCCTGTCATGAAGATTATATGGGAAAAAAGATCGTAAAGAACTTGTAATGTGAGGCCACCGTGGTTGGTTGGCTCGTAGCCGAGTGGTACCCGCGCCCGTTTAAGGTGCGCGACAACCGACTCGTCGCTCAACTGCCCTCATGGGGCATACCGTAGTCCTTTGGCTCGTGGCCGAGTGGTACCCGCGCCCGTTCACGGTGCGCAGCAACCGGCTCGTCGCTCGGCTGGCCCTCATGGAGCATACCGTGGTCTTTTGGCTCGTGGCCGAGTGGTACCCGCGCCCGTTTATGGTGCGCGGCAACCAGCTCGTCGCTCGGCTGGCCCGCATGGAGCATACCGTGGTCTTTTGGCTCGTGGCCGAGTGGTACCCGCGCCCGTTTACGGTGCGCGGCAACCGGCTCGTCGCTCGGCTAGCCCTCATGGAGCATACTGTGGTCTTTTGGCTCGTGGCCGAGTGGTACCCGCGCCGCTTCACGGTCTTGCGACAGCCGCTCGTCGCTCGGCTGGCCCTCATGGGGCATACCGTGGTCTTTTGGCTCGTGGCCGAGTGGTACCCGCGCCCGTTTACGGTGCGCGGCAACCGGCTCGTCGCTCGGCTAGCCCTCACGGGGCATACCGTAGTCTTTTTGGCTCGGGGCCGAGCGGTACCCGCACCCATTTGCGGTGTGCGGCGATTGGCTTGTGAGGCCCAACCGACCCTCATGGGGCATACCTTGGTCATTTAGAGTAATGCCTGTGCCCGCTTACGGCGCACTGCTTCAGACTCTCATGGAGCGCATTCTCAAGACCGGTTTAGTGAAAATCCTCCCACGGTACCCAATCACGCTGAGAAGCAGTGACCAGCAATTGGCCCCAAATTATGGGGCGCACCGCTTGAGGGTGTTCGGAAAGTGCCCAGCCCCAAGCTTCCGTGGCGGCCGGCGTTTAGGCCCATCATGGGGCGCACTTTATCCCAAACTTCGAACCAGACTTGACACCTGGTCGCGTTTTGCGCGACTCAGCTATCGGCCCAACATGGGGCGTGCCCTAGATCTGGCCTAGAATCGAGCGCGAAGGCCTTTGTTTTTCCCACCGTAAGGCGAAAATTAAGGCTTATTCCTTATAAATGAGGGGAAACTTACTAGGCGGAGATATCTTTGCCCTTCGCCCACCACGGTTGAGAAATCTTTAAGTCTCCTTTCGCGATTTGGGCGACTTAGGGTTTCAAGTTTCGCGCCCAAGATCCTCGGCGGTTCCTCCCACCAGGTCTCCTTTACCAAGATGTCTTCTTCTTCGGAACCCCTATCAGCGTCGGGGGGTGACGCCGACCCTGCGACCGCGGTGTGGGAGACCTCCATCACCACGACGTCCCGCTTGGAGGAGCTGGTCGCCACGGCGCCTTCCTCCGCCGGAGTTGATCTCCGCCCGTCCAGCCGCAAGTGACCCTTACCCCACACCTCTGGAGAATGAGATTGTGGTGTTCGAGTCCTTCTTCTGGCGAGGATTTAGCGTTCCTGGGAGCGCCTTCTTCCGAGGGCTCCTTCATTTTTACGAAATCGTGCTGATCAATTTGAATCCCAATTCCATTCTTCACATTGCTATCTTCGTTCAGCTTTGCGAGGCGTATCTTGGGATACGCCCTCATTTTGACTTGTTCCGCTCCCTCTTCTTGCTCAAACCTCATCCGAACCGAAAGCTCCCGGCGTCATTAGGGCGCCAGGGCTCCACCGCGAGAGGGCTTGAAGAAACAGTACTTCGTAATCCTCCTCAAGACTTCCCTCAAAGGTTGGAGGCGGGAGTGGTTCTATTGTGCCAATGTTGATCCTTTTCTCGCCCCTTTCACTGGCCGCACCCCTAAAGCTTCCCAATGCTGGAGCGATGCCCCGGATGGCGGCGGTTTGGACCAAGTCTCCGAGCTTCTGGCATGGATAAACGATCTGAAGAACCGGGGGCTGACGGGCCCCGGGATCGCGATCAGCTTTGTGAAGCGCCGGGTGCAGCCCCTAAAGGAGAGAATCCATTTGGGGTTCCAGTACGACGGGCCTCAGGATCCTACCCGGGAGGCGGACACGTCCTTGTCGAAGGAGGCATTGGCGGCGTGGGTAGTTGACCTCTTCGTGCCTGGCACTATGATCACCAACAGGGGCTGCCCTCGCAAATTTTCGGTGGAGAGGCCTCCCCCTCCCGTGAGTGCACCACTCTCTCGAAAGACTGTCCCATGATTTTTTTGCCTGATGTGTGATTCTGACAGGGTGCGATCGTTCCTTTTTCAGGAATGCGCGTCCTTCTTCTCTGACTCTACGGTCGTCGGCCTCTCTCGGCTGAGGAATGCTCAGGCCAAGCGAGCGGCTGACACCTCGGCCGATGAGCTGCGTCGGGAATCAGCGGAGGAAGCTGCTGGCCTTTCGTCAGCCGGGCCTTCGACCTCCGGCGTGCAGGATCACGAAGCCTGAGCCACACTACTGTCTCGAGAGCAGCCCATTTCTTGGTCTTTGGTCCGGCTCCCCTCCGAGTGGTCTTGGGTCTCGAATGAGACCTGGGATGAAATTCAAGAAATCCAGGAGGTATTCTTTTGGGCGATCCTTGTCTTTTTGTTATTACCTGTGCTGAGGTGTTTTCCCTTTTTGCCGATTCAGGACTCCTACTATGGACGTCCCAGTGGAGGGTCTCTGAAAAGGAGCCCCAAGCACCGGCTTCTCAAGGGGGCCTCTGCGTCGGCCAGTCACCTCGCTGCCGATCGCCGGGCGTCGCCACTGGTGCGGCGGCCCGACCGTTGAACCATCAGGTGGTCCGCCGCCAACGAGCTTGACCCGCACTGCCTCTCCGAAGTGGAGGAGGTGCCTCGAGAGCCACCGCCGCTCGGTCCTCTGCCAAGCCCCGAATCGGACCGTATGGTGGGAGGGGGTTCCACCGAACGAGGATGGAAGAAGGACGATGAGATGGAGAGAGCGGCTCGGATGGAGCTTTACGAGCTCACCGTCAGTGTAGCACGCTCGTCGAGTGAGTTTCTTGTCTTGATCTGTGCCTGGCTTCTCCCTGAGATTCTGCCCTGTTACCTAGGACATGGGGGAGCGCTCGGAGCAGCGGTCGCAATTTTTTCGGAAGGTGCTCCCGAAGCTCAAGGAGCACCAGAAGTATCAGGACAAGCTCAGCGAGATCAGCAGCGACAGATGGAAGGAGGTCCACGGGCTTGAGGACCAGTGTATGGCGATCCGGGAGGAGAAGGCGAAGCTTGAGTATGTGCTCGAAGGTGAGATCCTCCCCTGGACTCGGTTTGGACATCTTTTTGGACAGTTGGGAAGGATGATGACGCTCTTGTGTTTCAGAGCGCGATTCGACCATTGCTGAGCTGAGAGCCCGACTGGAGGCTTCAGAGAGTTCTGGCCTCGAAGCTCGAGTCGGCTTGGAGAGGATGCAGCGGGAGCTGAAGGGTAAATTTCTTTGACTTGGATTGAACGTACTTGGCGTCGGGTGTGTTTTTGATGGCAGTTCGGCTTTGTTGCAGAATGCAAGGAGAAGATGGCCGCTGCCGAACGGGGCCAGACTGAGCTGCGCGTCGCCTGCGAGCCAGTTCTGCACCTTCTGCGTATTGAAGGAGTTGAGCCGGGCCAGGGGGACGACGCTGTTCCGCTTCTCTCTGGAGGAGCCGATAGGATCAGAGCTTATGCCAAGGAGTCCGCGACCATGAGTGCGAACCAGGCATTGGCAGTGGTCAAGTCTCATTATCCGAGAGTTGACCTTGAAGCTGTGAAAGAAGGTTTTGCCTGTGATGAAGACAAAGCCAACGCGCTCCTCGAAGAGGTCTCCGGTACATCGCAAGCCTTGTTAGAGAATCTTGAATTCTGACTTCGATGTGAACCTTAATGCCAAGTGCTGGCCCTCCCCTCCTTGTTTGAAACATTGTGTTTTCTCACTTGAATATAATTTGTCTGTATTGTCCTCTGCTAAGTGGGCTCCAGACCTCTTTCACTCTTTCCCCTTTGTCTGAGTTGCTAGAATATAGGCCCACGGCCTTTTTGCCCCCGTTGCGCCTTTCTGGGTGGCTTTCCGCCGACTGGTATGGCTCCCAAGCGCCAGGGTCTTGGCCCGTGGCCATCTTGCCCCAGACACGCTTTTCCGAGAGGCTGGCGTACAGCTCTCGAGCGTCGGGACTTACGTTGTGGCCACCTGGCTGAGTGGTTTAGCCCCCAGGCTTGCGTCGTTGCTTCCCAGCTTGCAGCCCCCGGACTTCACGCTTAACTGAGCGAAGTGAGCGTGTAACACCCCAAAATTTTGCTTTTCTTAAATTCATGTGTGATTTGGCACTTTGGTGAATTTTTGGAATTTTCTGGAATTTATTTGGATTTATTTGGAATTTATTTGAATTTATTCCATTTTGAAATAATTAAAGAATTTAATTTTGCAAATAAAATTTTGTTGGAAATATTTTATTTGAGTCCAAAATGTTCCAAAATATTTTCCGAATTTTTCCGAATTTTTCTGAGTCTTTTGCTATTTTTAATGAATTAAATGAATTATCGAATTATTTTAAATATTAAATCGCTGGAAATCCAACTCGGGTCAATCTTGTTCATCCGACCGAAGTCGGAACCCGAGTCGGACTCGAACCCGACCGAGCAGTTGACTCGGCCAACCCACTCCTAAACCTAATCAATCCCAACCGTTGGATCAAGATCCAACGGCCGAGATCCGCCTGCAGTTCGAGCCGTGAATCGCCGGATCCGATCGCGCCCGTCGCGATCGTGGCCGCTGATCGCGCCACGTGGGACGGCCACGATTTCGTCGTCTTCGCCGAAGTCCGAAGCCGGACTTCGCCGCCCGCCCAGCGCGTAGCGAACTAGGTTTCCGTCAGGGCACTGACGCCGAGGCTATTTAAAGCGTGAGACGGTCCCCGAGGGTGCCCTCATCCTTGCGCACCCGTTCCCCCGAGCCATCTCGCCGGAGCTGCCACCGTTGAGCCGCAATCGCTCGCCGGAGTTGTCTCTTCCCTCCGCTGCGGTTTGCGCCGGTTTCCGCCGTCGTCAGTCGTCTTCCGCCGAAGGAGCCCGGATCCGAGTCCTCGCGACGACGCACTTTGGAGGCTTCATCTCGCCGAAAGCACGCCCCAAACGCCGTCGGGCTCGTCGTCGTCCGTCTCGGTCAAGCCGCCTTGCGGAAGCCATCGCCGTCCGCGAGCTCGGAGGACCGTCGGATCAGATCGGACGGTTGAGGTGAGCTCACGTGTTCCCAAACCCGATTAGATGCGGATCGTTGGATCAAGATCCAACGGTTCACAATTGCCACGTCTTTGTAGCGGTCGCGAATATAGGATTAGATCTGACCGTCCGATCTAGATCGAGCGCCCACGAGCAACGAGTAGTTTCAGCGTGTTAACCCTGGATCTAATCCGCGCCGTTGATTTTCGAACCAACGGTGAGATTGCGCCACGTGTCGGGAAGATGGACCGCCATGCGAACGCTGGCCCAGCGTGCGTGTATGACGCCGACGCGGCCAGCGTGTCGAGGGGCCGTATGTCGATGGTCGACCCAGCGCCGACGTCACCCATGACGTCACAATGGGTCCCACTCACAAGACCGTGGTGAGCCCCGCCGACGCCGATGACGCGTCACGAGAGGGCCCACATGTCGGCGACACGTAGAGTCGTGGGACCGAGTCCACAGTAGACCCAAGCCGGCGTGGACCAAGTCCATGGACGGCTGACGTCAGCAGGCCAATCGAGGCTGCCACGTGTCCATGATGACGCAATAATTAATTTCCAAAAGAAAATGATTTATTAATTCGAAATATTGATTCAAATTTAGATTCAAACTTCAAACGCTTATAACTTTTATGCGTTTCAACTCCGATTTGAGCGATTCAAATTTCTAAATTTGTATAAAATTGAGATCTACCTAAATATGAATTTTATTTAATTTTTGGACTAAAGTTTTTCTCTGTAAAATTATTTAATTGATTATTTAAACTTTAAATAATCATAACTTTTATGCTTTAACTCCAAATTTGACGATTCCAGTTTCTAAAAATCCAGAAAATTATGTTCTCTCTGTTTATGGATTTTATTTGGAGTTTTGGGATCTTTTGCATAGTGTTTATTTGTGTATTTGCTATTTGCACGCTTTTACGAGTAGACGTTGAAGTGCCGGAAGGATTCGAAGGAGAAGTATTAACTCAGGATACAACTCAAGACCAATATCAAGTGCTTTTTGAAGGCAAGATGTGCTTTGACCATGTTGATCCAAGTTAGAAAATCTATTTTGATTTAAACTATTGCATGCTAGTTCAATTAGAAAGATACTTTGTTTAAACCTGGGGGTTAGATAAATACCAATTTGCTATATGACACCTTGATTACTTAAGTATGTGCCATGACCCTTTGACACCCTAGTTGTGGTTTACTAGTTGGACATTATTAGATTGCCAACATGGGTTTAGATCGTTGTAGTATCTTGCTTAGACACGCTCGTGCTCATGACATGATTTTGGACAATCAAACGCTAATATGGACTTAATGATATATTGAACCTGTTTTGGAAAAGTATCATGTGATGTTGACAGACGTGGTGCATGGTAATCAATCGGGTTTGATAAGCGATTTTCGGTAGGGCATGTGGCAAGAGTAATCGTGGGCCGATTGTGGCATTGGGAGTGATGATTTGGTTTTTCGTAGTCTTGCCCTGGTCACTCTAAGGACTTAACCTTGCAAGCCTTTGAACCTGGTCATACTTGCAACCACATGGTCGGAATGGGACGGCCCTAGTTGACTAAGTCGCTAAGGACTCACTTGTGGAGCCTCAGGTGTCGATTACACCTTTTGTGTGATTGTGCGGGGAGCCTATCGAGGCTGTGTCCAGGTAAACATCTAACGGTCTGTTGATCCCATACTTCGCCTTGGCTAAGGGAAGGGATGGTGTAGAGCACGTCTGGAGAGGACCACCTGTTGTTTGAGGCTTAGAAGGCTTTGTTACTGAACTCGCCTTTGTGGTGTTTGACTGTATCTTGTGGTTAAAGTGCATAACCTCTGCAGAGTGTAGAATCTATTTGAATAGCCGAGTCCACAGTACTGGACAATGCTCGGGAATTACAGTCAAGGGTTAGACTTTCTGAAAATAACTTGGTTTTGAAAAGATGGGTTGGTTTAACAAGGAAGATGATGGAAATATGGTTTAGGATGGGAAAAATGTTTATTAAACTTCTTGAAAAGTTATTTATGCTTTACTTATTTCTACCGCTTTGAATCTACTTATATTACTTGTCAAAAGTCACATCTGCAAATATACCTGAGCTATTCCTTTGTACTAAGCCATGCATATAGTATATTAGCTTGCATTCTCATGCATGACTTGTCGAGTACCAAGTACTCACCCTTGCCTCAACACAATATCGGTTGAAGAGGAGATTACGCCGACTTTGGAGGAGGAACTCCAAGAAGACCCGTCTACTTAGGGATGCGAGCCCGGTCAGTTGCTGTGGTATCTTTGGATGGCGCCACTAAGTTTATTTGATTTTCCGCTGCTATTATTTTTCTCTGAATAAGTTTCGCCTTACGAGGCATACATTTGTAACTTGGCCATAAGGTCAAGTAACCACTTTGGTTATTTAAATAAAGTACTTTATTGGTATCGATTGGTATGATTGTGATATTTACCGATGTAAAGACTGTGTGCACTAGCGCGTTCCTGGACTAGTGCTGAATACACAGAGGGTCCGGATTTGCAAATTCGGGGTCCCGACAGAGCGGGAAGGCCGAATGAACTTGAACTGCTCCTGACACGTGTCTGGCGAAACGTCTCTTAATTTTGTTCAATGTGCTGATCTTCTTTGGCACTCCGAACAAATTGTCAGTCTTGCGGCGTCACTTCGTCTTTTACGTTTTTGAATGGCGTCGCCTCGGTTCCGGAGCCATGTACAGCTTATAAATGGGACGTCACTGCCCTTGAGCGATCGTCCCTTTCTTCTTCCTCTTCTTCCTCTTTCTTCCCTCCCAGCCTTCCTCCATGGCTAACATGAGAAGATTCGTTGGCCCCTACGCGGCATTCTTCCGCCAGCGATTCTTCGGGCTGCTCCATAGCTGGGAGGAGGCGGAGTTTTGGGAGGAGCTCGACTTCGCCACTCTAGAGGCGGAGGAGGAGGAAGGAGCCGCCAGCGACGCCGCCGCAGTGGCCGCCTTGCTGGAGGTGGCTCCGGGGCTCCACGAGGTGGCCGAGATCATCACGGAGATGATCGGGCGCGAGCGCCGCGACGACCTAGCCATCAGGACTCTCGTCCGCCTTATACCACCCCTTTGGGTGGTTGAGGACGAGGTCCTGGCGGCGCTGCGTCGCGCGCGTCGCGTCTGACCTCGACGACCCCTCCCCCGGGCTCCCAAAGCGTATAAAGACTGATGGCACCGAAGAAGAGGATTGGCGGCAGGAGCCGCCCCTCCCCCCTTTTTTTTTAGCGCGAGAAAATGAAAAAGAAAGTCAGTAATGTAAATTACTAATACTATGGAACAAAATGTGAAATCTTGGCCAATCTATGCCGTCATATTTATTCCGAGTTTAGGGTTCCGCCTGATCAACCGTTCTAGTCAGTTGCTCCAGCGCCAGCAACGAGGCGTTGGGGCTTGAGCTTTTGACAGCTAGAAACTCACGACTAGGCGAATCTTGATTAAATTTTGGCGCTGCGAATTGTAGTCCCCGAGTGGTTAGTGCTTTCAGGCTCTACCCTTCCCATTATGCGCGCTGGTATAAACCGCCGGAGTTTTGTGCTCATCGCGGTTTTTATTTCCGTGCGTTTTGTACCGGCGCGACCAGGGTTAGGTGCTACACCAGTCGGGTAATAACCACTCGGGACTAGCATTACATCGTAGAACTTCAGAAAATAAAATGGATCACCATTTTATTTAGTATGTGAGAGTCGGGTACATAACTTATGCGTAGAAGCGACGAAGCTGTTCGGCGTTCCAAGTATTCGCCAAAATCTCGCCATCTTCATGTCTGAGTCGATAAGCACCCGGCCGGACCGTCTTCTCCACAATGTACGGACCTTCCCAAATTGGAGAGAGATTGTGCTCACTTTTCTGGTTCCTCCTCAGGACCAGATCTCCTTTTGAAAAGGTTCTACTTCTGACATTGCGAGAATGGTAACGCCGAAGTCCCTGGAGGTACTTAGCCGACTGGATGGCTGCAATGTTCCGAGCCTCCTCGAGTTGATCAAGCTCCACCATTCGGCTTCCCTTGGACTCGGCTTCGTTGTAGTTCCGAACCCTCGTGGATTCAAATCCTAGTTCGGTCGGCAGAACCGCCTCTGCGCCGTAGACCAGGAAAAAGGTTGTTTGGCCAGTTGCTCGGCTGGGAGTGGTTCTGAGTCCCCAGAGTACCGACGGTAACTCCTTCACCCATCGGGCAGCGTATGGTTTGAGGCGATCGAAGATCCTGGCCTTGAGGCCCTGGAGGACCAGACCATTAGCCCGCTCGACCTACCCATTGCTTCGTGGATGAGCCACCGAGGTGAAGCAGATCTTGATCCCGACGCCTTCGCACCATTCTTGAAATTCTTCACTCCTGAATTGGGTGCCATTGTCCGTGATGATCCGGTTGGGCACTTCGAATCTAATCACGATATCCTGGAAGAACTCCTTGGCCTTAACCGCAGTGATAGTGGCGACTGGTTTGGCTTCGATCCACTTGGTGAACTTGTCAATAGCTACGAAAAGGTAGGCGAAGCCACCTTGAGCCTTCTTGAGCGGGCCCACTAAATCGAGCCCCCAGACCGCGAAGGGCCAAGAGATGGGGATAGTTTGCAGCTCCTGCACCGGCAAGTGTGTCTGCCTTGCGTAGAACTGGCAGCCCTCGCAAGTTCGAACGATCTCCTTGGCATCCGTTACTGCCGTTGGCCAGAAGAAGCCCTGTCGGTAGGCTTTCCCAACCAAGGCGCTTGACGCCGCGTGATGGCCACACATCCCCGAGTGGATTTCTTGGAGCAGATCTCTTCCCACTTGTCCCGAAATGCACCGCCTGAGGACACCTGAGGCACTCTTCCGAAAGAGCTCATCGCCCACCACCACATAGGATTTGGCTTGTCGGGAGACGCGCTCTGCCAAAGCGGTTGCTTCTGGCAGTTTGTCCTTCAGGAGATAATCAAGGTACGGGGCCGTCCAGTTGGGATCAATGAGCAGGACTCCGGTCCTAGGATCCTTACTTGGCTCCTGTCGTTTTGTAACGGTTAGCTCGTAAAGATCCTGGACGAAGATACCACTCGGGACATCTGCCCGAGTGGCTCCCATTTTAGCCAACTCGTCGGCTGCCTCATTATTGCGGCGGAGGACATGAACCAGCTCGCATCACAAACTTGCCTTCCAATTCTCGGACTTCTTTGGCGGTATGTCGTCATAGTCTGATCTCACGCGACCGATCCTTCAAGATTTGGCTCACCACCAATCGAGTCACCCGAACCGCCAAACGTCGGATTCCGAAAGTGATGTGGCGATGCGGAGCCCATGGATGAGCGCCTCGTACTCTGCGGCATTGTTCGAGGCTGGAAAGTCAATCCGAAGGACGTACTTCAACCTGTCGCCCTTCGGCGAGACAAGGAGAATTCCCGCCCCCGCCAGGTATGAGAGATCCATCGAAGTGCATGGTCCAATATTCGCTCTTCTTCCGCAAGGGAGCACTCGATTCGGTCCACTCGGCCGTAAAGTCGGCTAAAACCTGGGACTTGACGGCGGTGCGCGGCTTGAACGAGACGTCGAAAGCTCCAAGCTCAGCTGCCCACTTTGAAATTCTTCCAGTAGCTTCTCGATTATGGAGGACCTCTCCCACGGGGAAAGAAGTCACTACCGAAATCGAGTGTCCTTGGAAATAATGCTTCAGCTTCCGTGACGAGATCAAAATTGCGTATAGCAGCTTTTGGATTTGAGGATATCGCGCCTTGGATTCGCCCAGCACTTCGCTGACAAAATAAACCGGGCGTTGCACGCCAAAGCGGTGTCCAGATTCTTCCCGTTCCACAACTATCACGGCGCTGACTACATGAGTTGTTGCCGCTATGTAGAGCAGGAGAGGTTCACCTGGCACCGACGAGGCCAGAATTGGAGGGGTGGAGAGGAACACCTTGAGTTCTTCAAAGGCTTGTTGTGCCTCTACCGTCCATTCAAAGCGGTCTTGTTTCTTGAGGAGCTTGAAGAAAGGCATCCCCCGAACTCCCAACCGGGAGATAAACCGGCCAAGCGCTACCATGCACCCTGTAAGCTTTTGGACATCTTTTTGGCTGGCAGGCGGGGCCATCCTTATGATGGCCTCGATTTTCTCCGGGTTTGGCTCGATCCCGCGATGAGAGACAATGAACCCGAGTAGTTTCCCGGAGGAAACTCCGAAAACGCACTTCTCACGGTTTAGCCTCATCTGGAATGCCCTCAGACTTGCGAACGTCTCGGCTAGATCAGAGGTGAGGCTGTCTTCTGTCTTGGTTTTAACCACTATATCATCCACATATGCTTCCACATTGCGTCCGAGCTGATGGTGAAAACACTGCCAGATCGCTACCGATAAGTTGCGCCAGCATTCTTCAGCCCAAACGGCATGGTGATGTAGCAATATGCTCTGAATGGGGTGATAAACGAAGTCTTCTCGCAATCCTCCTCTCGAAGCCGGATTTGATGATAGCCTGAGTAGGCGTCCAGAAAACTAAGTAGTTGGGATCCAGCAGTGGAGTCTACCACCTGATCAATACGGGGGAGACCGAAGGGATCTTTCGGGCAAGCCTTGTTGAGGTCGGTGTAATCAACAAATCCTAGTTCCGCTTGGACTCATGTCGGGACCCCGAATTTGCAAATCTGGACCCTCTGTGTATTCAGCACTAGTCCAGGAACGCGCTAGTGCACACAGTCTTAACATCGGTAAATATCACAATCATACCAATCGATATTAACAAAGTACTTTATTTAAATAACCAAGGTGGTTACTCGACCTTATGGCCAAGTTACAAATGTATGCCTTGCAAGGCGAAACTTATTAAAAGAGAAATAATAGCAATGAAAATAAGATAACCGTGGCGCCATCCAAGATACCACAGCAACCGATCGCTCGCTTCCCTAAGTAGACGGATCCTCTTGGAGTACCTCCTCCAAAGCCGGTGCGATCTCTTCTTCAACTGATATTGTGTTGAGGCAAGGGTGAGTACTTGGTACTCGGCAAGTCATGCACGAATGCAAGCTAATATACTATATGCATGGCTTGGTACAAAGGAATAGCTCAAGGTATATTTGCAGTAGAATGACTTTTGACAAGTAATAAAAGTAGATTCGGCGGTAGAAATAAGTAAAGCATAAATAACTTTTCAAGAAGTTGAATAAACATTTTCCCCATCCTAAACCACATTTCCATCATCTTCATTATTAAGCCAACCCAACTTTCAAATCCAAGTTATTTTCAGAAAGTCTAACCCTTGACTGTAATCCCCAAGCATTGTCGATCTAGTGGACACGGCTATTCGAATAGATTCTACACTCTGCAGAGGTTATGCACTTTACCCACAAGATACAAGTCAAACACCACAAAGGCGAGTTCAGTAACAAAGCCTTCTAAGCCTCAAACAACACAGGTGGTCCTCTCCTGTTCGTGCTCTACACCATCCCTTCCCTTAGCCAAGGCGAAGTATGGGACCAACACACCGTTAGATGGGTATCTGGCCACGACCACGATACGCCTCCCCGTACAATCACACAAACGGTGTAATTGACACCCTGAGGCTCCACAAGTGAGTCCTTAGCGACTTAGTCAACTAGGGCCGTCCCATTCCAGCCATGTGGTTGCAAGTATGACCCAGTTCAAAGGCTTGCAAGGTTAAGTCCTTAGAGTGACCAGGCAAGACTACCCAAGAACCAAATCAACATCCCCGATGCCACAACTGCCCACTGATTACTCTTGCCACATGCCCCTTGGCCGAAAATCGCTTATCAAACCCCAGTTGATTACCATGCACCACGTGCCATCAACGTCACATGATACTTTTCCAAAACAGGTTCAATATATCATTAAGTCAATATTAACATTTGATTGTCCAAAATCATGTCATGAGCACGTAGCAGGTCTAAGCAGTATTCTACAACGGTCTAAAACCCATGTTGGCAATTTGATTATGTCCAACTAGTAAACCACAACTAGGGTGACAAGGGTCATGGCACATACTTAAATAATCAAGGTGTCATACAGCAAATTGGTACTTATCTAACCCCCATGTTTAAAGTATTTTTCTAATTGAACTAGCATGCAATAGTTTAAATCAAAATAGATTTCGAAATAGGATCAACATGGTCAAAGCACAACTTGCCTTCAAAGAGTACTTGTTCTTGGTCTTGAGTTGGATCCTGAGTCAACACTTCTCCTTGAATCCTTCCGGCACTTCAACGTCTACTCGTAAAGCGTGCAAATAGCAATACACAAATAAACAATAGGCAAAAACATCCCAAAACTCCAAATAAAATCCATAAACAGAGAGAACATAATTTTCTGGATTTTTGGAAACTGGAATCGTTCAAATCGGAGTTAAAACGCAAAAGTTATGATTATTTAAAGTTTAAATAATCAATTAAATAATTTTACAGAGAAAAACTTTAGTCCATAAATTAAATAAAATTCATATTTAGGTAGATATCAATTTTATACAAATTTAGAAATTTGAATCACTCAAATCGGAGTTGAAACGCAAAAGTTATAAACGTTTGAAGTTTGAAACAAAATCAAATCATTATTCGAATTAATAAATCATTTTCTTTTTCGGAAATTAATTATTGCGTCAGCCTAGACACGTGGCAGCCTCTGATTTGGCCACGTCAGCCCTGCTGACGTCAGCGGTTCACGGACTCGGTCCACGGGCTCGCGCCTCTCCTGACATGTGGGTCCCACATGTCAGCGGCTCGCGCGCAACCACGTGGTAAGGCTCAACGTCGCCGACGTGGGCCCCGCCGTCGCTGCCCACGACGCATCGGATCGACGTCGCGGGCCCGGCATGTCGATGCACGCGCTGCGTCTTGCGGCGTCTGTGACTAGGCATACGTGGCGTGATCCCGGCCGTTGATTTGGAAATCAACGGTCGCGATTAGATCTAGGGTTAACATGTTAAAAACTACACGATGATCGTGGGCCGTTCGATCTAGATCGGACGGTCCAGATCAATCCCTACAGTAACGTTGCTACGGCACGTGGTGATCGTGGGCCGTTGGATCTTGATCCAACGGTCCAGATCCAATCTGGTCTTCTAAAGCCTCAGGGAAACGTGGACTCACCGTGATCGTCGGATGGGGATCGAACGGTCCGTGGAGCTCGCGAGTCCGGCGATGGAGGTCGGTGGCGCAGGCTGCCGGGGTTGAGGATGACGACCTACGAAGCGGCGTTTGGAGCACGCTCCGGCGAAGTGACTGCTACTCCCAGACGCGCCTCGTCCTTGCGGTCTCGGATCTGGCCACCAACACGACGGAGAACGGACGGCGGCGGAACGACGCCAAAACCCTAAATTAACCCTAATCAACTCCGGCGAGGAATCGTGAGCACGGAGGAGCTCTCCAAGTGGCGGCGGCTAGGGCAAAAGGTGCGCCGCGGTGGCGGTGATCCTCGACACGCACTTCACGCCTTAAATCTGGCTCGGACGTCGAGATCGCGACGGTTTCCATGGCGAGGCGTGCAGGCGGCGAGTCCGGCTTGGACACGGCGAGGCGACGCGGCTCAATCCTAGCCGTCCACGCGGCACGACGGACGGCCACGATCGCACGGGCACGAACGGGTTCGACTCGGTCTCGACTAGGGCGACGTGGCGCAATCACAACCGTTGGATCTTGATCCAACGGTCGCGTGGCTAGGGTTCGGGTTGGGTCCGGCGACGCGGTTCGACCGAATCAAGTGGCTCGGTCGGGTTCGGGTCGGACTCGAACTCGAGTCTGACTCGGGCTCGGTCGGATGAACAGTACAAACCCACTCGCATTTTCCAGCGATTTAATATTTAAAATAATTCCCAGTAATTCATTTAATTCATTAAAAATAGCAAAAGACTCAGAAAAATTCCAGAAAAATTCTGGAAAATATTTTGGAACATTTTGGACTCAAATAAAATATTTCCAACAAAATTTTATTTGCAAAATTAAATTCTTTAATTATTTCAACATAGAATAAATTCAAATAAATTCCAAATAAATCCAAATAAATTCCAGAAAATTCCAAAAATTCACCAAAGTGCCAAATCACACATGAATTTAAGAAAAGCAAAATTTTGGGGTGTTACAAACCTCCCCCCTTAATAGAATCTCGTCCCCGAGATTCAGGACTCACTACAGAATAGGTTTGGAAACTCTTTCTTCAAATCCTCTTCGCGCTCCCAAGTCGCTTCGCTTTCTTCATGGTTGCTCCACTGAACTCTGAGAAGCGGGTTGACTTGTTTCTAGTTTCTCGATCCATTGTGTCCAGAATCCTCACGGGATACTCCTTATAAGTCAAATCCTCTTGCAACTCAATTGACTCTAGCGGTGTCTGTTCCTCAGGAACTCGGAGACACTTCTTTAACTGGGACACATGGAATACATCATGTACTCCTGTTAACGACTGTGGCAACTCCAGCTGATAAGCAACTTCGCCTCTGCGACTCAAAATCTTAAATGGTCCAACATAGCAGGTGCAAGTTTCCCTTTGGCATGGAACCTCTTAACTCCCCGAGAGGCGTAACTCTGAGGTAAACAAAGTCTTCTCGTTCAAAACTCAAATCTCGGCGACGATTGTCGGATAACTCTTCTGCCGAGATTGGGCTATCTTCAACCTTTCCCTAATCATAGCGATCCGTTTCTTGACCTCTTGAAGAATATCAGGCCCAAAGACACGGCGCTCGCCGGTCTCATTCCGATTCAATGGCGTCCGACAGGGTCGACCATCTGATGCCTCAAAAGGTGACATCTCAGAACTAGCTTGATAACTATTGTTGTAACTAAACTCGGCATACGGTAAACTCTTATCCCAAGAGGTCGCATAAGCTAAAGCACAAGCTCTCCACATATCCTCCAGAATCTGGTTGACTCTTTCTGGTCTGTCCATCCGTCTGTGGATGATAAGGTATCTTGAAGTTCAAACGGGTTCCCATGGCTTCATGCAACTTATTCCGTAACCTTGAGGTAAATTGGGTACCTCTGTCCGATACAATCCTCTTTGGCACTCCGTGCAAACAGACAATCCTGATCATGTACAATTCTGCTAATTTATCTCCCGAGTAAGTGGTCTTCACGGGGATAAAATGGGCTACTTTAGTCAAGCGATCCACTATAACCCATATGGAGTCATAACCTCCTTGAGTCTTGATGGCCGGTAATGAAATCCATTCCGATTTCCTCCCACTTCCACTCAGGTATTTTCAGCGGTTGTAGCAATCCTGCTGGTCTTTGATGCATTGCCTTGACTCTCTGGCATACGTCGCACAATGCAACATGCTCGGCAACTTCACGTTTCATACTCGGCCACGAATCTCTCCTTCGGATCCTGATACATCTTGGCGCTTCGGGATGAATTGAGTACTTGGAGTCATGGGCTTCTTCCAAAATCAGTTGCTTTAACTCCTTTTTGTTAGGCACACAAATGCGATCCTTCATCCACAACGTGCCTTGCTCATCCAACTTGAAGTCCTCTGCCTTGCCTTCCTCCTTGATGAACTTAATCCTGCGGATCTTGTCATCATCCTTCTGTCCTTCTCGGATCTGATCCTCTAAGGTAGGCTTTACTTCCAATGTGGCCAAGAATCCGCTAGGTACAACCTCAATCTTCATCTTTTGAAAATCCTCACATAACTCGTCCTGACTTGTGGCTAGCAACGCACTCACGGTATGGCTTTTCCGACTCAGAGCATCGGCTACTACGTTGGCCTTCCCGGGATGGTAATGGATCCCAACATTATAGTCCTTGATCAACTCCAACCATCTCCTCTGCCTCATATTCAGATCCGACTGGGTGAATATGTACTTAAGGCTCTTATGATCCGTATATACTTCACATCTGTTCCCGATCAGATAGTGACGCCATATCTTCAAGGCATGCACTACGGCAGCTAACTCTAGGTCATGTGTCGGATAATTTTCCTCATGCGGCCTCAAGCGCCTTGATGCATAAGCGGCGACCTTTCCATTCTGCATCAAGACACATCCAAGTCCTTGGCGCGATCGTCACAATAAATATCGAAGCTTTGAGCAACATCCGGTAGAACTAACACCGGTCGGCGTCAATCGCTTCTTCAGCTCTGAAATCCTTTCTCACATTCTCAAGCGTCCATGCAAACTTCTTTTCCTTCTTCAGCGATTGCGTAAGAGGTTTCGCAATTGTCGAGAAGCCTTCGATGAAGCGGCGGTAGTATCCTGCCATTCCAAGGAAACTCCGAATCAGGGTCACCGTCTTTGGTCGTTCCCAATGTAACACAGCTTCTACTTTGCTTGGATCTCTGGCGACTCCTTCTGCGGTCATTACATGTCCAGAAACTCCACCTTGTCCTTCCAAAAATCACACTTGCTGAACTTGGCGAAAAGTTGTCGTTCCTCGACTTTTCCAACACTCGCCTTAAGTGTTCGGCATGTTCATCCTCCTGTCTTGGAGTAGATTAGGATATCGTCTATAAACACGACGACAAACTTGTCCAAATATTCCATGAACACCTTATTCATCATATTCATGAAATAATTTGGCGCATTAAATCGGCCCAAAGGACATAATCAGTAAACTCGTAATGTCCATATCTTGACGAGAATGCGATCTTGAATATCTTACGATCGGATCCTCAATCGATGGTATCCCGATCTCGAGATCAATCTTGGAGAAAACTCCGGCTCCTCTCAATTGATCAAACAAATCATCAATCCTGGGTAGCGGATACTTATTCTTCCACGGTGACTTCATTGAGTGCACGGTAGTCAATGCACATCCTGAAACTCCCGTCCTTCTTCTTGACAAACAAAAGCGGTGCTCCCCACGGCGACGAACTTGGTCTCGATAAATCTTTTCTCCATTAACTCTTCTAGTTTGTTTCTTCATCTCTACCAACTCCTCGGTAGACATCCGATAGGGTCTCTTTGCTATCGGTCTTTGTGCAGTACAAGCTCTATCACAAACTCTATGTCCCTGTCCGTGGCATACCGAGGTAGATCTTCGGGAAAAACATCGGGGTACTCATTCACTCTTTGGGACATCCTCTATGCTGATTGCCTTGGTACTGTTAACCATCAACTGTCCATCTCTAATCGCAGTGGCTTGAAATTCCACTTTCTTCCCACACGGGCTCTCAATCGAGATAGTCCTTCGTCCACAATCCAATACGGCCTTGTGCTTGGATAACCAATCCATTCCCAATATGACGTCTAAGGTGCAGGTCTCCAAAATTATAAGGTTTGCTAGGAACCCTATTCCTCCTATCAAGATTCTCACCCGGAACATCCTACTTTCGTTCGGAGTTCTAACCAGGGGTTTGAACTAAAAGCATGCACTTAAGTCTTGCAATTCTCAAATCATTTCTAGTAGCAAAGCCTTGCGAAACAAGCGAATCTGAGCTCGAGTCAAACAAAATCAAGCAGGTGTCTTGAGTTAACAAGTAACTTACCCGATCTGACGTCCGTAGCATTCTCGCAGTGCATCTGCGGTGACATGGTTGACTCGGCCTCTCACCATGGTGCAGGGTGTGGCTCCTGGTCTTTGGCGTCCTAGGCTGGGGTGGTTCCTAGATTGAAGCGAAGCGGGTCACTCCTGCTGTCTTCTTTGGACAAGCTGTTGGCAAAGTGTCACTGGCTCGTTCTGCGGATTGTAGCGGCGTCTCACGGTTCCTGGCATTGCCGGAGTAGTGTTTCTAGCGGGGTGGGTGCAGTAGTTACGATTGGCAGGTCTTGGTGCGAGGATGGTGTCCTTGTTGCATTACGTGGTTGGAATCTGAAGAATTGATTTGGTGCAACTCTCAGCGTTGTTGTGTTCCTGGCGTGATCCTTCTTTGTTGCATCCTGCGCTTCTGTTCTCATCCAGTTCCTTGCGCTTGTCCTCAAGAATAAGCGCCTTATTCACCAACTCTTGGAAATCTGGAAAGGTGTGGGTGATCAACCCTACTTGCAACCCTGAGTTAAGTCCCTTCATAAAACGAGGTATCTGCGGATTTATCTGTCGCTACATCCTCAGTGCGTAGCGTGCTAGCTGTGTGAACTTGTTCGGAGTAGTCGGCCACTAGCTGATTACCTTGCTTGATGCTCTGAACTCCTCCTTCTTAAGGTCCATGATTCCTTCAGGCACGTGATCTTTGTCGGAATGCATTTGTGAACTCTTCCCAAGTGATATCTTGAGGGTTCTCTGCGTGGCACGAAGTTCTCCCACCATTCGGTAATTGTTCCTTCCAGTGATGAGAAGCGTAAAGTACCTTCTCATTTCCTATGCATTGAGCTATGTGTAGCTTCCTCTCGATTGATCTTAACCAATCATCGGCCTCCAATGGATTGGCATTCCCGAGAGAAAGTGGGTGGGTGAGTCCTCATGAACTCGACTGACCTTGTATTCTGGCGTGGCCCTGATTAACTTGATTAGCGATGGCCTGGCGATGGACGTGCTGCATTTGTTGCATCATAGCATGCATCAACTGAGTCAGCAGCAAGAAAAGCTCCGAAATTCTGCATATCCAATGGCGGTCTTTGGTGCTCCATCATTGGGGTTTTCTGTGGCGAGAACCACTCCCATTGCTTCCAAAGTTTCCACGGTGTTCACCATCTGCCGATTTGCTCTAGGTTTAGAGATGAGAGGGAAACAAGAATAGACAAGTAATATGGAACTTATGCGGGCGAAAGGGGTAACTTTAGGGTCCAACTTTATTATTAATAACTTGGTATGGCTGCTTACAATGCCTAAGGGCCTTGCAACACATAATGCACACTTTCGACAAACAAAGCAAATCCAAATCGAACTAACTCACGGAGTCCTAACGCCTAAAGGGTGACTCTTTGATTCGTGACTCGACTCGTGAAGGAGTCTCACTATAGAACCTATGCTCACTCATCGAGAAAACCTCCACGGCCTGGAGTGCGGATCTTTGCGGCATAGGCGCGAAAGCTTGATCGCCATGTCCAGCAAGCTGTGTCATCTGTGGTAGTCGAAGAAGCGATGTCCTTATCGAGATCGACTCCTTTGGATCGGCTCGTGTAGCTCAAATCTTGGCTCTGGAGTGCAGTCGTACAAGGTCATCTCCAACTTCGTCAATCCTTCGTAGAAGGTGTGCCACATACTCTTGAGCTTCCCGCCATCTGTTCTTCTCTGTCGTGATCTCCTTGCGGGCCTTCGTAGCTCCTTTCTTGTATTATCTAGTACATCCTCCTGGCGACGACAAATCGTGCCAAGCGTATGTAACCGTGGCATCCTCATCCTGAATCGCCTTCGGGTCAAGAAGGTTATCGCTGCGGGTGATAGCGGAACACCGTGCTCTCCAACTCTCTGGCGTAGATACGGGTAATGTGCCGCATTGCTCGTCGTGATACTTCTTGGATACCCATCCGCATTGTAGATCTCTGGCGGTCTGGTGTATCGAGGCGATTGCACTGGCCCTTTTTCCTAGCAGTACCTCAATCCTCACGTCACAAGCCTTGATCAATCCCGCTTGTCTGATCACTTCCACTTGGTATTGGGGCTTCTCAAAATCTCCGAGAGTCTGTAGCATATGCCAAAGTTCTGCAGCGTGACCAACTCCCAGATCAACGTAGTTGAACTCTTCCTCCATCTGTATCAAGAGTGCTTTACGTAAGAACCCGGAATTTTTAAATTGTGACAAGGTAAGGGAAAATTTCAGCAAGAGACAAGAAAAGAGAGAAGGGGATAAGTCGAGAAGTCATTTCTTGTCTTCACAAATTTTTAGCTTTAGAAAATAGGTTTTATCCTCACTACGACCATTCTAGCTAGGGTTGAGCCTACAGTCAACCTGGCTCTGATACCACCTCTGTCGGGACCCCGAATTTGCAAATCCGGACCCTCTGTGTATTCAGCACTAGTCCAGGAACGCGCTAGTGCACACAGTCTTAACATCAGTAAATATCACAATCATACCAATCGATATTAACAAAGTACTTTATTTAAATAACCAAGGTGGTTACTCGACCTTATGGC
This sequence comes from Rhipidocladum racemiflorum, assembly GCA_036346355.1. Taxonomy (NCBI): domain Eukaryota; kingdom Viridiplantae; phylum Streptophyta; class Magnoliopsida; order Poales; family Poaceae; genus Rhipidocladum; species Rhipidocladum racemiflorum. The sequence goes on from CM070578.1 coordinate 40,443,329, forward strand.
CAAGTTACAAATGTATGCCTTGCAAGGCGAAACTTATTAAAAGAGAAATAATAGCAATGAAAATAAGATAACCGTGGCGCCATCCAAAGATACCACAGCAACCGACCGGGCTCGCTTCCCTAAGTGAGACGGATCCTCTTGGAGTTCCTCCTCCAAAGTCATGCGATCTCTTCTTCAAGCGATATTGTGTTGAGGCAAGGGTGAGTACTTGGTACTCGACAAGTCATGCCTGAGAATGCAAGCTAATATACTATATGCATGGCTTGGTACAAAGGAATAGCTCAAGGTATATTTGCGATGAAACAGCTTTTGACAAGTAATAAAAGTAGATTCGAAAGCAGTAGAAATAAGTAAAGCATAAATAACTTTTCAAGAAGTTGAATAAACATTTTCCCCATCCTAAACCACATTTCCATCATCTTCATTATTAAGCCAACCCAACTTTCAAATCCAAGTTATTTTCAGAAAGTCTAACCCTTGACTGTAATCCCCGAGCATTGTCCAGTACCGTGGACACGGCTATTCGAATAGATTCTACACTCTGCAGAGGTTATGCACTTTACCCACAAGATACAGTCAAACACCACAAAGGCGAGTTCCCGTAACAAAGCCTTTCGGAAGCCTCAAACAACACAGGTGGTCCTCTCTGGTTCGTGCTCTACACCATCCCTTCCCTTAGCCAAGGCGAAGTATGGGACCAACACACCGTTAGATGGGTATCTGGCCACAGCCACGATACGCTCTCCCGTACAATCACACAAACGGTGTAATTGACACCCTGAGGCTCCACAAGTGAGTCCTTAGCGACTTAGTCAACTAGGGCCGTCCCATTCTAGCCATGTGGTTGCAAGTATGACCCAGTTCAAAGGCTTGCAAGGTTAAGTCCTTAGAGTGACCAGGGCAAGACTACCCGAAGAACCAAATCAACATCCCCGATGCCACAACTGGCCCACCTGATTACTCTTGCCACATGCCCCGGTCGAAAACTGTTTATCAAACCCCAGTTGATTACCATGCACCACGTGCCATCAACGTCACATGATACTTTTCCAAAACAGGTTCAATATATCATTAAGTCAATATTAACATTTGATTGTCCAAAATCATGTCATGAGCACGTAGCAGGTCTAAGCAGTATTCTACAACGGTCTAAAACCCATGTTGGCAATTTGATTATGTCCAACTAGTAAACCACAACTAGGGTGACAAGGGTCATGGCACATACTTAAATAATCAAGGTGTCATACAGCAAATTGGTACTTATCTAACCCCCATGTTTAAAGTATTTTTCTAATTGAACTAGCATGCAATAGTTTAAATCAAAATAGATTTCGAAATAGGATCAACATGGTCAAAGCACAACTTGCCTTCAAAGAGTACTTGTTCTTGGTCTTGAGTTGGATCCTGAGTCAACACTTCTCCTTCGAATCCTTCCGACACTTCAACGTCTACTCGTAAAGCGTGCAAATAGCAATACACAAATAAACAATAGGCAAAAACATCCCAAAACTCCAAATAAAATCCATAAACAGAGAGAACATAATTTTCTGGATTTTTGGAAACTGGAATCGTTCAAATCGGAGTTAAAACGCAAAAGTTATGATTATTTAAAGTTTAAATAATCAATTAAATAATTTTACAGAGAAAAACTTTAGTCCAAAAATTAAATAAAATTCATATTTAGGTAGATATCAATTTTATACAAATTTAGAAATTTGAATCACTCAAATCGGAGTTGAAACGCAAAAGTTATAAACGTTTGAAGTTTGAAACAAAATCTGAAATCATTATTCGAATTAATAAATCATTTTCTTTTTCGGAAATTAATTATTGCGTCAGCCTAGACACGTGGCAGCCTCTGATTTGGCCACGTCAGCCTGCTGGCGTCGGCGATTCACGGACTCGGTCCACGGGCTCGCGCCTCTCGACATGTGGGTCCCAGCATGTCGGGCTTCAGCAGCGCAACCACGTGGTAAGGCTCAACGTCGCTGACGTGTGGGCCCCGCCTTTGTCGATGCCACGCGACGCGATGGATCGACGTCGCGGGCCCGACATGTCGATGCTTGCGCTGCGTCTTGGCGTCTGCGCGGCTGAGGCATACGTGGCGTGATCCCGGCCGTTGATTTGGAAATCAACGGTCGCGATTAGATCTAGGGTTAACATGTTAAAAACTACACGATGATCGTGGGCCGTTCGATCTAGATCGGACGGTCCAGATCAATCCCTACAGTAACGTTGCTACGGCACGTGGTGATCGTGGGCCGTTGGATCTTGATCCAGCGGTCCGGATCCAATCTGGTCTTCTAAAGCCTCGAGGAAACGTGGACTCACCGTGATCGCTTGATGGGGATCGAGCGGTCCGTGGAGCTCGCGAGTCCGGCGATGGAGGTCGGTGGCGCAGTGCCGGGGTTGAGATGACGACCTCTGAGCGGCGTTTGGAGCACGCTCGTGAAGTAGCGCTACTCCCAGACGCGCCTGCGTCCTTGCGGTCTCGGATCGGCCACCAACACGACGGAGAAGCGGTGGGCGGCGAACGACGCCAAAACCCTAAATTAACCCTAATCAACTCCGGCGAGGAATCGTGAGCACGGAGGAGCTCTCAAGTGGCGGCTAGGGCAAAAGGTGCGCCGCGGTGGCGGTGATCCTCGGGCACGCACTCACGCCTTAAATCTGGCTCGGACGTCGAGATGCGACGGTTTCCATGGCGAGGCCCGATGCAGGCGGCGAGTCGGCTTCCGGACACGGCGGCGACGCGGCTCAATCCTAGCCGTCCCAGCGGCGGACGGACGGCCCGCGATCGCACGAACGCGAGCGGGTTCGACTCGGTCTCGACTAGAGGCGGCGTGGCGCCAATCACAACCGTTGGATCTTGATCCAGCGATCGGCGTAACTAGGGTTCGGGTTGGGTCCGTGACGCGATTCGGCCGAATCAAGTGGCTCGGTCGGGTTGAGTCGGACTCGAACTCGAGTCGACTCGGGCTCGATCGGATGAACAAGACAAACCCACTCGCATTTTCCAGCGATTTAATATTTAAAATAATTCCCGATAATTCATTTAATTCATTAAAAATAGCAAAAGACTCAGAAAAATTCCAGAAAAATTCTGGAAAATATTTTGGAACATTTTGGACTCAAATAAAATATTTCCAACAAAATTTTATTTGCAAAATTAAATTCTTTAATTATTTCAACATAGAATAAATTCAAATAAATTCCAAATAAATCCAAATAAATTCCAGAAAATTCCAAAAATTCACCAAAGTGCCAAATCACACATGAATTTAAGAAAAGAAAAATTTTGGGGTGTTACAAACCTCCCTTAATAGAATCTCGTCCCAGAGATTCGGGACTCACTCTGAGAATAGGTTTGGAAACTCTTTCTTCAAATCCTCTTCTCCCAAGTCGCTTCGCTTTCTTCATGGTTGCTCCATTGAACTCTACTGAAGCGGGTTGACTTGTTTCTAGTTTCTCGATCCATTGTGTCCAGAATCCTCACGGGATACTCCTTATAAGTCAAATCCTCTTGCAACTCAATTGACTCTAGCGGTGTCTGTTCCTCAGGAACTCGGAGACACTTCTTTAACTGGGACACATGGAATACATCATGTACTCCTGTTAACGACTGTGGCAACTCCAGCTGATAAGCAACTTCGCCTCTGCGACTCAAAATCTTAAATGGTCCAACATAACGGGGTGCAAGTTTCCCTTTGGCATGGAACCTCTTAACTCCCCTAAGAGGCGTAACTCTGAGGTAAACAAAGTCTTCTGGTTCAAAACTCAAATCTCGGCGACGATTGTCAGCATAACTCTTCTGTCGAGATTGGGCTATCTTCAACCTTTCCCTAATCATAGCGATCTGTTCTTCAGCCTCTTGAAGAATATCAGGCCCAAAGACACGGCGCTCGCCGGTCTCATTCCAATTCAATGGCGTCCGACAGGGTCGACCATACAGTGCCTCAAAAGGTGACATCTGTAAACTAGCTTGATAACTATTGTTGTAACTAAACTCGGCATACGGTAAACTCTTATCCCAAGAGGTAGCATAAGCTAATGCACAAGCTCTCAACATATCCTCCAGAATCTGGTTGACTCTTTCGGTCTGTCCATCCGTCTGTGGATGATAAGCTGTACTGAAGTTCAAACGGGTTCCCATGGCTTCATGCAACTTATTCCAGAACCTTGAGGTAAATTGGGTACCTCTGTCCGATACAATCCTCTTTGGCACTCCGTGCAAACAGACAATCTGATCATGTACAATTCGCTAATTTATCTCCGAGTAAGTGGTCTTCACGGGGATAAAATGGGCTACTTTAGTCAAGCGATCCACTATAACCCATATGGAGTCATAACCTCCTTGAGTCTTGATGGCATTAATGAAATCCATTCCGATTTCCTCCCACTTCCACTCGGGTATTTTCAGCGGTTGTAGCAATCCTGCTGGTCTTTGATGCATTGCCTTGACTCTCTGGCATACGTCGCACAATGCAACATGCTCGGCAACTTCACGTTTCATACTTGGCCACCAGAATCTCTCCTTCAGATCCTGATACATCTTGGCGCTTCCAGGATGAATTGAGTACTTGGAGTCATGGGCTTCTTCCAAAATCAGTTGCTTTAACTCCTTTTTGTTAGGCACACAAATGCGATCCTTCATCCACAACGTGCCTTGCTCATCCAACTTGAAGTCCTCTGCCTTGCCTTCCTCCTTGATGAACTTAATCCTGCGGATCTTGTCATCATCATACATCCTTCTCGGATCTGATCCTCTAAGGTAGGCTTTACTTCCAATGTGGCCAAGAATCCGCTAGGTACAACCTCAATCTTCATCTTTTGAAAATCCTCACATAACTCGTCCTGACTTGTGGCTAGCAACGCACTCACGGTATGGCTTTTCCGACTCAGAGCATCGGCTACTACGTTGGCCTTCCCGGGATGGTAATGGATCCCAACATTATAGTCCTTGATCAACTCCAACCATCTCCTCTGCCTCATATTCAGATCCGATTTGGGTGAATATGTACTTAAGGCTCTTATGATCCGTATATACTTCACATCTGTTCCCGATCGAGATAGTGACGCCATATCTTCAAGGCATGCACTACGGCTGACTAACTCTAGGTCATGTGTCGGATAATTTTCCTCATGCGGCCTCAACTGCCTTGATGCATAAGCGACGACCTTTCCATTCTGCATCAGCACACATCCAAGTCCTTGGCGCGATGCGTCACAATAAATATCGAAGCTTTGAGCAACATCCGGTAGAACTAACACCGGTGCTGACGTCAATCGCTTCTTCAGCTCCTGAAATCCTTTCTCACATTCTAGCGTCCATGCAAACTTCTTTTCCTTCTTCAGCAGTTGCGTAAGAGGTTTCGCAATTGTCGAACAGCTCCCGGACCGACGTTGGTGGCTTCCGGGACATCTTCTTGATGAGATCGGGGTCGCTGACTCCCTTCTGGAAGGCAGCTATCACAATACATCCCGAACGGTGCTTTTTCTATGCATGAAGCGCTTGACGAACTCCCGGAGGGATTCGTTCCTCCTTTGGTGTAGCTGATATAGGTCCCAAGGGGTGCCTGGGCGCTCGTAAGTGCCTTGGAAATTTGAAATGAACTGCTCACCTGAGATCTCCCGAGGAATCTATAGAGTTATTTGGGAGTCCGAGTGAGCCATGCTTGGGCCAGGCGAGAGGGTAACCGGTAAGTAGTTTGCCATTACTTTACGATCCCCAGCTGTACGATTGCCGTGAGCATATACCTGTAGCCAAGCCTCCGGGTCCCTCTCACCGTCGAACCTAGTGATGCCTTTAGGATTAACTCCATCAGGCCAAACCACTCGGCGTAGGTGAGGGGTAAACGCGCGAACCCCTTCAATGACCCCGCGACACCCTCCGGGCGGTGATCGACGCGGAGGGGATCGCGCTTGGCGTGCTTCGCGATCTCGCGGAAGGATGTCGTACCGTTCATACTCGTCGGCATGACGGCGTTGTTCCTCCCTTTCTCGGTCGCGGCGCCTGGCGTCGAGGTCTGAACGGAGGTCGCGGTTGATGCTGTGTCGCAAGTCGTCTCCGCGGGGTGGAACATGATGCGTCTGGCGGGCTTCCCGACCTGACCGGCTGCTGGCCGTCTGGGTCCTCACCGAACCACGTGACAGCTCCTTTGCCGGCTGGTCGGTCTGGGCTTGCTGGATAGCTGCCGCCGTCACCATGGCCTTTACTTGGGCCACGATCGGGGCAACTGGATCACCCGCCCCCAGCATAGGGGTCAGGGTATCCAGGAGTGTCTTGGAGGCGACGATATTCTGTGGGGTACGCAACAGCTTGGTCCCCATCTTAGCTTGCGAGAATGTCTTCATTGACAGCCCGGCGCGGTCCGCAATCTGCGCCCCGTAGCGTCGAGTTCTTGCTCGGCCACCTTCCAAGTCGGCCGGCCAAAGTGTCGCGGCGCCACAGAATCCGCCGCGAGCCCTCGATTACGCAGACTCTACGGAAATTCCAGCAGCTCTCAAGGCTTTCTTCTGACTCGGCCGCTGAGCTGGGTGAGCCTGAAGAGGATAACTCCAGGCGCTCGGAGGTGCCGAGTGGTTTGGCGGCGAGAACCCCCACCATTCGTACCTCGACGTCCTCGAGTCCGACTCCCATGACGGAATGGGCCTTCGGTCCGCTACTCGGTACTTTAGAGCACGAGACAGGGGGACCCCCCCGATCGGCGTGGAAGTCGCGGCGATGGCCCACCAGAAACCTCACCGTGCTGCAGCATGGTTCCCTTAGAGAGGGAAAGGCTCCCGAGGTCATTGGAGATGAAGGTCAGGCTTCCGAAACGGAAGACCTGACCCAGGAAGAAGACTGTGGAGGCTCCGCTCGTCGTAGCCATCAAGATTGACGAAGATCTTGACACAAGCCCCTACCTGGCGCGCCAACTGTCGACGATCGGTTTCGCCGGCAATAAGATTTGTGATTCTAGGGGATTTGTGCGGGATCTGAGCTTGATGGCAACACAGGATGCGAGGGCAATCCGTTTTAGACAGGTTCGTGCTCTCTCGGAGGAGATAATACCCTAGTCCTGTGTTCTTGGATATATGAGCCTCTCCTCTTCTTATTTCTCCCTCCTCCCCTTATATACTGGGGGAAGGATACATGATAGATGGGCGCCCCCGGGCCCTGAACATGGTGGCCTTGCCGACATGTACGTTGTCCTTATTGGCTCTGGCGCACTACGTCTTGAGAGGTGGTTATGCTTTTCCCGACCCACGCCTGCCACTCCGTCAGGTTTCGGCGCCTGCAGGCTCTGTGAATGTCAGGTTGCATGCTTCGCTTCTGGCGGGTTGTTTGGGCGTGGCGCGAAGCTTCCCCGAAGGATCGGGAGTTGCCTTGGGGAACAAGTCGAAAATCTCCACCGGGCCCGTCGTGGCGCTTCTGGGCTTTGGGCCTACTTCTCCGCCCGTCTAGCCCAGTCGAGTATAGGCCCCACCTGCGGGACCCCTATCTTAGACATCCCACACTGGGGTGTTACAGTTGGTATCAGAGCGGGCTTTAGGTCCGTGGAATGTGAATGTAGCAAATTACTCTAGAGTAAACTAAAATATTGACTTGGAAAAGTAGAAACCTAGCATAGGTTTCCTTGTTAAAATTTGGCCTTAGGGCAATAACCTTAAAATCTGAAATAGTTTGGTTAACTAATTTAAAACTTGACACCCTCTGATGCACAGTAGGAAGGGTATGGGTATCGATGCTATCCGCTTAAATATTGTAGTTAAGCTTTGATGTTAAATGCTGCATTTTGATGATGTGTAATGCTATCTTTATGATAGATTTGATTGAGTTGCTATATTTGTGATGAAGTGGGGTTGTGGTGCCGAAGGGTTTCGGTCACCTCTTTTTGTTCATAGTAAGGGTGTGGTTTGGCAATGTGGCCGGTTAACGCCATCACCGAAGAATTATTAAACCTTGTAGGAGAAGAGTGCTTATCCTTTCTGTCGTAGACCGGGTAGTTTGTTGGAGTTGATTAGAAAAGTTGATGGTGGATCCTTTTCGATTTCTTTTACCGTTCTGACGATCGGTGAGGTTGGTTTTCTTGGTTTTAGTTGATTGAATTCAAAAGAAAAGTGTGTGGGTATTGGATTCTCATGGATTGTTTCGTAGGCGGTTTGTGGTTTTGTCTTCCTTGGTTGAAGACGAAGAAGGGTTTTGTGTTGCACGTCTTTTGGTCATAATTTTTGCTTTGACATCCGGTTTTGTTGGTTATGGTGGACTGTCTTGGGGAGGAAACTTATGTGGTTGTTGTTCTCCCTATATAAGAAAAGTGTTGGAGTTTCTCCTTGTGCAGACCTTAAGTTGGGTGGAGCTAAGTTTGAACCTTTTGGTCATAATTTTTGCTTTGACATCCGGTTTTGTTGGTTATGGTGGACTGTCTTTGGTTTTCCCTGGTGCATCCATCTTCCTTCTTGGAAGTATAGATCTTGAGATTTTTTGAAGAGTTTTGGGCTATCAAAGTCAGAAATTCGAGAGTTGAGCTCTCCTACATTTCTATTGGAATTTTTTTTCTTCCATGCCTGGAAAGAAGAAATTGTTTATCAGTGTTCGTTCTTATTCTTGAGCTGTGCTTATCTTTAAAGTTGGGTTGCATCATGTTCGTCAAGAGTAGGTGACTTATGAAGGTGTTTAGAAAAGTTTTTGTTCGTGCTATGTAGTATGTAACAACGTGGTTTACGGAATGACGTATTGCTAAGTTAATCTGTGAGTTGAATCGATTCAATGCGATTGTTATCTTTAGCTTGAAAATAAATAGACTACTAGTGTTGTATATTACTTTATAGCGAGAATGATTAAAAGTATTAATGTACATGCTTAGAATATGTTGCTTTGCTTTAAAAGTGCTTATGACCCATGGTAATGTTTAAAGTTTTAAACCCTGATGCATAATTCGAACATTAAGATGATGTAGCCTACTGATGTTGTTAAAGAAACCTTACTGGTTGTTTAAAGATGTTCCAAATTAACGTGTTAATAGAGAAATTTAATCATGCTGGCTTGTGACCTTAACTTGGAAGTTGATTAGAGTTGCTATTTATGTTGTTGCAAACCATTAGTATATTTGGAAGTATGCATAAGTGTTCCTATAATGCTAGTACCAATGTCAATTGGGAAAATATAGGTTTTGTTGTTGTTTTAAGAACATTGTGCTAGTCCAACTTATTAAATTTATTATAATAGTTGGAGTATGTTGTGTAGTGACAATTTGTTATGATATATGGATAGAGTAATTAAAAACAATGCAGTTGTGTTTATGATTTTGCTCATTTATTGATATTGATGACTTAGTAGTGGTGGTAATTGTGCAGACTACTTGTTGGAAACCATTGTTAAAATGGAGGTTATGGTAACATGTTGTGATGGACTGAACCATGGATAATTAACATGATGTAGAATTTTATCCTTAGTGAATGTATATGTTAGAACCATAGTTACGAATTTTATCTTGTAGAGATAATATTTACTTGTTGAAGTCATTTATTGATTGAACAAGCTATAATTGTCAAGATGTTAACGTATGGATGGTATAAAATTGATAGGTTGATCATGCTTAAGTATCTGTTGAAGTACTATGGTTGAAATACAGAATACGTTGTTATATAATGTGTTGGTCTGTGGGGATCATGATGAGGTGGTATTGGTTGGATGTCTTTTGATAATCGTCATAAACTTTATTTATAAGGGTTGGGAAAGGTAACTAGAGAAAGAATTGGTTAGGTAACTCTTGGTTGAATTATGATGGGCTTCTCGATGAGTAAATAGTGAATATTGAACCTTTAAATGGTAAGTATAGTGGAATACTAGATATGGTGGGTTTCATGCTGAGCTTGTATTAAAACCTTTTGGTCTGGTTTGGTTGTTTGCTATTTTGGTTGAAGGATTCCGGTCAAGGTGTTCCTTATGTTGTGTTTCAGAATTTCCCTAAAACTCGTAGAAATTGGTGCCAATCTTTGGTTTTGGCTAATTTGTTTAGTTTGTGTTGTGAGTATGGATTTATACCCAAAAGTTTTTGAGTGGATCGCGCTCCTTCGCGTTCACACTGAGTTATCCTTGGAATAAATTTGAAAGGAAGCAGATGGACATAGAGGGTTGTGTTGGAAAACTCATGAGGTTTAATTTGTAACTCTTTTTGGCTAGAGTTGGAGTTATTTGGAAAATCTGTGTGGTGTTTGCAAGTGCTTCAAAAGGTGGTTTTTGTGGATGTTTCATCAGTGATGCTGTTAGTGAAGTGTTCTCTTTTGGAAATAAGTTTCCCTTTCTCTTTGAGAAAATTTATGGCGGTTGTATGTGCAGATGTTTAACTTTGGAGCCAATGCTCTTTTCCAAATGTTGATTGTGGTTAAAGTGTGAGGTTTTGCAAGTTTAGTTTTTCAATTGACGTGGGTTCTTTTATGACGTGGTGTTTCCCTGTTAATGGTGTTGTCATCATAGTTTATAGGAATTTCGCAGCCATCGATGTTAATTGCGTTTCAATCATGTGATACCGAGGAAGAAGTCTTTTTGTGAATGACTACTTGGTATTGTTGTTACATGAAGAATGAATGGTAAAAGGAAAGCATGACATTGTTTATAGATGTTTAATGATGAAAGAGTTGGTGAGCCAGGTCGGTGAGAAAGTCATATATGGATATATGACTAATCCGGAGTGCTCTTGAAAAGTGTGCATTCATGTCACAAATCGAGATTTCTATTTCTTTCTGGTATGAAATGAAACAATGAAGAATTTCTGGTATGTTGGTTGTGGTGTAGGAGATTTGTGTTTCCTTTGCGTCTTGACTTAGGAAATTAAAATGAATACTCTTTAGTTGTTGCCGAATTCTTTCCAAAGTGACTTTTAGCGCTTTGGGGTTCAAGTGGTTGTGTGTGGATCAATTTGGGTTCATGGTTTATGGTTGAGCTCGCTCAATTATTGTACTCTTTGTCTTGGTCCTTTGAGAGGAAGGATGTGAGGGCGAGACTTTCTTAGTAAGAGAAATTTGGTGTGGCTAGTAGTTGATCGTAAATGGTTTAAAAGTGAAGAGTAAAGGAAGGTTGTGTATGACCCAATTCAAACCTTCTTGGAGAATTGTGTCATTGATGTGTTCCTCGGTGGGGTTGATTAAATTATTAGTGGACCACTTGGTGGTTGCTAGTAATTGCTTTTCCTTTTGGAAGTGTATTGGATCTTTTTGTCGCCGATCTCTGAGCGAGTTGTGTCAACCGATGTGGATTGCTCGGTTGATAATGTTTTTGCGGGTTTTAAGGACCCTGGTTATAAAGTAGGTTTTTCCTTCGGTGGTAGTGGTGGCTATTGGTCTTTTGTAAAAGATCAATCTTTTGCAAGGTTTTAGCCGATTGTTCAAGCAGCTGGTAGTCTTGGAGTGTTGTGTCTCACTTGGTTCGCGTCGTCTAGAATACGACGAACCACAGTAGAGAGGTTGAGGTGTGAAAGCACTTTTGTGCGTGAGAGCTGAAGGGGGATCTAGAGTTAGAGTTAGAGGTTCGTACCGTGTTCTTCGGGAGAGTAGCATTGGTTAAAAGGATCGGGCACTCTAGTGCCAAGGAATGTATGAAATGAGGAGTGTGAGATTGTTTTATTTTGTGGTCTGTTTGAGGATTTATCCTACCGCTTGGGTCGTGCTGAGGCCGTATGTGAGTGCTTTGTGTTTCAATGTTGAGTAAGATTCTGGCAAGTTTTGATTGTGAGTTATCGTTAGAGCCGTCAATTTTCGAGCCTTAGCTCATTGCTTTTGAGTTTGGGCTAGTGCAAATCGTAGGGGTTTCTGAGCGGGTTCTAAGAAGTGAACCTTAGCTCCCTTCGATTTGGTTGGTTGTGAAGTGGTGTGTCTCGGATTCGGGGTCGAATCCTGTTGAAGGGGGAGAGAATGTGACACCCCAGAATGTGACATTTTAGAATTCGGCATTTTGGTACGACTTTATAGCGTGTTTTTGGGCCGTTTCCGGGTGTTTAGGCCTCTCCGGGGGACTTTGGGCCTTGGGGGTTGAGTTGGGCCTCCGGTGGAAGGGTTTGGGCCCAGGGGGGACTTTTGGGCAGCCAAACCTAGCCCCCACCCCTTGGTGCGCCCCCCACTCCCCTCTCCCTCAACCCTTGCCGCCACCCACCCCTCTCCCCCCATGCGCCCCCCCATTGCCTCCCCTAGCCGCCACCTTGCTCCTTCCTCCCCACCACCTCTAGCCAGCCCTAGGCAAGCTCCACCCCCACCCCTTGCTGCCACACTCTTCCACGCTATTTCCATCGCCATTGGGGAGCTCCACGACGAGAGGATCTGGCAGGATTGGTGCGTGGAAGAAGATCGGGCGATCGGGAGGCGTGTTCGTTGGATTCTTCGTTCGTCGGGCAATGGTATGGCTAGGGGTAATCCTTGGGGATGGTCTAGGTGCTGTGCTAGAGGATGTTTTGGTGTTGTTAGATCTAAAGGTGTTGCTGCAATTGGATAGATTTCATGAAAACTAGAGTTTGCATAGTGTTCTGCTTCGGGCAGATTGGGCACATGACCTAGTGTTTGCGTTTTCACAATTTTAGACTCGGATTTTGGTCGGCCGCCTGTTGATAAAGTTGTAGATAACTTCAATAACTTTAATTGGACACCAAGAATGTCAAATTCCGCCTAGCCGTTTGAAAGATATGATCATTTTACCGAGCGTGTTCAAATATGTGATGTAATTGGGATAGAACGTAATGTTTTGTAGATTAGACAATTTTAGAAGCCGAATCAGCTTTTGCCAATACTTATAAAAAGCTAGCAAATTTCTTAAGCTTCGCGATGATGTACTCGTTTACGTGATTTGGAGTCCTAGAACTCAAGTTATGCTAGTTTGAAGCCTGCTGTCCCGGGGGACAGATTCTCTGTTTTTCGGCTTTGGGAGTAGTTTGCGAAGTCGTGGTAGATGAGCGATGGTGTACTGTTTTGTGGGCACGTTTTGAGTGTGTGGTATCTATGTGCAGGTGGTGTGACCCCGGGAGTGCCCTCATCCTCTCGCCAATCCGTCGCCCGCGGTTAAGGCAAGTGTATTGGAATGGGTAGTGTGTTATATGTTGCTTGTCTTGATTAGATGCAAATTGTTTTCATTGTATGCTATCTTTCCATGATTAGTGTTTTCCCTTGATATGGTGAAAATGGTATGTTATGATGCTATGCAATGATTAATTGTTTATGTTTATGGCATATGTTGCATACATGGCATGAAAACTGGCCCGGTCGGTGAGAACGTCATAACTAGTCCGGTAAGGTCGGTGAGAAAGTAATGACTAATCCGGAGCGCCATTGAGTAAGACTTACCTCGTGATTCCATCCACGTGGTGAGTGGAAGCGAGGAGTAGGCACCCTACATCTACGGGATGGAAGGGGAAAAAGGGCGCACGCTGACGGGTGTGCACTCAGCAATACCGGTATGTGCTTTGAGGAGACATGTGCATTGCATTGCATTGCATATATGATGATGATAATGAAATGTGTACAATGAGATTGGGACATGGTTATGATGTTGTATATGAAATTATGACTTGGTCATGATGTTAAGTATGGTATGTATCGATGTTGGCATTGATTTGTTCTTATGATCCATTGCAGTACTATGCTTGCTGAGTGATGAACTCACACTTGTGTTTCATGTTGTTTTTAGATACCATGAAACCGACTTGCGGGAGAGGGCATTAGCTACACTTCCACACGTAGCTCCACACTTATAGGCAATTTAATCGTTTGAAGTCATGATAATAAGAATAGTGCCATGAATCTTGGTGTATGGTTAAATTATGTGGTTGATTTCCTCAATTGCTTCGTTTTAGTTTGAGGAGTGGTTGGACTTGGTATTATTGATTTAAGATGTTGCTATATCCATTGTTAATGCTGTTTAGATGTCTCATATCTTGCTATATCTTGTCATAGTATTGTTGTTTCTTCAATCATGGAAAAACAAAGGAGATGCTTCCAAAATTTTCGGTTTTAGCATTTGCACCTTTGCTGTAATTTATCTTTATTTGTGGTATTTAGATATTGTTTAGTCTATGTTTGGTAATATTCAGGCATACTAGATGCCAGGGTGTTACAGAATCTCCATAGCATTTACGTAGATGTGATCTACGGGACCACCGTGATAGTTGCAGTAGCGGTCGTTAAATAAAACTTGTTCATATAGTAGGGTAGAATACGATTCTGCGCTTAACTTGTTTTTGCAGGGAATGATGTGAATGGTATGGCTCCCTTGTGTGTATGTGATGCATTAATGTAATTTTCTTAGCTTGCGTGCTATGGTTAATTGCAGCTTGGGCTGCCATGTTATTGTATAAAAGCATGCGTGCTGATTTGTGATGCTTCATATCCTCATGTAATTTGTCACTAGCTATTATGTGTAGTAGCTTCTTGTTTTATCATGGAGGCTTCTATCATGGTGACTCGATGGATAGGAAGCGCAACAATGGAGATTAGAATGCCACGAGCTATACTATTTCACAAGTTAATATGATTGTTTGTGATGATTCCTGTTGTTGGTGTATTCTACACCAAGGTGCCCACTGCACTTTAGTAAAAGCCGCCGCTACCGGACACGTGGCATCTAGGTCACGCCATTAGCGGTCGGAGAGGTCACCGCCCAGCGAATAGGTGGCGGCCAGGCCACGTCACGGGCGTTTAGCGGTGATCGTCGGCGGGAAGGTGGCGACCAGGCCACGCCTTCGGCGGTCAGCTGAGTGATCGCCAGCAGGAAGGTGGCGACCAGACCACGCCTTTGGCGGTCAGCTGAAGTGACCGCCAGCAGGAAGGTGGTGACCAGGCCACGCCTCTGGCGGTCAGCTGAGTGATCGCCAGCAGGAAGGTGGCAACCAGGCAACGCCTTTGGCGGTCAGCTAAGTGATCGCCAGCAGGAAGGTGGCGACCAGGCCATGCCTCTGGCGGTCAGCTCCGTGGTCGCCCAGCGGACAGGTGGCGGTCAGGCCATGCTGCTGGCGATCAGTTCCGGAGGCCATTTAATGGCCCGCACGACCATTCGAGAGGTCAAAGACATTTAATGCATGTCGTGCGCATTAAATGGGGGTAATGAAGGCCACAGTATGGCGGCGCGTGTTCCCAACGCGCGCCATAATGATGAGCGACGTCAGGGTGCAATTCCCCACCCCGGTGGAGCGGGCGAGGCCGGCAGGCGTGGTGCTCAAGGGCGGGGGGGAGGATGTCTGCACCAGGGCATTAAATGTGTTGCAGGGGCATTTAATGCCATAGAGCAGGGTAATGAGACAGCTTACTGTGTAAGCCTCCCATGCGCCCCCGCCAACCCGAGTATAAAAGGGAGTTGGGGTGCATGGGAGAAAGGGTTCGATCCTTTTGCTCAGATTAGACTTTCCGCTCTGGGTGGGTTGGTCTGAGCTCCTTTGGGTTGCTATTCATCTTCCAGTTCTCTCCAAAGGCACTAATAATACCAGAAGACAGGAGTAGGGCTATTACTCTTAGGAGGGCCCGAACTTGACAAAACGCCAGGGTCTCCTTGCATGCTTCGCCCTTGATTCTCTCTTTCCCGAGCAATCTCCATGAAAGCCCCGGTTAGAACTTAGTATAACCCTCGCCGGAAGGGGTCTGTTGACTCATACGCCGACACCTGTCATGCTATTCCTTCATATTTCGTATTTGGTGGATATGATTTTCATATGATAGAATAGTTTTCCTCAAAAAATTAAGTGTTCGATGCCCTTCCAATAGCTGCACCCATAAGGTCTTGTATGTTAATTGGCAGTTTCAGCATACAACAAGGTGCCATTAATTTCCTTGACCATTGGGATGAAGTCGGACTTCACATGCATAATATTGGTTTACTTATCAAGGCTATCAAAATGGTTTTGGGCCTCAGGGCATCGGTGTTGGGAGCTGGGGCATTCGATGCCACCCAACGAACAAGAGTCACATACGATGTGATTGGCAAGGGGTTGCCTACCTATGTCACTTAGTCTTAGGAGTCTCCATGCACTAGATCTTTGAATGACTATGGATCTTGTCCTACTAAAATGCACCAGAGGGAAAGTGAATTTACTTTGGTTTTCAATTCAGGTATTAATGTTATAGAAATTAATCTTGCTACTTGTCCTAATGAGTCATGGGTATTTGATACCGTATCGATGATTCACACTTGCAAATAGTTGCAGGGACTAAGAAGGACTAGAAGTTGTGCAAGTGGTGAGGTGGAAGTTCGCGTCGGCAATGGCGCAAAGGTTGCGGCAGTGGCCGTTGGCGTTTATCCCTTATCATTACCTTCAGGATTAGTGTTGAAATTAAATAATTGTTATTACATTCCAACTTTGAGCTGAAACATTATCTGTAACACCCCGGCATCTAGTATGCCCGAATGCTACCAAACATAGGCTAAACAACACCTAAATACCACTATTAAAGACAAATTACAGCAAAGGACCAAATGCTAAAACCGAAGATTTCGGCAGCATCTCCTTTGTTTTAACATGATTTGAGATTAGCAATAACAGGCAAGATAAAACCAAGAAACACCGAAGGGACACTCTGCGAACAACCAATTCCAAACATTTTTCATTTGATTTCAATCAACTAAAACCAAGAAAACCAACCGAAACCGACCGCCTACGGATCATACGAAGGAATCCACCACCAAACTCTTCTATGTGACTCCAATCAACTACCCGATCTACGATAGAAAGGGTAAGCACTCTTCTCCTACAGGGGTTAATAGTTCTTCGGTGATGGCGCTAACCGGCCACACCGTCAAACCTCACCCTTACTATGAACAAAAGTAGTGACTGAAACCCTTCGGCACCACAACCCCACTTTATCACCACAACAAGCACAATTCAATCTTTTATCTCATAAACATAGCAACATGCATTATCAAATGAAGCATTCAACATCGAAGCTTAAATACAACGTTTAAGCGTAAAGAAACGATACCCATACCTTTTCCTACTGTGCATCCATGTGTGTCAAATTTTAGATTAGTTATTCAACTTTTGCAAGTTTTAATGTTGCTATCCTATGACAAAATTTTAGTTAAAACCTAAGCCATGTTTCTAAGTTATTCCACATCACATTTTAGTTGTACCCTATAGCATGACACTACAAAAAAAATAATACACATTCTAGGGACCTACAGCCCGCTCTGATACCAACTGTAACACCCCGGCATATAGTATGCCCGAATGCTACCAAACATAGGCTAAACAACACCTAAATACCACTATTAAAGACAAATTACAGCAAAGGAGCAAATGCTAAAACCGAAGATTTTGGCAGCATCTCCTTTGTTTTAACATGATTTGAGACAATAGCAATAACAGGCAAGTAATAAAATATCATAAGACATCTAAAGAAGCAATGTAAATGGATATAGCATCAACATAATGCAATAATATCAAGTTCAACCACTCCATAAACTATAACAAAGCAAATAAGGGACCCGACCACAATTTAATCCATACACCAAGATTCATGGCACTATTATTAAGGTCATGACTCAAAATTTGGTAAATGTGACTGGAACTACGTGAAGATGTGTAGCTAATGCTATTTCCCACATGCCGGTGTCATGGTACCTAAAAAATCAACAACATAAACACAAGCGTGAGTTCATCACTCAGCAAGTATATTGCAATGGTACAAAAGAAACAATTTCATGGCTACAACATCTCACATCATGTCTATCATCTCTGTGATACTACCGGTTGGTATAACTTTAGAAAGTATGAATACTGCAATTTGAACCCTACGGTATGGCGTTTTAGCGCGTTTCGGGCCTCTCCGGGGTCGTTTTGGGCCGTTTCCGGGTGATCGGGCCATGGGGGAAACAATTTGGGCCGTCGGTGGGATGAATTGGGCCCATGTGGGGGTGTGCTAGGGCAGCACACCTGCTGCCCCTTCCCCCATGCGCCCCGTATCTCTCCCCCTTTGAGCCACCACCCCCACCTCCTCTCCCCCATCTTCCCCAAATCTCCCCACCTCTCCTCCTTTGCAAAACCACCCCTCCTCTCCACCCTTCTCCCCCTTGCGGGTGCGCCCTAGGGCAGGGGTGAACGCCCAAGGTACATATGCTAAAAACCCGAATGCTACCAAACATAAGCTAAACAACATCTAAATACCACATTTAAACATAAATTCCAGCAAAGGTACATATGCTAAAAACCGATATTTCGGCAGCATCTCCTTTGTTTTTCCATGAATTAACACAATATCAATATCATGGCAAGATATATCATAGCACACGACATCTAAAACATCAACATAAATGGATATATCATCAAATTATGCAAATAATACCACGCTCAACCACTTCATAAACTAAAACGAAGCAAATAAGGAATCACTAGGATGCTAAATTAAACCATACATTAAGTTTAAGGCACAACTCTTAATATCATATCTCCAAGTGATTAATTATGGACTATGATGGTGGAGCTACGTGTAGAAGTGTAGCTAGACCCCTTTTTCCCGCATGCCGATCTCAAAGTACCTAAAAACAACATAAAACACAAGCGTGAGTTCGAAAACTCAGCAAGCATATTGTAATGGACAACAAGATCATTTACAAGACAATAATACCTTACATCACATATAACATCTCATACTTGAGCACATAACAACATCATCATCATTAAATATGTATTGCAATGCAATGCAATGCAATGTTATGCTCATATCTCCTTGGAAAATCATACCGGTATGGTTGAGTACACACCCGTCGGTGTGCACCCTTTTCCCCCTTCCATCCCGAAGATGGAGGGTGCCTACTCCTCGCTTCCATTCACCACGTGGATGGAATCACGATGTAGGTCTTACTCAATGGCGTTCCGGACTAGTCATAACTTTCTCACCGACCTTGCCGGACTAGTTATGACTTTCTCACCGCCCTCGCCCTATCTCATGACATGCATGCAACTATGCCAATTATCATATCTCATTTGTACATAAACATATGGCATCATGTCATAGTACACATAAACACATGGCATCGAATCATGATAAGTATAGACACATAGCATCATATCATGATAATCATACTCAATATATCATTGGAAAACAGCAAGCATGGCAAGTGATCATAGCAAGTATTCAATCTTTCATCTAATCTCCACAAGCAACCTACGATTCCGCTATACATTACAACACACTTGCCTCAACCGCGGGCGACGGATTGGCGGGAAGTAGAGGGCACTCCCGGTGTCACACCACCTTTGTCCGACGCACGAAAACTCCAATCAATCTCCTCGCTCCTCGCTCCTCGCTCCTCGCACCTCGCTCCTCGCTCCTCGCTCCTCGGATGGATCCATGAGGATGCAGGGGTGGGGAGGTCACCCTAGGGCAGCAAGGGGATGGAGGAGAGGTGGTGAAGAGGTGGGGAGCAATGGGGGCAAAGGGGGAGGTGGAGGCGCTTGGCACAAGAGGGGAGGGAGAGGTGTGGCGGCTAGGGCACATGGGGAAGAGGTGGGGGCGCACCTAGGGCAGGGGTGAACGCCCAAGGTCTGGTGGGGAGCCCTTTTACCAGCCCCCACACCCAATCCTAGTCCGTTACGGAGACCTACTCCATCCCACCAATGACCACTTAAGGCCCAAACTCCCCCGGGATGGCCCAAAACCCCGAAAACGGCCCGGAAACGGCTCGAAAACGTTATTAACCTCCATACCTTATGGTTTTAACCTGCCATACCATATTTCATAAAGTTTTTGACCTTAACATGCACCATTTAAAAGGTTACGACACTCCATGGTGACACATCACTTCAAACGGCCCAAAAACGCGAGTAAACCTCAAGCCGAAAGGTTTTATTCTCTAATTTCACCTTCTATAACGTCACACCAAACCGTAGTGTCACAGATGGTTTGTTGTCTTGATCCTTGTTGATTCATTACAATACACTTTGCTGAGTTTTGAACTCACGCTTGTGTTTTTCGTTGTTTGTTTCTTTAGGTACCATGAAATCGGCGCGCGGGAAAGGGATTTAGCTACACTCCTCCACGTAGTATCATAATCTAGCTAATTCACCTGTTTTGGAGACATTGCAATAATCATTAGTTTATGGTCTTTATGTTTGGTTGTTTCCCTCATGTGTATCATGTGGGGCTATGGAGTGAATTGTTATATCTTCCTAGACTTAAATTGATGCTTATTCTTTTGCTAGCGATGCTTATTGATGTTTTAGTTGATGATTAGTTATTATTATCGCTGCGTGTGAAGATCTTGTTTATCCTACTTATTGATATGATGTTATGTTGTTAAGTTTCATGCATAAACAATGTAAATGCTGTCAAAATTTTCAATTCTTCTAAATGGTTACTTGCTGTAATTTACCTTAAACGTTGGTATTAAGTGTGTTATGGTCTATGTTTGGTGACATTCTGGGCTTAGTAGAAGCTGGGGTGTTACAGTTGGTATCAAAGCAGGCTGTAGGTCCCTGGAATTGTGTATTTAGTATCATACTATAGGTTCAACTAAAATATGAACTGGGATAACCTAGAAAGATGGCTTAGGTTTTACTTAAAACTTTGCCATAGGATAGCAACATTAAAACTTGTGTAAGTGGAATAATTAATTTAAAACTTGACACACTCTGTTGCACAGTAGGAATGGGTATGGGTATCGTTGCTTTACGCTTAAATGTTGTATTTAAGCTTTGATGTTGAATGTTACATTTGGTAATATATGTTGCTATGTTTATGAAAGAATTGATTGTGTTGATACATTTGAGATTATGTGGGTTGTGGTGCCGAAAGGGTTTCGGTCACCTTCTGTTGTTTGTAGAATTGTTGGGTTTGACGGTGTGGCCGGTTAGTGCCACCACCGATGGACTTTAAACCTCCTGTTGGGAGAGTGCTTATCCTTTCTGTCGTAGATTGGGTAGTTGGTTGGAGTAGAGTAGTAGAGTTGTGGATTGACCCTCCGAATTTCCTTTGCCGTTTAGACGAACGGTTTTGGTTGGTTTTTGGTTGGTTGAAATAAAAGAAAACCGATAGTTCTTTTGGTGGTTTTGGTTTTGTCTTCTTTGGTTGAAGACAAAAGAAGAATTTAGGGTTGCGCCTCTTTTGGTCGCCTTGCCAGCTTTGACGCCCGATTTGTTGTTTGCCTTATAGAGAAACTTATAGATTGATTATTGGGTTACCATTCTCCAATTTGAAAAGAAGTTATTGAAGTTTCGATGAAAAATCTAAGTCGCATGGATTTAGGTGTCAAGGTTTTTGTCGGAAAGGATGTGGTTGATCGGTTGCTTTACGGAGAAAGTTTTCAATTTATTCTTGTGTTTGTCTTTCTCCGAGGTTTAAAAGAGTTATTGCGGTGTTGTGCCAGACCTTGTTGTCGGGGTCTAAGTGGTGTTTGATCGCAATGATGACTTGCTTGGGAATTCATCTTTGAAAAACCGTTTGTTTCGTGAAAGTTTGAAGTTTGGGGTTATGGCCTTATTTGAAAAAAAAAAGATTTGGTTAATCGCTTGGTTTTCCCTCTTTCAACCATCTTCCTTCACGGAAGTTGTTGATCTCGAGAGTTGTGGAGTAGTTGCGTGTCGGCATTTGGGAATTTAAGAGTTGACTTCTCTTGTGATTTATGGTTGAGCTTTCCAGAAGGAAAGGTGTTTTGGGTGTTGTTCTTTTCTGGAGCAATTATGGTTTCCTTAAGAGTTGGGTGCGTGATTCACGCGGATGTTTAAGAAGTTAAGTGTATGACGAGAAGTTAGAGTTTTCGGATGATATGAGCTAGTGGTTCGGTTAAAGTGAATTTGTTGCTTGTTCTTTTCATCTAATCTGCTCAATTCCAGCACCACCAATTGATCTAAAAATGTGATAATCACCCTTAGAACAGATCCTAGACCAACCCCAAGGATTCCCATGGCCATACCTTCGCCCGACGCACGAAAACCCAAAGGATCTCCTCCAGGTTCGCGCGATCTCCTTCCTCGCTCCAATCCCGTTGGATCTCCTCGTCGCGGAGCGCTCCAACGGATGGATCTTCGAGGTGGTGAGGTGGAGAACTTCCCTAGGGGCATCAAGGGAGGTGGAGAGGGAAGGAGAGGGGTGGTGGCGCCATGGGGGGGCTAGGGTGTGGCTGCTAGGGTTGGGAGAGGGAGTGGGGAGCGCACCAAGGGTTGGGGGCCAGATTTGGCTGCCCAAAAGTCCCCCCCGTTGGGCCCAAACCCTTCCACCGGAGGCCCAACTCAACCCCCAAGGCCCAAAGTCCCCCGGAGAGGCCCAAACACCCGAAAACGGCCCAAAAACACGCTATAAACGGCATAACGTAAAGTTTTATCCTCTATTTTCACATTTTATAAAGTTTTTGATCTCAACATTCACATTATATAAGGTTACGACACTCCGTGGTGTCACATTCTCCCCCCCTTAAACAGGATTCGGCCCCGAATCCGAGACACACCACTTCACAACCAACCAAATCGAAGGGAGCTAAAGTTCACTTCTCAGAACCCGCTCAGAAACCCCTACAATTTGAACTAGCTCGTACTCAAAAACAAAGAGCTAAGGCTCACAGATTGACGGCTCTAACGATAATTCACAATCGATTATTGCCTGAATCTTACTCATCATTGAAACACAAAGCACTAACACAAGGACTTGGAACGTCCCAAGTAATAGGATAAATTCCCAAACCGACAGCGAAGGAAAACGGTCTCACACTCCTCATACTATACATTCCTTGGCACTAAAGTGCGTGATCCCTTTAAGCAAAGCTACTCTCTAGAAGAACACGGTACCAACCTCTCTACTGTGGTTCAACGTATTCGCGACGACGCAAACCAAGTGAGACACAACACTCTAAGACTACCCACTGTTTGAACAAACGGGGTTAAAACCTTGCAAAAGATTGATCTTTTACAAAAGACCAATACCCACCACTAACATCAAAAGGAAATGCCTACATTATGACCAGGGTCCTTAAAACCCGCAAAACAAAAACAACTGAACAACCCACTTCGGTTGACTCAGCTCGCTCATAGATCAACGACAAAAGACCCAATACACTTTGAAAAGAAAAAGCAATTACTAGCAACCACCAAGTGGTCTACTAATAATTTAATCAGCCCTACCGAGGGACACATCAACACAAGTCTCCAAGAAGGTTTGAATTGAGTCCTACACAACCTTCCTTTACTCTTCACTTCCAAACTAGTTACGATCAACCACTAGCAATGCCTAATATCTTAGGTCATTACAAACCCACACTAGATTCTTCTTTCTAAGAAAGTTTCGCCCTCGCATTCTTCCTTTCAAAGAATCGGAACAAGGGTACAATCATTGAGTAAGCTCAACCAAGACCCATGAACCCAAAATGATCCACATCCAACAACTCGAACTCCAAAGCGCTAAAAGCCACATTGGAAAGAGTTCGGCAACAACCAAAGAGTACTCATCTTATTTTTCCTAAGCTAAGATGCAAAGGAAACACAAATCTCCGACACCACAACCAACATACTAGAAAGAAATAGAAGTCTCGATTTATGACATGCATGCACACTTTTCAAGAGCACTCCGGATTAGTCATATATCCATATATGACTTTCTCACCGACCTGGCTCATCGACTCTTTCATCATTAAACATCTATAACAATGTCATGCTTCCTTTTCACCATTCATTCTTCATGTAACAACAATACCGAATAGTCATCCACCAAAAGACTTCTTCCTCGGTATCACATGATTGAAACACAATTAACATTGATGGCTGCGAAATTCATATAAACTATGACGGCGACACCATTAATAGGAACACCACATCGTATAGGAAGCCACGTAAATTGAAAACTAAACTTGCAAAACATCGCACTTTAACCACAATCAACATTTGGAAAAAGGACATCGGCTCCAAAGTTAAACATCTGCACAAACAACCGCCATAAATTTTCTCAAAGAGAAAGGGAAACTCATTTTCAAAAGAGAACACTTCGCTAACAGCATCGCCAAAGAAACATCCACAAAAAACCACCTTTTGAAGCACTTGCAAACTCCACAAAGATTTTTTTTTCAAATAACTCCAACTCTAGCAAAGAAAAGTTTACAAATTAAACCTCGTGAGTTTCCTTTAAAATTTATTCCATAGATAATTCAGGGTGCACGCGAAGGAACGCGATCTTCTCAAAAACTTTTAGGTGTAAATCCATACTCATAGCACAATTTAAGCAAATGGGCCGAAACCAAAGATCGACACCAATCACTACGAGTTTAGGGAAACTCTGAAACACAACATAAAGAACACCTTGACCGAAAGCATTTGACCAGAATGTTAAACAACCACACCAGTTCAAAAGGTTTTAAACACCAGCTCAGCATGAATCCCACCATAACTTGTATTCCACTACACTTACCATTTAAGCATTCAATAATCACTATTTACTCATCAAGAGAGTCCAACCGGATTTAACAAAATTTACATAACAATTTCTTTCTCTAGTTACCATTCCCAACACTTATAAATAAAGTTTACGATGCTTATAAAAAAAAACATCCAACCAATACTACTTCATCCTGTTCCCCAAAGACAAACACATCATACAACATCCTATTCTCATTCTAAAACATAATACTTCAACAAATACTTTAGCATGATCAAGCTATCAATTTTATACCATCCATAAGTCAACATCTTGACAATTGGAACCTGTTCAATCAATAAATGACTTCAACAAGTAAATATTATCTCCACAAGGCAAAGCTTGTAACTATGATTCTAAGACATACATTCATTAAAAATAAAATTCTACATCATATTAATTATCCATGGTCCACTCCATCACAACATGTTACAGTAACCTCCATTTTTAACAAGGATTTTCAACCATTAATCTAAGCAATTACCACCACTACTAAGCCATCAATATCAACAAACGGCATAATCATCAACCAACAATATTACGTTTAGCTACCCTATACATAGGTTATAACAAAATTACCACCACACAACATACTCCAACTATTGAGAATATAGTGAATACTAGCATTAACACTGCCCTTAACAACATCATTAGCAATAAGTCTTATGTCTTCTCAATTGATATCAATACTAGCATTGTAGAGACACAACTGCATACTTCCAAATATATTAGTAGGTTGCAACAACATAAATAGCAACTATAATCAACTTCCAAATTAAAGCCACTAGTCAACATGATTAAATTTCTCTATTAACCCGTTAGATTAGAACATCTTTAAACAATCGGCAAGGTTTCTTTAACAGTATCATTAATTTACATCATCTTAATGTTCTAACTATGCATCAAGGTTTAAACTTTTAACATTAACAAGGATCATAAGCATTTTTAAAGCAAGGCAACAGATTCTAAGCATGTACATTAACCCATTTAATCATTCTCGCTACAGAGTAAACTACAACACTAGTAGTCTATTTATTCTCAAGCTAGAGATAACAACCGCATTGAATTGTTTAAACTCACAAATTAACTTAACAATACGTCATCCCATAAACCACATTGGTACATGCTACATAACATGCTAAACAACAATTCTTACTAGGGACAAACGATTTCAGTCAAAAGACTACTTACTTTGTTTGCAGCATTTTAGTTTTAAAACTCATCTCAAATTCATAAGGAAACTTAACTCTGAAAATTGCAATGAGACAAACCCAAACTTGGTCATGCAAAAGGAAGTCCCCAAAACACTTTTCAATCTCAAAGACTCCCACAGGAGGGAACCAAGCGATCAAATAAACCTTTGCGGACAAAGGCACAAAACATAAATCGAGACAACTTAACTTTTTGCACACGCTTCAATAACTTCTTTTAAACTCAGAGTAAGACACACAAGAACCAAAATTGTACTTTTCTTTGCAAGGCAACCAACAAAACCGGTGTCAAAGCCAAAAGGCAACTAAAAAGGCGCAACGCTAAATTCCTCTTCTTCGTCTTCAACCAAGGAAGATAAAACCAAGAAACACCGAAGGGACACTCCGCGAACAACAAATTCCAAACACTTTTCATTTGATTTCAATCAACTAAAACCAAGAAAACCAACCGAAACCGACCGCCTACGGATCATATGAAGGAATCCACCACCAAACTCTTCTATGTGACTCCAATCAACTACCCGATCTACGACAGAAAGGGTAAGCACTCTTCTCCTACAGGGGTTAATAGTTCTTCGGTGATGGTGCTAACCGGCCACACCGTCAAACCTCACCCTCACTATGAACAAAAGTAGTGACCGAAACCCTTCGGCACCACAACCACACTTTATCACCACAACAAGCACAATTCAATCTTTTATCTCATAAACATAGCAACATGCATTATCAAATGAAGCATTCAACATCGAAGCTTAAATACAACGTTTAAGCGTAAAGAAACGATACCCATACCCTTTCCTACTGTGCATCCATGTGTGTCAAATTTTAGATTAGTTATTCCACTTTTGCAAGTTTTAATGTTGCTATCCTATGACAAAATTTTAGTTAAAACCTAAGCCATGTTTCTAAGTTATTACACATCACATCTTAGTTGTACCCTATAGCATGACACTACAAAAAAAATAATACACATTCCAGGGACCTACAGCCCGCTCTGATACCAACTGTAACACCCCGGCATATAGTATGCCCGAATGCTACCAAACATAGGCTAAACAACACCTAAATACCACTGTTAAAGACAAATTACAGCAAAGGAGCAAATGCTAAAACCGAAGATTTCGGCAGCATCTCCTTTGTTTTAACATGATTTGAGACAATAGCAATAACAGGTAAGTAATAAAATATCATAAGACATCTAAAGAAGCAATGTAAATGGATATAGCATCAACATAATGCAATAATATCAAGTTCAACCACTCCATAAACTATAACGAAGCAAATAAGGGACCCGACCACAATTTAATCCATACACCAAGATTCATGGCACTATTATTAAGGTCATGACTCAAAATTTGGTAAATGTGACTGGAACTACGTGAAGATGTGTAGCTAATGCCCTTTCCCACATGCCGGTGTCATGGTACCTAAAAAAAACAGCATAAACACAAGCGTGAGTTAATCACTCAGCAAATATATTGCAGTGGTACAAAAGAAACAATTTCATGGCTACAACATCTCACATCATGTCTATCATCTCATTCATGATCACATATCATTTTCATCATCATTATGTATGCAATGCGATGCGATGCTCATGTCTCCTTGGAAACTCATACCGGTATGGTTGAGTACACACCCGTCGGTGTGCACCCTCTCCCCGTTTCCATCCCGAAGATGGAGGGTGCCTACTCCTCGCTTCCATACACCGTGGTGGATGGAATCACGATGTAGGACTTACTCATTGGCTCTCCGGAATAGTCATAACTTTCTCACCGACCTTCCCCGGACTAGTTATGACTTTCTCACCGCCCGGCCCATGTATCATGCCATGTATGCAAACATGCCAACATCATAAATAACTTTGTACATTAACACATGGCATCATAATATATTAAGCATATTCATCATATCAATGGCAAACATTTAAGCATGGCATGTGAACATATCATATATTCAACTTCATTCTCAACCAATCTAGAAAACTACAACCCGCTACCTATTCCAATACACTTGCCTCAACCACGGGCGACGGATTGGCGAGACGTAGAGGGCACCCCCGGGGTCACAACACCTGCACATAGGCACCACACACTCAAAATCACGTCCACAAAACAATACACAAACACTCTTCTACCCAGACTTCGCAAACTACCCGCACAACCCAAAAACAGAGGTTCTGTCCCGTCGGGACAGCAGACTTGCAACGAGCATAACTCGGGTTCTACGACTTCGAATCAATTAAACGAGTACATCCTCGAGTAGCTTAGGAAATTTCCTAACTTTTTATAAGTATATAGAAAAGCTGATTCGGATTCTAAAGTTGTTTAATCTACAAAATACCGTGAACTGTTCCAATCACGTCACAGTTTTTAACACGTTCGGTAAAACGAGCATAACATTCAAACGGCTGGGCGGAATTGGACGTTCTTTATACCCACTGAAAGGTATTGAAATTACCTACAACTTCTTCAACAGGTGGCCGACCAAATTCCGATTCTAAATTGACGAAATCCGAAACCCTAGGTCGACTGCTCATGCTGCCCGAAACAGAGAACGTGGCAACTTCTAGATTTCATCTAATCTACTCAATTCCAGCACCACCAATTGATCTAAAAACAAGATAATCACCCTTAGAACAGATCGTAGACCAACCCCAAGAATTCCCATGGCCATACCTTTGCCCGACGCACGAAAACCCAACGGATGTCCTCCCGGTTCGCGCGATCTACTTCCTCGCTGCAATCCCGTTGAATCTCCTCATTGCGGAGTGCTCCAATGGATGGATCTTCGAGGTGGTGAGGTGGAGAACTCCCCTAGGGGCAGCAAGGGAGGTGGAGAGGGGAGGAGAGGGGTGGTGGCGCCATGGGGGAAGATGGAGAGGAAGGGGAAGGGGAAGGGTGGAGGCGCATGGGGGGGCTAGGGGGTGGCGGCTAGGGTTGGGAGAGTGAGTGGGGGGCGCACCAAGGGGTGGGGGCCAGATTTGGCTGCCCAAAAGTCCCCCCCTTGGGCCCAAACCCTTCCACCGGAGGTACAATTCAACCCCCAAGGCCCAAAGTCCCCCGGAGAGGCCCAAACACCCGAAAACGGCCCAAAAACACGCTATAAATGGCATAACATAAAGTTTTAACCTCTATTTTCACTTTTTATAAAGTTTTTGACCTCAACATTCACATTATATAAGGTTACGACACTCCGTGGTGTCACATTATCTCTTCTTCATGTTTGGAAGAAGATGGTTGTAACACCCCGGCATCTAGTATGCCTAAATGCTACCAAACATAGACTAAACATCACCTAAATACCACAAATTAAAATAAATTACAGCAAAGGCACAAATGCTAAAACCGAAATTTCAGCAGCATCTCCTTTGTTTTATCATGAATTGGAGCAATAGCAATCACATAGCAAGTTATATCATGGCATAAGACATCTAAAACATCAATATCAATGGATAAAGCACCAACATAAACCAATAAAACCGAATCCAACCACTCCATAATCTATAGCTAAGCAAATAAGGATGTGACACTACGGAATGGTGTGACATTATAAAATGTGAATGTTGAGGTCAAAAACATTATGAAATATGGTATTGGAGGTTGAAACCATACGGTATGAGGTTTATTCACGTTTTCGGGCCATTTCCGGGAGTTTGGGCCTTTCCGGGGGAGTTTGGGCCTAAAGGGAAGGGTTGTGAGCTTTGGTGGGATGGAGTATGAGTCCATTTAGGAGTAGGATTCCTATTTGGGCTGGTAAAAAAGGGGCTCCCCCTGCCCCTTATTGCGCCCCCACCCAGCCCTTGTGCGCCCTCACCTCCCCTTGTGCCCTAGCCGCCCCTAGCTCCCCTTTCCCTCTTGCCGTGCGCTCCCCCATTGCCCCCCCATTGCTCCCCACCTCTCCACCACCTCTCCTCCACCCCTTGCTGCCCTAGGGTAGCCTCTCCACCCCAGCACCTCGAAGATCCATCCGTTGGAGTGCTCCGCGATGAGGAGATCCGGTGGGATTGGAGCGAGGAAGGAGATCGCGCAAACCGGGAGGAGATCTATTGGGTTTTCGTGCGTCGGGCGAAGGTATGGCGATGGGACTCCTTGGGGTTGGCCTAGGTACTGTTCTTAGGATCATTATCATGTTTTTAGATCAATTGGTGGTGCTGGAATTGAGTAGATTAGACGAAATCTAGAAGTTGCCACATTCTCTGTTTCGGGCAGCTTGAGCAGTCGACCTAAGGTTTGGGTTTTCGTCAATTTAGAGTTGGAATTTGGTCGTACGGCTGTTTAAGAAGTTGTAGGTAATTTCAATATCTTTCCGTGGGTATAAATAACGTCCAATTCCGCCAGGCCGTTTGAAAGTTATGATCGTTTTACCGAACGTATTAAAATATGTGACGTGATTGGAAAAGATCACGGTTTTTTGTAGATTAAACAACTTTAGAATCCGAATCAGCTTTTCCATATACTTAGAAAAAGTTAGGAAATTTCCTAAGCTACGCGAGGATGTACTCGTTTAATTGATTCAGAGTTTTAGAACCCGAGTTATGCCTTTTGGAAGGCTGCTGTCCCGACGGGATAGAACCTCTATTTTTGGGATTTGCGAGTAGTTTGCGATGTCGGGGTAGAAGAGGGTTTGCTTACTGTTTTGTGGGCATGATTGTGAGTGTGTGGTACTCATGTGCAGGTGGTGTGACCCCGGGAGTGCCTTCTACTTCTCGCCAATCCGTTGCCCATGGTTGAGGCAAGTGTATTGTAATTGATAGCGGTTTGTAGGTTGCTAGTTGAGACTCGATGAAATTGATTATATGATATGATCACTTGCCATGCTTTAATGATTGCCAATGATATGATGAGTATGCTTATTATGTTATGATGCCATGTGTTAATGTACAAGTTAATTATGATGCTCGGGCGGTGAGAAAGTCATAACTAGTCCGGCGAAGGTCGGTGAGAAAGTTATGACTATTCCGGAGAGCCAATGAGTAAGACCTACATCGTGATTCCATCCACCGCGGTGTTTGGAAGCGAGGAGTAGGCACCCTCCATCTTCGGGATGGAAGGGGGGAGAGGGTGCACACCGACGGGTGTGTACTCAACCATACCGGTATGAGTTTCCAAGGAGACATGAGCATCGCATCGCATTGCATACATAATGGTGATGATATTGATATGTGATCATGAATGAGATGAAAGACATGATATGAGTTGTTGTAGCCATGTAATTGTTTTTGTGTACCATTACAATATGCTTGCTGAGTGTTGAACTCACTCTTGTGCTTTCTTGTTGTTTTAGGTACCATGAGATCGGCATGCGTGGAAGGGAATTAGTCACACTTCTACACGTAGCGTCACTCAATTGTTCCCACAGTCAATCAATTGGGTCTTGATAATAGATTAAGTGTGATGCATATTGATTTATGGTTTAGTTTTGCGATATGAGAGTCTTATTGTTCGTTTGGCTCATGGAGACATTGAATGCTTGGGATTAGACTTATATTGCTGTCATGCCTATAATTATTGCTGTTTTAGATGCCTCTTATATTGCCATATATTGCTATGCTGTTGATGTTCCTTCAATTCATGTTAAAACAAAGGAGATGCTGCCGAAATTTCGGTTTTTAGCATTTGCTCCTTTGCTGTAATTTACCTTAATTATTGTATTTAGATGTTGTTTAGCCTATGTTTGGTAGCACTCGGGCCTATGTTTGCTCCTTTGCTGAAATCAAAAGAAAAGTGTTTGGGAGTGGGATTCTCGCGGATTGTTCCGCAGGCGGTTTGTGGTTTTGTCTCCCTTGGTTGAAGACGAAGAAGAAGAGTTGTGTGTTGCACGTTTGTTGGTCGCAATTTTGTTTGGACACTCGGTTTTTGTTGGTTATTGTGGTCTTGTGGAGGAAACTTATGTGGTGGTTGTTCTCCCTAACTAAGAAAAGTGTTGGAGTTTCCCCTTGTGCTGACCTCGAGTTGGGTGGAGTTATGTTTGAATCTTTATCGGAAAAGATTTAATGAACATTTGATTTTCCCTGGTGCATCCTTCTTCCTTCTTGGAAGTATAGATCTTGATATTTCTTGAAGAGTTTTGTGGGCAAATTTGGGAAATTGAGAGTTGATCTCTCCTGCATTTCTGTTGGAGTTTTGTTTTTCTTCCGTGCCTGGAAAGGAGAAATTTTCTATCGGTGTTCATTCTGGTTCTTGAGTTGTGATTATCTTGAAAAGTTGAGTTGCATCATGTTTGTCAAGAGTTCGTGCCCCATGATGGTGTTTAGAAAAGTCATGTCCGTGCTAAGTAGTAGGTAACAATGTGGTCTATGGAATGATGTGTTGCTAAGTTAAATTCAATGTGATTATCATCTCTAGCTGGAGAATAAATAGACTACTAGTGTTGTAGTTTACTCTGTAGCGAGAATGATTAAATGGGTTAATGTACATGCTTAGAATCTGTTGCCTTGCTTTAAAAGTGCTTATGATCCTCGTTAATGTTAAAAGTTTAAACCTTGATGCATAGTTAGAACATTAAGATGATGTAAATTAATGATACTGTTAAAGAAACCTTGCCGGTTGTTTAAAGATGTTCTAATCTAACGGGTTAATAGAGAAATTTAATCATGTTGACTAGTGGCTTTAATTTGGAAGTTGATTAGAGTTGCTATTCATGTTGCTGCAAAATATTAGCATGATTGGTAGTACGCAGCCGTGTTCCTAAAATGCTAGTATCGAGGCTAATTGGAAAGGTATAGGTTTTGTTGTTTGATGTTATTGTAAGAGTTTTGTGAAGGTCTAACTTATTAAATCTAATTTAATAGTTGTAGTATGTTGTGTAGTGACAATTTTGTTGCAACCTTTGTATAGGGTAGCTAAAAGCAATGTTGTTGATTGATGACTATGCAAATTATTGATATTGATGGCTTAGTTGTGGTGGTAATTACTTAGATTAATTGTTGAAAATCCTTGATAAAATGGAGGTTACTATATCATGTTGTGATGGAGTGGACCATGGATAATTAACATGATGTAGAATTTTATCCTTAATGATTGTATGACTTAGAATCTTAGTTACGAGCTTTGCCTTGTAGAGATAATACTTATTTGTTGAAGTCATTTTATTGATTGAACAAGTTTTAATTGTCAAGATGTTGATGTATGGATAGTATAAAAAAATTGATACGTTGATCATGCTTAAGCATCTGTTGAAGTACTATGTTTGAAATATAGAATACATTGTTATATGATGTGTTGGTCTGTGAGGATCATGATGAGGTAGTATAGAATGGAAGACGTTTTGTTAATCATCATAAACTGTATTTATAAATGTTGGGAAAGGTAACTAGAGAAATAATTTGTTATGTGGTTTTTGTTAAGTCCTGTTGGGCCTTCTCGAGGCGTAAGTAGTGAAGATTGAAAGTCTTTAATAGAAAGCATAGTGGAACACTAGAGGTGGTTGTGTCTATGTTGAGCTTGTATTTAAAACCTTTGGACTGATTTGGTTGTTGGCTATTTGGGTTGAATGCTTTCGGTTGAGGTGTTCCTTATGTTTAGTTTCAGAGTTTCCCCAAAACTCGTAGTGATTGGTGTCGATCTTTGGTTTTGGCCCATTTGTTTAATTTGTGCTATGAGAATGGATTTACACCCCAAAAGTTGTTGAGTGGATCGCGCTTCTTCATGTTCGCACTGAATTATCTTTGGAATCATTATTTTAAAGGAAGCAGGTGGACATAGTGGGTTGTATTGGAAACTCTTGAGATTTAATTTGTAACTCTTTTTGACTAGAGTTGGATTTATTTACATAATGTGTGTGATGTTTGCAAGTGCTTCAAAAAGGTGGATTTTATAAATGTTTTATAAAGTGATTTTGTTAGTGAGGTGTTCTCTTTTGGAAATGAGTTTCCCTTTCTCTTTGAGAAAAATTTATGGCGGTTGTATGTGCAGATTTTCAACGTTGGAGCCGATGTTCTTTTCCAAATGTTGATTGTGGTTAAAAATGCGAGGTTTTGCAAGGTTAGTTTTTCAATTGACGTGGGTTCTTTTACGACATGGTGTTTTGCTGTTATCGGTGTTGCCGTCATAGTTATAAGATTTAGCGCAACCATCAATGTTATGTGTGTTCCAAACATGTGATACCGAGGAAGTAGTCGGTTGGTGAATGACTACTTGGTATTGTTGGTTACATGGTGAATGAATGGTGAAAAGGAAACATGACATCGTTTATGTTTATTCAATCATAAAAGGGTCGATGAGCCAGGTCGGTGAGAAAGTCATATATGGAGATATGACTATTCCAGAGTGCTCTTGAAGAATGTGCATTCATGTCATGAAACGAGATTTTCCTTGCTTTCTAGTATGAAAAGAAAAGAATGAATAATTTCTGGTGTTGGTTGTGGTGAAGGGATTTGTGTTTCCTTTGCGTCTTGGCTTAGGAAATTAAAATGAATACTCTTTGGTTGTTGTCGAATCCTTTCCAAAGTGATTGTAGTGCATTGGACTCAAAGTTATGCATGGGGATCAATTGGGTTAATGGTTGGTGGTTGAGCTTACCCAATGGTGGTACTCTTTGTCTTGGTCCTTTGAGTGGAAGGATGTCAGGGCGAGACTTTCTTAGTAAGAGAAATCTGGTGTAACTAGTAGTTGATCGTAAATAGTGTAAAAGTGAAGAGTAAAGGAAGGTGGTGTATAACCCAATTCAAACCTTCCTGGAGAATTGTTTCGTTGATGTATTCCTAGATGGGGTTGATTAAATTATTAGTGGACCACTTGGTGGTTACTAGTAATTGTTTTTCCGTTTCAGAGTGTATTGGATCTTTCTGTCGCTGAGGTTGAGCGAGGTTGTGTCAACCGTAGCGATTTTGTTCGGTTGTTACTGTTTCTCGTGGGTTTAA
The DNA here is from genome assembly GCA_036346355.1 of Rhipidocladum racemiflorum. Lineage (NCBI taxonomy): Eukaryota > Viridiplantae > Streptophyta > Magnoliopsida > Poales > Poaceae > Rhipidocladum > Rhipidocladum racemiflorum. Next base: position 40,477,748 of record CM070578.1, read on the forward strand.
GGACCCTGGTTGTAAAGTAGGCCTTTCCTTTCGGTGGTAGTGTTGGGTAATGGTCTTTTGTAAAAGATCAACCTTTTGCAAGGATTTAACCTCGTTTGTTCAAATAGTTGGTGGTCTTGGAGTGTTCGTCTCCCTTGGTTTCCGTCGTCTTCAATACGACGAACCACAGTAGAGAGGTTGAGGTGTGAAAGCACGTTTGTGCGTGGGAGTTGAAGAAGGTTTTAGAGGCTGGTACCGTGTTCTTCTGGAGAGTAGTTTCGATTTAAAAGATCGGGCACGTTAGTGCCAAGGAATGTATGGAATGAGGAGTGTGAGACCATTTTCTTTCGTAGTCTATTTTGGAATTGAAACGAAGGTGGAACCGTGAGAGGAAGGTGGAACTGTCAGAGGTTGCCCTTAGTTGAGCTAGATCAACACTTTGTCGCTAAGTGTTGGTTTTCGGAACTTGTTGGTCGTTTGCCCCAGTTTGAGTCCTTGCGTGAATGTTTTGCGTTGCAAAGAAGTCATTTCTACCTTGGGGTCTTTGTTGTTGTTTTTGGCGATTCTTTAGATTCGAGATCGAATCCTGTTTAAGGGGGGAAGGTGACACTACGGAATGGTGTGACATTATAAAATGTGAATGTTGAGGTCAAAAACATTATGAAATATTGTATTGGAGGTTGAAAACATACGGTATGAGGTTTATTCACGCTTTCGGGCTGTTTCCGGGAGTTAGGGCCTTTCCGGGGGAGTTTGGGCCTAAAGGGAAGGGTCGTGGGCTTTGGTGGGATGGAGTATGAGTCCATTTTGGAGTAGGATTCCTGTTTGGGCTGGTAAAAAGGGGCTCCCCTACCCCTTATTGCGCCCCCACCCAGCCCTTGTGCGCCCCCACCTCCCCTTGTGCCCTAGCCGCCCCCACCTCCCCTCTCCCTCTTGCCGTGCGCCCCCCCCATTGCCCCCCATTGCTCCCCACCTCTCCACCACCTCTCCTCCACCCCTTGCTGCCCTAGGGTAGCCTCTCCACCCCCAGCACCTCGAAGATCCATCCGTTGGAGCGCTCCGCGACGAGGAGATCCGGCGGGATTGGAGCAAGGAAGGAGATCGCGCGAACCTGGAGGAGATCTATTGGGTTTTCGTGCGTCGGGCAAAGGTATGGCCATGGGACTCCTTGGGGTTGGCCTAGGTACTGTTCTTAGGGTCATTATCATGTTTTTAGATCAATTGGTGGTGCTGGAATTGAGTAGATTAGATGAAATCTAGAAGTTGCCACGTTCTCTGTTTCGGGCATCTTGAGCAGTCGACCTAGGGTTTAGGTTTTCGACAATTTAGAGTCAGAATTTGGTCGTACGGCTGTTGAAGAAGTTATAGGTAATTTCAATATCTTTCTGTGGGTATAAAGAACGTCCAATTTCGCCTGGCCGTTTGAAAGTTATGATTGTTTTACCGAACGTATTAAAATCTGTGACGTGATTGTATCAGATCACGGTTTTTTGTAGATTAAATCAACTTTAGAGTCCGAATCAGCTTTTCCATATACTTAGGAAAAGTTAGGAAATTTTCTAAGCTACGCGAGAATGTACTCATTTAATTGATTCGGAATCTTAGAACCCGAGTTATGCCTTTTGGAAGGCTGCTGTCCCGACAGGATAGAACCTCTGTTTTTGGGATTTGCGAGTAGTTTGCGATGTCGGTGTAGAATAGGGTTTGCTTACTGTTTTGTGGGCATTATTGTGAGTGTGTGGTACTCATGTGCAGCTGGTGTTACCCCGGGAGTGCCTTCTACTTCTCGCCAATCCGTTGCCCGTGGTTGAGGCAAGTGTATTGTAATGGATAGCGGTTTGTAGGTTGCTAGTTGAGACTAGATGAAATTGATTATATGATATGATCACTTGCCATGCTTTAATGATTGCCAATGATATGATGAGTATGCTTATTATGTTATGATGCCATGTGTTAATGTACAAGTGAATTATGATGTTGGCATATTTGCATACATGGCATGTTACATGGCCCGGGCAGTGAGAAAGTCATAACTAGTCCGGGGAAGGTCGGTGAGAAAGTTATGACTATTCCAGAGAGCCAATGAGTAAGTCCTACATCGTGATTCCATCCACCGCGGTGTTTGGAAGCGAGGAGTAGGCACCCTCCATCTTCGGGATGGAAGGGGGGAGAGGGTGCACACCGACGGGTGTGTACTCAACCATACCGGTATGAGTTTCCAAGGAGACATGAGCATCGCATCGCATTGCATACATAATGGTGATGATATTGATATGTGATCATGAATGAGATGATTTACATGATGTGAGTTGTTGTAGCCATGTAATTGTTCTTTTGTACCATTGCAATATACTTGCTGAGTGTTGAACTCACGCTTGTGTTTTCTTGTTGTTTTAGGTACCATGAGACCGGCATGCGGGGAAGGAAAATAGTCACACTTCTACACGTAGTTTCACTCATTCGTCTCACAAAGTCATTCAATTGGGTTTTGGATAATAAACTAAGTGTGATGCGTATTGTTTTATGGTTTCGCTTTGCGATATGAGAGTCTTATTGTTCGTTTGGCTCATGGAGACATTGAATGCTTGGGATTACACTTATATTGTTGTCATGCCTATAATTATTGCTGTTTTAGATGCCTCTCATATTGCCATATATTGCTATGCTGTTGATGTTCCTTCAATTCATGTTAAAACAAAGGAGATGCTGCCGAAATTTCGGTTTTTACCATTTGCTCCTTTGCTGTAATTTACCTTAATTTATGGTATTTAGATGTTGTTTAGCCTATGTTTGGTAGCATTCGGGCATATTAAATGCCGGGGTGTTACAAAGGATCACAAGCACACTAAACTATTCCATACACCAAGTTCATGGCACTTATTATGATCATGACTCAAATTGGTAAATGTGACTGGAACTACGTGAAGATGTGTAGCTAATGCCCCTTCCCACATGCCGGTGTCATGGTACCTAAAACAACATAAAACACAAGCGTGAGTTCATCACTCAGCAAGTATATTGCAATGGGTCATACAGAACAATTCAATATTATCATCACTACATAACAAACTTAACATCATGATTAAGTCATACTTCATATGCAACATCATATTCATATATCAACCTCATTGAAATTATTTCATCATCATCATCATCATGTATGCAATGCAATGCAATGCGCATGTTTCCTCGACGCAAATACCGGTATTGCCGAGTGCACACCCGTCGGCGTGCACCCACGTCCCCCTTCCATCCCGTAGATGGAGGGTGCCTACTCCTCGCTTCCACTCACCACGTGGGTGGAATCACGAGGTAGGTCTTACATCCATGGCGCTCCAGATTAGTCATAACTTTCTCACCGACCTTACCGGAATAGTTATGACGTTCTCACCGACCAGGCCAAGTTTCATGTCATGTATGCAACATATGCCATAATCACTAACCATAAACCATTGCATAGCATCTTAACATTCCCTTTTTATTATATCATGTCAAAAACTAAGCATGGCAAGATAGCATAACATGGAAACAATTGCATCTAGTCAAGACAAGCAAATAAACCACATGCAACCCATCCCAATACACTTGCCTTAACCTCGGGCGACGGATTGGCGAGATGAGGAGGGCACTCCCGGGGTCACACCACCTGCACATAGATGCCACACAATCACAACGTGCCAACAAAACAGTACGCCATTGCCCATCTACCCCGATATTGCAAACTACTCTCGAAAACGAAAAATAGAGAATTTGTTCCCCCCGAGACAACAGACTTCAAACTATCATAACTTTAGATCCGGGACTCCGAATCGATTAAACGAGTACATCCTCACGTAGCTTAGGAAATTTCCTAACTTTTTCTAAATATATGGAAAAGCTGATTCGGAATCTAAAGTTGTTTAATCTACAAAACACTACGTTCTTTCCCAGCTACGTCATAGATTTGAATACGTTCGGTAAATCGGGTATAACTTTCAAACGGCTGGGCGGAATTGGACGTTCTTTATGTACACTGAAACATATTGAAGTTACCTACAACTTTCTCAACAGGCAGCTGACCAAAATCCGAATCTAAAATCACGAAAACTCAAACCCTAGGTTGACTGCACAATCTGCCCGTAACAGAGAACATGGCAAACTCTAGTTTTCATCCAATCTACCCAATCACAGCACCACCACTTGATCTAAAAACATGAAATCAACCTCTAGAACAACACCTAGACCATCCCAAAGGAATACCCATACCATACCTCAGCCCGACGAACAACGAACACCGAAATCCTTCCTCCCGGGTTCCCCGATCGTCTTCCTCGCGCCGGAGCCGCCGGATCTCCTCGTCGCGGAGCTTCCCGAGGGAGGGAACAGCGGGATGGCAAGGTGAGGAGCTCTCCTAGGCCAGAAAGGAGGGTGGAGAGGGGAGGGGAGGAGAGATGGCGCATGGGGGAGGCGGCTAGAGGTGGAGGCGTGTGGGGGAGGTGGGGGAGAGAGGTGACAGCTAGGGTTTGCAAGTGGGGCGCAGCAAGGGCAGGGGAGGGCGCCCCAAGCTAGGAAAATCTGGTCTCCCCCTCTCTCATGGGCCCAAATACCTTCCCACTAAAGCCCACGACTCATCCCCTTGGGCCCAAACTCCCCCGGAGAGGCCAAAACTTCCGAAATCGGCCCGAAAACGCAATTAAACCTCATACCGTATAGTTTTATTCTCTAATTTCACATTTGATAATGTCACACCATTCCATAGTGTCACAATGGTTTTGAATTTGTAATAAAGAACAAACGTTGTTCAATTTATTTCAATGGTATGCTCTATGGTCATTGTCCATTATTGAATGGGCTATATGTGCTAGATCTTGAAGATAAATTTGTCTATAATGTTAATGCAAAAAGACTCAAAACAAATGATTTTTATCGCACTTATTTATGGCATTGTCGCTTAGGCCACATAAATGAGAAACGCATGCAGAAGCTCCATAGAGATGGTCTTCTTGATTCATTTGATTTCGAATCATTTAACACATGCAAATCTTGTTTACTTAGCAAGATGACTAAGACGACATTCACTAGTTCAAGTGAGAGGGCTAGTGAATTGTTGGCCCTAGTATATACAGATGTATGTGGACCAATGAGCGTTGTGGCCAAAGGTGGATTTCATACTTCATCACTTTTATTGATGACTTTAGTAGATATGGCTAGATCTATTTGATGAAGCATAAGTTTGAATCTTTTGAAAAGTTTAAGGAATTTCAGAATGAAGTACAAAATCATTTGGGCAATACAATCAAATTTCTGTGATCTGATCATGGAGGAGAATATTTGAGCCATGAGTTTAATGATCATCTTAAGAGTTGTGGAATTGTTTCACGATTGACTCCGCTAGGGATGCCGTAGTTGAATGGCGTGTCTGAACGGAGGAATCAGACTGCGTTGGACATGGTTCGATCTATGATGAGTCAAACTGATCTTTCGTTATCTCTTTGGGGACTTGCTCTAGATACTGCCGCGTTCACCTTAAATAGGGTTCCATCGAAATCCGTAAATAAGACACCATATGAGATGTGGAAAGGGAAACGTCCCGATTTATCTTACCTAAAGATTTGGGGCTGTGAGGCTTATGTTAAACATTCGATGTCAGATAAGATCCACGCCAAATAGAACAAGTGCTTCTTTGTGGGGCACCAAAGATCTGTAGGGTATTACTTTTATAACTCGGAGGAGGGCAAAGTGTTTGTCGCTCGGAACGGTGTCTTTTTGGAAAAAGAAGTTTTTCAAAAGAGCTAGTGGGAGCAAGGTGCAACTCGAAGAAATTTGAGTTACATCTGAAAATGTTTCAGCTCCTACTGATCCACATGAGGACATGCAAAGTGTTGCAAAACCTATCGAAGAGGCACCAATCCCACGAAGGTCTACAAGGGCAAGCCGTGCTCCTGAGAGGTATATGTTCCTGGCTACGGAGCAGCGCGTCATTTTATTGTTGGACAATGATGAGCCCAAGAACTATGCAGAAGCGATGGTGGGATTGGACTCTGAAAAATGGATGGAGGCCATGAGATCCGAAATAAAGTCCATGCATGATAATCAAGTTTGGGACTTGGTTGACCTGGCTGATGGTGTGAAAACCATTGAGTGCAAATGGGTCTTTAAGAAAAAGTTAGATGCCGATGGAAACGTTCACATCTATAAGGCAAAGTTGCAAATTCATGGTATCGACTATGATGAAACTTATTCGCTTGTAGCCATGCCAAAGACTATCCGGATAATGCTAGCGATTGCCGCATTTCACGACTATGAGATACGTCAAATGGATGTCAGAACGGCTTTCCTAAATGGAAACCTAAGTGAGGATGTGTACATGACACAACCTGAAGGTTTTGACGATCCTAAGAATGTTGGCAATGTGTGCAAGCTTCGGAAGTCCATTTATGGACTGAAGCAGGCATCTCAGAGTTGGAATCTTCATTTTGAAGTGGTCAAAGGGTTTGGTTTCATCAAGAATGAAGAGGAGCCTTGCATTTACAAGAAAGGCAAGTGGGAGCGCAATTGTATTTCTGGTCTTGTATGTGGATGACATTCTATTAATTGGAAATGATATTCTAATGTTAGAAGCTGTTCAATCTTATCTGAGAAAATGTTTCTTGATGAAAGACTTGGGAGATGCAGCTTACATTTTAGGCATAAAGATCTATAGAGATAGATCGAGGAGGCTAATCGGATTAAGCCAAAATATGTACATTGACAAGGTTTTGAAACGGTTCGAAATGCAGAATTCCAAGAAAGGTTTCCTGCCAATGTCACATGGTGTTAGTCTTAGCAAGCCTTAGTGTGCTTTGACACCTGATGTGCTGGATAGAATGAGTAGGATTCCATATACCTCCACTGTTGGATCCATCATGTACGCCATGTTGTGCACACACCCAGATGTTTCTTATGCTCTAAGTGTTACGAGCAGATACCAATCAAATCCAGGTGAGAGTCATTGGATGGCTGTAAAGACCATTCTCAAGTACTTGTGAAGGACTAGAGATATGTTCTTGGTCTTTGGAGGTGAAGAAGTGCTCGTCGTAAAGGGTTACGCTGATGCTTGCTTCCAAACCAATAGAGATGATTCACGATCGCAATCTGGTTTTGTATTCTATCTTAATGGTGGGGCCGTGAGCTAGAAAAGTTACAAGAAAGAGACAATAGCTGATTCCATGACGGAAGCTGAGTATATTGCAGCTTCTGAAGCTGCAAAGGAGGCTGTTTGGATTAGAAAATTTGTTTCTGAGTTGGGAGTTGTCGCTAGTGCATCCTGCCCAGTGGACATCTATTGTGACAATAGTGGTGCCATCGCACAAGTGAAGGAGCCTAGGTCTCACCAAAAATCCAAACACATACTTAAGCGTTATCACCTCATCTGAGAGATCATCGATAGAGGAGATGTGAAGATTTGCAAAGTGCACACGGATCTGAATGTCGCTAATCGGTAACACCCTGGCAACTAGTGTGCCTGAATGTTACCAAACATAGATTAAACAGCATCTAAAAACCTCAAATAAAGATAAATTACAGCAAAGGAGCGAATGCTAGAACCGAAAATTTTGGCAGCATCTCTGTAACACCCCGGCATTTAATATGCCCAAATGCTACCAAACATAGACTAAACAACATATAAATACCAGTAATAAATACAAATGACAGCAAAGGAGCAAATGCTAAAAACCAAAAATTTCGGCAGCATCTCCTTTGTTTTAACATGATTTGAGACAATAACAATCACAGGCAAGTAACATCATATCATAAGACATCTAAAGAAGCAATGTAAATGGACATAGCAACCACATAAGGCAATAATATCAAGTCCAACCACTCCATAAACTATAACGAAGCAAATAAGGGACACGACCACACAATTTAATCCATACACCAAGATTCATGGCACTATTATTATGAACATGACTCAAAGTTGGTAAAAATGACTGGAACTACGTGAAGATGTGTAGCTAATGCCCTTTACCATATGCCGGTGTCATGGTACCTAAAAAAACAACATAAACACAAGCGTGAGTTCATCACTCAGCAAGTATATTGCAATGGTACAAAAGAAACAATTACATGGCTACAACAACTCACATCATGTCTATCATCTCATTCATGGTCACAAATCATTTTCATCATCATTATGTATGCAATGCGATGTGATGCTCATGTCTCCTTGGAAACTCATACCGGTATGGTTGAGTACACACCTGTCGGTGTGCACCCTCTCCCCCCTTCCATCCCGAAGATGGAGGGTGCCTACTCCTCGCTTCCATACACCGCGGTGGATGGAATCATGATGTAGGACTTACTCATTGGCTCTCCGGAATAGTCATAACTTTCTCACCGACCTTCCCCGGACTAGTCATGACTTTCTCACCGCCCGGACCATGTATGCAAACATGTCAACGTCATGAATAACTTGTACATTAACATAATAAACATATTCATCATATCATTGGCAATCATTAAGGCATGGCATGTGAACATATCATATATTCAATCTCAATCTCAACCAATCTAGCAAACTACAACCCGCTACCCATTCCAATACACTTGCCTCAACCACGGGCGACGGATTGGCGAGAAGTAGAAGGCACTCCCGGGGGCACACCACCTGAACATAGGTACCACACACTCACAATCATGTCCACAAAACAGTACACAAACCTTCTTCTACCCCGACATCGCAAACTACTCGCAAAACCCAAAAAAACAGAGGTTCTGTCCCGTCGGGACAGCAGCCTTCCAAAAGGCATAACTCGGCTTCTAAGACTCTGAATCAAATAAACGAGTACATCCTCGCGTAGCTTAGGAATTTTCCTAACTTTTCCTAAGCATATGGAAAAGCTGATTCGGAATCTAAAGTTGTTTAATCTACAAAATACCGTGATCTGTTCCAATCACGTCACAGATTTTAATACGTTCGGTAAAAATAGCATAACTTTCAAACGGCTGGGTGGAATTAGACGTTCTTTCTACCCACTGAAAGGTATTGAAATTGCCTACAACTTCTTCAACAGGCGGCCGACCAAATTCTGACTCTAAATTGGCGAAAACCAAAGCCCTAGGTTGATTGCTCATGCTGCCCGAAACAGAGAACGTGGCAACTTCTAGATTTCATCTAATCTACTCAATTCTAGCACCACCAATTGATCTAAAAACATGATAATCACCCTTAGAACAGATCCTAGACCAACCCCAAGGATCCCCATGGCCATACCTTCGCCCGACGAACGAAAAACCAATAGATCTCCTCCCGGTTCGCGCGATCTCCTTCCTCGCTCCAAATCCACCGGATCTCCTCGTCGCGGAGCGCTCCAATGGACGGATCTTTGAGGTGTTGAGGTGGAGAACTCCCCAAGGGGCAGCAAGGGAGGTGGAGAGGAGAGGAGAGGGGCGCAAGGGCTAGGGAGGTGGCGGCTACGAGAGGTGGAGGCAAGGGGTGGAGGGGAGAGTGGGGGGCGGCTAGGGCTTCCATGGGGGCGCAAGGCAGCACGGTGGGGCGCAATAAGGGCTGGGGGAAGCCCCCAACCAGGTCTCCTACACCTATTTGAACTCAAACTCCTTCCCACCAAAGCCCACGACCCCTTCCCTTAGGTCCAAACTCCCCCGGAAAGGCCTAAACTCCCGGAATCGGCCCGGAAACGCAAATAAACCTCATACCATATGGTTTCAACCTCAAATTCCACATTCCATAATGTTTTTAACCTCAACATTCACATTTTATAATGTCACACCATTCCGTAGTGTCACAATCTCCTTTGTTTATCCATGATTGGGAGCAACAACAAAATATCACATGATATATCATAATGGAAAAACATCCAAAGCAGCAATAACAGGTAATATAGCGGCAATTTAAGTCTAACATAATGAATTTAACCACTTCACGAACCAAATCAAAGTAAAGGATGTAAACAGGCACATGAACAAATCATAATCCTAGTTTCATCACCCTAGATTCATGATCACAAATCCGAACGGTAAATATTGTATAATTGTGAGGAAATTATGTGATGCCGTGCCGCTAAGCCCCTTTCCCACATGTCAGTGCTAAGGTACCTAAGAAAAACAACATAAACACAAGCGTGAGTTCATCACTCAGCAAGCATATTGCAATGGATCATAAAGAATAGAACAACGCCAACAGCAATGCATACCATACTTTAACATCATGATCAAACCATAACCTCATCTACAACATCATAGCCATGACAAAGCACATTGTACACAACTCATAATCATCATCATGTATGCAATGCAATGCACATGTCTCCTGGAAGCATATCTAGGTATTCTTTGAGTGCACACCCATCGGCGTGCACCCTCTTCCCCCTTCCATCCCGTAGATGGAGGGTGCCTACTCCTCGCTTCCATTCACGACGGTGGATGGAATCACGTGGTAGGACTTACTCATTGGCTCTCCAGATTAGTCATAACTTTCTCACCGACCTTGCCGGACTAGTTATGACTTTCTCACCGACCGAGCCAGATCACATGCCATGTATGCGATTATGCCATAAACATAAACAACTTGTACCAAACTGATCTAAACGTGGCATAACATCATAATAATCTTTTTTCATCATAACATGGCAACCACTAATCATGGAAAGATATCACAACATGTAATCATGACAAGATAGCACATCATGTAAACAAAGTTGCACCTAGTCACAATTAACAACATACAACGCTACCCATTACAATACACTTGCCTTAACCTCGGGCGACGGATTGGCGAGAGGATGAGGGCACTCCAGGGGTTACACCACCTGCACATACGTACCACACACTCAAAATGTGCCCCCAAAATAGTACGCAAAAGCTCATCTACCCCGACTTCACAAACTACTCCCAAAATCGAAAAACAGAGAATCTGTCCTCCCAAGATAGCAGACTTCAATCTAGCATAACTTTAGTTCTAGGACTCCGAATCGATTAAAAGAGTACATCCTCGTGTAGCTTAGGAAATTTCCTAACTTTTTCTAAGTATTGGGAAAAGCTAATTCGGCCTCTAAAGTTGTCTAATCTACGAAACACTACGTTCTGTCCCAGCTACGTCACAGATTTGAACACGCTCGGTAAATTGAGCATAACATTCAAACGACTGGGCAGAATTGGACGTTCTTTATGTCCACGGAAAGGTATTGAAGTAACCTACAACTTTATCAACAGGAGGCCGACCAAACTCTAAGGTCGCGAAAACTCAAACCCTAGGTCAACTGCACAATCTGCCCAAAGCAGAGAACATGATAAACTCTAGTTTTCATCTAATCTACCCAATCACAGCACCACCACTTGACCTAAAAGCATCCAAATACCCTCTAGCATAGTACCTAGACCAACCCCAAGTATTCCCCTATCCATACCTTCGCCCGACGAACCATGAACCGACGAATCTCCTCCCGGTTCGCGCGATCTCCTTCCTCGCTCCAAATCCACCGGATCTCCTCATCGCGGGGCTTCCCGAAGGATGGATCAACGGGATGGCGAGGTGGGGATCTCCTCTAGGGCAGCAAGGGGGGGTGGAGAGGGGAGGGGAGAGGTGGTGGCACCATGGGGGAATATGGAGAGGAAGGGGAAGGGTGGAGGCGCATGGGGGGGCTAGGGGGTGGTGGCTAGGGTTGTGAAAGGGAGTGGGGGGGCGCACCAAGGGGTGGGGGCCTATATTTGGCTGCCCAAAAGTCCCCCCCTTGGGCCCAAACCCTTCCACCAGAGGCCCAACTCAACCCCCAAGGCCCAAAGTCCCTCGGAGAGGCCCAAACACCCGAAAACGGCCCAAAAACACGCTATAAAGTCGTACCAAAATGCCGAATTCTAAAATGTCATATTCTGGGGTGTCACATTCTCTCCCCCTTCACAGGATTCGACCCCGAATCCGAGACACACCACTTCGCAACCAACCAAATCGAAGGGAGCTAAGGTTCACTTCTCAGAACCCGCTCAGAAACCCCTACGATTTGCACTAGCCCAGACTCAAAAGCAAGGAGCTAAAGCTCGAAGATTGATGGCTCTAACGGTAACTCACAATCAACCCAAGCGGTAGGATAAATTCTCAAACAGACCACAAAAGAGAACGATCTCACACCTCATTTCATACATTCCTTGGCACTAAAGTGCTCGATCCCTTTAACCAACGCTACTCTCCAGAAGAACACGGTACCAACCTCTAACCCCAACTCTAGATCCCCCTTCAGCTCTCACGTGCAAAAATGCTTTCACACCTCAACCTCTCTACTGTGGTTCGTCATAAAAAAGACGACGCGAACCAAGCGGGTGTGACACCACGGAGTGTCGTAACCTTATATAATGTGAATATTGAGGTCAAAAACTTTATGAAATATGAAATTGGAGGTTGAAACCATACGCTATGAGCTTTATTTGCGTTTCCGGGACGTTTCCGGGAGTTTGGGCCTTTCCGGGTGAGTTTGGGCCTAAGAGAAGGGGTTGTGGGCTTTGGTGGGATGGAGTATGAGTCCATTTAGGATAAGGATTCCTGTTTGGGCTGGTAAAAAGGGGGCTCCCCCTGCCCCGTATTGCGCCCCCACCCAGCCCTTGTGCGCCCCCACCTCCCCTTGTGCCCTAGCCGCCCCCACCTCCCCTCTCCCTCTTACCGTGCGCCCCCCCATTGCTCACCACCTCCTGTCGGGACCCGAATTTGCAAATCCGGACCCTCTGTGTATTCAGCACTAGTCTAGGAACGCGCTAGTGCACACAGTCTCAACATTGGTAAATATCACAATCATACCTCTCGAAACTAATAAAGTACTTTAATTAGATAATCAAACTAGTTGCTTGACCTTATGGTCAAGTTACAAATATACGCCTCGCAGGGCGAAACTTATTAAAAGAGAAATAATAGCAGCGGAAAATAAGATAACATCGTGGCGCCCTCCAGTATACCACAGGCAACTGACTGGGCTCGCTCCAAATCATTTTTAGCAGCAAAGCCTTGAGAAACAAACGAATGCGAAGCTCCAGAATCAAACAAAACTGTTCCAGGTACTGAGTTAACAAGCAACTTACCCTGTACGACATTCGTGGCATTCTGCAGTGCATCTGCGGTGACATGGTTGACTCGGCCTCTCACCACGATGCAGGGTCTTTGCTCCTGGCTGTCTTTGTCCCTCGGTTGGCTCCTGGTCTTTGGCGTCCTGGCTTGTGTGGATCCCAGTTAAGCGGATCGGGTCACTCCTCGTCTTCTTAGGGCAGCTGTTGGCAAAGTGTCACGGCTCATTGCAATTGTAGCGGCGTCTCACTGCCCCCTGTTGATTGCTCAAGCGGCGTTTACGGGCCTGGTCTTTGAGGTCTGATAGTTCTGATTGACGGGTCTTGGTGTTGGTGACGGTGTCCTTGTAGCATTCTGTGGCTGGAATCTGAAAAACTGATTTGGCGCAACCCTCAAACGTTGCTGCGCTCCCTGACGTGATCCCTGGTGCTGCATCCTGCGCTTCCTGTTCTCATCCAGTTCCTTGCGCTTGTCCTCCAGAATAAGCGCTTTATTCACCAACTCTTGGAAATCTAGAAAGGTGTGGGTGATCAGTCCCACCTGTAGTCCTGAGTTAAGTCCCTTCATAAAGTGAGATTGTCTGGCTTTATCTGTCGCTACATCCTCAGGTGCGTAGCGTGCAAGCTGTGTGAACTTGTTCAGGTATTCGGCCACCGGCTGATTACCTTGCTTCAGTGCTCTGAACTCCTCCTTCTTGAGGTCCATGATTCCTTCCGGCATGTTATACTGACAAAAGGCAGCTGTAAACTCCTCCCAAGTGATATCTTGAGGGTTCTCTTGCGTGGCACAGAAGTTCTCCCACCATTCGGCGGCTGTCCCTTCCAACTGATGAGAAGCGTAGAGTACCTTCTCATTTCTCATGCATTGAGCAATGTGTAGCTTCCTCTCTATTGACCTTAACCAATCATCGGCTTCCAACGGATTGGCATTCCCGGAGAAAGTGGGTGGATGAGTCCTCATGAACTCTGACAGTCTTGTATTCTGGCGTTGTCCCTGATTGACTTGATTAGCGGTGGCCTGAGCAGTGATGTGCTGCATCTGTTGCATCATAGCATGCATCAACTGAGTCTGAGCAGCAAGAAAAGCTCCAAAATTCTGCATGTCCACTGACGGTGCTGGTGCTCCATCATTGGGGTTTTCAGCTAGGCGAGAATCACTGCCATCGCCTCCAAGGTTTCCGCGGGTGTTCACCATCTATTGATTGCTCCAAGGTTTAGAGATGAGAGGGAACAAGAGTAGACAAGTAATAGGGAAACTTATGCGGGGAAAAGTGTAACTCAAAATCCAACTTTATTAATACTAATATTAACTTGGTATGGTTGCTTACAACGCCTAAGGGCCTTGCAACACATACTGCACACTCAGCAAACAATGAAAATCCAAATCGACTCTAAGGGTGACTCTTATTCTATAACGCGACTCGACGAAGGAGTCCCACCATCAACGCCTACGCTCACTCATCGAGAAAACCTCCACTGCCTCCTCGCGGTGGGTGCGGCGGCATCGGCGCGAAACAATCGCCATGCCCCACAACTGCAGCTGTGGTTGACGACACGGCGTCCTCCTGCAGTTACGGATCTGGCATTCTTTGTGGGCTGGCGCAGTGCGATTGGCGCCTCTTCTCGTTCCTCCTCTGGGTCTGGAGCGTCCAACTCCAACACTGGATCGGGACCCTGGCCATATAGTGCAGTCTCCAACTCTGCAATCCTTTCCGCAGCATAAGCGACGTACTCACGGGCATTCTCCAAGTGCTTATTCTCCTCCTAGACCTGTTTGCGAGCCTTCTTCAATTCCTGAACTGTGTCTTCGATCAGCTCCTCGTGAGCGGCAACGAATCTGGCTATGTGAGTGACGGTAGCATCCTCATCTTCTATCGGCTTCCGCTGAGCTCTGCTGTCTCGGCGTGGGTGGTGATGGAACACTGTGCCTTCCAGCTCCCTGGAGTAGGTGCGAGCGATCTGCTGCATTGCTCGGCGCGACACCTCCTGGATTCCAATCTCAAAGGTAGACCTCCTGGCGGTGAAGTGGAAAGGGCGACTGAACTTTGTCTTCTCTCGGGCATACACCGTGATCCGGACATCCCATCTTGTGACCAGTCCTGCTTGCACAAGTGTAGTCCCTCGGTAGAGCGGCCTCTCAAAACCTCCAAGAAACTGAAGCATACGCCACAACTCGGCGGCATAGCCTCCTTCACGCTCGACGTAGTTGTTCTTCATCATCATCTGTCAAAAGACGCTCGCGTAAAAACGCAACACTTTAAAATCAATGTGGAAGACGAAAAGAACTCAGCAAGGGGTAAGTCGAGAATTCATTCATTATCTTGACAAATTTTATCTTTAGAAAATAGGTTTTATCCTCACTACGACCATTCTAACTATGGGTGAGCCTACAGTCAACCTGGCTCTGATAACACCTCTATCTGGACCCGAATTTGCAAATCCGGACCCTCTGTGTATTCAGCACTAGTCCAGGAACGCGCTAGTGCACACAGTCTCAACATTGGTAAATATCACAATCATACCTCTCGAAACTAATAAAGTACTTTAATTAGATAATCAAACTGGTTGCTTGACCTTATGGTCAAGTTACAAATATACGCCTCGCAGGGCGAAACTTATTAAAAGAGAAATAATAGCAGCGGAAAATAAGATAACATCGTGGCGCCATCCAGTATACCACAGTAAATCGACCGCTCGCTCCCTAAGTAGACGGTTCCTCTTGGAGCTCCTCCTCCAAAGCTGGTGTAGTCTCCTCTTCAACTGGTGTTGTATTGCGGCAAGGGTGAGTACTTGGTACTCAGCAAGTCATGCACAGAATGCAGCTAATGTACTACATGCATGGCTTGATACAAAGGAATGGCTCAAGGTATATTTGCAGTAAAGAGCATTTAACAAGTATCATAAGTAGATTCGAAAGTAGTAGAAACAATTATAGCATCAATAACTTTTCAAGGAGTTTAGTAAACATCTTTCCCATTCCTAATCCACATTTCTATCAACATCATCGTTAAACCCAACCCAACCTTTCAAGTCCAAGTTATTTTCAAGAAAGTCTAAACCTTGACTGTAATTCCCGAGCGATGTCCAATACCGCGGACACGGCTATTCGAATAGATTTTACACTCTACAGAGGTTATGCACTTTACCCACAAGATACAGTCAAACACCACAAAGGCGAGTTCCCGTAACAAAGTCTTTCGGAAACTTTTAACAGCACAAGTGGTCCTCTCCGGTGTTGCACACTAACCCTTCACTTAGCAAAGGCGAAATTTAGGTCAATCCACCGATAGATGGGTACCTGGCCGCAGCCCTGGTACGCTCCCCCGTACAACATACACAAAGGGTGTAGCTGATACCCAGAGGTCCCATAGGTATGTTATTAGCAACTTAGTCAACTAGGTCCGTCCCATTACAGACATGTGGTTGCACGCTTGACTCAGTTCAAAGGCTTGCAAGGTTAAGTCCTTAGGGTGACCAGGGTAAGACTACCCGAAGAACCAAACCAACATTCCCGGTGCCACAACTGACCCACCTGATCATTCTTGCCACATGCCCCGGTCAAAAGTGGCCGCTGACAAGCGGGCCCGTGCTGACGTCACGGTGCGGTTGCGGCTGAGCCGCTGACACGCGGGCCCAGCGTGTCAGTGACATGCATGTGGGTGCGCCGGCCGCGCTAACCGCGGCGGTCAGCCTTCCTGGACGCGTGGCACGATCTCGGCCGTTGATTTGAAAATCAACGGCCCAGATTAGATCTGGCTTTCACGCGTTTGGGTTAACGCGTTTGATTCGGACCGTTGGATCTAGATCCAACGTTCGAGATTGGATTTGGGGTTTTGGATCGGAATCTCACCGATGGCGACGTGGCGCGATCTGGACCGTGCGATGGAGATCCGACGGCTGAGAAGCTTCGAGATCCGGTGATGGCTTGCGGCGGCGCTGGCTGGCCGGAGCTGGAGACGGCGACACGGGCAACGGCGCTACGGGGCTCCTCCGGCGTGAAGGCTTGCACTCCCGAACGCGTCTCGACGCAGGGAACTTGGATCTAGACTTGACGGCGGCAAACGGCAAGGAGGCGCGGCGGAGACCTAAACCAACTACGGCGAGCGATTACGGGCGAACGGCGGCGGCTCGGGCTTGAAGACTAGGGCCAACGGGTGCGCACGGGAGAGAGCTCCACGAAGGTGGCGGCGGCGCATTAAATAGAGGCCTCGGCTTCCGTGAATCACGCGGAAACCTAGGTTGACACGGCAGCGGCGGCGGAATCCGGCGGGGACTCGGACTAGGTGACGTGGGCGCACGTGAGCCGTCCACGTGGCGCGATCAACGGCGGAGATGGCTCGGGCGCGGCCGTGCTGTGCGCGGATTGATCTTGACCGTTGGATCTTTGATCCAACGGTTGGGATCGATCGGGGTTGGGTGCGGTGCGGTATAACGCGGGCTAATGTGGGCCGTTGGATCTTGATCCAAGGGTCCACGGATTAGGGTTCGGAAGCGGTCCGACCGGAACACGTGGCGCGGTTGGGTCCGGGTCGGACTCGGACACGAGTCTGACTCGGGCGATCGATTGGAAACGATACAAACCGGTTCGCATTTTTCCAGCGATTAAATAATTCGATTAATTCCCAGAAATTCATTTAATTCAAGAATAATAGCAAAAGACTTAGAAAAATTCCAGAAAAATTCTGGAAAATATTTTGGAACATTTTGGACTCAAATAAAATATTTTCAACAAAATTTTATTTGCAAAGTTAAATTCTTTAATTATTTCAAAATGGAATAAATTCAAATAAATCCAAATAAATTCCAGAAAATTCCAAAAATTCATCAAAGTGCCAAATCACACATGAATTTAAGAAAAGCAAAATTTTGGGGTGTTACACCTCTCCACCACCTCTCCTCCACCCCTTGCTTCCCTAGGGTAGCCTCTCCACCCCAGCACCTCGAAGATCCATCCGTTGGAGCGCTCCGCGACGAGGAGATCCGGCGGGATTGGAGCGAGGAAGGAGATCGCGCGATCCGGGAGGAGATCTATTGGGTTTTCGTGCGTCGGGCGAAGGTATGGCCATGGGATTCCGTGGGGTTGGCCTAGGTACTATTCTTAGGGTCATTATCATGTTTTTACATCAATTGGTGGTGCTGGAATTGAGTAGATTAGATGAAATCTAGAAGTTGCCACATTCTCTGTTTCGGGCAGCATGAGCAGTCGACCTATGGTTTGGGTTTTCGTCAATTTAGATTCGGAATTTGGTCGTATGGATGTTGAAGAAGTTGTAGGTAATTTCAATATCTTTCCGTGGGTATAAAGAACGTCCAATTCTGCCCAACCGTTTGAAAGTTATGATCATTTTACCGAACGTATTAAAATATGTGACGTGATTGGAACAGATCACGGTTTTCTGTAGATTAAACCATTTTAGAGTCCGAATCAGTCTTTCCATATACTTAGAAAAAGTTGGAAAATTTCCTAAGCTACGCGAGGATGTACTCGTTTAATTGATTCGGAGTCTTAGAACCCGACTTATGCCTTTTGGAAAGCTGCTGTCCCGACGGGACAGAACCTCTGTTTTTGGGTTTAGCGAGTAGTTTGCGATGTCGGGGTAGATGAGGGTTTGCTTACTGTTTTGTGGACATGATTGTGAGTGTGTGGTACCCTTGTGGAGGTGATGTGACCCGGGAGTGCCTTCTACTTCTCGCCAATCCGTCGCCCGTGGTTGAGGCAAGTGTATTGGAATGGGTAGCGGGTTGTAGTTGCTAGATTGATTGAGATTGAATTTGAATACATGATGTGCTCACATGCCATGCCTTAATGATTGCCAATGATATGATGAATATGTTTATTATGTTATGATGCCATGGGATAGTGTACAAGTTATTTATGATGTTGGCATATTTGCATACATGGCATGTTACATGGCCCGAGCGGTGAGAAAGTCATAACTAGTCCGGGGAAGGTCGGTGAGAAAGTTATGACTATTCCGGAGAGCCAATGAGTAAGTCTTACATCGTGATTCCATTCACCGCGGTGAACGGAAGCGAGGAGTAGGCACCCTCCATCTTCGGGATGGAAGGGGGGAGAGGGTGCACACCGACGGGTGTGTACTCAACCATACCGTTATGAGTTTCCAAGGAGACATGAGCATCGCATCGCATTGCATACATAATGGTGATGATATTGATATGTGATCATAAATGAGATGAAAGACCTGATATGAGTTGTTGTAGCCATGTAATTATTTTTGTGTACCATTGCAATATGCTTGCTTAGTGTTGAACTCACGCTTGTGTTTTCTTGTTGTTTTAGGTATCATGAGACCGGCATGCGGGGAAGGGAATTAGTCACACTTCTACACGTAGCGTCACTCAATTGTTCCCACAGTCACTCAATTGGGTCTTGATAATAAATTAAGTGTGATGCCTATTGTTTTATGGTTTAGCTTTGTGATATGAGAGTCTTATTGTTCGTTTGGCTCATGGAGACATTAAATGTTTGGAATTAGACTTTTAAGGTCGTCATACCTTTAATTATTGCTATTTTAGATGTCTCTCATATTGCCTTATATTGCTATGCTATTGTGTTTCCTTCAATTCATGTTAAAACAACAGAGATGCTGCCAAAATATCGGTTTTTAGCATTAGTGCCTTTGTTATAATTTACTTGATTTTGTGGTATTTAGAGGTTGCTTAGTCTATGTTTGGTAGCATTCGGGCATATTAAATGACGGGGTGTTACAGCGGGACACATCATTCCAAGACTACCAATTGCTTGAACAAACGGGGTTAAAACCTTGCAAAAGATTGATCTTTTACAACTAGGCCAACACCCACCGTTACCACTGAAGGAAAAACCTACTTTTTAACCAGGGTCCTTAAAACCCACAAAACACTGTCAACCGAGCAATCCCCATCAGTTGACACAGCTCGCTAAGAGATCGGCGACAAAAAGATCCAATACACTTCCAAAAGGAAAATCAATTACTAGCAACCACCAAGTGGTCCACTAATAATTTAAACAACCCCAGCGAGGAACACATCGATGCCACAATTCTCCTAGAAGGTTTGAATTGGGTCATACAAAACCTTCCTTTACTCTTGACTTTTAAACCATTTACGATCAACTACTAGCCACACCAGATTTCTCTTACTAAGAAACTCTTGCCCTCACATCCTTCCACTCAAAGGACCAAGACAAAGAGTACCATCATTGGGTAAGCTCAACCACCAACCATTAACCCAATTGATCCCCATGCATAACTTTAAGTCCAATGCACTACAATCACTTTGGAAAGGATTCGACAACAACCAAAGAGTATTCATTTTAATTTCCTAAGCCAAGACGCAAAGGAAACACAAATCTCCTACACCACCACCAACATACCAGAAATTCTTCATTGTTTCTTTTCATACCAGAAAGAAATAGAAATCTCGATTCGTGACATGAATGCACACTTTTCAAGAGCACTCCGGATTAGTCATATATCTATATATGACTTTCTCACCGACCTGGCTCATCGACTCTCTCATCATTAAACATCTATAAACAATGTCATGCTTCCTTTTCACCATTCATTCTTCATGTAACAACAATACCAAGTAGTCATTCACAAAAAGACTTCTTCCTCGGTACACATGATTGAAACACAATTAACATCGATGGCTGCGAAAATGTTATAAACTATGACAGCATCACCATTAATAGGAAAAACACCACATCGTAAAAGAACCCACGTCAATTGAAAAACTAAACTTGCAAAACCTCGCATTTTTAACCAGAATCAACATTTGGAAAAGAACATCGGCTCCAACGTTGAACATCTGCACATACAACCGCCATAAATTTTCTCAAAGAGAAAGGGAAACTCATTTCCAAAAGAGAACACTTCACCAACAGCATCACCGATGAAACATCCACAAAAACCACCTTTTGAAGCACTTGCAAACACCACACAGATTTTCCAAATAACTCCAACTCTAGCCAAAAAAGGATTACAAATTAAACCTCGTGAGTTTTCCAACACAACCCTCTATGTCCATCTGTTTCCTTTCAATTTATTCCAAGGATAACTCAGTGTGAATGCGAAGGAGCGCGATCCACTCAAAAACTTTTGGGTGTAAATCTATACTCACAACACAAACCAAACAAATTAGCCAAAACCAAAGGATTGGCACCAATTTCTACGAGTTTTAGGGAAATTTTGAAACGCAACATAAGGAACACCTTGACCAAAACCCTTCAACCAAAATGGCAAACAACCAAACCAGTCTGAAAGGTTTAGACACAAGCTCAACATGAAACCCACCATGTCTAGTATTCCACTATACTTACCATTTAAGCGTTCAATATTCACTATTTACTCATCGAGAAGCCCGTCATAATTCAACCAAGAGCTACATAACCAATTCTTTCTCTAGTTACCTTTCCCAACACTTATAAATAAAGTTTATGACGATTAACAAAACGTCTTCCATTCTATACTACCTCATCATGATCCCCACAGACCAACACATCATACAACAACATATTCTATATTTCAAACATAGTACTTCAACAGATACTTAAGCATGATCAACCTATCAATTTTATTCCATCCATACGCCAACATCTTGACAATTGAAACTTGTTCAATCAATAAATGACTTCAACAAGTAAATATTATATCTACAAGATAAAATTCGTAAATAGGATTCTAAGATATGCATTCGTTAAGGATAAAATCTTGCATCATGATTATTATCCATTGTTCATCCCATCACAACATGTACTCGACATAATACCACAGTTTTACACTTTTCTTCTATTGTTTCAATGGTTTCCAACAATTAACAACACTACCAAGTCATCAATATCAATTGTTTGCATAATCTTAAAAACTGCAACATTACTTTTAGTTAATCTATCCAAAGGCTATAGCAAATTGTCACTACTCAACATGCTTCAACTATTTGAAACAAATTGAATGAGTTGGACCATCACAAAGCTCTTACCACAACCGCAAAACCTATGTTTTCCCAATTAACACGATACTAGCATTATAGGAACACAACCGCACTTCCAAATATACTAATAGAGTGCAACATCATAAATAACAACTCTAATTAACTTCCAAGTTAAGGTCACCAACACGATTAAATCTCTCGATTAACATGTAAAATTAGAACATCTTTAACAACCCGCAAAGTTTCTTTAACAATATCAGCAGTCTACATCATCTTAATTTTCTAACCATGCATCAGGGTTTAAAACCTTAAACATTATCGGGGGTCATAAGCACTTTTAAAGCGAAGCAACAGATTCTAAGCATGTACATTAACACCTTTAATCATTCTCGCTATAGAGTACTCTACAACACTAGTAGCCTATTCATTCTCAGGCTAAAGATAACAACCGCATTGAATTATTTCAACTCACAAATTAACTTAACTATACGTCATTCCATAAACCACATTGGTACATACTACATAATATGCTGAACAACAATTCTCACTATTGACAAATGATTTCAGTCAACAGGCTACTTACTTTGTTTGCAGCATTTTATTTTTTTAAAACTCAACCCAAATTCACACGGAAACTTGACTCTCAAATTTGCAATGAGACAAACCCAAACTTGGTCATGCAAAAGGAATTCTCCAAAACAATTTTCAATCTCAAGGACTCCCATAGAGGAAAATGGTTGAAAGACAATTTTCTCAAAAGAGAACCAAGCGATCAAGTAATCCTTTTCAAATAAAACCTTAACAACAAACCCCAACCTTTCACGAAACAAGAAGGGTTTTCAAAGATGATTTCTCAAACCAGTAAAATGACGAAATCACAAACCACTTACTCCTACAAAGCCACAGAACTTCAGCCCTGACAACCAGGTCTGGCATAACACCGCAATAACTCTTTTGACCTAGGAGAAAGACAAACACAGAAATAAATTGAATGCTTCTCCCCATAAAGCAATCAAAAAACTGAGCATCAAAGCTGGAAAGGCGACCAAAAGAAGCGCAACACTAGACTCTTCTTCTTCGACTTCAACCAAGGAAGACAAAACCACACACCACATATGGAACAATCCGCGAAAATCCAATACCAAACACTTTTTTTTCTTTTGGTTTCAATCAACTAAAACCAAGAAAACCAACCAAGACCGACCGTTAGAACGGTAAAGAGCAATTGAAAGAATCCACCACGAACTCTTCTATTCGACTCCAGCCAACTACCCGGTCTACGACAAAATGGATAAGCACTCTTCTCCCACAGGGGTTAATAGTTCTTCAGTGATGGCGCTAACCGGCTACACCGTCAAACCACACCTTTGCTATGAACAAAAAGTGGTGACCGAAACCCTTCGGCACCACAACCTCCCTTAATCATTATCACAGGAACAACTCAATAAATTATCTCACAAACATAGCAGCTTACATTATCAAATATAGCATTCAACAACAAGACTTAAATACAACATTTAAGCGTAAGTAACGATACCCATTCCCCTTTCCTACTGTGCATCAGAGTGTGTCAAGTTTTAAATTAGTTAACCAAACTATTTCAGATTTTAAGGTTATTGCCCTAAGGTCAAATTTTAACAAGTAATCCTATGCCATGTTTCTACTTTTTCAAGTCAATATTTTAGTTTACTCTAGAGTAAATTACTACAATCACATTCCACGGACCTGAAGCCCACTCTGATACCAACTGTAACACCCCGGCATCTAGTGTGCCTGAATGTTACCAAACATAGATTAAACATCATCTAAAAACCTCAAATAAAGATAAATTACAGCAAATGAGCGAATGCTAGAACCGAAAATTTCGGCAGCATCTCCTTTGTTTATCCATGATTCGGAGCAACAACAAAATATCACATGATATATCATAATGGAAAAACATCCAAAGCAGCAATAACAGGTAATATAGCGGCAATTTAAGTCTAACATAATGAATTTAACCACTTCATGAACCAAATCGAAGTAAAGGATGTAAACAGGCACATGAACAAATCATAATCCTAGTTTCATCACCCTAGATTCATGATCACAAATCCGAAAGGTAAATATTGTATAATTGTGTGGAAATTATGTGATGTCGTGCCGCTAAGCCCCTTTCCCACTTGTCGGTGTCAATGTACCTAAGAAAAACAACATAAACACAAGCGTGAGTTCATCACTCAGTAAGCATATTGCAATGGATCATAAAGAATAGATCAACGCCAACAGCAATACATACCATACTTTAACATCATGATCAAACCATAACCTCATCTACAACATCATAGCCATGACAAAGCACATTGTACACAACTCATAATCATCATCGTGTATGCAATGCACATGTCTCCTGGAAGCATATACCGGTATTGCTGAGTGCACACCCATCGGCGTGCACCCTCTTCCACCTTCCATACCGTAGATGGAGGGTGCCTACTCCTCGCTTCCATTCAGCACGGTGGATGGAATCACGAGGTAGGACTTACTCATTGGCTCTCCGGATTAGTCATAACTTTCTCACCGACCTTGCCGGACTAGTTATGACTTTTTCACTGACCGAGCCAGATCACATGCCATGTATGCGATTATGCCATAAACATAAACAACTTGTACCAAACTGATCTAAACATGGCATAACATCATAATAATCTTTTTTCATCATAACATGGCAAGCACTAATCATGGCAAGATATCACAACATGTAATCATGACAAGATAGCACATCATGTAAACAAAGTTGCACCTAGTCACAATTAACAACATACAACGCTACCCATTACAATACACTTGCCTTAACCTCGGGCGACGGATTGGCGAGAGGATGAGGGCACTCCCGGGGTTACACCACCTGCACATACATACCACACACTCAAAACGTGCCCCCAAAATTGTACGCAAAAGCTCATCTACCACGACTTCCCAAACTACTCCCAAAATAAAAAAACAGAGAATCTGTCCTCCCGGGACAGCAGACTTCAATCTAGCATAACTTTAGTTCTAGGACTCCGAATCGATTAAAAGAGTACATTCTCACGTAGCTTAGGAAATTTCCTAACTTTTTCTAAGTATTGGGAAAAGCTGATTCGGCCTCTAAAGTTGTCTAAGCTACGAAACACTACGTTCTATCCTAGCTACATCACAGATTTGAACACGCTAGGTAAATCGAGCATAACATTCAAACGGCTGGGCAGAATTGGACGTTCTTTATGTCCACTGAAAGGTATTGAAGTTACCTACAACTTTCTCAACAGGCGGCCAACCAAATTCCGACTCTAAGGTTGCTAAAACACAAACCCTAGGTCGACTGCACAATCTGCCCGAAGCAGGGAACGTGACAAACTCTAGTTTTCATCTAATCTACCCAATCATAGCACCACCACTTGATCTAAAAGCATCCAAATACCCTATAGCACAGAACCTAGATCAACCCCAAGTATTCCCCTAGCCATACCTTCGTCCGACGAACGATGAACCGACGAATCTCCTCCCGGTTTGCGCGATGTCCTTCCTCGCTCCAAATCCACCGGATCTCCTCGTCGCGGTGCTTCCCGAAGGATGGATCAATGGGATGGCGAGGTGGGGATCTCCTCTAGGGCAGCAAGGGGGGGTGGAGAGGGGAGGGGAGAGGTGGTGGCGCTTTGGGGGAAGATGGAGAGGAAGGGGAAGGGTGGAGGCGCATGGGGGGCTAGCGGGTGGCTGCAAGGGTTGGGAAAGGGAATGGGGGGCGCACCAAGGGGTGGGGGCTAGATTTGGCTGCCCAAAAGTCCCAAGGCCCAAACCCTTCGACCGAAGGCCCAACTCAACCCCCAAGGCCCAAAGTCCCCCGGAGAGGCCCAAACACTCAAAAACGGCCCAAAAACACGCTATAAAGTCGTACCAAAATGCCGAATTCTAAAATATCATTCTGGGGTGTCACATGATCCATTGACAAAACCTCTTCCGCAGCCGAAGCATGAGGCACACACAAGAGCCATAGGTATTAGATACTTGCATGATGCACTCTAGTGCAAGTGGGAGATTGTTGGTGATATGCCCAGAGGCGATCATATGAGATGATTATATCATACGTCTATGTTCATGTACTTATCAGTTCCATGAATAAATGTCACTCCTTTGTTCTTTAAGTATGACTTAAATGTGAAACACCTTGTTTATATGATATTATTCTAAACGATCCCTGGCCACATATCATTATGTGGGACAATAGTGATCTGACCAGCACATGTATTGATTGATGGTAATGTTTCACATACCATAGATATGGAGATATAAAATCAATAATGTGGGCACATGTTAGAGAACATGGGGTTGGATAGACCTGCTCCTAGACACTGCTGAGATTGTTATCTTACAAGTGACATCAGGGTGTAGTCTCGAGTGGTATACCTATACAATCCTTTGACCTGAGATTTTTATTGATTCTCAGCATGTGTAATTGTATACTTTGGGGCTATCAAACGCTTCACCGTAACAGGGGAGTTATAAAGGTAGCTTACGGGTATGCCATGAAACATGACATGAGATGTATGAGATCAAGATGGAATTTACCCCTCCTTGATAACGGGAGAGATATCTGTGGGCCCCTCGGTGTGTATGGATAAGAAAAAGTGCATGCCCATGCCAAAGTGATTAAAGAGTAAATCAAGAATTAGATCCATTACATTGATGAGTGAATTTGTCGAGCTATCACAAGGGTGGCACGCTTCTCGCCTTGAGCTTGACTGATATCGTGAGGCGAAAGGATCCTATGTGAGTGTATCAAGGTTCAATTGATTCAATCATTGTGTACATTCGCGGGTTAATATATATGTGCTGCTAGGTACCGCTATTGACTTGTGGTCTGGGGAAAGGGTTCTCCGGGACTTCGTCCGACTTGTACATGAGCCTAATGGGTCACACACTTAACGGGTTCGATTATGTCTGACAATGGATTGGATCCATTAGTGGGTTTATGCGGATTTGAAACCTCTGGCGTCTTAATGGATTTCTATTGTAGAAGATCCATTAACGCGAGTCCTAGTGGGCTTCTATCATAGAAGGCCCGTTAGTGCACTCTATATAAAGGAGGCGTGGGGGAGTGCGGAATGAGACTCTCCCCACCACGAGCCCTAGCCGCCGCCATGTCCCACTACCCCCAAAACCCTAGCCGTGCACGTGGGTGCTAGCACACCAGTGCGCGGTGTTCCCACCCCGGACCTGTGGATACCGTAGAGGTGTCATCGCTCTTGCGTCGGTGCTGATTGATTCAACCAGCTACATCAACTATATGACTACAACGACATTGTTGTGACGGTGATCCGCGACGAGGAGAAGTTGTACCACGTCGAGTTCTGCTATGTACAGTGCTTCGGAGCACGTGGGGAGGCTTCACCCACTCTACTTCTACTTCTAACTTGCTCCAAGGGTAATGCTCCATGATCTCTGACTCGCATGTTTCCTGGGTGTTCGCGGTAGAAAAATTTTGTTTTTGGCTAGCATAGCACCGCATTATGCTTCATAAAGCACTCAACAAGTTGTGCACATAATGCATGTCTATTACTACACGCATGGCTTATTCCAAATGACAGGCTAACTTGGTTCATTTGCAATAAAGCAACATTCACAAATAACCGTAGTAAATTGGAAAGCGGTAAAACAACAACAACAGTAGTAGTAGTAGTAGTAGTAGTAGTAGTAACTTGCACAATCAATTTCCAAGTAAAGCATTTATCATGTAACACCCCGGCATTTAATATGCCCGAATGCTACCAAACACAAGCTAAACAACAACTAAATACCACAATTAACATAAAATTCCAGCAAAGGTGCATAGGCTAAAAACCGAGATTTTAGGCGACACCTCCTTTGCTTTATCATGAATTTAAGGAACAGCAACAATATAGCATTATATGGCAATAAGAGAAACATCTAAAACAGCAATAAATAAAGTCTTAACGACAATAAAAGACTAACATCAAGCTCTTAAAGTTCCAAGTGTCAAACAAACAATAGAACTCTCCTTAACCAAGCTAAGACTTAATTTAAAGGCCATCACACGCAATTATTTATCCAACTAAATGAATTGACTTGGGGAAACATTAAGGTGAAACAACGTGTGAGCATGTGACTATTCCCCTTTCCCGCATGCCGTTCTCATGGTACCTAAAACAACAAGAAAACACAAGGGTGAGTTCGAAAACTCAGCAAGCATACTGCAATGGACAACAAGCATAACAACAAGTCAATAACATCTTTCATCATGTATAACATCTCATTCATGAATACTTATCAATATCATCATCAATTTGTATGCGATGTAATGCATTGCTCCTCGACCCTCTGAACCTCATACCGTATGGGAAGTACACACCGTCGGTGTGCACCCTTTCCCCTTCCATCCCGAAGATGGAGGGTGCCTACCGCTTCCAAACACCACGTGGATGGAATCACGACATAGGACTTACTCAATGGCGTTCCGGACTAGTCATAACTTTCTCACCGACCTTGCCGGACTAGCTATGACTTTCTCACCGCCCTCGCCCTATCTCATGACATGCATGCAACCATGCCAAATATCATATTCAATTCACATATTAACACATGGCATCATAATATGTTAAACATGCTCATCATATCATATCAATCATTAAAACATGGCAAGTGGACATATATCATGTAGGCAATTCCATCTAATTTCAACATGCAACCTACAACTTGCTATCCATCACAACACACTTGCCTCAACCACGTGCAACGGATTGGCGGGAAGAAGAGGGAACTCCCGGGGTCACACCACCTGCACATAGGCATCACACACTCACAATCATAACCTCAAAACAGTACACACGCCTCATCTAACCCGACATTGCCAACTACTCGCGAAACCTAAAAACAGAGGTTCTGTCCCAAGACAGCAACCTTGCAAAAAGCATAACTTGAGTTCTGTGACTCCAAATCGAATAAACGAGTACACCGTCGCGAAGCTTAGGAAATTTCCCAACTTTTTCTAGTTATAGGGAAAGACTGATTCGGACTCTAAAATTGTTTAATCTACAGATTACCACAATCTGTTCCAATTACGTCATAGATTTTTAGGCGCTCGGTAAAACAGCCATAACTTTCAAACGGCTGATCGGAAATTAACGTGCTTTACGTCCACGGAAAGATAATTAAATTATCTACAACTTCCTAGAAGTCCGTACGGTCTGATTCGGATTCTAAATCAGACGGAAACTCAGAACCCTAGTTCGACTGCTCAATCTGCTCGAAAACAGAAACGTGGACAAGTTTAGATCTAACCCAAATTACTTCAAACCAGCGCCTCCAATTGATCTAAAAACTTGATAAACACCCTAATAACAGTACCTAGATCAAATCCAAGGATCCTCATGTTCATACCTTTGCCCGAAGCGCAAAACTCCAATCAATCTCCATGAATCTCCTCGCCCATCGCTCCTCGCTCCACGTTCCTCGCTCCTCGCTCCTTGCTCCTCGCTCCTGCTCCACGGGATGACTCCGAGGTGCAGGGGGTGGGGAGACCACCCTAGGGCAGCAAGGGGTGGAGGGAGGTGGGGTGGCGGTGCAGGAACGGGAGGGGGTTGCGCCCGGTTATGGGGGCTCGGGCTTAGGGGAGGGGGAGGGAGGAGAGGGGCGCAAGAGGGGGAGGTGGGGCGCAATGGGGGGTGGGGGCGCGAGGGGGCTGGGGGAAGCCCCTTTTACCAGCCCTCAACCCAATCCTAGTCCGTTACGGAGTCCTAATCCATCCACCAAAGCCCACCAAGGCCCAAAACTCCTCGGGAAGGCCCAAAACCCAGCGGCCCGAAACGGCCGGAAAAGCTATTAACCTCCGATTCTTATGATTTTAACCTTAATTCCACATCTCATCTTGTATTGAACCTGATCATGCTCAATAATAAGGTTACGACACTCCGAGGTGTCACATTCTTCCCCCCTTCAACAGGATTCGACCTCGAATCTAACCGCACCAACGCGAAACCCAGCAAAACCACAAGGTCGAACTTTTCACATCACATACCTGAGGCGAACAGCTCGATACTTCACAAGATGTAGATTCCAACTCCCAAGTCGCTTCTCTCTCGGTCTGATGTGACCACAGGACCTTGACAAACTTAAGCGTCCTGTTCTTCATCACTCGCTCTCAAGTCCCCGAGAATTTCCTGGGGCGACTCGAAGGTGAGGTCCTCAATGAACACTAATGGTTCCAATGGAACCACCAACTCCGATCATGCAAGTATTTCCTCAACATCGAGACATGGAACACATCATGCACACCTTGCATGGATTCCTGAGCTCTGGCGATAGGCCAACCTCGCCAACTCGGGCGAGGATAGGAAAAGGCCCAACATACCTTGGATCGAAGCTTTCCTTTGGTGCCAAACGCACCACACCCTTGGTGGGAGATACTGCAAGAGTACGCTATCACCCACCTCAAACTCCAAGTCTCGCCTCACATCGACAGATAGCTCTTGCATGCGCTCTGTGCTGCGAGAAGGTTTTGCCGAACCTCCGACCACGCGATCAACAATGCTGAACCCAATCCGTCCAAGAATAGCTCTCTCGCCCACAGCATCCCAACAAAGTGGCGATCTGCACTTCCGACCATACAAGACTCATAAGGAGCCGGATCTTTGGAATGGTAGGCATTATTGTAAGCAAACTCTGTAAGGGGCAAATGGTCTTCCCGGCTACCCTTCCAAGCCATCACACAGGCCCTGAGCATGTCCTCCAAAGTTTGGATGGTACGCTCGGACGCCCATCTCATCGAGGGTGAAAAAGCGGTACTAAGGCAAAGCTGCGTACCCAAAGCACTCGCAAACTCTCCTGCAACTTGAGACGAACTTCATCCCGACGAGATAATGGTCTTGGGTACACCATGCAATCTCACAATCTCCCGCGCACATAAATGGGAGCCAACTCGCTACGAATTGGTCGTACGGATGGGAATGAAATCGCTTGAGACTTCTTGAGGCAGTCCACCACAACCCAAACAGCATCCTTCCCTCGTGGAGAATCGAGGTAGACCAACTCCACGAAATCCATGGAGATGTCATCCCATGGCCACACGAGAACCTCCAAGGGCTGCAATAGGCCGGGGGGCAGCTTATGCTCAGCTTTGATCTTCTCGAGTATCCCACAAGACGCCACATACTTGGCAATATCCACTCTCATCCTTTTCCACACCAGAAATTCTTCTTCAAGTCTGTCACATCTTGGTCTCTCCAGGATGGACGGTAATGGGTGCGATGAGCTTCTCTCAGATGTCTTCTTTCACTTGAGATTTGCAGGGCACGCATGAGCGGCCCCGAAACCTCAAAACTCCCGCATCATCAACGGTAAAGTCTCCCGACTTGCCATCCTCCAGCGCTTCCTCACTGCTGGAGCAAGCGATCATCTTCTTTGTGCCTCCGCTGACACGCTCGGGAATCGCTGACTCAAGAATCAATTGAGTTTCAGCTTGCACGGTCCCGCATAAAGCGAGGGAGACTCCCAAGCGCTCAAAATCAGCAACAAGACAATCAACAACAGGGGCATTGTCTTGCGACTGAGAGCGTCGGCCACCACATTTGCCTTCCCGGATGATCTTTTGGATAGTGAGGTCATAATCCTTTATCAATTCTAGCCACCTCCTGCTGCCTCAAGTTCAAATCTTTACGAGTAAAGATGTACTTGAGGCTCTTGTGATCAAGTGAAAATATCACAAGACTCACTGCATACAAATAATGCCTCCATATCTTCAATGCAAACACCACGGGCGGCTAGCTCAAGATCATGCGTGGGATAATTCTGCTCATGCTTTCAAGCGCCTTGAAGCATAAGCAATCACCTTGCCATCTTGCATGAGTACACAACCAAGTCCCAACCGAGAAGCATCGAGAATAAGCAGTGAAGCGCTTCCCCGGCCGGGAAGGGTAAGAACAGAGCTTGATCCACTAACTTCTCCTTCAAAGTCTGGTGTTCACACTCTGCGATCCACCGGAACTTCATCCCTTTCGAGTCACTGTGAAAGTGGCTTGGCAATGATAGAGAAATCCTGCACAAAACGCCCGATAGTAGCGCCAACCCAAGGAAACTACGCACCTCTTTGACATTGGAAGGCCTCTTCCAATCCAAAACCGCGAGACTTTGCTAGGATCTCTGAGATATGCCCTCTGGATTGATGATGTGGCCAAGAAAACCCACTTAAAATCCGAGAACTCGCACTTTTCAGCTTAGCAAAGAACTGATTCTCCTCGGGTACTCGGACAAGCCTCAAGTGTCGCTCATGCTCCTCTTCTCGATTTAGAGTAAATCAGAATGTCATCGATGAACACTACCACAAACTCATCAAGGTACTTGTGTAGCATAATGTTCATCGCCTTCCATAAAGACGGCAAAGGAGGAGCATTAGTTAGTCCAAAAGACATAACTTTAAATTCATAATGCCCATACCTAGTGGAGAAAGCGATCTTTCTCAATGTCCTGCTTCCTCACACGGATACGATTGTACCGATCAAGATCAATCTTGGAGAACACCTTTGCTCCCTTCAGTTGGTCAAACGGATCCTCGATGCGAGGCAAAGGATACTTGTTCTTATCGCTACTTGATTAAGAGCACGATAATCAATGCACATACGCCAACTTCCATCCTTCTTCGAGGCGAAGAGGGACGGGGTGCTCCCCATGGCGTCACACGCTACGCCGAATGAAGCCTTTGGCTAACAGATCTCCAATCGCTTCTTCAACTTCCGTCTTGAAAAGGTCGAGCCAAGCGGTATGGAGAGATAGAAATAGGTCGAGTGCCTGAGCAAGATCAATACTGAAACTCCACATTCCTCACGAGGTAGACCAGGCAACTCGTCGGGAACACATCAACGAACTCCTTCACTACTGCAAATCTCTCAATGGGAATCGAGGAAGATGGTTTCTCGGAACAAAGTCATGAGGAAACCCAACAGCCTCAAGCAGCGACAGGAAAACAAACTAGTCAAAGCAAAGAGCGGCTCGAGGGTATACCACCCCGAAGGTCAACTCTTCACGGGGCCTGCCAAGGCAAGCCTTCCGAAACAACAGATCTTAGCACGTGCGATGCACCCATGCCCAAAATGACATCAAAAGGAGCCAATCGGATCACCATGAGATTGGCAAAGAAAACCTCATCATCAATGGCAATGGTGCAACCAGGGCAAACCAAAGAACTAGCAATCAAACCCCAGGAGAAGCGGACTAACACGGACTCGGAAATCCATTTGAACTCCCAACTTAGCTCTACTAGCAAACTCCGACGACACAAAAGAATAGGATGCTCCGAATCAAATAGAACAAAGGCATCAATCGGAATCCACGAGCAGAGTACCGAAACCACCTCACGGATGCCGGTGACTCGGCGGTGGCCAGCGTGCACTCAGTGGCGCGGAATGAGAAAGAGCCCCGACTCGGTGATGCCCCATCAAGGCTGAGGCGGAGAGGAGGCAAGCCAGGAGGAGAGCAGGCAGGCTGCGGCACCAAGATGCCGCTGGTGGCGTCAATGCAAAGGGTGGGCTGAGGAATAGGAGCAACCATCATGTGCACCGATCCTCTAGAAGACGCCGCCGGAGTGGGAGGAGAAGGCGCCTCCCACTTGATGATGCTACGGTTCATCCGGCCAGATTCGCCCCATATGGCCGGGCTTGCCCGCGGTGGTTGCAATTCCCAGTCCAACCACACTCACGAGCACGGTGCTCGCCACCGCTTGAAGCACTTCATGCCTGCCGCCCGCACAGATCTAACAGCTCGCCGAAGAAGACGCCCATCAAGTGGCGACCCCATCTTAGCCCCCGAGGAGGAGCCTGTCCTCCTTGAACTTCTTGAAGGTGGGGCCCGAGAGGACCCACCTCCTCCACCAAAGGTCCCTCTTCTCGCCCCGCTGGGCCGAGAACCCCCTGAACCTCCCGGGTTACGCTTGTCCCGGGAGAGCTCCAACTCGAGCTCCATGCCCTTCGCTTGCTCCACCACAGGCCAGAAGTCACGAGGACACGCCCCATGACAACTCTGAACTCCTGGTTGAGGCCCCTACGGAACCTCCTAGCTTTCTCCCGATCGTAAATTTTGCCGCCACGGTACCTGATGGCGCCTGCAGTTGAACTCCTTCTCATACTCTGCCACCAACCTCTTTCCACTGGGAAAGAGTGGTCGAGTAAGCTCCATCCTCTCAGGAAAGACTGCAGGTGGAACTTGGCTCGGGCGAGCCACAAAGTCCTCCTGTGTGATCGACTCCAGATCGGGGTTCTAGCAGCCGAGACCCCCTCCCACCAGGATATCAGCTTGGCCCTTCGGTGAAAAGCCACAAAGCGAGTCCTCTGAACCGAGGTCAACTCTAGGACCTCAAACCGCTCTCCATGTACCGCAGCCAATCTGCAGACTGGATTGGCGTGCCTGCTCCATCGAAAGTGTCAAGGCGGAGGGACATCCACTCCCGGAGACTCATCCTCGGCTCCGGTGCAGCGGGCAGCAACAGGGGCCAGCAGGGGAGGCACAACAGGAGGCTGCCCGCAGCCAGCGCAGCTCCTGAATCTCCTCTCTGCGAGCTGGACTAAATCTTCATTGGCGGCGGGCACTCTACCTGCCAAGACAGCTGGAAGCTCCTCCGAGCTGGCTCCACGAGCATTAAGCGACGCTACCCTCAAGAATAGACTCCTCAACTCCACTGAGCCTCGCCCCCTGGCCTCCACGGCCCACGGCGTCCACGGCCTCTACCCCTCGGCATGGCTGCTTAGGACAGACAACCACCCAAACACCAAAGCACACAATCAAGATCATAGATCAAACAGCATCATAAGCATATTCCTTATCACATAATCAAGCGCGATGCATTGATGAACCAAAACCCATCCTATTGTGCAACCAAGTGTGTCAGATTTTAGATTAGTTATACCACTTTTACAAGTTTTAACGTTGCTATCCTATAACAAGGTTTTAGTTAGAACCTAAGCCATGTTTCTAAGTTATTCCACATCACATTTTAGTTGTACCCTATAGCATGACACTAAAAATTCACATTCCAAGGACCTACAGCCCGCTCTGATACCAACTGTAACACCCCGGCATTTAATATGCCCGAATGCTACCAAACACAAGCTAAACAACAACTAAATACCACAATTAACATAAAATTCCAGCAAAGGTGCATAGGCTAAAAACCGAGATTTCGGCAGCACCTCCTTTGCTTTATCATGAATTTAAGGAACAGCAACAATATAGCATTATATGGCAATAAGAGAAACATCTAAAACAGCAATAAATAAAGTCTTAACGACAATAAAAGACTAACATCAAGCTCTTAAAGTTCCAAGTGTCAAACAAACAATAGAACTCTCCTTAACCAAGCTAAGACTTAATTTAAAGGCCATCACACGCAATTATTTATCCAACTAAATGAATTGACTTGGGGAAACATTAAGGTGAAACAACGTGTGAGCATGTGACTATTCCCCTTTCCCGCATGCCGTTCTCATGGTACCTAAAACAACAAGAAAACACAAGGGTGAGTTCGAAAACTCAGCAAGCATTCTGCAATGGACAACAAGCATAACAACAAGTCAATAACATCTTTCATCATGTATAACATCTCATTCATGAATACTTATCAATATCATCATCAATTTGTATGCGATGTAATGCATTGCTCCTGACCCTCTGGAACCTCATACCGGTATGGGAAGTACACACCCGTCGGTGTGCACCCTTTCCCCCTTCCATCCCGAAGATGGAGGGTGCCTACTCGCTTCCAAACACCACGTGGATGGAATCACGACATAGGACTTACTCAATGGCGTTCCGGACTAGTCATAACTTTCTCACCGACCTTGCCGGACTAGCTATGACTTTCTCACCGCCGCTCTATCTCATGACATGCATGAAACAATGCCAAATATCATATTCAATTCACATATTAACACATGGCATCATAATATGTTAAACCTGCTCATCATATCATATCAATCATTAAAACATGGCAAGTGGACATATATCATGTAGGCAATTCCATCTAATTTCAACATGCAACCTACAACTTGCTATCCATCACAACACCCTTGCCTCAACCACCAACGTGCAGCAGTTGGCGGAAGAAGAGGGAACTCCGGGTCACACCACCTGCACATAGGCATCACACACTCACAATCATAACCTCAAAACAGTACACACGCCCCCATCTAACCCGACATTGCCAACTACTGCTTAAAACCTAAAAACAGAGGTTCTGTCGGCGGGACAGCAACCTTACAAAAGCATAACTTGAGTTCTGTGACTCCAAATCGAATAAACGAGTACACCGTCGCGAAGCTTAGGAAATTTCCCAACCTTTTATAGTGATAGTGAAAGACTGATTCGGACTCTAAAATTGTTTAATCTACAGATTACCACAATCTGTTCCAATTACGTCATAGATTTTTTAGGCGCTCGGTAAAACAGCCATAACTTTCAAACGGCTGATCGGAAATTAACGTGCTTTACGTCCACGGAAAGATAATTAAATTATCTACAACTTCCTAGAAGTCCGTACGGTCTGATTCGGATTCTAAATCAACGGAAACTCGAACCCTAGTTCGACTGCTCAATCTGCCCGAAAACAGAAACGTGGACAAGTTTAGATCTAACCCAAATTACTTCAAACCAGCGCCTCCAATTGATCTAAAAACTTGATAAACACCCTAATAACAGTACCTAGATCAAATCCAAGGATCCTCATGTTCATACCTTTGCCCGAGCGCCAAAACTCCAATCAATCTCCGCGAATCTCCTCGCCCGAATCGCTCCCCTCGCTTCCACGTTCCTCGCTCCTCGCTCCTTGCTCCTCCTCCCTCGCTCCACGGGATGACTCCGCGAGGAGGTGCAGGGGTGGGAGACCACCCTAGGGCAGCAAGGGGTGGAGGAGGTGGTGTGGAGGTGGAGGAAAGGGAGGATGCGTACGGTTATGGGGCTGGGGGCTTAGGAGGTGAGGGAGGAGAGGGGCGCAAGAGGAAGGTGGGGCGCAATATGGGGAGGTGGGGCGCTAAGGGGCTGGGGGAAGCCCCTTTTACCAGCCCTCAACCCCAATCCTAGTCCGTTACGGAGTCCTAATCCATCCCACCAAAGCCCACCAAGGCCCAAAACTCCTCCGGGAAGGCCCAAAACCCGAAACGGCCGAACGGCCCGGAAAAGCTATTAACCTCCGATTCTTATGATTTTAACCTTAATTCCACATCTCATACTTTGTATTTAACCTTATCATGCTCAATAATAAGGTTACGACACTCGAGGTGTCACATTCTTCCCCTTCAACAGATTCGACTCGAATCTAACCGCCATCCAACACGAAACTCCGGCCAATACCAAAAGGTCGAACTTTTCACATCACATACCGAGGCGAACAGCTCGATACTTATCGCCATGCGAGATTCCAGCTCCCAAGTCGCTTCTCTCTCGTGCATGTGACCACAGGACCTTGACAAACTTAAGCGTCCTGTTCTTCATCACTCGCTCAAGTCCCTGCAATTTCCCAGACGGACTCGAAGGTGAGGTCCTCTGAAGCACTAATGGTTCCAATGGAACCACCAACTCCAGATCATGCAAGTATTTCCTCAACATCGAGACATGGAACACATCATGCACACCTTGCATGGATTCCGTAGCTCTAGGCGATAGGCCAACTCGCAACTCGGCGAGGATAGGAAAAGGCCCAACATACCTTGGATCTGAAGCTTTCCTTTGGTGCCAAACGCACACACCCTTGGTGGGAGATACTCAAGAGTACGCTATCACCCACCTCAAACTCAAGTCTCGCCTCACATCAAAGATAGCTCTTATACTGCTCTGTCCTGCGAGAAGGTTTTGCCGAACCTCCGACACGCGATCAACGATCTGCTGGAACCAATCCGGTCCAAAAATAGTTTCTCGCCCACAGCATCCCAACAAAGTGGCGATCTGCACTTCCACCATACAAGACTCATAAGGAGCAGCCCGGATCTTTGGAATGGTAGTCATATTGTAAGCAAACTCTGCAAGGGCAAATGGTCTTCCCAGCTACCCTTCCAAGCCATCACACAGGCCCCGAGCATGTCCTCCAATGTTTGGATGGTACGCCTCAGGCCTGCCCCATCTGTCGAGGGTGAAAAGCGGTACTAAGGCAAAGCTGCGTACCCAAAGCACTCGCAAACTCTCCGAACTTGGAGACGAACCGCATCGATCAGAGATAATGGTCTTGGGTACACCATGCAATCTCACAATCTCCCGCACATAAATGGGAGCCAACTCGCTCGCTGAATTGGTCGATGCGGATGGGAATGAAATGCGATTGCCGAGACG
This sequence comes from Rhipidocladum racemiflorum, assembly GCA_036346355.1. Classification (NCBI taxonomy): domain Eukaryota; kingdom Viridiplantae; phylum Streptophyta; class Magnoliopsida; order Poales; family Poaceae; genus Rhipidocladum; species Rhipidocladum racemiflorum. The sequence continues at coordinate 40,516,025 of CM070578.1, forward strand.
GTCCACCACAACCCAAACAAAGATCCTTCCTCGTGGAGAACGAGGTAGACCAACCACGAAATCCATGGAGATGTCATCCCATGGCCACACAGAACCTCAAGGGCTGCAGAGGCCAGCCGGGACGCTTATGCTCAGCTTTGATCTTCCGATCCCACAAGACGCCACATACTTGGCAATATCCACTCTCATCCTTTTCCACCAGAAATTCTTCTTCAAGTCCTCCTACATCTTGGTCTCTCCAGGATGGACCGTGCACGGGTGCGATGAGCTTCTCTCAGGATGTCTTCTTTCACTTGAGATTTAGGGCACGCACTGACGGCCTGAAACTCAAAACTCCCGCATCATCAACGGTAAAGTCTCGACTTGCCATCCTCCAGGCGTTCCTCCTGCTTTGGAGCAAGCGATCATGTCGCTGTGCCTCCGCTGCGCCGGGAGAATCGACTCAAGAATCAATTGAGTTTCAGCTTGCACGGTCCCCGCAGCAGTAGGAGACTCCCCAAGCGCTCAAAATCAGCAACAAGACAATCAACAACAGGGGCATTGTCTTGCGAGAGCGTCGGCCACCATTTGCCTTCCGGATGATACTTGGATAGTGAGGTCATAATCCTTTATCAATTCTAGCCACCTCCTCTGCCTCAAGTTCAAATCTTTCGAGTAAAGATGTACTTGAGGCTCTTGTGATCAGTGAAAATATCACAAGACTCACTGCACAAATAATGCCTCCATATCTTCAATGCAAACACCACGGCGCTAGCTCAAGATCATGCGTGGGATAGTGCTGCTCATGCTTTTTCAACCGCCTGAAGCATAAGCAATCACCTTGCCATCTTGCATGAGTACACAATCAAGTCCCAACCGAAGCATCAGAATAACAAGTGGCGCTTCCCCTACTCGGGAAGGGTAAGAACAGGAGCAGCCACTACTTCTCCTTCAAAGTGCAGAGCCGTGTTCACACTCTGCAGTCCTTGGAACTTCATCCCTTCTCAGTCACCGTGAAAGTGGCTTGGCAATGATAGAGAAATCCTGCACAAAACGCCGATAGTACCAACCCAGGAAACTACGCACCTCTTTGACATTGGAAGGCCTCTTCCAATCCAAAACTCTTGAGACTTTGCTAGGATCTCTGAATATGCCCTCTGGATTGATGATGTGGCCAAGAAAACCCACTTAAATCCGAACTCGCACTTTTCACCTAGCAAAGCAGGCGATTCTCCTCAGGGTACTCGGCACAAGCCTCAAGTGTCGCTCATATGCTCCTCTTCTCGATTTAGAAGTAAATCGAATGTCATCGATGAACACTACAAACTCATCAAGGTACTTGTGTAGCATACATTCATCGCCTCCATAAAGACAGCGAGGCATTAGTTAGTCCAAAAGACATAACTTTAAATTCATAATGCCCATACCTAGTGGAGAAAAGTCTTCTCAATGTCTGCTCCCTCACACGGATCTGATTGTACCCGAAGATCAATCTTGAGAACACCTTTGCTCCTTCATTGGTCAAACAGATCCTCGATCACGAGGCAAAGGATACTTGTTCTTGATTGTCACTTGATTAAGAGCACGATAATCAATGCACATCGCCAACTTCCATCCTTCTTCGAGGCGAAGAGGACGGTGCTCCCCTATGGCGATACGCTACGCCGAATGAAGCCTTTGGCTATGAATCCTCCAAGCTGCTTCTTCAACTTTCGTCTTGAAAAGGTCGAGCCAAGCGGTATGGAGAGATAGAAATAGGTCGAGTGCAGGAGCAAGATCAATACTGAAACTCCACATTCCTCACAGGAAGGTAGACCAGCAACTCGTCAGGGGAACACATCAACGAACTCCTTCACTACAGAAATCTCCTCAATGGGAATCGAGGAAGATGGTTTCTCAGACAAAGTCATGAGGAAACCCATGACCTCAAGCGCCGACCAGGAAAACAAACTAGTCAAAGCAAAGATTTTAACTCGAGGGTATACCACCGAAGGTCAACTCTTCCCCGGGGCCTGCAAGGCAAGCTGCCTTCCGAAAACAACAGATCTTAGCACGGTAATCGATGCAGCCACCATGCCCAAAATGACATCAAAAGGAGCCAAGCTGGATCACCATGAGATTGGCAAAGAAAACCTCATCATCAATGGCAATGGTACCAGCAACCAGGGCAAACCAAAGAACTAGCAATCAAACCCCGGGAGAACGGCTAACACGGACTCGTAAAATCCGCTGAACTCCCAACTTAGCTCTACTAGCAAACTCCGGCGACACAAAAGAATAGGATGCTCCGGAATCAAATAGAACAAAGGCATCAACGGAATCCCACGAGCGAGTACTGAAACCACCTCTGGATGCCCTGACTCGGCTCGGCAAAGCGTGCACTCTGGTGGCGGCAACGAAAGAGCCCGACTCGGTGATGCCCCATCAAGGCTGGGGCGGAGGAGGCAACAGCGAGGAAGCAGACGGCCTGCGGCACCGATGCGCGCGCTGGTGGCGCCCACGCAAAGGGTGGGCCGAGGAATAGGAGCAGCCATCATGTGCACCCGATCCTCTAGAAGACGCCGCTGGAGTGGGAGGAGAAGGCACCGTCTCCCACTTGATGATGCTACTGGGGTTCATCCGTGGACTCGCCCCATATGGTCGGCTTGCCACGATGGTTGCAATTCCCGGTCCAACCACACTCTGAGCACGGTGCTCGCCACCGCACTTGAAGCACTTCATGCCTGCCGGGCACACGGGGCAAACGGCTCGCGAAGAAGGCACTGGGCGACCCCATCTTAGCCCCCGAGGAGGAGCCTGTCCTCCTTGAACTTCTTGAAGGTGGGACGCTGAGAGGACTCCACCTCCTCCACCAAAGGTCCTCTTCGCCCCGCGCTCGCGAGAACCCCCTGAACCTCCGGTTACGCTTGTCCCGAGAGCTCCAACTCGAGCTCCATGCCCTTCGCTTGCTCCACCACAGGCAGAAGTCACACGAGGCGGTCGCCCCATGACAACTCTGAACTCCTGGTTGAGGCCCCCTACGGAACCTCCTGGCTTTCTCCGATCGTCATTGCCCACCCAGACGTGCACGCACCACTGGTGTTGAACTCCTTCTCATACTCACCACCAACCTCTTTCCTGGGAAAGAGGTTTATAAGCTCCATCCTTCAAGGAAAGACTGCAGGTGGAACTTGGCTCGAAGCGAGCCACAAAGTCCTCCTGTGTGATCTGAACCCCGGTCGGGGTTCTAGCAGCCTAACCCCCTCCACGAATATCGCCTTGGCCCTTCAAAAAAGCCACAAAGCGAGTCCTTCTGAACCGAGGTCAACTCTAGGACCTCAAACCGCCTCTCCATGTACCGCCTTAATCTGCCCAGGACTGGATTGGCGCTCGCTCCATCGAAAGTGTCAAGGACGGAGGACATCCACTCCCGAGACTCATCCTCGGCTCGGTGCAGCGGGGCAACAACAGGGCCAGCTGCGAGGGGAGGCACAAACAGGGCTGCCACTTGCCGGGCGCAGCTCCTGAATCTCCCTCTGCAGAGCTGGACTAAATCTTCATTGGCGGCGGGCACCGCCCGACCGCACAGTGGAAGCTCCTCTGAGCTGGCCCACGAGCATTAAGCGGCTACCCTCAAGAATGCATCTCAACTCCCTGAGCCTCGCCCCTGGCCTCCACGACCCACGGCGTCCACGGCCTCTACCTCGGCATCGCTTAGGCAGACAACCACCCAAACACCAAAGCACACAATCAAGATCATAGATCAAACAAGATCATAAGCATATTCCTTATCACATAATCAAGCGCGATGCATTGATGAACCAAACCCATCCTATCAGGCAACCAAGTGTGTCGATTTTAGATTAGTTATACCACTTTTACAAGTTTTAACGTTGCTATCCTATAACAAGGTTTTAGTTAGAACCTAAGCCATGTTTCTAAGTTATTCCACATCACATTTTAGTTGTACCCTATAGCATGACACTAAAATTCACATTCCAAGGACCTACAGCCCGCTCTGATACCAACTGTAACACCCCGGCATTTAATATGCCCGAATGCTACCAAACACAAGCTAAACAACAACTAAATACCACAATTAACATAAAATTCCAGCAAAGGTGCATAGGCTAAAAACCGAGATTTCGGCAGCACCTCCTTTGCTTTATCATGAATTTAAGGAACAGCAACAATATAGCATTATATGGCAATAAGAGAAACATCTAAAACAGCAATAAATAAAGTCTTAACGACAATAAAAGACTAACATCAAGCTCTTAAAGTTCCAAGTGTCAAACAAACAATAGAACTCTCCTTAACCAAGCTAAGACTTAATTTAAAGGCCATCACACGCAATTATTTATCCAACTAAATGAATTGACTTGGGGAAACATTAAGGTGAAACAACGTGTGAGCATGTGACTATTCCCCTTTCCGCGATGCCGTTCTCATGGTACCTAAAACAACAAGAAAACACAAGGGTGAGTTCGAAAACTCAGCAAGCATACTGCAATGGACAACAAGCATAACAACAAGTCAATAACATCTTTCATCATGTATAACATCTCATTCATGAATACTTATCAATATCATCATCAATTTGTATGCGATGTAATGCATTGCTCCTGACCCTCTGGAACTCATACCGTATGGGAAGTACACACCCGTCGGTGTGCACCCTTTCCCCTTCCATCCCGAAGATGGAGGGTGCCTACTCGCTTCCAAACACCACGTGGATGGAATCACGACATAGGACTTACTCAATGGCGTTCCGGACTAGTCATAACTTCTCGCGACCTTGCCGGACTAGCTATGACTTTCTCACCGCCTTTCGCCTATCTCATGACATGCATGCAACCATGCCAAATATCATATTCAATTCACATATTAACACATGGCATCATAATATGTTAAACATGCTCATCATATCATATCAATCATTAAAACATGGCAAGTGGACATATATCATGTAGGCAATTCCATCTAATTTCAACATGCAACCTACAACTTGCTATCCATCAAAACACACTTGCATCAACCACGTGCAGCAGTTGGCGGGAAGAAGAGGGAACTCCCGGGTCACACCACCTGCACATAGGCATCACACACTCACAATCATAACCTCAAAACAGTACACACGCCCCCATCTAACCCGACATTGCCAACTACTCGCCAAAACCTAAAACAGAGGTTCTGTCGGCGGGACAGCAACCTTGCAAAAGCATAACTTGAGTTCTGTGACTCCAAATCGAATAAACGAGTACACCGTCGCGAAGCTTAGGAAATTTCCCAACTTTTTCTAGTTATAGGGAAAGACTGATTCGGACTCTAAAATTGTTTAATCTACAGATTACCACAATCTGTTCCAATTACGTCATAGATTTTTAGGCGCTCGGTAAAACAGCCATAACTTTCAAACGGCTGATCGGAAATTAACGTGCTTTACGTCCACGGAAAGATAATTAAATTATCTACAACTTCCTAGAAGTCCGTACGGTCTGATTCGGATTCTAAATCGACGGAAACTCGAACCCTAGTTCGACTGCTCAATCTGCCCGAAAACAGAAACGTGGACAAGTTTAGATCTAACCCAAATTACTTCAAACCAGCGCCTCCAATTGATCTAAAAACTTGATAAACACCCTAATAACAGTACCTAGATCAAATCCAGGATCCTCATGTTCATACTCTTTGCCCAAGCGCCAAAACTCCAATCAATCTCCGCGAATCTCTCCTCGCGAATCGCTTCCTCGCCTCCACGTTCCTCGCTCCTCGCTCCTTGCTCCTCGCTCCTCGCTCACGGGATGACTCCACGAGTGCAGGGGTGAGACCACCCTAGGGCAGCAAGGGGTGGAGGGGAGGTGGTGTGGAGGTGGAGGAAAGGGAGGGGATGCGCCCGGTTAGGGGGGCTTGGGCTTTGGGGTGGGGGAGGGAGGAGAGGCGCAGAGGGGGGAAGGTGGGGCGCAATATGGGGAGGTGGGGGCGCAAGGGCTGGGGAAGCCCCTTTTACCAGCCCCTCAACCCAATCCTAGTCCGTTCTGAGTCCTAATCCATCCTACCAAAGCAGCCACAAGGCCCAAAACTCCTCGGGAAGGCCCAAAACCCAAACTTGGCCCGAACTTGCCCGAGAAAAGCTATTAACCTCCGATTCTTATGATTTTAACCTTAATTCCACATCTCATACTGTATTTAACCTTATCATGCTCAATAATAAGGTTACGACACTCCGAGGTGTCACATATCATCCCCAATCAAGTTCATGCTTTCCAAACCAAGTATCAACGAACCCAAGTTCAATTTTATGAAATTCTAACCCTTGACTGTAATCTCCAAGCAATGTCCAATACCATGGACTCGGCTATTCGAATAGTTTAGACACTCTACAGAGGTTATACACTTTACTCATAAGATACAGTCGCTCACCACACAGGCGATTAACCATAACAAAGTCTTTCGGAAACTTCTAACTAAACAAGTGAACCTCTCTGGTATTGCCTTCACTAACACTCCACTCACACAGAGCTGAAGTATAGGACCGACACATACCGTTAGATGGGTATCAAGCCTCAGCATAGGTACGCTCATGTCGGGAACCGAATGTGCAACTCCGGACCCTCTGTGTACTCAGCACTAGTCCAGGATCACGCTAGTGCACACAGTCTCAACATCGGTAAATACCACAATCATACTCAACGAAATAGTAAAGTACTTTATTCAAAGGGAAATATAACCAATTTCTCGACCTTATGGTAACGATACAAAAGTATGCCTCGCAGGGCTAAAGTCTTACTCAAATAAACTTGCAGCGGAAAATAAAGAAATGCGCGGCGTCAACAAATATGCCACAAGCAACTGACTGGGCTCGCTCCCTAGTTCGTCGGCTCCTCCAGGAACTCCTCCTCTAGTGCTGGCGCTTATTCTTCTTCAACTGGTGTTTGTGTTGTGGCAAGGGTGAGTACATAAAATACTCAGCAAGTCATGCACAGAATGCAGTCTAATATTCTTGTGACACTACGGAATGACGATATGAGTCATTTTCAATTTTGACATTTTCGTACGACTTTTGTACCATGTTTTTTGGCTTTTTCTGGGAGTTTGGGCCTTCTGGGGGAGTTTGGGCCTTGGGGGACCTAACTCGGGCCTTGAGGGACCTTCATGGGCCGGAGGTGGGGGAGATCTAGCCCATGTGGAGGGAGATTAGGGCAGAAAACCTGCTGCCCCTACCCCCCATGCGCCCCACACCCCTCCCCACAACCCTAGCCGCCACCCCCCTTGGGCGCCTCCTCTCCCCCTTGCGCCATACCCTCCCTGACCTTCCTCCTGCACTTCCTCTAGCCGGCCCTAGGCGAGTTCCACCCCATCCCTTGCTTTCACGCCCCTCCACCCCATTTTCCTCGCCGTTGGGAAGCTCCGCGACGAGAGGATCCGGCGGAATTGGCGAGTGGAAGGAGATCGGGCGGCCGGGAGGAGAAGATTCATCGTCGAACGGTTCTTCGAGAGAGGTAAGATTCGGTAGATCCTTTGGTAGGGTTATCTTGCTGATTAGAAGGGGTAATGCATACCTTAGATCCATGTTTAGGTGCTGTGATTAGAAGGGTTTTGAATGATCTCATCTCTATCCCGCGTTCTGCCCTCGGACAGATTGGGTCGTCGTCCTTCGATCGCGATTTTCGCAATTTTAGAAGGGTTTTCTGGTCGGCCGGCTGTTATTGGAGTTATAGAAAATTCAATTACCTTTCAGTGGGTACCAATAAAGTGAAATTCCGATAATCCGTTTAAAAGGTATGGCCGTTTTACCGAACATTGTCAAAAATGTGACGTGGTTGGGACAGATCATGTTGATCTGTAGATTAGTCAATTTTAGACGCCGAATCAGTTTTCCCCAATACTTAGAGAAAGCTAGGAAATTTCCTAATCTTCGAGAAAATGTACTCGTTTGTCTGATTTGGAGTGGTTAAGCCCTAGTTATGGTCTTCCGAAGGCTGCTGTCCCGTTGGATAGATTCTCTGTTTTTGGGTATTGCTAGTAGATCGCGAAGTCGGTATAACTAAGTGTTCTTGTGTGGTCTTGTGTGCATGTGGTTGAGTGTATTGAACCTTTGTGCAGGTTGTGTGACCTCGGGAGTGCAATCGTCGTCTCACCACGCCGTCTCACGAGGGTGATGGCAAGTGTATTGGGATGGATTTGGGGTTTTGGATGACCAACGAGTTGTGTAGTTTTGCTATGTTTCTAAATGATGCTCTATGTTGCCATGTTGTTCCTTGCATGTGTTATGATGATCATGTTTAGTTTAAGACATGCCGTTGTTATATTGTGTTTCCTTTATGCCAGTTTTATCATGATGTAGCATATGTGCATTCATAATGGAAGAGGCGTCCCATTCTGTTGCGGGCCTTTGTGTTCACACGTAGTGAACACGAAAGACCAACCTCGTAGTCCCATCCACGGTTATGTATGGGAGTGAGTCAGTAAGAGTAGGCACCCTCCATCTACGGGATGGAAGGGGAAAGAGGGTGCACACCGACGGGTGTGCACTCGGCAATACCGGTATGTGCTTCAAGGAGACATGTGCATTGCATTGCATATATGATGATTATGATGTTGAATATGATGTTAATGAGATGTATCCAATGTGGATATGACATGATTATGATGTTGAAGATGATGTTAATGAGATGTATCCAATGTGGTGACATGATTATGATGTTGAATATGATGTTAGTGAGATGTATTCAATGAGGATATGCCATGCTAATGATGTTGAATATGAGGTGTAGTGATAATGGTATTGAAAATTATTTTCCTCATTTTGTTGCAATATGCTTGCTGAGTGATGAACTCACGCTTGTGTTTTATGATGTTTTTAGGTACCATGAAATCGGCATGCGGGAAAGGGTTTTAGTGGCACAGCTTCACAAAGTTTCACTCATTTAGACGACTACAATTTTGCCATTCGTGGTTGTGATAATAAGTTAATGCACTGAAATTTGAAGTATGCCTTATTTGTGTGCTTGGCCATATTATTGGATTCGTTTAGCTCATGAAGTGGATAAATTCATTAGTTTAGATTTAAGATATTGCTATATCACCTGTTATTGCTGGCTTAGATGTCTTTCATTATGATATGTCTTGTGATATTTCTGTTGTTGCTCCGAACCATGGGGAAACAAAGGAGATGCTGCTGAAATTTTTGGTTTTAGCATTTGGGCCCTTGCTGTAATTTATGTAACACCCCGGCATCTAGTATGCCCGAATGCTACCAAACATAGGCTAAACAACACCTAAATACCACTAATAAAGACAAATTACAGGAAAGGAGCAAATGCTAAAACCGAAAATTTCGGCAGCATCTCCTTTGTTTTAACATGATTTGAGACAATAGCAATAACAGGCAAGTAATATCATATCATAAGACATCTAAAGAAGCAATGTAAATGGATATAGCATCAACATAAGGCAATAATATCAAGTTCAACCACTCCATAAACTATAACGAAGCAAATAAGGGACCCAACCACAATTTAATCCATACACCAAGATTCATGGCACTATTATTAAGGTCATGACTCAAAATTTGGTAAATGTGACTGGAACTACGTGAAGATGTGTAGCTAATGCCCTTTCCCACATGCCGGTGTCATGGTACCAAAAAAAAAACAACATAAACACAAGCGTGAGTTCATCACTCAGCAAGTATATTGCAATGGTACAAAAGAAACAATTTCATGGCTACAACAACTCACATCATGTCTATCATCTCATTCATGATCACATATCATTTTCATCATCATTATGTATGCAATGCGATGCGATGCTCATGTCTCCTTGGAAACTCATACCGGTATGGTTGAGTACACACCCGTCGGTGTGCACCCTCTCCCCCCTTCCATCCCGAAGATGGAGGGTGCCTACTCCTCGCTTCCATACACCGCGATGGATGGAATCACGATGTAGGACTTACTCATTGGCTCTTCGGAATAGTCATAACTTTCTCACCGACCTTCCCCAGACTAGTTATGACTTTCTCACCGCCCGGGCCATGTATCATGCCATGTATGCAAACATGCCAACATCATAAATAACTTTGTACATTAACACATGGCATCATAACATAATAAGCATATTCATCATATCAATGGCAAACATTTAAGCATGGCATGTGAACATATCATATATTCAACTTCAATCTCAACCAATCTAGAAAATTACAACCCACTACCCATTCCAATACACTTGCCTCAACCATGGGCGACGGATTGGCGAGACGTAGAGGGCACCCCCGGGGTCACAACACCTGCACATAGGCACCACACACTCAAAATCATGCCCACAAAACAATACGCAAACACTCTTCTACCCCGACTTCGCAAACTACCCGCACAACCCAAAAACAGAGGTTCTGTCCCGTCGGGACAGCAGACTTGCAACGAGCATAACTCGGGTTCTACGACTCTGAATCGATTAAACGAGTACATCCTTGCGTAGCTTAGGAAATTTCCTAACGTTTTCTAAGTATATGGAAAAACTGATTCGGACTCTAAAGTGGATTAATCTACAGAATACCGTGATCTGTTCCAATCACGTCACAGATTTTAATACGTTCAGTAAAACTAGCATAACATTCAAATGGCTGGGCAGAATTGTACATTCTTTATACCCACTGAAAGGTATTGAAATTACCTACAACTTCGTCAACAGGCGACCGACCAAATTCCGACTGTAATTTGGCAAAAACCCAAACCGTAGGTCGACTGCTCATGCTGCCCGAAACAGAGAACGTGGCAACTTCTAGATTTCATCTAATCTACTCAATCCCAGCACCACCAATTGATATAAAAACATGATATTAACCCTTAGAACAGAATCTAGACTAACCCCAAGGATCCCCGTGGCCATACCTTCGCCCGACGAACGAAAACCCAACGGAACTCCTCCCGGTTCGCGCGATCTCCTTCCTTGCTCCAAATCCACCAAATCTCCTCATCGCGGAGCGCTCGAATGGACGGATCTGCGGGGTGGTGAGGTGGATAACTCCCCTAGGGGCAGCAAGGGAGGTGGAGAGGGGAGGAGAGAGGTGGTGGCGCAATGGGGGAAGATGGAGAGGAAGGGGAAGGGTGGAGGCGCATGGGGGGGGGCTAGGGGGTGGCGGCTAGGGTTGGGAGAGGGAGTGGGGGTGCACCAAGGGGTGGGGGCCAGATTTGGCTGCCCAAAAGTCCCCCCTTGGGCCCAAACCCTTCCACCGGAGGCCCAACTCAACCCCCAAGACCCAAAGTCCCCCGAAGTGGCCCAAACACCCGAAAACGGCCCAAAAACACACTATAAACGGCATAACGTAAAGTTTTAACCTCCATTTTCACATTTTATAAAGTTTTTGACCTCAACATTCACATTTTATAAGATACGACACTCCGTGGTGTCATATTTTATCTTTATTTGTGGTATTTAGATTCTGCTTCTACCATGTTTGGTGACATCCAGGGCATACAAGATGCCGCGGTGTTACAGTTGGTATTAGAGCGGGCTTTAGGTCCGTGGTGTATGAACTTAGTGAAATACCATAGGGTTAACTAAAAATTTTTGATGTGGAATAACCTAGAAACATGGCTTAGGTTGTACTTAAAATTTTGTCTTAGCATAGCAACATTAAAACTTGTGTAAGTGGAATAACTAATTTAAAATTTGACACACATGGATGCATAGTAAGAGAGGGTATGGGTACCGTTGCTTTACGCTTAAATGTTGTATTTAAGCCTTGATGTTGAATTCTATATGTGATAATGTATGTTGCTTTGTTATTGAGAGAATTGATTTGATTGTTCTTGTTATTGTGATAATGTGGGGTTGTGGTGCCGAAGGGTTTCGGTCACCTCTTTTTGTTCATTGTAAGGGTGTGGTTTGACGGTGTGGCCGGTTAGAGCCATCACCGAAGAACTATTAACACCTGTGGGAGAAGAGTGCTTACCCTTTTCGTCGTAGATCGGGTAGTTGACTGGAGTCAAATAGAAACTGGAGTCAAATAGAAGAGTTTGGTAGTGGATTCCTTCGGATTTTCTTTACCGTTCTAACGATCGGTTTGGGTTGGTTTTCCTTGCTTTTAGTTGATTGAAATCAAAGGAAAAGTGTTTGGTATTGGATTTTCACGGATTGTTCCTTCGGCGCTTTGTGGTTTTGTCTTCCATGGGTGAAGACGAAGAAGAGTTTAGTGTTGCGCCTTTTCGGTCGCCTTTTGGCGTTGACACCAGTTTTGGTTGGTTGCTTTGCAAAGAAAAGTATAGTTTTTGTTCTTGCGTGTCTCACTCTGAGTTTAAAAGAAGTTATTGAAGTTTTTGTCCGAAAAGGTTTACTTGATGGCTTGGTTCCCTCCGGTAGGAGTCTTTAAGATTGAAATTGTGACACTACGGGATGTCAAAAATTTATAAAATATGAATTCGGAGGTTAAAAACTTTACGTTATGCAGTTTAATCGCAGTTCTGGGCCGATTTCGGGAGTTTGGGCCTCTCCGAGGGAGTTTGGTCCTAAGGGGATGAGTCGTGGGCCTTGGTGGGAGGGAGTTTGGGCCCATAAGGGAGGGAGGGACCAGGTTGGGCTGCCTTGTGTGCCCCCCTAGCCCTCTTGGGCGCCCCTAGCCTTAGGGTTTCCCCTCCCTTCCACCTCCTAGCCGCCACCCCCATGCGCCTCTCCTCTCCCCATTGCGCCACCTCCCCCTCCACCACCTCTCCACCTCCCTTGCTGCCCCTAGGGGAGTTCTCCACCTCACCAACCCGAAGATCCATCCATTAGAGCGCTCCGCGACGAGGAGATCCGGTGGATTTGGAGTGAGGAAGGAGATCGCGCGAACCGGGAGGAGATCCGTTGGGTTTTCATTCGTCGGGCGAAGGTATGGCCACGGGGATCCTTGGGGTTGGTCTAGGTTCTGTTCTAAGGGTTAATATCATGTTTTTAGATCAATTGGTGGTGCTGTAATTGGGTAGATTAGATGAAATCTAGAGTATGCCACGTTCTCTGTTTCGGGCAGCTTGAGCAGTCGACCTAGGGTTTTGGTTTTTGCCAATTTAGAGTTGGAATTTGGTCGTAGGTAATTTCAATACCTTTCAGTGGGTATAAAGAATGCCCAATTCCGCCTAGCCGTTTGAAAGTTATGCTCGTTTTACCGAACGTATTAAAAATTGTGACGTGATTGGAACAAATCACGGTATTCTGTAGATTAAACCAGTTTAGAATCCGAATCAGTCTTTCCATATACTTAGAAAAAGTTAGGAAATTTCCTAAGCTACGCGAGGATGTACTCGTTTAATTGATTCGGAGTCTTAGAACCCGAGTTATGCCTTTTGGAATGCTGCTGTCCCGACGGGACAGAACCTCTGTTTTTGGGTTTTGCGAGTAGTTTACGATGTCAGGGTAGAAGAGTGTTTGCGTACTGTTTTGTGGACATGATTGTGAGTTTGTGGTACCTATGTGCAGGTGGTGTGACCCCCGTAGTGCCTTCTACTTCTCGCCAATCCGTCGCCCGTGGTTGAGGCAAGTGTATTGGAATGGGTAGCGGGTTGTAGTTTGCTAGATTGGTTGAGATTGAAATTGAATATATGATATGTTCACATGCCATGCTTTAATGATTGCCATTGATATGATGAATATGTTTATTATGTTATGATGCCATGTGTTAATGTACAAGTTATTTATGATGTTGGCATGTTTGCATACATGGCATGATACATGGCCCGGGCGGTGAGAAAGGCATAACTAGTCCGGGAAAGGTCGGTGAGAAAGTTATGACTATTCCAGAGAGCCAATGAGTAAGTCCTACATCGTGATTCCATCCACCGCGGTGTTTGGAAGCGAGGAGTAGGCACCCTCCATCTTCGGGATGGAAGGGGGGAGAGGGTGCACACCGACGGGTGTGTACTCAACCATACCGGTATGAGTTTCCAGGAGATATGAGCATCGCATTGCATTGCATTGCATTATATGAGGATGTTATATGATGATGATTATGATGATTTCAATGATATGCTTACGCTATGAATATGAGATGGGTATGATGTCGTATGTGAAAAGTGGTGATGAAGGTATTAGAATGTATTTTCTTGCTCCATTGCAATATACTTGCTGAGTGATGAACTCACACTTGTGTTTATGTTGTTTTTCTTAGGTACCATGAAACCGGCATGCGGGAAAGGGAGCTAGTCACACGTCATCACGTAGCATCACACATATAAACAATGACATGTTCCTTCCTTTAAATTGTGATGGTTAATTTGTGTGCTTGGTTTCCTCATTTACTTCGTTTGGCTCATGAGATGGTTGGAATCTTTATTCTAGTCTTATACTGCTGCTAGAACCTTTATTATTGATGATTTAGGTGTCATTCTTTATACTATATCCTGTGATCATATTGTTGTTGCTTCAATTCATGGAAAAACAAAGGAGATGCTGCTAAAATTTTCGGTTATAGCATTTACTCCTTTGCTGTAATTTATCTTAATTTATGGTATTTAGATGTTGTTTAGCCTATGTTTGGTAGCATTCGGGCATATTAAATGCTGGGGTGTTACAGAAATGTGTTTTGGAGATCTTTTGCATGACCCAGTGTGAGCCCTGTCCCATTGCAGCTTTGAGAGTCAAGTTTCTTTGTGAATTTTTGTTGAGTTTTAAAAAGAAATGCTGCATATAAAGTAAGTAATCATTTGACTAAAAGCATGTTATGTAGTATGTAACAATGTAGTTTATGGAAATGATGTACTCCTAAGTTAATTTGCGAGTTGAATCAATTAAATGTAATTTTTATCTTTAGCTTAAGATTAAATGAACTTCTAGTGTTGTAGATTACTCTATAGTGAGAATGATTAAATGTGTGATAGTACATGTTTAGAATTTGTAGGTTTATGTTAAAAATGAGGTAGCACACTGTCGGGACCCCGAATTTGCAAATCCGGACCCTCTGTGTATTCAACACTAGTCCAGGAACGCGCTAGTGCACACAGTCTTAACATCGGTAAATATCACAATCATACCATTCGATACTAATAAAGTACTTTTATTTAATTAAGCAAACTGGTTACTTGACCTTATGGTCAAGTTACAAATGCACGCCTCGCAGGGCGATACCTATTAAGAGAGAAATAGTAGCAGCGGAAAATCAAATAACTTCGTGGCGCCATCCAGTATACCACAGGCAACTGACTGGGCTCGCTTCCCTAAGTAGACGGTTCCTCTTGGAGCTCCTCCTCCAAAGCTGGTGTAGTCTCCTCTTCAACTGGTGTTGTATTGTGGCAAGGGTGAGTACTTGGTACTCAGCAAGTCATGCACAGAATGCAGCTAATATACTACATGCATGGCTTAATACAAAGGAGTGGCTCAAGGTATATTTGCAGTAAACAGCATTTAACAAGTATTATAAGTAGATTCGAAAGCAGTAGAAACAAGTAAAGCATAATGTCGGGACCCCGAATTTGCAAATCCGGACCCTCTGTGTATTCAGCACTAGTCCAGGAACGCGCTAGTGCACACAGTCTTAACATCGGTAAATATCACAATCATACCACTCGATACTAATAGAGTACTTTATTTAAATAGTCAAACTGGTTACTTGACCTTATGGTCAAGTCACAAATGTACGCCTCGCAGGGCGAAACTTATTAAGAGAGAAATAGTAGCAGCGGAAAATCAAATAACTTCGTGGCGCCATCCAGTATACCACAGGCAACTGACTGGGCTCGCTTCCTAAGTAGACGGATCCTCTTGGAGTTCTTCCTCCAAAGCTGGTGTAGTCTCCTCTTCAACTGGTGTTATATTGTGGCAAGGGTGAGTACTTGGTACTCAGCAAGTCATGCACAGTATGCAAGCTAATATACTACATGCATGGCTTGGTACAAAGGAATAGCTCAAGGTATATTTGCAGTAAACAGCATTTGACAAGTAATATAAGTAGATTCGAAAGCAGTAGAAACAAGTAAAGCATAAATAACTTTTCAAGAAGTTTAACAACCATCTTCCCATCCTAAACCACATTTCCATCAACATCATTATTAATCCAACCCAACTTTTCAAACCAAGTTATTTTTGAGAAAATCTAACCCTTGACTGTAATTCCCGAGCGATGTCCAATACCGCGGACACGGCTATTCGAATAGATTCTACACTCTGCAGAGGTTATGCACTTTACCCACAAGATACAGTCAAACACCACAAAGGCGAGTTCCCGTAACAAAGTCTTTCGGAAACTTCTAACAATACAAGTGGTCCTCCCCGGTTATTGCACACTAACCCTTCCCTTAGCTAAGGCGAAGTTTAGGCCAATCAACCGTTAGATGGGTACCTGGCCTCAGCCCCGGTACGCTCCCCCATACAACTTACACAAAGGGTGTAGTTGACCTCCTGAGGTCCCACAGTGCGTTATTAGCTACTTAGTCTTCTAGGTCCGTCCGATTACTGACATGTGGTTGCAGGTTAGACCCTGTTCAATGGCTTGCAAGGTTAAGTCCTTAGGGTGACCAGGCAAGACTACCCGAAGAACCAAATCAACATCCCCAATGCCACAACTGCCCACTGATTATTCTTGCCACATGCCCCTGGTCGAAAAACTATTTATCAAACCCCGCTTGATTACCATGCACCACGTGCCATCAACATCACATGATACCTTTCCAAAACAGGTTCAATATATCATTAAGTCAATATTAACATTTGTTTGTCCAAAATCATGTCATGAGCACGTAGTGTGTCTAAGCGATTTACTACAACGGTCTAAACCCATGTTGGCAAGTTAATAATGTCCAACTAGTAAACCACAACTAGGGTGACAAGGGTCATGGCACATACTTAAGTAATCAAGGTGTCATACAAAGAAATTGGTGTTTATCTAATCCCCATATTTAAACAAAGTATTTTTCTAATTGAACTAGCATGCAATAGTTTAAATCAAAATAGATTTCGAAATAGGATCAACATGGTCAAAGCACAACTTGCCTTCAAAAAGTACTTGCTCTTGGTCTTGAGTTGGATCCTGAGTCAATACTTCTCCTTCGAATCCTTCCTACTTCAACGCCTACTCGTAAAGCGTGCAAATAGCAAATACACAAATAAACAATAGGCAAAAAGTGTCCAAACATCCAAATAAAATCCATAAACAGAGAGAACATAATTTTATGAATTTTTAGAAACTGGAATCGTCAAATTTGGAGTTAAAATGCAAAAGTTATGATTATTTAAAGTTTAAATAATCAATTAAATAATTTTACAGAGAAAAAATTTAGTCCAAAAATTAATTAAAATTCATATTTAGGTAGGTCTCAATTTTATACAAATTTAGAAATTTGAATCACTCAAATCGGAGTTGAAACGCAAAAGTTATAAGCGTTTGAAGTTTGAATCAAAATCTGAAATCATTATTTCGAATTAATAAATCATTTTCTTTTTCGGAAATTAATTATTGCGTCAGCAAGGACACGTGGCAGCTTCTGATTGGCCTGCTGACGTCAGCCGGTCCATGGACGTGGTCCACGCTCGGCTCGGGTCCACCGTG
Organism: Rhipidocladum racemiflorum; assembly: GCA_036346355.1. NCBI lineage: Eukaryota > Viridiplantae > Streptophyta > Magnoliopsida > Poales > Poaceae > Rhipidocladum > Rhipidocladum racemiflorum. The sequence continues at coordinate 40,533,504 of CM070578.1, forward strand.
GACACGGTCCACGAATCCACGTGTCGCTGACATGTGGGTCCGCCTCGGGTGACGTCACCGGCGTCGGCGAGGCTCGACCGCGGTCGGCGGTGGGTCCCATGGGTGATGTCATTCTTGGCGTCGGCGCTTAGGGACAAACGGCCGTGACATCTTGGGCCCGCCATGACGTCAGCGTGACGTCATGGTGCAGTTTGGTCACGTCGCTGACACGCGGGCCCGGCGTGTCAGCGTCACACGCACGGGGGCGCTGACCGCGGCGGTCAAGCTTCCCGACACGTGGCGCAATCTTGGCCCTTGATTTGAAATTCAACGGCCACGATTAGATCCAAGGTTAACACGTTGAAAACTACTCGATGATCGTGGGCCGTAAAATCTCGATCGGACGGTCCAGATCTAATCCTACATTAACACTACTACAGCACGTGGTGATCGTGGGCCGTTGGATCTTGATCCAGCGGTCCAGATCTAATCGGGTTTGGAAACACGTGAACTCACCTCAACCGCACGATCAAGATCGGACGGCGCACAGAGCTCGCGGACGGTGATGGCAACACGGCGGAGCAGGGCCACCGGAGACGAAAACGACGACGAGCCCGACGGCGTTTCGGGGTCTCTCCGGCGGAGTGAGAGGTACTCACGGGTGCGCCTTGTCTTGAGGGCTCCGGAACTGGGCTCCAACTCGGCGGAAGACGGCGGACGGCGGCGGGATGAAGCAAAAACCGTGGCGGAGCGGCGCTCAACTACGGCGAGCTATCGCGGCTAAACGGCGACGGCTCTGCCTTGGTGAGTAGGGGCTACGGGTGCGCAAGGTCAAGGCCGACCTCGGGGTGTGACCCGGGCCTTAAATAGCCTCGGCGTTCGTGCCCGAGCCGGAACCCTAGATCTACGCGGCGGCGGAGTCCGGCTCGGTCTCGGCGAGACGACGCCACGCCGCCGTCCGCGTGGCATGATCGGCGGTCCGCGATCGCGTGGTAGCGATCGGATCCGACCAGACTTCGGCTCGAGCGTGCGGTCCAATGCGGGCCGTTGGATCTCGATCCAACGGTTAGGATCGAATGGGGTTCGGTCAAGTCACGTGGCTCGGTCGGACTCGAAGTCGGACTCGGACTCGGTCCTGGTCGGATGAACAAGATTTGACCCGACTTGATTTTCCAGCGATTTAATATTTAAAATAATTCCCAGAAATTCATTTAATTCATTAAAAATAGCAAATGACTTAGAAAAATTCCAGAAAAATTCTGGAAAATATTTTGGATCATTTTGGACTCAAATAAAATATTTCCAACAAAATTTTATTTGCAAAATTAAATTCTTTAATTATTTCAAAATGGAATAAATTCAAATAAATTCCAAATAAATCAAAATAAATTCCAGAAAATTCCAAAAATTCACCAAAGTGCCAAATCACACATGAATTTAAGAAAAGCAAAATTTTGGGGTGTTACACATAAATAACTTTTCAAGGAGTTTAATAAACATCTTTCCCATCCTAATGCACATTTCCATCAACATCATTATTAATCCAACCCAACCTTTCAAATCCAGGTTATTTTTGAGAAAATCTAACCCTTGGCTGTAATTCCCGAGCGATGTCCAATACTGCGGACACGGCTATTCGAATAGATTCTACACTCTGCAGAGGTTATGCACTTTACCCACAAGATACAGTCAAACACCACAAAGGCGAGTTCCCGTAACAAAGTCTTTCGGAAACTTCTAACAATACAAGTGGTCCTCCCCGGTTATTGCACGCTAACACTTCCCTTAGCTAGGCGAAGTTTAGGCCAATCAACCGTTAGATGGGTACTGGCCTCACTCCCAGACGCTCCCCGCACAACTTACACAAAGGGTGTAGTTGACCTCCGAGGTCCCACAAGTACGTTATTAGCAACTTAGTCAACTAGGTCCGTCCCATTACGTACATGTGGTTGCACGTTAGACCCGATTCAAAGGCTTGCAAGGTTAAGTCCTTAGGGTGACCAGGGCAAGACTACCCAAGAACCAAATCAACATCCCCAATGCCACAACCGGCCCACTGATTATTCTTGCCACATGCCCCTGGCCGAAAAACTATTTATCAAACCCCGTTGATTACCATGCACCACGTACATCAACATCACATGATACCTTTCCAAAACAGGTTCAATATATCATTAAGTCAATATTAACATTTGTTTGTCCAAAATCATGTCATGAGCACGAAAGCGTGTCTAAGCAACATACTACAACGATCTAAACCCATGTTGGCAAGTTAATAATGTCCAACTAGTAAACCACAACTAGGGTGACAAGGGTCATGGCACATACTTAATTAATCAAGGTGTCATACAGAAATTGGTATTTATCTAATTTCCCATATTTAAACAAAGTATTTTTCTAATTGAACTAGCATGCAATAGTTTAAATCAAAATAGATTTCAAAATAGGATCAACATGGTCAAAGCACAACTTGCCTTCAAAAAGTACTTGCTCTTGGTCTTGAGTTGGATCCTGAGTCAATACTTCTCCTTCGAATCCTTCCCAGACTTCAACGCCTACTCGTAAAGCGTGCAAATAGCAAATACACAAATAAACAATTGGCAAAAAGTTACCAAACATCCAAAAAAAATCCATAAACAGAGAGAACATAATTTTATGAATTTTTAGAAACTGGAATCACAAATTTGGAGTTAAAATGCAAAAGTTATGATTATTTAAAGTTTAAATAATCAATTAAATAATTTTTCAGAGAAAAACTTGAGTCCAAATATTAATTAAAATTCATATTTAGGTAGGTCTCAATTTTATACATATTTAGTAATTTGAATCACTCAAATCGTAGTTTTAATGCATTTGTTTTAAGCGTTTGAAGTTTGTATCAAAATTTTATATCATTAATTCGAATTAATAAATAATTTTCTTTTCGTAAATTAATTATTGCGCCAGCCAGCGACACGTGGCAGCTTCTGATTGGCCTGCTGACGTCAGCCGGTCCATGGACGTGGTCCACGCGCGGCTCGGGTCCACCGTGGACACGGTCCACGAATCCACGTGTCGCTGACATGTGGGTCCGCCTCGGGTGACGTCCACCGGCGTCGGCGGGGCTCACCACGGTCGGCGGCGTGGGTCCCATGGGTGATGTCATTGCTGACGTCAGCGCTTGGCTGGGACGACGGCCCGACATGCGGCCCGCCATGACGCCGTCGTGATGTCATGGTGCGCTTTGATCACGCCGCCGACACGCTGCCCGGCGTGTCGGCGCCATTACACGCGACGGGGCGCCGATCACGCGGTCAAGCTTCCCGACACGTGGCGCAATCTTGGCCCTTGATTTGAAATTCAACGCCACGATTAGATCCAAAGGTTAACACGCTGAAAACTAGTCGATGATCGTGGCCGCTCGATCTAGATCGGACGGTCCAGATCTAATCCTACATTAACACTACTACGGCGCGTGGTGATCGTGGGGCCGCTGGATCTTGATCCAGCCGTCCAGATCTAATCGGTTTGGAAACACGTGAACTCACTCTCAACCGCACGATCAAGATCGGACGGCGCATGCAGCTTCGCGACGGTGATGGCAACACGGCGAGCAGGCCACCGGAGACGAACGACGACGAGCCCGACGGCGTTTGGTCTCTCCGGCGGAGTGAGAGGTACCCACGGGTGCGCCTTGGCTTGAGGACTCCGGAACTGGGCTCCAACTCGGCGGAAGACGGCGGACGGCGGCGGGATGAAGCAAAAACCGTGGCGGAGCGGCGCTCAACTACGGCGAGCTATCGCGGCTAAACGGCGGCGGCTCTGCCTTGGTGAGTAGGGGCTACGGGTGCGCAAGGTCAAGGCCGACCTCGGGGTGTGACCCGGGCCTTAAATAGCCTCGGCGTTCGTGCCCGAGCCGGAACCCTAGATCTACGCGGCGGCGGAGTCCGGCTCGGTCTCGGCGGAGACGACGACGCACAGCCGTCCACGTGGCACGATCGACGGTCACGATCGCGTGGGCGCGATCGGATCCGACCCAGACTCAGCTCGAACCGGTGCGGTCCAATCTGGACCGTTGGATCTCGATCCAACGGTTAGGATCGAATGGGGTTCGGTCAAGTCACGTGGCTCGGGTCGGACTCGAGTCGGACTCGGACTCGGGTCCGGTCGGATGAACAGTACTTGACCCGACTTGATTTTCCAGCGATTTAATATTTAAAATAATTCCCAGAAATTCATTTAATTCATTAAAAATAGCAAATGACTTAGAAAAATTCCAGAAAAATTCTGGAAAATATTTTGGATCATTTTGGACTCAAATAAAATATTTCCAACAAAATTTTATTTGCAAAATTAAATTCTTTAATTATTTCAAAATGGAATAAATTCAAATAAATTCCAAATAAATCCAAATAAATTCCAGAAAATTCCAAAAATTCACCAAAGTGCCAAATCACACATGAATTTAAGAAAAGCAAAATTTTGGAGTGTTACACATAAATAACTTTTCAAGGAGTTTAATAAACATCTTTCCCATCCTAATCCACATTTCCATCAACATCATTATTAATCCAACCCAACCTTTCAAATCCAGGTTATTTTTGAGAAAATCTAACCCTTGATCAGTAATTCGAGCGATGTCCAATACCGTGGACACGCTTATTCGAATAGATTTTACACTCTGCAGAGGTTATGCACTTTACCCACAAGATACAACAAACACCACAAAGGCGAAGTTCCCGTAATAAAGTCTTTCTAAACTTCTAACAATACAAGTGGTCCTCCCTGCTATTGCACACTAACCCTTCCCTTAGCTAAGGCGAAGTTTAGGCCAATCAACTGCTAGATGGGTACTGGCCTCACCCCAGACGCTCCCCGCATAACTTACACAAAGGGTGTAGTTGACCTCTTGAGGTCCCACAAGTACGTTATCGAGAACTTAGTCAACTAGGTCCGTCCCATTACGCATATGTGGTTGCACGTTAGACCCAGTTCAAAGGCTTGCAAGGTTAAGTCCTTAGGGTGACCAGGCAAGACTACCCAAGAACCAAATCAACATCCCCAATGCCACAACCGCCCACCTGATTACTCTTGCCACATGCCCCGGTCGAAAAACTATTTATCAAACCCCAGTTGATTACCATGCACCACGTGCCATCAACATCACATGATACCTTTCCAAAAAAGGTTCAATATATCATTAAGTCAATATTAACATTTGATTATCCAAAATCATGTCATGAGCACGTAGCAGGTCTAAGCAACATACTACAACGATCTAATTTCCCATGTTGGCAATTTAATAATGTCCAACTAGTAAACCACAACTAGGGTGACAAGGGTCATAGCACATATTTAATTAATCAAGGTGTCATACAGCAATTTGGCATTTATCTAATTTCCCATATTTAAATAAAGTATTTTCTAAGTGAACTAGCATGCAATAGGTTAAATCAAAATAGATTTCAAAATAGGATCAACATGGTCAAAGCACAACTTGCCTTCAAAAAGTACTTGCTCTTGGTCTTGAGTTGGATCCTGAGTCAATACTTCTCCTTCGAATCCTTCCGGCACTTCAACGTCTACTCGTAAAGCGTGCAAATAGCAAATACACAAATAAACAATAGGCAAAAAGTGTCCAAACATCCAAATAAAATCCATAAACAGAGAGAACATAATTTTATGAATTTTTAGAAACTGGAATCGTCAAATTTGGAGTTAAAATGCAAAAGTTATGATTATTTAAAATTTAAATAATCAATTAAATAATTTTACAGAGAAAAAATTTAGTCCAAATATTAATTAAAATTTATATTTAGGTAGGTCTCAATTTTATACAAATTTAGAAATTTGAATCACTCAAATCGGAGTTGAAACGCAAAAGTTATAAGCGTTTGAAGTTTGAATCAAAATCTGAAATCATTATTTCGAATTAATAAATCATTTTCTTTTTCGGAAATTAATTATTGCGCCAAAGGACACGTGGCAGCTTCTGATTGGCCCTCGACGCCACCGGTCCATGGACGTGGTCCACGCTCGGCCGGGTCCACCGTGGACACGGCCCACGAATCCACGCGTGTCGCCGACATGTGGGTTCGCCGGTGACGCCATCGGCCGACGTCGGGCTCACCACTGCGGTCCGGTGGGTCCCATGGGTGACGTCATTGCCGACGCCGGGCCGCTGGGATACCCGACATCTTGGGCCCGCCATGACGCTGCGTGATGTCATGGTGCGCTTGATCACGCCGCCGACACGCGGGCGGCGTGTCGGCGTCCGCTACACGACGGGCGCCGATCACGCGGTCAAGCTTCCCGACACGTGGCGCAATCTTGGCCCTTGATTTGAAATTCAACGGCCACGATTAGATCCAAAGGTTAACACGTTGAAAACTACTCGATGATCGTGGGCCGTTCGATCTAGATCGGATGGTCCAGATCTAATCCTACATTAACGCTACTACGGCACGTGGTGATCGTGGGCCGTTGGATCTTGATCCAGCGGTCCAGATCTAATCGGGTTTGGAAACACGTGAACTCACCTCAACCGCACGATCAAGATCGGACGGCCGCACGAGCTTCGCGGACGGTGATGGCAACACGGCGGAGCAGGCCACCGGAGACAACGACGACGAGCCCGACGGCGCTTTCGGTCTCTTCACGGAGTGAGAGGTACCCACGGTGCGCCTTGGCTTGAGGGCTCGAACCGGGCTCCAACTCGGCGGAAGACGGGCGACGGCGGGATGAAGCAAAACCGTAGCGGAGCGGCGCTCAACTACGGCGAGCTATCGCGTTAAACGGCGCGGCTCGCCTTGGTGAGTAGGGGCTACGGGTGCGCAAGGTCAAGGCCGACCTCGGGGTGTGACCCGGGCCTTAAATAGCCTCGGCGTTCGTGCCCGAGCCGGAACCCTAGATCTACGCGGCGGCGGAGTCCGGCTCGGTCTCGGCGGAGACGACGACGCCACCGCCCACGTGGCACGATCGACGGTCACGATCGCGTGGGCGCGATCGGATCCGACCCAGACTCAGCTCGAACCGGTGCGGTCCAAGCTGGACCGTTGGATCTCGATCCAACGGTTAGGATCGATTGGGGTTCGGTCAAGTCACGTGGCTCGGGTCGGACTCGAGTCGGACTCGGACTCGGGTCCGGTCGGATGAACAGTACTTGACCCGACTTGATTTTCCAGCGATTTAATATTTAAAATAATTACCAGAAATTCATTTAATTCATTAAAAATAGCAAATGACTGAGAAAAATTCCAGAAAAATTCTGGAAAATATTTTGGATCATTTTGGACTCAAATAAAATATTTCCAACAAAATTTTATTTGCAAAATTAAATTCTTTAATTATTTCAAAATGGAATAAATTCAAATAAATTCCAAGTAAATCCAAATAAATTCTAGAAAATTCCAAAAATTCACCAAAGTGCCAAATCACACATGAATTTAAGAAAAGCAAAATTTTGGGGTGTTACACATAAATAACTTTTCAAGGAGTTTAATAAACATCTTTCCCATCCTAATCCACATTTCCATCAACATCATTATTAATCCAACCCAACCTTTCAAATCCAGGTTATTTTTGAGAAAATCTAACCCTTGATCAGTAATTCCCGGCGATGTCCAATACCGCGGACACGGCTATTCGAATAGATTCTACACTCTGCAGAGGTTATGCACTTTACCCACAAAATACAACAAACACCACAAAGGCGAAGTTCCTCAGTAACAAAGTCTTTCTAAACTTCTAACAATACAAGTGGTCCTCCCTGCTATTGCACACTAACCCTTCCCTTAGCTAAGGCGAAGTTTAGGCCAATCAACTGTTAGATGGGTACCTGGCCTCACCCCCAGACGCCTCCCGCATAACTTACACAAAGGGTGTAGTTGACCTCCCGAGGTCCCACAGTGCGTTATCAAGAACTTAGTCAACTAGGTCCGTCCCATTACGGACATATGGTTGCACGTTAGACCCAGTTCAAAGGCTTGCAAGGTTAAGTCCTTAGGGTGACCAGGGCAAGACTACCCAAGAACCAAATCAACATCCCCAATGCCACAACCGCCCACCTGATTACTCTTGCCACATGCCCCGGCCGAAAAACTATTTATCAAACCCCGCTTGATTACCATGCACCACGTGCCATCAACATCACATGATACCTTTCCAAAACAGGTTCAATATATCATTAAGTCAATATTAACATTTGATTATCCAAAATCATGTCATGAGCACGAAAGTGTGTCTAAGCAACATACTACAACGATCTAATTTCCCATGTTGGCAATTTAATAATGTCCAACTAGTAAACCACAACTAGGGTGACAAGGGTCATGGCACATATTTAATTAATCAAGGTGTCATACAGCAATTTGGCATTTATCTAATTTCCCATATTTAAATAAAGTATTTTCTAAGTGAACTAGCATGCAATAGGTTAAATCAAAATAGATTTCAAAATAGGATCAACATGGTCAAAGCACAACTTGCCTTCAAAAAGTACTTGCTCTTGGTCTTGAGTTGGATCCTGAGTCAATACTTCTCCTTCGAATCCTTCCGACACTTCAACGTCTACTCGTAAAGCGTGCAAATAGCAAATACACAAATAAACAATAGGAAAAAAGTGTCCAAACATCCAAATAAAATCCATAAACAGAGAGAACATAATTTTATGAGTTTTTAGAAACTGGAATCGTCAAATTTGGAGTTAAAACGCAAAAGTTATGATTATTTAAAGTTTAAATAATCAATTAAATAATTTTACAGAAAAAAAATTTAGTCCAAAAATTAAATAAAATTCATATTTAGGTAGGTCTCAATTTTATACAAATTTAGAAATTTGAATCATCAAATCGGAGTTGAAACGCAAAAGTTATAAGCGTTTGAAGTTTTGAAATTCAAATCAATTATTAAACCGAATTATTAAATTATTTTCTTTTTCTAAAAATCATTTATTGGCGCCACCGACACGTGGCATCCTCTCGATTGGTTGGTCGACGTCACCGGTCCATGGACTTGGTCCACGCCGGCTCGGAGTCTACCGTGGACTCGGCCCACGGCTCCACGTACATCGACATGTGGGTCCCCCTCGTGACGCCATTCTTGCCGACGTCGGGGCTCGGCCACTTACTTGTAAGTGGGTCCCATCGTGACGTCATCGCCGACGCCGCCGGCTGGGACACCGGCCGACATGCGGGTTCGCCATGACGCCGCGTGACGCCATGGTGCGCTTTGGGCCGTGACATGCGGGCCCCGCGTGTCAGCGTCACACGCACGCGCGCGTGGACGGCGCTGACCGCGACGGTCAGCCTTCCCGGACACGTGGCTAGATCTCGACCGTTGATTTGAAAATCAACGGTCCAGATTGGATCTGGACTCACGCGTTTGGGGTGAACGCGGTTGATCTGGACCGTTGGATCTAGATCCAACGGTCGAGATTGGATCTGGGATTTTGGACGAAATCTCACCGTGAGATGACGTGGCGCAATCTGGGCCCTTGGATGAAGATCCGACGGCTGAGGGAGCTTGAAGTCCGTCGATGGTCCAGCTGATAAGCAACTTCGCCTCTGCGACTCAAAATCTTAAATGGTCCAACATAACGGGGTGCAAGTTTCCCTTTGGCATGGAACCTCTTAACTCCCCTGAGAGGCGTAACTCTGAGGTATACAAAGTCTTCTGGTTCAAAACTCAAGTCTCGGCGACGGTTGTCAGCATAACTCTTCTGTCGTGATTGGGCTATCTTCAACCTTTCCCTGATCACGGCAATCTGCTCTTCAGCTTCTTGAAGAATATCAGTTCAAGACACAAAGACTCGCCGGTCTCATTCCAATTCAATGGCGTCCGACAGGGCCGACCATACAGTGCCTCAAAAGGTGACATCTGTAAACTAGCTTGGTAACTATTGTTGTAACTGAACTCGGCATACGGCAAACTCTTATCCCAAGAGGTAGCATAAGCCAAAGCACATGCTCTTAGCATATCCTCCAGAATCTGGTTGACTCTTTCGGTCTGTCCATCCGTCTGTGGATGATAGGGTCAGATCAAGTTTAAACGGGTTCCCATGGCTTCGCAACTTATTCCGTAACCTTGAGGTAAATTGGGTACCTCTGTCCGATACAATCCTCTTTGGCACTCCGTGCAAACAGACGATCCTGATCATGTACAACTCGCTAATTTATCTCCGAGTAGGTGGTCTTCACGGGGATAAAATGGGCTACTTTGGTCAAACGATCCACTATAACCCATATGGAGTCATAACCTCCTTGAGTCTTAGGCAAACCGGTAATGAAATCCATTCCGATTTCCTCCCACTTCCACTCGTATTTTCAGCAACAGAGCAATCCTGTGGTCTCTCGATGCATTGCCTTGACTCTCCGGCATACATCGCACAATGCAACATGCTCGGCAACTTCACGCTTCATGCTCGCCACCGTAATCTTTCCTTCAAATCCTGATACATTTTGGCGCTCCAGATGAATTGAGTACTTGGAGTCATGGGCTTCTTCCAAAATCAGTTGCTTTAATTCCTTCTTGTTGGGCACACAAATGCGATCCTTCATCCATAATGTGCCTTGCTCATCCAACTTGAAGTCCTCTGCCTTGCCTTCCTCCTTGATGGACTTAATCCTATGGATCTTGTCATCATCCTTCTATCCTTCTCGGATCTGGTCCTCTAGGGTAGGCTTTACTTCTAATGCGGCCAAGAATCCGCTAGGCACCACCTCAATCTTCATTCTCTGGAAATCCTCACACAGCTCATCCTGACTTGTGGCTAGCAACATGCTCACAGTATGGCTTTTCCGACTCAAGGCATCGGCAACTACGTTGGCCTTCCCGGGATGGTAATGGATTCCAACATTGTAGTCCTTGATCAACTCTAACCATCTCCTTTGCCTCATATTCAGATCCGACTGGGTGAATATGTATTTAAGGCTCTTATGATCCGTATACACTTCACATCTGTTCCCGATCAGATAGTGATGCCATATCTTCAAGGCATGCACTACGGCAGCTAACTCTAGGTCATGCGTCGGATAATTCTCCTCATGCGGCCTCAACTGCCTTGATGCATAAGCGACGACCTTTCCATTCTGCAGACAGACACATCCAAGTCCTTGGCGCGATGCATCACAATAAATATCAAAGCTTTGATTAACATCCGGTAGAACTAACACCGGTGCTGATGTCAATCGCTTCTTCAGCTCCTGAAATCCTTTCTCACATTCTGATGTCCATGCAAACTTCTTTTCCTTTTTCAGCAATTGCGTAAGAGGTTTCGCAATTGTCGAAAAGCCTTTAATGAAACGGCGGTAGTATCCTGCCATTCCAAAGAAACTCCGGATCTGGGTCACAGTCTTCGGCTGCTCCCAATGTTACACAGCTTCTACCTTGCTTGGATCTACGGCGACTCCTTCTGCGGTCATTACATGTCCGAGGAATTCTACCTTGTCCTTCCAAAAATCACACTTGCTGAACATGGCGAAGAGTTGCTGTTCCCTCAGCTTTTCCAAAACTCGCCTCAAGTGTTCGGCATGTTCATCCTCTGTCTTGGAGTAGATTAGGATATCATCTATGAACACGACGACAAACTTGTCCAAATATTCCATGAACACCTTATTCATCATATTCATGAAATATGCTGGCGCATTCGTCACCCAAAGGACATAATCAGAACTCGTAATGTCCATATCTTGACGAGAATGCAGTTTTCGGAATATCTTCTGATCGGATCTTCAGTTGATGGTATCCCGATCTCAGATCAATCTTGGAGAAAACTCCGGCTCCTCTCAGCTGATCAAACAAATCATCAATCCTGGGTAGCGGATACTTATTCTTTACGGTGACTTCATTGAGTGCACGGTAGTCGATTCACATCCTGAAACTCCCGTCCTTTTTCTTGACGAACAGAACTGGTGCTCCCCACGGCGTCGAGCTCGGTCTGATAAATCCTTTCTCCATTAACTCTTCCAGCTGTTTCTTCATCTCTACCAACTCCTCGGTGGACATCCGATAGGGTCTCTTTGCTATCGATCTTTGTACCTGTACAAGCTCTATCACAAACTCTATGTCCCTGTCTGGCGGCATACCAGGTAGATCTTCAGGAAAAACATCTGGGTACTCATTCACTACTGAGACATCCTCTATGCTGATTGTCTTGGTACTGTTAACCATCAACTGTCCCTCTCTCACAGCAGTAGCTTGAAATTCCACTTTCTTCGCACACGGGCTCTCAACTGAGATAGTCCTTCGTCCACAATCCAATACGGCCTTGTGCTTGGATAACCAATCCATTCCCAAAATAACGTCTAAGGTCTGGGTCTCCAAAATTATAAGGTTCGCTAGGAACTCTATTCCATCTATTAGTATTCTCACCCTGGAACATCCTACTTTCGTTCGGAGTTCTAACCGTGGGTTTGAACTAAAAGCATGCACTTAAGTCTTGAAATCCCCAAATCATTTCTAGCAGCAAAGCCTTGCGAAACAAACGAATGCGAAGCTCCAGAGTCAAACAAAACTGTTGCAGGTACTGAATTAACAAGTAACTTACCCAGTACGACGTCCGTAGCATTCTGCAGTGCATCTGCGGTGAGATGGTTGACTTGGCCTCTCACCACAGTCTGGGGTGTGGTTCCTGGTGCTGGCGTCCTAGCGGGGGTGGTTCCTAGATTTAAGCGAACTGGGGTCACTACTGCTGTCTTCTTCGGGCAACTGTTGGCAAAGTGTCCTGGCTCGTTGCAGTTGTAGCAGCGTCTCACTGTTCCTTCTTTGCTCGAGCGGCGTTTCTAGCGGGGCTGGGGTCCGTAGTTCGATTGACGGTCTTGGTGCCGTGACGGTGTCCTTGTAGCATTCTCGTGGCTGGAATCAAAATTGATTTGGTGCAACTCTCGAACATCGCTGCATTCCCTGGCGTGATCCCTGCTGTTGCATTCTGCGCTTCCTGTTCTCATCCAGTTCCTTGCGCTTGTCCTCAAGAATAAGCGCCTTATTCACCAATTCTTGGAAATCTGGAAAGGTGTGGGCGATCAGTCCTACTTGTAGTCCTGAGTTAAGTCCCTTCATGAAGCGAGACTGTCTGGCTTTATCTGTTGCTACATCCTCAGGTGCGTAGCGTGCTAGCTGTGTGAACTTGTTCAGGTAGTCGGCCATTGGCTGATTACCTTGCTTCAGTGCTCTGAACTCCTCCTTCTTAAGGTCCATGATTCCTTCTGGCACGTGATAATCTTTTAATGCACCGTGAACTCTTCCCAAGTGATATCTTGAGGGTTCTCTTTATGCGTGGCACGAGTTCACCCACCATTCGGCGGCTGTTCCTTCCAACTGATGAGAAGCGTAGAGTACCTTCTCATTTCCTATGCATTGAGCTATGTGTAGCTTCCTCTCAATTGACCTTAACCAATCATCGGCCTCCAATGGATTGGCATTCCCAGAGAAAGTGGGTGGGTGAGTTCTCATGAACTCGATACTTGTATTCTGGCGTTGTCCCTGATTAACTTGATTAGCAGTGGCCTGAGCAGTGACGTGTTGCATTTGTTGCATCATAGCATGCATCAACTGAGTCTGAGCAGCGAGAAAAGCTCCGAAATTCTGCATATCCAGTGGCGGTGCTGGTGCTCCATCATTGGGGTTTTCTGCTGGGCGAGAACCACTTCCATTGCTTCCAAAGTTTCCGCGGGTGTTCACCATCTGTCGATTTGCTCTAAGTTTTAGAGATGAGAGGGAAACAAGAATAGACAAGTAATATGGAACTTATGCGGGGCGAAAGGTGTAACTTTAAGGTCCAACTTTATTAACTAATCAATAGTAACTTGGTATGGTTGCTTACAATGCCTAAGGGCCTTGCAACACATACTGCACACTCAGCAAACAATGAAAATCCAAATCGAACTAACACTGGAGTCTAACGCCTAAAGGGTGACTCTTTATTCTAAGACGCGACTCGGCGAAGGAGTCTCACTATAGAACCTATGCTCATTCATCGAGAAAACCTCCACGGCCTGGGTACGGATGCTGCGGAATAGGCGCGAAACGATTGCCATGTCCAAAGAATCGTGTCATCTGTGGTAGTCGAAGAAGCGATGTCCTCATCGAGATCTCGACTCTTCCGGATCTGGCTCGTGTAGCTCGAGTACCGCCTGCGTTACGGTCCGCATAAAGCCATCTCCAACTCGCCAATCCTTCGCAGAAGGTGTGACACATACTCTTGAGCTTCCCGCCATCTGCTCTTCTCTCGCCGTGATCTCCTTGCGGGCCTTCTGTAGCTCCTTGCTTGTATCATCGAGTACATCCTCCTGGGCGACAACAAGTCGTGCCAACTGTGTAACCATGGCATCCTCATCCTGAATCGCCTTCGGGTCAAGAAGGTTATTGCTGCGCGGGTGATAACGGAACACCGTGCTCTCCAACTCTCTAGCGTAGATACGGGTAATGTGCCGCATTGCTCGTCGTGATACTTCTTGGATACCCATCTGCATTGTAGACCTCCTGGCAGTGCAGTGTATCGGGCGATTGCCTGGGCCCTTCTTCCTAGCAGGTACCTCAATCTTCACGTCACAAGCCTTGATCAATCCTGCTTGTCTGATCACTTCTACTTGGTATTGGGGCTTCTCAAAATCTCCGAGAGTTTGTAGCATATGCCAAAGTTCTGCAGCGTGACCAACCTCCAAATCAACGTAGTTGAACTCTCCCTCCATCTGTCACAAGAGTGCTCACGTAAGAACTCGAAATTTTCAAATCGTGACAAGGTAAGGAAAAATTCAGCAAGAGACAAGAAAAGAGAGAAGGGGATAAGTCGAGATGTCATTTCTTATCTTGACAAATTTTATTCTTTTAGAAAATAGGTTTTATCCTCACTACGCCCATTCTAGCTAGGGTTGAGCCTACGGTCAGTATGGCTCTGATACCACCTCTGTCGGGACCCCGAATTTGCAAATCCGACCCTCTCCGTGTATTCAACACTAGTCCAGAACGCGCTTAGTGCACACAGTCTTAACATCGGTAAATATCACAATCATACCATTCGATACTAATAAAGTACTTTTATTTAATTAAGAATCGTTACTTGACCTTATGGTCAAGTTACAATGCACGCCTCAGTGGCGATACCTATTAAGAGAGAAATAGTAGCAATGAAAATCAAATAACCGTGGCGCCATCCAAAGATACCACAGTGCAACTGACCGGGCTCGCTTCCCTAAGTAGACGGTTCCTCTTGGAGCTCCTCCTCCAAAGCCGTGTAGTCTCCTCTTCAAGTAGTGTTGTATTGTGGCAAGGGTGAGTACTTGGTACTCAAGAAGTCATGCAATGTAATGCAGCTAATATACTACATGCATGGCTTAATACAAAGGAGTGGCTCAAGGTATATTTGCAGTAAACAGCATTTAACAAGTATTATAAGTAGATTCGAAAGCAGTAGAAACAAGTAAAGCATAAATAACTTTTCAAGGAGTTTAATAAACATCTTTCCCATCCTAATCCACATTTCCATCAACATCATTATTAATCCAACCCAACCTTTCAAATCCAGGTTATTTTTGAGAAAATCTAACCCTTGACTGTAATTCCCGAGCGATGTCCAATACCGCGGACACGGCTATTCGAATAGATTCTACACTCTGCAGAGGTTATGCACTTTACCCACAAGATACAGTCAAACACCACAAAGGCGAGTTCCTCAGAATAAAGTCTTTCTAAACTTCTAACAATACAAGTGGTCCTCACCGGTTATTGCACACTAACCCTTCCCTTAGCTAAGGCGAAGTTTAGGCCAATCAATCTGTTAGATGGGTACTGGCCTCAACCCCAGACGCTCCCCGCACAACTTACACAAAGGGTGTAGTTGACCTCCTCGAGGTCCCACAGTGCGTTATCGAGAACTTAGTCAACTAGGTCCGTCCCATTACAGACATGTGGTTGCACGTTAGACCCAGTTCAAAGGCTTGCAAGGTTAAGTCCTTAGGGTGACCAGGGCAAGACTACCCGAAGAACCAAATCAACATCCCCAATGCCACAACTGCCCACCTGATTACTCTTGCCACATGCCCTGGCCGAAAAACTATTTATCAAACCCCGCTTGATTACCATGCACCACGTGCCATCAACATCACATGATACCTTTCCAAAACAGGTTCAATATATCATTAAGTCAATATTAACATTTGATTATCCAAAATCATGTCATGAGCACGTAGCGTGCTCTAAGCAACATACTACAACGATCTAATTTCCCATGTTGGCAATTTAATAATGTCCAACTAGTAAACCACAACTAGGGTGACAAGGGTCATGGCACATATTTAATTAATCAAGGTGTCATACAGCAATTTGGCATTTATCTAATTTCCCATATTTAAATAAAGTATTTTCTAAGTGAACTAGCATGCAATAGGTTAAATCAAAATAGATTTCAAAATAGGATCAACATGGTCAAAGCACAACTTGCCTTCAAAAAGTACTTGCTCTTGGTCTTGAGTTGGATCCTGAGTCAATACTTCTCCTTCGAATCCTTCCGGCACTTCAACGTCTACTCGTAAAGCGTGCAAATAGCAAATACACGAATAAACAATAGGCAAAAAGTGTCCAAACATCCAAATAAAATCCATAAACAGAGAGAACATAATTTTATGAGTTTTTAGAAACTGGAATCGTCAAATTTGTAGTTAAAACGCAAAAGTTATGATTATTTAAAGTTTAAATAATCAATTAAATAATTTTACAGAGAAAAACTTTAGTCCAAAAATTAAATAAAATTCATATTTAGGTAGGTCTCAATTTTATACAAATTTAGAAATTTGAATCACTCAAATCGGAGTTGAAACGCAAAAGTTATAAGCGTTTGAAGTTTTGAAATTCAAATCAATTATTAAACCGAATTATTAAATTATTTTCTTTTTTCGGAAAATCATTTATTGCGTCAGCCTGGACACGTGGCATCCTCTGATTGGTTGGCTGACGTCAGCCGGTCCATGGACTTGGTCCACGCTCGGCTCGGGTCTACCGTGGACTCGGTCCACGGCTCCACGTGCCACTGACATGTGGGTCCCCCTCGGGTGACGTCATTGCTGACGTCAGCGGGGCTCAGCCCACGGTGCTGACAGGTGGGTCCCACTGTGACGTCATCGGCCGACGGCGCTCGGTACATACGGCCGACATCTTGGCCCGCCATGACGTCAGCGTGACGTCATGGTGCAGTTTGGCTGGGCCGCTGACATGCGGGCCCCGCGTGTCAGCGTCACACGCACGCGCGCGTGGACGGCGCTGACCGCGACGGTCAGCCTTCCCGGACACGTGGCTAGATCTCGACCGTTGATTTGAAAATCAACGGTCCAGATTGGATCTGGACTCACGCGTTTGGGGTGAACGCGGTTGATCTGGACCGTTGGATCTAGATCCAACGGTCGAGATTGGATCTGGGATTTTGGACGAAATCTCACCGTGAGATGACGTGGCGCAATCTGGGCCCTTGGATGAAGATCCGACGGCTGAGGGAGCTTGAAGTCCGTCGATGGTCCACGGCGGCGCTGGCTTGTCGGAGTTGGGGACGACGACCACGGCAACGGCGTTTGCGGCCTTCTCCGGCGAGGTGAGAGGTCCCTTCCGACGCGGCTTGGTCTCCCGGTTCCAGATCTGACCTCAACGGCGGCGGAGGACGACGGAGATGGCCGCAATCGGCAAAGAACCACGGCGGAGGGAAGAGGCAACTCCGGCGAGCGATTGCGGCTCAACGGCGGCGGCTCAGGCGACGTTGTCTAGGGCTACGGGTGCGCAATGAAGTGGCGGTCATGATGGCGGCGACGGCGCAATAAATAGAGCCCTCGGCGTCCGTGAAACGCACGGAGACCGAGACCTGCTCCGTTGCGGCGGCGGAGTCCGGCGAGGACTCGGACTGGGCTACGTGGCTCACGCACAGCCGTTGGATCGAGATCCAACGGTGCGCGAGTTTGGGTCCGGGTCGGACTCGGGTGAGCTGGCTGGCTCGGTCGGCTCGGGTCCGGTGACGTGGCTCAATCGTGGCCGTTGGATCTTGATCCAACGGTCACACGGGTTTGGGTTCGGCCGAGTGGGTTCGGCTCAACCATGGGCTCGGGTCGGGTTCGGGTCGGACTCGAACTCGAGTCTGACTCGGCTCGATCGGATGAACAAGTACAAACCCACTCGCATTTTCCAGCGATTTATTATTTAAAATAATTCCCGAGAATTCATTTAATTCATTAAAAATAGCAAAAGACTCAGAAAAATTCCAGAAAAATTCTGGAAAATATTTTAGGGTATTTGGGACTCAAATAAAATATTTCCAACAAAATTTTATTTGCAAAGTTTAATTATTTAATTATTTCAAAATGGAATAAATTCAAATAAATTCCAAATAAATCCAAATAAATTCCAGAAAATTCCAAAAATTCACCGAAGTGCCAAATCACACATGAATTTAAGAAAAGCAAAATTTTGGGGTGTTACACACACTGTTGTTACTTAATGGGAAAATGACCATTGATAGTGTTTAAAGTTTTAAACCTTGATGCGTTGTGAGAACATTAAGATGATGTAAACTACTGTTGAAGTTATAGTAAATTGGTTGGTTATCTAAAAGACTTTTAATATTGGGTCGGTAGAAGAAGTTAATTGTGATGGTGATCGACCCTAGTGCATGATAGATGACTAGAACTACTATGTTTGCTATTATGAACTATGGAAATAATTGGAAGGATGTAATTGTGTTCTTGAAATGTTAATACAGATGACAATTGAGCAGGTAGGAGTTGTTGTTTGATGTTGTTGTTAAGAGCATTGGGATTGTCTAACTTATTAAATTTATTTTAATAGTTGGAGTATGTTGTGTAGTGGTAATTGTGTTATAACCTATGTATAGGTAGCTAAAAGCAATGTTGTTGTTTGATGATTATGCACATTTGTTGATATTAATGACTAAGTAGTGGTAGTAATTGTTTAGATTACATGTTGAAATCCATGGTTAAAAATGGAGGAACTTGTAACATGTGGTGATGGAGTGAACAATGGATAATTATCATGATGTAAGACTCTCCTTAATGAGTGTATATCTTAGAATCCTACTTACGAATTTTGTCTTGTGGAGATAACATTGATGTGTTGAAGTCATTTATTGATTGAGTAAGTTTCAAATTGTCGAGAAGTTGACGTATGGATGGTATAAAATTGATAAGTTGATCGTGCTAAAGTATTTGTTGAAGTACTATGTTTTAAATATAGAATATGATGTATGATTCGATGGTCCGTGGGGATCATGATGAGGTAGTCTTACTTGGATGTCTTGTGATAAGCACCAAAAACTTTATTTTTGAGTATTGAGAAAGGTTATTCCAGAAAGAATTTGTGTTGTGGTTTTTGTTAAGTCCCGTTGGGGCTTCTCAATGTGTAAAATAGTGGATTACTAGGTATGGTGGGATCTATGCTGAGCTTGTGTTTAAAACCTTTTGGACTGGTTTGGTTGTTTGCTATCTTGGTTGAATGCTTTCGGTCAAGGTGTTCTTTATGTTGTGTTTCAGAGGTTCCCTAAACTCGTAGTGATTGGTGTCACTCTTTGGTTTGGCCCATTTGTTTAATTTATGCTATGAGTATGGGTTTACACCCACAAGTTTATGAGTGGATCGCCTTGTGGCGTGCCACCTGAATTATCTTTGTAATTAGTATTTAAAGGAAGCCAATAAACCTAACGGGTTGCGTTGAAAGTTCATGAGTTGAAAATACTTGTAACTCTACCTTGACTAGAGTTTGGTTTAACTGAAGAATTGTATGGTGTTTGCGAGTGTTTCAAAATGTGAAACTTATGATTGTTCATAAATGATCTGTGGTTGTTCAAGAGATGTTTTGCCTTAGTAAAGGCTTGGTGTTTGCCCTTGTGAAAATGAGTTGCCTAAATAAAAGAGTTGTTGAGCCAAGTCGGTGAGAAATTCATATAGGGATATATGACTAATCCGGAGTGCTCTTGAAAAGTTTGCATTCATGTCATGAATCGAGATTTTCATTGCTCTCTAGCATGAAAAGAAAGAGTGAATAATTTCTGGCATTTGGCTATGTTTTAAGAGAATTGAGTTTCCTTTTCTCTTGAAGAGTTATTGTGGCGATTGTGGATTCTTTTGTTTGATTTGAGAATCGGTTTTCTCTTCGAAAATGTTGATTTTGGTTAAAATGAGATGTTTGGCTGTGGCGAAAGTGAGTCAAGTTGTCTTTGATTGTTGAGAACTTCTGCCAAAGATTTGTGTGGAGTCCCTCTTTTGTTTGAGTGCTCTCCGATGCGAATTGAATCGCATTGATTTGAGATTTGAGTTTTTCCTTTGTGGCTTGACTTAGGAAGAGAAAAAGAGTGATCTTTGGATGTTGTCGAATTCTTTCCAAAGTGGTTTGTGACGTTTTGGGTTCCAGTTGATGAATGAGGTTCATCCGGCTAAAGTGGATTGCTATGTTGCTAGCATTCTAGTTTGAGATAAGTATAGGAATGTTCATAGAATTGTTGAGTATAATGGAAGATTATACTCATGGGCTTGGTAGTATTTGAGTGAGGAATTTTGAGGGCAAGACCCTCATAGGAAAAGAACCAGTTGTGGTTTGGTAAGAACCTACAGCCCTAGCTTGGGCTAGGCATAGAACTTTGGTTGTGGTTCAAAAGGTGGTCAAGATGGAAGCTTGTGATGTCGGTTCAAATTTTGTTGAGATTATGGTTGGTTGTTAAAAAGGTGATGGTAATTTGAAATAAAGTGTTCTGTCGTGAACATTGCCTTAGCTAGTTATCCCTGGGTGTGTGTTATGCCTGGGAGAGGATAGAATGAAAGTGTATCGTGGTTTGTAGTCGAAAAGAAAGTATTGTCGAGGTAGGTTATGTACGTAGATGACATTATTTAATTTTGATTCTTTGTGAAAAGGTCAAATAATTGGAAGGGATGGGATTTTGCGTAAATGATTCTTTGGGGGTTCAAGTTTGAAACCTCAGTTGACTGTTCTAATACTAATCGTGGAAAAGGGTTAAATGCTTGTTAAAAGGATGTGTCTCATGATGATGGTGTCATTTTGAGTTTTATGAATCTTGTTAGAGTGTTAGAAAGAGGAGATTAGACTTCTATAGAGTTTAGAAATTGATACCCTCTTTTGTTGAGAAGAATAAGCGAGTTAGAGGTATAGTGTGTTTTAGTGATAAAGGAAAATCTGGTCTGACTTGTGCCAGATCGATTCTGAAGATAGTGGGATGAGATATCTGGTTCAGGAAATTCATTGTAATCCAGATTGCTAGGGAACTTTTTGTCCCTTGGAAATTTTAATAGAAATTGAAGTAAATGAGGAATCGTGATAAGTTGCGTGCAGTTGAGCTAAGTCAAGACACTTTTGTCAACAGTTGGATTTGGAGAGTTGGACAGTTGGCTGTTTCTGTTTGAAGCCTTTGCGTGGGTGTTACAGTTTCAGTTGCTTGGTTTTAGCTTCGAAGTTTGCGTCCCTTATGGACTTGGTGTTTTCGAGTTGGCATTCTTTGGATTCGAGGTCGAATCCGGTTAAGGGGGGGGAGAATGTGACACTACGAAATGATGGTATGAGTCATTTTCGATTTTGACATTTTGGTACGACTTTTGTACCATGTTTTTGAGCTTTTTCCGGGAGTTTGGGCCTTTCCGGGGGAGAGTTTGGGCCTTCTGGGGGAGTTTGGGCCTTGGGGGACCTAACTCAGGCCTTGGGAGACCTTCGTGGGCCGGAGGTGGGGGAGATCTATCCCATGTGGAGGGAGATTAGGGTAGCAAACCTACTGGCCCTACCCCCCATGTGCCCCACACTCCTCCCCGCAACCCTAGCTGCCACCACCTTGGACGCCTCCTCTCCCCTTGCGCTATCCCCTCCCTCACCTTCCTCCACCTCCTCTAGCCGGCCCTAGGCGAGTTCCACCCCATCCCTTGCTGTCATGCCCCTCACTCTGTTGTCCTCGCCGTTGGGAAGCTCCGCGACGAGAGGATCCGGCGGAATTGGCGCGTGGAAGGAAATCGGGCGGCCGGGAGGAGAAGATTCATCGTCGAACGGTTCTTCGAGAGAGGTAAAATTCAGTAGATCCTTTGGTAGGGTTATGTTGCTGATTAGAAGGGGTAATCCCTGCCTTAGATCCATGTTTAGGTGCTGTGATTAGAAGGGTTTCGATTGATTTCCTCTCTATCCCGCGTTTTGTCCTCGGACAGATTGGGTCATCGTCTTTCGGTCGCGATTTTGGCAATTTTAGAGGGGTTTTTTGATCGTACAGATGTTACGGAAGTTGTCAAAAATTCAATTACCTTTCAGTGGGTACCAAGAACGTGAAATTCCGATAAGCCGTTTAAAAGTTATGACCGTTTTACGGAACGTTGTTAAAACTGTGACGTGATTGGGACAGATCGTGTTGATCTGTAGATTAGTCAATTTTAGAGGCCGAATCAGTTTTTCCCAATACTTAAAAAAAGCTAGGAAATTTCCTAAGATTCGAGAAAATATACTCGTTTGTCTGATTTGGAGTTTTTAAGCCCTAGTTATGGTCTTCCAAAGGCTGCTGTCCCGTTGGACAGATTCTCTGTTTTTGGGTATTGCTAGTAGATCGCGAAGTCGGTATAACTAAGTGTTCTTGTGTGGTCATGTGTGCATGTGGTTGAGTGTATTGAACCTTTGTGCAGGTGGTGTGACCCTGCGAGTGCTGTTGTCGTCTCACCACGCCGTCTCACGAGGGTGAAGGCAAGTGTATTGGGATGGATTTGGGGTTTTGGGTGACCAACGAGGTGTGTAGTTTTGCTATGTTTCTTAATGATGCTCTATGTTGCCATGTTGTTCCTTGCATGTATTATGATGATCATGTTTAATTTAAGACATGCCGTTGTTATATTGTGTTTCCTTTATGCAAGTTTTATCATGATGTGGCATATGTGCATTCATAATGGAAGAGGCATCCCATTCTGATGCGGGCCTCTGTGTTCACACGTAGTGAACACGAAAGACCTACCTCGTAGTCCCATCCACGGTTGTGTATGGGAGCGAGTCAGTAAGATTAGACACCCTCCATCTATGGGATGGAAGGGGAAAGAGGGTGCACACCGACGGGTGTGCACTTGGCAATACCGGTTTGTGCTTCAAGGAGACATGTGCATTGCATTGCATATATGATGATTATGATGTTGAATATGATGTTAATGAGATGTATCCAATGTGGATATGACATGATTATGATGTTGATTATGATGTTTAATATGATGTTAATGAGATGTATCCAATGTGGATATGACATGATTATGATGTTGAATATGATGTTAATGTGATGTATTCAATGAGGATATGCCATGCTAATGATGTTGAATATGAGGTGTAGTGATAATGGTATTGAAAACTGTTTTCCTTGTTCCGTTGCAATATGCTTGCTGAGCGATGAACTCACGCTTGTGTTTTATGATGTTTTTAGGTACCATGAAACCGGCATGCGGGAAAGGGTCTTAGTGGCACAGCTTCACGGAGTTTCACTCATTTAGACAACTACAATTTTGCCATTCGTAGTTGTGATAATAAGTTAATGCACTGAAACTTGGAGTACGCCTTATTTGTGTGCTTGGCCATATTATTGGATTTGTTTAGCTCATGAAGTCGTTAAATTCATTATTTTAGACTTAAGATATTGCTATATCACCTGTTATTGCTGGCTTAGATGTCTTTCATTTTGTTATGTCTTGTGATATTCCTGTTGTTGTTCCGAACCATGGGGAAACAAAGGAGATGCTACCGAAATTTTCGGTTTTAGCATTTGCGCCCTTACTGTATTTTATCTTTATTTGTGGTATTTAGATGCTTCTTCTACCATGTTTGGTGACATCCAGGGCATACTAGATGCCGGGGTGTTACAGTTCTATATGCATGGCTTATTACAAAGGATAGGCGAAAAGGTTTATTTGCAGTAAAGCATCATTCACAATATCAATAATAGATTGAAAGCACTAAAACAGCAATATCAATAATAACCTTCTTAAACAATTTCACAAGCAATTAACAACCTAAAGCAAGTTCATCATTTCCGACACCAGATATCCATAACCCAAGTCCATTTTCATAAAGTCTAACCCTTGACTGTAATCACCGAGCAATGTCCAATACCGTGGACTCGGCTATTCGAATAGGTTGTACACTCTGCAGAGGTTATACACTTTACCCACAAGATACAATCAAACACCACCATGGCGTGTGACCATAACAAAGCCTTTCCAAAGCTACTTCTAAACCCGGTACTGCCCGCTAAGGTTCCAACACTGAAGGGACTGGTTACCACACTCAGGGCCCCCTCTTGCGCCTGTGAGTCCACCCGTTAACCCGGGGCTCATGCCACCATGACAGCACCGAAATCTAGACATCACAGTTTACTCAGCCAGGTCTGTCCCATTCCAGACTTGTGGCTGTATGCTGGACTCAGTTCAAATTATTGCAAGGTTAAGTCCTTAGGTTGACCAGGGCAAGACTACCCAAATGAATTTACATGTATCCAAAACCTAGCAAAACCAAATACGACCTCCCATGTGCCACTCTTGTCCCACCGAAAATAATCTTGCCACTTGCCCCAGTCTAAATCATTTTATCACCCCGGTTGATTACCATGCACCATGTGCCATCATCAACATCAATAACACATGTCACATCTTCCAAAAACACATTCCATATCTCATTAAATCAAGATTAACATTTAACATTCCAAAATGATGTCGTTGACACATTGCAGGGCTAAGCACACTACATGCGATCTATATAACCCATGTTGGCAAATTAATAATGTCCAACTAATATTCCATAATCTAGGGTGACAAATGGTTCATGGTATACAATTATTATAGACAAGGTGGCATACAACAAATATGTCATTTATCTAATTCCCCAAATTAATTGAAAGCATTTCTAATTAAATTAGCATGCAATAATTTAAATAGACATAGTTTCAAAAGTGGGATCAATATGGTGAAAGCATAACTTGCCTTGGAAAAGCTCCTATTCCTAGTCTTGAACTTGTTCATGGGTCAAAACCTCTCCTTCGAAGCCGTCGGGCAATTCAACGTCTACGCCTATCGGATAAATAAACAACAAATAAATAAAAATATAGAAAAACTCATGTCCAAAAATTAAATAAAATTCACCATTAAATAGAGCTCAATTTTATAAAAATTTAGAAACTAGGATCGCCTCGATTGGAGTTGAAACGCAAAAGTTATAGTCGTTTGAAGTTTGAAAATACGCTAAAAAGAATAAACCGAATCAATTCTTTTATTTTTCTCTTGAAAAATTGGAATTATGACGTCAGCATGACGTCAGCGCAAATTTTGAATTTTGGCCGAATTATTTTCCTAAAGAAAATTGATTTATTGCATCGTGCTTGTGTCAGCCGGTCCACAGACCCGGTCCGTGGCACGGGCTCGTTCCAGTGTGGACCCGGTCCACGGGTACACATGTCACTAACACGTGGGACCCACCGGATGACATCATCACTGACGTCATCGCAGCTGGCTCGAGCGGACTGACAGCTGGACCCCACCGTGAAGTCAGCATGATGTCACGGCTGACGTCATCACGCACGAGGTGCAGCGGCTGGCATGCGGGCCCGTTGCTGATGTCACGCGTGACATCAGCGATGACTGGCTCTGATCGCGCCGCTTCGTTTTACCACGATGTGGCATGATCTAGGCCGTCGGTTTGAAATCCGATGGTCATGATTGGATCTAATCTCACCCGTATTGGGTCTACACGAATCAATCCGGTCCGTTCGATTTGGATCGGACGGTTGAGGTTTGATCTAGCTCGCCGCATCACCGGGGGTGACGTGGCATGACCCGGCGCCCGACGCATGGCACGATCTACGCTGTAAAACGCAGATTGGACGGCTACGATTACATCTAATGCTAACGCGTGAACTGAATCCAACCGTTCGATCTAGATCTAATGGCTGAGATCTAATCTAGCATGGAGTAGTACGAATCTACGTGGCTTATTCTCGCCCGTCCGATCTAAATCTAACGGTTGCAAATAGATCTGAATAGTAACACTATATCTAACCCGAATCGTACAATCTTGATCTAACGGTCACGATGTAAACTAAGGAATAAACAGAGACGGCTACGTGGAGGAACCTGAGCCCTTGGATCTTGATCGGACGGTCGACGAAGCTCGGGGTCCTCGGAGATGGCACGGCGGACTTCGCTGGCTAGAGCTGGGGACGATGACCACCCGGACAGTGTTTAGACGCGATCCTAGCGAAGTGAGTGGTACTCCCAAGTGCTCCTCGTCGCGACGGTTTCGGACCTCGCCTCAGTGGCGGCGAAGCATGGTGGAGAACGGCGAGAACCGCAGTGGCTCCTTCCTCCACTCCGACGAGCAATTGCGGGTACGGGAGGGCTCTACGGACGGCGGTGGCTAGGGCAATGAGTGCGTGAGGTGAAGGCGAACCTCGAGCATGCACCCAGGATTTAAATTTCGACTCGGATGCTGAGATAGGCGCGGAAATCCCGGTCGGGCCGGTACGGGCGGCGGAGTCTGGCGCGGACACGGAGAGGGTGATGTGGCGTAATCCTGGCCACACACGTGGCTCAATCCGACGGTCACCCGTAAGCACACACGCGGTCAAAGTCCAGCCACCAGATCCCGATCCAACGGTTCAAAGTACCCGTCCATGTGGACGATTCTCAACCGTTGGATTTGGATCTGATGGCCGGTGTGCACGGGTTAGGGTAGAGTTCAGCGCGGATAACTGGTTTGCAAATCCGATCGATAGTGCGACCCGTTAGAGTTGAACCCGTTAGGGTTTCTGGATTTCCTTCTTCGTTTTTATTCACTAAAATAATCCGAGAAATTCAAATAAATTGAGAAAAATAGCAAAATGCCTAGAAAAATTTCAAAAAAATTCTGGAAAATACTTTGAGACATTTTGGACTCAGATAAAATATTTACAACACAACATAATTTTAAATTTATAAATATTTAAATAACTCAAGAGAAGAATTAATTCAAGATAAATCCAAATAAATTCCAGAAAATTCTAAAATTTCAAATAACTCAATAAATTGAATAAAAGTACAAATTTGGGATGTTACAAACATCCCCCTTAACGGAATCTCGACCCCGAGATTCAGGGTTAACTAAGGAATAGGTTTGGAAACTCCTTCTTCAAGTCCTCTTCGCGCTCCCAAGTCGCTTCACTTTCTAAATGGTTGCTCCACTAGACTCTGCAGAAATGGGTTGACTTATTTCTAGTCTCTCGATCCATTGTGTCCAAAATCTTCATAGGGTGCTCCTTGTACGTCAGATCTTCTTGTAGCTCAATCGACTCTAAAGGCGCTTGCTCATCTAGCACTCGCAGACAATTCTTTAGTTGTGACACATGGAACACATCATGCACTCCTGCCAAAGACTGCGGCAACTCCAATTGGTAAGCAACTTCACCTCTGCGGCTTAGGATCTTGAATGGTCCAACATATCATGGTGCAAGTTTCCCTTTGGCGTGAAATCTCTTAACTCCCTTGAGAGGTGTAACTCTGACATATTGTGGGGAACCGTCCCCGGGACTCCATTGATTCACTTAATTGCACGATACAACTCAAGTAAATCAAGGGAACCTCGGGCGTTCCGCATATATGCCCGTGTTGGCCCCAGGACTGTTCACCAACACGTGCGACAATGCATGACAGTTTGTATCACAACGCATGCACAATAACGAAAACATAAACATCATTACATACCGAAAGTAGGACTGCTGTTCAAAATGACATATTTAGAATTATTGCATAAACATGGCAGCGAAAAACATAAAACAATAATAAAAGGCCAGCATGGTATGCCCCAAACCCTCAGGCAACCAACTGGAGGCAAGAAAGCGCATCTAGACGTTAGTGTCGCCGAAATCTGCCTGGTAAAAGTCTACGGGCAGCGCCTCATCCTCACCTGCAGCAAGTGGACAATCCGATTGAGTACAAAGAATGTACTCGCACGATAATATATATATAAAATGCTGAATTTTAGCTACATGTGGTTGCTACAACAAAGGAAGGCAAAAGGGTAACTTTAGCATAAAGCAATATTTGGAATGAAAACATAGACATGTATAGATTGAAATTTTGCATTCCGTAAACCTTTTCCAAGTCGAATATATAACATAACATCATCATAAGCATAACCATCATATATCCATTTCATGCCTTCAAGCATTCTCCGAACCACGAGTCCAACGCTCGTGTTCACATACACACACGAGTACTACAATACTCATGTCAATCTTTCACATCCATCCCATTCTTACCAAGTCCTTAAAACTCACCCAGTGACTGACAAATTAAGCGATCGTCCTTAACCATGGACGCGGCTATTCGAATAGTTTAACTCTGCAGAGGTACGACTTTACCCACACGACACGCCACACTCATAAGCCAAGCTATGAGCACATTTCCTTTGATGTGCCGGCCGAGGTAAACGTGACAAAACCATTTTCCAGTATGCATGGTAGTGCATCTAAACCACCCGGGTGACTGTGGCCCTTGATCCCGCGTGCTCAGTGCTCCGTGTGTGTGGAACAAGGAGTACACCCGTTGTTAGACATCCCCAACTCTCACAAAGTTCGAGGGACTCTAAGGACGTTCCTTGACACTCTAACGGGCTCAAGGAACTCCGTTGGACATTCCTTGACACTCTAACGGGCTCAATGAAATCCGTGTTGCACGTGGTTTAAACACCCCTAGTCATACATAAGTACTTGGTTAAGCCGACCCCATAAACGGCGTGTGGTTCGCACGATAGTTACTCAAAGAGACGTCACCAGGATTCAATCCTTAAGGTCCTTAGCCAACATTGCAACATAGAAACCACAATTTAAGCCTTCATCATCATAATCATCTTTGATCATTGCGACCGATGGACTAAGTCCATCTATCGCCCTTTTCTAACGGTGTTCTAAGCATGGCTAAGCAATTCATACAAACCCATATATAATAATTAAACCAACCACCTAGGGCGACAATGGAATACGAAAGAATATGGCAAAAAGATAACATGTCAACAAGGTAATAACTAAGCATTCTACCCTGAACATACTTGTAATTGAAAGTAAGCATGCAATTGGTAAACTAACTTCAAACATAATTTGCAAATAATAGGATTAAGTATGCTCAAGGATTAAGTAGTGCCTTGCTACTCGTTCTTGACGTCGTACACGTAGTCGTACTCTCGAGTGTCTCCCGAAGCGTCAACACCTATCGAGAGGATTCAATTCAAATAACTCCAATCAAGAACACAAACGAAACGACAAACCATAATTGAAACATGCACAATCATGCATGAAATGCTCATGATTTTAGACTAATAGTCATAATATGAACATACAATTTGGGTTTGTGAAGTTTGGATTTGTGTGTCCAAAGTTATCACCAAAACAATATCGTTTGGGTGAGGGTCAACAATGCTACAACTTGTTAAAGATACTATGATAGATCCTCATATATACAATCCAAGTCTTGTTTTTCTATTGGAAATGAAAGAGGACGATCCTATTAAAGCATAGGAATTGGTTTCACCCAATTTGGACTTACGATGCAAAAGTTATGGTCATTTGAAGTTGGTTCAGTCGGAAGTTCCGATGTGACATCGGATGTTCCGATCCAGACTTAGAAAATTTTTCAGCTGGAATTCACAAGGTGCTTCTCTGGACACATCGGAAGTTCCGATCCGACATCGGAAGTTCCGATCCAGACTTAGAAAATTTTTCCCGTTGGAATACATGAAAGGTACTTCTCTGGAAACTTCGGAAGTTCCGATGTGAACATCAGATGTTCCGATATGTGTAAATTTTCAGCGTAGACAGGGTTAGGATTGACGGGTTTTCTGGAGTTTTAGCCACATCGGATGTTCCGATTTTGCATCGGATATTCCGATATGTGCCGAACTGAGCAATAAAACATGTTTTTCGTTCAAGTCTTTGGATAGCTATTGCACATTGTGCTCCTACACTTCAATAACATGATGTAGGGTAGGAACTTACCACTACAAGGATGTTCTTGCACTTGGTGGAATGTTGGTTTGATGAAGAGATCAAGAATGACGCCGTGAAGGTAATATTCGGTGTTCTTCCCGGTATCAACTCCTCCTCCTTGCTTGTAGAACAATGCCTCCTCCTCTTGGGCTTGTAGCAGCATCAAGTCCTCCTCCTCAAGCTTATAACGCAACATGCACAACCCGATTCAAGGTTTGATGATGTAACCCATGGAGAAGAAATGAAATGAGTCTCAAGTGACAAAAATTTCAGAACATGGAGAGAAGGAAATCGATTAGAACTCACCTAATACTTGGTGCATCAAGAATCCATTTGGATGGAATTGAAGCTTGAGATGAGGGGAATACAATGGTATAACATGCACAAGCTTGATCTTGATTCTTGGAGGAAAGTTGTGGAGGAGAATGGAGGATGGGGAGGTGTTCTTGCAATGATCTCCTTGCTGTTTTTCTGGTTGTGGGCTGAACAAATGAGGCTTGGAGGAGACTCCAAGGTGAGAAAAGGCTTATATAGGGCTGCCCCTTCCACCACTTACATGTGGGGCTTGGTCCCACATGTCATAGAGAGGGTGAAAAGGTGGGTATGAGTGGATAGAGTAAGAAAATGCAGATTAGGTATGTGCAGTCCACAAGTTCCTAGGCAAGGTAGGACCCACACGTCATAGAGAGGTAAGGAAGTGGGTAGAGATAGGTAAAGTGAGAAAAGTGGAGTAGGTGTGTGCAGAATTTTATTCTCTCTCACTTACAATTGGGTCCACTTGTCATTGACTAAGGGCAAGAGAAAGGTTGTTGTAATTAGAAATAATTGTTAAGATTTAATGAAATTAATCTCCCTTCAAATTAATGACTCACTACATGTAAAATTTTAAACATGTGAAGGTTTTATTGCAAATATGAATGAATATGATATGCATGACTTAACAACTTAAGGAATTTTGTAATCTTTGGGACAACATTAAAATACTTTTGGCCACTATTAATATTGAAAAAAAATCCAAGAGTTAATCTAACAGCATCTAGTAACCAAGCATATAAATTCTTCTTAATTGCAAAAGTTTTAAAAACTATCAAAACTCCAGAAAAACTCATTTTATTTATTTGAATATAATTTTATCATAATTACCCTTTTTTTGGGCTATTACAAAATCTACCCCCCTTAAAAAGAATCTCGTCCTCGAGATTGGGAAGGCTAGGAACAAAAGAGGGCGGCGGATTCTAATTTCGATAATGATCTTCAATTTTATCATTTGTCCTACTACATTATCATATCCACCAAGTGCATATCGATTTCCACCATCATCAAATCACACCAATGAACTCTGGTAATTTATCCCTTTTATCAATTTACCACTTGACCACCTATAACTTCTCCAATTGATAAGTATATATGGACGACCAAATTTCCATATCCCCATAACCATAAAGGTATTGTTTATGGCAAAGTGGCAATCTGAGATTTTATGTACTTCCAACTTATAGCTCATTGTTTGTTTACACTCATGTACATGTCTCCTCATTGATCATACTTCTACTAATCCAATCCTCTTGGGTACATCATTCCCCAAGTTGCAAACACATGATTCACACTCCTACGGTATGGCTCTAAAATTTTTCCTATATGAAGATAAGCAATCGATTTCTAAGTTCAATCAACTTGTCAGACATGTGCATCCAACTACTATTTGAGATACCGAATCCAAGTGCACACATATGGTTTAAACATCCCATTATTACCGCTTACAACCAAAATCCTAGTTATATGATCCTCCTAGTACATACCCTCACATTCCTATTCCATCTTATACTAACAACTTTAATAGTTCAATTATCAGTTACCTATTGACCATTTTATCCGGCACTAGTTCCTCCAAATGTCTTGTATTTGATAACCAATTCATACATGAATCACCGTATCTCCCTACTTCTATATCCACAAGGGATGACATGCAATTACACTTAAATTACACCACGTATCTTATGATCCATCAAACCATCATACATATCACTGTCCATGACCACCAAAATTTTATTTGATTCCAACCAAATACTTTGTTCGCTAGCATCAACTAGCTATTATAGCCTCAAAATCTAGCAATTACCTCCAAGATGACAATGCTATGGGGGTGTAGTACTTAATTATACTTTTGCCAAAGACAACAACCAATTTAACAAAACAAATTAAAGGACCATAAGAACAACAATCTATTCAATTGAAACTTTACATATATGCAGCAAGAAAATGCACATAAACTCCATAAAACATGAAAAATGCAAAGATTGTATATGGAACCTATCATGTGCAGCAAAATTTTCCTTAATGAATGAATGGGATGCTCTAGAATCAAATAATACGGTAATCGGGTAGGAGTTGTCAAGAAGCGTACCCATCGCTACCTCCAGTGTAGTCTGAGCTTCTTTGGTGGTAACGTGGTTGGTACGACTACGTTGTTGTGCAGGAGTTGGGGGAGGTGTTGGTTGTGGTGGTGCTATAGCTCTAGGTGCATTTGGGGGTCGAACTCGCAATGTCACTTGGTTCCTTTGTGGGCATTGGCGCGCAAAGTGGCCCGGCTGCAAGCATTGGTAGCAAATAAGAGTCAGGCGGACTTGAGTGCTGCCTCTTTGTTGATTTTCACCGGTGTTTGGCGGAAAGTTTGGATGCGGTGGATGAGCAATGAACACTGGAGGTCTTGGAGGTGTTAGAGCTTGGAAATTCGAAGGTTGAGGGCGTATAACGCGCGGTGGTTGTGAGCTGCTGCTTGCTGAGATTTGCACAGCCCGCTTGCTCCGTGGTGGTTCCTCCAGCTTTCCCCGCTTCTCTTCCACCACTTGACTTTTGCTCGGGCAATTTCTAGCAAAGTGTACACTATTCTTACCTCCAAAGCATGTGACGGGCTTAAAAGGCCTAGGTTGGGTTCGAATGACTTTTTGGCCATCTGGGTTGGTTATCAAGTTAGTAGGTGTTGCCTTGGTTTCATCATTCTTGGCTACTTCGCGTCGTAGGGCTGCTCGAAAGTCCCCTCGTTGTTGATGTGTTATTGTACTCAGGGCTATTCGGAGAGGACAGTTGATGGGGCAATGATCCTTGTTTTCACAAAGAAAACATGTAACTCCATCCATTGGGAAATCTCCAGGTTGATGATCTTCCTCACAGTTCGGACAACCTTCAAGGCATTCACTGTCATGATGTCCTTTCTCATAGCAGCGTGTACAGGCTATATGAATCCTAGGGCAATCCTTTGGTTGGTGGTGTCCCTCACAATTGGGGCAGTATGGAACTATGCATGTATAGCAATAATGTCCCATTTGGCCACATGTGAAACATGGGCCTCTTCCAAGTTGTCGCTTGGGCGGGCATAATTGGGCGGGGTGTCCCACTTCGCCACACTCGAAGCAAACAATGACAACATTTCTCTTGCTAGGGCCAGCCATCCAATTAAAAGATATTGGTTAGCAAGCTACATCACTAGCAAGAAGGATATTCTAAGGGTAGATATAAGGGCATTCTCTCCAAAAGAAGACAAGTGACTCACAACAATCACCATAAGGACCAGAAGGACAGCAAGCTATTTAATTAAAATCCTAAATGTATGCAACAGGAAAACATGCATAACTTCCATGAAACACAAGATGCAAAGGCCCTTGAGCCACAAATAACATCCATGAAAGCAAATAATAGTTTTCCGATGCAATCACACAAGTAGCAAGCCCGTAGGCTCGTTGCAATTGCTTGGAACGAAAATTTCAGAATCCAACATACTAATGTACGTTCAATAACTAGCCTAGTGCATCCTTACTAAGGCATCTGAATCATCTACTACATCCTCCATTCGATGAGATTAGCCACCATTGCCTCACCATCATTATGGCCTTCTGGGAAGTTCAACCATCGCATTTCAAAGGCAAGGTAAGTTTGGGAAATCTCTTTGTAAAACAAAATGAACATAGGGGTGAGATATGGAACTAAGATGGATAAGAAATAAAGGAATTGCACAAAGCTATCAGTTCTGAAATTACTTGATAAGCAAAATAGTTTTGACTCAAAACAAGTTCTAAGCTAGTCGACCATGCTACGTTCTAGCCTGTAGTCAGCATAGCTCTGATACCATGACTGTGGGGAACCGTCCCCGGGACTCCATTGATTCACTTAATTGCACGATACAACTCAAGTAAATCAAGGGAACCTCGGGCGTTCCGCATATATGCCCGTGTTGGCCCCAGGACTATTCACCAACACGTGTGACAATGCATGACAGTTTGTATCACAACGCATGCACAATAACGAAAACATAAACATCATTACATACCGAAAGTAGGACTGCTGTTTAAAATGACATATTTAGAATTATTGCATAAACATGGTAGCGAAAAACATAAAACAATAATAAAAGGCCAGCATGGTATGCCCCAAACCCTCAGGCAACCAACTGGAGGCAAGAACGTGCATCTAGACGTTAGTGTCGCCGAAATCTGCCCGGTAAAAGTCTACGGGCAGCGCCTCATCCTCACCTGCAGCAAGTGGACAATCCGATTGAGTACAAAGAATGTACTCGCTCGGTAATATATATATAAAATGCTGAATTTTAGCTACATGTGGTTGCTACAACAAAGGAAGGCAAAAGGGTAACTTTAGCATAAAGTAATATTTGGAATGAAAACATAGACATGTATAGATTGAAATTTTGCATTTCGTAAACCTTTTCAAAGTCGAATATATAATATAACATCATCATAAGCATAACCATCATATATCCATTTCATGCCTTCAAGCATTCTCCGAACCACGAGTCCAACGCTCGTGTTCACATACACACACGAGTACTACAATACTCATGTCAATCTTTCACATCCATCCCATTCTTACCAAGTCCTTAAAACTCGCCCAGTGACTGACAAATTAAGCGATCGTCCTTAACCATGGACGCGGCTATTCGAATAGTTTAACTCTGCAGAGGTACGACTTTACCCACACGACACGCCACACTCGTAAGCCAAGCAATGAGCACATTTCAACAAGGTAATAACTAAGCATTCTACCCTGAACATACTTGTAATTGAAAGTAAGCATGCAATTGGAAAAATAACTTCAAACATAATTTGCAAATAATAGGATTAAGTATGCTCAACGATTAAGTAGTGCCTTGCTGCTCGTTCTTGACGTCGTACGCGTAGTCGTACTCTCGAGTGTCTCCCGAAGCGTCAACACCTATCGAGAGGATTCAATTCAAATAACTCCAATCAAAAACACAAACGAAATGACAAACCATAATTGAAACATGCACAATCATGCATGAAATGCTCATGATTTTAGACTAATAGTCATAATCTGAACATACAATTTGGGTTTGTGAAGTTTGGATTTGTGTGTCCAAAGTTATCACCAAAACAATATCGTTTGGGTGAGGGTCAACAATGCTACAACTTGTTAAAGATCCTATGATAGATCCTCATATATACAATCCAAGTCTTGTTTTTCTATTGGAAATGAAAGAGGACGATCCTATGAAAGCATAGGAATTGGTTTCACTCAATTTGGACTTACGATGCAAAAGTTATGGTCATTTGAAGTTGTTTCAGTCGGAAGTTCCGATGTGACATCGGATGTTCCGATCCAGACTTAGAAAATTTTTCAGCTGGAATTCACAAGGTGCTTCTCTGGACACATCAGAAGTTCCGATCCGACATCAGAAGTTCCGATCCAGACTTAGAAAATTTTTCCCGTTGGAATACATGAAAGGTACTACTCTGGAAACTTCGGAAGTTCCGATGTGAACATCAGATGTTCCGATATGTGTAAATTTTCAGCGTAGACAGGGTTAGGATTGACGGGTTTTCTGGAGTTTTAGCCACATCGGATGTTCCGATTTTGCATCGGATATTCCGATATGTGCCGAACTGAGCAATAAAACATGTTTTTCGTTCAAGTCTTTGGATAGCTATTGCACATTGTGCTCCTACACTTCAATAACATGATGTAGGGTAGGAACTTACCACTACAAGGATGTTCTTGCACTTGGTGGAATGTTGGTTTGATGAAGAGATCAAGAATGACGCCGTGAAGGTAATATTCGGTGTTCTTCCCGGTATCAACTCCTCCTCCTTGCTTGTAGAACAATGCCTCCTCCTCTTGGGCTTGTAGCAGCATCAAGTCCTCCTCCTCAAGCTTATAACGCAACATGCACAACCCGATTCAAGGTTTGATGATGTAACCCATGGAGAAGAAATGAAATGAGTCTCAAGTGACAAAAATTTCAGAACATGGAGAGAAGGAAATCGATTAGAACTCACCTAATACTTGGTGCATCAAGAATCCATTTGGATGGAATTGAAGCTTGAGATGATGGGAATACAATGGTATAACATGCACAAGCTTGATCTTGATTCTTGGAGGAAAGGTGTGGAGGAGAATGGAGGATGGGGAGGTGTTCTTGCAATGATCTCCTTGCTGTTTTTCTGGTTGTGGGCTGAACAAATGAGGCTTGGAGGAGACTCCAAGGTGAGAAAAGGCTTATATAGGGCTGCCCCTTCCTCCACTTACATGTGGGGCTTGGTCCCACATGTCATAGAGAGGGTGAAAAGGTGGGTATGAGTGGATAGAGTAAGAAAATGCAGATTAGTTATGTGCAGTCCACAAGTTCCTAGGCAAGGTAGGACCCACACGTCATAGAGAGGTAAGGAAGTGGGTAGATATAGGTAAAGTGAGAAAAGTGGAGTAGGTGTGTGCAGAATTTTATTCTCTCTCACTTACAATTGGGTCCACTTGTCATTGAGTAAGGGCAAGAGAAAGGTTATTGTAATTAGAAATAATTGTTAAGATTTAATGAAATTAATCTCCCTTCAAATTAATGACTCACTACTTGTAAAATTTTAAACATGTGAAGGTTTTATTGCAAATATGAATGAATATGACTTAACAACTTAAGGAATTTTGTAATCTTTGGGACAACATTAAAATACTTTTGGCCACTATTAATATTGAAATAAAATCCAAGAGTTAATCTAACAGCATCTAGTAACCAAGCATATAAATTCTTCTTAATTGCAAAAGTTTTAAAAACCACCGAAACTCCAGAAAAACTCATTTTATTTATTTGAATATAATTTTATCATAATTACCCTTTTTTTGGGCTATTACAGATATACAAAATCTTCTGGTTCAAAACTCAGCTCTCGGCGACAGTTATAGGCATAACTCTTCTGTCTCGACTGTGCTACCTTCAATCTCTCCCTGATCATGTGTAACATCCCAAAAATTTCTTTTAATATATTTAGTGTGGTTCTGGGATTATTTGTAATTTTTTGGAATCTACTTGGAAGCCTCACGAGTAAGACGGATTCACGTTTATTGAACTAATCGTAGTAAATAAAGATCAGGCATTTTTGAATCGTAAAATCTAAAATCTTGTTGACAATTACGATAGTTGGTAGACGAGAGTGTTCGCTTCAAATATTTTTGAAAAACATGTTATATAACCTAAGTCGTTTATTTTACAAAAATCTGTACAGGTGTCGGATTCACTAAAAGAATTTCTGCGAAAAAATCTACACGTCGAAAAATCGCGAAACCAACTTTATTAAGTTCCAAATAGTTCCTAGTATTTTAGAGGAATTTTCCAGATTTTTAGAACCTCTCTGTTTTTTTTTTCTTTCTAAACACGTTTGAAAAATATATTTGAATATATACTTACATGCATGAACCATGGGGCTGGACGTTTGGTTTTGTAGTCATTTCCATCAAGTAGTTAGTTTCCATTTCTTTTGGCCACGCATGAAGCTCTCCCTAATCTCAGCCATTTCCATCTTTCCCTAGTAACGCTGCATGGTCTTCCTTATTAGCATGCATGTGTACTTGGGCGTGGGATTATTCCAGCCGTTTCAACTTGTGTGTGAAGGCTGTTTCCTTCCTTAATTCACGTCATGACGATTCCATTTCTTCAACTGTTCATTTTTCATTCTGGAAGCATGAATCTTTTGCTTTGATTCCAGTCGTTGCATGCATGCACTAGTAAAACAGCCGTTTCCATTTTCCAGCCTAGCATGGATACCCCACCACTAGTAACCGGCCATCGTAAAGTCTAGACGTGAATACCATCACAGCCAGGAGGTGAAGTAGTACTACTAATTCCCACACGTTTCTACATTTCTTCGTTCCTATCATTCCACCATTTCTAGTCATTCCTCCTGCCGCTCCTTTGTCTCGCCGTCGTCGCCACCGCTGTCGCCGTCGCATTGCCGTCGCCATCACCACCATTGATGCCATCATCGCTGTGTTGCCGCCATCGCCGTTGACGTCGCCGTCGCATTGCCGTCACCGCCACCGTCGTTGCCGCTGTCGTTGCCGCCCCGTTTACGCCGTCGCCGCCAGCGCACTCTCCGGCCTCGCCTTCTTCCGCGTCGACGATCCGCGCTACTGCCCGTCATCGATCCGTACTCTCTCGCCTTTCTTTTGCGCACGCTCTCTATCTATCGATCGGTTGATCTCGTTACATGTATTTGAGCATTTATACGAATATGTAATAGGTTGCATGCATGTGCAAATTTCTATACGCATGTATATATACACGTATAGAATGGATGCATGTGTACGCAAGGCCATTCTCTCGCCACCGCGCGCCTTCGCCGAGTTGCTGCCTGACCGCGTCCGACCATCCGCGTCCGACTAGCTGCGTCCGACCAACCACGTCCGACAGGCTGCGTCCGACCAACCGCGTCCGACCGGCCGCGTTCGACCCCGTACTGTCGCCTGGCTGATTTCCTTCTCTGTGTATTTTTTCAACCGTAACCAAGTACTCTACAGCCTAGCCGAACAAATAAGAATACCTATATACGACGTGAGCAGTGCCATGCATTGTAAACTAGACGTTAGTTTGTATATGTTAATTTCCAGGATTTGCGATTTTTGTCTTTTTCGCCATAAATTCGTTATAAGTCCAAATTGTGTGCGACTAATTTTATTAATTAGTAAATATTAACACCTAGCTACGCTAATTTTGCTGGAATTTTATAATCGAATCTATAGTGTTAAATTATTCGCGGAAGGTCCAAACTTGCGAATTTTGTAATTTCTAAACTATACGCCTAAAAATATCAAAATAAATTTTATAAATCTTAGAAAATGTCAAACTAATTATCTGAAAGTTTTCATGAAATTACAACCTAGTTTGATTTGTAGCATTTTCTGAATGTGTGTCGTATGTTGATTTGCGTGTTTATTTGGTTCTTTAACTGTTGCGCGTAGACGTCGAATTGTGTGCGGGTGTCGATTTAGAGGAGCAAGCTCAAGATCAACAACTAGACCAAAACCAGCTGATCTTTGAAGGCAAGTTATGCTTTGATCATTTTGCTCCCATGTTTTTAAATATTAGTTTGTTTTAAATTACGCATGCTAATTTAATTATGATGCTTTCAAGTAAATTTGGGATTAGATAATTACCACTTGGTATTGTCACCTTGTCCATAATACTTGTATGGCAATAAACCCTTTTGTTATCCTAGGTTGGATTATATATACTGGTTAATACTAATCACCAGAATAGGGTAGTTAGAACGTGGTGGTTCTGCTTTGCCATGCCATTCGAGCTAATGACACAAATTTTGAAGTAAGCTGAATATTGACTATTGAACTATGGAACCTGTTTTGAAAGAATGTGACATGTGTTGTTGATAAATTGTTGGCACATGATGCATGGTAACCAACCGGGTGGGAAAATGGTTTAGATTGTGGCAAGTGGCAAGTGATTAATGGGGTGCCCCGATGTGGCACATGGGAGAGATGTTGTTGAATTTGGTTTTGTGAACTTTGGGTAGTCTTGCCATGGTCAACCTAAGGACTTAACCTTGCAAGCCTTTGAACTGGGCCTAACATACAACCACATGTCTGGAGTGGGACAGACCTAATTGAGTATGATTCCGAAGTCTTTGCATGTGAGACCTCAGATGGTTTTTGTAGCTATAAATGTGGAAAGAAGGGTGTAGTGTTTACCGATTGGTCTTACATCTCTTCAACGGTATACGTTGGCCCTATACTTCCGCTCCGCAAAAGGGAAGGGACAGTGGGGACTATCTTTGGGAGAATGCATGCGAGGATAGAGGTTTCGGAAAGACTTTGTTATGGTTACTCGCCTGTGTGGTGTTTAACTATATCATGTGGGTAAAGTGTATAACCTCTGCAGAGTGTCAAAACTATTCGAATAGCCGTGTCCATGGTATTGGACATTGCTCGGGGATTACAGTCAAGGGTTAGACTTTATTAAAAATGTGGTTGGGATAAAAGACGAAGTTGATGAAAGTATGGATTAGGATGTGGGAATGCTTTTACTTAACTTCTGGAAAAGTTATTGTTATATTATCTGTTCTTACCGCTTTCGAACCTACTTATGCTACTTGTTAAATGATGCCTACTGCAAAACAAACATGTTAGGCCATTCCATTGGAATAAGCCTAGCATGTAGTATATTAGGTTGCATTCTGTGCATAGCTTGTTGAGTACCAATGTACTCACCCCTCCAAAATCACAACACCAGAAGAAGATGATCTGCAAGCCAACGAGGAAGAGCAGAACAATGAGGCGAACAACTAGGGGCAAGCCAAGTCAGTTGCCTATGGCAACTGAGACACCACGAATAATTTTCATTCCGCTGCTATTTGTTTACTCTGAACTCAGCCCTGCGTGGCTTAATATTGTAAGGCTGACCTTAAGGTCTTAACAATTTTTATATGAGTTGAATACTTTATTATTATTATTTCCGTTGTGTATGTGTAATGGTATTCATCTCTGTTGTATCTGTGAGCATCAGCGTGGTCCTGGACTGGTGTGTCACACAGAGTGTTCGGAATTCCAATTCCGGGCGCGACATCATGGCAATCTGCTTTTCAGCTTCTTGGAGAATGTTCGGTCCAAAGACATGGCGCTCACTTATCTCATTCCAATTCAATGGCATTCGACAGGGTCAACCATACAAAGCTTCAAATGGTTTCATGGTTTATTTGCAACAAAACAACTTTTAACAAGTAGCATAAGTAGATTCGAAAGCGGTAAAAGAAAATATAATATCAATAACTTTTCCAGGTGTTAAGTAAACACCTTCCCTTTCCCAATCCATATTTCCATCAACGTCATCAATAAACCCAACCCAACTTTTCAAGTCCAAGTTGTTTTCCTGAAAGTCTACCCCTTGACTGTAATCCTCGAGTAGTGTCCAGTGCCACGGACTCGGCTATTCGAATAGATTTTTACACTCTGCAGAGGTTATGCACTTTACCCATAAGATACAGTTAAACACCACAAAAGCGAATGATCGTAACAAAGCCTTTCAGAAACCGCAAACTTTACAAGTGAACCTCTTCGGTTTTTGCCATACACCATCCCTTCCCTCAGTGGAGGCGAAGTATGGGACCGACATACCATTGGACGGGTACCATGCCGTAGCCCTTGTACGCTCCCCCTTCAAGCTACACAAAAGGTGTAGTTGACACCCCGAGGTCCCACAAGCAAGTTATTAGCAACTTATTCAACTAGGTCCGTCCCATTACAGACATGTGGTTGCACGTTAGACTCAAATAAAAGGCTTGCAAGGTTAAGTCCTTAGGATGACCAGGGCAAGACTACCCGAAGAACCAAAACGACTTCCCCGGTGCCACTCATGGCCCACCCGATCATTCTAGCCGCTTGCCCTGGTCTAAATCTATTTATCAAACCCAGTTGATTACCATGCACAATGTGTCATTATCAACATCACAATACATGATACTTCTCAAAAATAGGTTCAACATCTCATTAAGTCAATATTAACATTTGATTGTCCAAAATCATGTCAAGACTACGTGACAGGGCTATGCATTATACTACATCGGTCTAAATACCCATGTTGGTGATTTAATAATGTCCAACTACTTAAACTAGACTAGGGTGACAAGGGGTCATGGCATACAATTATTTATGTCAAGGTGGAATACAGCAAATTGTCATTTAACTAATTTCCAGAATTAATCAAAGCATCTTCTAATTAAATTAGCATGCAATAATTTAAATCAAAATAAATTCCAAAGTGGGAACAATATGGTCAAAGCATAACTTTCCTTCAAAAAGTACATGTTCTTGGTCTTGACTTGGCTCCTGGGTCAAAATTTCACCTTCGAAGCCTTCGGGCACTTCAACGTCTACTCGTAACTTGTGCAAATAGAAATAAATAATTAAACAGTAGACAAAAAGTGTCAAAAAATTCAAATAAAATTCACCATTAAATAGAGATCAATTTTATAAAAATTTAGAAATTGGAATCACTCAAATCGGAGTTAAAACGCAAAAGTTATAAGCGTTTGAAGTTTGAAAAATCAAATAAAAGAATAAACCGAATTAATTCATTTATTTTTCTATTGAAAAATCCGAATTATGACGTCAGCGTGGATTTGAATTTTCTCCGAATTATTTTTCTATTGAAAAATCGAATTATGACGTCATGCTTGCGTCATCCGGCCCATGGGCTCAGTCCACGGCTTGGTCTCGGTCCACCATGGACACGGTCCACGGGTACATGTGTCGCTGACACGTGGGAGCCACTCGGATGACGTCATCACTGATGTCATCACGCTCGGCCGAACGGCTCTGACACGCAGGCCCCACCGTGACGTCATCATGACGTCACGGATGACGTCATGGTGCTATTGGACCAGACGCTGATACGCGGGCCCCACGCCGATGTCACGCGTGACATCAGCCACGACCGGGCGACGCTGCGCTGACCGCGCCGGTTCGGCTCCCGGTCACGTGGCACGATCTGGGCCGTTGGTTTCAAATCCAACGGTCCAGATTGGATCTAATCCATCTACTGTGGAATCACATGGTTTAATCTGGACCGTTCGATTTGGATCGGACAGTCGAGAT
Source organism: Rhipidocladum racemiflorum (assembly GCA_036346355.1). Lineage (NCBI taxonomy): Eukaryota > Viridiplantae > Streptophyta > Magnoliopsida > Poales > Poaceae > Rhipidocladum > Rhipidocladum racemiflorum. The sequence continues at coordinate 40,576,363 of CM070578.1, forward strand.
CTAATCTAGTGCTACAATGTGGGTGAACCCTAACCGTACGATCTAGATCTAACGGCTACGATTGGATCTAGCACGGTGCGGTCAAAGGGCTACGTGGCTCAATCCCGTGCGTTGGATCTAGATCCAACAGTTGATGTTAGATCCAAAAATTGTAATGTGGATTTCATACAGGTGACGTGGACGAACCTGAGCCCTTGGATCTTGATCGGACAGTTGACAGAGCTCGCTGATTTCGGCGATGTCGCGGCGGAGCTAGGTCACCGGAGCTGGGGACGACGACGAGCCCAACGGCATTTCTGCGCATCTCCGATGAGGTGAGTGGTCCCTTTCGAAGCGCCTCGACGCGTGGAGTCCGGATCTGAGCTCGGTGGCGGCGGAGATGGCTCGACGGCGGCGGAAAACGGCAATAACCGCGGTGGAACACGATTCCAACTTCGGCGAGCGATTGCGGGCTGGCGGCGGTGGATGGAGCTCAGTGGCCTAGGGCTACGGGTGCGCACGGAAATGACGGTCATGACACGGGTGGCGGCGCATTAAATATTGCCCTCGGCGTCCGTGAAATCCGCGGAAAACGAGGCCCACACGAGCGCGGCGGTGGAATCCGGTGAGGACTCAGACACGGTGATGTGGCTGCATCCGGGCTGTACACGTGTCCATGATCGATGGCCACGATTGCGTCGGGCGCGAACATGTTCGCATGGGCATGGCCTCGGGTGAAGTGGCGCAATCTCGACCGTTGGATGAAGATCCAACGGTCGCGCTATTAGGGTTTGGGTTCGGCTCGGTCAAGTTTGGGCGGGCTTGAGTCAAACTCGAGTCGGGCTCGGTCGGATGAACAGTGAAACCCGTTAGGGTTTTTCCAGCAATTTAATATTTTAAAAATAATTCTAGTAATTCAAATAATTCAAGAAAAATAGCAAAATAATCAAAAAAATTCCAAAAAAAATCTGGAAAATACTTTGAGACATTTTGGACTCAAATAAAATATTTCCAACAAAAATTTATTTAAAATTTTTAATTATTTAATTATCTCAAAAAGGAATAAATTCAAATTAAATCGAAGTAAATCCTAGAAAATTTCAAAAATTCTGAAAAGTGCAAAATATCATTTAATTTCATAAAAAGAAAAAATTGGGGTTTTACAACCCCCCCCTTAACAGAATCTCTACCCCAAGATTCAGGGCTGACTGAGGAATAGGTTCGAAAATTCTTTCCTCAAATCCTCCTCGCGCTCCCAAGTTGCTTCACTTTCTGAATGATTGCTCCACTGGACTCTGCAGAAGCCAGTCGACTTGTTCCTGGTCTCTCGATCCATCGTGTCTAGAACCTTTACTGGGTGCTCTTTGTAAGTCAGATCTTCCTGCAGCTCTATTGACTCTAGCGGTGTTTGTTCATCTGGCACTCGAAGACACTTCTTCAGTTGCGACACGTGGAACACATCAGGCACTCCCGCTAAAGACTGCGGTAACTCCAACTGGTAGGCAACTTCGCCTTTGCAGCTCAAGATCTTAAATGGTCCAACGTAATGCAGTGCGAGTTTCCCTTTGGCATGGAACCTTCTAACTCCCTTGAGAGGTGTAACCCTAAGGTATACGAAATCCTCCGATTCAAATCTCAGCCCTCGACGACGATTATCCGCATAGCTTCTCTGTCTTGATTGAGCGATCTTCAGTCTCTCCTGGATCATGGAAATCTGTTCTTTGGACTCTTGGAGAATATCCGGCCCAAAGACATGGTGTTCGCCTATCTCATTCTAATTTAATGGTGTTCGACAGGGTCAACCATACAAGGTTTCAAATGGCGACATCTGTAGACTGGTTTGATAACTATTATTGTAGCTGAACTCAGCATACGGCAAACTCTTATCCCAAGAGATAGCATAAGCCAATGCACAAGCTCTTAGCATATCCTCTAGAATCTGGTTAACTCTTTTAGTTTGTCCATCCGTCTGCGGATGATATGCGGTACTGAAGTTCAAATAGGTCCCCATGGCTTCATGCAGCTTATTCCAGAACCTCGAGGTAAATTGGGTACCTCTGTCCACTTTAACACTCCGGCATCTAGTATGCCCTGGATGTCACCAAAAATAGACTAACAACAATTAAATACCACAAATAAAGCTAAATTACAGCAATGGCGCAATTGCGAAAACCGAAAATTTCGGCAGCATCTCCTTTGTTTTTCCATATTTTGGAGCAACAACAACAATATGGCAAGATATAACATAATATGAGACATCTAAATCAGCAATAACAATTGATATAGCAACAATATAAGTCCATGATAAAGCATTCAACCACTTCTTGAGCTAAACGAATCAAATAATAAGACCAAGCACACAATTAAGCAAATCTCAAGGTTTCATCGCACTATTCTCATTATCATGTCTCCAATTGATAAATGGACTAAATATGTGGAGCTACGTGGAGAAGTGTAGCTAAACCCCTTTCCCGCATGCCGATTGCAAGGTACCTAAAACATCATAAAACACAAGCGTGAGTTCATCACTTAGCAAGTATATTGCAATGGTACAAGAAAACACATTTCAATACCTTCATCACTACTTTTCATATTCAACATCATAAACATTTCATATTCACCTTGTATGCATCTCATTGACCTCTTCATATAACATCATCACATAACATCATCATATAATGCAATGCAATGCAATGCAATGCACATGTCTCCTTGAAGCACATACCGGTATTGCCGAGTGCACAACCGTCGGCGTGCACCCTCTTTCCCCTTCCATCCCGTAGATGGAGGGTGTCTACTCCTCACTTCCATTCACCACTGTGGATGGAATCATGAGGTAGGTCTTACTCAATTGCGCTCCGGATTAGTCATAACTTTCTCACCGACCTCACCGGACTAGTTATGACTTTCTCACCGTCCTGGCCAGTCCTCATGCCATGTATGCAAAGATGCCATAAACATAAATAACTTGCATATAAACTCAAACTAACCATTGCATGGCCTTATAACCAACCATTTTCATCATGTCGTAGGCAAACATCAATCATGGCAAGTTAGCATATCATGTAATCATATTGCACCTAAGCAAGACTAGCAAACATACAACACACAACCCATTCCAATACACTTGCCTTTAACCCTTCGGAACGGTGTGGCGAGATGATGATGCCACTCCTGGGGTCACACCACCTGGAAATACATGTTTTCCACTCAATATCATACCACCCAATCAAGTACAAAACTCAGAACACAACGATTCTACACGAAACCCCGAAAACCCGAAAAACAGACCAATCTGTCCGTCGGGACAGCGGGCTTTCAACAATCATAACTTGAGCTCTAAAACTCCAAATTAAGTAAATGAGTACATCATTACGAAGCTTAGGAAATTTCCTAGATTTTTCTAATTATTGGGAAAAGCTGATTCAGCATCTAAAATTGCCTAATCTACAGATCAACCCGATCTGTCCCAATCACATCACAGTTTTGAACACGTTCGGTAAAACAGCCATAACTTTCAAACGGCTGATCAGAATTACGCGTTCTTGGTGTACACTAAAAGGTATTGAAATTATATACAACTTTCTCAATAAGCACAAATTCCGAATCTAAAATTGCGAAAACTCAAACCCTAGGTCGGACATCCAATCTGCCCGAAACAGAATGTGGGACAATCATAGAAAACTCCCTAATCTCATCTAGGGGCAGCACCTAAACATGAACTTTAAGCAACAAAAACACCTCTAGTACAGCACCTAATCCACCCCAAGGAGACCACGATTCGTTACCTCCACGAGAAGATCCGAAAGACGACGAAGCCTTCCTTCCCGCCGGCCGCTCCTTCCACCCGATCCGCAACGATTCGCCAGAGATTCCCGAATCCGGTGATCCTCCGAGCGGGACAACGAAGAACACCACATGGGAGGATATCGTGGGGCTGCTAGGGGAGGGGAGGGTGGCTTGGGAAGGGAGGGGAGGTGGTGGCGCAAGGGCTAGAGGGAAGGGGCGGCTAGGGGGAGGCGCATGGGGGGAGGGGGAAGGTGGCGGCTAGGGTTAGAAGGGGGTGGGGGCTGGCGCAAGGGGCAGGGCAGCAGCCTTGCTGCCCCCAAATACCCCTCCACATGGGCCCGTACTTCCCCCACCTTCGGCCCAATTCATCCCCCTAAGGCCCAACTAGCTCCCGCTAGGCCCAAACTCCCGAAAACGGCCCGAAAACGCGATTAAACCTCATACTGTAAAGTTTTATTCTCTAATTTCACATTTTATAATGTCACACCATTCCGTAGTGTCACAGATACAATCTTCCTCGGTACTCCGTGTAAACAGACAATTCTGGTCATATACAATTTGCTAATTTATCTCCCGAGTAAGTGGTTTTTATAGGGATAAAATGAGCAACTTTAGTCAAGCGGTCCACGATGACCCATATGGAATCATATCTTCCCTGAGTATTCGGCAAACCGGTAATGAAGTCCATACCGATTTCCTCCCACTTCCACTCAGGTATCTTTAGCGGCTGTAGCAATCCTGTTGGCCTCTGATGCATTGCCTTGACTCTCGACATATGTCGCATAACGCAACATATTCGGCAACCTCGCGTTTCATGCTCGGCCACCAGAATCTTTCCTTCAGGTCTTGATACATCTTAGCGCTTCCTGGATGAATGGAATACATGGAATCATGGGCTTCTTCCAGAATCAGCTATTTCAGCTCCTTCTTGTTCGGCACACAGATGTGATCCTTAATCTACAACATGCCTTGCTCATCCAATCTAAAGTCCTTTGCCTTGCCTTCCTCCATCTTTGACTTAATTCTCTGAACCTTGAAATCATCCTTCTGTCCTTCTCGGATCTGGTCTTCCAGAGTAGGCTTTACTTCCAACGGAGCTAAAAATCTTTCCAGTACCACCTCAATCTGCATCTTCTGAAATTCCTTGCATAACTCGACTTGAAGGTGGGCGAAACACCCATGGGGGTTACAAAAGAGGTTTTTTAGTCGTCTTCCGCCATGCTAATCTGGTGGTACCCGGAGTATGCGTCCAGAAAGCACAGTAGCTCGCATCCCGCCATCGAGTTGACGATGAGATCGACGCGTGGTAGGGGGTAAGGATCCTTCGGGCAGGTCTTGTTGAGGTCGGTGAAGTCGATGCACATCCGCCACTTCCCGTTGGATTTCTTGACAAGCACAGGGTTGGTAAGACACTCGGGGTGAGAGAATTCCCTGATAATCCCCGTGCGCAGCAGCTTCTCTACCTCCTACCGACTGGCATCTTGCCACTCTAGGGCATGTCTCTAGTCCTTTTGTCGGACCAGACACACTCCTAAGAGCGTTGCCAATCGGTGCTCGATCATCTCCCTGGGGACCCCAGTCATATCGGACAGTTGCCAGGCAAACACGTCGGAGTTAGACCTGAGGAAGGTGATGAGTGAGTCTTCCTATTTGGCACTGAGGCTGGAGCCAATGGAGATGGTCTTCCTGGGCTCGCCCTCAATCCGAGAGACCACCTTAACCTTGCTGGCCGAGCCGGGCGAGGCATGGTTCTTCGCCAGAGGGGCTCCGGACAGGCGACATCATCCTACCTGCTGAAGGTGGCACCGGCCAGGTCCAATGTGTGCTTGTGGCAAAACAGGGCTTCCGGCCTATCCACTTGGATCACTATGGGTCCACCAGGCCCTGGCATCTTTACCACCATGTAGGCATAGTGGGTCACCGCCATGAACTTATCCAACACCGGTCGGCCAAGGAGGACGTTGTATGGGAGGTCGAAATCGGTGACTTCGAAATCCACCATCTCCGTACGGTAGTTGCTTTCCTCCCCAAAGGTGACCGGGAGGCGCACCTGGCCCAGGGGCACTGAGCCAGCCCCTGGGGCGATTCCATAAAAGGGTAGGGACGGGCGCAACTCCTACCATGATATTTGAAGCGCACGGAATTCCTTGGAGGATAGGAGGTTGATGAAGCTCCCTCCTTCCACTAGCACCCGCCCAAGATTCACATTCTAGATCGTGGGCGAAACCATGATCGGAAGGTGACCTAGGCCGGTAGTGCTCTCACGGTGGTCGGCCCGACTGAAGGTGATCGGCTCCTCTGACCACTTTAGCATCTGACTCATCCCTATCCTCACCACCGTGGCACAGACCTCCCTCCTCAAACGTTTGTACGTCGTGTTGGAGGGGTAGGTGGCCCAGACACCATGAATGTATGCCATGGTGTGATCTGCCTGCTGGAAAGCCAATGGGGCAGGGTCTTCGTCTTGGTCGTCATCATGGGGGTAGCGCTCCTTAAGCCGCTGCTCCACCATCTTGCTCACAACCTGGCAGCTGGCTAGGTCATGGGTGTTGGTCCTATGGATCAGGCAGAAGGGCCTACCCTCCTTCTCCTCACAACCATCATTCCTCTGTTCCCGGCGATCATCTCGCTGGTCATGGCTGTCGTGCCCTCACGTCCTGGTATCCCTTCGCTCGTGTTCAGCAGCCAAGACCCGCATTGTAACACCCCAAAATTTTGCTGTTCCTAAATTCATGTGTGATTTGGCACTTTGGTGAATTTTTGGAATTTTCTGGAATTTATTTGGATTTATTTGGAATTTATTTGAATTTATTCCATTTTGAAATAATTAAAGAATTTGACTTTGCAAATAAAATTTTGTTGGAAATATTTTATTTGAGTCCAAAATGTTCCAAAATATTTTCCAGAATTTTTCTGGAATTTTTCTGAGTATTTTACTATTTTTCTTGAATTAAATGAATTACTGGAAATTATTTTAATTATTAAATCGCTGGAAAATCGAGTCGGGTCAAGTACTGTTCATCCGACCGGACCCGAACCCGAGTCAGACTCGAGTCCGACCCGAGCCACGTGATCCGGTCAAACCCTGATTGATCCGGACCGTTGGATCGAAATCCAACGGTCGGAATTGGGCCGCACCGATCAAACCAGATCCGGCCCGGACCCGTTGCGCCGTGCGATCTCGGCCGTGGATCGGGGCCACGTGGACGGCCACGATTTCGTCGTCTTCCCGAGTCCCGCTCGGACTGCGCCGCCGCGCAGCCGCCGTGTCCGTTAGGGTTTCGTGATTTGCGCTCACGTCGAGGCACTATTTAAAGCCCCGAGGCCACCCCGTTGAAGCTCTTTGCCGTGCGCACCTTTCCCCTCAAGTTTCCGAGCCCTAGCCGCCGCCGTCTAGCCGCAAAAGCTCACCGTAGTTGCTTCTCTCTTCCACCGCGTTCTTTGCCGATTCCGCCGACGCCTGCCGTTCTCCGCCGCACCCGAAGGCATATTTGGAATCCCCGCGACGAGGCGCACCCGTGCATACCACCCATCTCGCCGGAGAATCCCTCGAGCGCCGTTGGTCGTGTCGTCTTCCCCAGCTCCGGTCCGTTCCCTCCGCCGCATGGCCATAGACGTCTTCGAGCACCCTCAACCGTCCGATCAAGATCTGACGACTACGGTAAGCCACGTGCATCTCAAACCCGTCAACGTAGATCAGATCTGGACCGTTGGATCTAGATCCAACGGCCCATGATCACCGTGTAGTTTGTAACGGTGTTAGCCTAGGGTAGATCTGGACCGTCCGATCTAGATCGAACGGCCCAGATCGACCGTGTAGTTTTCAACGCGTCAACCTTAGATCTAATCACGGCCGTTGATTTTCAAATCAACGGACACGATTGTGCCACGTGTGCCCTCGCCGCGCCGTGCGCACACGAGCGCGTGTCTCTGACACACGGGGCCCGTGTGTCAGCGGGTCAGCCGAACCGCACCGTGACGCCACCCCTGACGTCATGGTGGGGCCCGCTTGTCAGTAGCGTCGTCGAGCGTGGTGACGTCAGTGCTGACGTCATCCAATGGGTCCCACCTGTCAGTGGCACACGCGCCGTGGACCGAGTCCACCGTGGACCGAGCCAAGCCGTGGGCTGAGCCCATGAGCCGGCTGACGTCAGCCAGCCAATCAGGAGCCGACGCGTGTCACCCATGACGCAATAAATAATTTCCGAAAAAGAAAATGATTTAATAATTCGGTTTAATAATTGATTTGAATTTCAAAACTTCAAACGCTTATAACTTTTGCGTTTCAACTCCGATTTGAATGATTCAAATTTCTAAAAATTCATAAAATTCAGATCTACTCAAATATGAATTTTATTTAATTTTTGGACTAAAGTTTTTCTCTGTAATATTATTTAATTGATTATTTAAACTTTAAATAATCATAACTTTTGTGTTTTAACTCCGATTTGAGCGATTCCATTTCCTAAAAATTCATAAAATTATGTTCTCTCTGTTTATGAACTTTATTTGGATATTTGGACACTTTTTGTCTACTGTTTTATTCATTTGTTGCTATTTGCACGCGTTACGAGTAGACGTTGAAGTGCCAGAAGGATTCGAAGGAGAAATATTGACCCAGGAGCCAGCTCAGGACCAAGAACAAGTGCTATTTGAAGGCAAGTTGTGCTTTGACCATGTTGATCCTATTTTGAAACCTATTTTGATTTAATTTATTGCATGCTAGTTCAATTAGAAAATACTTTATTTAAATATGGGAAATTAGATAAATGCCAAATTGCTGTATGACACCTTGGTTAATTATATATATGTGCCATGACCCTTGTCACCCTAGTTGTGGTTTACTAGTTGGACATTATTAAATTGCCAACATGGGAATTTAGACCGTTGTAGTATATTGCTTAGACCTGCTACGTGCTCATGACATGATTTCGGACAATCAAATGTTAACGTTGACTTAATGATATATTGAACCTGTTTTGGAAAGGTATCATGTGTTGTGATGTTGATGGCACGTGGTGCATGGTAATCAACTGGGGTTTGATAAATAGCTTTTGACCGGGGCATGTGGCAAGAATGATCGGGTGGGCCAGTTGTGGCACCAGAAACGTTGGTTTGGTTCTTCGGGTAGTCTTGCCCTGGTCACCCTAAGGACTTAACCTTGCAAGCCTTTGAACTGGGTCAATCGTGCAACCACATGTCTGTTATGGAACGGACCTAGTTGAACCTCAGGTTGTCAACTACACCGTTTGTGTAAGTTGTACGGGGGAGCGTACCGGGGCTGCGGCCAGGTACCCATCTAACGGTGGATTGACCTAAACTTCGCCTTAGCTAAGGGAAGGGTTAGTGTGCAACACCGGAGAGGACCACTTGTATTGTTAGAAGTTTCCGAAAGACTTTGTTACGAGAACTCGCCTTTGTGGTGTTTGACTGTATCTTGTGGGTAAAGTGCATAACCTCTGCAGAGTGTAAAATCTATTCGAATAGCCGTGTCTGCGGTATTGGACATCACTCAGGAATTACAGTCAAGGGTTAGACTTTCTTGAAAATAACTTGGACTTGAAAGGTTGGGTTTGGTTTATTAATGATGTTGATGGAAATGTGGATTAGGAATGGGAAAGATGTTGATTAAACTCCTGGAAAAGTTATTGATGTTATACTTGTTTCTACTGCTTTCGAATCTACTTATGATACTTGTTAAATGCTGTTACTGCAAATATACCTTGAGCCACTCCTTTGTATTAAGCCATGCATGTAGTATATTAGCTGCATTACATGCATGACTTCTTTGAGTACCAAGTACTCACCCTTGCCGCAATACAACACCAGTTGAGGAGTAGACTACACCAGCTTTGGAGGAGGAGCTCCAAGAGGAACCGTCTACTTAGGGAGAGAGCCCAGTCAGTTGCCTGTGGTATACTGGATGGCGCCACGATGTTATCTTATTTTTCGCTGCTATTATTTCTCTCTTATTAAGTTTCGCCCTGCGTGGCGTATATTTGTAATTTGACCATAAGGTCGAGCAACCAGTTTGACTATTTAATTAAAGTACTTTATTAGTATCGAGTGGTATGATTTGTGATATTTACCGATGTTAAGACTGTGTGCACTAGCGTGTTCCTGGACTAGTGCTGAATACACAGAGGGTCCGGATTTGCAAATTCGGGTCCCGATAGAAGTGTTATCAGAGCCATACTGACCGTAGGCGCAACCCATAGTTAGAATGGTCGTAGTGAGGATAAAGCCTATTTTCTAAAGATAAAATTTGCCAAGATAATGAATGAATTCTCGACTTACCCCTTTTCTTTCTTGTTCATACCCTTGCTGAGTTCTTTTTGTCTTCCACATTGGTTTTAAAGTGCTGCGATCTTACGCAAGTATCCTTTGACAGATGATGATGAAGAACAACTACGCCGAGCGTGAAGGAGGCTATGCCACCGAGTTGTGGCGTATGCTTCAGTTTCTTGGAGGTTTTGAGAGGCCGCTCTACCGAGGGACTACACTTGTGCAAGTAGGACTGGTCACAGGATGGGACGTCCGGATCACGGTGTATGCCCGAGAGAAGACCAAGTTCAGTCGCCCTTTCCACTTCACCGCCAGGAGGTCTACCTTTGAGATGGGAATCCAGGAAGTGTCGCGTCGAGCGATGCAGCAGATCGCTCGCACCTACTCTAGGGAGCTGGAGGGCACAGTGTTCCATCACCACCCACGCCGAGACAGCAGAGCTCAACGGAAGCCGATAGAAGATGAGGATGCTACCGTCACTCACTTAGCCAGATTCGTCATTTGCTCGGGAGGAGCTGATCGAAGACACAGTTCGAGGAGTTGAAGAAGGCTCGTGGAGCGAGTTGAGGAAGAGAAGAAGCACTTGGAGAATGCTCGTGAGTATGTCGCTTTTCTTTGCGGAAAGGATCGCAGAGTTGGAGATCGCCTTTGTATGGCCAGGGTCCCGATCCGGTGTTGGAGTTGGGCGCTCTAGACCCGGAGGAGGAACCGTAAGAGGCGCCCACGGCCACGATAACAGCCAGATCGAGCGAGGAAGACGCGCGTCGTCGACCACAGTGCGATTGCGAGGGCATGGCGATTGTTTCGCGCCTATGCCGCAGCACACCGTGCCTGTGCAAAGGGAGGTTTTCGATGAGTGGCGTAGGTGTTGAGGTTGGGACTCCTTAAATCGAGTCGCGTTATAGAATAAGAGTCACCCTTAGAGTCGATTTGGATTTTCATTGTTTGGTTGAGTGTGCGATGTGTTGCAGGCCTTTAGGCATTGTACGCAGCCATACCAAGTTATTAATATTATTAATAATAAAGTTGGATTTTCAGTTACATTTTTTCCCCGCATAAGTTTTCCCTATTACTTGTCTATTCTTGTTCCCTCTCATCTCTAAAACTTGGAGCAATCGACAGATGGTGAACACCATGAAACCTTGGAGGCAATGGCGGTGGTTCTCGCCAGTGAAACCCCAACAATGGAGCACCTGCACCCCAACCAGCACCGCCAGTTGACATGTAGAATTTTGGAGCTTTTCTTGCTGCTCAGACTCAGTTGATGCATGCCATGATGCAACAGATGCAGCACGTCACCGCTCAGGCCACTGCTAATCAAGTCAATCAAGGACAACGCCAGAATACAAGACTGTCAGAGTTCATGAGGACTCACCCACCCACTTTCTCCGGGAATGCTAACCCGTTGGAGGCCGATGATTGGTTAAGGTCTATTGAGAGGAAGCTACACATTGCTCAATGCATGGGAAATGACAAGGTACTCTACGCTTCTCATCAGTTGGAAGGAACAGCCGCCGAATGGTGGGAGAACTTCTGCGCTACGCAGGAGAACCCTCAAGATATCACTTGGGAGGAGTTTACAGCTGCGTTTCGTCAGTATCACATGCCGGAAGGAATCATTAACCTCAAGAAAGAGGAGTTCAGAGCACTGAAGCAAGGTAATCAGCCGGTGGCCGAATAACTGAACAAGTTCACACAGCTTGCACGCTACGCACCTGAAGACGTAGCGACAGATAAAGCCAGACAGTCTCGCTTCATGAAGGGACTTAACTCAGGACTACAGGTGGGACTTATCACCCACACCATTCCAGATTTTCAGGAGCTTGTGAATAAGGCGCTTATTCTTGAGGACAAGCGCAAGGAAATAGATGAGAACAGGAAGCGCAGGATGCAGCATCAGGGATCGCGTCAGGGAGCACAGCAACGTTTGAGAGTTGCGCCAAATCAGTTTTTCAGATTCCAGCCGCAGAATGCAACAAGGACACTGTCACCAGCACCAAGACCCGTCAATCAGAACTATCAGACCCCAGCCCCAGCCAGAAACGCCGCTTCAGGCAGTCAACAAGGGACAGTGAGACGCTGCTACAACTGCAATGAGCCAGGGCACTTTGCCAACAGTTGTCCAAAGAAGACAGCAGGAGTGACCCCAGTCCACTTCAATCTGGGATCCACACCAGCCAGGACGCCTGCACCAGGAGCGAACCAAGGGACAAAGATCGAGGAGCAGCACCCTGCATCGTGGTGAGAGGCCGAGTCATCCATGTCACCGCAGATGCACTGCAGAATGCCACGGACGTCGTACTGGGTATGTTACTTGTTAACTCAGTACCTGCAATAGTTTTGTTTGATTCTGGAGCTTCGCATTCGTTTGTTTCACAAGGCTTTGCTGCTAAAAATGATTTGGAGATTGCAAGACTTAAATGCATGCTTTTAGTTCAAACCCCTAGTTCCGAACTCCGAACGAAAGTAGGATGTTTTGGGGTGAGAATACTAATAGATGGGATAGAGTTCCTAGCGAACCTTATTATTTTGGAGACCCAGACCTTAGATGTTATTTTGAGAATGGATTGGTTATCCAAGCACAAGGCCGTATTGGATTGTGGACGAAGGACTATCTCAGTTGAGAGCCCGTGTGGAAAGAAAGTGGAATTTCAAGCTACCGCCGTTAGTGATGGACAGTTGATGGTTAACAGCACCAAGGCAATCAGCATAGAAGATGTCTCAGTAGTGAATGAGTATCCCGATGTTTTCCCTGAAGATCTACCTGGTATGCCGCCAGACAAAGACATAGAGTTTGTGATAGAGCTGGTACCTGGTACAGCGCCGATAGCAAAGAGACCCTATCGGATGTCCACTGAAGAATTAGTAGAGATGAAGAAACAGCTTGAAGAGCTGATGGAGAAAGGATTCATAAGACCGAGTTCGTCGCCGTGGGAGTGCCGCTTTGTTCGTCAAGAAGAAGGACGGGAGTTTCAGGATGTGCATTGACTACCGTGCACTTAATGAAGTCACCGTGAAGAATAAGTATCCGCTACCCAGGATTGATGATTTGTTTGATCAGCTGAGAGGAGCCGGAGTTTTCTCCAAGATTGATCTGAGATCGGGATACCATCAGTTGAAGATCCGATCAGAAGATATTCCGAAGACCGCATTCTCGTCAAGATATGGACACTACAAGTTTACAGTTATGTCCTTTGGTCTGACAAATGCGCCAGCATATTTCATGAATATGATGAATAAGGTGTTCATGGAATATTTGGACAAGTTTGTTGTTGTGTTCATAGATGATATCTTAGTCTACTCCAAGACAGAGGATGAATATGCAGAGCACTTAAGGCGAGTTTTGGAAAAACTAAGGGAACAACAACTTTTCGCCAAGTTCGGCAAGTGCGACTTTTGGAAGGACAAGGTGGAGTTCCTCGGACATGTAATGACCGCAGAAGGAGTCGCCGTTGATCCAAGCAAGGTAGAAGCTGTGCTACATTGGGAACAGCCGAAGACCGTAACCCAGATCCGGAGTTTCCTTGGAATGGCAGGTTACTACCGCCGTTTCATTGAAGGCTTTTCGACAATAGCGAAACCTCTTACGCAATTGCTGAAAAAGGAGAAGAAGTTTGCATGGACGTCAAAGTGCGAGAAAGGTTTTCAAGAACTAAAGAAGCGATTGACATCAGCACCGGTGTTAGTTTTACCGGATGTTAATCAGAGCTTTGATATTTATTGTGATGCATCGCGTCAAGGACTTGGATGTGTGCTGATGCAGAATGGAAAGGTCATCGTTTATGCATCAAGACAGTTAAGGCCACATGAGGAGAATTATCCGACGCATGACCTAGAGCTAGCTGCCGTAGTGCATGCTTTGAAATTATGGCGTCACTATTTAATTGGAAACAGATGTGAAGTATACACGGACCATAAGAATCTTAAGTACATCTTCACCCAATCAGACCTGAATATGAGACAAAGGAGGTGGTTAGAGTTGATCAAGGACTACAACGTTGGAATCCATTAACATCCCGGAAAGGCCAACGTGGTGGCCGATGCTCTGAGTCGGAAAAGCCATACCGTGAACATGTTGCTAGCCACACGTCACGAGGAACTATGTGAGGATTTCCATAGAATGCAGATTGAAGTCGTACCAGAAGGATTCTTGGCCGCATTGGAAGTGAAGCCTACCCTGGAGGATCAGATCCGAGAAGGACAGGAGGATGACGACAAGATCCACCGGATTAAGTCCAACATGGACGAAGGCAAGGCAGAGGACTTCAAGTTGGATGAACAAGGCACGTTATGGATGAAGGATCGAATTTGTGTGCCAAACAAGAAGGAACTGAAGCAGCTGATTCTAGAAGAAGCCCATGACTCTAAGTATTCAATTCATCCTGGAAGTGCCAAGATGTATCAAGATTTAAAAGAAAGATTCTGGTGGCCGAACATGAAGCGTGAAGTTGCCGAGCATGTTGCGCTGTGCGACATATGCCAGAGAGTCAAGGCAATGCATCAGAGACCAGCAGGATTGCTACAGCCGTTGAAGATACCTGAGTGGAAGTGGGAGGAAATCGGAATGGACTTCATTACCGGTTTGCCTAAAACTCAAGGAGGATATGATTCTATATGGGTTATAGTGGATCGCTTGACCAAGGTCGCCCATTTTATCCCTGTGAAGACCACTTACTCGGGAGATAAGTTAGCAGAGTTGTACATGATCAGGATCGTCTGTTTGCACGGAGTGCCAAAGAAGATAAATGTCGGATAGAGGTACCCAGGTTACCTCGAGGTTACGGAATAAGCTGCATGAAACCATGGGAACCCGTTTGAACTTCAAAGATGCCTTATCATCCACGCATGCATGGTCGATGAAAGAGTCAATCAGATTCTGGAGGATATGTTAAGAGCGTGTGCATTGGCTTATGCTACCTCTTGGGATAAAAGTCTGCCGTACGCCGAATTCAGCTACAACAACAGTTACCAAGCAAGTTTGCAAATGTCATCATTTGAAGCACTATATGGTCGACCCTATCGGACACCATTGAACTGGAATGAGACAGGTGAACGCCGTGTCTTTGGGCCGGATATTCTTCAAGAAGCCGAAGAACAGATTGCCATGATTAGACAGAAGAGTTATGCTGACAACCGTCACCGAGACCTGAGTTTTGAACCAAAAGATTTCGTGTATCTCAGGGTCACACCGCTCAGAGGAGTAAAGAGATTCAGTGCAAAAGGAAAACTCGCGCCGAGATATGTTGGGCCATTCAAGGTTCTCAGCCGCAGAGGTGAAGTTGCTTATCAGCTAGAGTTACCGCAATCACTAGCAGGAGTGCATGACGTGTTCCACGTGTTCCAGCTGAAGAAGTGTCTCAGAGTACCTGAGGAGCAGACACCGCTAGAGTCAATTGAGCTGCAAGAAGATCTGACTTACAAGGAGCACCCCGTAAAGATTTTGGACACAATGGACCGAGAGACAAGAAGCAAGTCAACCCATTTCTGCAGAGTTCAATGGAGCAACTACGCGGAGAGTGAAGCAACTTGGGAGCGTGAAGAGGATTTGAAGAAAGAGTTTCTGAACCTATTTCTTTAGAAAGCCCTGAATCTCGGGGACAAGATTCTGTTAAGGGGGGAGGTTTGTAACACCCCAAAATTTTGCTGTTCCTAAATTCATGTGTGATTTGGCACTTTGGTGAATTTTTGGAATTTTCTGGAATTTATTTGAATTTATTTGGAATTTATTTGAATTTATTCCATTTTCAAATAATTAAAGAATTTGACTTTGCATATAAAATTTTGTTGGAAATATTTTATTTGAGTCCAAAATGTTCCAAAATATTTTCCAGAATTTTTCTGGAATTTTTCTAAGTATTTTACTATTTTTCTTGAATTAAATGAATTACTGGAAATTATTTTAATTATTAAATCGCTGGAAAATCGAGTCGGGTCAAGTACTGTTCATCCGACCGGACCCGAACCCGAGTCAGACTCGAGTCCGACCCGAGCCACGTGATCCGGCCAAACCCTTATTGATCCGGAGCGTTGGATCGAAATCCAACGGTCGGAATTGGGCCGCACCAATCAAACCAGATCCGGCCCGGACCCGTTGCGCCGTGCGATCTCGGCCGTGGATCGGGGCCACGTGGACGGCCACGATTTCGTCGTCTTCCCGAGTCCCGCTCGGACTGCGCCGCAGCGTAGCCGCCGTGGCCGTTAGGGTTTCGCGATTTGCGCACACGTCGAGGCACTATTTAAAGCCCCGAGGCCACCCCGTTGAAGCTCTTTGCCGTGCGCACCTTTCCCCTCAAGTTTCCGAGCCCTAGCCGCCGCCGTCTAGCCGCAAAAGCTCGCCGTAGTTGCTTCTCTCTTCCACCGCGTTCCTTTGCCGATTCCGCCGATGCCTGCCGTTCTCCGCTGCACCCGAAGGCAGATTTGGAATCCCCGCGACGAGGCGCACCCGTGCATACCACCCATCTCGCCGGAGAAGCCCTCGAGCGCCGTTGGTCGTGTCGTCTTCCCCAGCTCCGGTCCGCTCCCTCCGCCGCGTGGCCATCGACGTCTTCGAGCACCCTCAACCGTCCGATCAAGATCCGACGGCTACGGTAAGCCACGTGCATCTCAAACCCGTCAACCTAGATCAGATCTGGACCGTTGGATCTAGATCCAACGGCCCACGATCACCGTGTAGTTTGTAACGGTGTTAGCCTAGGGTAGATCTGGACCGTCCGATCTAGATCGAACGGCCCAGATCGACCGTGTAGTTTTCAACGCGTCAACCTTAGATCTAATCACGGCCGTTGATTTTCAAATCAACGGACACGATTGTGCCACGTGTGCCCTGGCCGCGCCGTGCGCCTGAAGCGTGTCTCGACACGCGCGGGCCAGCGTGTCGGTAGTCAGCCGAACCGCACCGTGACGCCACCCCTAACGTCACGGTGGGACCCGCTTGTCAGTAGCGTCGTCGAGCGTGGTGACGTCAGTGCTGACGTCATCCAATGGGTCCCACCTGTCAGTGGGACATGCGCCGTGGACCGAGCCAAGCCGTGGGCTGAGCCCATGAGCCGGCTGACGTCAGCCAGCCAATCAGGAGCCGACGCGTGTCACCCATGACGCAATAAATAATTTCCGAAAAAGAAAATGATTTAATAATTCGGTTTAATAATTGATTTGAATTTCAAAACTTCAAACGCTTATAACTTTTGCGTTTCAACTCCGATTTGAACGATTCAAATTTCTAAAAATTCATAAAATTCAGATCTACTCAAATATGAATTTTATTTAATTTTTGGACTAATGTTTTTCTCTGTAATATTATTTAATTGATTATTTAAACTTTAAATAATCATAACTTTTGTGTTTTAACTCCGATTTGAGCGATTCTAGTTCCTAAAAATTCATAAAATTATGTTCTCTCTGTTTATGAACTTTATTTGGATGTTTGGACACTTTTTATCTACTGTTTTATTCATTTGTTGCTATTTGCACGCATTACGAGTAGACGTTGAAGTGCCGGAAGGATTCGAAGGAGAAATATTGACCCAGGAGCATGTGTTGTGATGTTGATGGCACGTGGTGCATGGTAATCAACTGGGGTTTGATAAATAGCTTTTGACCGGGGCATGTGGCAAGAATGATCCGGTGGGCTAGTTGTGGCACCGGAAACGTTGGTTTGGTTCTTCGGGTAGTCTTGCCCTGGTCACCCTAAGGACTTAACCTTGCAAGCCTTTGAACTGGGTCAATCGTGCAACCACATGTCTGTTATGGGACGGACCTAGTTGAATAAGTTGCTAATAACGTACCTGTGGAACCTCAGGTTGTCAACTACACCGTTTGTGTAAGTTGTACGGGGGAGCGTACCGGGGCTGCGGCCAGGTACCCATCTAACGGTGAATTGACCTAAACTTCGCCTTAGCTAAGGGAAGGGTTAGTGTGCAACACCGGAGAGGACCACTTGTATTGTTAGAAGTTTCCGAAAGACTTTGTTACGGGAACTCGCCTTTGTGGTGTTTGACTGTATCTTGTGGGTAAAGTGCATAACCTCTGCAGAGTGTAAAATCTATTCGAATAGCCGTGTCTGCTGGATGAAGTCGCGCAATGACTCCCCTCTCCCCTGCTCGACGGCATGGAGATCATCCTCCATGCCCGGCTGCATGTACGAACCTTGAAAGTTGGCAACGAAGAGGCCGCACAACCCCTCCCACGACTACACCGACCCTCGCGGGAGGTTCAACAGCCAGGACCAGGTGGACCCCGTCAAGGCCATTGGGAAATAGTTGGCCATGGCCTTTTCGAATCCGCCAGCGGCCTGCACCACCGTGGTGTAGATCTGTAACAATTCATCTGGGTTGGTGGTGCTGTTGTACTTCTCGGCAGATGCTTGGCGAAACCTTTCAGGCCACACCACACGGCGCAGCCTTCGGGAAAATGCCTGGCACCCGATGCCATAGGGGGAGTCATGTCATCCACCTAAACCCTGGCCCGGAGACCATGCCAGGGAGCACGGATCTCGACTCCCCAGAGAACCGGAGGAGTGGACCTCATCCCTCCCCTGAAGGTGAGATTCACGGGAGGAGCTTTCATCCCCAGGAGCCGTCCACCTGTCGTAGCCTTGCCCCTGTGCACGATAGCACTGCAGATGATCGTGCAAATCATCGCCATGCCACCGGCGATGATCCTCTAGATGAAACCTTAGGTCCTTGTGGCTCCTCGCGGAGCTGGGACCCGTGTCTTGTATGCCCTTTACTTTGCTCTGGCGCTCTTGGCCAAAGCACTTCCCGCTCGGGAGGCTGGAAGCTTGGGCGCGATCTGCAAGCACCCTTGATCAAGAGGTACGTATGATACCCGACCGGGCGGGCGTCCCCACACAAAGCTGGGCCGTGTCCACAAGTCCAGCAATATCCCAAAGCCACGGCACCGCCAGGGTGTCTCCCACGAGCTCCACCAAAGGGTGGTCCAGGAGGAGGCAAACTACATGCATGTTCTGGACCGGAGTGGCCACCTCCAGGTTCAGCCGCCACCGAACCGGATGTTCCACTGGCGCCGGGGGGCACCCCTGCCTCCCTGTGGGGGCGGCGTGAGATGATCCCCTATCCAGCGAGAGTGCGGGGACATTCCCTGAGCGCTGCTAGCCTTCTCTTCCTCTTGGTGCGTTGAGTACGAACCCGCCATCACCAGTTGCGCGGTCCTTTCCGATAGGAGAGCGGGATCAGCCGGAGAGATGTCCGGGTGAGACAACCGCTGGCCCCCTACCTAGCACGACCCTGTTGGTATTTTCGGCCACCAGGATATCTCCTGGGCAGAGAAATTTGGTTCGGTAGGGGGTGCTTTCACGGTGGGATACCCGACGTTGCTCTCTCGGGGGATCCAGGAGGTCAATAGACAAAGGAACACACAAAGCACCAGAGGGCGAGAAGAAGAAGGAGCAGCACACTGATGTACCCAGGTTTGGGCACCCGGTGTGGGTAACAGCCCTACGTCCTGCTAGATCGTTGTTGATGTATACTTGAGTGGTTACAAGGCTTCTCCCTTACAATCGAGAACCCGAGCTTCGACTGACCTCTCGAAAGAAAAAGAACCCTCTTACAATGGAAAATCAAAGCTTTGTCCGACCTCCCTCTCTCCATGCACCCAAGCTCCCTTATATAGGCGGGGCTGCCTCGGGCAGGTGAGAGGATGACATCATGCTAAACTACAATTCATTTATTACACCCATCACTTCAATATTGTCTCCCAGCCTTATTCTTCGTGCTGCCACACTACTTCACCCGGTCCGCCCGGGTTAGGTATGAGGCATTAGAGGGACTGACAGTCTTTGCAATTAATGGCCCTGACACAGCGCGTTAGAGGGAGGAGGCTTCGGGGCGAAGCCTCCTTTTCATCCTTTTGGTCGCCCACTTGGCCTGGCCACCAGGCGAGAGGGGCCTGGTCACCCGCTTGCCCGCCAGGCCGCCACGTGGGCCGATGCCTGGTGAGAGGGTCCTGATCACCCGCTTGCTCGCCAGACTGCCACATGGGCTGATGCCCATCGAGAGGGGCCTGGTCGCCCACCTGCTCGCCAGGCCACCATGTGGGCCGACGCCCAGCGAGAGGGACCTGGTTGCCCGCCTGGTCACCTGGCCATCTTACTTGTCCACGATAGAGAGGGTACCTTGGCATAAAGTACGCCGACACCATCAACCTGGTGAGTGATGGTCCGGACCCAGTAGCCGTCATCTCCGGAAGGAATGAAATTACTCTGGAGGCTCCATTGGCCATCCTTTCGTTCGAGCAAGGTCCACTTCCAGCTACGTTTAGTGGGGACAAAATTGCTGAGACCCGAGAGCTCAACGTCCCTCCTTATAGTGAGGAGATTTCACTCCCAGAGTCCTCTCGGCCCCCCAAACGGACTCGAACGCGGTCGCCCGCTCAGGTGATTTTCAATTCCCTAGTTGGATGTTATGAGTTTAGCCCCAGATTTATTCGACAACTGGTGGGTGAGCAGCGAGACAAACTGAGGAACAACCTTCGAGGATCAATCATGCCCCCACAGTCGCCACCTCGAGCAACGCTTCTTTCAACCAGCAACCAGGTATCGTTGATGCTTTGCGTGACAGTTATTGCCTGGCCCTTGTCGGTTGGTGACATACTTGATTCATAGGTCAACCTGGTAGGTGTCGTCATGCCTCTCGCCAAGGCCGGCTCCTAGGTCAGATCATCGGAATCAAATCCTCCTAGGAAGAAATTATGAATCCAATATAACATGGCCAAGTGAGTATTGTCTTCCTTTGTGTTGCTTCGGTATTCTATTGATATTCTGATGGCCGAAAAATGTCTCGTACGGGGACGACAGACGGTGGCTTGTTGGGAAAAATTCCTACCCCTGCTGGTACCACGACCGGCGCCACAGCTTCTTTGACCCCAACCTTCTCTTTGCCCTCGGCGCTTGCTCGAGACTAGCCCAAGGAAAAAGATGCATTGATTGGACTCAAGGCCTTTCTTGAGCAGGCCTGCCAGCAGCTCACAGTTGCCCACCAAGAAGCTTCTGACACAAAAGCTGACTTGGCGGCTCTCCGAGTTCAACTAGAGGCGGCCCGAACCGAGACGGAGAAGGTGATCGTCGAGAAGGGGCAAGCCGAAGCACGGGTGGAGGCCCTGCATGCCCAATTGCAGTCGGACACTTGCCAATATATGACGGACACGGCTCGAGGGGCCGTTGCATTCGCGCTTGGCATGGTGAAGAGTCCTCATCCGGACCTTGACTACCGCTGCTTAAATGATGGTTTCACGGGCAACCCGGTTGAAGCCGCCGACCATGTAGAATACTTCAAAGATTTAGCCGCAACGTTAGTGGACATGATGGGAATGTCATTCGTGGATGACGATGACATGGGCCAAACCCATGACGCACTCGACCTTCTCTTCTATTTTTTTTGTAATGTTATATGCTTATCAATGGTAAAGACCTTGCTTGCCTAGTGTGTTTTGTCCTACCTTCTCCTTATCGATGAGAAAGAGTAACACATCATAGGTGCAAGTTTACTTTAGTACTTTTACAGCTCTTCTCAAATTATCCCTTTGGTTGCTACACTTGTGATTTTTACCTGCACACTTTCTGGGAACCTCTGTTAGGTCGAGACATCTTCGAGTAAAGGCTCGAGGCGGTAGTTAATGAAAAAGAGAAAATACTATGCATTAACCCTAAACATGTGGTTTTTGCAAACCTTTATCGATGCCTTTTACTTAAGCTGCGTAGCATACTCGGACCCATCGGACCACGCATGCAAAGCCGACTAGAGACCTCGTCTCCCGCTGGCCGCTAGGTGTTAGATGCCTGATGATCTGTTGCATATATGCGCGCGAGATAGATTTTGCTCATTGTCGAGCTTAAGCATGGCGGTGTTTTGGTCTGGTTTGCTTACATACTAAGTATGCGCTCGAATAAATGCAGGCAAAAAAAATGTATGCCCAAGGCTAGGCTAGAAGAAAAAAATGGAGTATTAGAAAACAAAACGGAACTGAAGGTTTTATCGGGTTACCTGTGTCCCGGAGTTCCCTTACTCGATGACCTCGTCGTGGAGGTCAATTCATGACTCTTTTGAGTGGAGCATTCTGATAATCCCTAACTCTCGACTCAATGGCTACATCGAGTGGAGAGTTTGACCTTGGCAGTATTTTTTTGTGGCGTGCTGACCATCGGAATTGCATTAATCTGGCGTCTCCTCGTCTACCCCACTAGCGCAGAATGCGAGCGAGTTCTCTGACAACCCAAACATCGCGTCTTATCCATTCCTTGCGATAAAATTTTTTCAGCTTGCTCTCCCTCCTTATTCTCCCGATGCTTAGGGTGCAAGAACCCTCTTGCTTAGCTGGAGAAGTGAGGTTTCTATGGTTTCCGACGCGTCCTCCTTTTTCTCTTCTAAAGAAACTCGAGTCTATCCAGCACTTGCCCCCCTGGCTGTGATTATCCTTGTTCGGATCCTTACTTCCTTGTGCCTGGAAGATGGGACCGATTAAGATGCCTTTTGCCCAGGAGGTAGAGGAGAAAGATAAGCGAGCGGGGAAGGAAACGGTTCCATGTGAGGAGAGTGTTTGCTGGTGTGCTGAGGGTTATTGTCGAGGGAAATAAGGTGCTTCTCCCCCCTCTTACTCCAGGGCATGCGAGGAGACCTGGGTGGAGTTCTATTTCCTGGAACATCATCTCTTGCGCGTGATCCTGGAGAAGAGGTGCTTCTTCCCCCTCTTACACCCGAGCTGATGAAAGCACACAAGGAGAAGAAGGTGAAATTTCCGCTTTTGGGAATTCATCTTTTCGTCGTGCTCCGAGGATTGCCGCCGCGGGAGTAGGGGAGAGTAAAGGAGAGGCTCAACAGAGTCCTGCCGGAAGGTCTTCTTCCTTGTCGAAGTGAAGTGACGATTCCGAGAGAGAGTAGTGATTGTAACTATTGTCAGGACCCGAATTTGAAAATCCGGACCCTTTGTGTATTCAGCAGTAGTCCAGGATCATGCTAGTGCACAAAGTCTCAACATCGGTATATATCACAATCATACTAAATGAAGTAATAAAGTACTTTATTTAGAATTAACAAACTGGTTGCTCGACCTTATGGTCAAGTTACAAAAGTATGCCTCACAGGGCGAAAACTTATTAAAATAATCAATTGCAGCGGAATGTAAAGAAAACGTGTGGCGCCAACCAATATGCCACAGGCAACTGACTGGGCTCTTCCCCTAGTTTGTTGGCTCCTCCTGGAATTCCTCCTCCAAAGCTGGCGTCTCTTCCTCTTCAACTGATGTTTGTATTGTGGCAAGGGTGAGTACTTGGTACTCAGTAAGTCATGCACAGAATGCAAACTAATATTCTATATGCATGGCTTATTACAAAGGATAGGCTAACAGGTTCATTTGCAGTAAAACAGCGAGTGTAAATATAGTAATAAATTGCAAAGCAGTAAACAATAATAAATGGAGTACTTTCACAATGATTTCACATGTAACACATTTTCTAGTCCTAGGTCCAATTCATCATTTCAACCCATACATTTTCCAAGGCCAAGTTATTTTCATGAAATTCTAACCCTTGACTATAATCCCCGAGTAGTGTCCAATACCGTGGACTCAGCTATTCGAATAGGTTGTACACTCTGCAGAGGTTATGCACTTTACACACAAGATACAACCAAACACGACAAAGGTGAGTGTCCGTAACAAAGTCTTTCAGAAGCCTCTAACTACACAAGTGGACCTCCCCGGTTGTTGCGCACTAGCCCTTCCCTTAGCAAAGGCGAAGTCTAGGCCAACCAACCGTTAGATGGGTACCTAGCCATCGCCCCGGTACGCTCCCCCATACAACCAAGGTGTAGTTGACACCCTGAGGTTCCACAAGCAAGTTATTAGCAACTTATTCAACTAGGTTCGTCCCATTACAGACATGTGGTTGCACGTTTGACTCAGATCAAAGGATTGCAAGGTTAAGTCCTTAGGGTGACCAAGGCAAGACTGCCGAAGAACCAATACGACTTTCCAGGTGCCACTCATGGCCCACCAGATCACTCTTGCCACTTGCCCCGGTCTAAAGCATTTATCAAACCCAATTGATTACCATGCACCACGTGCCATCAATCATCATTAATAACACATGACACTTCTCCAAAATAGGCTCCATATCTCATTAAGTCAATATTAACATGTAATTATCCAAAATCATGTCATGACTACGTGGCAGGGCTAAGCATTGTACTAAGCGGTCTAAATACCCATGTTGGCGAATTAATAATGTCCAACTACTTAAACCAGACTAGGGTGACAAGGGGTCATGGCATACAATTATTTATGTCCAGGTGGTATACAACAAATTGGCATTTAACTAATTTCCAGAATTAATCAAAGCATCTTCTAATGAAATTAGCATGCAGTAATTTAAATCAAAATAATTTCCAAAGTGGGATTAATATGGTCAAAGCATAACTTGCCTTCAAAAAGTACTTGTCCTTGGTCTTGAGCTGGCTCCTGGGTCATAACTTCACCTTCGAAGCCTTCGGGTACTTCAACGTCTACTCGTAACGTGTGCAAATAGCAATAAATAATTAAATAGTAGACAAAAAAGTATCCAAAAATTCAAATAAAATTCTTAAACAAAAAGAGCACAATTTAAAAAAGTATCCAAATCGGAGATAAATCACAAAAGTTATAACCGTTTAAAGTTTGAAAAATCAATTAAATAAATATAAATAGAGTAAAACTCATGTATAAAAATTAAATAAAATTAACCATTAATTAGAGCTGAATTTTATAAAAATTTAGAAATTAGAATCACCCAAATCGGAGTTAAAACGCAAAAGTTATAAGCGTTTAAAGTTTGAAAAATCAAATAAAACAATAAACCGAATTAATTCATTTATTTTTCTATTGAAAAATCCATGACGTCAGCTGGACCATGGACTCGGTCCATGGCTAGGGCTCGGTCAACTGTGGACCCGGTCCACGGGTACACATGTTTCAAACACGTGGGACCCACTCGGATGACGTCATTGCTGACGTCATCGCGCTCGGCCGAACGGCTCTGACAGGTGGGCCCCAGCGTGACGTCACGGATGACGTCATGGTGCGGTTGGGCCAAACGCTGACACCCGGACCCGTGCTGACGTCATGCGTGACGTCAGCGACAACCGGGCACGCCCGCGTGGACCGCGTCGCTTCGGCTCCCGGCAACGTGGCACGATCTGGGCCGTTGGTTTGAAATCCAATGGTCCAGATTGGATCCAATCCGCTACAGTGGATCAAACATGGTTGAATCTGGGCCGTACGATTTAGATCGGACGGCTAAGGTGCGATCGGTTTTTCATCGCGTCATGGGGGTGACAAGGCATGTCCCGGCGTGCGACACGCGGCTCGATCTACGCCGTTCGATCTCAATTGAATGGCTAAGATTGCATCTAACGCTACAACGCGAGTTAAATCTAACCGTACAATCTAGATCTAACGGTCGAAACCTAATCTAGCACGGTGCGGTTCAAGGGGCTACGTGGCTTAATCTGAGGCATTGGATCTAGATCCAATGGTTAGGATCTATCCTAAGTCATCTCGGTTAAAGGTTACATGGCGCGATCTAAACCATTAGATCTAGATCTAACGGTCCACAACGCATCTGGGCTCTACAGGGTTCAAAGTGACGTGGACTCACCGCGGCCGTTGGATGGAGATCGAACGGTTGATGGAGCACGATGGTGGTGCGGCGGAGCTAGGTCACCGAAATTGAAGATGACGATGCGTAGAACAGCGTTGCGGTGCGTCTCCGGCGAAGTGGATGACCCCCACGTGAGCGCCTCGACTTGACGGTTCTGGATCTGGGCTTCAACACGGCGGAGGACGTTGGACGGCGTCGGAAACGAAGAAAAACCGCGGCGGCTCCTCTTCGTGCAACGGCGAGAAATCAAAGGCTGGCGGCGGCATCTCGGGCTCCAAAACCTAGGGCAAAACACATAGGCGGCAACGGCGAATACGACGCGCTGACCCACGCATTAAATACCGGCCTCGACGTCCGGGTTCAGCGCGGGATTCGCGGAACGGCCGTGGCGGCAGCTTATTCCGACCGCGAAACGGAGAGAGTGAAGTGGCACGATCTCAACCGCCCACGCGTGCGCGATCAATGGCCCAGATTCAATCAGCGCAGACGGATCCAATCGGAATCCATGTGGGCGACGTGGCGCAATCTCGGCCGTTGGATGAAGATCCAACGGTCGTGCTTTTAGGGTTTGGGTCCGGCTCGGGTCTGACTGGAACGTGGTTCGGTTGGGCTCGAGTCAGACTCGAGTCAGACTTGGGTCGGATGAACAGTAAAACCCGTTAGGTTTTTTAGCAATTTAATATTCAAAATAATTTCTAGAAATTCAAATAATTTAAGAAAAATAGCAAAATTATCAGAAAAATTCTGGAAAATACTTTGAGACATTTTGGACTCAAATAAAATATTTCCAATAAAAAATTATTTGAATCTTTAATGATTTAATTATCTAAAAAGGGAATAAATTCAAATTAAATCCAAAAAACTCCAAAAAATTCCAAAAATTCTAAAAAGTGCAAAATTTCATTTAAATTCATGAAAAGAAAAAATTGGGGTGTTACAAAGAGTCAAGCCGACGATGGTGAAGATGTGAACAAAGGAGCACCAGCCAAGGTATTATGGTCCATGCTTGTCATTCCTTGTTTGGAGCGGTTGTTTACAAATCCCAAAGAGGCAAAATTGTTGCATTGACATTATGAATCTTGAAAGAAAGATGGCTGAAAGACCTTGTGGTTGTCTATCCTTGTGCATGATGAGTTAGTGACAATGTTTGAGCTGAGTGAGCTTAGGTTTGAGTTTGGACTTGACTTGGAAATGAAGCAATTTGAGTTGCAACCAAGAAATTGGCACTAACGGCCTCTGAGGGCAGTAGTGATGACATAAGTGTTGATTCCTGAAGGATCGAGATAGCGATCATAGGGGGGTGAATGATCCCAAATAAAATTTCCCCCACTCAAACTACTCTAAGCAATCCCGCAAGGAAACCGGTGCTCCTCAAATTTGCAAAACCTGCAAAAACCGGAACGCCTAGACAACTATGTGTATCCCTAGCTTGCATGGATGAGAACCATGGATCATGTGAGAGATTTTTAAATCACAATCCTAGTTGTCAAGTGTGCAAAACAAAGAGGAATCAATTCAAATACTTCTTTTCTAAAAGACATCAAGCCAAATCACAAAAGTCTCTTTTAGAAAAGCAAAAGTAGATTTTTCAGGAATTGTCCTCACTTGGAGCAGGTGGTTGGTTGACTTATGTTACTCCAAAATTTTTGGGAATTTTTCAATCTCTGAGCATATGAGTCCTGAAACACTCCACCAAAAATCAGCTCAAAAAGCCTTGTAGAAAAATCAGGAATAATTAAGTACTACAGACAGTCAGGAACTTCGATCAGAAAGTTTGGGGCTCAGTTTTCACCTCATAGCTCCCAAATGGTGCAACCAGTGGACTCCAAAAATTTTTTACATATGAATATATGAGTCATGCACCTTATCCAACAAGAATCACTAAAAAAGGTTTTTTCTATATTTTTGTAAAAATCGGAGACTGACTGCTGAGAGAAGAACAAGTTCAGGACAAATTTGCAATCTTGATAGAAACTTGTTCTCTAGTCTATCCTAGTGTAACATCCAAAAATTTGCTTTTAATATATTTAGTGTGTTTCTGGGATTATTTAGAATTTTCTGGAATTTAATTGGAAATTTTGGAATCTATTTGAATATAAGCCTGCTTGAACTAATTGAATTAAATAAAGATCATGCATTTTTGCATAAGCATAAAATCTAAAAATTCGTTTATAATTAAGATAATTGGTAGAAGAGAGTGTTCGCTTCAAATATTTTCAAAAAATATGTTATATAACGTACGTCGTTGATTTTATAAAAATCGGTACAGGTGTCTGATTCACGAAAAGAATTTTCGCGGAAAATCTACACGTCAAAAAATCACGAAACCAACTTCGTTAGGTTCCAAATAGTTCCTAGTATTTTAAATGAATTTTTTTTTCGATTTTTAGAACCCCTCTGTTATTTTTTCCTCAACACTCTTTGAGAACCTGTATGCATGTGTATGTTTACATAACATGTACCACATGCATGCCCATTCACACGTAACGCACGACTACCTGGACGGTTCTCATTCAGCTGTTTCCTCTATTATTTCCGGCCATTATTAGACGTCACTTCCCTCCATTCCTTAGTTAACCATTAGTAACATGGTCACTAATACCTCATGCGTGAATTAGTATAGTGTGAGTAGTAACGTGTGAATTAGTAGTAACGTATGAATTAGTATCGTGTGAACAACTTGCACATGGCATTTTTTCTTCCAGCCGGTTTCACTTCAAGCCATTACTAGACATTACCTCCCTCCATTGCTTCATCTCTTTCACATAGTCTTCACGTCATTAGCCTTCACATCATTTTCTTTTGCACCATCCAAAGCTCCAGCACCTTCTCCACTGCATCCACGCCTCTCTGCCATTTTCCTTGACGCTATTGTCGCCGTCGCTATCGTCGCCGTCGTCTCCGCCGCCGATCGGTACCTCCTGTTCTCTGTCACGCGCGCCCTGTTTCCCGCGGTCGATTGATCTTGTCTGTATGTATCGGTGCGCGTTTGCATATATAGGGTAGTCTGTATATGTATATACTAGGCGCATGCATGTATAGATGTCAGGCATGTTTATACACAGGTATTAGGTTTGCGTCCGACCAACCGCATCCGACCGGCTGCTTCCGACCACCCGCGTCCGACCGGCTGCGTTCGCCGCCCTGTGCTGTCGCCTGGCCGAGTTCATTCTCTGTGTTTTTCTATAGACAAATCTCTTTTAGCCTAGCCGCACTACCAAGTCAAAGAAACACTAGAAGTATACACATATATAACGTGAATAGTGCCATGCATGAGAAACTACGTAATTGATTTTCAGAAAATTGTGAAACTTGTCTCTCTCATTACAAATTCGTTATAAGTCCAAATTGTGTGCGACTAATTTTATTAATTAGTAAATATTAATACCTAGCTACGCTAATTTTACTGGAATTTTATAAATAAATTTGTACTGTTAAATTATTCGCGGAAAGGCCAAACTTAAGAATTTTGTAGCTCTTAAACTATATGTTCAAAAATTCCAAAATAAATTTTATAAATCTTAGAAAATGCTAGACTAATTATCTGGAAGTTTTCGTGAAATTATGAATTAGTTTAATTTGCAGCATTTCTCTGAATGTGTGTTTGTACGTTGTTTTGCGTGTTTATTTGGTTCTTTATCTGTTACGCGTAGACGTCGAGCTGTGTGAGGACGCGGATTTCGAGGATCAAGCTCCATACCAAGACTAGCTGCTTTACGAAGGCAAGTTGTGCTTTGACCATATTGCTCCTAGTTTTTGAAATGTATTCTGATTTAAATTATGCATGCTATATTAATTAAAGTGAATAATTTAATTTGGGTAATATAGCTAATCAACCTATTTGTTAATTCCACCTTTGATGATTAATATTTGTATGCCATGTATCCATTGTCACCATAAGTTGGCTTTAAATAGTTGGATGTTATATTGTGCCAACACGAGAGGCTAGATCGTGATTAGTTGCTTAGCTATGCTTACGTGAAATGTGCTTCAAATGGCAAAATAATATTGACTAATGTTATATGGAATGAGTTTTGGAATTAGTGTAATCTTGCCACGTGATGATGTGAAGTGTAGGTACCCTTGTGGTTCTACATGGTAATTGATATTATTGTTGGCATGCGTTGCACAATAATCAAACTGGGGTGATAAATAGATTTAGACCGGGGCAAGTGGCAAGAATGATATGGTGGGCCATGAGTGGCACCGGGAAAGTCGTTTTGGTTCTACGGGTAGTCTTGCCCTGGTCACCCGAAGGACTTAAACTTGCAAGCCTTTGAACTGGGCCAATCATGCAACCACATGTCTGTAATGGGGCAGACCTAGTTGAGTAGGTTGCTAATAACTTGCATTTGGTACCTCAGGGTGTCAACTACATCTTTTGTGTAGTTGTACGGGGGAGCGTACCGGTGCTACGGCTAGGTACCCTATCCAACGGTATGTCGGTCCCATACTTCGCCTCTGCTAAGGGAAGGGATGGTGTATGGCAAAAACCGGAGAGGTCCACTTGTATAGTTAGCGGTTCAAAGGCTTTGTTACTGTCACTCGCCTTCGTGGTGTTTGACTGTATCGTGTGGGTAAAGTGCATAACCTCTGCAGAGTGTGTAAAAATCTATTCGAATATCCGAGTCCACGGAACTGGACAACGCTCGGGGATTACAATCAAGGGTTAAATTTTTCTAAAATGAAATGTGGGAATGGGTGGCCGAGTGCCAGAGACAATTACTAAAGTAAATTAGGGCTTTGAGCCGAATTGTTTAAAACGAGATTGATAACTTATTATATAATATGGTTTTACTGGTTTTGAATCTATTAAGAGTATTTAATCAAAGCAAAATGCTGCTTGATGCAAATTAACCACTTAAGCCATTCCTTTGGAAGAAGCCATGCATATAGTAATAGGATTGCACCTCTGTGCATGACTTGCTGAGTATGTTGTATACTCACCCTTGCTTTCAACACAATCATCAGTTGAGGAGAAGACTACAACTTCAAAGGAGGAGAAGATCCGCGAGGAGGCAGTTATCTAGGAGTTGAACCTTGTCAGTTGCCTGTGGCATACTGATGGGAGTCACCGACGTTCTTCATTCCGCTGCTGATTATTCACTTTTGTTATTGTAAGCTCTGTGAGGCAAACTTTTGGTAAGGTGACCTCAAGGTCTTGTAATCAGTTTATATTAATGCTGAAGTACTTTATTTATATTTCCCATGTGTATGGATGTGATATTCAACCCTGTATGACTGTGTGTACTAGCGTGATCCTGGACTAGTACAGACTACACAGAGGGTCCGGATTTGCAGATCCGGGTCCCGACACCTAGGGTGCAGGAAAGATGTAAAACCAAATGAGCACCCTCAAGACATCCTTGATCAATAGAATTTATAAGGAAAGGAGGCAAATCCAAATTGTGAGAAAGTAAATTACGAGAATTTACATGTGGGAAAGTAAATGCTGAATTTAAATTGCATAAAGTAAGGACATAATGTAAATGTGAAATTTAAATTCACAAGAATATAAAGAAAATCTTTGTATTTTCTAGTTGGAAGGTTTACAAAGCCTCACTTCATGTGGGCAAAGCTCAAAGGAGCAACTCAAACCTTCAAGTGTGGGAGGGCACCCTTCCCCCTCTATTTATACTACTCTTGGGCCACCTACCACCCATGGATGAGTCCCAAACCCTAAAGCACTCCACCAAGGGCTAGGATTAACCCACTCACTCCACCCCCACACATGGGCTTTACATGGGCCACATAGGCCATAAATGGGTTTAAACAAAACTCGGTTAACTTCATGCAACGGGCCTTCATCTGCTGGACTTAACCGCTCCGTTTCCACCTCTTCGAGCCTCCAATCCGAACCGAAAACCTTGAGCCACCTCAAGTCCATTCCCATGACATCCAAGTGATCTTGATTTGAGCCCAACCATCTCGTCGACATCCTCTTCCGTTCCGGACCTTGGATCTCCCAACCTAGTCCTAGTACTCACCAATGACCACAGCTGCCTCAATAACCTGTACCACAAGGACCAAACCATTTTGCACATTCTAAAATACACTCTTACCTTTTTCTTCCTGCATGTTAGTCCACATTTATCATAAATTCAAACATGCAATTCCAAATAAAATCAAACTCAAACCTAAGCACACCTTGCTCAAATAAAGTCAAATACTCATCACAATTATGGATGGACCTCCACATGGTCCTTCAATTCCTCTAAGTTGGGTGAAATCGGTACTACCGCCCTAAGGGGTCGACACTAGGCAAGGAGTGTTGGAGGTCCATATGGTCGGGGTTCGTGGAGGATGGCTGGAGACGTAGTCGGTGCAAGCCAAGGAAGCAAGGGAATGGTGGAGATGCTGATTTGAAGTTATCCGAATCAAGGAGAGCCATTGGATCATGGTTTAAGAGGGTAGAGTAGCAATCAAGTTAGCTAAATGGTTAAAACCCGGTTATTAGTGAGTTTCGGGTTAGCCCAAAGGGTATGAGTGTGGGAGTTCATCCTAGCCCTTGGAGGGTTGCTTAGGATTGAAGCAACACATACAAGGGTTGAGAATGACTTATGAAGACTATAAATAGAGAGTTAGGGGTAGCCCTCCCTCTTGAAGGTTTTGGTACTCCTTTGAGCTTTGCCAATTTTATTGTGAGGCTTTGTAAATCTTCATCGCATGAAATAAAATATTATTTACTTACTTTTTTGAATTTGCTTATCACATTTACATTATGCCTTAAATTCAGTATTTAAATTTCACAAAATTAAATTCCTGCAATTTACATTCTTACAAGTTATATCATAAAGGGAAGCATCTAAAGCAGCAATAACAAGCTGTAGCACCTTCGGCACCTACTACTACATCACCTACTATAACACCCCGGCATCTAATATGCCCTGGATGTCACCAAACATAGACTAAACAACATCTAATAACCACATCTAAAGGTAAATTATAGCAAAGGAGTACATGCAAAAACCGAAAATTTCGGCAGCATCTCCTTTGTTTTTCCATGGTACGGAGCATCAATAATAATATCACAAGTTATATCATAAAGGGAAGCATCTAAAGCAGCAATAACAGGCGATATAGCAACTATTTAAGTCTAGCATAATGAATTTAACCACTCCATGATCTAAAATGAAGTAAATAATATGACCAAGCACACAAATAAGTCATACTCCAAGTTCTCAACGCATTAACTTATAAATTACAACTACGAATGGCAAAATTGCATATATCTTAATGAGTGAAACTTTGTGAAGATGTGCCGCTAAGCCCTGTTCCCGCATGTCGGTTTCATGGTACCTAAAAACAACATAAAACACAAGCGTGAGTTCATCACTCAGCAAGTATATTGCAATGGGTCATACAGAGCAATTCAAATATTATCATCACTACATAACAAACTCAACATCATGATCAAGTCATACTTCGTATGCAACATCATATTCATGTCAACCTCATTGAGATCATTTCATCATCATCATCATGAATGCAATGCAATGCAATGCACATGTCTCCTCGACGCAAATACCGGTATTGCCGAGTGCACACCCGTCGGCGTGCACCCACGTCCCCCTTCCATCCCGTAGATGGAGGGTGCCTACTCCTCGCTTCCACTCACCACGTGGGTGGAATCACGAGGTAGGCCTTACATCCATGGCGCTCCGGATTAGTCATAACTTTCTCACCGACCTTACCGGAATAGTTATGACGTTCTCACCGACCGGGCCAAGTTTCATGCCATGTATGCAACATATGCCATAATCATTAACCATAAACCATTGCATAGCACCATACACTTTTTATCATATCATGGCAAACACTCAGCATGGCAAGATAGCATAACATGGAAACAATTGCATCTAGTCAAGACAAGCAAATAAACCACAAGCTACCCATCCCAATACACTTGCCTTAACCTCGGGCGACGGATTGGCGGGATGAGGACGTGTAATACCCCAATTTTTGCTTTTCATAAATTTAAATGTTATTTAGCACTTTTGTGAATTTTTGGAAATTTCTGGGATTTATTTGGAATTTATTTGAATTTATTCCCTTTTGAAATAATTAAAGAATTTAATAGTTGCAAATAAATTTTTGTTGGAAATATTTTATTTGAGGCCCAAATGTCCGAAAATATTTTATAGAATTTTTCTGATTATTTTGCTATTTTTCTTGTATTAAATGAATTTCTGGGAAATTGATTTGAATATTTAATCGCTGGAAAATCGAATCGGCTAACACTGTTGATCCGACCGAGTCCGAGTCCGAGTCAGACTCGAGCCCGACTCGAACCGCGTTCGAACCGGACCCAACCGAACGGACCCTAACCCCGTGGACCGTTGGATCCAGATCCAACGGCCCACATTAGCCCACTTAGGCCACGTGCGCCGCCGCGCCTAACCCTGATCGACCCCAGCCGTTGGATCAAGATCCAATGGACGAGATCGAGCCACGTTCGCCCGAGCCGTGCAACAGCCGAACCCTAGCCCGTGACCGTTGGATCTCGATCCAATGGCCCACGTGGAGCCATGTCACCTAATCCGAGTCCTCGCCAGACTCCGCCGCCGCCCGCGTGTGGGCCTCGGTCTCCGCACTTTTCACGGAAGCCGAGGCCACTATTTATGCCGCCGTCGCCGCCACCGAGAAGCCGACTCCCGCGCGCACCCGTACCCCTAACCCTTCACGCCTGAGCCGCCGCCGTTCGGCCGCACGAGCTCGCCGTAGTTGGAGAAGCCTTCCGCCGTGGTTAACTCCGGATTTCGCCGCCGTCCGTCGTTCTCCGCCGCGGCTGAGCCCAGCCCCGAGACCCCCAGGCCGAGGCGCACCCGAAGGGAGGACTCACTTCGCCGGAGGAGCCCGCAAACGCCGGCGCCTTGGTCGTCTTCCTCCTCTCCGGCCAAGCCACCGCCGCCGCGCGCTATCGACACCCTCGAGCTCGCACAGCCGTCCGATCAGGATCCGACCGCCACGGTAAGTCCACGTGTGCCCTAACGCCCGTAGAACTAGGTTAGATCCTAACCGTTAGATCGGGATCAAACGGTAGAGATTAGATCTAGCATTAGGGTTTGGATCTATTCTGGACCGTTAGATCTAAATCTAACGGCCTAGATTTCGCCATGTTGCCGTAACTACGTTAACCTATGATAGATTTCAACCGTTGGATCTAGATCCAATGGCCGAGACTCGTGCACGTGTCGCGCACCGGTACATGCCACGTTGTCCCGTGGCGCAGGGAAAACCCCAGCCAATCTGGATCGTCCGATCCAAATCGAACGGCCCAGATCAACCGTGCTGTTTTAAACGCGTAAAACTTAGATCCAATCCGCGCCGTTCATTTCCAAATTAGCGGCCGTGATGGTGCCACGTGTACCCTAACCGCGCCACGCGCATGGGAGCGTGTCTCTGACACGCGGGGCCCACGTGTCAGAGGGCCCACATGTAAGTGGCACCGGCATCGGTGGACCTTGCCCGCGTGGACCAAGTCCATGCGCCAAGATCGACGCGGGCCGCACCCGTGCCGCGTTACGTGGCATGATGACGTCATCTTTGGCGTCATCGTGGGGTTCGATCGGTCTTTGGCGTCGGCCAGGCGTGGACCAATGTGAGGCTGACACGTGTCACGGGTGACGCAATAATAATTTTCCGAAAATGAAAATGATTTATTAATTCGGTTTATTGATTTTGAAATTTGATTCAAACTTCAAAACGCTATAACTTTTGCAATTTAACTCCGATTTGAGTGATTCAAATTTCTAAATTGGTATAAAATTGAGATCTACCTAATGGTGAATTTTATTTTTAGACCAAAGTTTTTCTCGGTAATATTATTTAATTGATTATTTAGACTTTAAACGCTTATAACTTTTGCGTTTTAACTCCGATTTCGCCAATTCCAATTTCTAAAAATTCTTAAAAATATGCTTTCTCTGTTTATGGACTTCATTTGGATGTTTGGACACTTTTTGTCTATTGTTTTATTCATTTATTGCTATTTGCACGCGTTACGAGTAGACGTTGAAGTGCCCGAAGGCTTCGAAGGTGAAGTGTTGACCCAGGAGCCAGCTCAGGACCAAGATCAAGTGCTTTTTGAAGGCAAGTTGTGCTTTGACCGTGTTGATCCCATTTTGAAATTAGTTTGATTTAAATTATTGCATGCTAGTTCAATTATAAAATACTTTAATTGATTTTGGGAGATTAGTTAATTGTCTAGTTGCTATATGCCACCTTGACATAGATAATTGTATGCCATGAACCCCTTGTCACCCTAGTTGAGGATTAAGTAGTTGGACATTATTAAATTGCCAACATGGGGATTTAGATCGTTGTAGTATATTGCTTAGACCTGCCACGTGCTCATGACATGATTTTGGACAATCAAATGTTAATATTGACTTAATGATATATTGAACCTGTTTTGGAAAGGTATCATGTGTTGTGATGTTGATGGCACGTGGTGCATGGTAATCCACTGGGGTTTTGATAAATAGTTTTCGACCGGGGCATGTGGCAAGAATAATCGGGTGGGCCAGTTGTGGCATCGGGAGCGTTGTTTTGGTTCTTCGGGTAGTCATGCCCTGGTCAACATAAGGACTTAACCTTGCAAGCCTTTGAACTGAGTTAATCGTGCAACCACATGTCCGTAATGGGACGGACCTAGTTGAGTAAGTTACTAATAACTTGCATGTGATACCTCGGGTGTCAACTACACCCTTTGTGTAGCTTGAAAGGGGAGTGTACCAGTGCGATGGCATGGTACCCGTCCAACGGTATGTCGGTCCCATACTTCGCCTTTGTTAAGGGATTACAATCAAGGGTTAGACTTTCGTGAAAACAACTTGGACTTGGAAGGTTTGGTTTGGTTAATTGATGATGTTGATGGAAATGTGGGCTAGGAATGGGGAAGATGTTTATTTAACTCCTGGAAAAGTTATTGATATTATACTTGTCTTTACTGCTTTCGAATCTACTTAAGATACTTGTCAAATGCTGTTTTACTGCGATTATACCATGAGCCATTCCCTTGTACTAAGCCATGCATGTAGTATATTAGTTTGCATTCTGTGCATGACTTACTGAGTACCAAGTACTCACCCTTGCCGCAATACAACATCAGTTGAAGAAGAGTCTACACCAGCTTTGGAGGAGGAGTTTCAACAGGAGCCGTTTAACTAGGGATCGAGTCCAGTCAGTTGCCTGTGGCATATTGGTTGGCGCCACGCGTTTTCTTTATATATTCCGCTGCAGATTTTATTTGAATAAGTCTTAGCCCTGCGAGGCATACTTTTGTAACTTGACCATAAGGTCGAGCAACCAGTTTGGTTATCTTAATTAAAGTAGTTTATTATTATCGATGTGTATGATTGTGATATATACCAATGTTGAGACTGTGTGCACTAGCGTGATCCTGGACTAGTGCTGAATACACAGAGGGTCCGGATTTGCAAATTTGGGTCCCGATAGAGGTGGTATCAGAGCCATACTGACTGTAGGCTCAACCCATAGTTAGAATGGTCGTAGTGAGGATAAAACCTATTTTCTTAAGCTAAAAGTTTGTCAAGATAATGAATGAATTCTCGACTTGCCCCTTCTCTCTTCCGTTGCCCCTTTTGCTGAATTCTTTTGTCTCCCACTTTGATTTAAAAATGTTGCGTTCTTACGCAAGTGTTTTGTGACAGATGGAGGGAGAGGTCAACTACGTCGATCTTGAGGTTGGCCACGCCGCGAAACTTTGGCGTATGCTGCAGTTTCTTGGAGGTTTTGAGAAGCCGCAATTCCAAGTGAACGTCATCAGACAAGCGGGACTGATTAAGGCTTGTGATGTGAAGATCACGGTACATGCCAGGAAGAATGGCAAGGGCAACCGTCCGATATACTGCACTGCCAGGAGGTCGATAATACAGATGAGAATTCAGGAGGTATCACGATGAGCAATGCGACATATCGCCCGCATCTACGCCAGCGAGCTGGAGGGTGCGGTGTACCGCTACCACCCACACAACAACAACCTTCTTGACCCGAAGCTGATTCAGGATGAGAATGCCACGGTCACACAGCTGGCACGACTTGTCATCGCTCAGGAGGATGTGCTCGATGATACTAACCGGGAGCTACAGAAGGCTCGCGAGGAGGTCACGATAGAGAAGAACCGATGGCGGGAGGCTCAAGAGCATGTGTCCCACCTTCTGCGAAGAATTGATGAGTTGGAGATGGCATTGTACGGATTAGGACCAGAGCCAGTACTCGAGCTACAAGAGCCGGATCCGGAGGAGTCAGATCTCAATGAGGACACCGCTTCTTCGACTACCACAGTTGCAAGGCATGGTGATTGTTTCGCGCCGATGCCACCGCACCCGCACCCAGTCAGAGGAGGTTTTCTTGACGAGTGAGCCTAGGTCTTGTAGTTGGGACTCCTTCGTCGAGTCACGTTATAGAATAAAGATTCACCCTTAGAGGCGTTGGATTTTCATTGCTTACTGAGTGTGCAGTATGTGTTGCAAGGCCCTTAGGCATTGTAAGCAACCATACCAAGATATTATTATGGTATAATTAATAAAGTTGGATTTTGAGTTACACCTCCCCGCATAAGTTACTCTATACTTGTCTATGCTTGTTTCCCTCTTTTCTTTAAACCTTGGAGCAATCAACAGATGGTGAACACCCGCGGAAACCTTGGAGTCAATGGGAGTGGTTATCGCCTAGCTGGGAACCCTAATGATGGAGCACCTGCACCTCAACCAGCACCGCCAGTTGACATGCAGAACTTTGGAGCTTTTCTTGCTACACAAACCCAGCTAATGCATGCCATGATGCAACAGATGCAGCAGGTCACTGCTCAGGCCACCGCTAACCAAGCAAATCAGGGGCAACGACATGGAGCAAAGTTGTCAGAATTCATGAGGACTCATCCACCCACTTTCTCTGGGAATGCCAATCCACTGGAGGCGGATGATTGGCTAAGGTCAATAGAAAGGAAGTTACACATTGCCCAATGCATGGGAAATGAGAAGGTGCTTTACGCATCTCATCAGTTGGAAGGGACCGCCGCTGAATGGTGGGAAAACTTCTGCACCACGTGGGAGAACCCACAGGACATCACGTGGGAGGAATTTACGGCTGCATTTCATCAGTATCATGTGCCTGAAGGAATAATGGACCTTAAGAAGGAAGAGTTCAGGGCATTGAAGCAAGGTAATCAACCTGTGTCAGAATATCTGAACAAGTTCACACAGCTTGCACGCTACACACCTGAAGACGTAGCGACAGATAAGGCCAGACAGTCTCGCTTCATGAAGGGACTCAACTCCGGACTACAGGTGGGACTGATCACCCAAACCTTTTCGGATTTCCAGGAGCTTGTGAATAAAGCACTTATTCTTGAGGACAAGCGCAAGGAACTGGATGAGAAGAGGAAGTGCAGAATGCAGCAACAAGGATCATGCCAGGGAGCGCAGCAGCATCTGCGGGTTGCGCCGAATCAGTTTTTCAGATTCCAGCCACAGAATGCAGCAAGGGCACCGTCGCCAGCACCAAGGCCTGTGAATCAGAATTTCCAGACTCCAGCCCCAGCCAGGAACGCTGCTATAAGCACCCAGCAGGGCACAGTGAGGCGTTGCTATACATGCAATGAGCCAGGGTATTTCTCCAACAACTGCCCCAAGAAGACAGCCGGAGTGACCCCAATTCGGTTCAACTTGGGCTCCACACCAGCCAAGACCCCAGCCCCGGGAGCAAACCATGAGCAAAGACACGGAGCCGCACTGCATCAAGTAAGAGGCAGAGTCAATCACGTGACCGCAGATGCACTCCAGAATGCCACGGACGTCATACTGGATAAGATACTTGTCAATTCATTACCTGCAACAGTTTTGTTTGACTCTGGAGCTTCGCATTCGTTTGTTTCTCAAGATTTTGTTTCTAAGAATGATTTGGAGATTGTGGATCTTAAGTGCATGCTTATAGTTCAAACCCCTTGGTCAGAACTCCAATCTCAAGTAGGATGTTCTAGGGTGAGAATATTAATAGATGGGGTAGAGTTCCTAGCGAATATTATTATATTTGGAACCCAGACCCTAGATGTTATCTTGGGAATGGATTGGTTATCTAAGCACAAGGCCGTGCTAGACTGTGGACGAAGAGTCATATCAGTTGAGAGCCTGTGTGGAAGAAAGGTGGAATTTCAAGCGACTGCCGTTAGAGATGGGCAGCTGATTGTTAACAGCGCAAAGGCAATCAGCATAGAGGATGTCTTAGTGGTGAATGAGTATCCAGATGTTTTTCCTGAAGATCTACCTGGGATGCCGCCCGACAGAGACATAGAGTTTGTGATAGAGCTTGTACCTGGTACGGCGCCGATAGCAAAGAGACCATATCGGATGTCCACTAAAGAATTGGTGGAGATGAAGAAACAGCTTGAAGAATTGATGGAGAAAGGATTCATCAGACCTAGTTCGTGGCCATGGGGAGCGCCAGTTCTGTTCGTCAAGAAGAAGGATGGGAGTTTCAAGATGTGCATTGACTACCGTGCACTCAATGAAGTCACCGTGAAGAATAAGTACCCGCTACCCAGGATCGATGACCTGTTTGACCCGCTAAGAGGAGCCGGAGTTTTCTCCATGATTGATCTGAGATCGGGATACCACCAGTTGAAGATCCGATCGGAAGATATTCCGAAGACCGCATTCTCGTCAAGATATGGACATTACGAGTTTACTATTATGTCCTTCGGTCTGACAAATGCACCAGCTTACTTCATGAATATGATGAACAAGGTTTTCATGGAGTACTTGGATAAGTTTGTCGTTGTGTTCATAGATGACATTCTCATCTACTCCAAGACAAGGGAAGAACATGCAGAGCACCTGAGGCGAGTTTTGGAGAAGCTGAGGGAACAGCAACTCTTTGCCAAGTTCAGCAAGTGCAATTTTTGGAAAGACAAGGTAGAATTCCTTGGACATGTAATGACCGTAGAAGGAGTTGCGGTAGATCCAAGCAAGGTAGAAGCTGTGTTTCATTGGGAATAGCCGAAGACCGTGACACAGATTCGTAGTTTCCTTGGGATGGCAGGTTACTACCGCCGCTTCATCGAAGGCTTTTCGACAATTGCGAGACCCCTTACGCAATTGTTGAAGAAGGAGAAGAAGTTTGCCTGGACGCCAGAGTGCAAGAACGGTTTTCAAGAGTTGAAGAAGCGATTGACATCAGCACCGGTGTTAGTTCTACCAGACGTCAATCAAAGCTTTGATATTTACTTTGATGCATCGCGCCAAGGACTTGGATGTGTGCTGATGCAGAACGGGAAGGTCGTCGCATATGCATCGAGTCAGCTGAGGCCGCATGAAGAGAATTATCTGACGCATGACCTAGAGTTAGCTGCCGTAGTGCATGCTTTGAAGTTGTAGCGTCATTATTTGATTGGGAACATATGTGAAGTGTATACGGATCATAAGAGTCTTAAGTACATATTCACCCAATCAGACTTGAACATGAGGCAGAGGAGATGGTTGGAACTGATCAGGGATTATAATGTGGGAATCCACTACCATCCCGGGAAGGCGAATGTGGTGGCCGATGCCTTGAGTAGGAGGAGCCATACTGTGAACATGTTGGTAGCCGCGAGTCAGGAAGAGCTATGCAAGGATTTCCAGAAGATGCAAATTGAAGTAGTCCCAAAAGGATTCTTGGCCGCATTAGAGGTGAGGCCTACCCTGGAAAATCAGATCTAAGAAGGACAGAAGGATGATGACAAGATCCGCAGGATTAAGTCTAAAATGGATGAAGGCAAGGCAAAAGACTTCAAGCTGGATGAGCAAGGCACGTTGTGGATGGAGGGTCGAATTTGTGTGCCGAACAAGGAGCTGAAGCAGTTGATCCTGGAGGAAGCCCATGACTCCAAGTATTCAATTCACCCAGGAAGTGCTAAGATGTATCATGATTTGAAGGAAAGGTTCTGGTGGCCGAGCATGTTGCAATGTGCGACATATGCCAGAGAGTTAAAGCAATGCATCAGACACCAGCAGGATTGCTACAGCCGTTGAAGATACCTGAGTGGGAATGGGAGGAAATCGGAATGGACTTCATTACCGGTTTACCCAAGACTCAAGGAGGATATGACTCCATATGGGTTGTAGTAGACCGCTTGACTATGGTCGCCCATTTTATCCCGGTAAAGACCACTTACTCGGGAGATAAGTTAGCAGAATTGTACATGACCAAGATCGTCTGTTTGCATGGAGTATTGGGGTAACCGGTAGGCTACACGAGCATAAAATCAAAATTTCTACTGTGAACACCCAAGATCACATGCAAGTAAAGGATCACAGATCGTTACCCTTAACACGCAGATGCAGCGGAAGCAGATACGCGCGTTGAGGAAGTAGTCGATCACCTCCCAATTGGCACCGAGTGGTCGCCGATCTCCACCGAGTGGTCGCCGACCTCGTCCGAGTGGTCGCCAACCTCGCCCGAGTGGTCGCCGGGTGGTCGCCGAGTGGTCGCCGAGTGGTCGCCGACCTCTACCGAATGTTCGCCGTCCAGCGCGTCCGCGAGCGGCAGCGCCTCTACCGGTATCCGCACGTCCCGAGCAGGAACACCGCGCGGGGTGTGCTAGCACCTCGCCACACAACTAGGGTTTCTGGAGAGCAGGAGGGACGCACGGCGGCTGAACGTGGTAAGGGTTCTTCTCGTGCACTGTTCCTTGCCTCGCCTTTTATAGACACGCTAGTGGGCCGAAGCCCGCTAGGTTTCATATCCAACGCGGATCTCATCCACGCACAAAAACCCATCAATCCTATTCCAACTCGTTAAGCGTGTGACCCGTTAGGTTCAGTGCAAGTCGAACATGAATCTGGAACCCGTTTCCAATTCATTGATCAACAGCGGCACCTAGCAATACGTATTGACCCCCGAATGCACAGAATCAATATTCAGCTAAACCTTTGATACACTCTCATACCGATCCCTTTTTCCACACGATACCAGTCAAGCTCAAGGCGAGATGCGCGCCACCCTTGTTGATAGCTCGACCACTTCTCTCGACAGTGTGATGGATACAAACCATGACTAACTCTTTAGTCACATTAGCACGGCCGTGCGTTTTCCCTATCCGTCCACATGAGGGGCCCAGAGGTATCTTCTCCCGTTATCTAGGAGGGGCAAATCCCATCTTGATCATCACACCCTTGGCGATGTATCGTGGCATACCTAGTATTCATCTTTATGACTACCCTGTTACGGTGTAGCATTTGATGATACCAAAGCATACAAGTCTACATGCTAGGTATCCATGACAATCTCAGGTCTAAGGACCATATAGGCGTACCACTCGAGACTATACGCTGATGGCACTATAATAGATAACAACTCACAGCGTCTCGGAGTGGGTCTTGTCCAACTACCCATGTTCTCTAACATGTGTCCATATTTATTGGTTCGATATCTCCATATCTATGGTATGTGAAACATTACCATCAACCAATAAATGTGCTAATCAAATCATCACCGCTCCTCGTAGTGATATGGATCAGGGGCCCGTTTAGAATAATGTCACTTGACAATGTGTTTCGCAATCAGATCGTATCCAATGAACAAAGTCATAACATATATTCAGGGAACCGATAAACAAAGTTATCATAATTTCATGAATAAAGACGTATTACAATCATCACCATGATTAATCTAGGGCATATTCCCTTCATGGAGGGCCGACGAAGATTGTATCGGACAGAGGTACCCAGTTTACCTCGAGATTCTCGAATAAGCTGCACGAAGCCATGGGAACCCGTTTGAATTTCAGTACAGCTTATCACCCTCAGACGGATGGACAGACCGAAAGAGTTAATCAGATATTGGAGGATATGTTAAGAGCGTGTGCATTGGCTTATGCTACCTCTTGGGATAAAAGTCTGCCGTATGCTGAGTTCAGCTACAACAACAGCTATCAAGCAAGTTTGCAAATGTCACCATTTGAGGCATTGTATGGTCGACCTTGTCGAACACCGTTGAACTGGAACGAGATAGGTGAATGACGTGTCTTTGGGCCGGACATTCTCCAAGAAGCCGAAGAGCATATTGCCATGATCCGGGAAAGACTGAAGATATCACAGTCAAGACAGAAAAGCTACGCCGATAACCGTCGCCGAGACTTGAGCTTTGAACCAGAGGATTTCGTGTGCCTTAGGGTTACACCACTCAAGGGAGTCAAGAGATTCCATGCCAAAGGAAAACTCGCACCCCGTTATGTCAGCCCATTTAAGATTTTGAACCGCAGAGGCGAAGTTGCTTATCAGTTGGAGTTGCCGCAGTCATTGCCAGGAGTACATGACGTGTTCCACGTGTCCCAACTTAAGAAGTGTCTCCGAGTACCAGACGAGCAAACACCCTTGGAATCGATCGAGTTACAGGAAGACCTGACCTACAAGGAACACCCTGTCAAGTTTTGGACAACATGGACCGAGA
Source organism: Rhipidocladum racemiflorum (assembly GCA_036346355.1). Classification (NCBI taxonomy): domain Eukaryota; kingdom Viridiplantae; phylum Streptophyta; class Magnoliopsida; order Poales; family Poaceae; genus Rhipidocladum; species Rhipidocladum racemiflorum. The sequence continues at coordinate 40,620,515 of CM070578.1, forward strand.
GACGAGAAACAAGTCAACCCGTTTCTGCAGAGTCCAATGGAGCAACCATGCAGAGAGTGAGGCAACTTGGGAGCGCGAGGAGGATTTGAAGAAAGAGTTCCCGAACCTATTTCTTTAGTAAGCCCTGAATCTCGGGGATGAGATTCTGTTAAGGGGGGGAGGTTTGTAACACCCCAATTTTTGCTTTTCATAAATTTAACTGTCATTTAGCACTTTTGTGAATTTTTGGAAATTTCTGGGATTTATTTGGATTTATTTGAGTCCCAAATGTCCTAAAATATTTTCTACAATTTTTCTAAAATTTTTCTGAGTATTTTGCTATTTTTCTTGAATTAAATGAATTTCTAGGAAATTGATTTGAATATTTAATCACTGGAAAATCGAATCGGCTAACACTGTTCATCCGACCGAGTCCGGGTCCGAGTTAGACTCGAGCCCGACTCGAAACGCGTTCGAACCGGACCCGACCGAACGGACCCCAACCCCGTGGACCGTTGGATCTAGATCCAACGGCCCACTTTAGCCCACTTAGGCCACGTGCGCTGCTGCACCTAACCCTAACCCTGATCGACCCCAGCCGTTGGATCAAGATCCAACGGACGAGATCGAGCAGCGTTCGCCCGAGCCGTGCAACAGCCGAACCCTAGCCCGTGACCATTGGATCTCGATCCAACGGCCCACGTGGAGCCACGTCACCTAATCCGAGTCCTCGCCGGACTCCGCCGCCGCCCGCGTGTGGGCCTCGGTCTCCCCGCTTTTCACGGAAGCCGAGGCCACTATTTATACCGTCGCCGCCGCCACCGAGAAGCCGACTCCCGTGCGCACCCGTACCCCTAACCCTTCATGCCTGAGCCGCCGCCATTCGGCCGCACGAGCTCGCCATAGTTGGAGAAGCCTTCCGCCGCGGTTAACTCCGGATTTCGCCGCCGTCCGTCGTTCTCCGCCGCGGCTGAGCCCAACCCCGAGACCCCCAGGCCGAGGCACACCCGAAGGGAGGAGCCCGCAAACGCCGGCGCGTTGGTCGTCTTCCTCCTCTCCGGCCAAGCCACCGCCGCCGCGCGCTATCGACACCCTCGAGCTCGCACAGCCGTCCGATCAGGATCCGACCGCCACGGTAAGTCCACGTGCGCCCTAACGCCCGTAGAACTAGGTTAGATCCTAACCGTTAGATCGGGATCAAATGGTAGAGATTAGATCTAGCATTAGGGTTTGGATCTGTTCTGGACCGTTAGATCTAGATCTAACAGCCTAGATTTCGCCACGTTGCCGTAACTACGTTAACCTAGGATAGATTTCAACTGTTGGATCTAAATCCAACGGCCGAGACTCGTGCACGTGTCGCGCACCGGGACATGCCACGTTGTCCCATGGCGCGGGCTAAACCCCAGCCAATCTGGACTGTCCGATCCAAATCAAACGGCCCAGATCAACCGTGCTGTTTTAAACGTGTAAAATTTAGATACAATCTGCGCCGTTGATTTCCAAATTAACGGCCGTGATGGTGCCACGTGTACCCTAACCGCGCCACGCGCATGGGAGCGTGTCTCTGACACGCGGGGCCCGCGTGTCAGAGGGCCCACTTGTCAGTGGCACCGACATCGGTGGACCTTGCCCGCGTGGACCGAGTCCATGCGCCGGCACTGACGTGGCCGCACCCGAGCGTGCTACGTGGCATGATGACGTCGTGCTGACGTCATCGTTGGGTTCGGCCGGTGCTGACGTCAGCAGGGCTGACGTGGACCAATGTGAGGCTAACACGTGTCACGGGTGACGCAATAATAATTTTCCGAAAATGAAAATGATTTTTTAATTCGGTTTATTGATTTTGAAATTTGATTCAAACTTCAAAACGCTATAACTTTTGCAATTTAACTCCGATTTGAGTGATTCAAATTTCTAAATTGGTATAAAATTGAGATCACCTAATGGTGAATTTTATTTTTAGACCAAAGTTTTTCTCGGTAATATTATTTAATTGATTATTTAGACTTTAAACGCTTATAACTTTTGCGTTTTAACTCCGATTTGGCCAATTCCAATTTCTAAAAATTCATAAAAATATGCTTTCTTTGTTTATGGACTTCATTTGGATGTTTGGACACTTTTTGTCTACTGTTTTATTCATTTATTGCTATTTGCACGCGTTACGAGTAGACGTTGAAGTGCCCGAAGGCTTCGAAGGTGAAGTGTTGACCCAGGAGCCAGCTCAGGACCAAGATCAAGTGCTTTTTGAAGGCAAGTTTTGCTTTGACCGTGTTGATCCCATTTTGAAATTAGTTTGATTTAAATTATTGCATGCTAGTTCAATTATAAAATACTTTAATTGATTTTGGGAGATTAGTTAATTGTCTAGTTGCTGTATGCCACCTTGACATAGATAATTGTATGCCATGAACCCCTTGTCACCCTAGTTGAGGATTAAGTAGTTGGACATTATTAAATTGCCAACATGGGGATTTAGATCGTTGTAGTATATTGCTTAGACCTGCCACGTGCTCATGACATGATTTTGGACAATCAAATGTTAATATTGACTTAATGATATATTGAACCTATTTTGGAAAGGTATCATGTGTTGTGATGTTGATGGCACGTGGTGCATGGTAATCCACTGGGGTTTTGATAAATAGTTTTCGACCGGGGCATGTGGCAAGAATAATCGGGTGGGCCAGTTGTGGCATCGGGAGCGTTGTTTTGGTTCTTCGGGTAGTCATGCCCTGGTCAACATAAGGACTTAACCTTGCAAGCCTTTGAACTGAGTTAATCGTGTAACCACATGTCCGTAATGGGACGGACCTAGTTGAGTTAGTTACTAATAACTTGCATGTGATACCTCGGGTGTCAACTACACCCTTTGTGTAGCTTGAAAGGGGAGCGTACCAGTGCGATGGCATGATACCCGTCCAACGGTATGTCGGTCCCATACTTCGCCTTTGTTAAGGGAAGGGATGGTGTATGGTAAAAACTGGAAAGGTTCACTTGTGTAGTTAGCCGTTTCCGAAAGGCTTTGTTACGATCACTCGCCTTTGTGGTGTTTGGCTGTATCTTGTGGGTAAAGTGCATAACCTCTGCAGAGTGTAAAATCTATTCGAATAGCCGTGTCCGCGGTATTGGACATTTCTCGGGGATTACAGTCAAGGGTTAGACTTTCGTGAAAACAACTTGGACTTGGAAGGTTTGCTTTGGTTAATTGATGATGTTGATGGAAATGTGGGCTAGGAATGGGGAAGATGTTTATTTAACTCCTGGAAAATTTATTGATATTATACTTGTCTTTACTGCTTTCGAATCTACTTAAGATACTTGTCAAATGCTGTTTTACTGCGATTATACCATGAGCCATTCCCTTGTACTAAGCCATGCGTGTAGTATATTAGTTTGCATTCTGTGCATGACTTACTGAGTACCAAGTACTCACCCTTGCCGCAATACAACATCAGTTGAAGAAGAGTCTACACCAGCTTTGGAGGAGGAGTTTCAAGAGGAGCCGTTTAACTAGGGATCGAGTCCAGTCAGTTGCCTGTGGCATATTGGTTGGCGCCACGCGTTTTCTTTATATATTCCGCTGCAGATTTTATTTGAATAAGTCTTAGCCCTGCGAGGCATACTTTTATAACTTGACCATAAGGTCGAGCAACCAGTTTGGTTATCTTAATTAAAGTACTTTATTATTATCGATGTGTATGATTGTGATATTTACCAATGTTGAGACTGTGTGCACTAGCGTGACCCTGGACTAGTGCTGAATACACAGATGGTCCGGATTTGCAAATTCCCACTGAAAGGTATTGAAGTTACCTACAACTTCTTCAACAGGCGGCCGACCAAATTCCGAATCTAAAATCGCGAAAACTCAAACCCTAGTTCGACTGCACAATCTGCCCGAAACAGAGAACGTGGCAAACTCTAGTTTCCATAATTTTACCTACAACTTTGGCTAGTTTATTGCGTATCTACAATCTCCCACTAATTGAGGGTTTGGTAAAATTATGGAACGAGGGGGTCACGATGTGGGAAGCATACAAAGGAGAGAACATCACCCTATGAGCTACGATATTTTGCACCATAAATGTTTTTTCGGACCTTGGAAATTTGGCGGGCTAGAACATGAAGGGAGCCAAAGCATGTCCAATTTGTGAAGGAGAGACTAGGATCTTTTGGCTGCCGAATTCCAAGAAAACTGTGTATATGGGTCATCGTAGGTTTCCACCTTGATGTCCTCGATACCGTAAGATGGATGACAAATTTGATGGGAAGAAAGAAGTTCATTCGGTCCCACAGCCTATGACTGGAATGCAAGTATATTCATGCGTGGAGGATATTGATGTTCAGTATAGATATAGCCACAAATCTATTCGTCCTAGAACCATTTGGAAAAAGATGTCGATATTTTGGGACTTACCATACTGGAATGAGTTAGATGTCTGTTATTGTATTGATGTCATGCACGTTGAGAAGAATATTTCCGATAATTTGGTTGGCATCCTGTTGAACATACCTGGATAGACCAAGGATGGTGTGAATGTGTGATGCCCTAGAACTTTTCTTCCTTGTTTTGTTTCGGAGAGGATTGACGGAATTGTCGGGGAATGAAACAATTGAAGAAAATGTTGCATTTTAATTTTTAATTTTGGGGTTGTGGGCTATGGGAAAAAGGCCGAAGAAAACCTGGGCACAGGCGGGAATCCCCCGCCCCACCTCCACCTGCCCACCTCATTAGTGGGCCGGCCCACCTCCCCCACCCTCTTGTGGTGCGCCCCCCCCCCATTGTGGCCGCACCTCTCCCCAACCCTAGGCAGCCACCTCTCCCTCCCCTAGCAGCCACCTCTCCCTCCCTTCCTCTCCCACGTGGTGGCTCAAGATCCACAGCGAATCGCGAAGGAGAAAGCGAGGAGGCGACTCCGTGGAGGCGTGGAGGGCGAGCAGATCGCCGACTCGGGGTTCTTAGCGTGTTCTTTGTGGGTTTGCAAGGGGAGATCACTAGGTAAAATTCCCAAACTTTTACCTCTGTTTTACCTAGGGATTAGGAGTGTATTAGATCTGGTGGTGAGGTTTTGGATGGATCTTGTTGGGGAGAAGGGTAGATGTTCACGTGGTGCTGTTTCTGGAAGGGGATTTGTGCAGCGCGGATTGTTTCGCGTTTTTCGTGGCATAGATGATTTTTCCTGCCAAAACCTATAACTAGAAAGTTGTAGATAACGTCGAGACCACCTAGCTTCTGTAATTTTTAAGAATTTTTGGGAAGTGTTCTGAGAGTTATCGCTGTTGCAAACCGACGAACAGAATCTGGGAACAGATTTCATCCACTGTGTTGGACGACTGTTTAGGCATATTTAGCAGAGGAATTAGAATTTATGATCTTCTGGAAAGTTGTAGATCTCGTCAATATCTAGCTCCTGTAATTTTTTCATATTTGTATGTTCTGTAGAAAAAAGATGCAAAAGAGAATGGGGGTTGCTGCTGTTCGGTCCCGGACAGAGCGGGAGTTTCGGTGTTGGAAGAGAGCAGGTTGTAGGAATTGCGTGTTTGAGTGCGTGTGATCTGTTGTGCTGCTGTTACATACTGAAATTATGATTGTACAGGTGGTGCCCCATCTGGGCGCAACTAGATCCGTCGTCTCATTCGGTAAAGGCAAGTGGAAGTAGTGTTATGGTTGAGCTATACCTTGTTTGCATTGCCTCCGTTATAATCTCCATTACATAAATCATACATGGTTTAATCAATTTGCTTTGATGATTGCAATATTTAGATTAGCATTGTGATGATGAGCTTTGTCTATGAATCATGAGTAAAGAGAAGAATGATGTTGTCTACCGGTTGAATTGTTTAAGTAGTTCGTCTCATTGATATTTGTTTTCTATCCATGTTATATGATGGTATGCAAACATGTGGACTCAATGTGGAAAATTGTAGAATGAATTCATGCATGAAGCATTAACTGCATATTCATGCATTGGAAGTTTGTCGGCCCGGTACGTCTTGTGACCGTCTTGATACAACACCGTGTGTTCTACGAGAGAACGCAGTGAGGAGGATCATGGCATAAGCATATGCATAATCATGAGCATTTACTGAGGTTGTGTGTCGATGTTGTGGTGTGTTAAATTCTTGATGGATGTGTTCATGTGTTAATTGTTCCGCTTGCTGAGATTATCCAATCTCCTTTCTGTGTTTTGTTGTTTTGGTAGCGTGCAAGAGACATAAGCATGAGGGTGGGCTAGCAACACAATAAACCGAATGTCTTCTGACTCCCATGAACTAGTGTTTATTTAATGCATTAGCTTGCTGAATTTTATTTACACTTAGACTATTCGTTGTTATGACTAAACTTATTCTTGCTTATGGTTGGTTTAGACTTGCTTTATCGTTAGTATTGTTGAATTGCTTATATTCTTGGATGAATTGTTTTATCATGAATTGCTTAGTGACGTTCTGTTTTAGAGGAGGAGATCTTGTCGAAATTTTCTTGCTCTTTAGATTAGTTTTAAAGTGTTCTGATTGGTATCAGAGCGGGCTTTAGGTCCTTGGTGTATGAATTTAGGAGAGATATTTTAACATGAACTAAAACTTTGCTGTGTGAAATTAGTAACATTGCTTAGGTATAACTCTTTAAATTGCCATAGGATAATAAAACTTTTAATACGGAATAGGAGTTGTTAATCAACTTTAAAATTGATACACTTGCACTACTAGGATGGGTTAGTGCATTGCATGGCATGCGTATGTTAAATCTATATCTATTGTTTTTGTAGGTGTTTTGTTATGCTTTTGTTGTTGTGGTGATTGGTTGCTTGCGGCTTGTTGGGTGCAGTATGCCACCAGCCTTGTATGACGAAGTCGTTCGAGGGCGGCATTGCCGAGCCGTCGGAAGCGGCCGAGGCTACCAGTGAGGTGGTGTTTCGGAATTAGTGGCCGCCATGAAGCGATACGAGGGAGGAGTTGGGCCCGAGGCGGCGCCTGGCCGCCCCTGTGGGCATGGCTGCGGCTCTGTGCCCGGTGTCGTATGGCGAGGCGGTGGCATCAAGCTGCGAGTGGGTTGGATTGCGGTGGATAAGCTTTGATGGGGTGGGCAATCCGATCCAGGCAGCGAATTGGTTGTCCTATGTGGAGATGCATGGGCGCTTTTGAGGTGGTGGCGCAAGATCGTGTTAGCTTTGTAGCCTGACTCTTGAAGGAGAAGCCCAAATCTGGTGGAGGGTGTCTTGTCCTCGGTGCGCAGGTGACCCCTCTTGGGAGGAGTTTGTCGGCAATTTGAGGAGGTTCTACCCCGCCACTTTCCGACAAGATGCAAATTGACTTGGGACAGTATGCCCAAGACAAGAAGCTGTGGCGGATGTCACGAGTTGGCTTCAACCGGATCGTGCGTTTTGTGCCCCATGTGGCACGTGGCGAGGTGGAGAAGGCAAGGCGGTTCGGCGAGGACTCGTCCTGCCATTCGCCATATCTTTGGCGCTTTCCCCATTGTCGATTCCGGGACAATGGTGGAGCAAGCTCTGGGTGTGGAGCTGCGGCTGAACTACACCGAAGAGCATCAAACACTTTGCCCGCAGGAGAAGCGGTTAAGGGCCCTCAGAAGAAGGTCAATCCTCCGGTACTTGGAATAAGAAGGGAAGAATTTTCGTCACCGGCCCTATGGTGGCCGTCCTACTCGACACACCTCGGAGAGTGCGTCGATCTGATGCCATAGTCACTCTGGCATGGGGATGGTATGTTTCCGTTAATGGCCGATTCATCGCGCGGCCAGTGCTAAATGGAAGGAAGGTGCACCATCTGGTCGGGAGGATCACAAGGATGTAGTGTCGTAAGAACCCCAACGGGCAGAGCTGCGTTGAGCGATGACATCCTCTCCCGAGGAGCAGCGACAGGGGCGTGATGCATATGTTGCCATCAGCTCCTACTCTGAGCACCTCCGGCGCCTACTCCGACTCCCTCGTTCTACCAGCGCCACTCTCGAGGACTTCTTTGGATGCCCAGCTTCCACGCCACCTTCTTAGGGACTTACGCCGTGGGTCCCTGTGACATATCGGTCTGGCTGCACCATCTCGATCTACCAGGAGTCCACGCTTTGCCCTCTTCGGAGATGCGGATCGTGGCAATGTGGTAGCCAGGTACTATTTGCATTAGTGTGGTTGCCCGGTGTGTTGTTCGACTCGCTAGCTACTCGTTTGTCTCTGTGGATTTTGTTGTTCGGGCTGGTACATGCATGCGAGTTTGGGTGATGCCGTGGTGGTTAGTGCACCGCAAGGCTTGATTTCTAGTTCGAGGATGCATCGGTTTGTCAATTTACGTTGGTGACGAGTGTTCATCGGCGAATCTGGTGGTGATCTCCTTGGAGCCGTTTGATGTTATCCTTGGCATGGGTGGCTATCCCGGCCTGGCGGTGATTGATTGTGCTTGGAGGGCGATTACTTTGCATGCTCCATCTGGGCAGAAATAACTTTTCGAGGGTGCTATGCGGTACTCCCTCTCCTTTTTAATGTAAGTGTTCCCAAACTCCCGGATGTTGAAATCGAGGGGTCCTGCAGTCCCATGGTTGAGGGTCGAGAGGAGGAGAAGAGTTTGGAGGGCATTCTGTAGTTTGCCGATATCGGATGTGTTTCCCGGTGAGCTTAAGGATTGCCTCGGAGCGAGACTATCTTCAGCATTGATCTTGTTCACTGCAGTACGGTTATAAAACCCCGTGCAGGATGGCTCCAATAGAACAAATTGAGTGAAGAGGCAATTGGATGAACTCTAGATAAAGGGGTTTATTAGAGTGAGCTCGTCTCCTTGGCGGCCCGGTCTTGTTAGTGGAGAAGAAAGATGGCACCAGCGGCTATGTGTGGACTGGGAAAAAGCTCAATCAAGTTACCATTAAGAACAAGTACCCATTGCCTCGTATTGATGATCTTTTGATCAATTGAGGGTGCCAAGGTATTCTCCAAGATTGATTTGCAATGTCAGGTATCATCGATTCTTGGATTAAGGAGGAGGATATTGAAAGGCGGCTTTCAACACGAGGTATGGGCATTTTGAATTAAGTAGTCATGTCTTTTGGACTATGATGCTCCTGCCGTCTTTATGGAAGCAATGAGCAGGATGCTCCATGAATATCTTGATGACTTTATTGTCGTCTTCATTGGCGACATTCTTGTCTACTCGAGAAGTCCGAGGAGGAACGCCGTGCATCTTGGTCTAGTTTTGGAAGCTCTTACGTAGAATCAATTCTATGCCAAACTCAAGAAGTGCGCCTTCAGTTTATCGAGGAGTGAGCTTCCTTGGGCATGTCATCAGCAAAGTGGTGTCACAGTTGACCCAAAAGAAGGTTGTATTTGTGGTTGAATGGCGAGAGCCGTCTAGTGTGGCCAATCGGGGAGTTTCTGGGGTTGGCGGAGTTATTACAGTAGCCGCTTAGCATAATTTCTCTATCATAAGCTAAAGCCGATGACAAGGCTCACTTTCAGAAAAGGGTTCCTTTCATGCGGTCGAGAGAATGTGAGGCCAGTTTTAGACGCTAAGAGCAAAGTGGTCAATGCACCTATTTTATCCTTGCACTGTAGTGGCAAGCGTTTCTGATGTATCTGGATGCCTCCGAGGGAGTTGGTTTTGGGTTGTGTGCTCATGCAAGAAAGGCTTTGTCATTGCTTATGCTTCAAGACAGCTAAAGACTCATGAGCGAGTTATCCCACCCATGATCTCGAGTTAGCCTTGTGGTTTTGCCTTGAAATTGTGGAGGCACTATCTTTATGGGAGTCTTGTGATATTTTCACTGATCATAAGAGCCTCAAATATATTTTCACCAGTAGGAAGTTGAATCTGCGGCGTGGGTGGTTGGAGTTGATAAAGGACTTTGATGTGTCAATCGGTACCATCATCCGGCAAGGCTAATGTTGTGGCGGATGCCTTGAGTAAGCGGGGCGTCCCCAAAGGCTGCTTTGCCCTTGGTTGAAGTGGAAAGAGGTCATGTCACTTACTTGTTTCTTTGGGGTTGCGCAGAATGAGACTCAGATGATCATTGATCTTGCATACTCGGCCCGGGTGCATGAGGCTCGATTCTGCGGGATCGTTTGCTTGAGGAGGTTCGTGTAGGATTTCGAAGAGGAAACCTCGAGAATTCAGTATAGACAAGCATGGTTCTGTGTCGGTTTAGAGGCCGTCTTTGTGTGCCTCGGAATCGGATGTGAAGATGGACATTCTAAGGAAGCCCACAGGACTCCGTATTCCGTTCATCTGGAGAGACCAAGATGTATCGGGATCAAACGAGTTTTTTTGGTGGAAGAGGATGAAGGTGGATATTGCCAAGTATGTGGCTTCTTGTGGAGTGTGCCAGCAGAGGTAAAGCTGAGCATAAGAGACACCTCGATGCATTAGCCATTGGAAATTCAGAATGGAAGTAGGGAACACATCACTATGGACTTTGTGATTAGGTTGCCCGCTCATGAGGTAGAGATGCCATTTGGGTGGTGGTGAATAGACTCACTAAGTCGGCACATTTTATTCCAATGAAGGCGACCAATTAGGCACGAGATCTAGTTCCTTTGTACATGAAGGAAGTGCTTAGACTCCATGGTGTGCTCTAAATCGATTGTCTCCGATCGAGACACTAGATTTGTGTCCCATTTTTGGTGATTTGCATAGTGCTTTGGGAACAAAACTCTCTCTCGGCACATCTTTTCATCCTCAGGCTGAGATGGCGATCTGCGGACCATCAGACTCTAGAGGACATGCTTCGAGCATGTGTTCTATCTTGGAAGGAGAAGTTGGGAGGATCACTTGGCCTTGGTAGAGTTTGCTTACAATAGTTACCAGGCTAGTATTGAATGGCTCCATTCGGCGCTTTATGGTCGAAAGTGTGTTTCTCCACTTTGCTGGGATACGATTGGAGAAAAATCATTGCGAGGAGTCCGGATTAGGTTCATGAGGACCTTTGAGAAGGTGCAAGAATCTGGCGAAATCTCTGGCTGCTCAGGCCGTCGGAAGAGTTATGCCGATAACGAGAGAGCGAGATTTAGGTTTGTAGTGGGTGATCAAGTCCTTCTCAAGGTATCTCCATCAAAGGGTGTTGTTCGTTTTGGTACCACCGTAGGCTTAGCCCGAGGTACATTGGTCCGTTCAGTTGTGGCTCGAGTGGGCGGTTTAGCGTCTCAGTCTGAGTTGCAGACTCTTTGAAGGAGTGCATGATGTCTTCCATGTCTCTATGTTCACGGAAGTATCTCCATGACCGAGCATAAGATTGACTTGGAACCGATTCAGTTGAGCAAGATTTGACTTTGGAGTGCCATCCGCCAATTTTAGACTCTTGAGGCGAGTCATGAGGAGGAGAACCATCAGCTTTGTGAAAGTTTGTGGACCAATCGATCGGCCGGGAGGCAACTTGGGAACACGAAGACCGGATGCGGAAGAAGTACCCTCACGCTATTTGAGGGCCGGCGTAAGTCGTAAGTAGTTTTACCTTTTGCCTTTTTTTTTCTTTCCTTTTTGATGCAGTGGCTGAAAAGGAGTAGATTCGAGGCGAATCCTTTTTAAGGAGGGGAGAATGTGATGCCCTAGAACTTTTCTTCCTTGTTTTGTTTCGGAGAGGATTGACGGAATTGTCGGGGAATGAAACAATTGAAGAAAATGTTGCATTTTAATTTTTAATTTTGGGGTTGTGGGCTATGGGAAAAAGGCTGAAGAAAACCTGGGCCTGGGCCGGGAATCCCCCTCCCCACCTCCACCTTCCCACCTCATTAGTGGGCCGGCCCACCTCCCCCACCCTCTTGTGGTGCGCCCCCCCCCATTGTGGCCGCACCTCTCCCCAACCCTAGGCAGCCACCTCTCCCTCCCCTAGCAGCCACCTCTCCCTCCCCTTCCTCTCCCCACGTGGTGGCTCAAGATCCACCGCGAATCGCGAAGGAGAAGAGGCGAGGAGGCGACTCCGTGGAGCGTGGAGGCAGAGCAGATCGCCGACTCGGGGTTCTTAGCGTGTTCTTTGTGGGTTTGCAAGGAGATCACTGAGTAAAATTCCCAAACTTTTACCTCTGTTTTACCTAGGGATTAGGGAGTGTATTAGATCTGGTGGTGAGGGTTTTGGATGGATCTTGTTGGGGAGAAGGGTAGATGTTCACGTGGTGCTGTTTCTGGAAGGGGATTTGTGCAGCGCGGATTGTTTTGCGTTTTTCGTGGCATAGATGATTTTTCCTGCCAAAACCTATAACTAGAAAGTTGTAGATAACGTCGAGACCTGGCTTCTGTAATTTTTAAGAATTTTTGGGGAAGTGTTCTGAGAGTTATCGCTGTTGCAAACCGACGAACAGAATCTGGGAACAGATTTCATCCACTGTGTTGGACGACTGTTTAGGCATATTTAGCAGAGGAATTAGAATTTATGATCTTCTGGAAAGTTGTAGATCTCGTCAATATCTAGCTCCTGTAATTTTTTCATATTTTTATGTTCTGTAGAAAAAAGATACGAAAAAGAGAATGGGGGTTGCTGCTGTCGGTCCGGACAGAACAGGGTTCGGTGTTGGAAGGGGAGCGGGTTGTAGGAATTAGCGTGTTTAGTCGTGTGATCTGTTGTGCTGCTGTTACATACTGAAATTATGATTGTACAGGTGGTGCCCCATCTGGGACCTTAACTAGATCCGTCGTCTCGTCGGTAAAAGGCAAGTGGAAGTAGTGTTATGGTTGAGCTATACACTGTTGTTTGCATTGCCTCCGTTATAATCTCCATTACATAAATCATACATGGTTTAATCAATTGCTTTGATGATTGCAATATTTAGATTAGCATTGTGATGATGAGCTTTGTCTATGAATCATGAGTAAAGAGAAGAATGATGTTGTCTACCGGTTGAATTATTTAAGTAGTTCGTCTCATTGATATTTGTTTTCTATCCATGTTATATGATGGTATGCAAACATGTGGACTCAATGTGGAAAATTGTGAATGAATTCATGCATGAAGCATTAACTGCATATTCATGCATTGGAAGTTTGTCGGCCCCTTGGCGTGCGTCACGTGCGTACAACACCTGGTGTGTTCTGAGAAAGAACACGGTGAGGAGGATCATGGCATAAGCATATGCATAATCATGAGCATTTTACTGAGGTTGTAGTAATCGATGTTGTGGTGTGTTAAATTCTTGATGGATGTGTTCATGTGTTAATTGTTCCGCTTGTTAAAACTGAGATTATCAATCTCACTTTGCTTGTGTTTTGTTGTTTTCGGAGTAGCGTGCAAGAGACATAAGCATGAGGGTGGGCTAGCAACACAATAAACCGAATGTCTTCCATGACTCCATGAACTAGTGTTTATTTAATGCATTAGCTTGCTGAATTTTATTTACACTTAGACTATTAGTTGTTATGACTAAACTTATTCTTGCTTATGGTTGGTTTAGACTTCTTTATGCCGTTAGTATTGTTGAATTGCTTATATTCTTGGATGAATTGTTTATCATGAATTGCTTCCGTGACGTTCTGTTTTAGAGGAGATGCTGTCGAAATTTTCTTGCTCTTTAGATTAGTTTTAAGGGGTGTTACAGAATGCTTGCCGCAATATGACCTACATGGGAATCAAGCTGAAGCTTGCATTGATAGAAGAGGATAGAAAAGGTACATACATCCCTTTTGTATGCTACACCTTATCCAAGAAGGAGAAAGAAGACCTCTACAAGTGTCTCCAAGGTATTAAAGTTCCATCGGGCTACTCCGCAAATATTAAGAAGCTTGTGTCTATGGATGATTTGAAGTTGCTTGGTATGAAGTCCCACGACTATCATGTCTTGATGACAAAAATACTCCCTGTTGCAATCAGAAATATTCTACCAAAGGATGTCAGGTTGGTAATCACAAAGTTATGTTATTTCTTCAATGCGATTTCTAGCAAGATTATTTATCCCGATGTACTAGACAACTTACAAATGAGGTGGTACAGACTCTTTGTCAGCTTGAGATGCATTTCCCCCCATTCTTCTTTGACGCCATGGTCAATGCATAGCTACTCGTCCATCTTGTTAGAGAAATTAAGATATGTGGACCCATATTCCTATGTTACATGTATCCGTTCGAGAGGTATATGGGTATATTAAAGTGATACGTGAGTAATTGGTCGAAGCCTAAGGGTAGTATTGTTGAAAGTTATGGGACTGAAGAGGTTATTGAGTTCTGCATAGTCTATCTAGGTAAAAGAAAACCAATTGGTGTTCATGTATCTCGTTATGAGGGCAAACTTTGTGGCAAAGGAACCATTGGGTACAATCTAACGAGTTCATTGTTTGATATGAGCTGTAAAGCATATTTTACAATCTTGCAACATCGCATAGAAGTTCATCCACACATCCAGCAACACAAGTTGATATTACGGGAAGAGAATCCACATATAGATGAGCTTTCCATCACATGAGAACACAATGATTGATTCCTCATATGGTTCAACAAAAAGGCAAAGGTCTCCATCAGTGAGGCTGTCAAATGGTTGGTTGTTGGACCAAGATTTAATGTACAGATATTACAGGGGTACGATATTAATAGCTACACCTTTTACACTAAAAGTCAAGATGCAAAGAGTACAGTTCAAAACAGTAGTGTGAGCATACATACTTTGTCCGATGATCACTCAAAAAGAGGATCCTCAACCACAATGAACTCCTTCTACGGGATAATCAAAGAAATATAGAGCTCGATTATAGAATATACTAAATTCTATTGTTCCGATGTAAGTGGGTGAGACTTTCACACGGAATGAAGGTCGACAAGAGAGGTTTTACTCTTATGGATCTCAATAGACTCATCTACAAAGAAGAACCGTTCATCCTTGTGAAGCAAGCAACCCAAGTCTTCTACACACGTTATTCGGCCAATCCGAGGTTGCATGTCGTCCTTCTTGGCAAGAGGCGGATCGTTGGAGTTGAAAATACCATAGATAAAGAAGACTGCAACTGATTCGATGAAATACCTCCGTTTGCAGATGGAACATGTCTTAGCGGTGACAACGACACACATGGAATAAATTACATACGTGTGATCATCAAGAAAGGTTGTATTGTAAATAAAGGGAGTACGTCAAGGTTTCTTTGTTTAATAGGCCCACTTTATTTTTCTGTTTATTTGGGTGAAGTTGTAATTATTGCCATGTGACATGGAACATTGTAACATATATGAGATATGAATGCTACCTTTGCTTTTCAATGCCACTTCAGCTATATGAAATATGAATGCTACCTTTGCTTTTCAATGCCACTTGAGCTGTTCATTCATTCAATTGGTCATTGTTACCAATACTAGTGTGTGATTGTAATCGGTTCTGACAGGAACCGACACCAAGAATTCCTATATTCTAATAATTGAGCCTTTTCTATTCTTGCAAGCCCCTATGCCACTTGTTCTACTTATACTTGTGTGTGACTGTCGAAAATACTAGTTTCATCTACTATATTGCAATTGGTTCTAACATGGAACCGACACCAATAGTCCCTATATTCTGATAATTGTGACTTTTCTGTTCTTGCCCCTAGGCCACTTGTTCTACTTATACTAGTGTGTGATTGTTGAAATACTTGAAATACTACTTTCATCTACTATATTGCAATCGGTTATGACTAGGAATGGACACCAATATGCCCTATATTGCAATCGGTTTTGACTAGGAACCGACACTAATAGTCCCTATATTGCAATCTGTTCTGACTGGGAACCGACACCAATAGTCCCTATATTGCAATCAGTTTTTAGTTAGAGTCGACACCAATAATCTTGCGGCTTATACCTCACACCATAGCACTCACACTTAGTCGACTGCTCAATCTCCTCCTCCCCAAGCTCCCGGCTCCCTCCACTGCACCCCGACGGCTCCCCCTCCATCGGCTCCCTCCACCACCAACTCATCAACGTCGCACTTGTCCTCCACCGCCCTACAGTGTCGCCCTCATCCTCCATCGCTTGTTTCTGATAATTTGTCATCGTTTGTTCTTGTGAGCTTTGAGTATTGTGAACTATGGACTTGTGAGCTCCGTACTGCTCATTGATTAGGGTTTGTGCTTGTGAGCTCCATACTAATCCTTCACAAAATTGCTGCTTGGTGATTACTCTATGATGATATTGGGTCATTTGATGAAATTAGACAATTATGGTTGTGATTAGGCCCTGAACCTGTAGTCTTACTTCCTTGTAACGCCCCGGCATTTAGTATGCCCGAATGCTACCAAACATAGACTAAACATCAACTAAATACCATACATGAAGACAAATTTCAGCAAAGGCACAAATGCTAAACACCGAAATTTCGGCAGCATCTCCTTTGTTTTATCATGATTTGAACAATAGCAATATCATAGCAAAATATTTCATAACATAAGACATCTAAAGCAGCAATATATAATGGATAAAACATCATCATAAACAATTAAACCAAAACCAACCACACAAACATCTATAGCTAAGCAAAGAGGATCAACAACACATTAAAATTAATCCATACACCTAGTTCAGGGCACTATTATTATGATCATGACTCAAGGTTGGTAAATGTGACTGGAACTATGTGAAGATGTGTAGCTAATGCCCTTTCCCACATGTCGGTGTCATGGTACCTAAAAAAAACAACATAAACACAAGCGTGAGTTCATCACTCAGCAAGTATATTGCAATGGTACAAACAAAAACAATTACATGGCTACAACAACTCACATCAAGTATATCATCTCATTCATGTTCACAAATCATTATCATCATCATTATGTATGCAATGCGATGCGATGCTCATATCTCCTTGGAAACTCATACCGGTATGGTTGAGTACACACCCGTCGGTGTGCACCCTCTCCCTCCTTCCATCCCGCAGATGGAGGGTGCCTACTCCTCACTTCCCCACACCGCGGTGGATGGAATCACGATGTAGGACTTACTCATTGGCTCTCCGGAATAGTCATAACTTTCTCGCCGACCTTCCCCGGACTAGTTATGACTTTCTCACCGCCCGGGCCATGTATCTTGCCATGTATGCAAATATGCCAACATCATGAATAACTTATACATTAACACATGGCATCATCATGGATAACTTGTACATTAACACATGGCATCATCACATAATAAACATATTCATCATATCAATGGCAAACATTAAAGCATGGCATGTGAACATATCATATATTCAAATTTCAATCTCAATCAATCAAATAAACTACAACCCGCTACCCATTCCAATACACTTGCCTCCACCACGGGCGACGGATTGGCGAGAAGTAGAAGGCACTCCCGGGGGCACACCACCCGCACATAGGTACCACACACTCACAATCATTTCCTCAAAACAGTACGCAAACCCTCCTCTACCCCGACATTGCCAACTACTCGCAAAACTCAAAAACAGAGGTTCTGTCCCGTCGGGACAGCAGCCTTCCAAAAGGCATAACTCAGGTTCTAAGACTCCGAATCAATTAAACGAGTACATCCTCGCATATCTTAGGAAATTTCCTAACTTTTTCTAGGTATAAGGAAAAGCTGATTCGGACTCTAAAGTTGTTTAATCTACAAAATACCGTGATCTGTTCCAATCACATCACAGATTTTAACATGCTCGGTAAAACAGCCATAACTTTCAAACGGCTGATCGGAATTTTGCGTTCTTTATAACCACGAAAAGATATTGAAATTACCTACAACTACTTCAACAGGCGGCCATCCAAATTCGGAATCTAAATTGGCGAAAAACTAAACCCTAGGTCGACTGCTCATGCTGTCCAAAACAGAGAACGTGGCAACTTCTAGATCTAATCTAATCTACTCAATTCCAGCACCACCAATTGATCTAAAAACATGATAATGACCCTAAGAACAGGACCTAGACCAATCTCAAGGAATCCCATGGCCATACCTTCGCCCGACGCACGAAAACCCAATAGATCTTCTCCCGGTTCGCGCGATCCTTTTCCTCGCTCCAAATCCACCGGATCTCCTCGTCGCGGAGCACTCCAATGGATGGATCTTCGAGGTGCTGAGGTGAGGATCTCCCCTAGGGGCAGCAAGGGAGGTGGAGAGGGGAGGAGAGGGGTGGTGGTGCCATGGGGGAAGATGGAGAGGAAGGGGAAGGGTGGAGGCGCATGGGGGGCTAGGGGGTGGTGGCTAGGGTTGGGAGAGGGAGTTTGGGGCGCACCAAGGGGTGGGGGCCAGATTTGGCTGCCCAAAAGTCCCCCCCTTGGGCCCAAACCCTTCCACCAGAGGCCCAACTCAACCCCCAAGGCCCAAAGTCCCCCGGAGAGGCCCAAAACACCCGAAAACGGCCCAAAAACACGCTATAAACGGCATAACGTAAAGTTTTAACCTCCATTTACATATTTTATAATGTTTTGACCTCAACATCCACATTTTAGAAGATTACGACACACCGTGGTGTCACATTCCTGTTAATAATAGAGAGTACTTGGGGAAACCCGCACAATTATCCTAGGGAACGACAATAACCACTATTGTTACACTGAGATAATTACATGAATCTCGGCATATTAACTAATCAAAACATCGAGTGCACCCGATGTTTTATCAATTAGTACACCGTGTTTAGATTGTTGCAACAGAACAATAATTAGATACTGAATGTAAATATATTACAAACCAAGCCACGCAGGCTACAAGTCTAGTACATAATTATACATAGGATCCAAATATAACAAAAGTATAATACATATATACTAATTACACAAAAGATTAAAAAGTCGATGCATAGCTACTCGTCCATCTATCTCTCATGGTAGAATTCAACTACCTCATCGAACAAACCAAACGATTGAACTCCGGAGCTATTTTCTAGAAATGGGAGGTTTAGCAGAGTGACTACAAAAGTACATAGCAAGCATTATTAGCAAAATGAAATAAATGAATTTATCTGTAACACCCCAGCATCTAGTATGCCCTGGATGTCACTAAACATGATAGACACAGCATCCAAATGGCACAAATAAAGGTAAATTACAGCAAAGGTGCAAATGCTAAAACCGAAAATTTCGGCAGCATCTCCTTTGTTTTTCCATGATTTGAAGCAACAACAATAATATGGCAATGTATAGCATAATATGAGACATCTAAAACAGCAATAACAATTGATATGGCAACATCTTACATATAAAAATAATGAATCCAACCACTCCCAAATTATAACGAAGCAAAAGATGAACTTAAGCACACAATCAAGCCATACTCCAAGTTTCATTGCACTAATCTTATTATTATGTCTCCAAATGATAAAAACTGTCTATATGTGAGGAGCTACGTGTAGAAGTGTAGCTAAACCCCTTTCCCGCATGCCGGTTTCATGGTACCTAAAAACAACATAAGACACAAGCGTGAGTTCATCACTCAGCAAATATATTGCAATGGAACAAAACGAACAGTTCAATGCTAATATCTCTATATATCATGCTTAACATCATAACCATGTTCAAAACTCATTGTACACTTCTCATTATTATCATCATGTATGCAACGCAATGCACATGTCTCCTTGAAGCACATGCTGGTATTTCCGAGTGCACACCCGTCGGCGTGCACCCTCTTTCCCCTTCCATCGCGTAGATGGAGGGTGCCTACTCCTCGCTTCCATTCACAACTATGGTAGAATCACGAGGTAGGTCTTATTCAATGGTGCTTCGGATTTGTCATAACTTTCTCACCGACCTTACTGGACTAGTTATGACTTTCTCACCGACCTGGCCAGTTCTCATGCCATGTATGCAAATATGTCATAAACATAAACAACTTGCACATAAACTCAACTAATCATTGCATAGCCTCATAATAAACCATTTTCATCATGTCGCAAGGAAGAGTCAATCATGGCATCATATCATAAAACATGTGTAAACCATCTCATTATCAAACATTACGGCTCCGTAAGCCGCAACCACTACAATACACTTGCCTTCAACCGCGGGCGACGGATTGGCGAGAGGATGAGGGCACTCCCAGGGTCACACCACCTGCACATAGGTACCACACACTCAAAATGTGCCCTCAAAACAGTACAAGAACGATCCCCTACCCCGACTTCGCAAACAACCCCTAAAACCCGAAAACAGAGAATCTGTCCGTACGGGACAGCGGGCTTCCAACTAGCATAGCTTGAGTTCTAGGACTCCAAATTAAGTAAACGAGTACATTTTCATGTAGATTAGGAAATTTCCTATCTTTTTCTACGTATTCGGAAAAACTGATTCGGCATCTACAATTGATTAATCTACAGATCAACACGATTTGTTCCAATCACGTCATAGTTTTGAACATGTTCGGTAAAACAGCCATAACTTTCAAACGGCTGATCAGAATTACGCGTTGTTGGTGTCCACTGAAAGGTATTGAATTTATATACAACTTTCTCAACAGGCGTCCTACCAAATTCTAAATCTAAAAACCCCAAAACCGCAACCAAAGTCGACTGTCCGAAATTGGCCGAGGCTACAGCGCGAAACAGATCTACTAAACGAATCTATACCTCTAATTCCAGCACCTAAACATGAATTCCAGAACTAATTTCCCCTTCTTAACCAGCACCACAACCCTACAAAGATATTGCAAACACTTACCACCCTCGAAGAACCACTCGAACGTCGAATTCTTCTCCTCTCGATCCCCCGATCTCCTTCCTCGCACCAAAACCGCCAGATCCCCTTGTCGTGGAGCTTCCCAATGGTGAGGGCAATGGATTGGAGGGGTGTGGCAGCAAGGGGTGGGGATGGATCCCTCCTAGGGCCGGCTAGGGGAGGTGGGGAGGTGGAGGAGCAAGGGGAGAGGTGGAGGAGCAATGGGGGGCTAGGGGGGTGGCGGCTAGGGTTGAGAGGGAGTGGGGGGCGCACCAAGGGTGGGCTGGCGCATGGGGGGAGGTTTTGGCAGAATTCCTTCCCCCATGGGCCCAAAAACACCCCCACCAACGGCCCACTTCATCCCCCCAAGGCTCAAACTAGCTCCCGCTAGGCCCAAACTCGCCTGGAGGCCCAAATTCTCCCCCGAAAAGGCCCAAACTCACGAAAAAGGCCCAAAAACATGATACCAAAGTCATACTGTAACACCCCGGCACCGCACGTGCCCCGAATGTTACCTCCTTAAGGAACAACTAGCACAAGACACTAGAATAAATTAGCAAAACAAGATAAAAACTAGCAAGTTACCCTACTTACTAGAAATTTCGGCAGCACCTCCCCTAAACGTAGCGGACATCCACTCAGCAGGCAAAGAGAGATAATAATTATGAATACAGCAACAAGGAATCAACTAACCATCATGACCCGCTAAGCACATACAAAGGGTCATGGTCTTCACGAACAACACAAAGCACTTAAGACATCCAACTAGGCACAAATATCTACCACAATTAAATTACATGACGAGAACATACTAAGATTAGAAGCAACAAGTTAATGTGAAATTGTCGTGAAGCGAAACGTGTTCGTGCGACTACTCCCTTCCATGCATGTCGGCTTCAAAGCACCTACAACATTAAGTATCAAGCATGAGTTTTAAACTCAACAAGGTATAACAGAAGGTAGAGCGATAATCTTTTAACCATTGAAAATAATACAGAACAAATTCCTTCCTAATTGAATCCAACAAGTACATAAAGCAAGGAATCACCGTCAGATACTTCATATCACTACATTGCTCACATAGTTCGCATACCTCATTTGGCAATCTTGGATGAGCGCACGACTCAATCCATCCTTAACCTGTGTATTGCCCTCAACTCGAGGGTCCTCAATGATCAAACATTTTCAGCAATACCATGCAATGCATCAGACATACTCATAATGCACTCAATTTATCACATCTCATTAAACACTTTTGGGTGAGTCCACGACTCTACCCCACATGAACACTCACACAACTCAACAATTCAACAAGAAAACCTCATTATGCATTGCAATCCAATGCCATGCAATGCAATGCTCATATGCACCTTTTGTAGCCCATACTGGTATAGCTGAGGGAACACCCGTCGATGTTCCCCCTCTCCCTCCATCCCGTAGATGGAAGGTGCCTACTCTTACTAACTCGCTCCCATACACCCGAGTGTATGGGACTACGAGGTAGGACTTTCGTGCTCACTACGTGCGAGCACAGAGGCCCATCAGAATGGGTCGCCTCTTCCATCATGAATGCATGTATGCAATTGACATGAATAACAATACAAGTTGAATTCATTTCCAACATGCGCATAACCGTAACCATACACAGGAATATCGATATAACACAATACCCAATACCTTTCATCATGTATTCATAGGTTGGCCATCACATAATACTTAAGAATATAAGACCAAGCATTTCATAATAGAAAGGTAAACAGTGCATCAATTTCGAATAAGAGATACTATCAAATGATATTATTAATCTACCATGCACTTTCTATGCATCAATGCACACACATATAAATATATCCATTGATATATACTTCAATCATTCAATTTAATTGCAAATGCACCGATGTACTTGCCTTTAACCTCGGCAACAACTAACGGTCCAGTTGCAGTAATAGAGACCTCCAAACCTAGAGGAATAACACAATATTCAAAATCCAATCCTCATGTGAATAATGCCACTAATTCGGCAAATCCACAAAGGAGTAAAAGAACAACCTACGGCACCTAACAAACAACAGTAGCATGACTAACTGAGAAGGTAAGGGTGGTCGAAGGAGGTTACAAGATATTTGTTGTGTCTAACAGTTAATACACACGAGATTTAAAAGAACCTTGGAACTCAATTTCTATTTAAATGCACACAAAAGAAAATCTATAAATGAAGGTTTCAACAAGTACATTTATCATTTTGAATCTTTAACATGAAGCGTCCATGATTGATACCAGATCAGTTGATATACAAAATGAAACTGCTTTCATTGCATCCTTGGGTGTTTTCTCAAAAAGGCATAAGACTAAAATCAGTATACTGGAAAAGAGATAACATAATCAAAGATGATATTTCAATTATTTATGTTTTTTATGGAAGCCTGCTATACTCCCCCCTCGAGATCTAAAAGCACAAAATCATCATATTCCTCGACCTCTTCTTCAAGAACGACCACAATAGACTTGTCATTTCTTTTCCCAATCACAAAACCGAATAACAGTCCTTAAGTTTCCTCCAATTTTCAATGCAATGAACCAAGAAGACAATCACTGAAAAGGGCACTTAGCCAACATAGTCTCAATAGAGTAGGAAATGAGTTAAAACTACAGATTAGACAATAGAGGTAGTAAATGAAAGCACCTAGCAGTTGTCATCATGCTATTTTCTTAAGCATTCGATGTTTAACAGTAGGGCGTAATATCAATCAAGCAACCATCATCTACTAAGCATTAATAATTGGCAATGAAAGAATTGAATCCATCATCTGAGTGGATTAGCAATGTCAACTTTTTGTCCATCCACAATATGATCATTATCAAACGTGCAACACCCACAATAATAGCATCATTTCATCATTTGTTAAGCATGAAACCCAGTACAAAGCCACTGCTATCATACTTCACCAAAGCATTCAAAATCACCAAGATTGCTTAGTATCAACTATGGATCCTCTACTAAGCTTCTCATTTCGATTCTAATTTTAGTGTAACTCATCCTTATTAAAATTAATTAGGCACATCACAGATCAGGAGGAGGATCTCAGTGCAAACATTCAACATAAACATCACAAACCAATACTTCAAGAACAAGGTGCTACCACTATCACCTTTTGGGCATAACAACAAACACGTGGCAAGCACAAAGAACTAAACATCTCAATTAACATGGCTTGAATCCTCACCAATGGACAAGGCAAGAAGAGGCGCATGTCGGCTGGGTGCAGGGAGGGCCCAGGGCGACGCTCGACCGGAGGGGAGCTGAGGGAGGCCGGGGGCGACGCCAGCGCAGGTAGGAGCCGGGCGACGGCCAGGACGTCGGCCAGAAGAGGCGGCACGCTGGCCTGGGGAGATGTAGGGAGGCGACGCCGAGATGGGGGAGGCGGCGCGCGGTGGCTGGGCGCTGGGGGGAGGCGGCGCCAACCGCTCGGGCTGGCGAGCCAAGAAGGAGGAGTGCCAGGGGCACACGGGTTGGGAAGGGGAGGACCCAACCGGGTGGGGGAAAAAGGAGAGAGAGAGAGAGTTATGTGGGTGGAGAAAAAGAAGAGGGCTAAAAATTGCCAATTTAATTTTTCTCCCACACAACCAAACTCCAACTCTGCAGCTCTCAAACATGTCCACCAGATCCCCGACTGGGAGTTCCGAAACCTGGAGAAAGATTTGGAATATTACACATACCTTAATGCCGACATCGAAAACAACTCACACCGTCATTCCGTAGTGTCACATTCTCCCCCCCCCCTTAAACAGGATTCGACCTCGAATCCGAAGAACGCCAGCTCGAAAACGCCAAGTCCACAAGGGACCCAAACTTTAAAGCTAAAACCAAGCAACTGAAACTATAACACCCACACAAAGGCTTCAAACAGAAATAACTAACAAACCAACTCTCCTAATCCAACGGTTGACAAAAGTGTCTTGACTTAGCTCAACTAAGCACAACTTGTCACGATTCCTCATTTACTTCAATTTCTATCAAAAATTTCCATGGGACAAAAATTCCCTAGCAATCTGGATTACATTGAATTTCCTAAACCCGATATCTCATCCCACTGTATTCAGAATCGATCTGACAACTAGATTTTCCTTTGTCACTGTGACACAACGGAATGTCGTAATCCTATAAATTGTGAAATTTGAGGTTAAAACTTTATGTTATCAAGTTTAATCGCGTTTTCGGGCCGATTCTGGGACTTTGGGCCTTTCCAAGGAAGTTTGGGCCTAAGGGAAAGAGTCGTGGGCTTTAGTGGGAAGGTGTTTGGGCCCATGTGGGATGGGAGACAAGATTGGGCTGCTTGGTGCACCTCTCCCTGCCCTAAATTGTGCCCCACCCCTGCCCTAGCTGCCCCCTCTTTCCCCTCTCCCAAACAAGCCGCCGCCCCCCACCTTGCACCTAGCCGTGCGCCTCCCCTCCCCTTCCCTTGCGCCACCACCCCCTCCACCTCCTCCCCACCCTACTTGCTGCCCTTGGGAAGCCCCTCACCTCGCCATCCCACTGATCTCCCCCTCGGAGAGCTCCGCGATGTGGAGATCCGGCGGTACCGGCGCGAGGAAGGCGATCGGGGAACCCGGGAGGAAGGAATTCGGCGTTCGTCGTTCATCGGGCAGAGGTATGGAATGGGTGATCCTTGGGGATGGTATAGGTGCTGTTATATAGGTTGATTTCATACTTTTAGATCAAGTGGTGGTGCTGTCATTGGGTAGATTGGTTGAAAACTAGATGTTACTTAATTCTCTCCTTCGGGCAGATTGTGCAGTCGACCTAGGGTTTGAGTTTTCGCGACTTTAGATTCGGAATTTGGTCGGCCTCCTGTTGAGAAAGTTGTAGGTAACTTCAATACCTTTAATTGGACATAAAGAACGTCCAATTCCTCCAATCCGTTTGAAATTTATACTCGATTTACCGAACGTGTTCAAACCTGTGACGTAGTTGGGACAAAACGTAGTGTTTTGTAGATTAGACAACTTTAGAGGCCGAATCACTTTTTCCCTATACTTAGAAAAAGTTAGGAAATTTCCTAAGCTATGCGATGATGTACTTTTTGAATCGATTCGGAGTTCTAGAACTAAAGTTATGCTAGATTGAAGCTTGCTGTCCCAACGGGACAGATTCTCTGTTTTTCGGTTTTGGGTGTAGTTTGTGAAGTCCGGGTAGACGAGCTCTTGCGTACTATTTTGGGGGCACGTTTTGAGTGTGAGGTATGTTTGTGAGGTGGTGTGACCCCGGGAGTGCCCTCAACCTCTCGCCAATCCGTCGCCCGAGGTTAAGGTAAGTGTATTGGAATGGGTATCGTTTTGAATGTTGTTAGACTTGATTAGATGCAAATTGCTTTATGATATGATGCTAAGATTGATGTTTGCCTATGACATGATGAACATGATTTCATATTGATCATGATTGAGTTGTATTTAATGTTTATGTCATATGTGCATTCATAATGGAAGAGGCGTCGCATGCTGATGCGGGCCTCTGTGTTCACACGTAGTGAACACGAAAGACCTACCTCGTAGTCCCATCCACGGGTGTGCATGGGAGCGAGTCAGTAAGAGTAGGCACCCTCCATCTACGGGATGGAAGGGGAAGGGGGGCACGCCGACGGGTGTGCACTCGGCAATACTGGTATGTGCTTCGAGGAGATATGAGCATTTGCATTGCATACATGATGATGATGAAATGTGTACAATGATGTTGAGACATGAGTATGATGTTGTATATGAAATTATGACTTGTTCATGATGTTGAGCATGGTATGTAGTGATGATAACATTGAATTGTTCTTTATGGTCCATTGCAATATACTTGCTGAGTGATGAACCCACTCTTGTGTTTTATGTTGTTTTAGGTACCATGACACCGGCATGTGGTAAGGGGCATTATCTACACATCTTCATGTAGCTCCACACCTATAGACAGATTTATCAACTTGAGTCATGATCATAATAAGTGCCATGAAATTTGGTGTATGGATTAATATGGTTGCTTGTGTTCCTTATTTGCTTCGCTATAGTTTATGGAGTGGTTGGATTTGGTATTACTGGTTTATGTTGATGCTATATCCATTTATATTGCTGCTTTAGATGTCTTATGTTATGATATAACTTGTCATGTTATTGCTATTGCTTCAATTCATGTTAAAACAAAGGAGATGCTCCCGAAATTCTCGGTTTTAGCATTTGTGCCTTTGCTGTAATTTATCTTTATTTGTGGTATTTAGATGTTGTTTAGTCTATGATTGGTAGCATTCGGGCATACTAGATGCCAGGGTGTTACAGTTGGTATCAGAGCGGGCTGTAGGTCCTTGCAATGTGTATTTTTAGTGTCATACCTTATGTTACAACTAAAATGTGATGTGAAATAACTTAGAAACATGGCTTAGGTTTTAACTAAAATTTTGTCATAGGATAGCAACATTAAAACTTGCAAAAGTGGAATAAGTAATTTAAAATTTGACACACTTGGTTGCACAGTAGGATGGGGTTTTGGTTCAACATTGCATTGCGCTTGATTATTTGATGAAGACTATGTTTATGATGATGTTTGATCCTTGCTCTTGATTATGTAATGACGTGCTTATGATTGTGTGATTATATGGTTGTCTGACTGTAGCAGCCATGCCGAGGGGTAGAGGCCATGGTCGTCGTGGCCGTGGAGGCCAGGGGCGAGGTTCTCAGGGAGTTACCGAGTCTGTAGCTGAAGGGAGCGCTTCGCTCAATGCTCATGGGCCAGCGCAGGAGAAGCTCCCGGCGGCACGGCTGAGTGCCGAGGTACCGCCGCCATCGCGGACTTGGTTCGAGGCTCTGCGAGGGAGGTTCGAGGCTGCGCTAGCGATTGCGAGGCAGCCCCTATTTGTTGTGCCTCCCAACTGCCGCAGCGGCCCGATTGCTTGCCCCTCTCGTGCGGGCCGAGGATGAGACTCCGGGAGTGGATGTCCCTCCGTCTGGACACTTTTGATGGAGTGGGCATGCCGGTCCAATCCGCATATTGGTTGCGGTACATGGAGCGGCAGTTTAAGGTTCTGGAGTTGACCTCGGTCCAGAGAGCTTGCATTGTGGCCTTTCAGCTGAAGGGCCAAGCGGATATCTGGTGGGAGGGGGTTCTTGCTGCTAGAGCCCCTGCTCTTGGACCGGTCACCTGGGAGGACTTTGTGGCTCGCTTCCGAGCCAAGTTCTACCCAAAGTCTTTCCTTGAGAGGATGGAGCATACTCTGGCGACTCTTTCCCAGGAGAAGAGGTCGGTGGCAGAGTATGAGGTGGAGTTCAACAGCGTGGTGCACTTCGTGCCAACTGTGGCAGCTGATGACAAGGAGAAGGCGAGGAGGTTCCGTAGGGGCCTCAACCAGGAGTTCAGAGTTGTCATGGGGGCGACTGTCCCTCGTGACTTCTCCTCTGTGGTGTAGTAGGCGAAGGGCATGGAGCTTGAGCTGGAGCTCTCCAAGGATAAGCAAAACCCTAGTGGTTCGGGGATTCGGCGGCCCCGGGCGGGGTCCAGAAGAGGACTTTTGGTGGAGGAGGTGGGTCTTCTCAGCGACCCACCTTCAAGAAGTTCAGGGGGGACAGGTTCCTCCTCAGGGGCCAAGGGGAAGCCGCCCCAGTCCACTTCCTCGCGGGTGGTTGTTCGTCCTGCGCCAGGGCAGGGCATGATCTGTTTCAAGTGCCGGGGTGGACACCGTGCTGCGGAGTGTGGTTGGTCCGGGGACTGCAATCACTGTGGCAAACCCAGACATATGAGACGAGTCTGCCGGATGAATGCCGGTAGCATCATCAAGTGGGAGGTGGTGCCTTCTCCTCCCACTCCAGCAGCGTCTTCCAGGGGTTCGGTGCAGATGCTGGTGGCCCCTGCTCCCCCGTCGCCCTTTGTTTGGGCGCCCCCGGTGGCCTACTGGTGCCCGCAGCTGACGGCTCCTCCCTAGTTGCTCTCACCGCCCCTAGCTTTGTTGGGGCATCAGCCTTGTGTCGGGACTCCCGCTGCCCCGGCGCCACCAGGACTGTACGCCTTGCCGACCGCCGAGTCAGCCGGGCATCCAGAGGTGGTTTCAGGTACTCTGCTTGTGGATTCAGTTGATGTCTTTGTTTTGTTTGATTCCGGAGCATCCTATTCTTTTGTGTCATCTGAGTTTGGTAGTAGAGCTAAGTTGGGAGTTCAGCGGATCTCTGAGTATGTGATAGTCAGTTCTCCTAGGGGTTTGATTGCTAGTTCTTTGGTTTGCCCGGGTTGCACCATTGCCATTGACGATGAAGTTTTCTTTGCCAATCTTATGGTGATCCAGTTGGCTCCTTTTGATGTCATTTTGGGCATGGACTGGTTGCATCAGTATCGTGCCAAGATCTGTTGCTTTTGGAGGACAGTTACCTTGCAGGCCCCGTTAGGGGTGGAGTTGACCTTTCAGGGTGGTATACCATCCAGTTCCATCTTTGCTTTGGTTAGTATGTTTTCTGGTCGCCGCTTGAGGCAGTTGGGTTTTCTTATGGCTATTTCTGAAAAGCCATCTTCTTCAGTAGCAATTGCAGAGATTCCTGTGGTGAAGGAGTTTGCTGATGTGTTCCCTGATGAGTTGCCTGGTTTGCCTCCAGTGAGGAGTGTGGAGTTTCGTATTGATCTTATTCCTGGCACTCGACCTATTTCTATCTCTCCATACCGCTTGGCTCGTCCTTTTCAAGACGAGTTGAAAAAGCAATTGGAGGATCTGTTGGCCAAGGGTTTTATTCGGCGCAGTGTGTCACCATGGGGAGCTCCCGTCCTCTTCGTTTCGAAGAAGGATGGAAGTTGGCGTATGTGCATTGACTATCGTGCTCTTAATCAAGTGACAGTCAAGAACAAGTATCCTTTGCCTCGCATTGAGGATCTGTTTGACCAACTGAAGGGAGCAAAGGTGTTTCCAAGATTGATCTTCAATCTGGTTACAATCAGATTCGGGTGAGGGAACAGGACATTGAGAACATTGCTTTCTCCACTAGGAATGGGTATTATGAATTTAAAGTTATGTCTTTTGGACTAACTAATGGTCCTGCTGTCTTTATGGAGGCGATGAACAGTATGCTACACAAGTACCTTGATGAGTTTGTGGTAGTATTCATCGATGACATTCTGGTTTACTCTAAATCAGAAGAGGAGCATGAGCGGCATTTGAGGCTTGTGCTGAGTACTTTGAGGGAGAATCGGTTCTTTGCTAAGCTGAAAAAGTGCGAGTTCAGGATTTCAGAAGTGGGTTTTCTTGGCCACATCATCAATCCAGAGGGCATATCTATAGATCCTAGCAAAGTCTCAGTAGTTTTGGATTGGAAGAGGCCTTCCAATGTCGAACAGGTGCGTAGTTTCCTTGGGTTAGCTGGCTACTATCGGCGTTTTGTGCAGGATTTCTCTATCATTGCTAAGCCGCTTTCACAGTTGACCCAGAAAGGGATGAAATTTCAGTGGTTTGCAGAGTGTGAGCATAGTTTCTGCACTTTGAAGGAGAAGTTGGTGACTGCTCCTGTTCTTACCCTTCCCGAGCCTGGGAAGCGTTTCACTGTCTATTCTGATGCTTCTCATTTGGGACTTGGTTGTGTGCTCATGCAAGATGGCAAGGTGATTGCTTATGCATCGAGGCAGTTGAAAAAGCATGAGCAGAACTACTCCACTCATGATCTTGAGCTAGCCACTGTGGTGTTCGCATTGAAGATATGGAGGCACTATCTGTATGGTGAGTCTTGTGACATCTTCTGTAACACCCCAAAATTTTGCTTTCCTTAAATTCATGTGTGATTTGGCACTTTGGTGAATTTTTGGAATTTTCTGGAATTTATTTGGATTTATTTGGAATTTATTTGAATTTATTCCATTTTGAATTAATTAAAGAATTAAACTTTGCAAATAAAATTTTGTTGGAAATATTTTATTTGAGTCCAAAATGATCCAAAATATTTTCCAGAATTTTTCTGAGTCTTTTGCTATTTTTAATGAATTAAATGAATTACTGGGAATTATTTTAAATATTAAATCGCTGGAAATTCAACTCGGTCGAGCATCGTTTCATCCGACCGAGTCGGAACCCGAGTCGGACTCGAGTCCGACCCGAGCCAGTCGACTCGACCAAATCTACTCCTAACCCAATCGATCCCGACCGTTGGATCGGGATCCAACGGTCCGGATTGGACCGCACCGGCTCGAGCCCGAGTCCGGTCGGATCCGTTCGCGCGTGAGCAATCGTAGCCGCTCATCGCGACACGTGGACGGTCCCGACCATCGTCTCCATTCGAATCCCAGTAGGAGAGTTCCGCCGTGACCAAAGCGGGACACGGTTAGGAGTTCCGATTTGCGCGCCGCGTCGGCGATATTTAAGGCGTGGACCGTCCCGAGAATCGTCGTTCGACGCCGCCCCTTTTCCCCAAGCCACACCGCCGAGCCGCCGTCTTGGCCGAGGAATTGCTCGCCGTAGTAGGGTTAGGGCTTCGCCAGGTTCGTCGCCTTGCGCCGCCGTCAAGCCGTCTCCGCCGTGTTGAAGCCCAGATCTGGAACCGCACGAGCAAGGCGCATCGGATCGCACCATCCACCTCGCCGGAGATCCTCGGAAACGCTGCACGGAAGGTCGCCGTCCTCGTCTCCGGTAGCCCGAGCCCCGCCGCGCCGCCATCACCGATCGCGAAAGCTTACGGACCGTCCGATTCCGATCGAACGGTAGCGGTGAGTCACGTGCTTCCAAACCCGATTGGATCTGGACCATTGGATCAAGATCCAACGGCCCACGATCACCTCAGGCCGTAGCAGTGTTATCATAGGGTTAGATCTGGACCGTCCGATCTAGATCGAACGGCCCACGATCATTGAGTAGTTTTCAACGTGTTAACCCTGGATCTAATCGCGGCCGTTGATTTTCAAATCAACGGACACGATCTTGCCACGTAGCCTAGGCGCGCCGCATCGTGCAAGCGCACGTGGGCCGCTGACATGCGGGCCCGCATGTCAGCCGCACCAAGCCGTGCGCCAGTCCACCGTGGACCGTGCCGCCCGTGGACCCAGTCCATGGACCGGACACGTGGCAGCACCTGAGTGGTGCCACGTGGCATGATGACGTCATGCTGACGTCATCATGGAGGCCGTTCGGTGCTGACGTCAGCGGGTCACTGTGGACCAATCACAGGATGACACGTGTCCAGGCTGACGCAATAATTAATTTCCAAAAAAAAGAAAATGATTTATTAATTCGAAATAATGATTTCAGATTTTGTTTCAAACTTCAAACGCTTATAACTTTTGCGTTTCAACTCCGATTTGAGTGATTCAAATTTCTAAATTTGTATAAAATTGAGACCTACCTAAATATGAATTTTATTTAATTTTTGGACTAAAGTTTTCCTCTGTAAAATTATTTAATTGATTATTTGAACTTTAAATAATCATAACTTTTGCGTTTTAACTCCAAATTTGACGATTCCAGTTTCTAAAAATTCATAAAATTATGTTCTCTCTGTTTATGGATTTTATTTGGATGTTTGGACACTTTTTGCCTATTGTTTATTTGTGTATTTGCTATTTGCACGCTTTACGAGTAGACGTTGAAGTGCCGGAAGGATTCGAAGGAGAAGTATTAACTCAGGATCCAACTCAAGACCAAGAACAAGTACTTTTTGAAGGCAAGTTGTGCTTTGACCATGTTGATCCTATTTTGAAATCTATTTTGATTTAACCTATTGCATGCTAAGTTCAAATAGAAAATACTTTATTTAAATATGGGGGATTAGATAAACACCAATTTGCTGTATGACACCTTGATTATTTAAGTATGTGCCATGACCCTTTGTCACCCTAGTTGTGGATTACTAGTTGGACATTATTAGATTGCCAACATGGGTTTTAGACCGTTGTAGTAAACTGCTTAGACACACTCGTGCTCATGACATGATTTTGGACAATCAAATGCTAATATTGACTTAATGATATATTGAACCTGTTTTGGAAAGGTATCATGTGATGTTGATGGCACGTGGTGCATGGTAATCAAGCGGGGTTTGATAAACGATTTTCGGCCAGGGCATGTGGCAAGAGTAATCAGGTGGGCCAGTTGTGGCATTGGGGATGTTGATTTGGTTCTTGGGTAGTCTTGCACTGGTCACCCTAAGGACTTAACCTTGCAAGACTTTGAACATCGTCTAACGTGCAACCACATGTCTTTAATTGGACGGACCTAGTTGACTAAGATGCTAATAACGTGCACACTGTGGGACCTCGGGAGGTCAACTACACCCTTTGTGTAAGTTGTGCGGGGAAGCGTCTGCAGGCCGAGGCCAGTACCCATCTAACGGTTGATTGGCCTAGACTTCGCCTTAGCGAAGGGAAGGGTTAGTCTTAATAACCGGGAGGACCACTTGTATTGTTAGAGGTTAGAAAGACTTTGTTACTGAACTTCGCCTTTGTGGTGTTTGATTTGTATCTTGTGGGTAAAGTGCATAACCTCTGCGAGTTTGGAATCTATTCGAATAGCCGTGTCCACGGTATTGGACATCGCTCGGGAATTACAGTCAAGGGTTAGATTTTCTCAAAAATAACTTTGGTTTGAAAGGTTGGGCTGGATTAATAATGAAGTTGATGGAAATGTGGTTTAGGATGGGAAAGATGTTTACTAAACTTCTTGAAAAGTTATTTATGCTTTACTTATTTCTACTGCTTTCGAATCTACTTATATTACTTGTCCAATGCTATTTATTGCAAATATACCTTGAGTTATTCCTTTGTACCAAGCCATGCATATAGTATATT
Source organism: Rhipidocladum racemiflorum (assembly GCA_036346355.1). NCBI lineage: Eukaryota > Viridiplantae > Streptophyta > Magnoliopsida > Poales > Poaceae > Rhipidocladum > Rhipidocladum racemiflorum. The sequence goes on from CM070578.1 coordinate 40,653,821, forward strand.
AGCTTTGCGTGCATTGCATGACTTGCTTGAGTACCAAGTACTCACCCTTGCCTCAACACAACACCGCTTGAAGAGGAGACTACGCCCGACTTTGGAGGAGGAGCTCCAAGAGGATCCGTCTACTTAGGGAAGCGAGCCCGATCGATTGCCTATGTTATCTTTGGATGGCGCCACGATGTTACCTTATTTGATTTTCATTGCTACTATTTCTCTTTTAATAAGTATCGCCTGCGAGGCGATCGTTGTGACTTGACCATAAGGTCGAGTAACTTGATTTAGTTATTTAAATAAAAGTACTTTATTAGCATCGAATGGTATGATTGTGATATTTACCGATGTTAAGGCTGTGTGCACTAAGCGCGTTCTGGACTAGTGTTGAATACACGAGAGGGTCCGGATTTGCAAATTCGGGTCCCGACAGAGGTGGTATCGAGCCATCTTACCGTAGGCTCAACCCTAGCTAGAATGGTCGTAGTGAGGATAAAACCTATTTTCTAAAAGCTAAAAATTTGTCAAGATAAGAAATGACATCTCGACTTATCCCCTTCTCTCTTTTCTTGTCTCTTGCTGAAATTTTCCCTTACCATGTCACAATTTAAAAATTCCGAGTTCTTACGTAAAGCACTCTTGTGACAGATGGAGGAAGAGTTCAACTACGTTGATCTGGGAGTTGGTCACGCCGCGGAACTTTGGCATATGCTACAAACTCTCGGAGATTTTGAGAAGCCGCAATACCAAGTGGAAGTGATCAGACAAGCGGGATTGATCAAGGCTTGTGATGTGAAGATTGAGGTACCTGCTAGGAAGAAGGGCCCAGGCAATCGCCCGATACACTTTATCTTGCCGGAGATCTACAATGCGGATGGGTATCCAAGAAGTATCACGACGAGCAATGCGGCACATTACCCGTATCTACGCCAGAGAGTTGGAAACACGGTGTTCCGTTATCACCAGCGCAGCAATAACCTTCTTGACCCGGCGATTCAGATGAGGATGCCACGGTTACACGATTGGCACGATTTGTTGTCGCCAGGAGGATGTACTAGATGATACAAGCAAGGAGCTACTGAAGGCCCGCAAGGAGATCACGGCGAGAGAAGAACGAGATGGCGGGAAGCTCAAGAGTATGTGGCACACCTTCTGCGAAGGATTGACGAGTTGGAGATGACTTTGTACGGACCGGACCCGAGCGATGCACTCGAGCTACACGAGCGAGATCCGGAAGGAGTAAGATCTCGATGAGGACCGGCTTCTTCGACTACCACAGAGGACACGATTCTTTGGACATGGCAATCGTTTCGGCGCCTATGCCGCGGCACCGTACTCCAGGCCGTGGAGGTTTTCTCGATGAGTGAGCATAGGTTCTATAGTGAGACTCCTTCACGAGTCGCGTCATAGAATAAAGAGTCACCCTTTAGGCGTTAGACTCCAGAGTTAGTTCGATTTGGATTTTCATTGTTTCTTTGAGTGTGCAGTATGTGTTGCAAGGCCCTTAGGCATTGTAAGCAGCCATACCAAGTTATTAATAATAAAGTTGGACCTTAAAGTTACACCTTTCGCCCCGCATAAGTTCCATATTACTTGTCCATTCTTGTTTCCCTCTCATCTCTAAACCTAGAGCAAATCGGCAGATGGTGAACACCGTGGAAACTTTGGAAGCAATGGAAGTGGTTCTCGCCAATGAAAACCCCAATGAGGAGCACCAGCACGCCCTTTGGATGTGCAGAATATCGGAGCTTTTCTCGCTGCCCGGACTCAGTTGATGCATGCTATGATGCAACAAATGCAACACGTCACCGCTCAGGCCACTTTGCTAATCAAGTTAATCGGGGACCACGCCGAGAATACAAGGCTGTCGAGTTCATGAGAACTCACCCACCCACTTTCTCTGGGAATGCCAATCCATTGGAGGCCGATGATTGGTTAAGATCAATCGAGAGGAAGCTACACATAGCTCAATGCATAGGAAATGAGAAGGTACTCTCGCTTCTCATTAGTTGGAAGGAAACATTGCTTGAATGGTGGGAGAATTTACGTGCCACGCAAGAGAACCCTCAAGATATCACTTGGGAAGAATTCACAATTTGCATTCGACAAGTATCACGTGCTGAAGGAATCATGGACCTTAAGAAGGAGGAGTTCGAGCATCAAGCAAGGTAATCGGCCCGGTGGCCGACTACCTGAACAAGTTCACACAGCTAGCACGCTACGCACCTGAGGATGTAGCGACAGATAAATCCAGACAGTCTCGTTTTATGAAGGGACTTAACTCAGGACTACAAGTAGGACTGATCACCCACACCTTTCCAGATTTCCAAGAGTTGGTGAATAAGGCACTTATTCTTGAGGACAAGCGCAAGGAACTGGATGAGAACAGGAAGCGCAGGATGCAACAGCAAGGATCACGCCAGGGAATGCAACAGCGCCTGAGAGTTGCACCAAATCAATTCTTCAGATTCCATCCACAAAATGCAACAAGGACACCGTCACCAGCACCAAGACCTGTCAATCAGAACTACCAGACCCCAGCCCCCGCTAGAAACGCCGCTCCAAGTAGTCAGCAAGGAACAGTGAGACGCTGCTACAACTGCAACGAGCCAGGACACTTTGCCAACAGTTGTCCAAAGAAGACAGCAGGAGTGACCCCAGTTCGCTTCAATCTAGGAACCACCCCAGCTAGGACGCCAAAGACAGGAGCCACACCCCAGGCCGTGGTGAGAGGCCGAGTCAACCATGTCACCGCAGATGCACTGCAGAATGCTACGGACGTCGTCTTGGGTAAGTTACTTGTTGACTCGATACACCTGCTTTGTTTGACTCTGGAGCTTCGCATTCGTTTGTTTCGCAAGGCTTTGCTACTAGAAATGATTTGAGGATTGCAAGACTTAGATGCATGCTTTTAGTTCAAACCCTTGGTTCCGAACTCCGAACGAAAGTAGGATGTTCCGGGGTGAGAATACTAATAGATGGAATAGAATTCCTAGCAAACCTTATTATTTTAGAAACCCAGACCTTAGACGTTATATTGGGAATGGATTGGTTATCCAAGCACAAGGCCGTATTGGATTGTGGACGAAGGACTATCTCAGTTGAGAGCCCGAGTGGGAAGAAAGTGGAATTTAAAGCCACTGCAGTTAGAGATGGACAGTTGATGGTTAACAGTACCAAGGCAATCAGCATAGAGGATGTCTCAATAGTGAATGAGTACCCAGATGTTTTTCCCGAAGATCTACCTGGTATGCCGCCAGACAGGGACATAGAGTTTGTGATAGAGCTTGTACTGCACAGACCGATAGCAAAGAGACCTTATCGGATGTCCACCGAGGAGTTGGTAGAGATGAAGAAACAGCTAGAAGAGTTAATGGAGAAAGGATTTATCAGACCGAGCTCGTCACCGTGGGGAGCACCAGTTTTGTTTGTCAAGAAAAAGGACGGAAGTTTCAGGATGTGCATCGACTACCGTGCACTCAATGAAGTCACCGTGAAGAATAAGTATCCGCTACCCAGGATTGATGATTTGTTTGATCAGCTGAGAGGAGCCGGAGTTTTCTCCAAGATTGATCTGAGATCGGGATACCATCAGTTGAAGATCCGATCAGAAGATATCCCGAAGACTGCATTCTCGTCAAGATATGGACATTACGAGTTCTGATTATGTTCTTTGGGTGACGAATCGCGCCTTATTTCATGAATATGATGAATAAGGTGTTCATGGAATATTTGGACAAGTTTGTCGTCGTGTTCATAGATGATATCCTAATCTACTCCAAGACAGAGGATGAACATGCCGAACACTTAAGGCGAGTTTTGGAAAAGGCGAGGAACAAAGCAACTTTTCGCCAAGTTCAGCAAGGGTGATGTGTGGAAGGACAAGGTGGAGTTTCTTGGACATGTAATGACCGTAGAAGGAGTCGCCGTAGATCCAGGCAAAGTAGAAGCTGTGTTACATTGGGAGCAGCCAAAGACTGTGACCCAGATTCGGAGTTTCCTTGGAATGGCAGGATACTACCGCCGTTTCATCGAAGGCTTTTCGACAATTGCGAAACCTCTTACGCAATTGCTGAAAAAGGAGAAGAAGTTTGCATGGACGTCAGAATGTGAGAAAGGATTTCAGGAGCTGAAGAAGCGATTGACACCAGCACCGGTGTAAGTTCTACCGGATGTTACTCAAAGCTTTGATATCTATTGTGACGCATCGCGCCAAGGACTTGGATGTGTGCTGATGCAGAATGGAAAGGTCGTCGCTTATGCATCAAGGCAGTTGAGGCCGCATGAGGAAAATTATCCGACACATGACCTAGAGTTAGCTGCCGTAGTGCATGCCTTGAAGATATGGCGTCACTATCTGATTGGAAACAGATGTGAAGTGTATACGGATCATAAGAGCCTTAAGTACATATTCACCCAGTCAGATCTGAATATGAGGCAAAGGAGATGGTTAGAGTTGATCAAGGACTACAATGTTGGAATCCATTACCATCCCGGGAAGGCCAACGTAGTTGCCGATGCCTTGAGTCGGAAAAGCCATACCGTGAGTATGTTGCTAGCCACAAGTCAGGATGAGCTATGTGAGGATTTTCAGAGAATGAAGATTGAGGTGGTACCTAGCGGATTCTTGGCCGCATTAGAAGTAAAGCCTACCCTAGAGGACCAGATCCGAGAAGGACAGAAGGATGATGACAAGATCCGCAGGATTAAGTCCATCAAGGAGGAAGGCAAGGCAGAGGATTTCAAGTTGGATGAGCAAGGCACGTTATGGATGAAGGATCAGATTTGCGTGCCCAACAAGAAGGAATTAAAGCAACTGATTTTGGAGGAAGCCCATGACTCCAAGTATTCAATTCATCCTGGAAGCGCCAAGATGTATCAGGATCTGAAGGAGAGATTCTGGTGGCCGAGTATGAAGCGTGAAGTTGCCGAGCATGTTGCATTGTGCGACGTATGCCGAGAGTCAAGGCAATGCATCAAAGACCAGCAGGATTGCTACAACATTGAAAATACCTGAGTGGAAGTGGGAGGAAATCGGAATGGATTTCATTACCGGTTTGCCTAAGACTCAAGGAGGTTATGACTCCATATGGGTTATAGTGGATCGCTTGACCAAAGTAGCCCATTTTATCCCCGTGAAGACCACCTACTCGGGAGATAAGTTAGCGAGTTGTACATGATCAGATCGTCTGTTTGCACGGTGTGCCAAAGAGGATCGTATCGGATAAGGTACCCAATTTACCTCAAGGTTACGGAATAAGTTGCATGAAGCCATGGGAACCCGTTTGAACTTTAGTACACCCTATCATCCCACAGACGGATGGACAGGCCGAAAGAGTCAACCAGATTCGGAGGATATGTTAAGAGCTTGTGCATTGGCTTATGCTACCTCTTGGGATAAGAGTTTGCCGTATGCCGAGTTCAGTTACAACAATAGTTACCAAGCTAGTTTACAGATGTCACCTTTTGAGGCACTGTATGGTCGACCCTGTCGGACACCATTGAATTGGAATGAGACACGTGAACGATGTGTCTTTGGGCCAGATATTCTTCAAAAGGCTGAAGAAGCAGATTGCCGTGATTAGGAAAGGTTGAAGATAGCCCAATCACGGCAGAAGAGTTATCTTGACAACCGTCGCCGAGATTTGAGTTTTGAACCTAAGACTTTGTATACCTCGAGTTACGCCTCTCGGGGAGTTAAGAGGTTCCATGCCAAAGGGAAACTTGCACCCGTTATGTTGGTCCATTTAAGATTTTGAGCCGCAGAGGCGGTTGCTTATCACCGAGTTGCCACAGTCGTTAACAGGAGTACATGATGTATTCCATGTGTCCCAGTTGAAGAAGTGTCTCCGAGTTCCTAAGGAACAGACGCCGCTAGAGTCAATTGAGTTGCAAGAGGATTTGACTTATAAGGAGCATCCCGTGAGGATTCTAGACACAATGGATCGAGAAACTAGAAACAAGTCAACCCGTTTCTGTAGAGTTCAGTGGAGCAACCATGAAGAAAGCGAGCGACTTGGGAGCGCGAAGAGGATTTGAAGAAAGAGTTTCCAAACCTATTCTGTAGTAAGCCCTGAATCTCGGGGACGAGATTCTATTAAGGGGGGAGGTTTGTAACACCCCAAAATTTTGCTTTCCTTAAATTCATGTGTGATTTGTCACTTTGGTGAATTTTTGGAATTTTTTGGAATTTATTTGGATTTATTTGGAATTTATTTGAATTTATTCCATTTTGAATTAATTAAAGAATTAAACTTTGCAAATAAAATTTTGTTGGAAATATTTTATTTGAGTCCAAAATGATCCAAAATATTTTCCAGAATTTTTCTGGAATTTTTCTGAGTCTTTTGCTATTTTTAATGAATTAAATGAATTACTAGAATTATTTTAAATATTAAATCGCTGGAAATTCAACTCGGGTCGAGTACTGTTCATCCGACCGAGTCGGAACCCGAGTCCGACCCGAGCCAGTCGACTTGACCAAACCCACTCCTAACCCAATCGATCCCGACCGTTGGATCGGGATCCAACGGTCCGGATTGGACCGCACCGGCTCGAGCCCGAGTCCGGTCGGATCCGTCACAGCGTGAGCAATCGTAGCCGCTCATCGCGACACGTGGGCGGTCCCCAACCATCGCCTCCGTTCGAATCCCAGGAGAGCTCGCCGTGACCAAACGGGACACGGTTAGGGTTCGATTCTTGCGCACGCCGAGGCAAGATTTAAGGCGTGGACCCGTCCGAGAATCGTCGTTCGACGCCGCCCCTTTTCCCCACGCCACACCGCCCGAGCCGCCGTCTTGGCGAGGAATTGCTCGCCGTAGTAGGGTTAGGGCTTCGCCAGGTTCGTCGCGCGCACGCCGCCCGTCAAGCCGTCTCCGCCGTGTTGAAGCCCAGATCTGGAACCGCGACGAGCAAGGCGCATCGACCGCACCATCCACCTCGCCGGAGATCCTCGGAACGCCCGCCGCGGAAGGTCGCCGTCCTCGTCTCCGTGCTTCGAGCCCGCCCGCGCCATCATCACGATCTGAAAGCTTACGGGCCGTCCGATTCCGATCGAACGGTAGCGGTGAGTCACGTGCTTCCAAACCCGATTGGATCTGGACCGTTGGATCAAGATCCAACGGCCCACGATCACCTCAGGCCGTAGCAGTGTTATCATAGGGTTAGATCTGGACCGTCCGATCTAGATCGAATGGCCCACGATCATCGAGTAGTTTTCAACGTGTTAACCCTGGATCTAATCGCGGCCGTTGATTTTCAAATCAACGGACACGATCTTGCCACGTAGCCTAGGCGCGCCGCATCGTGCAAGCGCCCGTGGGCGGCCCGACATGCGGGCCCGCATGTCAGCCGCACCAAGCCGTGCGCCAGTCCACCGTGGACCGTGCCGCCCGTGGACCCAGTCCATGGACCGGACACGTGGCAGCACCTGAGTGGTGCCACGTGGCATGATGACGTCATGCTGACGTCATCATGGAGGCCGTTCGGTGCTGACGTCAGCAGGTCACTGTGGACCAATCACAGGATGACACGTGTCCAGGCTGACGCAATAATTAATTTCCGAAAAAGAAAATGATTTATTAATTCGAAATAATGATTTCAGATTTTGTTTCAAACTTCAAACGCTTATAACTTTTGCGTTTCAACTCCGATTTGAGTGATTCAAATTTCTAAATTTGTATAAAATTGAGACCTACCTAAATATAAATTTTATTTAATTTTTGGACTAAAGTTTTTCTCTGTAAAATTATTTAATTGATTATTTAAACTTTAAATAATCATAACTTTTGCGTTTTAACTCCAAATTTGACGATTCCAGTTTCTAAAAATTCATAAAATTATGTTCTCTCTGTTTATGGATTTTATTTGGATGTTTGGACACTTTTTGCCTATTGTTTATTTGTGTATTTGCTATTTGCACGCTTTACGAGTAGACGTTGAAGTGCCGGAAGGATTCGAAGGAGAAGTATTAACTCAGGATCCAACTCAAGACCAAGAACAAGTACTTTTTGAAGGCAAGTTGTGCTTTGACCATGTTGATCCTATTTTGAAATCTATTTTGATTTAACCTATTGCATGCTAAGTTCAAATAGAAAATACTTTATTTAAATATGGGGGATTAGATAAACACCAATCTACTGTATGACACCTTGATTATTTAAGTATGTGCCATGACCCCTTTGTCACCCTAGTTGTGGATTACTAGTTGGACATTATTAGATTGCCAACATGGGTTTTAGACCGTTGTAGTAAACTGCTTAGACCTGCTTCGTGCTCATGACATGATTTTGGACAATCAATGCTAATATTGACTTAATGATATATTGAACCTGTTTTGGAAAGGTATCATGTGATGTTGATGGCACGTGGTGCATGGTAATCAACTGGGGTTTGATAAACGATTTCGGCCAGGGCATGTGGCAAGAGTAATCAGGTGGGCCAGTTGTGGCATTGGGGATGTTGATTTGATTCTTCGGGTAGTCTTGCCCTGGTCACCCTAAGGACTTAACATTGCAAGCCTTTGAACTGGGTCTAACGTGCAACCACATGTCTGTAATGGGACGGACCTAGTTGACTAAGTTGCTAATAACGTACCTGTGGGACCTCGGAGGTCAACTACACCCTTTGTGTAAGTTGTATGCGGGGGGCGTCTGTGAGGCCAGGTACCCATCTAACGGTTGATTGGCCTAGACTTCGCCTTAGCGAAGGAAGGGTTAGTCTTAATAACCGGGGAGGACCACTTGTATTGTTAGAGGTTCCGAAAGACTTTGTTACGGGAACTCGCCTTTGTGGTGTTTGACTATATCTTGTGGGTAAAGTGCATAACCTCTGCAGAGTTTGGAATCTATTCGAATAGCCGTGTCCGCGGTATTGGACATCGCTCGGGAATTACAGTCAAGGGTTAGATTTTCTCAAAAATAACTTTGGTTTGAAAGGTTGGGCTGGATTAATAATGAAGTTGATGGAAATGTGGTTTAGGATGGGAAAGATGTTTACTAAACTTCTTGAAAAGTTATTTATGCTTTACTTATTTCTACTGCTTTCGAATCTACTTATATTACTTGTCCAATGCTATTTCTTTGCAAATATACCTTGAGTTATTCCTTTGTACCAAGCCATGCATATAGTATATTAGCCTCGCATTCTCATGCATGACTTGTTTGAGTACCAAGTACTCACCCTTGCCTCAACACAACACCGGTTGAAGAGGAGACTACGCCCGACTTTGGAGGAGGAGCTCCAAGAGGATCCGCTCTACTTAGGAGCGAGCCCGGTCGGTTGCCTGTGGTATACTGGATGGCGCCACGATGTTACCTTATTTGATTTTCCGCTGCTACTATTTCTCTTTTAATAAGTATCGCCCTGCGAGGCGTACATTTGTGACTTGACCATAAGGTCGAGTAACCAGTTTGGTTATTTAAATAAAAGTACTTTATTAGCATCGAATGGTATGATTGTGATATTTACCGATGTTAAGACTGTGTGCACTAGCGCGTTCCTGGACTAGTGTTGAATACACAGAGGGTCCGGATTTGCAAATTCGGGGTCCCGATATCTTCACTGATTACAAGAGCCTCAATGTAACACCCCAAAATTTTGCTTTTCTTAAATCTATGTGTGATTTGGTACTTTGGTGAATTTTTGGAATTTTCTGGAATTTATTTGGATTTATTTGGAATTTATTTGAATTTAATCCATTTTGAAATAATTAAAGAATTAAACTTTGCAAATAAAATTTTGTTGGAAATATTTTATTTGAGTCCCAAATACCCTAAAATATTTTCCAGAATTTTTCTGGAATTTTTCTGAGTCTTTTGCTATTTTTAATGAATTAAATGAATTTCTGGGAATTAATTTGAATATTTAATCGCTGAAAATTAGTCGGGTCTAGTACTGTTCCTCGGACTCGAGCCAGACCTGAGTCTGACCCGAGCCGGACCCGCGCCTCTTGACTCGGTCGAACCGCGTCGCCTAAAAAGACCTAACCCTAAGACCGCGACCGTTGGATCTTGATCCAACGGCCGGGTAACGTCCACGTCGCTCGCGCGTGAGGGCCACCGGATCCAGCGCACGTGGACGGCTCAGATGCGGCCACGTCCGCTTCGTCTCTGATTCCGACTCGGGCACGAACGGCTCCGCCGTGTGGGTCTTGACCTCCGGGTTCCGCGCGAACGCCAAGGCTATTTAAAGCCCCGCCCCTCGTCAGAGATCGCCGCTAAATCCGCACCGTTTGCTCTAGGTTTCCGCGCTCAAGCCGCCGCCGCCAAGGAATCCCTCACCGGAGTAGTCGAGGGTTGGCTACGGGTTTGAGAGCGATTCCGCCGCCGTTAGCCGTCCTCCGCCGCGCCTGAGGCTGGGTCTGAAACCCCCACATTGAGGCACCCCTGAACGTGCTCTCCTTCTCGTCGGGACACGCCCTGTATGCCGTTTCGGGTGTCGTCTTCCCCGGTTCCGGTCTGCCAGCGCCGCCGCACCGCCACCGCGACCTTGGAGCTCCACCGGCCGTTGGATCATCATCTGACGCTTGAGGTGAGTCCACCTCTCTGTCTCGGCGTATTAGATCCCAACCGTAGGATCAAGATCGTAGGGCACCGATTAGATCTGGGTTATTGCTTAGGGTAGTCTCGGGCGAATCTTAGCCGTCCATCCAAACTTGTGCGGTCGAGATTAAGTCGCTTAGATCCAACCCGATTGGTTCGCAGCCGTTAGATCGTAAACCGAGGGCCATGATCATGCCACGTAGCACCAATCCGCGCCGTGCGTGCATGTCGCTGACACGCCGGGCCCGCGTGTCGGTGGTCATCTAAACCGCATCATGACATCATGATGACGTCATGACCCGCCTTTGTCGGCATTGTTGGTCGGGCGTGGCGGGCGTCATTCGATGCAGCGTGTCGCCGTGATTGGTACACGTGTCAGGTGACGCAATAATTAATTTCCGAAAAATAAAATGATTTATTAATTCGAAATAATGATTTCAGATTTTGATTCAAACTTCAAACGCTTATAACTTTTGCGTTTCAACTCCGATTTGAGTGATTCAAATTTCTAAATTTGTATAAAATTGAGATCTACCTAAATATAAATTTTATTTAATTTTTGGAGTAAAGTTTTTCTCTGTAAAATTATTTAATTGATTATTTAAACTTTAAATAATCATAACTTTTGCATTTTAACTCCAAATTTGACGATTCCAGTTTCTAAAAATTCATAAAATTATGTTCTCTCTGTTTATGGATTTTATTTGGATGTTTGGACACTTTTCTCCTATTGTTTATTCGTGTATTGCTATTTGCACGCTTTACGAGTAGACGTTGAAGTGCCGGAAGGATTCGAAGGAGAAGTATTGACTCAGGATCCAACTGAAGACCAAGAACAAGTACTTTTTGAAGGAAAGTTGTGCTTTGACCATGTTGATCCTATTTTTAAATCTATTTTGATTTAACCTATTGCATGCTAGTTCAATTAGAAAAATACTTTATTTAAATATGGGGGTTAGATAAATACCAATTTGTTTGTATGACACCTTGATTATTTAAATATGTGCCATGACCCTTGTCACCCTAGTTGTGGATTACTAGTTGGACATTATTAAATTGCCAACATGGGTTTGAGACCGTTGTAGTATCTTTGCTTAGACACACTTTCGTGCTCATGACATGATTTTGGACAATCAAATGCTAATATTGACTTAATGATATATTGAAACTGTTTTGGAAAGGTATCATGTGATGTTGATGGCACGTGGTGCATGGTAATCAACTGGGGTTTGATAAATAGTTTTTCGGACCAGGGGCATGTGGCAAGAGTAATCAGGTGGGCCGGTTGTGGCATTGGGGATGTTGATTTGGTTCTTGGGTAGTCTTGCCCTGGTCACCCTAAGGACTTAACCTTGCAAGCCTTTGAATAGGTCTAACGTGCAACCACATGTCTCAGTAATGGGACGGACCTAGTTGACTAAGTTGCTAATAACGTGCTGTGGGACCTCGGGAGGTCAACTACACCCTTTGTGTAAGTTGTGCGGGGGGCGTCTGGGGCCGAGGCCAGTACCCATCTAACGGTTGATTGGCCTAAACTTCGCCTTAGCTAAGGGAAGGGTTAGTGTGCAATAACCGGGAGGACCACTTGTGTTGTTAGAAGTTTCCAAAGACTTTGTTACGGAACTCGCCTTTGTGGTGTTTGATCAGTATCTTGTGGGTAAAGTGTATAACCTCTGCAGAGTGTACAATCTATTCGAATAGCCGTGTCCGCGGTATTGGACATCGCTCGGGAATTACAGTCAAGGGTTAGATTTTCTCAAAAATAACTTGGATCTGAAAGGTTGGGTTGGATTAATAATGATGTTGATGGAAATGTGGATTAGGATGGGAAAGATGTTTATTAAACTCCTTGAAAAGTTATTTGTGCTTTACTTGTTTCTACTGCTTTCGAATCTACTTATACTACTTGTCAAATCTTTGTTTCTTGCAAATATACCTTGAGCTATTCCTTTGTACCAAGCCATGCATATAGTATATTAGCCTGCATTACATGCATGACTTGCCGAGTACCAAGTACTCACCCTTGCCACCATACAACACCCAGTTGAAGAGGAGACTACACCGGCTTTGGAGGAGGAGCTCCAAGAGGAACCGTCTACTTAGGGAGCGAGCCCGATCGGTTACTGTGGTATCTTGGATGGCGCCACGGTTATCTTATTTTCCATTGCTACTATTTCTCTCTTAATAAGTTTCGCCTGCCGTATTGCATTTGTGACTTGGCCATAAGGTCAAGTAACCAGTTTGCTTAATTAAATAAAAGTACTTTATTAGTATCGAATGGTATGATTGTGATATTTACCGATGTTAAGACTGTGTGCACTAGCGCGTTCCTGGACTAGTGTTGAATACATAGAGGGTCCGGATTTGCAAATTCGGGGTCCCGACAGAGGTGGTATCAGAGCCATACTGACCGTAGGCTCAACCCAAGCTAGAATGGTCGTAGTGAGGATAAAACCTATTTTCTAAAGCTAAAAATTTGTCAAGACAAGAGATGACATCTCGACTTATCCCACTCTTTCTTTTCTTGTCTCGAGCTGAATTTTTCCTTACCTTGTCACGATTTAAAAATTTCGAGTTCTTACGTGAGCACTCTTGTGACAGATGGAGGGAGAGTTCAACTGCGTCGATCTAGAGGTTGGTCACGCCGCAGAAGTTTGACATATGCTTCAGACTCTCGGAGATTTTGAGAAGCCGCAATACCAAGTGGAAGTGATCAGACAAGCAGGATTGATCAAGGCTTGTGACGTGAAGATTATGGTACCTGCTAGGAAGAAGGGCCCAGGCAATCGCCCGATACAACTGCCTTTGCCAGGAGGTCTACAATGCAGATGGGTATCCAAGAAGTATCACGACGAGCAATGCGGCACATTACCCGTATCTACGCCAGAGAGTTGGAGAGCACGGTGTTCCGTTATCACCCGCGCAACAATAACCTTCTTGACCCGAAGGCGATTCAGGATGAGGATGCCATGGTTACACAGTTGGCACGACTTGTTGTCGCCCAGGAGGATGTACTCGATGATACAAGCAAGGAGCTACAGCCCAGGAGGATGTACTCGATGATACAAGCAAGGAGCTACAGAAGGCCCGCAAGGAGATCACGACAGAGAAGAACAGATGGCGGGAAGCTCAAGAGTATGTGTCACACCTTCTGCGAAGGATTGACGAGTTGGAGATGGCTTTGTACGGACCAGAACTGCAGAGCCGATTGAGCTACACGAGCCAGATCCGGAGGAGTCGGATCTCGATGAGGACACTTCTTCTTCGACTACCACAGATGACACGATTGCTTTGGACATGGCAATCGTTTCGCGCCTATGCCGCGACATCCGTACCAGGCCGTGGAGGTTTTCGATGAGTGAGCGTAGGTTTTATAGTGAGACTCCTTCGCCGAGTCGCATCTTAGAATAAAGAGTCACCCTTTAGGCGTTAGACTCGGTGTTAGTTCGATTTGGATTTTCATTGTTTCTTTGAGTGTGCATTATGTGTTGCAAGGCCCTTAGGCATTGTAAGCAACCATACCAAGTTACTATTGATTAGTTAATAAAGTTGGACCTTAAAGTTACACCTTTCGCCCCGCATAAGTTCCATATTACTTGTCTATTCTTGTTTCCCTCTCATCTCTAAAACCTAGAGCAAATCGGCGGATGGTGAACACCATGAAACTTTGGAGGCAATGGAAGTGGTTCTCGCCCAGTGAGAAAACCCCAATGATGGAGCACCAAAGCACCGCCACGGATATGCAGAATTTGGAGCTTTTCTCTGCTCGGACTCGATTGATGCATGCTATGATGCAACAAATGCAACACGTCCTTTGCTCAGGCCACTTTGCTAATCAAGTTAATCGGGGACAACGCTTGAATACAAGGCTGCCGAGTTCATGAGAACTCACCCACCCACTTTCTCTGGGAATGCCAATCCATTGGAGGCCGATGATTGGTTAAGGTCAATTGAGAGGAAGCTACACATAGCTCAATGCATAGGAAATGAGAAGGTACTCTCGCTTCTCATCGGTTGGAAGGAAACAGCGCCGAATGGTGGGAGAACTTCGTGCTACGCAAGTGAACCCTCGTGACATCACTTGGGAAGAGTTCACATCGCATTCCGTCGGTATCACGTGCTGAAGGAATCATGGATCTTAAGAAGGAGGAGTTCAGAGCATGAAGCAAGGTAATCAGCCGGTGGCCGACTACGAACAAGTTCACACAGCTAGCACGCTACGCACTGAGGATGTAGCGACAGATAAAGCCAAAGCAGTCTCGCTTCATGAAGGGACTTAACTCAGGACTACAAGTAGGACTGATCACCCACACCTTTCAGATTTCCAAGAGTTGGTGAATAAGGCGCTTATTCTTGAGGACAAGCGCAAGGAACCGGATGAGAACAGAAGCGCAGGATGCAACAGCGAGGATCACGTCGAGGAACGCATAGCGGCGCTGAGAGTTGCACCAAATCAGTTTTGATTCCAGCCACAAATGCAACAAGGACACCGTCACCAGCACCAAGGCCCGTCAATCGAACTACTGCACCCAGCCCCGCTTAGAAACGCTGCTCGAGCGATCGGCAAGAAACAGTGAGACGCTGCTACAAGCGCAACGAGCCAGGACACTTTGCCAACAAATGCCCAAAGAAGACAGCGAGAGTGACCCGATTCGCTTCAATCTAGGAACCACCCAGCTAGGGACGCCAAAGACCAGAGCCACACCCCAGGCTGTGGTGAGAGGCCAAGTCAACCATGTCACCGCAGATGCACTGCAGAATGCTACGGACGTCGTCTTTGGGTAAGTTACTTGTTAACTCGATGCACATAACGATTTTGTTTAACTCTGGAGCTTCGCATTCGTTTGTTTCGCAAGGCTTTGCTGCTAGAAATGATTTGGGGATTGCAAGACTTAAATGCATGCTTTTAGTTCAAACCCCTGGTTCCGAACTCCGAACGAAAGTAGGATGTTCCGGGGTGAGAATACTAATAGATGGAATAGAGTTCCTCGCAAACCTTATTATTTTGGAAACCCAGACCTTAGACGTCATATTGGGAATGGATTGGTTATCCAAGCACAAGGCCATATTGGATTGTGGACGAAGAACTATCTCAGTTGAGAGCCCGTGTGGGAAGAAAGTGGAATTTCAAGCTACCACCGTTAGAGATGGACAGTTGATGGTTAACAGTACCAAGGCAATCAGCATAGAGGATGTCTCAGTTGTGAATGAGTACCCAGATGTTTTTCCTGAAGATCTACAGTATGCCGCGCACGAGGGACATAGAGTTTGTGATAGAGCTTGTACTGCACAAAGACCGATAGCAAAGAGACCCTATCGGATGTCCACCGAGGAGTTGGTAGAGATGAAGAAACAGTTAGAAGAGTTAATGGAGAAAGGATTTATCAGACCGAGCTCGTCGCCGTGGGGAGCACCAGTTATGTTCGTCAAGAAAAAGGACGGGAGTTTTAGGATGTGCATCGACTACCGTGCACTCAATGAAGTCACCGTGAAGAATAAGTATCCGCTACCCAGGATTGATGATTTGTTTGATCAGCTGAGAGGAGCCGGAATTTTCTCCAAGATTGATCTGAGATCGGGATACCATCAGTTGAAGATCCGATCAGAAGATATCCCGAAGACTGCATTCTCGTATAGATATGGACATTACGAGTTTACAGTTATGTCATTTGGTCTGACGAATGCGCCAGCATATTTCATGAATATGATGAATAAGGTGTTCATGGAATATTTGGACAAGTTTGTCGTCGTGTTCATAGACGATATCCTAATCTACTCCAAAACGGAGGATGAACATGCCGAACACTTAAGGCGAGTTTTGGAAAAGCTGAGGGAACAGCAACTCTTCGCCAAGTTTAGCAAGTGTGATTTTTGGAAGGACAAGGTAGAATTCCTCGGACATGTAATGACCGCAGAAGGAGTCGCCGTAGATCCAAGCAAAGTAGAAGCTGTGTTACATTGGGAGCAGCCGAAGACTGTGACCCAGATTCGGAGTTTCCTTGGAATGGCAGGATACTACCGCCGTTTCATTGAAGGCTTTTCGACAATTGCGAAACCTCTTACGCAATTGCTGAAAAAGGAAAAGAAGTTTGCATGTACGCCAGAATGTGAGAAAGGATTTCAGGAGCTGAAAAAACAATTGACATCAGCGCCGGTGTTAGTTCTACCGGATGTTAATCAAAGCTTTGATATTTATTGTGACGCATCGCGCCAAGGACTTGGATGTGTGCTGATGCAGAATGGAAAGGTCGTCGCTTATGCATCAAGGCAGTTGAGGCAGCATGAGGAAAATTATCCAACACATGACCTAGAGTTAGCTGCCGTAGTGCATGCCTTGAAGATATGGCGTCACTATCTGATTGGAAACAGATGTGAAGTGTATACGGATCATAAGAGCCTTAAATACATATTCACCCAGTCGGATCTGAACATGAGGCAGAGGAGATGGTTATTGTTGATCAAGGACTACAATGTTGGAATCCATTACCATCCTGGGAAGTCCAACGTAGTAGCCGATGCTCTGAGTCGGAAAAGCCATACCGTGAGTATGTTGCTAGCCACAAGTCAGGATGAGTTATGTGAGGATTTTCAGAAAATGAAAATTGAGGTTGTACCTAGCGGATTCTTGGCCGCATTGGAAGTAAAGCCTACTCTAGAGGACCAGATCCGAGAAGGACAGAAGGATGATGACAAGATCCGCAGGATTAAGTCCATCAAGGAGGAAGGCAAGGCAGAGGACTTCAAGTTGGATGAGCAAGGCACGTTGTGGATGAAGGATCGCATTTGTATGCCTAACAAGAAGGAGTTAAGGCAACTGATTTTGGAAGAAGCCCATGACTCCAAGTACTCAATTCATCCTGGAAGCGCCAAGATGTATCAGGATCTGAAGGAGAGATTCTGGTGGCCGAGCATGAAGCGTGAAGTAGCCGAGCATGTTGCATTGTGCGACGTATGCCAGAGAGTCAAGGCAATGCATCAGAGACCAGCAGGATTGCTACAGCCACTGAAAATACCTGAGTGGAAGTGGGAGGAAATCGGAATGGATTTCATTACCGGTTTGCCTAAGACTCAAGGAGGTTATGACTCCATATGGGTTATAGTGGATCGCTTGACCAAAGTAGCCCATTTTATCCCCGTAAAGACCACTTACTCGGGGGATAAATTGGCAGAGTTGTACATGATCAGGATCGTCTGTTTGCACGGTGTGCCAAAGAGGATCGTATCGGACAGAGGTACCCAATTTACCTTAAGGTTCTGGAATAAGTTGCATGAAGCCATGGGAACCCGTTTAAACTTGATCTGACTTATCATCCGTAGACGGATGGACAGACCGAAAGAGTCAATCAGATTCTGGAGGATATGTTAAGAGCATGTGCATTGGCTTATGCTACCTCTTGGGATAAGAGTTTGCCGTATGCCGAGTTCAGTTACAATAATAGTTACCAGGCTAGTTTACAGATGTCACCTTTTGAGGCACTCTATGGTCGACCCTGTCGGACGCCATTGAATTGGAATGAGACCGGCGAGCACCGTGTCTTCGGGCCTGATATTCTTCAAGAGGTGAAGAAGCGGTGCCATGATTAGGGAAAGGTTGAAGATCGCCCAATCACGACAGAAGAGTTATGCTGACAATCGTCGCCGGGACTTGAGTTTTGAACCAGAAGACTTTGTATACCTCAGAGTTACGCCTCTCAGGGGAGTTAAGAGGTTCCATGCTAAAGGGAAACTCGCACCCCGTTATGTTGGACCATTTAAGATTTTGAGCCGCAGAGGCGAAGTTGCTTATCAGCTGGAGTTGCCACAGTCGTTAGCAGGAGTACATGACGTATTCCATGTGTCCCAGTTGAAGAAGTGTCTCCGAGTACCTGAGGAACAGACACCGCTAGAGTCAATTGAGTTGTAAGAAGATTTGACTTACAATGAGCATCTTGTGAAGATTCTAGATACAATGGATCGAGAGACGAGGAACCAGTCAACCCGTTTCTGTAGAGTTCAGTGGAGCAATCATGAAGAGAGTGAAGCAACTTGGGAACGTGAAGAGGATTTGAAGAAAGAGTTTCCAAGCCTATTCTGTAGTAAGCCCTGAATCTCGGGGACGAGATTCTATTAAGGGGGGGAGGTTTGTAACACCCCAAAATTTTGCTTTTCTTAAATCTATGTGTGATTTGGTACTTTGGTGAATTTTTGGAATTTTCTGGAATTTATTTGGATTTATTTGGAATTTATTTGAATTTATTCCATTTTGAAATAATTAAAGAATTAGACTTTGCAAATAAAATTTTGTTGGAAATATTTTATTTGAGTCCCAAATACCCTAAAATATTTTCCAGAATTTTTCTGGAATTTTTCTGAGTCTTTTGCTATTTTTAATGAATTAAATGAATTTCTGGGAATTAATTTGAATATTTAATCGCTGAAAATTAGTCGGGTCTAGTACTGTTCCTCGGACTCGAGCCAGACTGAAGTCGACCGAGTCGGACCGCGCCTCTTGACTCGGTCGAACGCGTCGCCTAAAAGACCTAACCCTAAGACCGCGACCGTTGGATCTTGATCCAACGGCCGGGTAACGTCCACGTCGCTCGCGCGTGAGGGCCACCGGATCCAGCGCACGTGGACGGCTCAGATGCGGCCACGTCCGCTTCGTCTCCGATTCCGACTCGGGCACGAACGGCTCCGCCGTGTGGGTCTTGACCTCCGGGTTCCGCGAACGCCAAGGCTATTTAAAGCCCCGCCCCTCGTCCGAGGATCGCCTGCTCGTCCCGCACCGTTTGCTCTAGGTTTCCGCGCTCAAGCCGCCGCCGCCGCCAAGGAATCCCTCACCGGAGTAGTCGAGGGTTAGCTACGGGTTTGAGAGCGATTCCGCCGCCGTTAGCCGTCCTCGCGCGCTGGTGGCTGGTCTCAAACCCACGTTGAGGCACCCTGAGCGTGCTCTCCTTCTCGGCCGACACGCCACATGGCCCGTTTCGGGTGTCGTCTTCCCGATTCCGATGCCTTGCGCCCGCCGCCACCGCGACCTTGGAGCTCCACCGCCGTTGGATCATCATCGGCGCTTGAGGTGAGTCCACCTCTCTGTCTCGGCGTATTAGATCCCAACCGTAGGATCAAGATCGTAGGGCACCGATTAGATCTGGGTTATTGCTTAGGGTAGTCTCGGGCGAATCTTAGCCGTCCATCCAAACTTGTGCGGTCGAGATTAAGTCGCTTAGATCCAACCCGATTGGTTCGCAGCCGTTAGATCGTAAACCGAGGGCCATGATCATGCCACGTAGCACCAAGCCGCGCCGTGCGTGCATGTCGCTGACACGCCGGGCCCGCGTGTCAGCGGGTCATCTAAACCGCATCATGACATCATGATGACGTCATGACGGGGCCCGCCTGTCAGCATTGTTGGCCGGGCGTGGCTGACGTCATTCGGTACGCGTGTCGCTTCGTGATTGGTACACGTGTCCAGGCTGACGCAATAATTAATTTCCGAAAAATAAAATGATTTATTAATTCGAAATAATGATTTCAGATTTTGATTCAAACTTCAAACGCTTATAACTTTTGCGTTTCAACTCCGATTTGAGTGATTCAAATTTCTAAATTTGTATAAAATTGAGATCTACCTAAATATAAATTTTATTTAATTTTTGGAGTAAAGTTTTTCTCTGTAAAATTATTTAATTGATTATTTAAACTTTAAATAATCATAACTTTTGCATTTTAACTCCAAATTTGACGATTCCAGTTTCTAAAAATTCATAAAATTATGTTCTCTCTGTTTATGGATTTTATTTGGATGTTTGGACACTTTTCGCCTATTGTTTATTCGTGTATTGCTATTTGCACGCTTTACGAGTAGACGTTGAAGTCTTAGGAAGGATTCAAGGAGAAGTATTGACTCAGGATCCAGCGAAGACCAAGAACAAGTACTTTTTGAAGGCAAGTTGTGCTTTGACCATGTTGATCCTATTTTGAAATCTATTTTGATTTAACCTATTGCATGCTAGTTCAATTAGAAAAATACTTTATTTAAATATGGGGGTTAGATAAATACCAATTTCTTTGTATGACACCTTGATTATTTAAATATGTGCCATGACCCTTGTCACCCTAGTTGTGGATTACTAGTTGGACATTATTAAATTGCCAACATGGGTTTTAGACCGTTGTAGTATCTTGCTTAGACACCTTTCGTGCTCATGACATGATTTTGGACAATCAAATGCTAATATTGACTTAATGATATATTGAACCTGTTTTGGAAAGGTATCATGTGATGTTGATGGCACGTGGTGCATGGTAATCAAGCGGGGTTTGATAAATAGTTTTTCGGCCAGGTGCATGTGGCAAGAGTAATCAATTGGGCCGGTTGTGGCATTGGGGATGTTGATTTGGTTCTTCGGGTAGTCTTGCCCTGGTCACCCTAAGGACTTAACCTTGCAAGCCTTTGAACTGGGTCTAACGTGCAACCACATGTCAGTAATGGGACGGACCTAGTTGACTAAGTTGCTAATAACGCACTGTGGGACCTCAGAGGTCAACTACACCCTTTACGTAAGTTGTGCGGGGAGCGTCTGGGTGAGGCCAGTACCCATCTAACGGTTGATTGGCCTAAACTTCGCCTTAGCTAAGGGAAGGGTTAGTGTGCAATAACCGGGAGGACCACTTGTTTTGTTAGAAGTTTCGAAAGACTTTGTTCACGAACTCGCCTTTGTGGTGTTTGACTGTATCTTGTGGGTAAAGTGCATAACCTCTGCAGAGTGTACAATTTATTCGAATAGCCGTGTCCGCGGTATTGGACATCGCTCGGGAATTACAGTCAAGGGTTAGATTTTCTCAAAAATAACTTGGATCTGAAAGGTTGGGTTGGATTAATAATGATGTTGATGGAAATGTGGATTAGGACGGGAAAGATGTTTATTAAACTCCTTGAAAAGTTATTTGTGCTTTACTTGTTTCTACTGCTTTCGAATCTACTTATACTACTTGTCAAATGCTGTTTACTGCAAATATACCTTGAGCTATTCCTTTGTATCAAGCCATGCATATAGTATATTAGCCTGCATTCTGTGCATGACTTGCTGAGTACCAAGTACTCACCCTTGCCACCATACAACACCAGTTGAAGAGGAGACTACACCAGCTTTGGAGGAGGAGCTCCAAGAGGAACCGTCTACTGAGGGAGCGAGCCCGATCGATTGCACTGTGGTATCTTTGGATGGCGCCACGAAGTTATCTTATTTTCCGCTGCTACTATTTCTCTCTTAATAAGTTTCGCCCTGCGAGGCGTACATTTGTGACTTGGCCATAAGGTCAAGTAACCAGTTTGCTTAATTAAATAAAAGTACTTTATTAGTATCGAATGGTATGATTGTGATATTTACCGATGTTAAGACTATGTGCACTAGCGCGTTCCTGGACTAGTGTTGAATACACAGAGGGTCCGGATTTGCAAATTCGGGGTCCCGACACTCAAGTACATCTTTACTCCGAAAGATCTTAATTTGAGGCAGAGGAGGTGGCTGGAGTTGATAAATGATTATGACCTCACAATCCAGTATCATCCGGGCAAGGCAAATGTGGTGGCTGACGCTCTCAGTCGCAAGACAATGCTCCCTGTCATTGATTGTCTTGTTGCTGATTTTGAGCAATTGGGAGTCTCCTATTGCTTTGCAGGGACCGTGCAAGCTGAAACTCAATTGATTCTTGAGTCAGCGATCCCCGAGCGTGTGCGGGAAGCACAATAGCATGATCGTTTGCTCCAGCAGGTGAGGAAATGCCTTGAGGATGGCAAAACTGGGGACTTTTCCATAGACGAGGTGGGAGCTCTGAGGTTTCAGGGTCGCCTGTGTGTACCTCAGAAATCCCAAGTCAAAGATGACATCTTGAGAGAGGCTCATCACACCCCGTACACGGTTCATCCTGGGGAGACCAAGATGTACAGGGATCTAAAAAAGAACTTCTGGTGGAAAAGGATGAGAGTTGATATCGCCAAGTATGTGGCGTCCTGTGGGATTTGTCAGAAGATAAAGGCTGAACACAAGCGTCCCGCTGGCTTGTTGCAGCCATTGGGGATTCCTGTGTGGCCTTGGGATGACATCTCCATGGATTTCGTGGTTGGCCTACCTCGTACTCCACGAGGGAAGGATGCTGTTTGGTTTGTGGTGGATCGTCTTAGCAAGTCCGCGCACTTCATTCCTATCCGCACTACTAATTCAGCGAGTGAGTTGGCTCCCATCTATGCGCGGGAGATTGTGAGACTACATGGTGTACCCAAGACGATTATCTCTGACCAGGGTGCGAAATTTGTCTCAAAATTTTGGGAGAGCTTGCAGAGTGCTTTGGGTACACAGCTTCGCCTTAGTACCGCTTTTCACCCTCAGACCGATGGGCAGTCTGAGTGTACCATTCAGACATTGGAAGACATGCTCAGGGCATGTGTGATGGCTTGGAAAGGTAACTGGGAAGATCATTTGCCTTTAGCAGAATTCGCTTACAATAACAGCTATCATTCCAGCATCCGGGCTGCTCCTTATGAGGTGTTGTATGGCCAGAAGTGCAGATCGCCGCTTTGTTGGGATGCAGTGGGAGAGAGAGCGGTCCTTCGACCGGATTGGGTTCAGCAGACTGTTGATCGCGTGGCAGAGGTATGACAGAACTTTCTTGCAGTGCAGAGTAGGCAGAAAAGCTATGCTGATGTGAGGAGGCGAGATTTGGAGTTTGAGGTGGGTGATTGGGTGCTCTGCGACTATCTCCCACCAAGGGTGTGGTGAGTTTTGGCACAAAAGGGAAGCTCAGTCCGAGGTATGTTGGACCATCTCCTATCTCAGCTCGAGTTGGAAAGTTGGCCTATCGCTTGGAGCTACCGGAGTCAATACAGGGAGTCCATAATGTATTCAATGTTTCGATGTTAATGAATTACTTGCATGAACCAAAGTTGGTGGTTCCGTTGGAACCCTTAGTGCTTGAACAGGACCTCACCTTCGAGTCCCGTCCTGTGAAAATTTTGGAGAATTCAGAGCGAGTGTTGAAGAACAGGACACTCAAGTTTGTCAAAGTCCTGTGGTCGCATCAGACTGAGAGGGAAGCGACTTGGGAGCTGGAGTCTCGCATGTGCGAGAAGTACCCCGAGTTTTTCACCTTAGGTACGAGATGTGAAACCTAGCTAACCTTTTGATTGCTCAGTTGCGTAGAGGCGTGTTGGGGATTCGAGGTCGAATCCTGCTGAAGGGGGGAAGAGTGTGACACTACGAAATGTCGTAATCCTATAAAATATGAAATTTGAGGTTAAAACTTTATGTTATGAAGTTTAATCATGTTTCCGGGACGATTCCGAGAGTTTGGGCCTTTCCGGGGAAGTTTGGGCCTAAGGGAAAGAGTCGTGGGCTTTAGTGGGAAGGTGTTTGGGCCCATGTGAGAGTGGGAGACCATATTGGGCTGCTTGGTGCTCCTCCCCTGCCCTAAATTGCGCCCCACCCCTGCCCTAGCAGCCCCCTCTTTCCCCTCTCCCAAACCAGCCGCCGCCCCCCACCTTGCACCTAGCCGTTGTAACACCCCAGCATTTAATATGCCTGAATGCTACCAAACATAAGCTAAACAACATCTAAATACCACAATTAAACATAAATTCCAGCAAAGGCGCACATGCTAAAAACCGAGATTTCGGCAGCATCTCCTTTGTTTTAACATGATTTGAAGGAGCAACACAGTAAAGCAATATAAGGCAATATGAGAGACAGCTAAAACAGCAAATTAAAGACTTAACGATAATATAAGTCTATTTTCAAGCATTTAATGTCTCCAAGAGTCAAACGAACAATAAAACTATCATATAGCAAAGCTAAACCTTAAAGCAATAATCATCACACGCAGTTTATTATCAAAAACTAATTGAATGACTTGTGGAATTAAATGAGTGAAGCTACGTGCGGACGTGTGACTATTTCCCTTCCCCGCATGCCGGTCTCATGGTACCTAAAACAACAAGAAAACACAAGCGTGAGTTCAAAACTCAGCAAGCATATTGCAATGGTACAACAAAAACAATTACATAGCAATAATATCTCACATCATGTAAACCATCTCATTCATGATCACATATCATTATCATCATCGTTATGTATGTAGTGCAATGCGATGCTCATGTCTCCTTGGAAACTCATACCGGTATGGTTGAGTGCACACCCGCCGGTATGCACGCTCTCCCCCCTTCCATCCCGAAGATGGAGGGTGCCTACTCCTCGCTTCCGTTCACCGTGGTGAATGGAATCACGATGTAGGACTTACTCATTGGCTCTCCGGAATAGTCATAACTTTCTCACCGACCTTCCCCGGATTAGTTATGACTTTCTCACCACCCGGGCCATGTAACATGCCATGTATGCAAATATGCCAACATCATAATAAACTTGTACATTAACACATGGCATCATAGCATACTCATCATATCATAGGCAATCATTAAAGCATGGCAAGTGATCATATCATATAATCAAGTTCATCTAGTCTCAACTAGCAACCTACAAACCGCTATCCATTACAATACACTTGCCTCAACCAAGGGCAACGGATTGGCAGGAAGTAGAAGGCACTGCCGGGGTCGCACCACCTGCACATAGGTACCACACACTCACAATCATGTCCACAAAACAGTAGGCAAACCCTCTTCTAACCCGACATCGCAAACTACTCGCTAAACCGAAAAACAGAGGTTCTGTCTCGTCGGGACAGCAGCCTTCCAAAAGGCACAACCTGAGTTCTGGGACTCTGAATCAATTAAACGAGTACATCCACGCGTAGCTTAGGAAATTTCCTAACTTTTTCTAAGTATACGGGAAGACTGATTCGGACTCTAAAGTTGTTTAATCTACAAAATACCGTGATCTGTTCCAATCACGTCACAGATTTTAATACACTCGGTAAAACAAGTATAACTTTCAAACGGCTGAGCGGAATTTAAAGTTCTTTATACCCACTGAAAGGTATTGAAATTACCTACAACTTCTTCAACATCCGTACGACCAAATTCCGACTCTAAATTGGCGAAAAACCAAAACTTAGGTCGACTGCTCATGCTACCCGAAATAGAGAACGTGGCAATTTCTAGATCTAATCCAATCTACTAAATTCCAGGACCACCAATTGATCTAAAAACATGATAATGATCCTTAGAACAGTACCTAGATCAACCCAAGGTTTCCCATGGCCATACCTTCGCCCGACGACCGAGAACCCAATAGATCTCCTCCCGGATCGCTCCTCGCTCCTCACTCCTCGCTTCTCGCTCCAATAGACGAATCTCCGAGGCGCAGGGGTGGAGAGGCTACCCTAGGGCAGCAAGGGGTGGAGAGGTGGTGGAGAGGTGGGGAGCAATGGGGGCAATGGGGGCGCATGCAAGGGAGAGGGGGAGGTGGGGGGTGGCGGCTAGGGCATGGAGTGGGAGGGAGGGGCGCACCAAAGGGGTGGTGTAACACCCCAAAATTTTGCTTTTCTTAAATTCATGTGTGAATTGGCACTTTGGTGAATTTTTGGAATTTTCTGGAATTTATTTGGATTTATTTGGAATTTATTTGGATTTATTCCATTTTGAAATAATTAAAGAATTTAACTTTGCAAATATAATTTTGTTGGAAATATTTTATTTGAGTCCAAAATGTTCCAAAATATTTTCCAGAATTTTTCTGAGTCTTTTGATATTTTTAATGAATTAAATGAATTTCTGAGAATTAATTTGGATTATTTAATCGCTGGAAATTGCGAGTGGGTTTGTACTGTTCATCCGACCGAGCCCAAACCCGAGTCAGACTCGAGTCCGACGCGAGCCGTGTTCGAGCCGAACCCGGTTCCAACCCTAACCCTAGAATCACTACCGTTGGATCACGATGCAACGGCCGTGATAGCGCCACGTCACCGAGCCCCGTCTCCCGTGTGAACCGGGTCGTGCCCGCGGGATCGTGACCGCTGATCGTGCCACGCGGACGGCTCCGCGTCATCGTCTTCAACCCGGATTCCTCGCGGATTCGGTTCACCGCCGCCGCCGCCGTCTCGGACATGGACTCCAGGGCTATTTAATGCATGGAGCTTCCCCCGAGGTTCGCCTTTCCGTGCTGAGCTCGTTGCCCTAGTCCACGCCCACGGAGAAACCCTAGAGCCGCCGCAATTTCTCGCCGAAGCCGAAGAGCGCCGCCGCGAGTTCTTCAACCTCCGCCGCAAACCAGCCGTGCTCCGCCGCTTCCGTGGCCAGATCCGGAACCCCCGCGACGAGACGAACCTGGGCTCATACTTCATCTCGCCGGGACTGCGTCGGAAAGCTGTTCGGGACGTCGTCTTCCCCGGTTCCGGCCGCAGCAAGCCGCCGCACGCCATCGTCGTCCCCACGAGCTCTGTGGACCATCCGATCAAGATCCGACGTCCCGGATTGCGCCACGTCATCCCACGGTGAGAACCACGTGTGATTCCCAGATCCAATCTCAACCGTTGGATCTAGATCCAACGGTCCAGATTGACCACGTTCACCCCAAACGTGCATCATCAGATCCGATTGGGACCGTTGAGGCCACATGAGGAGAATTATCCGACGCATGACCTGGAGCTAGCTGCCGTAGTGCATGCCTTGAAATTATGGCGTCACTATTTAATTGGAAACAGATGTGAAGTATACACGGACCATAAGAGTCTTAAGTACATCTTCACCCAATCAGACCTGAACATGAGGCAGAGGAGATGGTTAGAGTTCATCAAGGACTACAATGTTGGAATCCATTACCATCCCGGGAAGGCCAACGTAGTTGCCGATACTCTGAGTCGGAAGAGCCATACTGTGAACATGTTGATAGCCACAAGTCAGGAGGAGCTATGTGAGGATTTCCAGAGAATGCAGATTGAAGTCGTACCAGAAGGATTCTTGGCAGCATTGGAAGTGAAGCCTACCCTAGAAGATCAGATCCGAGAAGGACAGAAGGATGATGACAAGATCCGTAGGATTAAGTCCAACATGGATGAAGGCAAGGCAGAGGACTTCAAGTTGGATGAGCAGGGCACGTTATGGATGAAGGGTCGCATTTGTGTGCCGAACAAGAAGGAGCTGAAGCAGTTGATTTTAGAAGAAGCCCATGATTCAAAGTATTCCATTCATCCTGGAAGCGCCAAGATGTATCAGGATTTGAAGGAAAGATTCTGGTGGCCGAGCATGAAGCGTGAAGTTGCCGAGCATGTTGCACTGTGCGACATATGCCAAAGAGTCAAGGCAATGCATCAGAGGCCAGCAGGATTGTTACAGCCGTTGAAGATACTTGAGTGGAAATGGGAAGAAATCGGAATGGACTTCATTACCGGTTTGCCGAAAACCCAGGGTGGTTATGACTCCATATGGGTTATAGTGGATCGCCTGACCAAAGTCGCCCATTTTATTCCAGTGAAGACCACTTATTCGGGAGATAAGTTAGCTGATTTGAACCTGACCAGAATCGTCTGCTCACACGGAGTGCCGAAGAAGATTGTATCGGACAGAGGTACCCAGTTTACCTCAAGATTCTGGAATAAGCTGCATGAAGCCATGGGAACCCGTTTGAACTTCAGTACAGCTTATCATCCGCAGACGGATGGGCAAACAGAAAGGGTTAATCAGATTTTGGAGGATATGTTACGAGCTTGTGCATTAGCTTATGCTACCTCTTGGGATAAAAGTCTGCCGTACGCTGAGTTCAGCTACAATAATAGTTACCAAGCCAGTTTGCAAATGTCGCCATTTGAAGCACTATATGGTCGACCATGTCGGACACCGTTGAACTGGAATGAGACAGGTGAACGCCGTGTCTTTGGGCCAGATATTCTTCAAGAAGCCGAAGAACAGATTGCCATGATCCGAGAAAGACTGAAGATAGCACAATCAAGACAGAAGAGTTATGCTAATAACCGCCATCGAGACTTGAGTTTTGAACCAGAAGATTTCGTGTATCTCAGAGTCACCCCACTCAGAGGAGTTAAGAGATTCCATGCCAAAGGAAAACTCGCGCCGAGATATGTTGGACCATTCAAGGTCCTCAGTCACAGAGGGGAAGTTGCTTATCAGTTGGAGTTACCGCAATCACTAGCAGGAGTGCATGACGTGTTCCACGTGTCCCAGCTGAAGAAGTGTCTTCGAGTACCTGAGGAACAGACACCGCTAGAGTCAATTGAGCTACAAAAAGATCTGACTTACAAGGAGCACCCCGTGAAGATTCTGGACACCATGGATCGAGAGACAAGAAACAAGTCAACCCGTTTCTGCAGGATTCAATGGAGCAATCATGCGGAGAGCGAAGCAACCTGGGAGCGCGAAGAGGATTTGAAGAAAGAGTTTCGGAACCTATTCTGTAGAGAGCCCTGAATCTCGGGGACGAGATTCTGTTAAGGGGGGAGGTTTGTAACACCCCAAAATTTTGCTTTTCTTAAATTCATGTGTGAATTGGCACTTTGGTGAATTTTTGGAATTTTCTGGAATTTATTTGGATTTATTTGGAATTTATTTGAATTTATTCCATTTTGAAATAATTAAAGAATTTAACTTTGCAAATATAATTTTGTTGGAAATATTTTATTTGAGTCCAAAATGTTCCAAAATATTTTCCAGAATTTTCCTGGAATTTTTTTGAGTCTTTTGCTATTTTTAATGAATTAAATGAATTTCTGAGAATTAATTTGGATTATTTAATCGCTGGAAATTGCGAGTGGGTTTGTACTGTTCATCCGACCGAGCCCAAACCCGAGTCAGACTCGAGTCCGACGCGAGCCGTGTTCGAGCCGAACCCGGTTCCAACCCTAACCCTAGACTCACTACCGTTGGATCACGATCCAACGGCCGTGATAGCGCCACGTCACCGAGCCCCATCTCCCGTGTGAACCGGGTCGTGCCCGCGGGATCGTGACCACTGATCGTGCCACGCGGACGGCTCCGCGTCATCGTCATCAGCCCGGATTCCCCGCGGATTCGGTTCGTCGCCGCCGTCGTCTCGGACACGGACTCCAGGGCTATTTAATGCAAGGAGCTGCCCCCGAGGTTCGCCTTTCCGTGCTGAGCTCGTTGCCCTAGTCCACGCCCACGGAGAAACCCTAGAGCCGCCGCAATTTCTCGTCGAAGCCGAAGAGCGCCGCCGCGAGTTCTTCAACCTCCGCCGCAAACCAATCGTGCTCCGCCGCTTCCGTGGCCAGATCCGGAACCCCCGCGACGAGACGAACCTGGGCTCATACTTCATCTCGCCGGGACTGCGTCGGAATGCTATTCGGGATGTCGTCTTCCCCGGTTCCGGCCGCAGCAAGCCGCCGCACGCCATCGTCGTCCCCACGAGCTCCGTGGACCGTCCGATCAAGATCCGACGTCCCGGATTGCGCCACGTCATCCCACGGTGAGAACCACGTGCGATTCCCAGATCCAATCTCAACCGTTGGATCTAGATCCAACGGTCCAGATTGACCACGTTCACCCCAAACGCGTCGCCATCAGATCTGATCGGGACTGTTGATTTTCAAATCAACGGCCCGGATCCTGCCGCGTGTCAGGAAGTTGGACCGTCGCGTCCACGCGGACGGGGCGCGGGTCACTGACACGCTGGGCCCGCGTGTCAGCGACGCGGCCACACCGCACCATGACGTCACGATGACATCATGGCGGGCCCGCATGTCAGCGGCCACCCCAGCCGTGCGGTGACGTCAGCAATAACGTCACCGGTGGGTCCCACCTGTCAGTGACCTGAGCCGTGGACCGGGTCCACGGTGGACCGAGCCAAACCATGGACCACGTCCATGGACCGGTTGACGTCAGCGGACCAATCAGATGCTGACACGTGTCACTGCTGACGCAATAAATGAATTTCCGAAAAAGAAAATGATTTATTAATTCGAAATATTGATTCAAATTTAGATTCAAACTTCAAACGCTTATAACTTTTGCATTTTAACTCCGATTTGAGTGATGCAAATTTCTAAATTTGTATAAAATTGAGATCTACCTAATGATGAATTTTATTTAATTTTTGGGCCAAGGTTTTTCTCTGTAATATTATTTAATTGATTATTTTAAACTTTAAATGCTTGTATCTTTTGCATTTAAACTCCGAATTTGACGATTCCAGTTTCTAAAAATTCATAAAATTATGCTCTCTCTGTTTATGAACTTTATTTGGATGTTTGGATAATTTTTGTCTACTGTTTATTTATTTATTTGCCATTTGCACGCTTTACGAGTAGACGTCGAAGTGCCCGAAGGATTCGAAGGAGAAGTGTTGACCCAGGGGCCAGCTCAGGACCAAGAACAAGTACTCTTTGAAGGCAAGTTATGCTTTGACCATGTTGAACCCATTTTGAAACCTATTTTGATTCAATTTATTGCATGCTAGTTTAATTAGAAAATACTTTATTTAATTCCGGGGAATTAGATAAATGCCAAATTGCTGTATGACACCTTGGTTAATTAAATTGTGCCATGACCCCTTGTCACCCTAGTTGTGGATTACTAGTTGGACATTACTAAATTGCCAACATGGGTTTGTAGATCGTTGTAGTATATTGCTTAGACCTGCTACGTGCTCATGACATGATTTTGGATAATCAAATGTTAATATTGACTTAATGATATATTGAACCTGTTTTGGAAAAGGTATCATGTGTTGTGATGTTGATGGCACGTGGTGCATGGTAATCAACTGGGGTTTGATAAATAGTTTTCGACCGGGGCATGTGGCAAGAATGATTAGGAGGGCCAGCTGTGGCACCGGGAATGTTGGTTTGGTTCTTCGGGTAGTCTTGCCCTGGTCACCCTAAGGACTTAACCTTGCAAGCCTTTGAACTGAGTCAAGCGTGCAACCACTTGTCTGTATTGGGATGGACCTAGTTGATTAAGTTACCAATAACTTACTTGTGGGACCTCTGGGTGTCAACTACACCGTTTGTGTAGTTGTACGGGGGAGCGTACCGGGGCTGCGGCCAGGTACCCATCTAACGGTGGTTTGACCTAAACTTCGCCTTTGCTAAGGGAAGGGTTAGAGTGCAACACTGGAGAGGACCACTAGTACTGTTAGAAGTTTCCGAAAGACTTTGTTACGGGAACTCGCCTTTGTGGTGTTTGACTGTATCTTGTGGGTAAAGTGCATAACCTCTGCAGAGTGTATAATCTATTCGAATAGCCATGTCCGCGGTATTGGACATTGCTCGGGAATTACAGTCAAGGGTTAGATTTTCTTGAAAATAACTTGAACTTGGAAAGAGGGTTTTGGTTTAAAGAATGATGTTGATGGAAATGTGGACTAGGATTGGGAAAGATGTTTACTAAACTCCTGGAAAAGTTATTAGTGATATACTTGTTTCTACTGCTCTCGAATCTACTTATGCTACTTGTCAAATGCTGTTTACTGCAAATATACCTTGAGCTATTCCTTTGTATCAAGCCATGCATATAGTATATTAGCCTGCATTCTGTGCATGACTTGCTGAGTACTAAGTACTCACCCTTGCCTCAATACAACACCAGTCGAAGAGGAGTTTACACCAGCTTTGGAGGAGGAGCTCCCTGAGGAACCGTCTAACTAGGGAGCGAGCCCAGTCAGTTGACTGTGGTATACTGGATGGCGCCACGATGTTATCTTATTTTCCGCTGCAGTTATTTCTTTCTTATAAGGTTTGCCCTGCGTGGCGTATATTTGTAACTTGACCCTAAGGTCGAGCAACCAATTTGATTAACTATTTAAAGTACTTTATTAGTATCGTTTGGTATGATTGTGATATTTACCAATGTTGAGACTGTGTGCACTAGCGCGTCCCTGGACTAGTGCTGAATAAACAAAGGGTCCGGATTTGCAGATTCGGGTCCCGACAGGTGGGGGCGCATGCAAGGGTAGGGGGGCTCTATTTACCAGCCCAAACTAGTCTCCTAGTCCTAAAAGGACTCAAACTCCATCCCACCAAAGCCCACAACCCCTTCTTTTAGGCCCAAACTCCCCCGGAAAGGCCCAAACTCCCGAAAACGGCCCGGAAACGCAATTAAACCTCATACCATATGGTTTTAACCTCCGATACCATATTTCATAATGTTTTTGAGCTCAACATTCACATTAAATAAGGTTTCGACACTCCGTGGTGTCACAGCCGTGCGCCTCCCCTCCCCTTCCCTTGCGCCACCACCCCCTCCACCTCCTCCCCACCCTCCTTGCTGCCCTTGGGAAGCCCCTCACCTCGTCATCCCGCTGATTCCCACTCGGAGAGCTCCGCGACGTGGAGATCCGGCGGTATCGGCGCGAGGAAGGCGATCGGGGAACCCGAGAGGAAGGAATTCGGCGTTCGTCGTTCGTCGGGCAGAGATATGGAATGTGTGATCCTTGGGGATGGTCTAGGTGCTATTCTAGAGGTTGATTTCATGCTTTTAGATCAAGTGGTGGTGCTGTGATTGGGTAGATTGGTTGAAAACTAGATGTTTCTTAATTCTCTGCTTCGGGCAAATTGTGCAGTCGACCTAGGGTTTGAGTTTTCGTGACTTTAGATTCGGAATTTGGTCAGCCGCCTGTTGAGAAAGTTGTAGGTAACTTCAATACATTTAATTGGACATAAATAACGTCCAATTCCGCCCAGCCGTTTGAACGTTATGCTCGATTTACCGAACGTGTTCAAACCTGTGACGTAGTTGGGATAGAATGTAGTGTTTTGTAGATATGACAACTTTAAAGGCCGAATCAGTTTTTACCTATACTTAGAAAAAGTTAGGAAATTTCGTAAGCTACGCGATGATGTACTCTTTTAATCGATTCGAAGTCCTAGAACTAAAGTTATGCTAGATTGAAGCCTGCTGTCCCGACGGGACATTCTCTGTTTTTTGGTTTTGGGTGTAGTTTGTGAAGTCGGGGTAGAAGAGCTTTTGCGTACTGTTTTGAGGGCACATTTTGAGTGTGAGGTATGTTTGTGCAGGTGGTGTGACCCCGGGAGTGCCCTCAACCTCTCGCCTATCCGTCGCCCGAGGTTAAGGCAAGTGTATTGGAATGGGTATCGTTTTGAATGTTGGTAGACTTGATTAGATGCAAATTGTTTTATGATATGATGCTAAGATTTATGTTTGCCTATGACATGATGAAAATGATTTCATATTGATCATGATTGAGTTGTATTTAATGTTTATGCCAATCTTTACATGTTTATGTCATATGTGCATTCATAATGGAAGAGGCGTCCCATGCTGATGTGGGCCTCTGTGTTCACACGTAGTGATCACGAAAGACCTACCTCGTAGTCCCATCCACGGGTGTGCATGGGAGCGAGTCAGTAAGTGTAGGCACCCACCATCTACGGGATGGAAGGGGAAGGGGGTGCACACCGACGGGTGTACACTCGGCAATACCGGTATGTGCTTCGAGGAGATATGAGCATTTGCATTGCATACATGATGATGATGATGATGAAATGAGTACAATGATGTTGAGACATGAGTATGATGTTGTATATGAAATTATGACTTGTTCATGATCTTGAGCATGGTATGTAGTGATGATAACATTGAATTGTTCTTTATGGTCCATTGCAATATACTTGCTGAGTGATGAACTCACGCTTGTGTTTTATGTTGTTTTAGGTACCATGACACCTGCATGTGGGATGGGGCATTAGCTACACATCTTCACATAGCTCCACACCTACCGGCAGATTTATCAACTTGAGTCATGATCATAATAAGTGCCATGAAATTTGGTGTATGGATTAATATGGGTGCTTGTGTTCCTTATTTGCTTCGCTATAGTTAATGGAGTGGTTGGATTTGGTATTAGTGGTTTATGTTGATGCTATATCCATTTATATTGCTGCTTTAGATGTCTTATGTTATGATATAACTTGCCATGTTATTGCTATTGCTTCAATTCATGTTAAAACAAAGGAGATGCTGCCGAAATTCTCGGTTTTAGCATTTATGCCTTTGCTGTAATTTATCTTTATTTGTGGTATTTAGATGTTGTTTAGTCTATGATTGCTAGCATTCGGGCATACTAGATGCCAGGGTGTTACAGTCACTAAAACACATTATACCTCTTACTCGATTATTCTTCTCAACAAAAGAGTGTATCAATTTCTAAACTCTACAGAAGTCTAATCTCCTCTTTCTAATACTATCAAGATTCATAAAACTCAAAATGACGCAATCAAACCGAGTTACATCTCTTTTAACAACCTCTCTACCACCAAATCACCAATGGTATCTTATTAATAACTGGGGTTCTAAACTTGACCCCCCTAAGAACCAATAAAACGCTGGTTCTCAACTCTTACAATTGATTGCCTTTTGAATCGAACAGACCAAAACCGGGAGAAGTTATCGAAAGAAATAACTCACGAAGGCACAACTGCCTAACCGATTCACAACCATGCTATAATTTCATTCCATCCTTTCCCAAGCATATCTCATACCCATAGACAACTAGCTAAGACAATGTTCATAACAAA
Organism: Rhipidocladum racemiflorum; assembly: GCA_036346355.1. Lineage (NCBI taxonomy): Eukaryota > Viridiplantae > Streptophyta > Magnoliopsida > Poales > Poaceae > Rhipidocladum > Rhipidocladum racemiflorum. Next base: position 40,688,785 of record CM070578.1, read on the forward strand.
ACACTTTACATCACAATTTCTATAATCTTTATTGCCACCAACTGATACTCAACACAAATTGAACCAAGACATCAACAACCTCCATCATAACCATTGTTTTTAAAGCATAACCAAAGTTCTACATCTAGCATAAGCTAGGGATGTAATTTCTTACCAAACCACAACTGGTTCTTTTCCTAAGAGGGTTTCACCCTCACATACTCTCACTCAACTAACTCAAGCCCACGAGTATAGTCTCTATTATACTCAACAATTCCACAAACATTCCTATACTCATCTCAATCTAGAATGCCAGCAACATAGCAATCCTTTTTACACGAATGAACCACATTCATCAACTGGAACCCAAAAAGTCGCAAACCACCTTGGAAAGAAATCGGCAGCATCCAAAGATCACTCTGTTTCTCTTCCCAAGTCAAGCCGCAATGGAAAATCTCAAACCTCAAATCAATGCGATTCAATTCACATCGGGGAGCACTCAAACAAAAGAGAGACTCCACACAAATCTTCGACAGAAGTTCTCAACAATCAAAGACAGCTCGACTCACTTTCACCACAGCCAAACATCTCATTTTAACCAAAATCAACATTTTGGAAGAGAAAACCGATTCTCAATCCAGACAAACGAATCCACAACCGCCACAATAACTCTCAAAGAGAAAAGGAAACTCAATTCTCTTACAGCATAGCCAAATGCCTGAAATTATTCACTCTTTCTTTTCATGCTAGAAAGCAATGGAAATCTCGATTCATGACATTAATGCAAACTTTTCAAGAGCACTCCGGATTAGTCATATATCCCTATATGACTTTCTCACCGACCTGGCTCAACAACTCTTTTATTTAGGCAACTCATTTTCACAAAGGCAAACACTAAGCCTTTACTAAGTCAAAACATCTCTTGAACAACCACAGAGCATTTATGAACAATCATAAGTTCACACTTGTGAAACACTTGCAAACACCACAAACTTCTTCAATTAAACCAAACTCTAGTCGAGATAGAGTTACAAGAATTTTCAACTACGGAACTTTCAACACAACCCGTTAGGTTTATTTGCTTTCTTTAAAGTTTATTCCAAAGATCATTCCGTGTGAACGCGAAACAGTGCGATCCACTCAAAAACTTTTGGTTGTGAATCCATATTCATAGCACAACCTAACCAAATTAGCCAAAACCAAAGATTGGCACCAATCACTACGAGTTTTAGGGAAACTCTGAAGCAACGGAAGGAACACTTTGACCAAAAGCATTCAACCAAGATAGCAAACAACCAAACCAGTCCAAAAGGTTTTAAACACAAGCTCAGCATAGATCCCACCACACCTAGTAATCCACTATTTTACACATTGAGAAGACCCAACAGGACTTAACAAAAACCACAACACAAATTCTTTCTGGAATTACCTTTCTCAATACTCAAAAATAAAGTTTCTGGTGCTTATCATAAGACATCTAGGCAAGACTACCTCATCATGATCCCCACGGACCATCAAAACATACATCATATTCTATATTTAAAACATAGTACTTTAACAAATACTTTAGCACGATCAACCTATCAATTTTATACCATCCATACGTCAACTTCCCGACAATTTGAAACTTACTCAATCAATAAATGATTTCAACAAGTAAATATTGTCTCCACAAGACAACGTTCGTAAATATGATTCTAAGATATACATTCATTAAGGATAAAATTCTACATCATGTTAACTATCCAAGGTTCACTCCATCACAACATGTTACAATTTCCTCCATTTAACCATGGTTTTCAGCAAGCAATCTAAACAATCACCACCACTACTAAGTCATCAATATCAATAAATGGTCATCATCATAAAACCACAACATTGCTTTTAACTACCCTATACATGGGTTATAACAAAATTGCCACTACACAACATACTCCAACTATTAAAATGAACTTAATAAGTTAGACCATCTCAATGCTCTTAACAACATCATTAACAACAAATCCTATGTCTTCACAATTAACATCGATACTAGCATTGTAGGGACACAACTACATACTTCTGTAACACCCCAAAATTTTGCTTTTCTTAAATTCATGTGTGATTTGGCACTTTGGTGAATTTTTGGAATTTTCTGGAATTTATTTGGATTTATTTGGAATTTATTTGAATTTATTCCATTTTGAAATAATTAAAGAATTTGATTTTTGCAAATAAAATTTTGTTGGAAATATTTTATTTGAGTCCAAAATAATTCAAAATATTTTCCAGAATTTTTCTGGAATTTTTCTGAGTCATTTGCTATTTTTAATGAATTAAATGAATTACTGGGAATTATTTTAAATATTAAATCGCTGGAAATTCAACTCGGGTCGAGTACTGTTCATCCGACCGAGTCGGAACCCGAGTCGGACTCGAGTCCGACCCGAGCCAGTTGACTCGACCAAACCAGCTCCCAACCCTAATCAATCCCAACCGTCGGATCAAGATCCAACGGCTGAGATCCGCCGTGCACGTTCGAGCCGTATCCGCCCGGATCCGATCGCGCCCGTCGATCGTGGGCCGTTGATCGTGCCACGTGGGCGGCTGTGCGTCGTCGTCTCAGCGAGAGGCCAGGACTCATGCCGCCCGCGCCTTGGCCGTGTAAAATTAGGTTTCCGTCTCGCACGAACGCCGAGGCTATTTAAAGCCCTGGTCACGCCCGAGGTTTCCCTCATCCTTGCGCACCGTTCCCAGAGCCATCTCGCTTGAGCCGTCGCCGTTTGCCGTCTGAGTTCGCGGAGTTGGAACTCTGTTGCGCCATGATTTCTTGCCGTTTTCCGCCGTCGTCGTCGTCTTCCGCCAGAAGAAGCCCGGATCTGGAACCCGAAGCCAGCGCGCAGAAGAGACCTTTCACTTCGTCGGGCTGCACGGACACGCCGCGTGGGAGGTCGCCGTCTCGTCTCCGGTGCCCAAGCCTCGCCGCGCCATCGCCGGACCTCGCGAGCTCTGTGGACCGTCCGATCTTGATCGTGCGGTTGAGGTGAGTTCACGTGTTCCAAACCCGATTAGATCTGGACCGTTGGATCAAGATCCAACGGCCCACGATCGCCACGTGCTGTAGTAGTGTTATTATAGGATTAGATCTGGACCGTCCGATCTAGATCGAACGGCCCACGATCATCGAGTAGATTCAACGTGTTAACCCTGGATCTAATCGCGGCCGTCGAAATTCAAATCAACGGCCGAGATTGCGCCACGTGTCGGGAAGCCTGACCGTTGCGGTCAGCGCCGTCCACGCGCGTGTGGGCGCGTGTCTCTGACACGTGGGCCCCGCAAGTCAGAGGGCCCACGCGTCAGCCGCGTTTGCGTGAGACCCCGCACTGACAGGTGGGTCCCACCTGTCAGTCTCACCCGAGCCGTGGACCGGGTCCACCATGGACCGAACCGCGCCGTGGGCTGAGCCCATGAGCTGGCTGACGTCAGCCAACCAATCACAGGCCGCCACGTGTCCATGCTGACGCAATAATTAATTTCCGAAAAAGAAAATGATTTATTAATTCGAAATATTGATTCAAATTTAGATTCAAACTTCAAACGCTTATAACTTTTGCGTTTCAACTCCGATTTGAGTGATTCAAATTTCTAAATTTGTATAAAGATGAGATCTACCTAAATATGAATTTTATTTAATTTTTAGACTAAAGTTTTTCTTTGCAAAATTATTTAATTGATTATTTAAACTTTAAATAATCATAACTTTTGCGTTTTAACTCCAAATTTGACGATTCCAGTTTCTAAAAATCCATAAAATTATGTTCTTTCTGTTTGTGGATTTTATTTGGATGTTTGGACACTTTTTGCCTAGTGTTTATTTGTGTATTTGCTATTTGCACGCTTTACGAGTAGACGTTGAAGCTTGGGAAGGATTCGAAGGAGAAGTATTAACTCAGGATCCAACTCAAGACCAAGAGCAAGTACTTTTTGAAGGCAAGTTGTGCTTTGACCATGTTGATCCTATTTCGAAATCTATTTTGATTTAAACTATTGCATGCTAGATCAATTAGAAAGATACTTTGTTTAAACATGGGGTTAGATAAATACCAATTTCTTTGTATGACACCTTGATTATTTAAGTATGTGCCATGACCCTTGTCACCCTAGTTGTGGTTTACTAGTTGGACATAATCAAATTGCCAACATGGGTTTTAGACCGTTGTAGTATCTTTGCTTAGACACTGCTACGTGCTCATGACATGGTTTTGGACAATCAAATGTTAATATTGACTTAATGATATATTGAACCTGTTTTGGATAGGTTTCATGTTTTGTTGATATCACGTGGTGCTTGGTAATCAAGTAGGGTTTTGATAAATAGTTTTCGGCCAGAGGCATGTGGCAAGAATGATCGAGGTGGGCGGTGTGGCAGGGATGTTGATTTGGTTCTTGGGTAGTCTTGCCCTGGTCACTCTAAGGACTTAACCTTGCAAGCCTTTGAACTGGGTCATACTTGCAACCACATGGCTGGAATGGGACGGCCCTAGTTGACTAAGTCGCTAAGGACTCACTTGTGGAGCCTCGGGGTGTCAATTACACCGTTTGTGTGATTGTGCGGGGAGCGTGTCGTGGCCGTGGCCAGATACCCATCTAACGGTGTGTTGGTCCCATACTTCGCCTTGGCTAAGGGAAGGGATGGTGTAGAGCACGAACCGGAGAGGACCACTGTGTTGTTTGAGGCTTAGAAAGGCTTTATTCTGAGGAACTTCGCCTTTGTGGTGTTTGATTTGTATCTTGTGGGTAAAGTGCATAACCTCTGCAGAGTGTAGAATCTATTTAAATAGCCGAGTCCACGATCTTTGGACAATGCTCGGGATTACAGTCAAGGGTTAGACTTTACGAAAATAACTTGGATTTGAAAGGTTGGTTTGGTTTAGTAATGAAGATGATAGAAATGTGGTTTAGGATGGGGAAAATGTTTATTAAATTTCTGAAAAGTTATTTATGCTTTACTTATTTCTCTTGCTTTGAATCTACTTATATTACTTTTCAAATCTTGTTTCTTTGCAAATATACCTTGAGCTATTCCTTTGTACCAAGCCATGCATGTAGTATATTAGCCTGCGTGCATTGCATGACTTCTTTGAGTACCAAGTACTCACCCTTGCCTCAACACAATATCGGTTGAAGAGGAGATTACGCCGGCTTTGGAGGAGGAACTCCAAGAGGATCCGTCTACTTAGGGATGCGAGCCCGATCGATTGCTGTGGTATCTTTGGATGGCGCCACAAAGCTATTTGATTTTCCTCTGATATTATTTATATTTTATTAAGTTTCTACTTGTGAGGCATATATTTGTAAATTTGCCATAAGGTCGAGTAACCAGTTTTTTTATTTAAATAAAGTTCTTTATTGGTATCGAGTGGTATGATTGTGATATTTACCAATGTTAAGACTGTGTGCACTAAGCGCGTTCTGGACTAGTGCTTGAATACACAGAGGGTCCGGATTTGCAAATTCGGGGTCCCGACAGAGGTGGTATCGAGCCATACTTGACTGTAGGCTCAACCCTAGCTAGAATGGTCGTAGTGAGGATAAAACCTATTTTCTAAAGCTAAAAATTTGTGAAGACAAGAAATGACATCTCAACTTATCCCCTTCTCTCTTTTCTTGTCTCTTGCTGAAATTTTCCCTTACCTTGTCACAATTTAAAAATTCGAGTTCTTACGTAAAGCACTCTTGTGACAGATGGAGGAAGAGTTCAACTACGTTGATCTGGGAGTTGGTCACGCTGAGAACTTTGGCATATGCTCTGAGACTCTCGGAGATTTTGAGAAGCCCCAATACCAAGTAGAAGTGATCGGACAAGCGGGATTGATCAAGGCTTGTGGCGTAAGATTGAGGTACTGCCAGGAAAAGGGCCAGGCAATCGCCGATACACTACCTTTGCCGGGAGATCTACAATGCGGATGGGTATCCAAGAAGTATCACGACAAGCAATGCGGCACATTACCGTATCTCGCCAGAAGGTGGAAACACGGTGTTCCGTTATCATCAGCGCAGCGATAACCTTCTTGACCCGAAGGCGATTCGGAGGATGAGGATGCCACGATTACACGATTGGCACGATTTGTCGCCGCCAGGAGGATGTACTAGATAATACAAGCAAGGAGCTACGAAGGCCCGCCAAGGAGATCACGGCAGAGAAGAACGAGATGGCGGGAAGCTCAAGAGTATGTGGCACACCTTCTACGAAGGATTGGCGAGTTGGAGATGACCTTATGCGGACCGGACCCGAGCGATTGCTCGAGCTACGAGCGGATCCGGAGGAGTCGGATCTCGATGAGGACATCGCTTCTTCGACTACCACGAGAGGACACGATCATTTGGACATGGCGATCGTTTGGCGCCTATGCCCACGACACCGTACCCAGGCCGTGGAGGTTTTCTCGATGAGTGAACATAGGTTCTATAGTGAGACTCCTTCGCCGAGTCGCGTCATAGAAGAAAGAGTCACCCTTTAGGCGTTAGACTCCAGAATTAGTTCGATTTGGATTTGCTTTGTTTCTTTGAGTGTGCGATATGTGTTGCAAGGCCCTTAGGCATTGTAAGCAGCCATACCAAGTTATTAAATAATAAAGTTGGACCTTAAAGTTACCCCTTTAAGCCCCGCATAAGTTCCATATTACTTGTCTATTCTTGTTTCCCTCTCATCTCTAAACCTAGAGCAAATCGGCGGATGGTGAACACCCGTGGAAACTTTGGAAGCAATGGGAGTGGTTCTCGCCCGAGAAAACCCCAATGATGGAGCACCGGCCACGCCATGGATGTGCAGAATTTTGGAGCTTTTCTTGCTGCTCGGACTCGATTGATGCATGCTATGATGCAACAAATGCAACACGTCACCGCTCAGGCCACTTTGCTAATCAAGTTAATCATGGACAACGCCCGAGAATACAAGGCTGTCGAGTTCATGAGAACTCACCCACCCACTTTCTCCGGGAATGCCAATCCATTGGAGGCCGATGATTGGTTAAGATCAATCGAGAGGAAGCTACACATAGCTCAATGCATAGGAAATGAGAAGGTACTCTCGCTTCTCATCAATTTGGAAGGAACATTGCCGAATGGTGGGAGAACTTCGTGCCACGCAAGAGAACCCTCAAGATATCACTTGGGAAGAGTTCACGGTGCATTAAGCGGTATCACGTGCTGAAGGAATCATGGACCTTAAGAAGGAGGAGTTCGAGCACCGAAGCAAGGTAATCAGCCGGTGGCCGACTACTGAACAAATTCACCACAGCTAGCACGCTACGCTTTGAGGATGTAGCGACGGATAAATCCAGGCAGTCTCGTTTTATGAAGGGACTTAACTCGGGATTGCAAGTAGGATTGATCACCCACACCTTTCCAGATTTCCAAGAGTTGGTGAATAAGGCGCTTATTCTTGAGGACAAGCGCAAGGAACTGGATGAGAACGAGAAGCGCGAGGATGCAACGGCAAGGATCACGCCAGGAAGCGCAATAGCGCTGAGAGTTGCACCAAATCAATTCTTGATTCCAACCACGAGAATGCAACAAGGACACCACCCCGGCACCAAGACACTGCCAATCGAACTACCAAACCCAGCCCCGCTAGAAACACTACTCGAGGCGATCGGCAAGGAACGGTGAGGCAGCTGCTACAAGCGCAGCGAGCCAGACACTTTGCCAACAGTTGTCCCAAGAAGACAGCGAGGAGTGACCCGATTCGCTTCAACCTAGGAACCACCCAGCTAGGGCGCCCGGCACGAGAGCCACACCCCAGGCCGTGGTGAGAGGCCGAGTCAACCATGTCACCGCGGATGCAACTGCGGAATGCTACTGAGGCGTCGTCTTGGGTAAGTTACTTGTTAACTCGATTACACCGCAGTTTTGTTTGACTCTAGAGCTTCGCATTCGTTTGTTTCGCAAGGCTTTGCTACTAGAAATGATTTGAGGATTGCAAGACTTAAGTGCATGCTTTTAGTTCAAACCCACAGTTCCGAACTCCGAGCGAAAGTAGGATGTTCGGGGTGAGAATCTTGATAGGTGGAATAGAGTTCCTAGCAAACCTTATAATTTTGGAGACCCGGACCTTAGACATCATATTGGGAATGGATTGGTTATCCAAGCACAAGGCCGTATTGGTGTGGGCGAAGGACTATCTCGATGGAGAGCCCGTGTGGGAAGAAAGTAGAATTGCAAGCCACTGCGATTAGAGATGGGCGATTGATGGTTAACAATACCAAGGCAATCGGCATAGAGGATGTCCCAAGAGTGAATGAGTACCCGATGTTTTTCCCGAAGATCTACAGTATGCCGCTAGACAGAGGACATAGAATTTGTAATAGAGCTTGTGCACAGTACAGCACCGATAGCAAAGAGACCCTATCGGATGTCCACCGAGGAGTTGGTAGAAATGAAGAAAGCAGCTAGAAGAGTTAATGGAGAAAGGATTTATCGAGGCCGAGTTAGTCGCCGTAGGAGCACCGGCTTTGTTTGTCAAGAAGAAGGGCGGGAGTTTCGGGATGTGCATTGACTACCGTGCACTCAATGAAGTCACCGTGAAGAATAAGTATCCGCTACCCAGGATTGATGATTTGTTTGATCGGTTGAGAGGAGCGGAGTTTTCTCCAAGATTGATCTGAGATCGGGATACCATCGATTGAAGATCCGATCGAGAAGATATTCAGAAAGCGCATTCTCGTCAAGATATGGACATTCACGAGTTTACTGATTATGTCCTTTGGATTGACAAATCGCCACTTATTTCATGAATATGATGAATAAGGTGTTCATGGAATATTTGGACAAGTTTGTCGTCGTGTTCATAGACGATATCCTAATCTACTCCAAGGCGAGAGGATGAACATGCCGAACACTTAAGGCGAGTTTTGGAAAAGGCGAGGAGCGACAACTTTTAGCCAAGTTAAACAAGTGTGATTTTTGGAAGGACAAGGTGGAGTTTCTTGGACATGTAATGACCGCATGAAGGAGTCGCCGTAGATCCAAGCAAAGTAGAAGGCTGTGTTACATTGGGAGCGTAGAAGGCGTGACCCAGTTGAGTTTCCTTGGAATGGCAGGATACTACCGCCCGTTTCATCGAAGGCTTCTCGACAATTGCGAAACCTCTTACGCAATTCTGAGGAAGGAAAAGAAGTTTGCATGGGCCGGAATGTGAGAAAGGATTTGAGGCGAAAAAAGCGATTGACATCGGCAGGTGTTAGTTCTCTGGGATGTTGCTCAAAGCTTCGATATTTATTGTGACGCATCGCGCCAAGGACTTGGATGTGTCTTGATGCAGAATGGAAAGGTAAATTAAACTTATGCATCAAAGGCGATTGAGGCCGCATGAGGAAAATTATCCGACACATGACCTAGAGTTAGCTGCCGTAGTGCATGCTTTGAAGATATGGCGTCACTATCGATTGGAAGCAGATGTGAAGTATATACGGATCATAAGAGCCTTAAATACATATTCACCCGATCGGATTTGAACATGAGGCGGAGGAGATGGTTAGAGTTGATCAAGGACTACAATGTTGGAATCCATTACCATCCGGGAAGGCCAACGTAGTTCTTAGATGCCTTGAGTCGGAAAAGCCATCACCGTGAGTGCGTTGCTAGCCACAAGTCGAGGATGAGTTATGCACGGAATTCAGAAAATGAAGATTGAGGTAGTACCTAGCGGATTCTTGGCCGCATTAGAAGTAAAGCCTACCCTAGAGGATCGGATCCGAGAAGGACGAAGGATGATGACAAGATCCGTAGGATTAAGTCCAAAATGGAGGAAGGCAAGGCAAAGGATTTCAAGCTAGATGGGCGAGGCGCGTTATGGATGAAGGATCGGATTTGCGTGCCAAATAAGAAGGAATTAAAGCAAGCGATTACGGAGGAAGCCCATGACTCCAAGTATTCAATTCACCAGGAGCGCCAAGATGTATCGGGATTTGAAGGAAAGATTACGGTGGCCGAGTATGAAGCGTGAAGTTGCCGAGCATGTTGCATTGTGCGGCGTATGCCGGAGAGTCAAGGCAATGCATCGAGACCAGCGGGATTGCTACAACCGCTGAAAATACCGAGTGGAAGTGGGAGGAAATCGGAATGGATTTCATTACCGGTTTGCCGAAGACTCAAGGAGGTTATGACTCCATATGGGTTATAGTGGATCGCTTGACTAAAGTAGCCCATTTTATCCCGTGAAGACCACTTACTCGGAGATAAATTAGCGAGAATTATACATGATCGAGGATTGTCTGTTTGCACGGAGTGCCCAAGAAGATAAAATGTCGGACGAGAGGTACCCAATTTACCTCAAGGTTACGGAATAAGTTGCATGAAGCCATGGGAACCCGTTTGAACTTCAAGATCGACTTATCATCCCGCAGGCGGACGAGCGAGGCCAGAAAGAGTCAACCAGATTACGGAGGATATGTTGAGAGCTTGTGCACTAGCTTATGCTACTTCTTGGGATAAGAGTTTACCGTATGCCGAGTTCGATTACAACAATAGTTATCGAGGCTAGTTCTGAGATGTCACCTTTTGAGGCCTTTGTATGGTCGACCACTGTCGGACGCCATTGAATTGGAATGAGACCGTGGCGCCGTGTCTTTGGGCCTGATATTCTTCAAGAGGTGAAGAAGCGGTCGCCATGATTAGGGAAAGGTTGAAGATAGCCCAATCTCGGCCAGAAGAGTTATCTTGACAATCGTCGCCGAGATTTGAGTTTTGAACCGAAGACTTTGTATACCTCGAGTTCGCCTCTCGGGGAGTTAAGAGGTTCCATGCCAAAGGGAAACTTCGCACCCGTTATGTTGGACCATTTAAGATTTTGAGTCGCGAGGCGAAGTTGCTTATCATTTGGAGTTGCCCACGATCGTTGGCGAGGAGTGCATGATGTATTCCATGTGTCCCGATTGAAGAAGTGTCTCAGAGTTCTGAGGAGCAGACAGCTAGAGTCGATTGAGTTGCAAGAGGATTTGACTTATAAGGAGTATCCGTGAGGATTCTAGACACAATGGATCGAGAAACTAGAAACAAGTCAACCCGTTTACGTAGAGTTCGATTGGAGCAACCATGAAGAAAGCGAAGCGACTTGGGAGCGCGAAGAGGATTTGAAGAAAGAATTTCCAAACCTATTTCTTTAGTAAGCCCTGAATCTCGGGGACGAGATTCTATTAAGGGGGGGGAGGTTTGTAACACCCCAAAATTTTGCTTTTCTTAAATTCATGTGTGATTTGGCACTTTGGTGAATTTTTGGAATTTTCTGGAATTTATTTGGATTTATTTGGAATTTATTTGAATTTATTCCATTTTGAAATAATTAAAGAATTTGATTTTTGCAAATAAAATTTTGTTGGAAATATTTTATTTGAGTCCAAAATAATTCAAAATATTTTCCAGAATTTTTCTGGAATTTTTCTGAGTCATTTGCTATTTTTAATGAATTAAATGAATTACTGGGAATTATTTTAAATATTAAATCGCTGGAAATTCAACTCGGTCGAAATCTTGTTCATCCGGCCAAGTCGGAACCCAGTCGGACTCGAGTCCGACCGAGCTAGTTGACTCGACCAAACCGGCTCCCAACCCTAATCAATCCCAACCGTCGGATCAAGATCCAACGGTGAGATCCGCCGTCTGGGTTCGAGCCGTATCCGGCCGGATCCGATCGCGCCCGTCGCGATCGTGGCCGTTGATCGTGCCACGTGGGCGGCTGTGCGTCGTCGTCTCCGCCGAGACCGAGCCGGACTCATGCCGCCGCGCCGCCGTGTAGAATTAGGTTTCGTCTCGACACGAACGCCGAGGCTATTTAAAGCCCAGTCACGCCCGAGGTTTCCCTCATCCTTGCGCACCGTTCCCGAGCCATCTACTTTGGCCGTCGCCGTTTGCCGTCTGAGTTAGCCGGAGTTGGAACTCTGTTTGCCCGCGGTTTCTTGCCGTTTTCGCCGTCGTCGTCGTCTTCCGCCGAGAAGAAGCCCGGATCTGGAACCCCGGCCGAGCGCACGAAGAGACCTTTCACTTCGTCGGGCTGCACGGACACGCGCGCGTGGGAGGTAAGTCGTCTCGTCTCCGGTGCCCAAGCCTCGCAGCGCCATCGGCCGGACCTCGCGAGCTCTACGTGGACCGTCCGATCTTGATCGTGCGGTTGAGGTGAGTTCACGTGTTCCAAACCCGATTAGATACGGACCGTTGGATCAAGATCCAGCGGCCCCACGATCGCCACGTCTTTGTAGTAGTGTTATTATAGGATTAGATCTGGACCGTCCGATCTAGATCGAGCGGCCCCACGATCATCGAGTAGATTCAGCGTGTTAACCACTGGATCTAATCGCGGCCGTCGAAATTCAAATCAGCGGTAGAGATTGCGCCACGTGTCGGGAATCGACCGTTGCGGTCGGCGCCGCCCAGCGTGTGGCGCGTGTCTCGACACGTGGGCCCGCAAGTCGAGAGGGCCCAGCGTCGGCCGCGTTTGCGTGAGACCATAGCGGCAGGTGGGTCCCGCTGTCGATCTCACCGGCCGTGGGCCGGGTCCACCATGGACCGAACAGCGCCGTGGGCTGAGCCCATGGTGGCTGGCGTCGACCAACCAATCACGAGCCGCCACGTGTCCATCTTTGACGCAATAATTAATTTCCGAAAAAGAAAATGATTTATTAATTCGAAATATTGATTCAAATTTAGATTCAAACTTCAAACGCTTATAACTTTTGCGTTTCAACTCCGATTTGAGTGATTCAAATTTCTAAATTTGTATAAAGTTGAGATCTACCTAAATATGAATTTTATTTAATTTTTAGACTAAAGTTTTTCTTTGCAAAATTATTTAATTGATTATTTAAACTTCAAATAATCATAACTTTTGCGTTTTAACTCCAAATTTGACGATTCCAGTTTCTAAAAATCCATAAAATTATGTTCTTTCTGTTTGTGGATTTTATTTGGATGTTTGGACACTTTTTTCCTAGTGTTTATTTGTGTATTTGCTATTTGCACGCTTTACGAGTAGGCGTTGAAATGCAGGAAGGATTCGAAGGAGAAGTATTAACTCAGGATCCAACTCAAGACCAAGAGCAAGTACTTTTTGAAGGCAAGTTGTGCTTTGACCATGTTGATCCTATTTCGAAATCTATTTTGATTTAAACTATTGCATGCTAGATCAAATAGAAAGATACTTTGTTTAAACATGGGGTTAGATAAATACCAATTTCTTTGTATGACACCTTGATTATTTAAGTATGTGCCATGACCCTTGTCACCCTAGTTGTGGTTTACTAGTTGGACATAATCAAATTGCCAACATGGGTTTTAGACCGTTGTAGTATCTTTGCTTAGACACACTTTCGTGCTCATGACATGGTTTTGGACAATCAAATGTTAATATTGACTTAATGATATATTGAACCTGTTTTGGAAAGGTATCATGTGATGTTGATAGCACGTGGTGCTTGGTAATCAAGCGGGGTTTTGATAAATAGTTTTCGGCCAGGGCATGTGGCAAGAATGATCGGGTGGGCCGGTGTGGCCTTTGGGGATGTTGATTTGGTTCTTCGGGTAGTCTTGCCCTGGTCACTCTAAGGACTTAACCTTGCAAGCCTTTGAACTGGGTCATACTTGCAACCACATGGTGGAATGGGGCGGCCCTAGTTGACTAAGTCGCTAAGGACTCACTTGTGGAGCCTCGGGTGTCAATTACACCGTTTGTGTGATTGTGCGGGGGGCGTATCGTGGCGTGGCCGAGATACCCATCTAACGGTGTGTTGGTCCCATACTTCGCCTTGGCTAAGGAAGGGATGGTGTAGAAACCTGAGCAGGAGAGGACCACTGTGTTGTTTGAGGCTTAGAAAGGCTTTATTCTGAGGAACTTCGCCTTTGTGGTGTTTGACTGTATCTTGTGGGTAAAGTGCATAACCTCTGCAGAGTGTAGAATCTATTTAAATAGCCAGGAGTCCACAGTCTTGGACAATGCTCGGGATTACAGTCAAGGGTTAGACTTTACGAAAATAACTTGGATTTGAAAGGTTGGTTTGGTTTAGTAATGAAGATGATAGAAATGTGGTTTAGGATGGGGAAAATGTTTATTAAATTTCCTGAAAAGTTATTTATGCTTTACTTATTTCTCTTGCTTTGAATCTACTTATATTACTTTTCAAATGCTTTATTTCTTTGCAAATATACCTTGAGCTATTCCTTTGTACCAAGCCATGCATATAGTATATTAGCCTGCATTCATTGCATGACTTGCTGAGTACCAAGTACTCACCCTTGCCTCAACACAATATCAGTTGAAGAGGAGATTACGCCGACTTTGGAGGAGGAACTCCAAGAGGATCCGTCTACTTAGGGATGCGAGCCCGGTCGGTTACTGTGGTATCTTTGGATGGCGCCACGCAAGCTATTTGATTTTCATTTGCTATTATTTCTCTTTTAATAAGTTTCGCCTTGTGAGGCATATATTTGTAACTTGGCCATAAGGTCGAGTAACTTGATTTAGTTATTTAAATAAAGTACTTTATTGGTATCGAGTGGTATGATTGTGATATTTACCAATGTTAAGACTGTGTGCACTAGCGCGTTCCTGGACTAGTGCTGAATACACAGAGGGTCCGGATTTGCAAATTCGGGGTCCCGAGAACTTCCAATTATGCTAACAGTCTGCAACAACATAAATAACAATTTTAATCAACTTCCAAATTAAGGTCACAAACCAACACGATTAAAATTTCTGTACTAACACATTGAATTAGAACTTCTTTAAACAACCAACCAAGTTTCTTTAACAATAACAATACGTTATATCATCTCGGTATTCTAACTGCGCATCAAGTTTTAAAGCTTTAAGCATTGTCAATGGTCATGTGCACTTTAAAACAAAGCAACAGATTCTGCGCATGCACCTTAACACATTTAATTATTCTCGTTACAGAGTAATCTACAACACTAGACATTTATTTAATCTTAAGCTCAAGATAACAATTGCATTTAATTGGTTCAACTCATAGCTTAACTTAGAAGTACATCATTTTCATAAACCACATTGTTACATACTACATAACATGCTAAACAACAATTTTCACTTTTGACAAATAATTTCAGTCAAATGACTACTTACTTTATTTGCAGCATTTTCTTTTTTTAAAAAAAAAACTCAACCAAAATTCACAAAGAAACTTGACTCTCAAAGTTACAATGGGACATGACTCACACTGGGTCATGCAAAAGATCTCCAAAACATATTTCAATCTTAACGACTCCTACAGGAGGGAACCAAACGATCAAGCAAACTTTTACGGACAAGGGCACAAAACATAAATCGATACATCTTAAATTTTTTGCACACAACTTCAATGACTTCTTTCAAACTCAGAGTGAGACACACAAGAATCAAACTATACTTTTCTTTACAAAGCAACCAACCAAAACCGGTGTCAAAGCCAAAAGGCGACCAAAAAGGCGCAACACTAAACTCTTCTTCTTCGTCTTCAACCAAGGATGACAAAACCACAAACCACCGAAGGATCAATCCACGAAAATCCAATACCAAACACTTTTCATTTGATTTCAATCAACTAAAACCAAGGAAAACCAACACAAACCGATCGTTAGAACGGTTAAAGAAGATCCGAAGAAATCCACCACCAAACTCTTCTATTTGACTCCAGTCAACTACCCGATCTACGGCAGAAAGGGTAAGCACTCTTCTCCCCCAGGGGTTAGTAGTTCTTCGGTGATGGCTCTAACCGGCCACACCGTCAAACCACACCCTTACTAGGAACAAAAAGAGGTGACCAAAACCCTTCGGCACCACAACCCCACTTTATCACAATAACAAGCACAATCCAATCAATTCTCTCAATAACATAGCAACATACATTATCACATATAGCATTCAACATCAAGGCTTAAATACAACATTTAAGCGTAAAGCAACGATACCCATACCCTTTCCTACTATGCATCCATGTGTGTCAAATTTTAAATTTGATATTCCACTTACACAAGTTCGAATGTTGCTATCCTATGAAAAAATTTTAAGTATAACCTAAGCCATGTTTCTAGGTTATCCCAAGTCACAATTTTAGTTGAACCTAAGGTTTCACACTAAAATACATGTTCCAATGACCTATAGCCCGCTCTGATACCAACTGTAACACCCCGACATCTAGTATGCCCTGGATGTCACCAAACATGGTAAACACAGCATCTAAATGGCACAAATAAAGGTAAATTATAGCAAAGGTGCAAATGCTAAAACCGAAAATTTCGGCAGCATCTCCTTTGTTTTTCCATGATTTGAAGCAACAGCATTAATATGGCAATGTATAGCATAATATGAGACATCTAAAACAGCAATAACAATTGATATGGCAACATCTTACGTATAAACCAACCACTCCAAAATTATAACGAAGCAAAAGATGAACTTAAGCACACAATCAAGCCATACTCCAAGTTTCATGGCACTAATCTTATTTTTATGTCTCCAAATGGTAAAAACTGTCTATATGTGAGGAGCTACGTGTAGAAGTGTAGCTAAACCCCTTTCCCGCATGCCGGTTTCATGGTACCTAAAAACAACATAAGACACAAGCGTGAGTTCATCACTCAGCAAGTATATTGCAATGGAACAAAACGAACAGTTCAATGCTAATATCTCTAAATATCATTCTTAACATCATAACCATGTTCAAAACTCATTGTACACTTCTCATTATCATCATCATGTATGCAACGCAATGCACATGTCTCCTTGAAGCACATGCCGGTATTGCCGAGTGCACACCCGTCGGCGTGCACCCTCTTTCCCCTTCCATCGCGTAGATGGAGGGTGCCTACTCCTCGCTTCCATTCACAACTGTGGATGGAATCACGAGGTAGGTCTTATTGAATGGCGCTCTGGATTTTTCATAACTTTCTCACCGACCTTACCGGACTAGTTATGACTGTTCTCATGCCATGTATGCAAATATGTCATAAACATAAACAACTTGCACATAAACTCAACTAATCATTGCATAGCCTCATAATAAACCATATTCATCGTGTCGAAAGCAAGAGTCTATCATGGCATCATATCCTAAAACATGTGTAAACCATCTCATTATCAAACATTACGGCTCCCTAAGCCGCAACCACTACAATACACTTGCCTTCAACCGCGGGCGACGGATTGGCGAGAGGATGAGGGCACTCCCGGGGTCACACCACCTACACATAGGTACCACACACTCAAAACGTGCCCCCAAAACAGTACAAGAATGATCCCCTACCCCGACTTCGCAAACAACCCCTAAAACCCGAAAACAGAGAATCTGTCCCTACGGGACAGTGGGCTTCCAACTAGCATAACTTGAGTTCTAGGACTCCAAAATAAGTAAACGAGTACATTTTCTCGTATCTTAGGAAATTTCCTAGCTTTTTATAAATACTGGGAAAAACTTTTTCGGCCTCTAAAATTGATTAATCTACAGATCAACACGATCTGTTCCAATCACGTCACAGTTTTGAACACGTTCGGTAAAATAGCCATAACTTTCAAATGGCTAATCGGAATTACACATTCTTGGTGTCCACTGAAAGGTATTGAAATTATATACAACTTTCTCAACAGGCGTCCGACCAAATTCTGAATCTAAAAAACCCAAAACCGCGACCGAAGTCGACTATCCAGCATTGGCCGAGGCTACAGCGCGAAATAGATCTACTAAACGAATCTATACCTCTAATTCCAGCACCTAAACATGAATTCTAGGACTAATTTCCCCTTCTTAAACAGCACCACAACCCAACAAAGAGATTGCAAACACTTACCACCCTCGAAGAACCACTCGAACGTCGAATTCTTCTCCTCCCGGTCCCCTGATCTCCTTCCTCGCGCCAAAACCGCCGGATCCCCTTGTCGTGGAGCTTCCCAATGGTGAGGGCAATGGATTGGAGGGGTGTGGAAGCAAGGGGTGGGGATGGATCCCTCCTAGGGCCAGCTAGGGGAGGTGGGGAGGTGGAGGAGCAAGGGGGAGAGGTGGAGGCGTAATGGGGGGCTAGGGGGTGGCGGCTAGGGTTGAGAGGGAGTGGGGGGGCGCACCAAGGGTGGGCTGGCGCATGGGGGGATGTTTTGGCAGAATTCCTTCCCCCATGGGTCCAGAAACACCCCCACCAACGGCCCACTTCATCCCCCCAAGGCCCAAACTAGGTCCCGCTAGGCCCAAACTCCCCCGGAGGCCCAAATTCTCCACTGGAAAGGCCCAAACTCACGAAAAAGGCCAAAAACATGATACCAAAGTTATACCTTACTGCCGACATCAAAAATAACTCACACCGTCATTCCGTAGTGTTACATTATCTCAATCCAACCAAGTCCATATGATGATCACTTTTGTAACACCCCAATTTTTATTTTTCATGAATTTAAATGTTATTTTGCACTTTTGTGAATTTTGGGAATTTTCTGGGATTTATTTGGATTTATTTGGAATTTATTTGAATTTATTCCCTTTTCAAATAATTAAAGAATTTAATTTTGCAAATAAAATTTTGTTGGAAATATTTTATTTGGGTCCAAAATGTCCCAAAACATTTTCTACAATTTTTCTGAGTATTTTGCTATTTTTTCTTGAATTAAATCAATTTCTGGAAATTAATTTGAATATTAAAATCGCTGGAAAATTGAATCGGTTTGTACTATTCATCCGACCGAGTCCGAGTCAGACTCGAGCCCGACCCGAACCACGTTCGAACCGGACAAAACCCTAATCGCCCTACCGTTGGATCTAGATCCAACGGCCCGCGTGCGTCCACGTCGCCCACGTGGGAGCCGGACCCGATCCGTTCGCGCTGGGCAATCTCGGCCGTTGACCGGGACACGTGGACGGCCAGGATTGCTTCGTCTTCCCCGAGTTCGGCTCAGACAACGCCGCCGCGTAGGTTCCGGACTCCGTTAGGTTTTCGCGAATTTCCCACACGTCGAGGCGGTATTTAATGCACGGGTCATCGCCCGAGGTTCCCCTTTGTCGCCCGCACCGTTTGCCCCACCTCCCGAAGTTCGAGCCGCTGTGTAGCCGCCGCAATCCCTCGCCGAAGTTGCGTTAGGGTTCCGCCGCGGGATTTGCGAGTTTCCGCCGCCGTCGAGCCGTCTTCGCCGCGCCCAAGCCCAGATACGTGATCCCCAGGACGAGACGCGTCGACCTCGACCACTCCCTTCGCCGGATCTGCCCCGAGGCGCCGCCCCGTGTGTCATCGTCCTCGAGTCCGGCCAGACCTCGTCGACCAGCGCCGCTGCGACCTCGTGAAGCTCCATCGACTGTTCGATCTCCATCCGACGCGTGAGGTGAGTCCACGTTTGCCCGAAACCGTGGAAACCAGATTAGATCTGGACCATTGGATCAAGATCCAATGGCCCATGTTCATCCACATCACCTCCGGGAAGAATCCACGTAGTGGTTTTGGATCTATTTCCAACCGTTGGATCTAGATCCAATGGCTTAGATTGATCCACGTAGTCACGTTGCACCGTGCGTTGGTTAGGTTCCAGCCGTTCGATCGAGATCGAACGGCATAGGGCGCGCCACGTGTCGCGCGCCGGGTCATGCCACGCCACCCCACGGTGAGGACCAAAGCCCGAGTGGATCTGGACCATCCGATCTAAATCAAACGGCCCAGATCAACCGCGTTAATCACAACGTGTGAGATCCAGATTCAATCTAGGCTGTTGATTTCCAAATCAACAGCCGAGATCTAGCCACGTGTGCAGGAGCCGAACCGGCACGTTTGCGTGGGCGGAGGCATGGGTCACTAACAGGGCGAGCCCGCCTGTCGATGACACGGTCACAGTGGACCAGGCCACCGTGGACGAGGTGTCTTGGCGTGAGACCGCGTCCGTAGACGGGACACGTGGCAGCACCCGGGTGGTGCCACGTGTCATGGTGACATCATGCTGACGTCATCGGGGGATTCGGACGGTGCTGACGTCAGCGGGTCCACGTGGACCAATGAGGTGCTGACACGTGTCACGCATGACGCAATAATAATTTTCAGAAAAAGAAAATGATTTATTAATTCGGTTTATTGATTTTAAAAATGGATTCAAAACTTCAAACGCTTATAACTTTTGCATTTTAACTCCGATTTGAACGATTCCAGTTTCTAAATTTTTATAAAATTGAGGTCTACCTAATGGTAAATTTTATTTAATTTTTGGAGCAAAGCTTTTCTCTGTAATATTATTTAATTGATTAATTGAACTTTAAATGCTTGTAACTTTTGCGTTTCAACTCCGATTTTTGCCGATTCAAATTCCTAAAATTCATAAAATTATGCTCTCTCTGCTGTGAACTTTATTTGTATGTTCGGATACTTTTTGTGTACTGTTTTATTTATTGGTTGCTATTTGCACGCGTTACGAGTAGACGTTGAAGTACCCGAGGGCTTCGAAGGTGAAGTGTTGACCCAGGAGCCAGCCCAAGACCAAGAACAAGTACTCTTTGAAGGCAAGTTGTGCTTTAACCATGTTGATCCCATTTTGAAATTATTTTGATTTAATTTATTACATGCTAGTTTAATTAGAAAATGCTTTAATTAATTTTGGGAGATTAGTTAAATACCAACTTTGCACTATGACACCTTGATTATTATTTATGTGCCATGACCCCTTGTCACCCTAGTTGTGGATTATTAGTTGGGCATTACTAAATTGCCAACATGGGTAATTAGACCGATGTAGCATGCTTAGCCTTGCCACGTAACATGTTTTTGACAATAACATGATAATATTGACTTAATGATATATGTAACCTGTTTTGAGGAGTGTCCTGTGTTATTGATGATGATATTGATGGCACATGGTGCGTGGTAAACAACTGGGGGTTTGATAAATAGATTTCGACCGGGGCATGTGGAAAGAATGATCGGGTGGGCCAGTTGTGGCACCGGGAGCATTGATTTGGTTCTTCGGGTAGTCTTGCCCTGGTCACCCTAAGGACTTAACCTTGCAAGCCTTTGAACTGAGTCAAACGTGCAGCCACATGTCTGTAATGGGACGGACCTAGTTGATTAAGTCACCAATAACGTACCTGTGGGACCTCGGGGGTGTCAACTATACCTTTTGTGTAGTTGTACGGGGGAGCGTACCGGGGCTGCGGCCAGGTACCCATCTAACGGTTGATTGGCCTAAACTTCGCCTTCGCTAAGGGAAGGGTTAGTGTGCAATAATCGGGGAGGCCCACTTGTGCTATTAGAAGTTTCCGAAAGACTTTGTTACGGACACTCGCCTTTGTGGTGTTTGGCTGTATCTTGTGGGTAAAGTGCATAACCTCTGCAGATTGTAAAATCTATTCGAATAGCCGTGTCCGCGGCATTGGACATTGCTCGGGAATTACAGTCAAGGGTTAGACTTTCTTGAAAATAACTTGTAGTTGAAAGGTTTGGTTTGGTTTAATAATGATGTTGATGGAAATGTGGATTAGGAATGGGAAAGATGCTTATTTAACTCCTGGAAAAGTTATTGATCTTATACATGTTTCTACTGCTTTTGAATCTACTTATGTTACTTGTCAAATGATGTTTTACTGCAATTATACCATGAGCTACTCCTTTGTACTAAGCCATGCATGTAGTATATTAGTTTGCATTCTGTGCATGACTTGCTGAGTACCAAGTACTCACCCTTGCCACAATACAACATCAGTTGAAGAAGAGTCTACACCAGCTTTGGAGGAGGAACTCCAAGAGGAACCGTCTATCTAGGGAGCGAGCCGGTCGGTTACTGTGGTATCTTTGGATGACGCCACGAAGTTATCTTATTTTCATTTCTTTGTTATTTCTCTTTTAATAAGTTTCGCCCTGCGTGGCGTATATTTGTAACATGACCTTAAGGTCGAGCAACCAGCTTGGTTAACTAATTAAAGTACCTTATTATTTCGTTGAGTATGACTGTGATATTTACCAATGTTGAGACTGTGTGCACTAGCGCGTTCCTGGACTAGTGTTGAATACACAAAGGGTCCGGATTTACAAATTCGCGTCCCGACAGAGGTGGTATCAGAGCCATACTGACTGTCGGCTCACCCATAGTTAGATTGGTCGTAGTAAGGATAAAACATATTTTCTAAAAGTTAAAAGTTGTCAAGATAATGAATGAATTCTCGACTTACCCCTTTCTTTCTTGTTCATACCCCTTGCTGAGTTCTTTTTGTCTCCCACCTTGATTTTAAAATGTTGCGTTCTTACGCGAGCGTCTTTTGACAGATGATGATGAAGAACAACTATGCCAAGCGTGAGGGGGGCTACGCTGCCGAGTTGTGGCATATGCTTCAGTTTCTTAGAGGTTTTGAGAGACCGCTCTACCGAGGGACTACACTCGTGCAGGCAGGACTGGTCATAGGATGGGACGTCAAGATCACGGTGTATGCCCGAGAGAAGACGAAGTTCAGTCACCCTTTCCACTTCACCGCCAGGAGGTCTACCTTTGAGATGGGAATCCAGGAGGTGTCGCGTCGAGCAATGCAGCAGATCGCTCGCACTTACTCCAGGGAACTGGAAGGCACAGTATTCCGTCACCACCCACGCTGAGACAGCAGAGCTCAGCAGAAGCCGATAGAAGATGAGGATGCTACCATCACACACTTAGCCAGATTCGTCGCCGCCCAGGAGGAGCTTATCGATGACACAGTTCAGGAGTTGGTGAAGGCTCGCAAGCAGGTTGAGGAAGAGAAAAAGCACTTAGAGAATGCTTGAGAGTACGTCACCTATGCTGCGGAAAGGATCGTAGAGCTGGAGACCGCACTATATGGACAGGGCCCCGATCCAGTGTTGGAGTTGGACGCCCTAGAGCTAGAGGAGGACCCAGAAGAGGCGCCACCTGCACCCGCGCCACAACCACAGCAACAGCCAGATCCAGAGCCAGAGGAGGACGCCACGTCGTCAACCACAGCTGCAGTTGCCGGGCATGGCAATTGTTTTGCGCCTATGCCGCCGCACCCGTCCCGAGGAGGCAGTGGAGGTTTTCTCGACGAGTGACTGTAGGTTTTGAAGTTGAGACTCATTCGTCGAGTCACGTTATAGAATAAGAGTCACCCCTTAGGCGTTAGACTCTAGTAAGAGTCGATTTGGATTTTCATTGCTTGCTGAGTGTGCAGTATGTGTTGCAGGGCCCTTAGGCATTGTAAGCAACCATACCAAGTTATTATTATTATTTAATAATAAACTTGGATTTTTGAGTTACACTTTCCCCCGCATAAGTTTCCCTACCCTTGTCTATTCTTATTCCCTCTCATATCTGAAACCTTGGAGTAATCGACAGATGGTGAACACCCGCGGAAACCTTGGAGACAATGGAAGTGGGTCTCGCCCAGCTGGGAACCCCAATGATGAAGCACCTGCACCCCAACCAGCACCGCCAGTTGACATGCAAAATTTTGGTGCTTTTCTTGCTGCACAGACCCAGTTGATGCATGCCATGATGCAGCAGATGCAACAGATTACTGCCCACGCCACTGCTAATCAGAATAATCAAGTCAATCAGGGACAACGCCAGAATTCCAGACTGTCAGAGTTCATGAGGACTCATCCACCCACCTTCTCTGGGAATGCCAATCCGTTGGAGGCCGATGACTGGTTAAGGTCAATAGAAAGGAAGCTACACATTGCCCAATGCATGGGAAATGAGAAGGTACTCTACGCTTCTCATCAGTTGGAAGGGACCACCGCAGAATGGTGGGAGAACTTCTGCGCCACGCGGGAGAACCCTCAGGACATCACTTGGGAGGAGTTTACAGCTGCCTTTCGTCAGTATCATGTGCCTGAGGGAATAATGGACTTAAAGAAGGAAGAATTCAGGGCACTGAAGCAAGGTAATCAACCGGTGTCAGATTATCTGAATAAGTTCACACAGCTTGCACGTTACGCACCTGACGACGTAGCGACAGATAAGGCTAGGAAGTCTCGCTTTATGAAGGGACTTAACTAAGAACTGCAGGTGGGACTGATCACCCACACCTTTCCAGATTTCCAGGAACTTGTGAACAAGGCGCTCATTCTTGAAGATAAGCGCAAGGAACTGGATGAGAACCGAAAGCGAAGGATGCAACAGCAGGGATCGCGTCAGGGAGCGCAGCAACGCTTGAGGGTTGCGCCAAATCAGTTTTTCAGATTTCAACCACAAAATGCAACAAGGACACCGTCACCAGCATCGAGACCCGTCAACTAGAATTATCAGACCCCAGCTCCAGCCAGAAACACCGCTTCAGGCACTCAACAGGGGACAGTGGGACGCTGCTACACATGCAATGAGCCAGGGCACTTCTCCAACAGTTGCCCCAAGAAGACAACAGGAGTGACCCCGGTCCGCTTCAATCTGGGATCCACACCAGCCAGGACGCCTGCACCCGGAGCCAACCGCGGGACAGCACAGCCGGGAGCCACGCCCCAAACCGTGGTGAGAGGCTGAGTCAACCATGTCACCGTAGAGGCACTCCAGAATGCCACAGACGTCGTGCTGGGTAAGTTACTTATCAACTCAGTACCTGCAACAGTTTTGTTTGACTCTGGAGCTTCGCATTCGTTTGTTTCTCAAGGCTTTGCTGCTAAAAACGATTTGGAGATTGCAAGACTTAAATGCATGCTCTTAGTTCAAACCCCTGGTTCCGAACTCCGAACTAAAGTAGGATGTTCTAGGGTGAGAATATTAATAGATGGGGTAGAATTCCTAGCAAACCTTATTATATTGGAAACCCAGACCTTAGATGTTATTTTGGGAATGGATTGGTTATCCAAGCACAAGGCTGTGCTGGATTGTGGACGAAGGATTATCTCAGTTGAAAGCCCGTGCGGAAGGAAAGTGGAATTTCAAGCCACCGCCGTTAGAGATGGACAGTTGATGGTTAACAGTGCAAATGCGATCAGCGTAGAAGATGTCTCAGTACTGAATGAGTACCCGGATGTTTTTTGTGAAGATCTACCTGGTATGCCGCCCGACAGAGACATAGAGTTTGTGATAGAGCTTGTACCTTGTGACACTACGGAATGCCGAGACCTTACAAAATGTGAATGTTGAGGTCAAAAACATTATGGAATGTGGATTTGGAGGTTGAAACCATACGGTTCGAGGTTTAATCGCGTTTTCGGGCCGATTTCGGGAGTTTGGGCCTTTCCGGGGGAGTTTGGGCCTAGGGGAAAGGGTCGTGGGCCTTGGTGGGGAAGAGTTTGAGTCCTTTTAGGAGTAGGAGACCTGGTTTGGGGGCTTTCCCCTGCCGCTTTGTGCGCCCCCACCCCTGCCCTTGCGCCCCCCTCAATGCCCTAGCCTCCACCTCCCTCTCTCTCCCTTGCTTGCGCCCCCTCCCTTGCTCCCCATTGCGCCACCACCTCTCCACCGCCCTTGCTGCCCCTAGGGGAGTTCTCCACCTCACCAACCCAAAGATCCATCCATTGGAGCGCTCCGCGACAAGGAGATCCGGTGGATTTGGAGCGAGGAAGGAGATCGCGCGAACCGGGAGGGGATCCTTGGGGTTGGTCTAGGTTCTGTTATAAGGGTTAATATAATGTTTTTAGATCAATTGGTGGTGCTGTAATTGGGTAGATTAGATGAAATCTAGAGTATGCCACGTTTTCTGTTTCGGGCAGCATGAGCAGTCGACCTAGGGTTTGGGTTTTCGCCAATTTAGAGTCAGAATTTGGTCGGCCGCCTTTTGAAGAAGTTGTAGGTAATTTCAATACCTTTCAGTGGGTATAAATAACGTCCAATTCCTCCCAGCCGTTTGAAAGTTATGCTCATTTTATCGAACGTATTAAAAACTATGACGTGATTGGAACAGATCACGGTATTCTGTAGATTAAACCATTTTAGAGTCCGAATCAGTCTTTCCATATACTTAGAAAAAGTTAGGAAATTTCCTAAGCTACGCGAGGATGTACTCGTTTAATTGATTCAGAACTTTAGAACCCAAGTTATGCCTTTTGGAAGGCTGTTGTCCCGACGGGACAGAACCTCTGTTTTTGGGTTTTGCGAGTAGTTTACGATGTCGGGGTAGAAGAGTGTTTGCGTACTGTTTTGTGGACATGATTGTGAGTGTGTGGTACCTATGTGCAGGTGGTGTGACCCCGGGAGTGCCTTCTACTTCTCGCCAATCCGTCGCCCGTGGTTGAGGCAAGTGTATTGGAATGGGTAGCGGGTTGTAGTTTGCTAGATTGGTTGAGATTGAAATTGAATATATGATATGTTCACATGCCATGCTTTAATGATTGCCATTGATACGATGAATATGCTTATTATGTTATGATGCCATGTGTTAATGTACAAGTTATTTATGATGTTGGCATGTTTGCATACATGGCATGATACATGGCCCGGGCGGTGAGAAAGTCATAACTAGTCCGGGAAAGGTCGGTGAGAAAGTTATGACTATTCCGGAGAGCCAATGAGTAAGTCCTACATCGTGATTCCATCCACCGCGGTGTATGGAAGCGAGGAGAAGGCACCTTCCATCTTCGGGATGGAAGGGGGGAGAGGGTGCACACCGACGAGTGTGTACTCAACCATACCGGTATGAGTTTCCAGGAGATATGTGCATCGCATTGCATTGCATTGCATTATATGAGGATGTTATATGATGATGATATATGATGATGTCAATGATATGCTTACGCTATGAATATGAGATGTGTATGATGTCATATGTGAAAAGTGGTGATGAAGGTATTAGAATGTATTTTCTTGTTCCATTGCAATATACTTGCTGAGTGATGAACTCACGCTTGTGTTTATCTTGTTTTTCTTAGGTACCATGAAACCGGCATGCGGGAAAGGGAGCTAGTCACACGTCATCACTTAGCATCACACATATAAACAATGACATGTTCCTTCCTTTAAATTGTGATGGTTAATTTGTTTGCTTGGTTTCCTCATTTACTTCGTTTGGCTCATGAGATGGTTGGAATCTTTATTCTAGTCTTATACTGCTGCTAGAACCTTTATTATTGATGATTTAGATGTCATTTTTTATACTATATCCTGTGATCATATTGTTGTTGCTTCAATTCATGGAAAAACAAAGGAGATGCTACCGAAATTTTTGGTTATAGCATTTACTCCTTTGCTGTAATTTATCTTAATTTATGGTATTTAGATGTTGTTTAGCCTATGTTTGGTAGCATTCGGGCATATTAAATGCCGGGGTGTTACATACCTGGTACAGCGCCGATAGCAAAGAGACCCTATCAGATGTCCACCGAAGAATTGGTAGAGATGAAGAAACAGCTTGAAGAGTTGATGGAGAAAGGATTCATCAGACCAAGTTCGTCGCCGTGGGGAGCGCCAGTTCTGTTCGTCAAGAAGAAGGACGGGAGCTTCAGGATGTGCATTGACTACCGTGCACTCAATGAAGTCACCGTGAAGAATAAGTACCCGCTACCCAGGATCGATGATTTGTTTGATCAGCTGAGAGGAGCCGGAGTTTTCTCCAAGATTGATCTGAGGTCGGGATACCACCAGCTGAAGATTCGATCAGAAGATATTCCGAAGACCGCGTTTTTGTCTAGATACGGACATTACGAGTTTACAGTTATGTCCTTTGGTCTGACAATGCGCCAGCGTATTTCATGAATATGATGAATAAGGTGTTCATGGAATATTTGGACAAGTTTGTTCTTGTGTTCATAGATGATATCTTAGTCTACTCCAAGACAAAGGATGAACATGCAGAGCACTTGAGGCGAGTTTTGGAAAAGCTGAGGGAACAGCAACTCTTCGCTAAGTTCAGCAAGTGCGACTTTTGGAAGGATAAGGTGGAGTTCCTCGGACATGTAATGACCGCAGAAGGAGTCACCGTTGACCCGAGCAAGGTGGAAGCTTTGCTACATTGGGAACAACCGAAGACCGTGACCCAGATCCGGAGTTTTCTTGGAATGGCAGGTTACTACCGTCGCTTCATTGAAGGCTTTTCGACCATTGCGAGACCTCTCACGCAATTGTTGAAAAAGGAGAAGAAGTTTGCATGGACGCCGGAGTGCAAGAAAGGTTTTCAAGAGCTGAAGAGGCGATTGACATCAGCACCGGTGTTAGTTCTACCAGATGTTAATCAAAGCTTTGATATTTATTGTGATGCATCGTGCCAAGGACTTGGATGTGTGCTGATGCAGAACGGAAAGGTCGTCGCTTATGCATCGAGGCAGTAAAGACCACACGAGGAGAATTATCCGACGCATGACCTAGAGTTAGCTGCCGTAGTGCATGCTTTAAAGTTGTGGCGTCACTATTTGATCGGGAACAGATGTGAAGTGTATACGGACCATAAGAGCCTTAAGTATATTTTCACCCAATCAGACCTGAACATGAGGCAGAGGAGATGGCTAGAGCAGATCAAGGATTATAATGTTGGAATCCATTACCATCCCAGAAAGGCCAACGTGGTGGCCGATGCCGTGAGTCGAAAAAGCCATACCATAAATATGTTGATAGCCACGAGTCAGGAAGAGCTATGCAAGGATTTCCAGAGAATGTAGATTGAAGTGGTACCAGAAGGATTCTTGGCCGCATTAGAAGTGAAGCCTACCCTGGAGGATCAGATCCGAGAAAGAGAGAAGGATGATGACAAGATCCGCAGGATTAAGTCCAAAATGGAAGAGGGCAAGGCGAAGGACTTCATGATGGACGAGCAAGGCACGTTATGGATGAAGGATCGAATTTGTGTGCCGAACAAGAAGGAACTGAAGCAACTGATCCTAGAAGAAGCCCATGACTCCAAGTATTCAATTCATCCGGGAAGTGCCAAGATGTACCAGGATTTGAAGGAAAGATTCTGGTGGCCGAGCATGAAGCGTGAAGTTACCGAGCATGTTGCGCTGTGCGACATATGCCAAAGAGTTAAGGCAATGCATCAGAGGCCAGCGGGACTGCTGCAGCCGATAAGGATAACTGAGTGGAAGTGGGAGGAAATCGGAATGGACTTCATTACCGGTTTGCCGAAAACCCAGGGTGGATATGACTCCATATGGGTTATAGTGGACCGCTTGATTAAGGTTGCCCATTTTATTCCAGCAAAGACCACTTACTCGGGGGACAAGTTAGCCGAGTTATACATGACCAGGATCGTCTGTTTGCACGGAGTGCCGAAGAAGATTGTATCGGACAGAGGTACCCAGTTTACCTCGAGATTCTGGAATAAGCTGCATGAAGCCATGGGGACCCGTTTGAACTTCAGCACCGCCTATCATCCGCAGACGGACGGACAGACTGAAAGAGTTAATCAGATACTGGAGGATATGTTAAGAGTGTGTGCATTGTCTTATGCTACCTCTTGGGATAAAAGTCTGCCGTATGTTGAGTTCAGCTACAACAACAGCTATCAAGCAAGTTTGCAAATGTCACCATTTGAGGCATTATATGGTCGACCTTGTCGAACACCGTTGAACTGGAATGAGACAGGTGAACGCCGTGTCTTTGGGCTGGACATTCTTCAAGTAGCTGAAGAGTAGATTGCCATGATCCGGGAAAGACTGAAGATAGCACAGTCAAGACAGAAAAGCTACGCCGATAACCGTCGCCGAGACTTGAGCTTTGAACCGAAGGATTTCGTGTATCTTAGAGTTACACCCCTCAAGGGAGTCAAAAGATTCCATGCCAAAGGGAAGCTCGCACCGCGATATGTCGGACCATTTAAGATTTTGAGACGCAGAGGCGAAGTTGCTTACCAGCTGGAATTACCGCAATCACTAGCAGGAGTGCATGATGTGTTCCATGTGTCCCAGCTAAAGAAGTGTCTTCGAGTGCCAGACGAGCAAACACCCTTGGAATCGATCGAACTACAGGAAGATCTGACCTACAAGAGGCACCTCGTCAAGATTTTGGATACAATGGATCGAGAGATAAGGAATAAGTCAATCCGTTTCTGCAGACTCCAGTGGAGTAACCATGCAGAGAGTGAAGCAACTTGGGAGCGCGAGGAGGATTTGAAGAAAGAGTTTCCAAACCTATTCCTTAATTAGCCTTGAATCTCGGGGACAAGATTCTGTTAAGGGGGGAGGTTTGTAACACCCCAATTTTTGCTTTTCATGAATTTAAATGTTATTTTGCACTTTTGTGAATTTTTGGAATATTCTGGGATTTATTTGGAATTTATTTGAATTTATTCCCTTTTCAAATAATTAAAGAATTTAATTTTGCAAATAAAATTTTGTTGGAAATATTTTATTTGGGTCCAAAATGTCCCAAAACATTTTCTAGAATTTTTCTGAGTATTTTGCTATTTTTCTTGAATTAAATGAATTTCTAGAAATTAATTTGAATATTAAAATCGTTGAAAAATCGAATCGGTTTGTACTGTTCATCCGACCGAGACCGAGTCTGAGTCAGACTCGAGCTCGACCCGAACCACGTTCGAACCAGACCGAGCCGGACGAAACCCTAATCGCCCGACCGTTGGATCTAGATCCAACGGCCGCGTGCGTCCACATCGCCAACGTGGGAGCCGGGCCCGATCCATTCGCGCTGGGCAATCTCGGCCATTGACCGGGACACGTGGACGGCCAGGATTGCTTCGTCTTCCCCGAGTTCAGCTCGGACTGCGCCGTCGTGTGGGTTCCAGACTCCGTTAGGGTTTCGCGAATTTCCCGCACGTCGAGGCGGTATTTAATGCACAGGTCATCGCCCGAGGTTCCCCTTTGTCGCCCGCAGCATTTGCCCCACCTCCCGAAGCTCGAGCCGCTGTGTAGCCGCCGCAATCCCTCGCCGAAGTTGCGTTAGGGTTCCGCCGCGGGATTTGAAAGTTTCCACCGCTGTCGAGCCGTCTTCGCCGTGCCCAAGCCCATATCCGTGATCCCCAGGACGAGACGCGTCGACCCCGACCACTCCCTTCGCCGGATCTGCCCCGAGGCGCCGCCCCGTGTGTCGTCGTCCTCGAGTCCGGCCATACCTCGTCGACCAGCGCCGCCGCGACCTCGCGAAGCTCCATCGACCGTTCGATCTCCATCCGACGCGTCAGGTGAGACCACGTTTGCCCGAAACCGTGGAAACCAGATTAGATCTGGACCGTTGGATCAAGATCCAACGCCCCATGTTCATCCACATCAACTCCGCCTAGAATCCACGTTGTGGTTTTGGATCTATTTCCAATTGTTGGATCTAGATCCAACGGCTTAGATTGATCCACATAGTCGCGTTGCACCGTGCGTTGGTTAGGTTCCAGCCGTTCGATCGAGATTGAACGGCATAGGGCGCGCCACGTGTCGCACACTGGGTGATGCCACGCCACCCCACGGTGAGGATCAAAGCCCGAGTGGATCTGGACCGTCCGATCTGAATCAAACAGCCCGGATCAACCGCGTTAATCACAACGCGTGAGATCCAGATTCAATCTGGGCCGTTGATTTTCAAATCAACGGCCGAGATCTAGCCACGTGTGCGGGAGCCGAATCGGCACGTCCGCGTGGGCAGAGGCATGGGTCACTGACAGGGCGGGCCCGCCTGTCAGTGACACCGGTCTGGTGGACCAGGGCCATGTGGACCGGGCTGCGCGAGTAGACCGTGTCCGTAGACCGGGACACGTGGCAGCACCCGGGTGGTGCCACATGTCATGGTGACGTCGTGCTGATGTCATCGGGGGATTCGGCCGGTGCTGACGTCAGCGGGTCCACGTGGACCAATGAGGTGCTGACACGTGTCACCCATGACGCAATAATTATTTTCTGAAAAAGAAAATGATTTATTAATTCGGTTTATTGATTTTAAAAATAGATTCAAAACTTCAAACGCTTATAACTTTTGCATTTTAACTCCGATTTGAATGATTCCCGTTTCTAAATATTTATAAAATTGAGATCTACCTAATGGCGAATTTTTTTAATTTTTGGAGCAAAGTTTTTCTCTGTAATATTATTTAATTGATTAATTGAACTTTAAACGCTTGTAACTTTTTGCGTTTCAACTCCGATTTTGCCGATTCAAATTCCTAAAAATTCATAAAATTATGCTCTCTCTGTTTGTGAACTTTATTTGTATGTTCGGATACTTTTTGTGTACTGTTTTATTTATTGGTTGCTATTTGCACTCGTTACGAGTAGACGTTGAAGTACCCGAGGGCTTCAAAGGTGAAGTGTTGACCCAGGAGCCAGCCCAAGACCAAGAGCAAGTACTCTTTGAAGGAAAGTTGTGCTTTGACCATGTTGATCCCATTTTGAAATTATTTTGATTTAATTTATTGCATGCTAGTTTAATTAGAAAAT
Organism: Rhipidocladum racemiflorum; assembly: GCA_036346355.1. NCBI lineage: Eukaryota > Viridiplantae > Streptophyta > Magnoliopsida > Poales > Poaceae > Rhipidocladum > Rhipidocladum racemiflorum. The sequence goes on from CM070578.1 coordinate 40,720,966, forward strand.
GCTTTAATTAATTTGGGGAGATTAGTTAAATACCAACTTTGCACTATGACACCTTGATTATTATTTATGTGCCATGACCCCTTGTCACCCTAGTTGTGGATTATTAGTTGGGCATTACAAAATTGCCAACATGGATAATTAGACCGATGTAGCATGCTTAGCCTTGCCACGTAACATGTTTTTGACAATAACATGATAATATTGACTTAATGATATATGTAACCTGCTTTGAGGAGTGTCCTGTGTTATTGATGATGATATTGATGACACATGGTGCGTGGTAAACAACTGGGGGTTTGATAAATAGTTTTCGACCGGGGCAAGTGGCAAGAATGATCGGGTGGGCTAGTTGTGGCACCGGGAGTGTTGATTTGGTTCTTCGGGTAGTCTTGCCCTGGTCACCCTAAGGACTTAACCTTGCAAGCCTTTGAACTGAGTCAAACGTGCAGCCAAATGTCTGTAATGGGACGAACCTAGTTGATTAAGTCACCAATAACGTACCTGTGGGACCTCGGGGTGTCAACTATACCTTTTGTGTAGTTGTACGGGGAGTGTACCGGGGCTGCGGCTAGGTACCCATCTAACGGTTGATTGGTCTAAACTTCGCCTTCGCTAAGAGAAGGGTTAGTGTGCAATAACCGGGGAGGCCCACTTGTGCTGTTAGAAGTTTCCGAAAGACTTTGTTACGGACACTCGCCTTTGTGGTGTTTGGCTGTATCTTGTGGTTAAAGTGCATAACCTCTGCAGAGTGTAAAATCTATTTGAATAGCCGTGTCCGCGGCATTGGACATTGCTCGGGAATTACAGTTAAGGGTTAGACTTTCTTGAAAATAACTTGTACTTGAAAGGTTTGGTTTGGTTTAATAATGACGTTGATGGAAATGTGGATTAGGAATGGGAAAGATGCTTATTTAACTCCTAGAAAAATTATTGATCTTATACATGTTTCTACTGCTTTCGAATCTACTTATGTTACTTGTCAAATGCTGTTCTACTGCAATTATACCATGAGCTACTCCTTTGTACTAAGCCATGCATGTAGTATATTAGTTTGCATTCTATGCATGACTTGCTGAGTACCAAGTACTCACCCTTGCCACAATACAACATCAGTTGAAGAAGAGTCTACACCAGCTTTGGAGGAGGAACTCCAAGAGGAACCGTCTATCTAGGGAGCGAGCCCAGTCAGTTGCCTGTGGTATACTGGATGACGCCACGAAGTTATCTTATTTTTCGCTGCTGTTATTTCTCTTTTAATAAGTTTCGCTGCGTGCATGATATTTGTAACTTGACCTTAAGGTCGAGCAACCAGCTTGGTTAACTAATTAAAGTACCTTATTATTTCGTTGAGTATGATTGTGATATTTACCAATGTTGAGACTGTGTGCACTAGCGCGTTCCTGGACTAGTGCTGAATACACAGAGGGTCCGGATTTGCAAATTCGGGTCCCGACAACTTTCCCTCAAAATACAGTTTTACAGAAAGTATGTTTTCTTTAAGGGTTGTTTTTTTTAATTTCAAAAATAGCTACTAGCACCAGTATAAGAGACAGAATTAGCTTCCGTAGACTCCAATCCAGGAGATAGGCATGAATTCATGATTTTAACATCGCGCAGGTCTGTACCACTTTACCATAGTGACCCCATCACGTGAGGCCCCAGAATGTTTATTACTAGTCCAGTATTTGATCTTCAACCCTGGTAGCCAAAGATTAGTGGTTTCCTCGACTGTGCCTCACATACCCTCAGTATACCAGTTGTACCATGATACCCCAGCAGTACTAATACTTACCTAGGCTTTAAATATAGAACCTGATCAACCGTAGCCGATTTTGTGTCCGTCACTGGGACTCCCAGCATACACAGCTTCACACTCCTAATTAACTACTAAAAGCCAATGTGAAGATCATAAGACCTTCCTAGGATAACTTTTTCTGATCGATTTTACACACTATGGTTGGTACTGTAATACGACTCATTACACGAGTGTTGGTTGTTCATCCTTATATCATAACATATGTAGAGGACCCCGCCGGCTATTCCCATCTCATCGGGGCCCTCTACCAACCATAATAAATATATGCCAACTAATCCATTCAACAGATGAACCAATCCAATACCAGATCTAATTATCAATCCATCCATCCATCCATTTGTCAATCCATACAATCCATCCGCATCCAATTTAAGATTTTTATTCGCAACATAAATTTTCCCATGCAGTGATGTAATTAATGAAAGCATTGGAAAACATTTTGTGAAATCATGTGCTGAAAAATTGGCTTAGAACTGAATTTGCAAATGTGTTTGTACTTGTGCAAGCGCCAGACCAAAATCCAAAAACAGTATGTTTCCCATCTGCGCCGGACCATATTTCGCGCGTGCACCGGACCAAACTTTTGGTCCGCCGTGAATGTGCATTTGGGGACATTTGCGCTGGACCAAAGTTTTAGAAACAACAATTTTCTCATTGGCGTCGGGCCGTTTTTATGTTTGCGCCGGACCAAATTTTTGGTCCGTCGTGAACGTGTTTTTGAGCCCTTGCGCCGGACGAAAATCTTACAAAAGTAGTAAGTTTTCCATCTATGCCGGACCAAATTTTTTGGTCCATTGTGAACTGGTTTTTGATGGATGTTTTCACGTGTACGCCGGACCAAATAATTTTGGTCCGCCATGAATGTTGTTTTGAACGTTTTTCCGCTGGATCAATTTGACAAGCAATAGAGACTTTCACGTGTACGCCAGACTGAGTTTTTTGATCCGTCGTGAGTTGCGCCGGACCGGAGTTTGGTCCGGCGTGAATGGTTTTTTCTAGGGTTTTTGCCTTGTGTGCGCCGAACAAATGTTTGGTCCGTCGTGAACGCAATTTTCTCAGGTTGGTTTGTTTTGTATGCAATGCTCGTGTGAGTGATTGCATGGATTGACTTTGAGTCAAGTCATGGACTTGTGCTCGGATTGGTTTTTTTTGTTCATGTGCAGGTGTTGCTCGATGGCGGACGTGGTCGATGACAGGACCGGAACTAGGTTCATGGAGGAACTGAGGTTTGGGACTAGGTTAAGGGAGGAACTGTGGTCTTGGTGGTCAAGGATGTCATGCGGGACGTTCGGGCTAAGAGAATGGTGCACATGAGGAGTTGTCAGTCATGTGAGTATGGCAGGTGGGCCATATGCGTGTAGAGTTGTAGTCACTTGGGGTAGCTTACATGTATTCGGGTAGGTTGGGCAAGTGGACATGTATGTGTACTCCTTGTGGTTGCTCCTTTAAATAGGAGGGGTTGTCTCCTGTTTAGAGAATCGAGCAAAGCTTTAGGGTTTGTACTCTTTTGATTGGAGTACTTTAGACAAAAAGAAATAAAGATCAATTCTTCTAGATCCTTTGCGTGCTACAGTAATCGCGAAACTACAGTGCACGTGTTGCTACAATGTTTTTTGTTTTGGTTCTTGTTTGCATGCTTGTTCTAGTTAAAGATTGGTTTTTGTTCCTTGAGTTTCATCTTGAATTGATCCATCACAAACCTTTCTAGGGTATTGATTTAGGGTTCCTCAAAGTTTAGTTGATTAATCTTTTGTCGTTCTTGTTTAATCTTGAAGTTTTGGTTAGATTAATTCTTGTCATCTTTTGTCATAGCAAGCTTGCGAGGTTCATAACTTTTGATCTGTAAGTCCGATCGAGCTGATTCTTTTTGTATTCGATTCTTATTGGAATCTAGTTTCCTGTGTCCAAATTTCAGATCGATTTGATGGTTGGATCTCCTGGAATTCGCGTTTTACCAAAGGTCTATCAATCTATTTTTGTCGAATACGAAGCAATTATTTGGTTCCGTTTTGGGGTGAATTTTTAATAGATCAAAATTTTGGTTTTAGCTTCCGCACAATCATTCACCCCCCCTCTGATTGCTATATTCGTATACTTCGATCCTACACATTTAATAAAACATGATCAAGGGAAGCTTGCCTGAATTCTGGTAATTATAATTATCCTCGCTCAGATTCTGAAGGTGACCTTCTGCTTGATTTAGTTCAATTCATAAAATTATTAACTATTAAATCTATGGCGTTTAATTTGAAGACGAATTATGGCGTCCAATTATTTCAAATAGTTGAAGAATTAATTTAAAGAATGTTGCTAACTCCTATTTGGGAAAATCACTATCGTTTTGGTTCTTCTTAATCGCCCAACAAGAGGAATAACTAGCTAAACTCAGATCGCGATGACTACCTATTTTTCTCTCCTCTTTTCTCTCCCCATGTCTTTCTCTTTTATCCCTTTTTCTTCTCTCCCTTTTTCCTTCTCTACAGCCGACCAAGCTATTGGTCTCCTCTTCTCTACTTCTCTACTGAAGCCTTCCCCCCTCTCTACTCCTACTCCCTCTTGGCTCCTCTCTCAGGCCAGCCTCTCCCCCTGGCTTGGCTGCACCCTCTAGCGTTCCTAGTATCGATCCTCCCTGCCTCTCTCTACTCCTCCCTCCTGTTCTACTCGTACTCCCTATCTCAGCTGACTCTACCCCTGGCTGTGATTTTGAGGTGAGATGGGCCTATGATTCATCTAGGGTGAGTAATCCTAGGTTTGGGAGGTGAGGTGTCATTGATAGCCACACCTTGTATGCTGGGGAGTGCATGGCAAGGCTAGGACACTCCTCACGTGCCGTTAGAGAGACTCCCCTACTGAGACCCCAATGATTTCCCCTGATCTATGTGCTACTCCACCCGACCTACTCATTTGCATGCTAGCTTCAAGTACTGCTACTCTACTATCTTACTTGTGCTCCCGAGAATGTGGTTTTAGAGGTTGAAATGGAGAATGGTGGTAATTGGAGGTACTGATGGAGCTGTTGGAGAGGTGGCCAAGGTCCTCCTACTCCTGATGTTCTTCATGGACAAGCACCTTCTTCACATGGTTAGGCTGGCTCATTCTTGCTCTTCTTATACTGTTGCTCACCTTCTTGCTTTGGCTGCTACTCCTGGTTCTTGCTCTCTCTCGGTTTGGGGAGGGGATGGAATGCTTGGCTGTGGTTCTTGCCTTTGGCTGGCTCTCTTGATCTCGGTTTGAAGTGAGGAATGGTGGATGTGCTGGTTGTGGCTCTCAGTTGACGGATGGAGGAAAAGGAGCAGCTTTGCTACCTTCGGTTTGGAGTTGGAGGAAAATGGAATGGGCTGGTTGCCTTCAGTTTGGAGAAAAGCAATGGGGAAATGAATGGCTAGCTGCTGCCTAGTTGTCTTCGGTTTTGGATTAAATGAGGAAATTGAATCTAATGCTGCTGCTACTCACAGGCTGGCTGGAAGAGAGCCAAAAGAAAAGAATGAGCTGTGGCCTGGCTGTCTCTAGCTGGTTCTCTCTCTAGTCTGGCATAAGCAAAAGGGAAGTGAATAGATTTGCTGACTGGGCTTGGTATTATCTCATCTACTACACTTTTCTCTTCTTTTTACCTTTCTACCCCTTAGCTTCCTACTGGATACAAGAGGGTATAATGGTCGCTTTAATTTCTTGTGCACAACACTGGTCATTCTAGATATACAATGCATGTTGTTAATTATCAAGCTTAATGGTCCATTATAGTTTGGATTAAAGGCCTAATGGTTTTAGTTGCTTAGTTGATTTTTAGTGTCCTCACAATATTATTACTTCTGAATACATTTTCTAATAATTGGGCTTTTTCTGTTCTTTCCCCTATGCCACTTGTTCTACTTATACTACTGTACGATTGTCGAAAATAGTACTTTCATCTACCGAAAAATGGTGCTTAATAGCTTTCTCGTGTTTGTCCTATTTCTATGGAAATGATTTTGTGATACTACGGAATGACGGTATGAGTCATTTTCGATCTCGGCCATAAGATACGACTCTTGTAACATGTTTTTGCGCCGTGTCTGCAAGTGTGGGCCTTTCCGGGGGATTTTGGGCCTTTCCGGAGGGGAATTGGGCCTTCCGGGGGAGTTCGGGCCTTAGGGGGTCCATATGGGCCGAAGGTGGGACATATTTGGGCCTTTTGGAGGTGGTTTAGGACAGCAAAACTGCTGCCCTAGCCCTACCTGCGCCCCAAACAAGTCCCCTCCCTAGCCCTAGCCCCCACTTGTTTCCCCTCCACCCCATTGCCTCCTCCTCCCTAGCCGCCACCCCTCCCTCACCCTTGCGCCTCCCCTTGCTCCACCACGTGCCCTTGCTGCGTCCCCCTCGCTGCCATGCCACGCCATGGTGCTGCCCTCGCCGGTAGGAGGATCCGCGACGAGGAAAACCGGTGGCCACGACGCGTGGGAGCGAGATCGGGCGATCGAGAGGCATTCTTCGTGTTCGCTGCTCGTCGGACTAAGGTATGTCCATGGGAAACCTTGGGAAGGTCTAGGTGCTGTTCTCATGGTAGATTTGGAGTTGTTAGATCAAGAGGACGTGCTGCCATGGAGTAGATCTGAAAAGAACTAGAGTTCGTATTGTACTCAGTTTCGGGCAGATTTGGAGTCCGTTTTAGGGGGTGCGATTTCGCAATTTTAGAGTCGGAATTTGGCCGACCTCCTGTTGAAGAAGTTGTAGGTATCGTCAAGACCTATTTTGTTTATTTTTTTGAGAATTTTTGGAGTTACGGTCTGAAAGTTATGGCCGTTTTGGTGGGCGCTGTCCAATCTGTGTCGAGGTTGGGACAGTCTGTGTTCAACATTAGATTAAACTAATTTAGAATTCGAATCTGACCGTACGGACTTCTAGGAAGTTGTATATAATTTCAATATATTTCAGTGCATATAAAGAAATTGAAATTCCGCCTAGCCGTTTGGAAGTTATGCCTGTTTTACCGAGTGCTGTCAAATCTGTGACGAGATTGAGACAGTTCGTGTTCAACGTTAGATTAAACAACATTAGATTCCGAATCAGTCTTTACCTATAACTAGAAAAAGTTGGGAAATTTCCTAAGCTACGCGAGGATGTACTCGTTTATTCAATTTGGAGTTCTAGAACTCAAGGTATGATTTTTCGAAGCCGCTGTCCAGAACGGGGCAAAATCTATGATTTCGGGGTTTTGGAGTATTTAGCGTATTAGGTGTAGTGGGTACTGTTTTGAGGAGTCGAATTAAGTGTGTGGCACGTCTTTGCAGGTGGTGTGCCTTCGGGAGTGCCCTCAACCTCTTGTCACTCCGTTGCCCGTGGTTGAAGGCAAGTGTGTTGTGTGGATTGAACATTATACGTGTTGCTAGAATTGCTTGATAGTGTTTGGGATAGATAACATGCTGTCTTGCCATGAACTACATGTTATAATTGATATGATGTCCACTTGCCATGTTTTAATGATTGCTATGATATGATGAGCATGTTTAAGATGTTATGATGCCATGTGTTAATATATGAGTTTTATATTGTTGGCATGCTTGCATACATGACATGTTACATGGCCCGGGCGGTGAGAAAGTCATTAACTAATCCGGGAAGGTCGGTGAGAAAGTTATGACTAATCCGGAGAGCCATTAGAGTAAGTCCTACATCGTGATTCCTTTTACCGTGGGTGGTGGAAGCGAGGATTAGGCACCCTCCATCTTCGGGATGGAAGGGGGGAGAGGGTGCACACCGACGGGTGTGTACTCAACCATACCGGTATGAGTTTCCAAGGAGATATGAGCATAGCATTGCATTGCATTGCATTACAATACATATTAAATGATGAGGATGTTGTTATGTGTTCAAGTTTGAAATGTTATATGTGACGTGAGGTATTATTGTCTTGTAAATGATCTTGTTGTCCATTACAATATGCTTGCTGAGTTTTCGAACTCACGCTTGTGTTTTATGTTGTTTGTTTGTTTAGGTACAATGAAATCGGCGTATGGAAAGGGATCTAGCTACACTCCTCCACGTAGTATCATAATCTAGCTAATTCACCTGTTTTGGAGACACGACATTAAGTATTACAATAATCATTAGTGTATGGTCTGTATGTTTGGTTGTTTCCCTCATGTATATCATGTGGGGCTATGGAGGGAGTTGTTTTAACTTCCTAGAGTTAAATTGATGCTTATTATTTTGCTATCGATGCTTATTGATGTTTTAGTTGATGATTAGCTATCCTTATCGCTGCGTATGGATATCTCGTTTGTCTTACATATTGATATGATGCTATGTTGTTAAGTTTCATGCAAAAACAAAGGAGATGCTGTCAAAATTTCCAATTATTCCAAATGATTACTTGCTGTAATTTACCTTAAATTATGGTATTAAATGTGTCATGATCTATGTTTGGTGACATTCTGGGCTTAGTAAAAGCTGGGGTGTTACAGATTTGTATTATATCTTGGGACTTGAGTTCTTGATTATAATTGGATATGTAGGTAAACCATGTGTATATTTGCTCACATAGTTCAGATTTGACATCCATGTACATGTTTTTGTTCTGTTGATAGCATTTATAATTCATCATTTGTATAGTGAAATTAATCCTAAATACTTTGTGGTGCATAATTTAGGAAGGTAAGAGTTCAAGGCCTTGTTTGCATAGTTAATTGTTTAATTTAATTGAGATAACTTGACCCAAGTGTAGAGGAGGTAACAGATTAGTCTCTAACAGCTCTACACCTGAAAGCACTATCAATCAATATATTTCATTAATTTGTTTTAGAAGACATGATTCATTGTGCAATTGACATATTTTATGATATGCTTTATCTTTTGAATGTCAATTTTGCTATCTTTGGATTATGTAAATTTAATCATATTGTTATTTGGAATTAGCATTTTAAGCTTGCTCCTATTATCACATTTTCTACAGTAGGGTAGAATGTGTTACATGTCATTATGATCAATGCTTGAGTTTAGGTTGCATAACCTGTGCGTCTTCCGTTCGAGGGTGCTTATTTATAAATATGCTGAAATGGCATATTTATAAGTAAGCGATCTTGAATTGTCCATGTTTTTTGGATAGTTCTAGGATATGTGGTTCGAGGAAATTCCTAATGAAGCTGTTGTACAACTCCAAAGAAAGTTTCAGCAGCATCTACCTAGTGTTCTTCAGATACACACCCTCTTGACCTGTTGTCAAGACATGTATTTGGAGAATAGGGGAAATGCTGCTGAAATTTTCTTTGGAGTTGTACAATAGCTTACGAACTTGTTCAAACCACATATCCTAGAATGGGATTAGGACCTAACCTAATTAGAGATTAGGAGTCATGATTCATTATCAAGTCAACATAATAGCTACAAATTGCTTTGGCTCATGTGAAATATATGACCATGACAAATATATGAATTACTTTATCTCATGAAATTTAAGTTTGATATATATATATTCAAAATGTCACAAAGAGATAGCACCGGCTCGACGCCAGAGAGAATAGAAGGTGCTGCTGAGTCACCAAGTAAGGTGAGAAAGGCCCGAGGATCAATAAAGGGTTCACAGGGAGAACGCCGCAGGTTCACCACTTTAATGCCACATAGGTTTGCATGGGTCTAGGGAAATATAAGGGGCGCTATTTGTCTTTTAATGGCCAATTGGTGAGGGAGAGAGTGCCAATCACTGTTAACAACTAGAGGAAGGAAGTCAGTGTCGAGCAGAAGAACCAGCTGTGGGACAAAGTTAAGGGGAAATGGATTACCAGAGGAAGATAAAATCAATGCGAGGCGGTACGTCTTGCAGAGAATGGGTGTTCCTTTCAGGCAATTCAGGGTTATTCTGCATGCTACGTACATGCTGAAAGGCTATATACTCCCTTCGAGAGGTATCCATTTGTGACTCCTGATGTTTGAGAGGAGTTCACATGTATGAAGAGTACACCCAAGGAGGAGAAGTTGAGAGAGAAGAACATCGATATTCAGAGGTAGAACACACATGCGCACTACCTTGGTTCCACCGGCTATGTAGGAGGAAGGCAGAGTGGGCGCGACTAGACGAGGAGTGTGCAAACTCTGGGACGACGAAGCCTTATTCCCACATACGTGAGGAGTGGGTACATGACTGGGTATTGGCGAGGATGAATAAAACCTCTGACGGTTAGCTTGTGGTTCCAAACCCCACGACTACGCAGATCGTCTTCACCATCGTAAAACATCTAACACAGTACATTGTAGTTGACACTTCTCGTTGTATTTTAGCACCAACTTATATTTGCTTCCTGCAGGAGGAAGTAAGCTAGCAGAAGGAGCAAGAGGCATTGCAAAGCCAAGGGTCGAGGGATCCTGTCTTCGACGATCAGGAAGCCCGACCATAAGGGGCGGGTTCTTGTCACAGATGCGGGGTATAGAAAGAGATCCTTCTTCCAAGACAAGGATGATGTCAGTTCTACATCAAGATAATGTGAAGCATGTGCGAAGCACCTTAACGTCACGCTAGGGGGGCTGAAGGAGGAGATGAAGATGGAGATGATGGAGTATAAGGAGAACCTGAGGGCCGAGATGATGGTGATGATCTCCCAGAGTCAGAGTCATATGGCCTCGCCTCTCGTAGAACCGCATGTGATACGTCCTAGCAAATGTGCTTACAGAAATGATCAACCCAGTCTCCAGCTAAAGGTAATAATTGTTTCTGGCACAAAGATACACATGCAAGCTGAACAATATTTACGATCAAGTTGTGCACTTCTTGCAAGCGCCTGCCAAGTGCCAATTATCAAAGATAGATTTACCGTTGAGGCTGGACATGGGGTTGTACCTCCATGCAAGGAGGATGACACGGTGGTTCGTAGCCCTTTGGGGAAGGGCTACATGTAACACCCCAATTTTTGCTTTTCATGAAATTAAATATTATTTTGCACATTTGTGAATTTTTGGAATTTTCTGGAATTTATTTGGATTTATTTGGATTTAATTTGAATTTATTCCATATTGAAATAATTAAAGAAATTAAATTTTCAAATAAAGTTTTGTTGGAAATATTTTATTTGAGTCCCAAATGCCCTAAAATATTTTCCAGAATTTTTTCTGGAATTTTTCTGAGTATTTTGCTATTTTTCTTGAATTAAATGAATTACTGGAAATTATTTTAAATATTAAATCGCTGGAAAATCGAGTCGGGTCAAGTACTGTTCATCCGACCGAGTCGGAACACGAGTCGGACTCGGGTCCGACCCGAGCCACGTGACTCGACCGAATCAAGTCCAAACCCTAGCCGCGCGGGAACGGCCGAAATCGAGCCCCACCGATCCGACCGGATCCGATCGCGCCCGAGCCAATCGTGGCCGTTAATCGCGCCACGTAGATGGTCCTCCGTCGTCGTCTCCGCCCGAGTCCGAGCCGGATTCCTCCGCCGCGCCCACCGCCGTGTGGGCCTAGGTTTCCGTTTTCCGCGCGGACGCCGAGGATATTTAATGCCCGGGTCGCACCTCGAGGACCGCCTTGACTCCGCGCAGCCGTTGCCCTAGCCGCCGCCGCCCGTAGTGCATCCTCACGCCCGCGATTGCTCGTCGTAGTTGCGTGAAGCCCCGCCGCGGTTCTCCGTTGTTTCCGTCGCCGTTCGCCGTGCTCCGTCGCGACCAAGGCCAGATCCGAGAACCCCGCGTCGAGACGCACCCGTGGAGCCAACTCACCTCGTCGGAGAACCTCTGGAGCGCCGCTGGGATCGTCATCGTCTTCAACTCCGGCAACCGTGCGCCACCGCGAAGCCATCGCCGTCCGCGAGCGCTGTGAGCCATTGGATCTCCATCGCACATTCCAGATCTCGCCACGTCACCGCCGGTGAGATCCCGTTCCAAACCTCAGATCTAATCCTAACCGTTGGATCTAGATCCAACGGCCCTGATCATGCCACGTAGCTTTAGCCGCCGCGCGGCGGGCGCCGCGTGGGCGGCCCGACATCGCGGCCCGCATGTCAGCCGCACCAAGCCATGCGCCGGATCCACCATGGACCCGAGCCGCGCGTGCGCCTTGTCCATGGACCGGGACACGTGGCAGCACCCGGGTGGTGCCCGCGTGGCGATGACGCCATCTTTGGCGTCGTCGGTGGAGACCGGCCCGTCTTGGCGTCGGCCCGATCTTTGGCGTGGACCAATCAGATCTTGACACGCGTGTCACGGCGCCAATAATTAATTTCCGAAAAAGAAAATGATTTATTAATTCGAAATAATGATTTCAGATTTTGTTTCAAACTTCAAACGCTTATAACTTTTGCGTTTCAACTCCGATTTGAGTGATTCAAATTTCTAAATTTGTATAAAATTGAGATCTACCTAATGACGAATTTTATTTAATTTTTGGACTAAAATTTTTCTCTCTAAAATTATTTAATTGATTATTTAAACTTTAAATAATCATAACTTTTGTGTTTTAACTCCGAATTTGACGATTCTAGTTTCTAAAAATTCATAAAATTATGTTCTCTCTGTTTATGAACATTATTTGGATGTTTGGACACTTTTTGTCTACTGTTTTATTCATTTGTTGCTATTTGCACGCGTTACGAGTAGACGTTGAAGTGCCGGAAGGATTCGAAGGAGAAGTATTGACCCAGGAGCCAGCTCAGGACCAAGAGCAAGTACTTTTTGAAGGCAAGTTATGCTTTGACCATATTGACCCTATTTTGAAACCTATTTTGATTTAACTTATTGCATGCTAGTTCAATTAGAAAATACCTTATTTGAGTATGGGAAATTAGATAAATACCAAATTGCTGTATGACACCTTGATTAATTAAATACGTGCCATGACCCCTTGTCACCCTAGTTGTGGTTTACTAGTTGGACATTACTAAAATACGAACATGAGAAATTAGATCGTTGTAGTATATTGCTTAGACCTGCTACGTGCTCATGACATGATGTTGGACAATCAAATGTTAATATTGACTTAATGATATATTGAACCTGTTTTGGAAAGGTATCATGTGATGATTGATAGCACGTGGTGCATGGTAGTCAATTAGGGTTTGATAAATAGTTTTCGACCGGGGCATGTGGCAAGATTGATCGGGTGGGCCAGTTGTGGCACCGGGAATGTTGGTTTGGTTCTTCGGGTAGTCTTGCCCTGGTCACCCTAAGGACTTCACCTTGCAAGCCTTTGAACTGGGTCAGACATGCAACCACATGTCCGTAATGGGACGGACCTAGTTGATTAAGTTGCTAATAACGTACCTGTGGGACCTCAGGAGGTCAACTACACCCTTTGTGTAAGTTGTACGGGGGAGCGTACCGGGGCTGCGGCTAGGTACCCATCTAACGGTTGGTTGGCCTAAACTTCGCCTTAGCTAAGGGAAGGGTTAGTGTGCAACAACCGGGGAGGACCACTTGTGCTGTTAGAAGTTACCGAAAGACTTTGTTATGGGAACTCGCCTTTGTGGTGTTTGACTGTATCTTGTGGGTAAAGTGCATAACCTCTGTAGAGTGTAAAATCTATTCGAATAGCCGTGTCCGCGGTATTGGACATCGCTCGGGAATTACAGTCAAGGGTTAGACTTTCTCAAAAATAACTTGGACTTGAAAGGTTGGGTTGGATTAATAATGATGTTGATAGAAATGTGGATTAGGATGGGAAAGATGTTTACTAAACCCCTTGAAAAGTTATTTATGCTTTACTTGTTACTACCGCTTTCGAATCTATTTATGATACTTGTTAAAATGCTCTTACTGCAAATATACCTTGAGCCACTCCATTGTATTAAGCCATGCATGTAGTATATAAGCTCCATTAAGTGCATGAATATCTGAGTACCAACTACTAACCCTTACCACAATAAAACACCAGTTGAAGAGGAGACTACACCAGCTTTGGAGGAGGAGCTCCAAGAGGAACCGTCTACTTAGGGAGCGAGCCCAGTCAGTTGCCTGTGGTATACTGGATGGCGCCACGAAGTTATCTTATTTTCCGCTACTATTATTTCTCTCTTAATAAGTTTCGCCCTGCGTGGCGAATATTTGTAACTTGACCATAAGGTCGAGCAACCAGTTTGACTATTTAATTAAAGTACTCTATTAGTATCGAGTGGTATGATTGTGATATTTACCGATGTTAAGACTGTGTGCACTAGCGCGTTCCTGGACTAGTGCTGAATACACAGAGGGTCCGGATTTGCAAATTCGGGTCTCGACACTACATGAGGGTGCAGGTGGACTATGTCCATGATGAATTCCTATCTCATGTGCTGGAGTTCCCCCTGAACAAAGATATCACCACTATCGAGCAAGCACAATGGCGTTCATCAAGTGGCCCACGACGGGTGTCGTACTGCTCAATGTATAAATCCCACGTCTTCTCAATCATTCTAGTACTGCAAAATGTCACGTTACATATACATGTGCTTTGTAGGTTCCTACCAGCTCTGCACCTACACTTGCTCCTACTCGTGCACCTGCTCCTGCTCCTACTCCTGCTCCTACTCCTACACATACTCTAGCTCCTACGCGTACACATGCTCCTGCACCTACTCCTTCTCCTGCACCTGCTCCTGCTCCTGCACTTACTCCTGGTCCTGGTCTCAATCCTGCTCCTGCTCCTACACAAAGTGTTGACCTAGTGCGCAAAGGACTACTTGCACGATGATGAAAGAACCATAGGAGAGCTCAGAGAATCCTTCTGTTTAGAAGGCAAAGTCGTCAGAGGCCACAGGGCCCCCTCTAATACAAGGAAATCCCCTTGTCCTAACCTCGGAGACTCCTTTTGTCTAGAAAGCAACATTGACAGATGCCCCGGTGCCACTTATGCTTTTAAGGGGTACATACATAGATAGCCGTTTCTCCCTACCCACGAATTGATTGCTTTGGGCAACTGTGCTCGCTTGCTTCATGAATGGTACATTAACAAGGCGAATGTGGCCGAGCATCAAGTTGATTTCAATTTGAGGTATCAAGGGGGACATATCCACCACGAGGAGCATGGGATATTCCCAGTGAGTTTTGAGGATCTGTTCCATTTCTACAACCTAAAAGCCATTGATATTCCTACTGTACGATTCTAGACATTGTATTGCACCATACAACATGAGCCTATGAATATTATATGATTTTGTATTATGTTTTTTAATAATTGACACGAGTTGTAGAATAATAAGGCAGCAAGCCGCTACGGGTCTACACCTAGTTGGGTTCATCGACCTCGAGATGGTCTTTGCGACCATGGCTAGGCTTGAATCAAAGTTTGTTGCCAACTACATCAAGTGGATATTGCATACTGTCGGGACCCCGAATTTGCAAATCCGGACCCTCTGTGTATTCAGCACTAGTCCAGGAACGCGCTAGTGCACACAGTCTTAACATCGGTATATATCACAATCATACCAAACGATACTATCAAAGTACTTTATTTAAATAATCAAAGGGTTACTCGACCTTATGGCCAAGTTACAAATATATGCCTTGCAAGGCAGAACTTATTAAAAGAGAAATAATAGCAGCGGAAAATCAAATAAACTTCGTGGCGCCATCCAAGATACCACGAGGCAATCGACTGGCTCGCATCCCTAAGTAGACGGGTCCTCTTGGAGTTCCTCCTCCAAACTGGCGTAGTCTCCTCTTCAACTGGTATTGTGTTGAGGCAAGGGTTAGTACTTGGTACTCAGCAAGTCATGCACAGAATGCAAGCTAGTATACTATATGCATGGCTTGGTACAAAGGAATAGCTTAAGGTATATTTGCGGTAAACAGCATTTGACAAGTAATATAAGTAGATTCGAAAGCAGTAAAAACAAGTAAAGCATAAATAACTTTTCAAAAGTTTAAATAACATTTTTCCCCATCCTAAACCATATTTCCATCATCTTCTTTGTTAAACCAACCCAACTTCTCAAATCCAAGTTATTTTCAGAAAATCTAACCCTTGACTGTAATTCCCGAGCATTGTCCAGTACCGTGGACTCGGCTATTCAAATAGATTCTACACTCTGCAGAGGTTATGCACTTTACCCACAAGATACAATCCACTCACCACGTCAGCCGTGAATCGCCATACAAGAGTATGCGAATGAGCGATCATAACAAATCATTTCGGAAGCCTCAAACAACCCAGGTGGTCCTCTCCTGTTCGTGCTCTACACCATCCTTCCCTTAGCCAAGGCGAAGTATGGGACCAACACACCGTTAGATGGGTACCTGGCCACAGCCACGATCGCTCCCCGTACAATCACACAAAAGGTGTAATCGACACCACGAGGCTCCACAAGTGAGTCCTTAGCGACTTAGTCAACTAGGGCCGTCCCATTCCAGCCATGTGGTTGCAAGTATGACCCAGTTCAAAGGCTTGCAAGGTTAAGTCCTTAGAGTGACCAGGGCAAGACTACCCAAAAACCAAATCAACACTCCCCATGCCACACTTTGCCCACCTGATTACTCTTGCCACATGCCCTGGCCGAAATCATTTATCAAACCCAGGTTGATTACCATGCACCACGTGCTATCAACATCACATGATACTTTTCCAAAACAGGTTCAATATATCATTAAGTCAATATTAACATTTAATTATCCAAAACCATGTCATGAGCACGTAGCGAAGTCTAAGCGTTATACTACAACGATCTAAACCCATGTTGGCAATTTAATAATGTCCAACTAGTAAACCACAACTAGGGTGACAAAGGGTCGTGGCACATACTTAAGTAATCAAGGTGTCGTATAGCAAATTGGTATTTATCTAACCCCCAGGTTTAAACCAAAGTATCTTTCTAATTAAACTAGCATGCAATAGTTTAAATCAAAATAGATTTCGAAATGGGATCAACATGGTCAAAGCACAACTTGCCTTCAAAAAGCACTTGCTCTTGGTCTTGAGTTGGATCCTGAGTCAACACTTCTCCTTGAATCCTTAGGCACTTCAACGTCTACTCGTAAAGCGTGCAAATAGCAAATACACAAATAAACACTATGCAAAAAGATCCCAAAACTCCAAATAAAATCCATAAACAGAGAGAACATAATTTTCTGGATTTTTAGAAACTGGAATCGTCAAATTTGGAGTTAAAGCATAAAAGTTATGATTATTTAAAGTTTAAATAATCAATTAAATAATTTTACAGAGAAAAACTTTAGTCCAAAAATTAAATAAAATTTATATTTAGGTAGGTCTTAATTTTATACAAATTTAGAAATTTGAATCGCTCAAATCGGAGTTGAAACGCATAAAAGTTATAAGCGTTTGAAGTTTGAATCTAAATTTGAAATCATTATTCGAATTAATAAATCATTTTCTTTTTCGAAATTAATTATTGCGTCGGCATGGACACGTGGCAGCTCCTGATTGGCTCTTGGCGTCGGCCCGATCCATAGGCTCGGTCCCACGCTCGACTTCGGGTCCACGGTGGACTCGGTCCACGGCTCACGTGGCCCGACATGTGGGCCCACTCGGGTGACGTCATCGGCGACGTCGGCGAGCTTAGCCCACGGCCGGCAGTGGGACCTTGTGGCGTCATGGATGGCGTCGGCGCTTGCTGGGTTAGCCAGCGACATGCGGGCCCTTCGACACGCTGGCCCCGCGTGTCGGCGTCCTGCCTGCCCAGCGGCGTGGGCCCAGCGGCGGCGTCGGTCCAACTTCCCGGACACGTGGCGCCAATCTCGTCCGTTGGTTTGAAAATCAGCGGCGCGGATTGGATCCAGGGTTTAATACGTTGAAACTACTCGATGCTCGTGGGCGTTCGATCTAGATCGGACGGTCCGGATCTAATCCTATAATCGCCTTTGCTACGACGCGTGGCGATTGTGAACCGTTGGATCTTGATCCAGCGGTCCGAATCTAATCGGGTTTCTAGGGTTTGGGAAACACGTGAACTCACCGCTGCCGTCCGATCTGGATCCAGCGGTGCACGGCTTCGAGGGCGGCGATAGCACGCGGCGGCCCGGCTTGGACCGAGACGGGGCAGCGACCTTGCCGTCGGCGTTTACGCGCTTTCCGGCTGGTGAGGGTACCCGAACGCGTCTCGTCTTGGGGAATCCGGATGCAGGCTTGATGACGGCGAGGACGACGGACGGCGGCAATATCGGCGTTTAATCGCGGCGAGCAGACTTCCAACTCCGGCGAGCAATAACGGCGAGGCGGTGGGGATCCTAGCGGCGCGAGCTAGGTTTCGGAACCGGCGTGGGATGGCGATCCTCGGGGTATGCCCGGGCATTAAATAGCCTCGGCGTCGTGCGAAAACGGAGACCTAGCTCTCCACGGCGGCGGACCGCGGCGAGTCAGCTTCGGACTCGGGCGGAAGCGATGAAATCGTGGCCGTCCACGTGGCACAACCAACGGCCACGATCGCGCGGCGCGGCGGTCCGGCCCGGACCGCGGCTTCAGTGCAGGTCGGACGGATCTCGGCCGTTGGATCTTGATCCAACGGTTGGGATTGATTAGGAGTTAGAGTGGGTTCGGTCGAGTCAAGCGGCTCGGTCGGACTCGAGTCCGACTTCGGTCGGATGAACGATGCTTGACCCGAGTTGGATTTTCCAGCGATTTAATATTTAAAATAATTCCCGATAATTCATTTAATTCATTAAAAATAGCAAAAGACTCGAGAAAAATTCCAGAAAAATTCTGGAAAATATTTTGGATCATTTTGGACTCAAATAAAATATTTCCAACAAAAATTTATTTGCAAAATTAAATTCTTCAATTATTTCAAAATGGAATAAATTCAAATAAATTCCAAATAAATCCAAATAAATTCGAGAAAATTCCAAAAATTCACCAAAGTGCCAAATCACACATGAATTTAAGAAAAGCAAAATTTTGGGATGTTACAAACCTCCCCTTAATAGAATCTAGTCCAGAGATTCAGGGCTCACTAAAGGAATAGGTTTGGAAATTCTTCCTTCAAATCCTCTTCGCTCCCAAGTCGCTTCGCTTTCTTCATGGTTGCTCCATCGAACTCTCTGAAACGGGTTGACTTGTTTCTAGTTTCTCGATCCATTGTGTCTAGAATCCTCACAGGATGTTCCTTATAAGTCAAATCCTCATGCAACTCAATTGACTCTAGCGGTGTCTGTTCCTCAGGAACTCGGAGACATTTCTTCAATCGGGACACATGGAATACATCATGTACCCACTGCTAACGATCGTGGCAACTCCGGTGATAAGCAACTTCACCTCTGCGACTCAAAATCTTAAATGGTCCAACATAACGGGGTGCGAGTTTCCCTTTGGCATGGAACCTCTTAACTCCCCTGAGAGGCGTAACTCTGAGGTATACAAAGTCTTACGGTTCAAAACTCAAATCTCGGCGACGATTGTCGCATAACTCTTCCGCCGAGATTGGGCTATCTTCAACCTTTCCCTAATTATGGCGATCTGCTCTTGACCTCTTGAAGAATATCAGGCCCAAAGACACGGCGCTCGCCGGTCTCATTCCAATTCAATGGCGTCAAGCGAGTCGACCATCTGATGCCTCAAAGGTGACATCGTAAACTAGCCTCGATAACTATTGTTGTAACTGAACTCGGCATACGGCAAACTCTTATCCCAAGAGGTAGCATAAGCTAATGCACAAGCTCTTAGCATATCCTCCAAAATCTGGTTGACTCTTTCGGTCTGTCCATCCGATCTGTGGATGATAAGGCATCTTGAAGTTCAAGCGGGTCCCCATGGCTTCATGCAACTTATTCCGAACCTTGAGGTAAATTGGGTACCTCTCGTCCGATACAATCCTCCTTGGCACTCCGTGCAAGCAGACAATCTGATCATGTACAACTCTGCTAACTTATCTCCCGAGTAAGTGGTCTTCACGAGGATAAAATGGGCTACTTTAGTCAGGCGATCCACTATAACCCATATGGAGTCATAACCTCCTTGAGTCTTGACAAACCGGTAATGAAATCCATTCCGATTTCCTCCCACTTCCACTCAGGTATTTTTAGTAATTTGTAGCAATCCTGGCGGTTTTACGATGCATTGCCTTGACTCTCGGCATACGTCGCACAATGCAACATGGTCGGCAACTTCACGTTTCATACTCGCCACGAATCTCTCCTTGAGATCTGATACATCTTGGCGCTTCCGGGATGAATCAGTACTTAGAGTCATGGGCTTCTTCCAAAATCGATTGCTTTAACTCCTTTTTGTTAGGCACACAAATGCGATCCTTCATCCACAACGTGCCTTGTTCATCAATTTGAAGTCCTCTGCCTGCCTTCCTCCTTGATGGACTTAATCCTGCGGATCCTGTCATCATCCTTCCGTCCTTCTCGGATCTGATCCTCTAGGGTAGGCTTTACTTCCAATGCGCCAAGAATCCGCTAGGTACTACCTCAATCCTCATCTTTGAAAATCCTCACATAACTCATCGACTTGTGGCTAGCAACGCACTCACGGTATGGCTTTTCCGACTCGAGCATCGGCTACCACGTTGGCCTTCCGGGATGGTAATGGATTCCAACATTATAGTCCTTGATCAACTCTAGCCATCTCCTTTGCCTCATATTCGAATCCGATTGGGTGAATATGTACTTAAAACTCTTATGATCCGTATACACCTCACATCTGTTTCCAATCGAGATAGTGACGCCATATCTTCAAAGCATGCACTACGGCGGCTAACTCTAGGTCATGTGTCGGATAATTTTCCTCATGCGGCCTCAAGCGCCTTGATGCATAGCGGCGACCTTTCCATTACTGCATCGGCCAAGACACATCCAAGTCCTTGGCGCGATGCGTCACAATAAATATCGAAGCTTTGAGCAACATCCGGTAGAACTAACACCGGTGTTGATGTCAATCGCTTCTTCAGCTCCTGAAATCCTTCCTCACATTCTGGCGTCCATGCAAACTTCTTTTCCTTCTTCAGCAATTGCGTAAGAGGTTTCGCAATTGTCGAAAAGCCTTCGATGAAACGGCGGTAATATCCTGCCATTCCAAGGAAACTCAGAATCTGGGTCCACAGTCTTGGTGCTCCCAATGTAACACAGCTTCTACTTTGCTTGGATCCACAGCGACTCCCTCTGCGGTCATTACATGTCCAAGGAACTCCACCTTGTCCTTCCAAAAATCACACTTGCTGAACTTGGCGAAAAGTTGCTGTTCCCTCAGCTTTTCCAAAACTCGCCTTAAGTGTTCGGCATGTTCATCCTCTGTTTTGGAGTAGACTAGGATATCGTCTATGAACACGACGACAAACTTGTCCAAATATTCCATGAACACCTTATTCATCATATTCATGAAATAAAATTTGGCGCATTAAATCGGCCCAAAGGACATAATCAGTAAACTCGTAATGTCCATATCTTGACGAGAATGCAGTCTTGAATATCTTACGATCGGATCTTCAAGCGATGGTATCCCGATCTCGAGATCAATCTTGGAGAAAACTCCGGCTCCTCTTAACTGATCAAACAAATCATCAATCCTGGGTAGCGGATACTTATTTTTCACGGTGACTTCATTGAGTGCACGGTAGTCAATGCACATCCTGAAACTCCGTCCTTCTTCTTGACAAACAAAGCGGTGCTCCCCACGGTGACGAACTCGATTACGATAAATCCTTTCTCCATTAACTCCTCTAGTTGTTTCTTCATTTCTACCAACTCCTCGGTAGACATCCGATAGGGTCTCTTTGCTATCGGTCTTTGTGCAGTACAAGCTCTATCACAAACTCTATGTCCCTGTGCAGCGGCATACCGAGGTAGATCTTCGGGAAAAACATCGGGTACTCATTCACTCTTGGGACATCCTCTATGCTGATTGCCTTGGTACTGTTAACCATCAATTGTCCATCTCTAACCGCATGATGGCTTGAAATTCCACTTCCTTCCCACACGGGCTCTCAAGCGAGATAGTTCTTCGTCCACAATCCAATACGACCTTGTGCTTGGATAACCAATCCATTCCCAATATAACATCTAAGGTGCAGGTCTCCAAAATTATAAGGTTTGCTAGGAACTCTATTCCATCTATTAGTATTCTCACCCGGAACATCCTACTTCCGTTCGGAGTTCGAACCAGGGGTTTGAACTAAAAGCATGCACTTAAGTCTTGCAATCCTTAAGTCATTTCTAGTAGCAAAGCCTTGCGAAACAAGCGAATCTGAAGCTCCGAGTCAAACAAAGCTATTGCAGTCTTGAGTTAACAAGTAACTTACCCAAGACGACGTCAGTAGCATTCTGCAGTGCATCTGCGGTGACATGGTTGACTCGGCCTCTCACCACGGTGCAGGGTGTGGCTCCTGATCTTTGGCGTCCTAGCCGGGTGGTTCCTAGGTTGAAACGAATCGGGTCGCTCTGCTGTCTTCTTTGGACAAGCTGTTGGCAAAGTGTCTGGCTCGTTGCGGTTATGTGGCGTCTCACTTTGTTCCCTGGCATTTGCTGAGGTAGCGTTTCTAGCGGGGCCGGGTCTGGTAGTTATCGACAGGTCTTGGTCTTTGAGGAGGGTGTCCTTGTTGCATTCTGCGTGGTTGGAATCGAAGAATTGATTTGGTGCAACTCTCAAAGCGCCATTGCGTTCACTGGCGTGATCCTTCTTTGTTGCATCCTGCGCTTCTGTTCTCATCCAGTTCCTTGCGCTTGTCCTCAAGAATAAGCGCCTTATTCACCAACTCTTGGAAATGCTGGAAAGGTGTGGTTGATCAACCCTACTTGCAATCTGAGTTAAGTCCCTTCATGAAACGAGGCTGCCTGGATTTATCTGTCGCTACATCCTCAGTGCGTGGCGTGCTAGGCTGTGTGAACTTGTTCGGGTAGTCGACCCTTTGGTGATTACCTTGCTTGATGCCACTGAACTCCTCCTTCTTAAGGTCCATGATTCCTTCAGGCCGCGTGATCTTGTCGGAATGCTGGTGTGAACTCTTCCCAAGTGATATCTTGAGGGTTCTCTGCGTGTACGAAGTTCTCCCACCATTCGTAATTTGTTCCTTCCAAGCGATGAGAAGCGTAAAGTACCTTCTCATTCCCTATGCATTGAGCTATGTGTAGCTTCCTCTCGATTGATCTTAACCAATCATCGGCTTCAATGGATTGGCATTCCCGGAGAAAGTGGGTGGGTGAGTCCTCATGAACTCGACAGCCTTGTGATTCTGGCGTGGTCCCTGATTAACTTGATTAGCGGTGGCCTGGCGATGGCGTGCTGCATTTGTTGCATCATAGCATGCATCAATCGAGTCTGAGCAGCAAGAAATGCTCCAAAATTCTGCATATCATCTGGCGGTCTTTGGTGCTCTATCATTAGGGTTTTCTGTTGGCGAGAACCGCTCCGTTGCTTCCAAAGTTTCCACGGGTGTTCACCATCTGATTTGCTCTAGGTTTAGAGATGAGAGGAAAGCGAGAATAGACAAGTAATATGGAACTTATGCGGCGAAAAAGGTGTAGCCTTAAGGTCCAACTTTATTATTAATAACTTGGTATGGCTGCTTACAATGCCTAAGGGCCTTGCAACACATCTTGCACACTCGACAAACAAAGCAAATCCAAATCGAACTAACTCTGAGTCTAACGCCTAAAGGGTGACTCTTTATTTTATGACGTGACTCGGCGAAGGAGTCTCACTATAGAACCTAAGCTCACTCATCGAGAAAACCTCCACGGCACTGGAGTGCAGGTCTTTGTGGCATAAGCGTAACTTGATCGCCATGTCCAGCGACTATGTCATCTGTGGTAGTCGAAGAAGCGATGTCCTCATCGAGATCGACTCCTCTGGATCTGGCTCGTGTAGCTCAATCTTGGCTCTGGAGTGCAGTCCGTACAAAGTCATCTCCAACTCGTCAATCCTTCGTAGAAGGTGTGCCACATACTCTTGAGCTTCCCGCCATCTGTTCTTCTCTGTCGTGATCTCCTTGCGGGCCTTCTGTAGCTCCTTGCTTGTATTATCTAGTACATCTTCCTGGGCGACGACGAATCGTGCCAAGCTGTAACCGCGTGGCATTCTCATCCTGAATCGTCTTGGTCAAGAAGGTTATCGCTGCTTGTGGATGATAACGGAACACCGTGCTTTCCAACTCTCTGGCGTGGATACTGGTAATGTGCCGCATTGCTCGTCGTGAAACTTCTTGGATACCCGTCTGCATTGTAGATCTTCTAGCAGTGCAGTGTATCGGGCGATTGCCTGGGCCCCTCTTCCTGGCAGGTACCTCAATCCTCACGTCACAAGCCTTGATCAATCCTGCTTGCCTAATCACTTCCACTTGGTATTGGGGCTTCTCAAAATCTCCGAGAGTTTGTAGCATGTGCCAAAGTTCATGGCGTGACCAACTCCTAGATCAACGTAGTTGAACTCTTCCTCCATCTGTCACAAGAGTGCTTTTCGTAAGAACTCGGAATTTTTCGATCGTGACGAGGTAAGGGAAAATTTCAGCAAGAGGCAAGAAAAGAGAGAAGGGGATAAGTCGAGAGGTCATTTCTTGTCTTCACAAATTTTTAGCTTTAGAAAATAGGTTTTATCCTCACTACGACCATTCTAGCTTAGGGTTGAGCCTACAGTCAAGTATGGCTCTGATACCACCTCTGTCGGGACCCCGAATTTGCAAATCCGGACCCTCTGTGTATTCAGCACTAGTCGAGAACGCAGCTAGTGCACCACAGTCTTAACATCGGTATATATCACAATCATACCAAACGATACTATCAAAGTACTTTATTTAAATAATCAAAGGGTTACTCGACCTTATGGCCAAGTTACAAATATATGCCTTGCAAGGCGAAACTTATTAAAAGAGAAATAACAGCAGCGGAAAATCAAATAAACTTCGTGGCGCCATCCAGTATACCACAGGCAACCGATCGGGCTCGCATCCCCTAAGTAGACGGGTCATCTTTGAGTTCCTCCTCCAAAGCTGGCGTAGTCTCCTCTTCAAGCGGTATTGTGTTGAGGCAAGGGTGAGTACTTGGTACTCGACAAGTCATGCACAGAATGCAAGCTAGTATACTATATGCATGGCTTGGTACAAAGGAATAGCTTAAGGTATATTTGCGTAAATGACATTTGACAAGTAATATAAGTAGATTCGAAAGCAGTAAAAACAAGTAAAGCATAAATAACTTTTCAAAAAGTTTAAATAACATTTTTCCCCATCCTAAACCATATTTCCATCATCTTCTTTGTTAAACCAACCCAACTTCTCAAATCCAAGTTATTTTCAGAAAATCTAACCCTTGACTGTAATTCCCGAGCATTGTCCAGTACCGTGGACTCGGCTATTCAAATAGATTCTACACTCTGCAGAGGTTATGCACTTTACCCACAAGATACAATCCACTCACCACGTCAGTCGTGAATCGCCATACAAGAGTATGCGAATGAGCGATCATAACAAAGCCTTTCGGAAGCCTCAAACAACACAGGTGGTCCTCTCCGGTACGTGCTCTACACCATCCCTTCCCTTAGCCAAGGCGAAGTATGGGACCAACACACCGTTAGATGGGTACCTGGCCACAGCCACGATACGCTCCCCCGTACAATCACACAAAAGGTGTAACTGACACCCTGAGGCTCCACAAGTGAGTCCTTAGCGACTTAGTCAACTAGGGCCGTCCCATTCCAGCCATGTGGTTGCAAGTATGACCCAGTTCAAAGGCTTGCAAGGTTAAGTCCTTAGAGTGACCAGGGCAAGACTACCCGAAAAACCAAATCAACACTCCCAATGCCACAACTGGCCCACCTGATTACTCTTGCCACATGCCCCGGTCGAAAACTGTTTATCAAACCCCAGTTGATTACCATGCACCACGTGCCATCAACATCACATGATACTTTTCCAAAACAGGTTCAATATATCATTAAGTCAATATTAACATTTAATTATCCAAAATCATGTCATGAGCACGTAGCAGGTCTAAGCAGTATACTACAACGATCTAAACCCATGTTGGCAATTTAATAATGTCCAACTAGTAAACCACAACTAGGGTGACAAAGGGTCGTGGCACATACTTAAGTAATCAAGGTGTCGTATAGCAAATTGGTATTTATCTAACCCCCAGGTTTAAACCAAAGTATCTTTCTAATTAAACTAGCATGCAATAGTTTAAATCAAAATAGATTTCGAAATGGGATCAACATGGTCAAAGCACAACTTGCCTTCAAAAAGCACTTGCTCTTGGTCTTGAGTTGGATCCTGAGTCAACACTTCTCCTTGAATCCTTAGGCACTTCAACGTCTACTCGTAAAAGCGTGCAAATAGCAAATACACAAATAAACACTATGCAAAAGATCCCAAAACTCCAAATAAAATCCATAAACAGAGAGAACATAATTTTCTGGATTTTTAGAAACTGGAATCGTCAAATTTGGAGTTAAAAGCATAAAAGTTATGATTATTTAAAGTTTAAATAATCAATTAAATAATTTTACAGAGAAAAACTTTAGTCCAAAAATTAAATAAAATTTATATTTAGGTAGGTCTTAATTTTATACAAATTTAGAAATTTGAATCGCTCAAATCGGAGTTGAAACGCAAAAGTTATAAGCGTTTGAAGTTTGAATCTAAATTTGAAATCATTATTCGAATTAATAAATCATTTTCTTTTTCGAAATTAATTATTGCGTCGGCATGGACACGTGGCAGCTCCTGATTGGCCTGCGGCGTCAGTGATCCATAGGCTCGGTCCACGCTCGGCTCGGGTCCACGGTGGACTCGGTCCACGGCTCCACGTGGCCCGACATGTGGGCCCGCTCGGGTGACGTCATCGGCGTCGGCGGAGCTTAGCCGCACGGCGGGCAGTGGGACCAACGCTGGCGTCATGGATGGCGTCGGCGCTTGCTGGGTTAGCCAGCGACATGCGGGCCCTCGACACGCCGGGCCCGTGTCGGCGTCCTACACTGCCAGCGTGGGACGGCCCGGCAGCGTCGGTCAACTTCCCGGACACGTGGCGCCAATCTCGTCCGTTGGTTTGAAAATCAACGGCGGCGGATTGGATCCAGGGTTTAATACGTTGAAACTACTCGATGCTCGTGGGCCGTTCGATCTAGATCGGACGGTCCAGATCTAATCCTATAATCGCCTTTGCTACAAAGACGTGGCGATTGTGAACCGTTGGATCTTGATCCAGCGGTCCCGAATCTAATCGGGTTTCTAGGGTTTGGGAAACACGTGAACTCACCGTTGCCGTCCGATCTGGATCCAACGGTGCACGGCTCGAGGAGGGCGATGGCACGCGCGGCGCTTGGCTTGACCGGAGCGACGGGACGCGACCTTGCCGTCGGCGTTTAGCGCGCTTCCGGCCGAAGTGAGGTACCCCGAACGCGTCTCGTCTTGGGGAATCCGGATCTGGCTTGATGACGGCGGAGGACGGCGGCCGGCGGCAATATCGGCGTTAATCGCGGCGAGCAGACTTCCAACTCCGGCGAGCAATAACGGCGAGACGGTGGAGATCCTAGCGGCGCGAGCTAGGTTTCGGAACGGCGTGGGATGGCGATCCTCGGGGTATGCCGGGCATTAAATAGCCTCGGCGTCTGCGTAAACGGAGACCTAGCTCTCACGGCGGCGACACTGGCGGCGAGTCGGCTTCGGACTCGGGCGGAGCGATGAAATCGTGGCCGTCCACGTGGCACAACCAACGGCCACGATCGCGGCGCGGCCGGTCCGGTCCGGACACGGCTCGGAGTGCAGGTCGGACGGATCTCGGCCGTTGGATCTTGATCCAACGGTTGGGATTGATTAGGGTTAGGAGTGGGTTCGGTCGAGTCAATCGGCTCGGTCGGACTCGAGTCCGACTTCGGTCGGATGAACGATTTGACCGAGTTGGATTTTCCAGCGATTTAATATTTAAAATAATTCCCAGTAATTCATTTAATTCATTAAAAATAGCAAAAGACTCAGAAAAATTCCAGAAAAATTCTGGAAAATATTTTGGATCATTTTGGACTCAAATAAAATATTTCCAACAAAAATTTATTTGCAAATTTAAATTCTTTAATTATTTCAAAATGGAATAAATTCAAATAAATTCCAAATAAATCCAAATAAATTCCAGAAAATTCCAAAAATTCACCAAAGTGCCAAATCACACATGAATTTAAGAAAAGCAAAATTTTGGGATGTTACACATACTGAGGCAAAAAAAGACTTCATTCTCTTCCTATACCACGAGGAGTAAGTACTACTATAATGACTTTACCCTTCAATTACTTGTATGTGCATAAACCATATATGAACTTATATTCTTGCACTACATACCATTTTAAAAGTAATCATTGGGTTCTACTCGTGATCGGTCCGAAAGAAAACAAATTCTACACTTTTAACTCGCTCAAGAAGGGACCAATGGCCTACGCAATCAAGCCTATTTTGCATAAGTAAGTACATTCCTCTAAACTAGCACTTTCTGTATTTAACTACGTTCAATTTTTTTGGGTCATTCACATCTCTCCAATTTATGTAGGGCTTTCTTATCGTATGTTGCTGAAGGAGGACTACACAATGACAAACAAGGTGACCAGTTGGAGTGGAAGTGCTAAAAGGTACAAGTGCTTAGCATAGAATTTTTTTACATCTATTCTTTGTCTCCTAATTAGATTTTTTTTGTTCACAATGTCATCAACAGGGGTGTGATGACCTATGCGGCTTCTACATCATGCATCACATGCTGATCTTGATTGGCAGCTCATACAATTTCACTAAGGTATATGTACATGCATGCATAATAAGCTTAGCCTTTACATACTTATTTTAAAACTTAAATTAGTGCACTACTTTCTATTTTGCAGAAACTCAATACCCCCCTAAAGAGCGTAGCCAACGCAGATCTCAACAGAATATGAGACCACATATGCTAGTGGTACTGGACAAAGGTTATAAAGGAGTATGTTAGGTATAGAGAAACGATAAGTTTCTACTAGTCCATATGTTGTAAACAATATTATATCATGTGAATGTGATATACTTGTGTTGTGAATTTTATGTGCTATGTAAACAATATTATGTATTATGAATATTCTGTGATGTTGTGTTAGATATTGTGAATATATGTGTACTGTGAATCTTATGTATTGTAAATGTGCATATACTGTGAATCTAGGGCTATTTTCGGATGGTGTACAGTGATAATATGGTCATCACAATCGATTCTCACCAAAACCGACTGTGATAACAAAAAGAATTGATTATGATATATATTTCAGTAGTAGTGTCACTACTACAGAATGACACATTACTATCGCTTCATCTGTGTCGGTTCTAAACTTTTGACTAAAAAACCGATTGTGATAAGTATATTCCATTTGGAAATCTTGGTAACAGGTTATCACAATCGGTTCTGAGAGGGAACCGATTGTGATACGATAATAATCCCAATCGGTTCTAGATAAGAACCGATTGTGATAATCATTGTTTTATCACAATCGGTTTTTATATAGAACCGATTGTAATGAGTAGAGTATTATCACAATCGGTTTGAGGAAGAAACCGATTGTGATGAGCATTGAGTTATCACAATCGGTTCTTTTCCGAGAACCGATTGCAATGAGATGGTATTATCATAATCGGTTTTGGGAAGAAACCGATTGTGATGAGCAGAGGAGTTATCACAATCATTTCTTTTCCGAACCGATTGTGAGATCCTCATGCATTTCCCCTTCAGGGAACAAGAAAAAACAAACTCCAACACGGACCGCTCTGCTAGAATCCCAACACGGACCTCATCTACCCTTCATTCATGCTTTAATATTTGTGCAACTTGTTTTTTCTGACGATGAATAGTACCGCTCTGCTAGAATCCCAACTCGCGGTTCAACTCTCGGACAATTTATATAGACACATGTAGTGATGCAAAATATATATAACATTAGTCTTCCCACAGATTGTACTTTCATTACAATATATATCACCACATCCATTGTTTATAATTATTAAACATATATTACAGCTAATATATTACATTTACCAGCCCGAGTCAGCCGAGTCACCCGAAGTCGCCAGAGTCGGTATCAGCTGGAGACTACAGCGGACTAGTGATGGTTCATCCTCGAATGATGAACCCGATCTAGGCAGGCGCCGGTCCCTATGGTGATCGGCGCGAAGTACTCCACCTCCTCCTCCTCCTCCTTCTTCTCCTCCTCGTCCTCCTCCTCGTAAATGCCGTCCTCCTCCTCCTCCTCCTCGCCGTAAATGCGTCGTCCTCCTCCTCCTCCTCGTAAATGCCGTCGTCTTGATCGCCATCTCTGCGGCGCTTCCTGCTGGCTTTGGAGGCGCTCGGATGGGGTGAGGCGCCGGGAGGGATGGGAGACAATTGGGCGCCGGCGCCACGCCGAGTGAGGCGCCGGAGGCTGAGGCGGCTGCCGGGCCAGCGGTGAGGGCGCTGGAGGAACGTCACGGTGACTCCACGGATTCCTCGGACCTTGCCGGAGAAGGAGGCGCCGCCATTGCCGCGGGTCGACGAAAGGATCAAGTTAGACCTTGCGAGAGAAGAAAGGGGCTATATGAAAGAGATCGAGAAAGGAGCTATATGGAGTCACCGTGACGTTCCTTGCGAGAAGTTAGACCTTGCAGAGAAGAAAGGAACGCGATCAAACATTTGAAGAGTAACCCCGATATCGATGAAAGGAGTTATATGAAAGGAGCTATATGTTTGAACGGTCAAATTGGCGGGGAAGACGAGGGGGTGCAGTAATATCCGTGTCGGTTCATATCCAGAACCGACTGTGATGACCTATGTTATTGCAGTCGGTTCTTTTTTAGAACCGATACAGATACATTATCTGTGTCGGTTCTATAAAGAAACCGACAGTGTTGAGGATCCAAATTATCACAGTCGGTTTTACATATAAGCGACGGTGATAAATAAATAATCACAAACGGTTCTTGTATAGAACCGATTGTGATGAGGTTCGCTAGGTTTATATATGTACCATCTGGACTCGGGATGAACTTATTAACTCTCGTCGAGTTGGTTCGCTAGGCGATTTCTCTATTTTCCTGCCTAGCTTACTTGTGGCTTTATTCAAAAGGTGGGCCCCATTCCTTCGAATCCCTTCAATTTTGTATTAACATACATTATTCGATTTTGATTTGGTGTCATTAGCGAGTGTATGGTTGAGAAACGAGGGGGTGTAGGAGATCGGTCGTTGAAGGTTAAAGTTAATTGAAACCCTAGCTAGCTTGATCAGAGCTAGATTTCCCTCGTTTGTGGCTTTCCTCGAAAGGTGATCAGCATTAATTCTTATAAATCCCTTCAATATTTGCAGATAGGACTTAAATTAGTTTTTATTTGGTCAATGTGTACATTACATGTCATAATTGTGTCAATATAATTAATATGATCAATGATAGAGTACGTAGTTAATTAGGCCGCGTAACCTATCGTCTCCCGTTTGAGGGTGCTTGTTTATAAGTATGCTAAAATGGCATATTTATAAATAAGCAGTCTCGAATTGTCCACGTTTTTGGACAGTTTGAGGATATGTGGCTCGGGCAAGTTCCTAATTAAGCTGTTGTACAAACTCTAGAGAAAGTTTCGGCAGCATCTCCCTGGCCAGTGTTCTCCGAATACACATCCTCTTGACATGTTGTCGATACGTGTATTTGGAGAACAGCGGGGAGATGATGCCGAAATTTTCTCTATAGTTTGGACAACATCTTAGAACGTCTTTCGAACCACATATCCTCGAATGGGATTAGGACCTAACCTACTTAGAGATTAGGAGTCATCGTTGAGTACGTGCGTACTTAGTCGGCCTCTGAGATATACGTTTCTTTATATAAGATCATTCAACAAAAAACTTTGTTTTCGGTTCAACCCTTCTTTTATTTCATTGATTAGGGCATTATTAATTTATTGTTTTGCGGTTTACTTGTAGATGGACCGTGAAGAATGGATGTATCACAAAAGCCGTGTGTGAGTGCTGAATTTCGGAGGGGAGTTAAGGAGTTCATAAAAATTGCGAGAAGAAGATATGGTTATGAGGGTGTAAAGTTCATATATTGTCCTTGTATTGATTGCACCAATCTCGGGAGATTTAACAACTCGGCTCAAATTGAAGGGCATTTGATTCGACGTGGCTTCGTGAGGAATTACACGTGTTGGATCCATCATGGGGAGATAGGTAGTACCTGCGTGCTACGCAACGAAGACATGCTGGAAGCCGATCACGAGTTGGAGGCGTGATATGTTCGATGACGATAATTTAGATCAAATGTTGCGGGATGTGGAGGGAAATTACACGGAAAGAGAGTTCGAAAAATTTAAAAGCTTGATGGATGACGATGCCAAACCATTGTTTTCAAGTTGCAAAGGGAATACACCAAGTTGGGTTCGGTTCTTGCATTGTTTGAACTGAAGGCAAAACACCGTTAGACAGATACAAGTTTCAATGCACTTTTAATACTTCTATCGGATATGCTTCCAGAGGGAAGCGAGTTGCCAACAAGTATTTATGAAGCGAAGAAGCTATTATGTCCCATGGGAATGGAAATAGAAAGGATACATGCATGTCCAAATGATTGCATACTATACCGCAACGTCCATAAGGAATCACAGATTTGTCCTGTTGTGGTGTACCCGATACAAACAAAATGAGAAGCGTAATGACAAGAAGCGTAAGAACCTAATTGGCGACGGTGAAGATGTGAAAAAGGGGCACCGACCAAGGTGTTATGGTATTTGCCCATCATTCCCCGTTTAGGCGGTTATTTGCAAATCCTAAAGAGGCAAAATTGTTGCGTTGGCATTATGAATCCCGAAAGGAAGATGGCAAGTTGAGACATCCCGCTGATTCGGCTCAATGGAGAAACATTAATTGGCAACATGAGGAGTTTGGTGCCGAGATGAGGAACATAAGATTTGGATTGAGTACGGATGGTATGAATCCGTTTGGTAATATGAAGCGATCGACCACGATGCCTTGGCCAGTTTTGTTGTGTATCTACAATTTGCCTCCTTGGTTATGCATGAAGCGGAAGTATATCATGATGTCGTTGCTAATCTCAGTCCCAAACAGCCGGGTAATGATATTGATGTGTACCTATCACCACTAATTGAGGATTTGGTAAAATTGTGGAATGTGGGGTTGAGGTGTGGGATGCATACAAAAGAGAGAACTTCATCCTACGGGCTATGATATTTTGCACCATAAATGATTTTCCGGCCTTTGGTAATTTGGCGGGCTATAGCACGAAGGAGCCAAAGCTTGTCCAATTTGTGAAGAGGACACGATAGCTTGTGGTCGCCGACCGAGGAAAGCGGTGTACATGGGTCACCGTGAGTTTCTACCGAAGTCATCGATATCGTAAGATGGATGACAAATTTGATGGAAAGAGGGAAGTTAGTGCAGCCCCATGACCTGTATTTGGAAGGCAAGTATATTCACGTGTAGAGGATATCGATGTTCAAGATGGTAAGAGCCGTAAATCTGTTCGTCCTAGGACCATTTGGAAAAAGAGGTCGATATTTTGGGACTTACCATATTGGAAGGAGTTAGATGTCCGTCAATGTATTGATGTCATGCACGTTGAGAAAAATGTTTGTGATAATTTGGTAGGCATCCTGATGAACATACACAGGAAGACCAAGGATGGTTTGAATGCTCGCCGTGATATGACCTACATGGGGATCGAGGCCCAAGCTTGCAGTGATGGAGGAGGATGGAAAAGGGCCGTACATCCCGCTGCATGCTACACCTTATCCAATAAAGAGAAAGAAGACCTCTGCAAGTGTCTCCACGATATTAAAGTTCCATCGGGCTACTCCGCAAACATTAAGAAGCTTGTGTCTATGGATGATTTGAAGTTGATCGGTATGAAGTCCCACGACCGTCATGTCTTGATGACCCAAATGCTCCTCGTTGCAATCAGAAATATCCTACCATATGACGTCGGGTTGGCAATCACGAAGCTATGCTATTTCTTCAATGCGATTTCATGCAAGGTTATTGATCCCGATATACTAGACAACTTACAGAGTGAGGTGGTGCGAGACTCTTTGTCGACTTGAGATGCATTTCCCCGTCGTTCTTCGACGTCATGGTCCACCTCGTTGTTCACCTTGTTAGAGAGATTAAGATTTGTGGACCCGCATTCCTCGTTACATGTATCCGTTCGAGAGGTACATGGGTATATTAAAGTCATACGTGAGGAATAGGTCGAAGCTCGAGGGTAGTATTATTGAAGGTTATGGGGTGAAGAGGTTATTGAGTTCTCAAGCGTGGACTACCTAGGTAAAAGACAACCGATTGGTGTTCCTATATCTCGTCATGAGGGCGGACTTGGTGGCAAAGGAACCATTGGGTCAAATCTAATGAGCCCACAATTTGATATGTCTTGTAAAGCGCATTTCACAGTCTTGCAACCACAGTAGCGAAGTTCATCCATACATCCAACAGCACAAGTTGATATTACGGGAAGAGAATCCACTTATGGATGAACTTTCCATCACACGAGAACACAATGATCGATTCCTCACATGGTTCAAAGAAAAGGTGAAGGTCTCCGTTAGTACCGAGGATGTCAAATGGTTGGTCGACGGACCAAGATTTAATATACTGAGACATGGCAAGGTTCACGATATTAATGGCTACACATTTTATCTTGAAAGTCAAGATGCAAAGAGTACAATTAAAAGCAGTGGTGTGAGCATAGATGCTTTGTCCGATGATCACTCAATTAGAGGATCGTCAAGCGCAATGAAGCTGTTACTACGGGATGATCGAAGAAATATGGGAGCTCGACTACGGAATATACCAAGTTCCATTGTTCCGATGTAAGTGGGTGAGACTTCCTCACGGAGTTAAGGTCGACAAGACAGGTTTTACAATTGTTGATCTGAATAGATCGCCTACAGAGATGAACCGTTAGTCCTCGCAAAGCAAGCAACTCAAGTTTTCTACGTGCGTGATCCGGCCAATCCGAGGTTGCACGTCGTACTTCATGGCAAGAGGAGGATTGTTGGAGTTGAAAATGTCGTAGATGAAGAAGAGTACAACCAATTTGATGAAACACCTCCGTTTGCAGATGGGGCATGTCTTAGCGGTGACGACGGCACACATGGAACACATTACATGCGTGTAGATCATCAAGAAGGGTTGTATTTTAAATAAATTAAGTTGTAAGAATTCCCTGTATTAATGTAGCATTTTGTGGAATATATATGTCAAATGGATCTTATAGTATAGCAAATTTGAAAAAGATTTGAATTATTCGACTCTTTTGAATGAAGACTCGCTTTAAAAAAATAGAAATTGGATCATAGTCATCACAATCGGTTCGTTTAGGAAACCGAAACCTGAGATAGTATAATTGCGATCGGTTCTTCTATAGAACCGACACGGATACTCCAAATATTGCGATCGGTTTTTATATAGAACCGAGCACGAGATACTCTCAAATATTGCGATCGGTTTTTATATAGAACCGACACGGATACTCAACATATTGCGATCGGTTTTTCTATAGAACCGACACGTATACTCCACATATTGCGATCGGTCTCTTTGGTTAACCGACCGTGATAAAACCCGAGCATTTTCATTTGGCGCGCATACTCGGTTCATTTCGCGCCAAGACCGATTTCGTTCAATTCATTCCACAACCCTAGCTCGACCACCTCCCCACCGGCGCCTCCCCTCCGCCTCCTCCCCGGCGCCTCCCCATCGGCGGGTACCCGTGGGCGCCTCCCCCTCCGGCTCCTCGATCCCACACCCTAGCTCGCCACCTCCCCACCGGCGCCTC
This sequence comes from Rhipidocladum racemiflorum, assembly GCA_036346355.1. NCBI lineage: Eukaryota > Viridiplantae > Streptophyta > Magnoliopsida > Poales > Poaceae > Rhipidocladum > Rhipidocladum racemiflorum. The sequence continues at coordinate 40,756,410 of CM070578.1, forward strand.
CCCTCCGGTCCTCCCCGGCGCCTCCCCTCCGGCGATTCCCCTGGCGCCTCCTCCGGCTCCTCCCCGGCGCCTCCATCGGCGGGTACCCGTGGCGCCTCCCCCTCCGGCTCCTCGATCCCACACCTAGCTCGACCACCTCCCACTGGCGCCTCCCCTCCGGGTCCTCCCCGGCGCCTCCCCTCCGGCGATTCCCCCTGGCGCCCCTCCCCTCCTCCTCCCCGGCGCCTCCCTCCGGGCGATTCCCCAGCGCCTCCCCTCCGGCTCCTCCCCTGCGCCTCCCCCTCCGGCTCCTCCCCCCCAATAGGCGCGTCCCCCAACGGCACCTCCCCCATTGCCGACTCGGTTATGCGAACAGTAAGATGCATTTCGGAATGTGGGCTGTAATTGGTGGTAAAAATCTCAATGATGATTGCTTTTGAATGAGGATTGATTAATCTGATCATTAAAGGAACTTGCTAGACCTAGAACAACACTGCTCTTAGCTGACAATTTGGTGCCACTTTCTCTTAATGCATTGTTCTAGGTCGAGCAATCTTTGTGCTTATTCCTTTATGCTCTTAGTGACAATTTGGTGGCACTTGCTCTTAATGCATTGTGGTAGGGTTAGATTAGTGCTATATTCATTACGTGCTATCTTTGTACTTGTTGTTTTACGTGCTAGAGCAAAGGTCTTTGTTCTAGGTTGTAATCCTGAAATTTTTAGATGTAATAGCCGGTGATATATTGGCCATCTAGAAGTTGGACGGCTAATTAATTTAGCAACCCTTCTATAGCAATCGAGAGCAATCCATCATTGCAATTTGAAACTTGTAACACATGCTATATTATCGCACTTTATTATCGAGTTTAGTTGCGTAACCTATCGTCTCCCGTTCGAGGGTGCTTGTTTATAAGTATGCTAAAATGGCATATTTATAAATAAGCAGTCTCGAATTGTCCACGTTTTTTGGACAGTTCGAGGATATGTGGCTCGGGCAAGTTCCTAAGCTGTTGTACAAACTCTAGAGAAAGTTTGGCGACATCTCCTGGTGTTCTTCGAATACACACCCTCTTGACCTGTTGTCGAGGCGTGTATTTGGAGAACAAATGAAGATGTCACTAAATTTTCTCTAGAGTTGTACAACGGCTTAGGAACTTGCTCGAACCACATATCCTCGAATGGGATTAGGACCTAACCTAATTAGAGATTAGGAGTCATCGTTGGTACGTACGTACTTAGTCGGTCTACAAATAGACATGTGAATTGTTTTCTATTATTTGAAATTTGAATTGCTTCCTCTCATGAAGTTTAGGTTTGACATATACGTACTTACTTCGAAATGTCGCAAAGAGAGAGCACCGGCTCAACGCCAGAGAGAGAAGAAGGTCCTGCTACCCCATCGAGGAAGGTTAGACAGGCCAGAGGACCTAATAAAGGAGCCACAGGGAGAACGACGCAAGTGCTCCGCTTCAATGCCAGGGGTTTGCACGGGTCTGGCCGTTTAAGGCGCTACTCCTCTTTTCTCGGCCAATTGGTGAGGGATCGAGTGCCGATCACATTTAAGGACTGGAGGAAGGAAGTAAGCGACGAGCATAAGAACCGACTGTGGGACGAAGTTAAGGGAAAATGGATTATACCAGAGGAAGATGAAATCAATGCGAGACGGTACGCCTTGAAGAGAATGGGTGTGGCTTTGAGGCATTTCAGGGTGACCATGCATGCCAAGTTCGTGTTGAAAGACCGTACTCCCTTCCAAAGTTATCCATTTGTTACACCCGAGGTTTGGGAGGAGTTTGCAAGGATGAGGAATACGCCCGAGGCGGAGGAGCTGAGAGAGAAGAATATCGCTATACAGAGGCGTAACACACACGCGCACCACCTCGGTTCCGGTGGGTATGTAGGGAAGAAGGCAGAGTGGGTGCGACTAGCAGAGGAGTGTGCAACCTCTGGGACAACGATGCCTTACTCCCACATATGCGAGGAGCGGGCACGCGACTGGGTATTAGCGAGGACGAAGAAAACCTCTGACGGTCAGATTGTCATTCCAAACCCCGCGATCGCATACGTATCGTCCACGACCATCGTAAGATATCTAACATAGTACATTGCATATTATATTCCCATTGTATTTTAGTAATAATTTATACTTGCGACTGCAGGAGGAGGTAAGCTGCGAGAAAGAGCAAGGAGCATTTGAAAGCCAAGGGTCAAGGGACATCCTGTGTTCGGCAATCGGGAAGCCCGATCATAAGGGCGGGTGCTTGCCGCAGTGCGAGGGTATCTGAAGAGGTCCTTCTTTGTAGAGGAGAGCGCTTCGGTGCCGAGGGCAAGATCATGGGAAGCACGTGAGGCGCGGATTAGGCGCAGATGAAGGAGGAGTTGAAGGAGGAGTTAAAGGCCGAGATGATGGTGAGATGATGGCGATGTTCTCCCAGAATCAGATTCCTCAACCATCGCCTATGCTACGCCCTAGCAGCTGCGCTTCCAATAAGGAACTGTGCATTCCACACCTCAAGGTAATAACTGTTTCAGACCAAAAGGTACATGAGTAAGCTTAACACAGTTATGATGAAGATCTTGATCACTTCTTGCGTGGGTCTGCCAAGTGCCGGCTAGTCCTGATCGGCGACGGAATACAGATTGAGGCTGCGCGCGGGTTGCATTTCCAAGCAAGGAGGATGACACGGTGCATGGTATACCTTTGGGGATGGGCTACATGAGGGTGCAGGTGGACTATGTCCACGATGTTTACATGTCTCATGCCCTCGAGTTCCCCCCTAACGAAGATATCACCACTCTTGGGCAAGCACGGATGTCGTTCATCAAGTGGCCCGCGACGGGTGTCGTAGTGCAAGCACCTCCTGCCGCTACTACTGCTGGTACTCTGCTACTACTTACGCTACTGCTGGTACTCACTGCTCTGCTGCTCTTGCTACTCTTATCGCTCACTGCTGCTCACGCTCTCGCTCTGATTGCTACTACTCACGCTCGCTAGTATCGTATGCGCTCTCGTGGTCGCTCATATCGCGCTCTGCCGTACTACCGCTGCCGCTTCCTGGTACTACTCCTGCTTCTGCTGCTCCTGATCCTCCTCCTCCTCTTTGCTCCTGCTCCTCGCTCCTCCTACTACTGCTGCTCCTGCTCCTGCCGCACATGCTCCTGCCCACCGCTACACAACCTGCACCTCGCTGCAGCCACCTCCTGCACCTACGCTGCAGCCTACAAATCTTTGGTGCGCAGTGGGGCGCAAAGGACTTCTACCACGATGACGAAAGATACAAAGCAGAGTTCGGAGAGTCCTCCGTGAAGAAGGCAAAGTTGTCGAGAGGGCAGAACACCTCGATGATCACAAGCGGTACATACATGGAAAGCCCTTTCTCCCAAGCCAAGAATTGAATTCTTTGGGCTTGTTCACTCGCCACCTACATGGATGGTACATCGATAGGTCACATGAGGACGAGCCTCGCCACGATTTCATAGTGAAGTATCGAGCGGCGCCAATTCCACATAGCGAGGATGGGACCTTCCCGGTCGGCTTTGAGGATCTCAGACTTTATGTACAGCTTGAAAGCCGTCGATATTTCTACCATACGATCCTGGTATTTGTGAGTCTCGCACCATACTCAATCGAGATGACTATTTATTGATTTTGTATTATATTTTTAACAATTGACATGAATTGCAGGATCATGAGGCAGCGAGCCGTGGCGGGTCGACACCACTGTCGGGTTTGTCGACCCGAGATGGTGTCTGCGACCATGGCTAAGTATCAATCGGAGTTCCTTGCGTGATACATCAAGCGAGGCATTGCATGAGGAGGCAAAGGACTTCATTCTCTTCCCATACCACCAGGAGTATGTACTACTATACAATTCAATTACATGTACACACTTCAACCTTGCATTAACTTATTCTCTTGCATTGTGTACCGCTTAATAAGCAACCATTGGGTTCTACTTGTGGTTGTTCGAGTCAAAACAAGGTCTACACGTTGAACTCGCTCGAAAATAGACCGATGGAATATGCGATCGAGCCTGTTTTGCAGTAAGTACATTCCTCTAACCTAACACTTTACATATTGAACTACGTTACGTATTTTTAACCACAATGGCATCTCTCCAATCTATAGGGCTTACATGTCTTACGTTGCTGAGCGTGGCCGACACAATGATAAACAAGGCACCAAACTCGAGTGGAAGCGCTTCAAGGTACAAGTGTCTATCATAGGATTTTTTTCTGACACCTATTTTTAATTCGTCTCCTAATTTAAGTTTCTTTGTTCACAGTGTCATCAACAAGGGTGCGATGATCTATGCGGCTTTTACGTGATGCATCACATCCTGATTTTGGTTGGTCGCTCACATCTTTTTCCTAAGGTATAGAGCAGATTATTTGCACTACTGTCTATGTGATATTTGTTTACAAGCATAATACTATCAGCATGTTTTAGTTCCAATTTAAGACTTAAATATATTAGTGCACTACTATCTATTTTGCAGGACATTGATATCAACCGGAAGAGCCTAACCAACGCTGATCTCAAGAAATTACGAGACCATTTATGCCAGTGGTACTGGGCAGAAGTTATAACGGATGATGGTAGATATAGAGACCATTCAAGCAAATACTAGTCCATAAAGTGTAAACAAAATTTATCGAATGTGAATGTGATGCATTACAGATTGTAAACAATATTAATTTTAATGCAATGTGTGTAGATTGTGATGTATATGTTACGTGATATTGTGGATTGTGATGAATGTGTCATATTGTCAATGCGAGGCCATTTTCGGACGATGGACAAGAATATCATCACAATCGGTTATTTGTTGGAACCGATTGGGATAGGTCTGATATCACAATCGGTTCTTCTTCGAACCGATTGGGATATGCGATATCTCTGTCGGTTCTTCTTTGGAACCGATTGGGATATGTACAGTATCACAATCGGTTTGCATAAAGAACCGATTTTGATAATATTATTATCCCCATCGGTTTCAATAAAAAAACCGATTGTGATAATGTAATAATTTGAATCGGTTCTAAAAAAGAACCGATTGTGATATTATTATTATCCCCATCGGTTCTACAACTGAACCGATTGTGATAATGTAATCATTTGTATCGGTTCTAGATAAGAACCGATTGTGATATTATACTTATCGCAATCGGTTCTAAGAGAAAACCGATTGTGATAAGTGTAATATCACAGTCGGTTCGTAAAGAACCGACAAAGTGATAATGTATTATTAGTGTCGGTTAAAAACCGACTGTGATATATCTACCTTATCACTGTCGTTGGACTTTGTATCGCCACCAAAACCGACGGTGATGGCCGAAAAAAACCGATAGTAATGTGCCATTCTGTAGTAGTGTGTGAATTCCTATCTCATGTGCTGAAGTTCCCCCGAACGAAGATATTACCACTCTCGGGCAAGCACAGATGTCATTCATCAAGTGGCCCATGATGGGTGTCGTACTGCTGAAGATATAAATCCCTGCGTCTTCTCGATCATTCTAGTACTACATCACGTTACAGCACATATGCATGTGCTTTGCAGGTTCTTACTGGCTCTGCTCCTACGCCTGCAACTGCACCTACTCCTTCTCTTTCTCCTGCACCTATTCCTTCTCCTGCACCTGCTCCTGTACATACTCCTCCCGCTCTTTCACATGCTCCTCCTCCTACTCATAATCCTACACCTGCTCCTTCTCCTGCTCCTCCTACACTTGCTCCTGCTCATGTTGTTGCACCTGTACCTGCTCATGCTTTTGCTTTTACATAGAGTGCAAAGCTGGTGCGCAAAAGGACTACTAGCAAGATCATGAAAGAACCACAAGAGAGCTCGGAGAATCCTTCTGTCAAGAAGGTAAAGTTATTAGAGGCCACAGGGCCCCCTCCAATACAAGAAAAGTCCCTTGTCTCGACCTTGAAGACTCCGTCTGTCCATAAAGAAAAGTTAACATATACCTCGGTGCCCCATACGATTTTAAGGCATATATACATGGACAGCCCCTTGTTCCTCCCCACAAATTGAATGCTCTGGGCAAGTGCACTCGCTTGCTGCATGGATGGTACTTCGACAAAGGAGAATGCACCCAAGCGTTACATCGATTTCAATGTGAGGTATCGAGGGGGACATTTCTATCACAACGAGCATGGGATATTCCTAGTGAGTTTCGACGATCTGTTCCGTTTATATAACCTGAAAGTCATCGAGATTTTTACTGTATGATCCTGGATGTTGTGAGTATCGCGCCATACAGCATGAACCTATAACTATTATAGGATTTTGTATTATGTTTTTAACAACTAACACAAGTTACAAGATAATGAGGCAGTGAGCCACGACGGATCGACACCCAGTTGGGTTTGTCGACCCCAAGATAGTTTCTACGACCATGGTTAGGCTTGAATCGGAGTTCCTTACCAACTACGTAAAGTAGGCATTTCATGCTGAGGCGAAAAAGGACTTCATTCTCTTCCCGTACCATGAGGAGTAAGTACTACTGTAATGATTTTGCCCTTCAATTACTCGTATGCACGTAAACCATATACAAACTTATTTTCTTTTACTGCATACCATTTTAAAAGCAATTATTGGGTTCTACTCATAGTCACTCCGAGTAAAACCAATGTTTGCACTTTTAACTCGCTCAAGAAGCGAACAATGACCAACGCAATCAAGCATGTTTTGTAGAAGTAAGTACATTCCTCTAACTAACAATTTTTGTAATTAACTACATTCATTTTTTTTCCTCAATGACATCTCTCCAATGTATGTAGGGCTTTGTTATCGGACATTGCTGAAGGAGGGCGACTCGATGGCAAACGAGGTGACTAACTGGAGTGGCAGTGCTTCAAAGTACAAGTGCCTAGCATAGGATTTTTTCTGACATCTATTATTCACCTCTTAATTTGATTTTATTTGTTCATAGTGTCATCAAAAGGGGTGCGATGACTTTGTGGTTTCTACGTCATACATCACATGCTGATTCTGGTCAGCAGCTCATACCTTTTCCCTAAGGTATATGTACATGCATAATACGTTCAGCCTTTTACATACTTATTTTAAAACTTAAATTTGTGCACTACTTTCTATTTTGCAGAAACTCAATATCCCCCTCAAGAACATAGACAACATGAATCTCAATAAACTAAGAGACCACTTATGCATGTGGTACTGGACAGAAGTTATAGTGGAGGACGGTAGGTATAGAGACACGACAGGATCCTACTAGTCCATATATATATATATACATATATATATATATATATGCAGAAACTCAATATCCCCCTCAAGAACCTAGACAACATGAATCTCAATAAACTAAGAGACCACTTATGCATGTGGTACTGGACAGAAGATATAGTGGAGGACGGTAGGTATAGAGACACGACAGGATCCTACTAGTCCATATATATATATATATCTATATATATATATATGTGTGTGTGTGTGTGTGTTATAAACAATATTATATCATGTGAATGTGATATGTGTACTGTGAATGTGATTTGATTGTGTAGTGAATGTTATGTGCTTTGTATAAGTATTGTGAATATTCTGTGATATTGTGATATTTTGTCAATGTATGTGTACTGTGATTTGTATTGTGAATGCATATACCGTGAATTTAAGGCTATTTTTGGATGGTGTACAATTGTAATATGGTCATCGCAATCGGTTCTGACCTAGAATTGATTGTGATGACCCCTCTGATTGTGATGACACCCCTCATCACAAGGGAGGTCATCACAATCAGTTCTGAGATGGAACCGATTGTGATGACCTTATTAGCACTATCGCGCGAAAACTGACTGTGATAAAACCTCCTCATCACTGCTTAAAAACTTTGTATCAACACCAAAACCGATTGTGATGATGAAACATAACTGATTGTGATGTATATTCCTGTAGTAGTGATTAGAGGTAGTTCAGTCATTTTTAATCTTATTGGTTTATGTGTCAAGAAAAAATACACCCTATAAACTTAGACGGTAAAGTATATTATAAAAGAATAATATTACAAAAAGCTTTTATGGCAAATTTAATTAGCCATGCCTCTTTCCCATGTTCAATCTACATGTAATGTTTTTTTTGAATTTTGTCCTTGAGCTCTGACATTCGTTATAGAAGAAAGAACAAGAGATAAGCTACATACACACACCGCACACGCACGCACACACATATACCCGCACATACACTCACCTCTACGCGCGTCTGCATTGAGCCGTGCTCGAACACGAGTGGGCTGGGTGAGCGCCACTCGCCCCAGCCAAACGAGCTATCTCTCGTCCGCAATCTACATGTAACTTTTCACAATGATATCTTTTATGATCGAGGTACTCCGGGAATGCCGTTTCATGGTGTAGTGCCCATGGTAGTTTGACTACATAGACATGTTCTAGAAGACAGCACCTCCAATCACTACTACAAAACTGCAAATAGGAGACGCCCTATTAGTGGCGGTTTGTTTGGAACCGCCACTAATATGAGTATCAGTGGCGGTTCTTAAGTGCAAACCGGTGCCAGGATCATTAGTGACGGTTTTTGTTCCGAACCGCCACAGATAGTGGACTATCAGTGGCGGTTTGTGGTTATAACCGCCAGAAATACTGCGACAACTATCAGTGGCGGTTTTAACCCTAAACCGCCACTAATAGTCCACTATATGTGGCGGTTCGTAAGAAAAACCGTCACTGATATGTAGGTATTATCAGTGGCGGTTGGAGGACAAAACCGTCACTGATAATTAGCTTATTTGTGGCGGTTCTAAACAAAAACCGCCACAAATACAGTTATCTGTGGCGGTTTTTGTTTAGAACCGCCACAAAAAAAACCCCCTATATATACTAGTCGCTACAGCACTCTACAGGAGCTCATGGTCATCTTCCTCCCCGAGAAGAAAAGAAAAATTTTAGATCTAAGATTTTGTTTGCAAAGAAACTTGAGTTTTTACTTCGTAGGGTTGTTCCAAGGTGAGTAATTTGTTCTCCTCTCTTCATTTGTGGTGATGTAGTTGCAATTTAATGGCTAGATCTAGTTTATTTAAGATTTTCCTTTCTTCAATGGCAAAGCTTAGATTCAATTTTTTTTTATTTACCTAGCATTTTTTAGATTAATTTTATATCCAGATGATGAATTTATTACCTTGCTCCATTAGATTATTTGTTGTCTCCTTTTTTAGATGACAAAATATGCAAGCATATATTAAATTTATTTAATTAAGATTGTTGGATATTAATACACATTAAATTTAATGTATATGGTATAGAGGTGATCATGAAGTTGCCTTGCATTTTGAGATGATGAATTATCTACCTCTTTGAGAGGATAAATTTAATTTTGGCTATGCATAGTACTTAATTAATTTTCTTACCGTTAGTGAGATGATGAATTTACTACCTTGCTCTATTAGATTAAGTTGTCTACCTTTTTTGGATGATAAATTATGATTGAGCATATATTAAATTTATTTAATTAAGGTTATTGGATAGTAACAAATAATGGATTCATGATTTATGTAATTAAGATTATTGCATATTATTAATTGTTACATTAATTAATTGTAGATGGACCGGAGATGGATGTACAATGCGAACCGTTGTAGCCGAGAATACATCGACGGCGTATCTGCTTTTCTACGAGCAGCCGAGGAGAACAGATTGCAAAAGAAGACAGAGTACATACATTGTCCATGCATTGATTGCAAGAATGAGAAGATGTTTTCGGACAAAGACCAAATCCACTTGCACTTGATTCGGAGGGGCTTTGTACCTAGCTATACCTGTTGGACAAGGCACGGTGAAGAGGACATCATACTTCAATGTGATAATGTCGACGACGACGAAGCCGCCAATATGGCAGCTAACATCGGGTATGGAACCGATGAGGATAGGTTGGTCGTTGACGATGACAATAATCTGGCTCAAATGTTGCGCGATGCAGAAGGAAACTACAACAGTGAGAGAGAGTTTAATCAGTTCAAGGGTTTGATAGAGGACACGGAGAAACCTTTGTTCCTGGGTTGCAAGGAGGAATACACAAAGTTGCACACTGTGCTTTCACTACTGAAATTGAAGGCAAGCAATGGTTGGTCCGACAAGAGTTTCACAGAGTTGCTACGTCTCTTAGCGGACATGCTTCCAGAGGGCAACCTGTTGCCTAAGACCACATATTTTGCCGAGAAGGTTGTATGTCCCTTGGGATTGGAGGTAGAAAGAATACACGCGTGTCCAAACGACTGTATACTCTATCGCAAAGACTATGCAGACACGCATGTATGTCCGGTGTGCAAAGCATCGCGATACAAGCGTAAGGGCGAGGAAAACGAAGGCATAGAAGTGAAGAATGGAGCTCCCGCTAAAGTGGTGTGGTATTTGCCAAGTAATACCTGCGTCTAAAGCGTTTATTTGCAAATAAAAAGCATGCCAAGCTGATGCGATGGCACTCGAAGAGCGAAAGAGGATGGAAAGCCGAGGCACCTGGCCGATTCTCGCCCAAAGGAGAACCATCGATAGGCTCTTTAGGGAGAACTTCGGAAATGAGCCAAGGAATATAAGGTTTGGGTTGAGTACGGATGGAATGAATCCTTTCGGTAACATGAGCAGTATTCATAGCACTTGGCCCGTGACTCTCTGTATCTATAACCTTCCTCCTTGGCTATGTATGAAGCGAAAATACATTATGATGTCGCTGCTTATCGAAGGGCCGAGACAACCTGGAAATGATATTGATGTATACCTACAACCATTGGTGGAAGATCTTGTGCTACTGTGGAATGAAGGTGTACAGGTATGGGATGAGTACAAGCGGGAGTACTTCACTCTACGCGCAATGTTGTTCTGCACCATCAATGATTTTCCAGCCCTAGGTAACCTGTCCGACCGTACTATAAAAGGAGCTAAAGCTTGCCCCCAATGCCTGGATGAAACTAGTAGCGTGTGGCTTAACAACTCGAGGAAAACAGTCTACATGCGTCACCGTCGGTTCCTTCGAAAGAATCATCCGTACCGTAATATGAAAAAACAATTTGACGGTACAAAGAAGGACGGTTCAGCTCCAAGGCCTCTTACTGGGGAAGAGGTATATGATATGGTTAAGGATATTAATATTGTACTTGGAAAGGGGGATACCTCGAGGTCCCGTACTGAGAAAACCACGTGGAAGAAGAGATTCTTATTTTGGGATTTGCCCTATTGGAAGGACTTAGAAGTTCGACATTGCATCGACGTCATGCATGTAGAAAAGAATGTATGTGACAGCGTGCTTGGTCTTTTACTGAATATTCCTAGCAAAACAAAGGATGGATCAAGGCACGAAGGGACTGGAAGATATGAAGATCAGAGCCGAGCTACATCCTCAAGACACCGGGAAAGGCCGACTTTACCTTCACCCAGCTTGCTATACTCTGTCCAAGAAAGAGAAAACAGACCTCTGCAAGTGCTTGCGTAGTGTGAAAGATCCGTCCGGTTACTCGCAAACATCAAGAAACCGTATCGATGAAAGATTTGAAGTTAACTGGTATGAAGTCTCATGATTGTCATGTCATGATGACACAAATGTTCCCTATTGCAATTAGAGGTATTTTGCCTGACAAGGTTCGACAGGCAATCATGAGGTTGCGTTTCTTCTTTAACGCGATTTCACAGAAGGTCATCGATCCCGTTGGACTTTATGAACTGCAGGCTGATGTGGTCAACACTCTGTGTCAGCTAGAGATGTATTTTCCTCCATCATTTTTCGATATCATGGTTCATCTCATTGTTCACCTTGTGAATGAGATAAATATTTGTGGGCCAGTATTCCTGCATCAGATGTACCCGTTCGAAAGGTACATGGGTGTTCTGAAGAAATATGTACGTAATCGATCGCGACCGGAAGGTTCCATTGTAGAAGGTTACGCAACTGAGGAGGTTATTGAGTTCTGAGTCGATTACATGGACGAGGTTGAACCGGTAGGAGTGCATGTATCACGCCATGTGGGGAGGCTAGCTGGCAAAGGAGTAATCGGAAAGAAATCCACAAATTCTTACGATCATTTTTTGTTCGAACAAGCTCATTTCACAGTCTTGCAAAGAAGATGAGGTATCCCCGTTTATGGACATGCACAAGGAAAAGCTACAGAGGGAAAATCGTGGGCGTTCGTGAGGTTTGGATAACAAAAGAGCACAATCGTGTGTTCAATCATTGGTTCAAGGAGCACATGTCCGTGAAGAAACGAGTGTTACGTTGAGGTGGTTGGCAAAAGGGCCATCAGTACAATCGTGACATGGCAAGGATATGACATAAATGGATATACATTTTACACGAGAGCTCAGGATAGCAAAAGTACTTACCAAAACAAGTGGTGTCCGTATAGATGCCTACGACAATACAGCAGTAAGAAGAGCAGCTTCTATGGGTTTATAGAGGAGATTTGGGAGCTCGACCATCGCATTTTCAAGATCCCGATGTTTCGGTGTCGTTGGGTCCAACTCCCAAAGGGTGTCAAGGTGGACAAATATGGCTTCACTACTGTGGACATCGAGCAAGTCGGATATAGAGACGAACCATTCGTACTTGCGAAGCAAGTTGCACAGGTCTTCTATGTAATCGACCTACAGATAAGAAGCGTCATGTAGTTCTTCAAGGAAAACAAAGGATCGCCGGAGTTGAGAATGTCGTGGATGAGGAAGAGTACAACTAGTTTGATGAGTTGCCTCCTTTCGTAGATGGCAGCATCAGGCTCGAGGAAGCAACCACTCGAGAAGCCACTATCATCGTGATGATCATGAAGAAGGCCAAATTGTGAAAGAAAATAATTAGCTAGGAGTAATGGCAAAATGTGTGTATTTATGTGGGGTAATGGAAATGTAATGTCAGAAATATGCATTTATGTGGAGTAATGGCATTTTTTTGTTAAAAAATATGCTTTATATTAATTCATGGCTTTATATTAATATATATGATAGGTACGTTAATACATTAATTCATATCTTTATAATAGAAGGAAATCTGAAAAATATGCTTCATATTAATTTATATTAATCAGGGATTCAAATTTCATAAGAATATAAATTTATATATCATAGATAAATTAATTATGAATAATTAGTAGTTAATATATATGATAGGTTCACTAATAATTAGTAGTTAATATATAAACAACCGCCACTGATAAACCTTATCTGTGGCGGTTTTAATTAACAACCGCCACTGATAAGGCTTATCTGTGGCGGTTTTAGTTAACAACCGCCACTGATATGTCCCCCAATATAAACCACGCCAAAGTGGTCAGTCCTCACCAGTAGCTTTGAACCCTACACCGCCGCCTCCCTCCCGCGCCAGGCGACCCGCCGCCTCCCTCCGCGCCGGCGACCCGGGCCGCCTCCCTCCTCGCCCCGGTGACCCCGCCGCCTCCCTCCGCGCCGGCGACCCGCCGCCTCCCTCCTCGCCCGGTGACCCGCCGCCTCCTGTTGTGTAAGAAAATGCAATACTCCTGTTGTGGTTATTTTCAACTCATATGCCATACTCCTGTTGAATTGCGAATGTTGCATATGCCATACTATGTGTAAGAAAATGCAATTGCCTGAGATGTGGTTTCCTGTTTTTTGAACTGTAGTCGTTTCCTGTGTTTGTCTGAGATGTGTTTGCGAGATGTAACATCAGTGTGGTCAGAACAATAGAGCATATAGTGACATAACCGGAGGAGTTCTTTCTGTGGACAATTGTGATTTAATTGATTATATTGTTATATAATGTCATAGTAGAATATAAGTTTAGGAGAATATGACTTTGGATTTTAATTAAAAGTTAATCTTTTTCCTATCTTATCTTTGCTGGCTCTATGCTCCGGTTTTATCAGAATTATGGCATTTGTTGATGACAATTGATACATTAGATACTAGACATATTTGGTTGATTGGGTGTGTGTGGCATTGTGACAAAAGGGAATATGGCTAGATTAATAATATCGGCATATTACTTGAGTTTTAGATTGGTACACCGGGAGCCATTGCGAGGACATTATGTTTTTTTTGTTGTACTACATGTAGTTTAAACTGTAAGTGGCAGATGTTGTGAAATGGTTTTATTATGTTGGACATCATCCTGTTATTATTTATTTTATTTTAATGTTGTAAAATATTTGTAATATGATTGGACTGCTTGTTTATGATAGTTGTATGTCATGGATGATCAACACATTAGCCTAGAGGAAATGGAAGAATTTGACATGGTCTCTGGTAGTGAGGAGTTCATGCCGCAGTCTGTGGTTGCCTACTTGCTTGGAATGGATCCGCACGCTCGTCTCACCTACTCCATATATACAGTCTTGGCCGGGACAATGGTCTCTGCCTTGAATAAAATGCCCCACTTTCTTTTCTCTTTTAACTTGCGATACTGTTAATGCTTTGCAGTTTCCTGGTTCTAGGTTCATATGAACAGTAGTAAATGCCAAATTAGTACACGCGGTTAAGCCTAGGACATTGAAATTAGGGGCAATTCTTCGCACGTCATTGAGTAACTTTGTGTGTGTCCGGACATGTTAGTTTTAAAATGAGTAGATATAGTATATGATGTGGTTATTCAGTGATATAGTTATTCGGTTATATATTATAGATTTTTCCCAGCAGGTTCGATCGATGGAATAGAAAGATCGACTGCACACTGTCGCATCTATCACTGGAAGTCTAATGCTATTGGAGCGAGCTTAGAAGTGGCAATAGTATATACTGATATAGTTTGGTAGCTCTCCATTTTGCTTAGAAGTATCCCTTATGCTAAGAAAAAAAAAGCTATACTGATATAGTTTGGTAGCTCTCCATTTTGCTGTAAATGTTTTTAAGTTGTTGTTCTGTGTAACTATATTATTGTGGAAATTTTTGCTTTCATTTCTGTATCCACTCCTGTGCTCGGACACTAGGGTTTTTATTGTTCTCTTATTTGCATCTTATGGTGTTCATGTTCTTCAGTAGCAATAGGTGCGACTCGAGGCGCGTAGACCTCGAGGAGTTCTTGGTGCTCGGACACCAAGATTCTTGTTGTTTCTCTTAATTCGTGATTTATGGTTCTTATTCTGAGATGGATTGTAGCTGTAATTCTGCAATGGAGTGGCGTTGAGAGCGAGTTCCTTCGTTTCTTACCTCATTGCTTAAGAACTTGGCCATAAGACCTTCTAGTTATTACAAGACTTCTTCTCTTTTAATCAAATTGCCAGAGTAGTTTTACCTGTCGGTTAGGATTTCTCAACTTTATTTATCACATCGGTTGATCTCTCTACACAATAAGACCTCTTGTTCACATTATCTTCGAAATGACTATGTTTACTTTCGAAATGTAGTTCTTATGGAGCCTGAGGCCCAGCCTGGGTTGGAGGATGCTTCCAACCCGTCCCCGAACTCAAGCCCGAGCAGATACCTGTTGGACCATCCAACCACCGAAGGTGCCGAGGCCTCCATCGCTGCCGGAGATGCTGATGCTCCCGTTGCAAGACGTCGAGGCCAAGGGAAAACTAAGAAGCCTGAAGGCCGGCATACCATCTCAGAGGTCTCAGATGCTGGAGTCCTGGTTAAACCGGCAAAAACAGCAGCAAAATATAGGTCAACATGCGGGTACATCGCAAGGGAGAAGAACATTTTCACCATGAGGGGGTTGGCTACTTAATGATAGAATTCGATAACTTGCACAACTTGTTCTATCACGACGCCCTCGACGTGTCTTTTTTGCGATGCTGGATACTGTAAGTGTCTACTATATAAATCATGGTTTACATTCACGTAATACCGATAAATGTCTTGTCTAACTTTTTCCTTATCTAGATACGAGACTATTGAATTGAGAAGAACCAAGGGCCCAGTGGGATTCCTCGACCCAGGAACGGTGTGCCAGACCGAAATCTTAAGAGCACCAAATGAGGTTGAGGAATACATATACAAGGCGTTGCTAAAATTACAAGACAAGGAATTCATACTTGTTCCATACAATTTTAAGTAAGTTTCTCACTGGCTAGTTAAGTCACTTGTTGAATTCGCTCATTTCTCTTATCCTAGGGCTAATGACTATAGCATCATACATGTATATGTAGGTTCCATCGATTCTTGTAGTAGTGACTCGAGAAAAGAGCAAGTTGTCTGGTCATGGATTCGATGGACAAAGATAAAAAGACTACGAAGAGTCGCTAAGAGTAATGAATGCGGCGTTCAAAAGATATTGTACAAAGAGCTTGAGATACCGCCCATTCCAGAAATCCCTTTCAGTCCGAACTAAATTTCCGGTACGCACGCAAGAAATATTCTTATATCGCATTTCATAGTAAATAACTCCTTCCATGACAATTTAGTTTATTCAATTTTTATAGTGTCACAAGAAGTCGCAAGGCACAAATTTATGTGGGTACTTCGTGTGCCAATACATGCGCGAAATCTTATCTTCTACAATAATAGACAATGACGTAGAGGTTTGTCATGCTAACATTGCACATTTATTCGCACCACTCAATTTCTATATATACTCTTAGATTTATTTTCCGTACTTGTAGCGCCTCAAATTGCCTACGACAGGACTACATCCTCTTGACATCCAAGCCATTCGAGGACAACTCGCTTACTTCATCATGAAGGAAGTCATCAACAAAAAGGGCGAGTTTTATGATGAAGACAACAATGATCAATTGCTCCATGCTGCTGTTAAATGTCATTCGCCTCCAAAGAATCCCTAAAGGCTCGTAGGCTTAAGATTGTGTCAGAAGATACTAGGTCTTGGATGTGGACTTGTAAATTGTAAACGAGAGCATGACAAACTTTAGAAACGAAGATACTCTCTTGGTCAATATGACTAATCTTATTTATTATCGATCTATTACAATGTGTGTGATATAATAGTTTTGCTTGTGATATAATTATCGATCTATTACACCTGAATGTTGTAATGTTGATTGGTTTTGTGATATAATTATTCTCTCGTCTCATCGTGAACTCCTCCTTCACCATTGTTAACCTGTTCTCACAATGTTGGCCTATGTTTGCATGTGCTTTTGGCCATATTTCTTTTTTGAGTTACTTAATTGGTGAATTAATGTGTTCTCTATTAGCATATGAAAGATACAGTGAAGTGCTTGTTGGGCGTCACATTAGATTGTGGTCAAGACTTAATATGTGGTAAAGTTACTTGCGTAATTATCATATTCTCAAACTATAATCACTTGGTTAGTGTAATTTTGACATGTTTTGACTCAATGTAGTTATAACTATGGAACTGTTGAGGCATATGATCAGCAAAATGGCTTTCACAAGGTACTGTTATTACTTTCTCTTGTGCAATGTCATATTAGTACAGTTATTTTTATTTGTTGTTTTATTGCAATACTAAAAAAAATCATAAAGTTTATATTAAAAAATCATAAAGTTTGTCCTGCTTTGTTGTTTTATTGGCCAATATTAATAACTTGGAAGTTTATATCATACAAAAATGCTTATAAAGTAAAATGTAGTGTCAATGACTTCATAGCTTCATATGTATCTCCCTGCAGTCTGGGAATGGGGATCATCTCGACCTTATAAGCGGTATGTAGACCTGTAATATGGTACTTCTAGTTTCAAGATGTCCAAATGGTTATTGGAGCAAAACCTTTTAGCCGCAGATTTTTGCATTAATGTTATTGTGTTTCTCAAATTCTCGACTATATTTGGAACTTACAATTATTTTATCCCTTATGGATCCTACTTCAAGATATGAAAATAATAGATGTGTTTGATGTCATTGGTTCATTGTTGATGAAAATTCATTTGGCAATACTTGTCGAAAATGCTTGAAATCTCTCTGATTGTCACCATTCCTCATATTGTTGTGCTGAATCACAAAATAAGAATTTTGCTGATCAATCAGGTTTCCATCTGTCCTAATGCTTCTCTTCGAATTATCATGTTCTCATCAGTACAAGTTGTTACAAGATGTTAGTACATGTCATGTTTGATAGTTGTCTAACGGCCTTTTCCTTTTGTATCTCTACTTGCTCACAGCTTGTTGAACCTAACACCTCAGTAGCTCTGAAGGATGTCAGATACAAAGGTAATAAACCGAATTGAGATGTTAGCTGCACCTATAATCGTGCTCATCACATGATCATTGCTCATGGAAATGGGATGATTCTGCCTTAAGTCTTCATATTTGTTATACTTTTTTAGTACCATAGTTTTCTTTTCCTGCAAAATGATGTGTTTTAGGTGATCTCTTGGTGTATTTTCATGTTAATTGCTTTAGCATATATTCCATATTCCTTCTTATTGAGTATTGTCTACTAGGGAAACAGTAATCCAAATAGGAATTCAATGCAGTAAGAACATTTGCTTGATACACGCTGTACTCACTTGCTGAAGTAAGACAAAGCTCAATATTACATCTATTTGATTTCTCGCACAATTTTTACTGCCATTCTCATGTTTCTAATTTTATCTTATTTATCTTTGTGTCCTTACTACACATTTGCTATGCTAATTACTTCTGAGATGTATATGTTCTTCATTGTAGTAGTGACCTTCCACTATAGTGAGACAAGTGAATGGATTCTTGTTTGTTGTAGGATGTTAGTTAAAGGAAACACATTTGCATTAAAAGATTACCTGGCTAATCTATTTTGTGAATGGATTCTTGTTTGCTGTACTCATTTGCATTATGTCTTACAGCTAAAATTAATCTAGACTGCAAGGGACCAAAGTGAATGTAAGAAGACACTGATCATTTTTATTTTCTCTTGAGGTACTTCTTATTATATCATAGACAAAGGCCCTCGTGATAAGCCATTTTACTTTCACAATTATGCTTCTAAATGACAACTTTGCCTCGATGACAGCTTTTAGTCTAGCAACTTTCCTTGATTGTACTTTGGAAAATCTGAATAATATTTGCCATTTGTAGTCTGCGGCCTGTGGAGAAATTCAAGTGTTGCTGTCTAATTTGTTGCCAATAGTCTTTGCACATGATCATATCTATTTTTGTTATCCTTTTGGTTCAAAATCTAGTATTATACTCTTATTGTCAATTAAGTTGTTACTTGTTACTATATCTGTACTTCATTTGTGTGTCGTTTTAGAGGGCATGGCTAGCGCTTCTGAGGCTAGCCGTAAATGCGTTTTTTTTATTGTCGGACGGGATTATCGGTGGCGGTTCGGCAAATAAAACCGCCATCGATAGTGCATACCGATGGCGGTGCCAATTAAAAACCGCCATCGATGGTATGCACTATCGCTGGCGGTTTTTAGCCGAACCGCCACGGATATGGAATTATCAGTGGCTGTTTTTAGCTGGAACCGCCACTGGTATTATCATTATCAGTGGCGGTTTTTCTCTCCAACCGCCACTAATTAGTATTATCAGTGGCGGTTTTCAAACCGCCTCTGAAAATCTCCGATTATCACTGGCGTTTAATCTGTGGCGGTTCAAAAACCGCCACTGATGTCTCTTACGAGTCGCCACTGATGTCCCTCTCCATAGTAGTGAATATTTTGTGACCAAAGGAGCAGTACATCGGCACCGTTGGTGTGATATTCAGAGCATATTTAACTTATGTAGCGCAGATTAATGGGTTTTATCATCTGAATTAGAAACCTTGGAATGGGTTTAAATTATGACGAGCGTAGAACAATTGGACAAACCGACCGAACAGATCCGGGACAGGGAGTTGGATACGCGATCTCACAATCAGTCCAAGTACGGGCAGTGGGCCTTGAATGAACATGGGATAGGATCATAGGAGTGACAAAAGTCGGTAGTACCATGGGCCAAGATGACACGTGACCTGCTTTCGTTTTAGGAGCAGCTCAGTACACATGCGCTCCCAGGTCCCAGCCTCACTCGCACGGTCGCACACCTGCCTAATCCGTCCCCCTGGCTGTTCCAGAGGCACATATCATGCATACATGTGTAGAACTTCTCAAGAATCAGGTCAAAGAGAACCTAAGCCATCCGTTCAAAGGGTTAATGTTGATTTTCGTGATTCTAATTCTGGTGATGAAGATTAAAGATGGTTTGTGAGGGTGGAGGGCCGGATTTGTTTCAGAGACCAACTCCGGGAGTATCTGATCTGATCTGACGGGTGTATATGGTGGTTACAGGCAGGCAGGTACGCTATCATGCATGGTGCAGGCTTTAGGCCGGACTGAGCTATAGGCCGGCCCCCCATCCTATCACGTCATTACCAAGCTTGAGTCCTCGATCGTAATAATACGGCCGATCGGGCCATCTAACCAGCTGTGTGTATGGCACTGGCATCGCTTGACATGCTATTGGCTTTGTCACCTTTAATTCCTGAGTTGCTAGCTAGCCGAAACAGTGCCTCATGGCTCCATCAACCTCCGGCGTGATTATCAATGGGGAGCTAGCTAGCTCGACAAGGCCACGACGACTGGATGTATGTAGCTAGCTAGCTGGACCAATGAGGAGGATCTAACTCTCAGGAATGGAGATAGATCTATGGCAAAATTGGCTATAGACACTTTGCATGTTTCATACAGTCTTGAGGTTCATTGTTGTAGGATACAAATTGCACCGTACGTATTTCGACAAAGCCACCAATTTTCAATGTACTCAAGCAGACAGCACAAAAATTAGATGCCATGTATCCAATTTCGCCTTCATTCGTTAATTGACAATGATCGCTCGGATCAACTGCGCGTGCGTGCGTACCATCACAGGTGTATATAGAGGCTGATGGGTAGGGTCTGGCTGAATTATTCCACTATTTACGAAGTTCAGAATGGACTCTCGTTAGGCACTTGCTTAATTCGCGCGTATAGCATCGATCGGTCTATCAAAAACATACGGTGACGCAATGCATGTTCTAGATAGGAACGGCGGTATATTATTGCAGCTGTACATGTCGTCAAAGCGTACATGTAATACGCAAGCAGCTACGTACGGTCAGAAATTAAAAGTTTGATTACATATATGCCTCAACGAACCACAGCACAGTCTAAAACACAAGTTATCGGTGTGCGTTCTGGCGCGTTGTGCACGCATGTACAGTACATGGCAGGAAAAAGACGACGGCGATATAAGGAATTTTTTTTAATAATACATTTTTATTCCAAAATTCAACAATATTCGTTGAAAAAAATACATAAATATACCCCTATCGCCCAACCAACGAACGACAGGAGACCATATCGAACGTTGAACGGGCGACAGAGCACCACGTGACCTAGCCCAGTGTAACGCCCGTACCTGGATCTCCCGCGCGCCGCCGCCCAATCGCCGGCTCCGCCCTAGCCGCGCTCCGCCAACGGCCGCCTCCGCTTTCCTGGCGCGTCCGCAACGCGCCGCTTTTTCGCGCCCGCCGCGCGAATCTCGCCGCCGTTGCCGCTCGCGCCTCCCCCTATAAAACCCCAAGCCTCCTCCCGTCCCCGTGCGCTCTCCCTCTCCCTGCCCGCTTCCTCTCCTCCCGAGCGGCGCCCGCCGCCGCCTTCGTCCTCGGCTCCGGCGAGGAGCCGCTGAGCCGTGGTGCGCCGCCGCTTCTTCCTTCTACGGCGCCACCGCCGCTCGGCCGCTCCGGCTCAGCGCGCTTTCGCTTCTAGCCGCGCTTCGCGTGATTTAGCGCGCGTGCGCTATGCGCACGGGCCGAAGTGGGACGGCCCACTGTCAGCCGAAGGAGGAAAAAGAAAAAAAAAGTTTTCAAAAACCTTTATGACGTCATGCTGACGTCATAAAGCGATTTTCGTTTTAAAAATAAAATCCGAAAATCGGAATTGGTCACGACGCCAAGATGACGCAGAAATTCCGATTTTCCTTTTCAAAAATAATTCAAAAAAATTCCGAAAAATCCAGAAAAGCCCGTTTTATTTGTTTTTAAATTTTCGGGAGCCCGTTTTCGCCCGTTCGAACTCCGATTGGCTCCGTTCTTCTTCCTAAATTCATTAGAAATCTCAAACTTTAGTTAGGGCTAGTTTGAAATTCCAATTGTGTTTATTTGTATTCTTTTGAGTCTTATTTGAATTTGGTTGTTTTTCGCGCGTAGATTACGGAGAGTCTGAGGAGTTCCCGAACGACGATTTCGAGCAGCAACTCGTCGAACTAGGCAAGTCACACCCCTTGATCAAGTTGCTCCCAGTTTTATGAACTTGTATATTGTATTTACAATTATTGCATGCTTATTTATTATAGACATTAATTTTCGACCTAGTTTCAAATGATAGTTATGTCCAAATTCAACATGCGACCTTTGACATTCGAATTCCGATTCCCTTGTAACCTTAGTAAAAATATGAATTATGACTATAGTAATATTTAGACATTGCTTAGACATGCTTAGAACTGAACTTAGGAAGTTTTGGGGAATTTTATGCCAAAATGATATCGTGTTCAATTGGAAACTTATAGTGATCAATGTTAGTATTAATGTGGAGATTAGTATGGTTAAAATGAAAATGACTTAGACCGGGCGAGAATTGGTTGGAAAGTGGGGAGGTCATGGTTCTGGGTTTGTGGAAAGTCTCGCCTAGTCAATTAAGGACCGGTCTGGGTCTCGCTGAATGTAAAGCCTAACCGTACTACCACGAGTC
The DNA here is from genome assembly GCA_036346355.1 of Rhipidocladum racemiflorum. Classification (NCBI taxonomy): domain Eukaryota; kingdom Viridiplantae; phylum Streptophyta; class Magnoliopsida; order Poales; family Poaceae; genus Rhipidocladum; species Rhipidocladum racemiflorum. The sequence goes on from CM070578.1 coordinate 40,778,927, forward strand.
TGGAAGGGGACAGACCTGGCTATCCTTATTAAATCATTTCATGGACAGTCATGCTATATGGGGTTAGTGGTGTGGTGAAAGCGAGATGCTGTCACTCTGGCGCAAGAGGGGGCTTCTGAATAGAGTGAGTCTTTCAGCGGTGAAACCATAGCGGGCATGACTACATGTATGATTTATTAATGGGGCCTTGTCATAATCTTCTCTGTCACTCACCAAAGGAAGTGTGTTGACATCAAAGGGAAATATTATGTCTTGTGGGTAAAGTTGTACAACCTCTGCAGAGTGTCAAACTAATCGATTAGCCGCCATGATTATGGGCATGCCGAGCAAACCATTCTCAGATTAGACTTTGGTAAATTAAAATTTGATTTTCGGAAAATAATGTTGGATGGAGGGAGTCCATCATGGGTAAAACTTAGCCAATTCCAGGAGAGATTCCTGAGTTAAAATTGTATAGATTTGAGTTTCATTATAAACTATGCCCTTTAAAATTGTTTTGAATGATTATTAAACTATTGCTTTACGCTTAAACAAACCATATTGCCATCCTTGATTACCCGTACATTTATATTGCATTTCCGGTGTGGTTTGTCGAGCACGTATGTACTCACCCTTGCTTAATTTACCACTTCAGAGGAGGAGTACCACGATGGTGAGGACCACCGACTCAGGCCATGCCTCAATCGATTTCCTGTGGCAAATTAATTGGGCTCTATTTATCCATCTTTATTTCCGCTGCTTTCATTTATTCGTTTATTTATTCGTTGGCCTGCGCGCCATTTCATTTGTATCTTTGAATATTTATTATTAATAAAGAACGACGGATATGCTATGGTTTCATTTCTGCTGTGTGTACTAGCATTTCCTAGACTAGTACATAATACACAGAGGATTTCGGAGGTGTTATTCCGGGGTCCGACAGAGATGGTATCAGAGCCATATCGACTGTAGGTCATAGCCATGGTTCAAACATAAGGACTATATTTTAAAAAAAAAGAAAGATAATTTCAAAAACTTTTATTCCTTATTCCCTCTTCACTCACCCCTTCTGTTTATAAAAATTCGTTTCTAAGTCGTTTTTCTAAAAATTTGTAGATGGTTGAGATCCCGACTGCGATGTCGTACGGACTGTACACGGAGAGCTGGACCAGGATTTTGCTGGATATGGCGCGATTCCTCGGATTCACCCAGAGACCCGTCTATCACGGCTTCCGGACACAGACGTTCGCACAGGATCAGTGGAGAGTCGAGGTTCACCTCTACGCGCAGGACCGCGGTAGGACCATCTCCCACATCTATGAAGCTCCAATCATGAGAGACACCTTCGCCACGGGCATCCTGGACGCAGCTCGTGAGGCAGTACGGACGATGGGTAGACTCTATGAGGCGCGGTTGAAGCCCTCTGAGTTTCGCTACCATCCCATCAAGTATCAGTGCAGCTCATATAGTGCCTTCCACCCACCTACGACGACCAGCTCCACCGTTTTACTTCGACAGATGGTGCTCACGGAGGCTATGGACGAAAACTACCAAGACACCCTTGATGAGCTGTTGACGACCCAGCAGAAGCTTCGCGAAGTGCAGGAGGAGCTGGCCATGTACAAGGCCGACAATGAGGGTTCGTCCGTCCAGGGAGAGACTTCAGAGCACTCGGAGCCTGTCCACGTCCCGAAGAAGAGAAAGACCGGCGACAAGAAGACTTACTTGAGCCATTTCCGTGGACCTCAGCAGGATTAGTTCATTCTTTAGATAGCTTTAGACGTTGATTCTTTCACAGCGTTGTGCGTCTTTGTCGTTACTTCTTGTAAACAGGCGCCTTCTTTTGCTAGAAGTTTAATAAAGATTTGATTCATTCGTTCGTTCATTTAATTGGAGTTTTATTGGAGTTTTATCGCTTGTGTGTGGGGTTTTGGGTAGAACTCTATTCCTTCCTTTTTCTAAATCTTGTTATCAACCGTTAGATGGTGAACACTCATAGCAACGCCAACAGTCCCCCTCCACCAGGATTGCCCCCTCCTCCCGCAGATGGACCCACCTGGCAGCAGATGATGGAGAATCAGAACCAGCTTATCCAACTGTTAGCGCAAAGTATCAACAATAATCAGAATGCTCAAGCCGCTACCCACCAGCATCACCAGCAGAACAAGTTGCCATAATTCATGAGAACCCAGCCTCCGGTGTTCTCCAGCAGCGCTGAGCCTCTTGATGCGGACGATTGGCTCAGGACCATTGAGAAGAAGTTGGACATCATCTAGTGTAGTGATCGAGAGCGAGTCTTGTTCGCTTCTCATCAGCTGAGTGGACCTGCTGCTGAGTGGTGGGATAACTTTCGGGTTACTCACCGGAACGCTCAAGCTATCACTTGGGATGACTTTGTGCGAGCTTTTCGCCGCGCTCACATTCCTTCAGGTGTCATTGCACTTAAGAAGAAGGAATTCCGTTCTTTGCGTCAGGGAGGATGCACAGTGACGGAATATTTTTACAGGTTCAATCACCTGGCCAGATATGCTCCAGAAGACGTAGCCACCGATGAAGCGAAGCAGGAGCGCTTCATTGAGGGACTGAATGATGAGTTGGCAGTTCAGCTCATATCCCATGACTATGTTGACTTCCAGCAGTTGTCAACAAGGCTATTCGCTAGGAGGGCAAGCATCAGGAAATGGAAATTCGCAAGAGAAGGATGGCTTTCCAGAAGAATAACCCCGGAGGACACCCCAGGCCTCGCTCTGCGATGCCTCAGCCTCCGCAGCATGTCAGACCCCTGCTACCTTCTTCATCCAGGACATTGGTAGCACCGCAGCGCCCTGCCAACCCCAACTTCAGGCCACCTCCAGCCCCGGCAGGCAACCAGACCCAGAGGACTACACAGACTACGGCAGGAGTCCAGTGTTACTACTGTCATGAGATGGGACATTTTGCAAATCAGTGCCCTAAGAAGAGAGCCATGCTAGCACCAGCACCGACCAGACCCAACTCTTCAGCTCTTCCAGCAGCAAAGCCAATGCCAGCAGTCAGAGGCCGTGTCAACAATATCACGGCAGAAGAAGCCCAGGATGCTCCGGATGTGGTCGTCGGTACGTTCCTCGTAAATTCAGTCCCAGCATCAGTTTTATTTGACTCTGGAGCTTCACATTCTTTTGTTGCTAGTCGATTTGTGGGTAAGCATGGGATAGCCGTCTTTCCTCTTGCCAATCCCATGATAGTCAGCTCCCCCGGATTAGAAGTAAGAGTCAGCTCCATTTGCCCAAAAATTCCCTTGATCATAGAGGGAGTGACATTCCTTGCAAACTTAATAGTTTTGCAGTACCAAGATTTGGATGTGATTCTTGGTATGGATTGGTTAACCAAGAATAAGGGCCGAATTAATTGCTCTAATCGGACTATTGAACTCACCAATGAAGATGGAATCAAGGTCGAATTCGAGTCCAAGAACAGTAGGGAGAAGCAAGCCAGTCTCAATAAGCTCAAGGGCTTAATCTTAGAGCAAGTGCCAATCGTACAGGATTATCCGGATGTCTTTCCAGAGGATTTATCCGGTATGCCTCCAGACCGATATATTGAGTTCATAATCGATCTCGTCCCTGGTACAGCCCCAATTTCAAAGAGGCCGTACAGAATGCTCGCAAATGAATTAGCTGAATTGAAGAAGCAAATTCGTGAGCTGCAAGACAAAGGATATGTCAAACCAAGTTCATCACCTTGGGGTGCACCTGTTCTTTTTGTCAAGAAAAAGGACGGTAGTATGAGGATGTGTGTGGATTACAGAGCTCTTAATGAAGTCACCATTAAGAATAAGTATCCCTTACCCAGGATCGACGACTTGTTCGATCAGCTAAAGGGAGCAGGTGTCTTCTCCAAAATAGACCTTCGGTCAGGATATCATCAGTTAAAAATCTGACCTGAAGATGTACCCAAGACAGCCTTCACCACTCGGTATGGACTTAATGAGTTCACCGTTATGTCATTTGGGTTGACCAATGCACCAGCCTATTTCATGAATATGATGAATAAGGTGTTCATGGAATTTCTGGATAAATTTGTGGTGGTGTTCATTGATGATATTCTCATCTATTCTAGAGATGAGAAGGAGCATGAGACTCACCTGAGATTGATATTGGAAAAGCTCAGGGATCACCAGTTGTACGCCAAGTTCAGCAAGTGCGAGTTTTGGCTGAAGGAAGTAGGATTTCTTGGACATATTGTATCCGCAAGTGGAGTAGCGGTGGATCCAGCCAAAGTAGAAGCAGTGATGGGATGGAAACAGCCCAAGTCTGTCTCTGAAGTTAGAAGCTTTCTGGGATTAGCTGGATATTACCGGAGATTTATAGAGAGTTTCTCCAAGCTTGCACGCCCAATGACTCAACTCTTGAAGAAAGAGAAGAAGTTTGAATGGACAGAATCATGTGAGAAAAGCTTTGAAGAGCTAAAGAAAAGACTTTTCTCAGCACCAGTCCTGATCCTACCCGATATTCACAAGGACTTTGTGATTTATTGTGATGCCTCACGGCAAGGTTTAGGTTTGTGTGCTGATGCAAGAAGGAAAAGTGGTAGCATATGCGTCACGGCAGCTGAAGCCTCATGAGAGCAACTATCCTACTCATGACTTAGAGCTGGCCGCGATTGTGCATGCTTTGAAGATTTGGCGACATTACCTCATCGGTAATCGTTGCGAAATATACACGGATCATAAGAGCCTGAAGTACATATTCACTCAAACTGAGCTCAACTTGAGATAGAGAAGATGGCTAGAGTTGATTAAGGATTATGATATTGGTATCCATTATCATCTAGGGAAAGCCAATGTGGTAGCTGATGCCTTGAGCAGAAAGAGCCATGTCAACATGATCAGTGTTAGAGAAGGGTTGCCTGAAATATGCCAGGAGATGGAGAGGTTGAATCTGGAGATTGTCGCTCACGGATCAGTGAATGCACTTGAAGTAAAACCCACACTTCGAGATCAGATTAGAGAAGCTCAAAAAGAAGATGCTGATATCCAAGAAATTAAGAAGAACATGAGAAGAGGAAAGTCCCCAGGATTTTCAGAGGATGAACAAGGTGTCATATGGTTCGAGAATAGGTTGTGTGTGCCGGACCATAAGGAGATAAAGGAGATACTTCTTCAGGAAGCACATGAGTCGCCATTCTCTATTCATCCCGGCAGCACAAAAATGTATCAGGATTTGAAGGAAAAATATTGGTGGGTTAGCATGAAGAGAGAAATTGCAGAGTACATTGCTCGCTGTGATGTTTGTCAGAGGGTGAAAGCAGAACATCAGAGACCAGCAGGCTTGCTACAGCCATTAGCAGTCCCAGAGTGGAAATGGGAAGAAATTGGAATGGATTTCATCACCGGACTCCCTAAAACCCAAACAAATTATGATTCCATTTGGGTAATTGTGGACCGTCTCACCAAGGTAGCCCATTTTATACGGGTGAACACTAGATATGGTGGAAATAAACTGGCCGAGCTATACATAACCAAGATTGTGTGTCTACATGGGATTCCTAAGAAGATAGTCTCAGATCGAGGCAGTCAGTTTACCTCACACTTTTGGAAAAGTTTACATGAAGCCATGGGAACTCGACTGAATTTCAAGATGACTTACCATCCTCAAACAGATGGGCAAACCGAGCGTGTGAATCAGATACTGGAAGATATGTTGCGCGCTTGTGCGTTGGACTATCAAGCCTGTTGGGACAAGTGTCTTCCATTCGCTGAGTTTTCATATAATAATAGTTATCAAGCCAGCTTGAAGATGTCACCATTTGAAGCATTGTATGGAAGGAAATGCAGAACTCCGCTATTGTGGGATCAAGTGGGAGAACGACTGTTGTTCGGTCCAAGTATTCTGAATGAAGTAGAAGAGAAAGTCAAGCTTATACAAGATAGACTCAAGATAGCTCAGTTGTCGGGACCCCGAATTTGCAAATCCGGACCCTCTGTGTATTCAGCACTAGTCCAGGAACGCGCTAGTGCACACAGTCTTAACATTGGTAAATATCACAATCATACCATCGATATTATCAAAGTACTTTATTTAAATAACCAAAGTGGTTACTCGACCTTATGGCCAAGTTACAAATGTATGCCTCGCAAGGCGAAACTTATTCAGAGAAAAATAATAGCAGCGGAAAATCAAATAGCTTCGTGGCGCCATCCAAAGATACCACAGTAATCGATCGGGCTCGCATCCCTAAGTAGACGGATCCTCTTGGAGTTCCTCCTCCACACCGGGCGTAGTCTCCTCTTCAACTGATGTTGTGTTGAGGCAAGGGTGAGTACTTGGTACTCAAAGAAGTCATGCACAATGCAAAGCTAATATACTATATGCATGGCTTGGTACAAAGGAATAGCTCAAGGTATATTTGCAGAAACAAAGATTTGAAAAGTAATATAAGTAGATTCAAAGCGAGAAATAAGTAAAGCATAAATAACTTTTCAGGAAATTTAATAAACATTTTCCCCATCCTAAACCACATTTCTATCATCTTCATTACTAAACCAAACCAACCTTTCAAATCCAAGTTATTTTCGTAAAGTCTAACCCTTGATCAGTAATCCCGAGCATTGTCCAAGATCACTGGACTCGGCTATTTAAATAGATTCTACACTCTGCAGAGGTTATGCACTTTACCCACAAGATACAGTCAAACACCACAAAGGCGAGTTCCCAGTAACAAAGCCTTTCTAAGCCTCAAACAACACAGGTGGTCCTCTCCTGTTCGTGCTCTACACCATCCCTTCCCTTAGCCAAGGCGAAGTATGGGACCAACACACCGTTAGATGGGTATCTGGCCACGGCCACGATACGCTCCCCCGTACAATCACACAAACGGTGTAATTGACACCCTGAGGCTCCACAAGTGAGTCCTTAGCGACTTAGTCAACTAGGGCCGTCCCATTCCAGCCATGTGGTTGCAAGTATGACCCAGTTCAAAGGCTTGCAAGGTTAAGTCCTTAGAGTGACCAGGGCAAGACTACCCGAAGAACCAAATCAACATCCCCAGTGCCACACTGGCCCACCTGATCATTCTTGCCACATGCCCCTGGCCGAAAACTATTTATCAAAACCCGCTTGATTACCAAGCACCACGTGCTATCAACATCACATGATACCTTTCCAAAACAGGTTCAATATATCTTTAAGTCAATATTAACATTTGATTGTCCAAAACCATGTCATGAGCACGAAAGGTGTCTAAGCAAAGATACTACAACGGTCTAAAACCCATGTTGGCAATTTGATTATGTCCAACTAGTAAACCACAACTAGGGTGACAAGGGTCATGGCACATACTTAAATAATCAAGGTGTCATACAAAGAAATTGGTATTTATCTAACCCCCATGTTTAAACAAAGTATCTTTCTAATTGATCTAGCATGCAATAGTTTAAATCAAAATAGATTTCAAATAGGATCAACATGGTCAAAGCACAACTTGCCTTCAAAAGTACTTGCTCTTGGTCTTGAGTTGGATCCTGAGTTAATACTTCTCCTTCGAATCCTTCCTGCATTTCAACGTCTACTCGTAAAGCGTGCAAATAGCAAATACACAAATAAACACTAGGCAAAAAGTGTCCAAACATCCAAAAAAAATCCACAAACAGAAAGAGCATAATTTTATGGATTTTTAGAAACTGGAATCGTCAAATTTGGAGTTAAAACGCAAAAGTTATGATTATTTAAAGTTTAAATAATCAATTAAATAATTTTGCAAAGAAAAACTTTAGTCTAAAAATTAAATAAAATTCATATTTAGGTAGATCTCAATTTTATACAAATTTAGAAATTTGAATCACTCAAATCGGAGTTGAAACGCAAAAGTTATAAGCGTTTGAAGTTTGAATCTAAATTTGAATCAATATTTCGAATTAATAAATCATTTTCTTTTTCGGAAATTAATTATTGCGTCAGCATGGACACGTGGCGGCCTGTGATTGGTCCACAGTGACCCGCTGACGTCACCACCGAACGGGTTCCGTGATGACGTCATGCTGACGTCAGCATGACACGTGGCACCACCCGGGTGCTACCACGTGTCCGGTCCATGGACTGGGTCCACGGGCGGCACGGGTCCACGGTGGATCCGGTACACGGCGTACGGTCGCTGACATGCGGGTCCGCCCTATCAGCGGCACGCCTCCACGCGCGGTGCGGTGGCCTGGCTACGTGGCACGATCCGAGCCGTTCGATTCGGATCGAACGGTTGAGGTTGGATCCAATCCACCGCAACGTGGATTTCGCTGCAGTGACGTGGACGAACGAGGGCCGTTGGATTTTGATCCAACGGTTGAGATCTATCCTGGGTTCTACAGGGTTGGGGCGCACGTGGCTAACCTGGACCGTTGGATGAAGATCCGACGGCTATCCGAGCTCGAAGCGCGATGGCGGCACGGGCGCCGGGTTTGGCCGAGAGGAAGGAGACGACCTTCGCGAACGGCGCTTCTTCGCGATTCCGGTGAGATGAAGTGTGCGCCCAGGTTCGCCCCGCTCTGGAAGTCCAAATCCGTCTTCGGTTTAAGCGGGCTGCCCGGTTTGCGGCGGAGAGAACGAAGAACACACAATGGTGTTCTTGACTTCGCGAGCAATAGCGGCTAGACGGTGGGGATCCTAGCGGCGCGAGCTAGGTTTCGGACCGGCGTGGGATGGCGTTCTCGCACCGATCCCCTCTTTAAATAGGCTAGGTTTCCGAATCCAACACGGCGGAGATGAACAGCCTCGCCGGGAAATTGAACGAGCACGATGCACAGGAGCCGTGACACGTGTCATGATCCACGTTCCGATTCGAACTGGCGCCACGCATCTACTCGGTCACCCACGGCGACGCCGACCCGCACGGGCCGTTGGATCTTGATCCAACTGGCCGCAGAGCTAGGGTTTCGCCGACACGGTTGGGTTCAAACGTGGTTCGAGTTGGGTTCGGTCGGACTCGAGCTCGGGTTCGACTTCGGGCTCGGTCGGATGAACAAGATAAACCCACTCGCATTTTCCAAATGATTTAATATTTAAAATAATTCCCGATAATTCATTTAATTCATTAAAAAATAGCAAATGACTCGAAAAATTCGAAAAATTCGAAAATATTTTGGATTATTTTGGACTCAAATAAAATATTTCCAACAAAATTTTATTTGCAAAATTAAATTCTTTAATTATTTCAAAATGGGATAAATTCAAATAAATTCCAAATAAATCCAAATAAATTCCAAGAAATTCCAAAATTCACCAAAGTGCCAAATCACACATGAATTTAATAAAAGCAAAATTTTTGGGGTGTTACAAACCTCCCCCTTAATAGAATCTCGTCCCGAGATTCGTGGCTTACTAAAGGAATAGGTTTGGAAATTCTTTCTTCAAATCCTCTTAGCGCTCACTAGTCGCTTCGCTTTCTTCATGGTTTCTCCACTGAACTCTACAGAATCTGGTTGACTTGTTTCTATTTTCTCGATCCATTGTTTCCAGAATCCTCACGGGATGCTCCTTATAAGTCAAGTCCTCTTGCAACTCAATTAATTCTAGCGGTGTCTGCTCCTCAGGAACTCGGAGGCACTTCTTCAACTGGGACACATGGAATACATCATGCACTCCTCGCCAACGATCGTGTGGCAACTCCGGTGATAAGCAACCGCCTCTGCGACTCAAAATCTTAAATGGTCCAACATAACGGGTGCGAGTTTCCCTTTGGCATGGAACCTCTTAACTCCCCGAGAGGCGTAACTCGAGGTATACAAAGTCTTCTCGTTCAAAACTCAAATCTCGGCGACGATTGTCAAGATAACTCTTCATCGAGATTAGGCTATCTTCAACCTTTCCCTAATCATGGCGACCGCTCTTCAAACCTCTTGAAGAATATCGTGCCCAAAGACACGGCGCCACGGTCTCATTCCAATTCAATGGCGTCCGGCGAGTCGACCATACAAAGGCCTCAAAAGGTGACATCTGTAAACTAGCCTGATAACTATTGTTGTAATCGAACTCGGCATACGGTAAACTCTTATCCCAAGAAGTAGCATAAGCTAGTGCACAAGCTCTCAACATATCCTCTAGAATCTGGTTGACTCTTTCGGCCTCGCCGTCAGTCTGTGGATGATAAGGTCAGATCAAGTTCAAACGGGTTCCCATGGCTTCATGCAACTTATTCCGTAACCTTGAGGTAAATTGGGTACCTCCGACATCTGATCCTCTTGGGCACTCCGTGCAAACAGACAATCTGATCATGTATAATTCTGCTAATTTATCTCCCGAGTAAGTGGTCTTCACGGGGATAAAATGGGCTACTTTAGTCAAGCGATCCACTATAACCCATATGGAGTCATAACCTCCTTGAGTCTTCGGCAAACCGGTAATGAAATCCATTCCGATTTCCTCCCACTTCCACTCAGGTATTTTCAGCGGTTGTAGCAATCCTGCTGGTCTCTGATGCATTGCCTTGACTCTCTGGCATACGTCGCACAATGCAACATGCTCGGCAACTTCACGTTTCATACTCGACCACCAGAATCTTTCCTTCAAATCCTGATACATTTTGGCACTCCCTGGGTGAATTGAATACTTGGAGTCATGGGCTTCCTCCAGAATCAGTTGCTTTAATTCCTTCTTATTTGGCACGCAAATCCGATCCTTCATCCATAACACGCTCTGCCCATCTAGCTTGAAATCCTTTGCCTTGCCTTCCTCCATTTTGGACTTAATCCTACGGATCTTGTCATCATCCTTCTGTCCTTCTCGGATCTGATCCTCTAGGGTAGGCTTTACTTCTAATGCGGCCAAGAATCCGCTAGGTACTACCTCAATCTTCATTTTCTGAAATTCCAGGCATAACTCATCCTGACTTGTGGCTAACAACGTACTCACGGTATGGCTTTTCCGACTCAAGGCATCGGCAACTACGTTGGCCTTCCCGGGATGGTAATGGATTCCAACATTGTAGTCCTTGATCAACTCTAACCATCTCCTCTGCCTCATGTTCAAATCCGACTGGGTGAATATGTATTTAAGGCTCTTATGATCCGTATATACTTCACATCTGTTTCCAATCAGATAGTGACGCCATATCTTCAAAGCATGCACTACGGCAGCTAACTCTAGGTCATGTGTCGGATAATTTTCCTCATGCGGCCTCAACTGCCTTGATGCATAAGCGACGACCTTTCCATTCTGCATCAGCACACATCCAAGTCCTTGGCGCGATGCGTCACAATAAATATCGAAGCTTTGAGCAACATCCGGTAGAACTAACACCGGTGCTGATGTCAATCGCTTTTTCAGTTCCTGAAATCCTTTCTCACATTCCGGCGTCCATGCAAACTTCTTTTCCTTCCTCAGCAGTTGCGTAAGAGGTTTCGCAATTGTCGAGAAGCCTTCGATGAAACGGCGGTAGTATCCTGCCATTCCAAGGAAACTCCGAATCTGGGTCACGGTCTTTGGCTGCTCCCAATGTAACACAGCTTCTACTTTGCTTGGATCTACGGCGACTCCTTCTGCGGTCATTACATGTCCAAGAAACTCCACCTTGTCCTTCCAAAAATCACACTTGCTGAACTTGGCGAAAAGTTGCTGTTCCCTCAGCTTTTCCAAAACTCGCCTTAAGTGTTCGGCATGTTCATCCTCTGTCTTGGAGTAGATTAGGATATCGTCTATGAACACGACGACAAACTTGTCCAAATATTCCATGAACACCTTATTCATCATATTCATGAAATAAGCCGCGCATTCGTCACCCCAAAGGACATAATCAGAACTCGTAATGTCCATATCTTGACGAGAATGCAGTCTTCGGAATATCTTCTGATCGGATCTTCAGCTGATGGTATCCCGATCTCAGATCAATCTTGGAGAAAACTCCGGCTCCTCTCAACTGATCAAACAAATCATCAATCCTGGGTAGCGGATACTTATTCTTCACGGTGACTTCATTGAGTGCACGGTAGTCAATGCACATCCTGAAACTCCCGTCCTTCTTCTTGACAAACAAAACTGGTGCTCCATCATTGGGGTTTTCTGCTGGGCGAGAACCACTCCCATTGCTTCCAAAGTTTCCACGGGTGTTCACCATCTGTCGGTTTGCTCTAGGTTTAGAGATGAGAGGGAAACAAGAATAGACAAGTAATATGGAACTTATGCGGGGCGAAAGGGGTAGCTTTAAGGTCCAACTTTATTATTTTAATCAATAGTAACTTGGTATGGTTGCTTACAATGCCTAGGGGCCTTGCAACACATACTGCACACTCAGCAAGCAATGAAAATCCGAATCGAACTAACACTGGAGTCTAACGCCTAAAGGGTGACTCTTTCTTCTATGACGCGACTCGGCGAAGGAGTCTCACTATAGAACCTATGTTCACTCATCAAGAAAACCTCCACGGCCTGGGTACGGGTGCTGCGGCATAGGCGCGAAACGATCGCCATGTCCAGCGACTGTGTCCTCTGTGGTAGTCGAAGAAGCAGTGTCCTCATCGAGATCTGACTCCTCTGGATCTGGCTCGTGTAGCTCGAGTACTGGCTCTGGGTCTGGTCCGTACAAGGTCATCTCCAACTCGTCAATCCTTCGTAGCAGGTGTGCCACATACTCTTGAGCTTCCCGCCATCTGTTCTTCTCTGTCGTGATCTCCTTGCGGGCCTTCTGTAGCTCCTTGCTTGTATTATCTAGTACATCCTCCTGGGCGACGACAAATCGTGCCAACTGTGTAACCGTGGCATCCTCATCCTGAATCGCCTTCGGGTCAAGAAGGTTATCGCTGCGCGGATGGTAACGGAACACCGTACTCTCCAATTCTCTGGCGTAGATACGGGTAATGTGCCGCATTGCTCGTCGTGATACTTCTTGGATACCCATCTGCATCGTAGATCTCCTGGCAGTGCAGTGTATCGGGCGATTGCCCGGGCCCTTTTTCCTAGCAGGTACCTCAATCCTCACGTCACAAGCCTTGATCAATCCCGCTTGTCTGATCACTTCCACTTGGTATTGGGGCTTCTCAAAATCTCCGAGAGTCTGTAGCATATGCCAAAGTTCTGCAGCGTGACCAACTCCCAGATCAACGTAGTTGAACTCTTCCTCCATCTGTCACAAGAGTGCTTTACGTAAGAACTCGGAGTTTTTAAATTGTGACAAGGTAAGGGAAAATTTCAGCAAGAGACAAGAAAAGAGAGAAGGGGATAAGTCGAGATGTCATTTCTTGTCTTCACAAATTTTTAGCTTTAGAAAATAGGTTTTATCCTCACTACGACCATTCTAGCTAGGGTTGAGCCTACAGTCAAGTATGGCTCTGATACCACCTCTGTCGGGACCCCGAATTTGCAAATCCGGACCCTCTGTGTATTCAGCACTAGTCCAGGAACGCGCTAGTGCACACAGTCTTAACATTGGTAAATATCACAATCATACCATCGATATTATCAAAGTACTTTATTTAAATAACCAAAGTGGTTACTCGACCTTATGGCCAAGTTACAAATGTATGCCTCGCAAGGCGAAACTTATTCAGAGAAAAATAATAGCAGCGGAAAATCAAATAGCTTCGTGGCGCCATCCAAAGTATACCACAGGCAATCGATCGCTCGCATCCCTAAGTAGACGGATCCTCTTGGAGTTCCTCCTCCACACCGGGCGTAGTCTCCTCTTCAACGATGTTGTGTTGAGGCAAGGGTGAGTACTTGGTACTCGGCAAGTCATGCACAGAATGCAAAGCTAATATACTATATGCATGGCTTGGTACAAAGGAATAGCTCAAGGTATATTTGCGATGCTTGACATTTGAAAAGTAATATAAGTAGATTCGAAAGCGGTAGAAATAAGTAAAGCATAAATAACTTTTCAGGAAATTTAATAAACATTTTCCCCATCCTAAACCACATTTCTATCATCTTCATTACTAAACCAAACCAACCTTTCAAATCCAAGTTATTTTCGTAAAGTCTAACCCTTGATCAGTAATCCCGAGCATTGTCGATCGTGGACTCGGCTATTTAAATAGATTCTACACTCTGCAGAGGTTATGCACTTTACCCACAAGATACAATCAAACACCACAAAGGCGAGTTCAGTAACAAAGCCTTTCTAAGCCTCAAACAACACAGGTGGTCCTCTCAGGTTCGTGCTCTACACCATCCCTTCCCTTAGCCAAGGCGAAGTATGGGACCAACACACCGTTAGATGGGTATCTCGGCCCACGGCCACGATACGCTCCCGCACAATCACACAAAGCGGTGTAATTGACACCCTGAGGCTCCACAAGTGAGTCCTTAGCGACTTAGTCAACTAGGGCCGTCCCATTCCAGCCATGTGGTTGCAAGTATGACCCAGTTCAAAGGCTTGCAAGGTTAAGTCCTTAGAGTGACCAGGGCAAGACTACCCGAAGAACCAAATCAACATCCCGATTGCCACACCGCCCACCTGATCATTCTTGCCACATGCCCCGGTCGAAAACTATTTATCAAAACCCCAGTTGATTACCAAGCACCACGTGCTATCAACATCACATGATACCTTTCCAAAACAGGTTCAATATATCATTAAGTCAATATTAACATTTGATTGTCCAAAACCATGTCATGAGCACGAATCAGGTCTAAGCAGTATACTACAACGGTCTAAAACCCATGTTGGCAATTTGATTATGTCCAACTAGTAAACCACAACTAGGGTGACAAGGGTCATGGCACATACTTAAATAATCAAGGTGTCATACAGCAAATTGGTATTTATCTAACCCCCATGTTTAAACAAAGTATCTTTCTAATTGATCTAGCATGCAATAGTTTAAATCAAAATAGATTTCGAAATAGGATCAACATGGTCAAAGCACAACTTGCCTTCAAAAAGTACTTGCTCTTGGTCTTGAGTTGGATCCTGAGTTAATACTTCTCCTTCGAATCCTTCCGGTACTTCAACGTCTACTCGTAAAGCGTGCAAATAGCAAATACACAAATAAACACTAGGCAAAAAGTGTCCAAACATCCAAATAAAATCCACAAACAGAAAGAGCATAATTTTATGGATTTTTAGAAACTGGAATCGTCAAATTTGGAGTTAAAACGCAAAAGTTATGATTATTTAAAGTTTAAATAATCAATTAAATAATTTTGCAAAGAAAAACTTTAGTCTAAAAATTAAATAAAATTCATATTTAGGTAGATCTCAATTTTATACAAATTTAGAAATTTGAATCACTCAAATCGGAGTTGAAACGCAAAAGTTATAAGCGTTTGAAGTTTGAATCTAAATTTGAATCAATATTTCGAATTAATAAATCATTTTCTTTTTCGGAAATTAATTATTGCGTCAGCATGGACACGTGGCGGCCTGTGATTGATCCACAGTGACTCGCCGACGCCACCACCGAACGGGTTCCGTGATGACGCTACGTCGACGCCAAGATGACACGTGGCACCACCCGGGTGCTACCACGTGTCCGGTCCATGGACTGGGTCCACGGGTGGCACGGGTCCACGGTGGATCCGGTACACGGCGTACGGTCGCTGACATGTGGGCCCGCCCTGTCAGCGGCATGCCTCCACGCGCGGTGCGGTGGCCTGGCTACGTGGCACGATCCGAGCCGTTCGATTCGGATCGAACGGTTGAGATTGGATCCAATCCACCGCAACGTGGATTTCGTTGCGATGGCGTGGACGAGCGAGGGCCGCTGGATTTTGATCCAACGGTTGAGATCTAACCTGGTTCTACAGGGTTGGGGCGACGTGGCTAACCTGGACCGTTGGATGAAGATCCGACGGCTATCCGAGCTTCGAAGCGGCGATGGCGGTACGGCCGGCGCTGGTTTGGCCGGAGAGGAAGGAGACGACCTTCGCACGCGCTTCTTCGCGATTCCGGTGAGATGAAGTGTGCGCCAGGTTCGCCCTGCCTCTGAAGTCCAAATCCGTCTTCGGTTTCGACGAGCGCGCCCGGTTTGGCGGAGAACGAAGAACACACCGAAATGTTCTTGACTTCGGCGAGCAATAGCGGCTAGACGGTGGGGATCCTAGCGGCGCGAGCTAGGGTTTCGGACCGGCGTGGGATGGCGTTCCTCGCACCGATCCCTCTTTAAATAGGCTAGGTTTTCGAATCCAACACGGCGGCGGAGATGAACAGTCTCGCCGGGAATTGGAACGAGCACGATGCACAGGAGCCGTACCACGTGTCATGATCCACGGTTCGATTCGAATCGGGCGCTACGCATCTACTCGGTCACCCACGGCGACGCCGACCACGCGGCCGTTGGATCTTGATCCAACTGGCCGCAGAGCTAGGGTTTCGGCCGACACGGTTGGGTTCAAACGTGGTTCGAGTTGGGTTCGGGTCGGACTCGAGCTCGGGTTCGACTCGGGCTCGGTCGGATGAACAGTACAAACCCACTCGCATTTTCCAGCGATTTAATATTTAAAATAATTCCCAGTAATTCATTTAATTCATTAAAAAATAGCAAATGACTCAGAAAAATTCCAGAAAAATTCTGGAAAATATTTTGGATTATTTTGGACTCAAATAAAATATTTCCAACAAAATTTTATTTGCAAAATTAAATTCTTTAATTATTTCAAAATGGGATAAATTCAAATAAATTCCAAATAAATCCAAATAAATTCCAGTAAATTCCAAAAATTCACAAAAGTGCCAAATCACACATGAATTTAATAAAAGCAAAATTTTTGGGGTGTTACATCAGTCCAGGCAGAAAAGCTATGCGGACAACCGCCGAAGAGAGCTAGCCTTTGAGCCGGGAGATCATGTGTATCTCAGAGTCACTCCCCTTAGAGGCGTGAAACGCTTTGGAAATAAAGGGAAGCTAGCACCACGGTATGTGGGCCCATACCCCATACTGTCTAGGAAAGGAGAAGTTGCTTATCAGCTGAGTTTACCCCCAGCACTGGCAGGAGTACATGATGTATTTCATGTGTCGCAGTTGAAGAAATGTCTTCGGGTACCCGATGAGCAAGCACAGTTGGATGACATTGAGGTCCAGGAAGATCTGACTTATAAAGAGCATCCAATCAAGATTCTTGAGACTGCCGAGCACGTTTTGAGAAGAAAGACTATTCGTTTCTGCAAGGTTCAGTGGAGTCATCATTCAGAGAAGGAAGCCACTTGGGAAAAAGAAAAGGAGCTGAAGTCCGAGTATCCCAAACTCTTTTGCTAGCCAGTCCGAATCTCGGGGTCGAGATTCTTTTAAGGTGGGTAGGTTTGTAACGCCCGTACCTGGATCTCCCGCGCGCCGCCGCCCAACCGCCGGCTCCGCCCTAGCGCTCATGGCCGCCTCACTTTCCACGGCCGCGTCCATAGCGCGTCGCCTTTTCGCGCCAGCGCCGCGATCTCGCCCGCGCGTTGCGCTCGCGCCGCCTCCCCCTATAAAACCCCCAAGCCTCCTTCCTTCCCGTGCTCTCTCCCTCTCCCTCCCGCTTCCTCTCCTCCCGAAGCGCCGCGCCGCCGCCTTCGTCCTCGGCTCACGAGCCGCCGAGCCGTGGTGCGCCGCCCTTCCTTCTCCTGCCGGTGCCCGCTGATCGCTCCGGCTCCGCGCCGCCTTTCCCCGCCCTAGCCGCGCGTGTGTAGCGCGTCGCGCTATGCGCCGCGGGCGAAGTGGGCGGACCCAATCAGCGAACGAGGAAAAAGAAAAAAAAAAGTTTTCAAAAACCTTTATGACGTCATGCTGACGTCATAAAGCGATTTTCGTTTTAAAAATAAAATCCGAAAATCAGAATTGGCTGCTGACGTCAGCATGACGCAGAAATTCCGATTTTCCTTTTCAAAAATAATTCAAAAAAATTCCGAAAAATCCAGAAAAGCCCGTTTTATTTGTTTTTAAACTTCCGGGAGCCCGTTTTCGCCCGTTCGAACTCCGATTGGCTCCGTTCTTCTTCCTAAATTCATTAGAAATCTCAAACTTTAGTTAGGGCTAGTTTGAAATTCAAATTGTGTTTATTTGTATTCTTTTGAGTCTTATTTGAATTTGGTTGTTTTTCGCGTGTAGATTACGGAGAGTGAGGAGTTCCCGAACGACGATTTCGAGCAGCAACTCGTCGAACCAGGCCAGTCACATCCCTTGATCATGTTGCTCCCAGTTTTATGAACTTGTATGTTGTATTTACAATTATTGCATGCTTATTTATTATAGACATTAATTTTCGACCTAGTTTCAAATGATAGTTATGTCCAAATTCAACATGCGACCTTTGACATTCGAATTCCGATTCCCTTGTAACCTTAGTAAAAATATGAATTATGACTATAGTAATATTTAGACATTGCTTAGAACTGAACTTAGGAAGTTTAGGGGAATTTTATGCCAAAATGATATCATGTTCAATTGGAAACTTATAGTGATCAATGTTAGTATTAATGTGGAGATTAGTATGGTTAAAATGAAAATGACTTAGACCGGGCGAGAATTGGTTGGAAAGTGGGGAGGTCATGGTTCTGGGTTTGTGGAAAGTCTCGCCTAGTCAATTATGGACTGGTCTGGGTCTCGCTGAATGTAAAGCCTAACCGTACTACCACGAGTCTGGAATGGGATAGACCTGGCTATCCTTATTAAATCATTTCATGGATAGTCATGCTATATGGGGGTAGTGGTGTGGTGAAAGCGAGATGCTGCCACTCTGGCGCAAGAGGGGGCTTCTGAATAGAGGGAGTCTTTCAGCGGTGAAACCTTAGCGGGCATGACTACATGTATGATTTATTAATGGGGCCTTGTCATAATCTTCTCTGTCACTCACCAAAGGAAGTGTGTTGACATCAAAGGGAAATATTATGTCTTGTGGGTAAAGTTTTACAACCTCTGCAGAGTGTCAAACTAATCGATTAGCCACGCCCGCGGTTATGGGCATGCCGAGCAAGCCATTCTCAGATTAGACTTTGGTAAATTAAAATTTGATTTTCGGAAAATAATGTTGGATGGAGGGAGTCCATCATGGGTAAAACTTAGCCAATTCCAGGAGAGATTCCTAAGTTAAAATTGTATAGATTTGAGTTTCATTATAAACTATGCCCTTTAAAATTGTTTTGAATGATTATTAAACTATTGCTTTACGCTTAAACAAACCATATTGCCATCCTTGATTACCCGTACATTTATATTGCATTTCCGGTGTGGTTTGCTGAGTACGTATGTACTCACCCTTGCTTAATTTACCACTTCAGAGGAGGAGTACCACGATGGTGAGGACCAGCTGGACTAGGCCATGCCCCCAGTCGATTGCCTGTGGCAAATTAATTGGGCTCTATTTATTCATCTTTATTTCCGCTGCTTTCATTTATTCGTTTATTTATTCGTTGTCCTGCGCGCCATTTCATTTGTATCTTTGAATATTTATTATTAATAAAGAACGACGGATATGCTATGGTTTCATTTCTGCTGTGTGTACTAGCATTTCCTGGACTAGTACATAATACACAGAGGATTTCGGAGGTATTATTCCGGGGTCCGACACCCAGTCTCTGTCACCCTTCCATCGGGCGACAGGACAAAAATCGACCGTTCAACGAAAAGCGCGGGCCTCTGTCGCTCGATCAACGGGCGACAGAGAGGAATTTAAAAGGCCGATCGAACGGCACTATTCCTCATTTGCCTAGCCGAGCCAGCCGCCAGAAAGAAAAAAAAGAAATAGAAGGGAGAGGGTGGAGAGAAAAAAAAAGGAGGGAGAAGAGGGACTGTGTGACTTTGAGGTAATTTTTCGTTATTTAATTCTTTTAGCAGTAAATTATGGTAGAGTAGAAATAATTTTAAATCTAGTGAATGTAGATGTTTGCATATGACGGATAGATGTAGCGAATGTAGATGTTTTATACAAATACAAGTACATCCATATATATTGATGGGAATGTAGTTAGAGTAGAAATTATTTCGTTGTTTAATTTTTTAGCAGTAAATTATAGTAGAGTAAAAATAATTTTAGATCTAATTAAATTTAGAGGTTACGGATAGATCTAGCGAATGTAGATATTTTACATGGATACAAGTACATCCATATATATTCATGGTAATGTAGTTAGAGTAGAAATTATTTCGTTGTTTATTTTTTAGTAGTAAATTATGATAGAGTAGAAGTAATTTTAGATCTAACTAAATTTAGAGGTTACAGATAGATCTAGCAAATGTAGATGTTTTATATGGATACAAGTACGTCTATATAGATTCATGGGAATGTAGTTAGATGTAGGTAGATATATATTCTTAAGAATGTAGTTATTTTTTTACAGATATATCTATATTTTTGTAACATATAGATATAGTTATGTTAGGTGTCACAGTATTTTTTTACGGAAAGTAATTTATTCGTTGGTGAATGAATGGATTCGCAGATATGGCAGAACGAGTTTCATTTAGAATCTATTACGGAGAAGGGGTTGTAATGTATGGTTTGGAGGGTACGGATCGATCTAAGTAACTTCCAGTATGTGAACAGAAGTTTGAGTAGGGTTGAAGAGCGCACATTTTCTTCTGTGTTGAAGTGGTTGTATTATACTTTTCGGATGGAACAAGAGAAGTGCCAGCTGAAGTTATTTTGCCTATGTAGTACGCAAAATGATCCTATTTATTGGGAGCTAGTTGAGTTGAAGGGAACTGCATCGTGAAGATCATATGTGAGTGTCGGGACCCTAATTTGCAAATCCGGACCCTCTGTGTATTCTACACTAGTCCAGGATCACGCTAGTACACACAGTCTCAACATTGGTAAATATCACAATCATACTCAACGAGATAGTAAGCTACTTAATTTAAATATACCAAACTGGTTGCTCGACCTTATGGTCAAGTTACAAAAGATACGCCTCGCAGGACGATAACTTATTAAAAGTAAATAACTGCAGCGGAAATCAAATCAACGACATGGCGCCATCCAGTATACCACAGGCAACTGATTGGGCTCGCTCCCTAGGTAGACGGCTCCTCCTGAAGTTCTTCCTCCAAAGTTGGCGTCGTTTCTTCTTCAACTGGTATTGTATTGTTGTAAGGGGTGAGTACTTGGTACTCAGCAAGTCATGCACAGAATGCAAAGCTAATATTCTATATGCATGGCTTAATACAAAGAACAGGCTCATGGTTCATTTGCAGTAAAACAGCATTCATAAATACAGTAATAGATTGCAAAGCAGTAAAAGAATAGTAAATGTAATAACTTTCACAATCATTGCACAAGTAAAGCATTTCACAACTTATGTCCAATTCTCAGTCCCAACCCAACCATTTACCAAAGCCAAGTTATTTTCATGAAAGTCTAACCCTTGACTGTAATCCCCGAGCAATGTCCAATGCCGCGGACACGGCTATTCGAATAGATTTTACACTCTGCAGAGGTTATACTTTTACCCACAAGATACAGTCAAACACAACAAAGGCGAGTGTCCGTAACAAAGCCTTTCCAATGCCTATCTAAACCCAGTACTACTCGCTAAGGTTTCAAAACTAGTGGGACTGGTTACCACATCCTGGGCCCCCCCTCTTGCGCCATGTGAGCCACCTGTGCGAGGACTGGTTACCACTACCCGGGCCTCACACCACCATAATAGTACTAAAGTTTAGAATCAACAAATTAATCAGCTAGGTCCGTCCCATTCCAGACTTGTGGTTGTATGAATGACTCAGTTCAAAGGCTTGCAAGGTTAAGTCCTTAATTGACTAGGGCGAGACTACCCAAAGAACCAAAACGACTTTCCCGATACCAATCCAAGCCCACCTGATCAAACTTGCCACTTACACCAATCTAAAGCATTTTATCAAACCCAGTTGATAACCGTGCACCACTTGCCATCAACGTCATCATCAATAACACATGACACTTCATCAAAGCATGTTCCATAACTCATTAAATAATCATTAATATTTGATTATCCAAAATCATGTCCACTACGTGGCATGGCTAAGCATGATACTTCAGCGGTCTATTTACCCATGTTGGCAATTTAACAATGTCCAACTAAATAATCCATAACTAGGGTGACAAAGGGTTCAAGGCATACAATTATTTATGTCAAGGTGGCATACAACAAAATTGGCACTTAACTAATCACCAGAAATAAGTAAAGCATTTTCTAATTAAATTAGCATGAAATACATTGAATCAAAATAATTTTCGAAAGTGGGCATAATATGATCAAAGCATAACTGGCCTTCAAAAAGTACTTGTTCCTAGTCTTGATTTGGCTCCTGGGTCAAAACTTCACCTTCGAAGCCTTCGGGTACTTCAACGTCTACTTGTAACAGATGAAAGTGGTAATAAGTAAATAAAATAGAGAGCAACTCAAGTTCAAAAATCAAATAAAATTCAAAATCAAATAGATCTTGATTTTACAAAATTTTAGAAATTAGAATCACTCAAATCGGAGTTAAAACGCAAAAGTTATAACGATTTGAAGTTTGAAAATCAATTAGAAAGAATAAACCGAATTAACTCATTTATTTTTGAATCGATAATTCGGAAATATGATGTCAGACTGTGAAATCATGTGCTGAAAAATTGGCTTAAGAATTGAATTTGCAAAATGTGTTTGTGCATGTGTTTGACAAATTGACAAGAAACAGTGTCTCTTTTAGCGCCGGATTGAATTTCGCAAAAATAGTAAGTTTCACATCTGCATCCGACCGTTTCTCGCATCTACGCTGGACTAAATATTCGGTCTGCCGTGAACATGTTTTTGAGGCCTGAATTCACATCTACGCCGGACCAAATTGTTGGACCGTGGTGAACTGAGATTTTGACGGCTATTTTTACATGCACGCCGGACCAAAGTTTTGGTACATCGTGAACGGGTTTTTGAGGTCTGTTTTTATAGATGCGCTGGACTAAAAACAGTAAGTTTTCTATTTACAATGGACCAAATTTATTTTGGTCCGCCGTGAACGTGTTTTCAAACGTTTTTGTGCCAGACTCAATTTTCCAAAACTAGTAAGTTTCGCATGTACGCCGGACCGGGTTTTTGGTCCGTCGTTAGCTGCGCCGGACTGTTGTTTGGTCCGGCGTGAATGGTCTTTTGCTCGATTAGGGTTTTGAGCAATTTTGGAATTGAATTTTGGTTTGAATTTGAGATTATGAAATTCATGAGAAATTCACGATGCTTGTTTTGAAGTGGACTTCATGCAATTCTCGTGTGAGTAGTTGCATGGTTTGACCTTGAGTCAAGTCGTGTACTTGTGCTCGGAATAGTTTTGTGGTTTGTTCATGTGCAGGTGTTGCTCGAGGGTGAACGTGGTCGATGACAGGACCGGAACTAGGTTCATGGAGGAACTGAGGTTCGGGACTAGGTTCAGGAGGAACTGAGGTCTTGGTGGTCAAGGATGTCATGCGGGACGTTCGGACTAAGAGAATGGTGCACATGAAGAATGGTTAGTCACGTGAGTATGGCAGGTGGGCCATACGCGTGCAGAGTTGTTAGTCACGTGAGTATGGCAGGGTTGCCATACGCATGCAAGAGTTGTACTCGGCCAGGTTGGGCCAAGTGAAGTTGTGTTGAATACATACTCCTTCTAGAATTAGGAGTGGGACTCTTTTAGGATTAGGAGTAGGAATTGTATTCAGGACTCCTTGTGGTTGGTCCTTTCAATAGGAGGGGTTGTCTCCAGTTGAAGTGCATGAATCAAGCAGAGAGCATAGAGCTCTGTTTTAGGGTTTTGTACTCTTTTGATGGGAGTACTTTAGACAAAAGAAATAAAGATCTATTCTTCCAGATCCTTGCGTGCTACATTGTTTCCTGTTTTGGTTCTTGTTTGCATGCTTGTTCTAATTGTAGATTGGTTTTTGTTCTTTGAGTTTCATCTTGATTTGATTCATCAAAAACCTTTCTAGTGTATTGATTTAGAGTTCCACAAAGTCTAGTTGATTAATCTTTTGAAGATCTTGTTTAATCTTAAAGTTTTGGTTAGATCAATTCTCGTCATATTGTGCCACAGCAGGCTTGCGAGGTTCATAACTTTTGATCCGTAAGTCCGATAGAGATGATTCTTTTTGGGTTCGATTCATATTGGAATGTAGTTTCTTGTGTCCAAATTTCAGATCGATTCGATGGTTGGATCTCTGGGAATTCGCATTTTACTGAACATTTGTCAATCTATTTTTGTCGAATACGAGGCAATTATTTGGTTCCGTGTTGGGGTGAATTTTTTATAGATCAAAAATTTGGTTTTAGCTTCTGGACAATCATTAACCCCCCTCTGATCGCTATATTCGTATACTTCGATCCTACAAGTGGTATCAGAGCAAGGTTTTTCTAATCTATCGTAACTGGTGATTAGATTATTGGATCGTTATTTGACAAAACCGTTTGTGTTCGATGGTGTTGATTTTCAGTTTTGGAAGGCCAAGATGGAGGCGTTCATCCAAGCTCAGGGCTTTGCAATTTGGGAGAAGGTTTACAAGCCATATGAAGTCACTGAAAATGACAACGTTAATGATGCCAATCGTGCACATGTTGGAGCAAATAGCAAGGCGTGCAACTTGTTCATCCAAGGCTTGGGACGCAGGGACTTTGACCGTGTGATCCATCTCAAATCCGCATATGAGGTATGGAAATCTCTTTGTGATTACCATGAGGGTTCTAACACTATCAAAGAGGTTCGTTAAGATCTTTACAAAATGGAATTCATGCGATTTGAGATGAAGCCCGGTGAGTCGCTAGATGATTTCTTTGCACGTTTTAATAAAATTCTTAGCAATTTGCGTGCTGTTGGAGTTAGCTTTGATGATGCTGCTAATGCTAGACAATTGCTTGGTGCATTATACATGTCTATTTGAGATATGAAAATTACATCCATTAGAGAATCTACTGTCATGAGTACACTTACATTAGATGTTCTTTATTCTAAGTTGAAAACTCATGAGTTGGATGTTCTTGCTATGAAGAATGATCATAAATCAATTGCGCTGTCATCTCAATCTAGCATGTCTCTTAACAATACTTCTTCAAGCTGTGCTTTGTCTTCCTTGTCTTCACTAACCGATGAACAGATTGAAGAAATTCCGAAGAAGACTTGGCGCTACTCTCTTCTCGCTTTAACAAAGCTTTGCAAAATGTGAGAATGAGAAAGAGAGGTGGTCCTCCTAGATGCTATGAGTGTGGTGATCCTAACCACATGCGATCAAATTGTCCTAAGCTTGCAGGTAAAGCATCAAGGGAGGAAAAGGATAATAGAAAGGAGAAGAAGAAGTTTGCTTCAAGTGATAAAAAGAAGAAAAGCTTCATCTGTGACACCACGGAGTGTCGTATCTTATAAAATGTGAATGTTGAGGTCAAAAACTTTATAAAATGTGAAAATGGAGGTTAAAACTTTACGTTATGCCGTTTATAGCGTGCTTTTGGGCCGTTTTCGGGTGTTTGGGCCTCTCCGGGGGACTTTGGGCCTTGGGGGTTGAGTTGGGCCTCCGGTGGAAGGGTTTGGGCCCAAGGGGGTAACTTTTGGGCAGCCAAATCTGGCCCCCACCCCTTGGTGCACCCCCCACTCCCTCTCCCAACCCTAGCCGCCACCCCCTAGCCCCCCTCATGCACCTCCACCCTTCCCCTACCTCTCCATCTTCCCCCATGGCGCCACCACCCCTCTCCTCCCCTCTCCACCTCCCTTGCTGCCCCTAGGGGAGTTCTCCACCTCATCAACCCGCAGATCCGTCCATTGGAGCGCTCCGCGACGAGGAGATCCGGTGGATTTGGAGCAAGGAAGGAGATCGCGCGAACCGGGAGGAGATCCGTTGGGTTTTCGTTCGTCGGGCGAAGGTATGGCCACAGGGATCCTTGGGGTTGGTCTAGGTTCTATTCTAAGGGTTAATATCATGTTTTTAGATCAATTGGTGGTGCTGTAATTGGTTAGATTAGATGGAATCTAGAGTTTGCCACGTTCTTCAAGCTTCTGGCAAAGATGAGCAGTTGACCTAGGGTTTGGGTTTTCGCCAATTTAGAGTCGGATTTTGGTCGGCCGCCTGTTGAGGAAGTTTTAGGTAATTTCAATACCTTTCAGTGGGTATAAAGAACGCCCAATTCCGCCCAACCGTTTGAACGTTATGCTCATTTTACGGAACGTGTTAAAAACTGTGACGTGATTGGAACAGATCACGGTATTCTGTAGATTAAACCACTTTAGATTCCGAATCAGTTTTTCTGTATACTTAGAAAATGTTAGGAAATTTCCTAAGCTACGCGAGGATGTACTCGTTTAATCGATTCGGAGTCGTAGAACCCGAGTTATGCTCGTTGCAAGTCTGCTGTCCCAACGGGACAGAACCTATGTTTTTGGGTTGTGCGGGTAGTTTGCGAAGTCGGGGTAGAAGAGTGTTTGCGTATTATTTTGTGGGCATGATTTTGAGTGTGTGGTTCCTATATGCAGGTGTTGTGACCCCGGGGGTGCCCTCTACGTCTCGCCAATTCGTCGCCCGTGGTTGAGGCAAGTGTATTGGAATGGGTAGCGGGTTGTGGTTTGTGTCGGCGTATGAGCCAACAGACCCCTTCCGGCGAGGGGTATACTAAGTTCTAACCGGGGCTTTCGTGGAGATCGCTCGAGAAATGGAGAGCTGGGGGCGAAGCGTGCAAGGAAAACTGCGGTTTGTCAGGTTTAGGCCCTCCTCAGAGTAACAGCCCTACTCCTGTGTTCTTGTATTTTGGTGTGCTCGAGGGGAGCTGGAAGATGAACAGCTACCCAGAGCAACCCGGATCAGCTCACCAGTAATGGAGAGTCTAGTCTGAAAGAGAAATGATCGAACCCCTTCCACCATGCATCCCAACTCCCTTTTATACTCGGGCTGGCAGGGGCACATGGGAGGCTTACACAGCAAGCTATCTCATTACTCTACTCTTTAGCATTAAATGCCCCTGCAACACATTTAATGCCCTGGTGCAGACATCCTCTCCCCCCGCCCTTGAGCGCCGCGCCTGCCGGCTTCGCCCGCTCCGTCGAGGTGGGGAAATGCACCCTGACATCACTCGCCTTTATGGCGCATGTTGGGAACACGCACCGCCATACTGTGGCCTTCATTAGCCTCATTTAATGCGCACGACATGCATTAAATGTCTTTGACCTCTCGACTGGCCGCGCGGGCCATCAAACGTCCTCGGGAACTGGTTGCCAGCTGCGTGGCCTGGTCGCCACCCTCCCGTTGGCGATCACATAGCTGACCACCTGGGGCGAGGCCTGGTCGCCACCCTCCCGCTGGCGATCACAGAGCTGACCGCCAGGGGCGAGGCCTGGTCGCCACCTTCCTGCCGGCGATCACACAGCTGACCGCCAGGGGTGTGGCCTAGTCGCCACCTTCCGGCTGGCGATCACACAGCTGACCGCCAGGGGCGTGGCCTGGTCGCCACCTTCCGGCTGGCGGTCACTCAGCTGACCGCCGGGGACGTGGCCTGGTCGCCACCCTCCCCCCGGCGACCACTCAGCTGGCCGTCGGGGGCGTGGCCTGGATGCCACGCGTCCGGCGGTGGCTGCTTTTACTAAAGTGCAGTGGCCACCCTGGTGTGGAATACACCAACAGTAGCCCCCGGACCCACCTCGGAGCGTTCTTTTCATCTTCTTCCGTCTCCCGGTTGGGTCCAAAAAAGTGGCCACGAAACGTTTGTGGCTTTTTAAATGCCGC
This sequence comes from Rhipidocladum racemiflorum, assembly GCA_036346355.1. Taxonomy (NCBI): domain Eukaryota; kingdom Viridiplantae; phylum Streptophyta; class Magnoliopsida; order Poales; family Poaceae; genus Rhipidocladum; species Rhipidocladum racemiflorum. The sequence continues at coordinate 40,806,469 of CM070578.1, forward strand.
CGCCGTTTTCGGGCCCGAGGCGGATCGTGCAGCCGCTTTTGCCTCGTGACCGGCGCGGGTCGGGGGGGGGCATGGCCGCTCTTTTTTCGATTCTCCTGGGTTTCCCGCCAGCGAACCGCCACGCCCCCTCGACTATCCCGCCTTTCCAACTGCCATGCCTCCTCGGGTTTCCCGTTGAGGCGCTCCTGCGCACATATAAACGAGGGCACTAGCTGCGTGCTTCTTCTTCACCCTAGCTTCTTGCGAACCATCTCCCTGCCTTTGCTCTTGGCTCATTGCTCCTTTTGCTCGCATGGAACCGCCAGCACCTCTGCTCCCTCCCTCAACCGTCGAGGATGTCGACGTCGAGAGATGTGCCTCAGATGTTCTTTGGCGGCACCATCCGCACTGCGTCCGGATCGCCGCGCCGGCACCGCCCGGGCGAATTGATTTTCTTTGGCTGGGCAATGCTGGTGGGCCTTGTCCCGCGCATCTCTGACTTCTACCTCGCCGTCCTCAACTTCTACTCCATCCACAATCTTCATCTTCCTCCTAACTGAAGGATCGTTATTTTTGATCCAGTTGATTTTGATGATGAGTATTTGAAAAAGATTTGAAACCAGTTTGATATTTCGATAAGATTTATTTTTTGGTTTCTTTATTTGAAAAGATCTGAAATCAGTTTGATTATTTGAAAAGCTTTTTGATTTTTGCAAAGGTTTTTGTTCATGTTTTGAAATCGTGTTCTTAGAATATTTAATGCAATGCACTCCTGTGAGTGGTTGCATGGTTTAATGTGAGTCAAGTCGCGGACTTGTACTCGGAATCGTTTTGTGGTTTGTTCATGTGCAGGTATTGCTCGAGGGCGAATGTGGTCGATGACGGACCGAACTAGGTTCATGGAGGAACCGAGGTTCGACTAGGTTTAGGGGAACCGAGGTCTTGGTGGTCAAGGATGTCATGCGGGACGTTCGGGCTAAGAGAATGGTGCACATGAAGAATGGTTAGTCACGTGAGAATGGCATGAGGTCATTCGCGTGCAAAGTGTTAGTCACGTGAGTATGGTAGGGTTGCCATACGCGTGCAAGGGTTGTACTCGGCCAGGTTGGGCCAAGTGAAGTTGTGTTGAATACATGCTCTTTCTAGGATTAGGAGTGGGAATCCTTTTAGGATTAGGAATCCTTCTAGGATTAGGACTCCTTCTAGGATTAGGTGTGTTTGCCTTCTTTAAATAGAGGGGTTGCCTCCTGTTGAAGGCAATCAAGCTTTGAGCAAGCTTTAGGGTTGTACTCTTTTGTTTGGAGTATTTTAGACAAAAGAAAGGAGAAATAAAGATCAAGTTCCTCAAATCTTTCGGCGAGCTACAATTCTAGTTAGATTTATTCTCGCCATCTTCTGGAACAGTAAGCTTGCGAAGGTCATAACTTTTGATCCGTAAGTCCGATTGAGCTGATTCTTTTTGGGTTTGATTCGTATTGGAATCTATTTTCTTGTGTCCAAATTTCAGATCGATCGGACGGTTGGATCTCCAGGAATTCGCGTTTTACCAAACCTCTATCATTCTGTTTTTTTTCGAAAACGAGGCAATTATTTGGTTCTATTTTGGGGTAAACTTTTAATAGATCAAGAATTTGGTTTTAGCTTCCGCACAATCATTCACCCCCCTCTGATTGCTATATTCGGTCCTACAAGTGGTATCAGAGCAAGGCTCTACTAATCCATCTTAACAGGTGATTAGTAAACGGTAAGTTATGGCAACAGAGAAATACTCGAACAAACCGCCAATCTTCGATGGCACGCATTTCCCCATCAAGCGGATTCGGATGACTGCATATCTTCAAGCTCAAGGTAACGCGATTTGGCGCAAGGTAAAAATTTCGTACGAGCTTCCTTCTAATGATGATATTGATAAAATCGAGTTTGAAAAAGATGTTGAAAACAATAATAGAGCTAGAAACATATTGCTTCAAGGACTTGCTAGAAAAGAATTTGATAGAGTCTGTCATTTACTCACTGCTCATGAAATTTGGAAATCTCTTCAAGATTATCATGAGGGCACTGACTCTGTAAAAGAAGCTAGGCAAGATCAATTTAAAAAGGAATACACTAGATTTGAAATGAACTCCGGAGAATCTCTAGATGATTGTTTTGCTCGCTTAATGTAATCTTAAACAATCTTAGAGTCTGTAGATGTAAAGTACACTGACTCTAAAAATGCTAGACATTTCCTATCATCTCTTGATCTTAAAATCTGGCAAATGAAAGTGACTGCTTTTAGGGAAGCTCACAAGATGAGTGAAATGACTTTGGATAAACTATATTCTAGTCTCAAGACTTTTGAGATCGACATTGTTTCAAGAACATCCAATGATAACTCTATTGCTCTTAATGCTAATTCCTCTTCATATGATAATGCTACTAGTTCTTCATCATCATATTCCATTACTGCTTTGAGTGCTCTTAGTGATGAACAGCTAGATCAAATACCAGAAGATACACTTGCTCTTCTTTCCAAGCGTGTCGATGCAGCTTACATGAGATCAAGGGAAAGAAAAGGAGCCTCCATCCACTGCTACAATCAAGGTAAAGGCAGGGCACATCCGTGCTAAATGTTTCAAGAACAAAGATAGAGAGGAGAAGGAGCAAAGCAACTCCTCCAAGTCCTTCCGGCCAAGAGAGAGCAAGGATAAAAATAAGCAACGGACGAAGAAGATGCTCAACAAAGTCTTCGAGGCAATTGGTCGCTTAGACTTAAGCGACATTGATGACTCAACTGAGGATGAGAAGGAAGCGAAGCAAACGAAGCTGAAAGAGAAGGATTTCACCGGACTGTGCTTCATGGCAAAAGGGAACACTAGTGATTCTAGTGACAACGACCGCACCTCCAGCGACGGTGATGAGGTAATGCCTTCGTATGATGAGCTTTGTGAAGTTTTAGTCATATTGAGAAAATCTTTAAGAAAATCTTCACTCAAAAATAAAAACTTAGAAAAAGATCTATCCATGCTAAAATCTGAAAACTTTGATCTTAGAAATTCAAATTCTGAAAATATTTGTGATACTTGCTTAGAGCTCAAATTTGAAATTAAGTCTCTAAAAGAGGAACATGTCATTAAACTAGAACAAGTTTATGCCGAACAATTGAAAAATGAAAAACTTGTGAAAAATATTGGTTGCTCTACTGATAGTTTACATGATCAAATTGCTTGCTCTAAATGTTCAATTCTTGAGTTGAAATTAAAAGATGCAAATTGTAGAGTTACACAATTAACAAATGACATGTTCACTCATGAAATTAACTCGTGTTCAAATTGCCAGAAACAGAAAGCTAAAATTGACACTCCTTGTGATAATTGTTTAACTCTTGCTAAGAAAGTTGATTACTTGCAAAATTCTTGAACGTTTCATCGATGGCAAGAAAAACCTAAACATGATTTTGGATCAATCAAAAGTCAGCACTCGTAACAAAGGTTTAGGTTTTGATTCTTATGCTCATCATAAATCACATGCTCCCACTGTTGTCAAAACACTTGGAAGTGGAAAATTTGAAATTGTCAATGAGCCTAAGAAAAATGTCTTTAAATCTGGTGGTCTTTTATCTTCTACTATGATGAATGCAAAATGTGCTTCTACTGTTAAAGCAAAACATCATGTTAAGTACACTTGCACTCATTGTGGTAGAGATGGACATCTAGTAGACTTTTGCTTTAGACTAGCTAAACAACAAAAGAGAGAAAGGTTTAATGCTAGGTCTAATTTCAGACAGGCACGTTTCATTTCTCATTATGTGCCTAGGGTGATGCAAATACCTCTTGTTGCTAAGAACACGAGAAAAGACAAATCTTCTTTTATGCATAAGAATGCTCGTTTTGTGCCAATCACAGCATCGTGTGTCTCAAGATCGATTCCTAAACATCTTATTTCTAACCCCAGTATCGAGACATCGACACTTTCTGCTTCTATGTAGGCTTCTCACGCGAGGAAGGAGAACATATGGCTAGTGGATTCCGGATGCTCACGCCACATGTCCGATGATAAGAATTGGTTCTCCTCCTTCACTTGTGCATCTCGTGCTAAAAGTGTTATTTTTCAAGATGCTTCCTCCACCTCTGTTTTCGCAAAAGGCACTAGTCCAAATAGTGCAGTGCAGTGCATATGTTCAGGGGGAGAGTATCTTTGTTGATGAAGTTGATGATGATGCTGTTGAGGATGAGATAATTGGAGTTTGCTGTGTGCTTGTGTGCTCGTTTTCAAGCTTCCCCGCGTGCTTCACATCGACAAGCTATCAAGAGGATTTTAAGGTATCTCCGTGGTACTCAAGATTTTGGCATTTGGCTTTCTGCTTCTTCACGCATTAGTTTAAGACCTTTCTCTGATGCTGAATTTGGAGGATATGGAATTGATAGAAAAAGTACATCTAGTTCATGCCACTTCTTGAGTAATTCTCTTTCTTGGACACATTGACATCAGATTTCATTTTCTTAGAGATCATGTTGAAAAAAGAGCTATTGAATTGAAATTTGTTGATTCGGGTGCTCAGCTTGCTGATATTTTCACTAAACCGCTTGATTTTTCTCGTTTTGCTTTCTTACGCGGTGAACTTGGGATCATTCATCCCCATGGGTTGATTTGAGGGGGAGTCTTGAGTTTATCTCTTTTTGAGTTACTTGACTTTGGTTCCTAGAAGTGATTTTTTTATAAGTGGTATTTTGACTTTACACCTCAAGTAAAAACCCCTGTTTACATTGCATCATGTAGTACAAAGCTTTGGTGATTATTCTTGTGTATATAGCCAAGTTAATGCTCAATGCTTTACTTATCACTAAAAGGCTAAAATAATTCAATTTGAGATGCTTTTCGAGAATATTTTGTCTCTTGCTCATTATGGTATTGCATTTGTGAAATAGGCTTAAAAGTTTCTTGTCATCTGTTGAAAGGCTAGAGCTGATTAGAAACTATGTGTGAGTTTTTTGTTGGACTTCAAATGATCATTATGAGTCTCAAGCAAAATCAGTGTTTTAATGTTAAAAGCAAGTTGAAAAAGATGCAAGCAAAAGCTACTTGGCTAAACACAAGTTTAGTACAATGTGCCTTCCTTGCCAGGATTTAAATGCAAAAGAGGCAAGAAAAGGCTACTTGTCTAAACAAAAGTTCAGAACAATGTGAAGCCACTTGCCAATTTAAACTGAGAAAGATACAAGAAAGAACTACCTACTCATACACAAGTATGGGCTAGTGTGCGCTACTTGTCATCCCTGTTGATCACAAAGCAAAATTGTCAAACTTGCTAAAAGAGAAAAAGGAAATTCAAATGGTTGAAAAAGGCTTGAGACAAATATTAGTGAATTTGAAAGTCTCTCTATGCTCATGATAGATTTCTTTTTCGCTTTGGCAAAATCTGTTTATGACATTTTACTTGTTTGCTCTAATTTGCTTATGCAATAACTATTCTATGTGTTAGAGCCTCCATATTCTCACAATTTGCTTTCTCATTGGATAATTTGATACAAAATGAGAAAGTTCTCCTAAAACTCTTCAAATGCTTTACTTTGATTATATACCTTGAATATACTTCAAAGCTTGAGATACGTGCATTCATTAAGGGGAGTTTTGAGATCTTGATGACTATTTTGTTAAAAAGGGGGAGAACAAGTCAAGGAGGTTTTTGAATTGGGATTATTTGGTCTTTTGGTTCTTGCTCAATCTCTTGTCAAATCTTATATTGTGTTTTGTCAAATTACTCATCAAGGGGGAGATTGAAGGATCGTTATTTTTGATCCAGTTGATTTTGATGATGAGTATTTGAAAAAGATTTGAAACCAGTTTGATATTTCGACAAGATTTATTTTTTGGTTTCTTTAATTGAAAAGATCTGAAATCGCTTTGATTATTTGAAAAGCTTTTATTTTTGCAAAGGTTTTTGTTCGTGTTTTGAAATCGTGTTCTTAGAATATTTAATGCAATGCACTCTGTGAGTGGTTGCATGGTTTAATGTGAGTCAAGTCGCGGACTTGTGCTCGGAATCGCTTTTGTGGTTTGTTCATGTGCGTGTATTGCTCGAGGGCGAATGTGGTCGATGACGGACCGAACTAGGTTCATGGAGGAACCGAGGTTCGGGACTAGGTTCAGGGGGAACCGAGGTCTTGGTGGTCAAGGATGTCATGCGGGACGCTCGGGCTAAGAGAATGGTGCACATGAAGAATGGTTAGTCACGTGAGAATGGCATGAGGTCATTCGCGTGCAAAGTGTTAGTCACGTGAGTATGGTAGGGTTGCCATACGCGTGCAAGAGTTGTACTCGGCCAGGTTGGGCCAAGTGAAGTTGTGTTGAATACATGCTCTTTCTAGGATTAGGAGTGGGAATCCTTTTAGGATTAGGAATCCTTCTAGGATTAGGACTCCTTCTAGGATTAGGTGTGTTTGCCTTCTTTAAATAGAGGGGTTGCCTCCTGTTGAAGGCAATCAAGCTTTGAGCAAGCTTTAGGGTTGTACTCTTTTGTTTGGAGTATTTTAGACAAAAGAAAGGAGAAATAAAGATCAAGTTCCTCAAATCTTTCGGCGAGCTACAATTCTAGTTAGATTTATTCTCGCCATCTTCTGGAACAGTAAGCTTGCGAAGGTCATAACTTTTGATCCGTAAGTTCGATTGAGCTGATCCTTTTTGGGTTTGATTCGTATTGGAATCTAGTTTCTTGTATCCAAATTTCAGATCGATCGGACGGTTGGATCTCTGGGAATTCGCGTTTTACCAAACCTCTATCATTCTGTTTTTTTTCGAAAACGAGGCAATTATTTGGTTCTATTTTGGGGTAAACTTTTAATAGATCAAGAATTTGGTTTTAGCTTCCGCACAATCATTCACCCCCCCCTCTGATTGCTATATTCGGTCCTACACTAACTCCATCATTCTCATCGCTGTCTTTGATTATTTATGCGAGATGTTCGTGGGAGTAGCCCCTAATCTCCCCCTCTTTCGCTTCTTCTATTCCTTGCGCGCGGCCAAGGACCTTTCCACCGTGACTGGCTCCTGCCACTTCCGCCTTCGCGACGGCGCAGCCTCCCGCTACATTCCGCTAGACCTCCACTCCAACTGGAGGGATTGGCGCAATGGGTGGCTCTACGTCGAAGACGACAACGGCTTGGAGGTCCTGGAGATGCCGATTGGGCCAGCGGTCGGCACCTCCACCTGGGGAGCTCACGTCGATGAGACGCCCGAGCTCCAGGTGATGCTGGCCCGCGTGGACCAGCTGCGAGCGGCGGGCCTGACGGGGGCCATGGTCCTTCTGGACTACATCACCCGGAGGATTAGTCCCCTGCGCTGTCGCGCTCGCCTCGCCTAGCAGTACACGGGCCCCGACGACATGACCCGGACAACCCCCGGAGGTGGGTTGCTTTTCGCTTTGCTTTCTTTGTTTTCTTCTTCTTGCTTTCAACTGCTACCAAACTAACGGCGCCCTCACTACTTTTTCTCATTTTTCACCAAGGAATTTTTCCTTGCCAAGATTGGCGTGTGGCGCGCACTGGCGTCTTTGGCCCCGGCCCCGCCCTTTCCAATGGTGCACTCCCACTCTGCCAGGTGGAGCCCCGGGAGCGTGTGGCGATCACCTGCGCCATGCCCGTCATGGATGCCATGGGTCCGGTGACCACACCTCGCCAGACTGCGCTAACCATCCGGGGCCCTCCTCCAGCGAGTGGGGGAGGGACAAGCGCCCTGCCGACGATGACGGCCCTGGCAATAGCCCCAGACGGGTCCGCGCCGCTCTGGGGGTGCGGCGACCACAACCGGAACGGGCAGCTCTACGGCGGCCGTTGCTTCTACCTCAGCCGGAGTCGCCCCGTCGGTAGCCCCGCCGGCTCCTGTTCCATCTCCGACGCCACCGGTGCAGGCCGATCCGCCCCTGCAGCCGCCGCCGGCACAGGGCGATCCTCCTTTACTGTCGGTGCAAGCAGATCCACCACTACCGCCGGCATTGGCGCAGGGTGATCCACCACCGCCGTCGGCACCGGTGCGTGATGATCCGCCCCCGCCGCCGGCACCAGCGCAGGGTGATCCGCCCCTACCGCTGGCACCAGCGCAGGGTGATCCCCCACCACCGCTGGCACCAGCGCAGGGTGATCCACCACCACCGCCGGCACCGATTCTCCCCCCGCCGCTGCCGGCGAGGGTTGCTCCGCTGGGACCGACGCCGCGCGGGGGAATAACCCTGATCCCGGGCGTGCCCCGATTCAGGGGGCCTTCTGCTGGGTATACACAAAAAGACACGCAGCAAGCTTATCAGATTTATATAACTTCTGGAGACTTACCCCTTCTTTCTTGTTTCCTTAGGGGATCTTCTTCGAGGGCTCCTGTAAGGGTCGACCAAGGCACTGCTGCAGCCGCGGTCGCACCGGCTACGATGGTCGAACCTCAAGGCGGCCTTGGCGTCTACCCGGTGCCCGCAGCTGGGCCAAACGCCTTACTGCCCGGCGGCGGGCTGGGCCTGCCGGCCACTCCAGAAGCCCCCGGCGCCCCGATCCCCTCGGCGGATGCAGACACTCTGCTGGCCGCCCTTGGAAAGCTACACTCCAATGTGAGCGGCCGGCTTGCGGCGAGCAGGGAGAGGTTGAGAGAGGCTGTTGCGGAGATCACCCGCCTCCGGGCAGAGGCGCAGGACTGGCGTAGCCGATCGGAGAGGCTGGAGCTGGACCTGCAGCAGGAGAGGGAGCAAGGCGCCCTCCGTGTCGAGGCGATCACCCGGGAGCGCAACGAGGAGAAGGGCGAGTGGCTCCGCGCAAAAGCCGAGGCCACCTCCATGCTGCGCCCGACCTTCGACCGGATGGTGGCCAGCCTGGCGCCGCTAGGGTTGGAGCAGCCGAACCCGGTGGCGCAGACGACCCGGCACTATGCCTTCTGCATGGGCCGGATCGCCGACTTCCTCACCTTCCTTCCTGGCGCCCTAGCAGCCCGGTCCAGCCAAGAAGGGTGGGCAGTCGCAGCGGCCACGGCGTCGTACGTGCTGGCCTGCTGCGCCAACCGGGACCCTAACTTCGACCCCCTGGTAACCATCCAGGGGGTGGAAGAGGAATGGGCCCGTGCAGAGGCGCGGGTCAGTGGCGCCGCCGAGAGGGTAGCTGATCAGCTGGAGATGGTCAATCCATCGCTGGAGGCGATGGCTGAAGACGTGGCCCATGAGCTGGATGTTCCTCTGGCGGAGGACCAGGAGGCAGCGGAGGCCGCGGCGGACGAAGACTGAGGCTTCTTTTTCTTTTTCTTCTTTTTTGCCGTTAATGTTCCTTCCCTTGTAGCGGACTACTGCAAGTTTAGGATATACTTTTATAAAAAATGTGTACTTCCCTTTCGCACGCCTTGTGTGTAGATGTCCGTTCGCGCAGCCAACATGCTAGTTCTAAGCAGACAAAAAAGGCATCGGCGCACGTTAGGGGTTAGTTGGAATGCGGGGTCCGAGTCCTTCGTGCCGGGGAGTCGCAGCCTCAGGGTATTGGGGGCCCTGCAAGATTTAGTTACCCTCGAGGCTTCTTAGGGCTCAACACATGGTGGAGTGGGGCAGGGCAGTAGGTCTTCGGTGATGGTGTTTGAGCCGCTAGTTCTCACGGGGACACCCTGAGCGTCATGATCGTATTGAGAACCGTACGAAACCAGCCACCCGATTACCTATCCCTGCACACCATGCTCACCCAGTGAGCCAATTTTTGTCGTCGAGCACTCGGAGGGCCTTAATATTCTGAGGGTGAGCACACGGCCATGACCCAACGGGGCGCAAACCAAAAAGCGAGAATAATATTGACAACTGTTTTAAATGAAGACTACACTTTTGAACACACCAGAGACATCCCGTGATCAGACCGCGAAGAGGAGGACTCAACGGGGCTGGTCGGAGGGTGTAACTATCGGGACCCGAATCTGCAAATCCGGACCCTCTGTGTATTCAGCACTAGTCCAGGAACGCGCTAGTGCACACAGTCTCAACATTTGTAAATATCACAATCATACTCAACGAATTAATAAAGCACTTAAATAGCTAACCAAACTGGTTGCTTGACCTTATGGTCAAGTTACAAATATACGCCTCGCAGGGCGAAACTTATTAAAAAGAGAAATAACTGCAGCGGAAAATAAGATAACATCGTGGCGCCATCCAGTATACCACAGGCAACTGACTGGGCTCGCTCCCTAAGTAGACGGTTCCTCTTAGAGCTCCTCCTCCAAAGCTGGTGTAGTCTCCTCTTCAACTGGTGTTGTATTATGCAAGGGTGAGTACTTGGTACTCAAGAAGTCATGCACAGAATGCAAGCTAATATACTATATGCATGGCTTGATACAAAGGAATAGCTCAAGGTATATTGGCGAAACAAACATTTAACAAATAATATAAGTAGATTCGAAAGCAGTAGAAACAGGTATATCATTAATAACTTTTCCAGGAGTTAAATAAACATCTTTCCCAATCCTAATCCATATTTCCATCAACATCATTATTAAACCAAACCCAACCTTTCAAGTCCAAGTTGTTTTCAAGAAAGTCTAACCCTTGACTGTAATTCCCGAGCGATGTCCAATACCGCGGACACGGCTATTCGAATAGATTTTACACTCTGCAGAGGTGATGCACTTTACCCACAAGATACAGTCAAACACCACAAAGGCGAGTGTCCGTAACAAAGTCTTTCGGAAACTTCTAACAGCACAAGTGGTCCTCTCCGGTGATTGCACACTAACCCTTCCCTTAGCGAAGGCGAAGTTTAGGCCAATCCACCGTTAGATGGGTACATGGCCGCAGCCCCGGTACGCTCCCCCGTACAACTACACAAAAGGTATAGTTGACATCCTGAGGTCCCACAGGTACGTTATTAGCAACTTAATCAACTAGGTCCGTCCCATTGCAGACATGTGGTTGCAAGATTGACTTAGTTCAAAAGCTTGCAAGGTTAAGTCCTTAGGGTGACCAGGGCAAGACTACCCCAAGAACCAAAACAACGTTCCCGGTGCCACAACTGGCCCGCCCGATCATTCTTGCCACATGCCCCGGTCGAAAACTATTTATCAAACCCCAGTTGATTACCATGCACCACGTGCCATCAACATCACATGATACCTTTCCAAAACAGGTTCAATATATCATTAAGTCAATATTAACATTTGATTGTCCAAAATCATGTCATGAGCACGTAGCAGATCTAAGCAATATACTACAACGGTCTAAATTCCCATGTTGGCAATTTAATAATGTCCAACTAGTAAACCACAACTTGGATGACAAGGGTCATGGCACATATTTAAATAACCAAGGTGTCATACAGCAATTTGGCATTTAACTAGTTTTCCCAAATTTAAATAAAGTATTTTTCTAGTTAAACTAGCATGCAATAGTTTCAATCGAATTAATTTGAAATTGGGATCAACATGGTCAAAGCACAACTTGCCTTCAAAGAGTACTTGTTCTTGGTCCTGAGCTGGCTCCTGAGTCAACACTTCTCCTTCGAAGCCTTCGGGCACTTCAACGTCTACTCGTAAAGCGTGCAAATAGCAATAAATAAATAAACAGTAGACAAAAAGCATCCAAACATCCAAATAAAGTTCATAAACAGAGAGAGCATAATTTTATGAATTTTTAGAAACTGGAATCGTCAAATTCAGAGTTGAAACGCAAAAGTTATAGCATTTTAAAGTTTAAATAATTAATTAAATAATATTACAGAGAAAAATTTTGGTCAAAAATTAAATAAAATTCATCATTAGGTAGATCTCAATTTTATACAAATTTATAAATTTGAATCACCCAAATCGGAGTTAAAATGCAAAAGTTATAAGCATTTGAAGTTTGAAACAAATTCTGAAATCAATTATTCAAATTAATAAATCATTTTCTTTTTCGGAAATTCTTTTATTGTGTCAGCGTGACACGTGGACCAATCGGGTCCATGGACCCGGCGCACGGGCGCTCCTCGGTCCACCGTGGACCCGGTCCACGGCTCACGCGTCACACTGACAGGTGGGCCCCTCGGATGACGTCAGCAGTGACGTCATCACGCACGCCGGCGAGGGCGGTGGTATTTGGGCCCCACCGTGATGTCAGCGTGACGTCATGGTGCAGTTGGCTGGGCCGCTGATAACTGGGCCCCACTGACACGCGGGCCCCGCGTGTCAGAGACACGCTCCACGCGCGGGCGCTTACCGCGCTGACCGCGACGGTCGGCCTCCCGGCCACGTGGCGTGATCTCGGCCGTTGATTTGAAAATCAACGGCCCAAATTGGATCTGGCTTAACGCGTTAAGAAACTACTCCGCTCATCTGGACCGTTCGATCTTGATCGGACGGTCAAGATCCAATCAAACGAAAACAACGTGGGTTAACGCTAACCGTTCGATCTAGATCTAACGGCTGAGATCTATTCTAGCTTGGTGCAGTTTAGGCTACGTGGCACGATCTAAACCGTTGGATCTAGATCCAACGGTTGGAAATAGATCTGAGGAAAGCACGTGGGATCTCACCGGGGTGTGACGTGGCGCGATCTGGCCCCTTGGATCTGGATCGGACGGCTGGTGGAGCTCGAGGTCCGGCGATGGCTTGCGGCGGGGCTGGTTCACCGGAGACGAAGATGGCGACGGCGTTGCGGGGCTCCTCCAGCGAAGTGAGTGGTCTCCTCTGGCGCGGCTTGACCTCGCGGTTCCGGATCTGGGCTCAACGGCGGTGGAGGACGGCGGACGGCGGTGGAAACTGCAATTGAACGCAGCGGAACGCTCCTCCAACTCCGGCGAGCGATTGCGGCGCAATCACGGCGGCTCTGGCGGCGTGAGCTAGGGCTACGGGTGCGCACGGAAGTCGGCGTCACAGCAGCGGTTGCGGCGCATTAAATAGGGCCCTCGGCGTCCGTGAAACGCGCGAAAATCGAGGCCCACTCCATTGCGGCGGCGGAATCCGAGTTGGATTCGGATTGGGTGACGTGGCTCAACGTCAACCGTTGGATCAAGATCCAATGGTGTGAGGGTTTGGGCTCGGGTCTGGCTCGGGCTAGCTGGCTGGCTCGGTCGGACTTGGGCTCGGGTGACGTGGCTCAATCGTGGCCGTTGGATCAAGATCCAACGGTCACGCGCGTAGGGTTTCGGCCGAGTGGGTTCGGCTCAACCACGGGCGCGGTCGGGTTCTGGTCGGACTCGGACTCGAGTCCGACTCGGGCTCGGTCAGATGAACAGTACAAACCGATTCGCATTTTCCAGCGATTTAATATTTAAAATATTTTCCAGAAATTCATTTAATTCATTAAAAATAGCAAAAGACTCAGAAAAATTCTGGAAAATATTTTGGAACATTTTGAACTCAAATAAAATATTTCCAACAAAATTTTATTTGCAAAGTTAAATTCTTTAATTATTTCAAAATGGAATAAATTCAAATAAATTCCAAATAAATTCCAGAAAATTCACCAAAGTGCCAAATCACACATGAATTTAAGAAAAGCAAAATTTTTGGGGTGTTACAAACCTCCCCCTTAACAGAATCTCGTCCCCGAGATTCAGGGCTTTCTAAAGAAATAGGTTCGGAAACTCTTTCTTCAAATCCTCTTCGCTTTCCCAAGTTGCTTCACTCTCCGCGTGGTTGCTCCATTGAACTCTGTAGAAACGGGTTGACTTGTTTCTCGTCCCTCGATCCATAGTGTCCAAAATCTTCACGGGATGCTCCTTGTAAGTCAGATCCTCTTGTAGCTCAATCGAATCCAAGGGCGTTTGCTCATCTAGTACTCGAAGACACTTCTTCAGCTGCGACACATGAAACACATCATGCACACCTACCAATGATTGCGGTAACTCCAGGTGGTACGCAACTTCACCTTTACGGCTAAGAACCTTGAATGGTCCAACATATCTCGGCGCGAGTTTTCCTTTGGCATGGAATCTCTTAACTCCTCTGAGTGGCGTGACCCTGAGATACACGAAATCTTCTGGTTCAAAACTCAGGTCTCGGCGACGGTTGTCAGCATAACTCTTCTGTCGTGATTGGGCTATCTTCAATCTCTCCTTGATCATGGCAATCTGTTCTTCGGCTTCTTGGAGAATATCTGGCCCAAAGACACGGCGTTCACCTGTCTCATTCCAATTCAACGGTGTTCGACAAGGTCGACCATATAGCGCTTCAAATGGCGACATTTGCAAACTTGCTTGGTAACTGTTGTTGTAACTGAACTCCGCATATGGCAGACTTTTATCCCAAGAGGTAGCATAAGCCAATGCACACGCTCTTAACATATCCTCCAAAATCTGATTAACTCTTTCGGTTTGCCCATCCGTCAAGGATGATAAGTCAGATCTTGAAGTTCAAACGGGTTCCCATGGCTTCATGCAGTTTATTCCAGAATCTTGAGGTAAACTGGGTACCTCTGTCCGATACAATTTTCTTTGGCACTCCGTGCAAATAGACGATCTTGGTCATATACAATTCAGCTAACTTATCTCCCGAATAAGTGGTCTTCACTGGAATAAAATGGGCGACTTTAGTCAAGCGATCCACTATAACCCATATGGAGTCATATCCTCCTTGAGTTTTCGGCAAACCGGTAATGAAGTCCATTCCGATTTATTCCCACTTCCACTCAGGTATCTTCAACGGCTGTAGCAATCCTGCTGGTCTCTGATGCATTGCCTTGACTCTCTGGCATATGTCGCACAATGCAACATGCTCAGCAACTTCACGCTTCATGCTCGGCCACCAGAATCTTTCCTTCAAATCTCGATACATCTTGGCGCTTCCAGGATGAATGGAATACTTTGAGTCATGGGCTTCTTCTAAAATCAACTTCTTCAGCTCCTTCTTGTTCGGCACACAAATGCGACCCTTCATCCATAACGTGCCTTGCACATCCAACTTGAAGTCCTCTGCCTTGCCTTCATCCATGTTGGACTTAATCTTGCGGATCTTGTCATCATCCTCTTGTCCTTCTCGGATCTGATCCTCCAGGGTAGGCTTCACTTCCAATGCTGCCAAGAATCCTTCTGGTACGACTTCAATCTGCATTCTCTGGAAATCCTCACATAGCTCCTCCTGACTTGTGGCTATCAACATGTTCACGGTATGGCTTTTCCGACTCAGAGCATCAGCAACTACGTTGGCCTTCCCGGAATGGTAATGGATTCCAACATTGTAGTCCTTGATCAACTCTAACCATCTCCTCTGCCTCATGTTCAGGTCTGATTGGGTGAAGATGTACTTAAGACTCTTATGGTCCGTGTATACTTCACATCTGTTTCCAATTAAATAGTGACGCCATAATTTCAAGGCATGCACTACTGCAGCTAGCTCTAGGTCATGTGTCGGATAATTCTCTTCATGTGGCCTCAACTGCCTTGATGCATAAGCGACGACCTTCCCATTCTGCATCAGCACACATCCAAGTCCTTGGCGCGATGCGTCACAATAAATGTCAAAGCTTTGATTAACATCCGGTAGAACTAACACCGGCGGTGATGTCAATCGTTTCTTCAGCTCTTGAAAACCTTTTTCACACTCTGGTGTCCATGCAAACTTCTTCTCCATTTTCAACAATTGCGTAAGAGGTTTCGCAATGGTCGAAAAGCATTCAATGAAGCGGCGGTAGTAACCGGCCATTCCAAGAAAACTCCGGATTTGGGTCATGGTCTTCGGCTGTTCCCAATGTAACGCAGCTTCTACCTTGCTTGGATCTACGGCGACTCCTTCCGCAGTCATTACATGTCCGAGAAACTCCACCTTGTCCTTCCAAAAGTCACACTTGCTGAACTTGGCAAAAAGTTGTTGTTCCCTTAGCTTTTCCAAAACTTGCCTCAAGTGCTCTGCATGTTCATTCTCTGTCTTGGAGTAAATTAAGATATCATCTATGAACACAACAACAAACTTGTCCAAATATTCCATGAACACCTTATTCATCATATTTATGAAATATGCTGGCGCATTCGTCAGACCAAAGGACATAACTGTAAACTTGTAATGTCCATATCTTGACGAGAATGCGGTCTTCGGGATATCTTCTGATCGGATCTTCAACTGGTGGTATCCCGATCTCAGATCAATCTTGGAGAAAACTCCGGCTCCTCTCAGCTGATCAAACAAATCATCGATCCTGGGTAGCGGGAACTTATTCTTCACGGTGACTTCATTGAGTGCACGGTAGTCAATGCACATCCTGAAACTCCCGTCCTTCTTCTTGACGAACAAAACTGCTGCTCCCCACGGCGGCGAACTTGGTCTGATAAATCCTTTCTCCATCAACTCTTCAAGTTGCTTCTTCATTTCTACCAATTCTTCGGTGGACATCCGGTAAGGTCTCTTTGCTATCGGCGCTGTACCAGGTACAAGCTCTATCACAAACTCTATGTCCCTGTCTGGTGGCATACCAGGTAAATCTTCAGGAAAAACATCCGGGTACTCATTCACCACTGAGACATCTTCTATGCTGATTGCTTTGGTGATGTTAACCATCAACTATCCATCTCTAATGGCGGTAGCTTGGAATTCCACTTTCTTTCCACACGGGCTCTCAACTGAGATAGTCCTTCGTCCACAATCCAATACGGCCTTGTGCTTGGATAACTAATCCATTCCCAAAATAACATCTAAGGTCTGGGTTTCCAAAATAATAAGGTTCACTAGGAACTCTATCCCATCTATTAGTATTCTCACCCCAGAACATCCTACTTTAGTTTCGAGTTCGGAACCAGGGGTTCGAACTAAAAGCATGCATTTAAGTCTTGCAATCTCCAAATCATTTTTAGCAGCAAAGCCTTGAGAAATAAACGAATGCGAAGCTCCAGAATCAAACAAAATCAAGCAGGTGTACCGAGTTAACAAGTAACTTACCCAAAGACGATGTCCGTGGCATTCAAGTGCATCTGCGGTGACATGATTGACTCACCTCTCACCACGGTCCTGGGTGCCGCTCTGGCCGTGGCTGTCCCTCGGTTGGCTCCTGGCGCTAGCGTCCTGGCTGGTGTGGATCCCAGATTGAAGCGGACTAGGGTCACTCCTGCTGTCTTCTTAGGGCAACTGTTGGCAAAGTGTCCTGGCTCGTTGCAGTTGTAGCAGCGTCTCACTGTCCCCTGTTGACCGCCTGAAGCGGCGTTTCTAGCTGGTGCTGGAGTCTCATAGTTCTGATTGACGGGTGCTGGTGACGGTGTCCTTGTTGCATTATGTGGCTGGAATCTGAAAAACTGATTTGGCGCAACCCTCAAGCGTTGCTGCGCTCCCTGACGCGATCCCTGCTATTGCATCCTTCGCTTCCTGTTGTCGTCCAGTTCCTTGCGCTTGTCCTCAAGAATAAGCGCTTTATTCACAAGCTCCTGGAAATCTGGAAAGGTGTGGGTGATCAGTCCCACCTGTAGTCCTGAGTTAAGTCCCTTCATAAAGCGAGACTGTCTGGCTTTATCTGTCGCTACATCCTCAGGTGCGTAGCGTGCAAGCTGTGTGAACTTATTCAGGTATTCGGCCACCGGCTGATTATCTTGCTTCAGTGCTCTGAACTCCTCTTTCTTGAGGTCCATAATTCCTTCTGGCACATGATACTGACGAAACGCAGCTGTAAACTCCTCCCAAGTGATATCTTGAGGGTTCTCTTGCGTGGCACAGAAGTTCTCCCACCATTCGGCGGCTGTCCCTTCCAACTGATGAGAAGCGTAGAGTACCTTCTCATTTCCCATGCACTGAGCAATGTGTAGCTTCCTCTCAATTGACTTTAACCAATCATCGGCTTCCAACGGGTTAGCATTGTAACACTATGGTTTGGTGTGACGTTATAGAAGGTGAAACTAGAGAATAAAACCTTTCGGCTTAGGGTTTTCTCGCGTTTTTGGGCCGGTTGAAGTGTTATGTCGCCACGGAGTGTCGTAACCTTATTTAACGTGCATGATAACGTTAATAACATTATGAGATGTGGAATTAAGGTTAAAACTATAGGATATGGAGGTTAATAGCTTTTCCGGGGCGTTTCCGGGCCGTTTCCGTGGTTTTGGGCCTTCCCGGGGGAGTTTGGGCCTTAGTGGGCTTTGGTGGGATGGAGTAGGTCTCCGTAACGGACTAGGATTGGGTGTGGGGGCTGGTAAAAGGGCTCCCCACCAGCCTTTTGGGCGTGCTCCCCCTGCCCTTGGGCGCCCCACCCCCTCCTAAGCCCTAGCCGCCACCCCCTCTCCCTCTCCCTCTTGTGCGCCTCCACCTCCCCCTTTGCCCCATTGCTCCCCACCTCTCCACCACCTCTCCTCCACCCCCTTGCTGCCCTAGGGTGGTCTCCACACCTCTGCACCTTATGGATCCATCCGTTGGAGCGAGGAGCGAGGAGCGAGGAGCGAGGAGCGTGGAGCGAGGAGCGATCCGCGAGGAGATCTATTGGAGATTCGTTCGTTGGGCAAAGGTATGATCATGGGGATCCTTGGAATTGATCTAGGTACTGTTCTTAGGGTGATTATCAAGTTTTTAGATCAATTGGTGGTGCTGGATTGGAGTTCTTTGGGTTAGATCTAGACGTTGCCACGTTTCTGTTTTCGGGCAGATTGAGCAGTCGGGCTAGGGTTCGAGTTTTCGTCAATTTAGATTCCGAATCTGTCCGTACGGACTTAAAAGAAGTTGTAGATAATTTAATTATCTTTCCGTGGACATAAAGCACGTTAAAATCCGATCAGCCGTTTGAAAGTTATGGCCGTTTTACCGAGCGTGTTAAAATCTGTGACGCGATTGGAACAGATCGTAGTAATCTGTAGATTAAACAATTTTAGAGTCCGAATCAGTCTTTCCGTATAACTAGAAAAAGGTAGGAAATTTCCTAAGCTTCGCGATGGTGTACTCTTTTAATCGATTTGGAGTCGCAAAACTCAAGTTATGGACTTTGCAAGGCTGCTGTCCCGCCGGGACAAAACCTCTATTTTTAGGTTTGCAAGTAGTGGGCAATGTCGGGTTAGATGGGGATTTGTGTACTGTTTTGCAGGCATTATTGTGAGTGTGTGATGCCTATGTGCAGGTGGTGTGACACCGGGAGTGCCCTCTACGTCCCACAAATCCGTCGCCCGCGGTTGAGGCAAGTGTGTTGTAATGTATAGCGGATTGTAGGTTGTTTGTTGATATTGGGTGAAAGATTGAACACTTGCTATGCTCACTTGCCATGCTTGCTGTTTTCCAATGAAATATTGAGTATGATTATCATGGTTCGATGCCATGTGTTTATATTTGTCATGATGAGTTGCCATATGTTTATGTACATGTGAAATATGATAATTGGCATAGTTGCATGCATGACATGTTACATGGCCCGGGCGGTGAGAAAGTCATTAACTAATCCGGGAAGGTCGGTGAGAAAGTTATGACTAATCCGGAGAGCCATTAGAGTAAGTCCTACATCGTGATTCCATCTACCGTGGGTTGTGGAAGCGAGGAGTAGGCACCCTCCATCTTCGGGATGGAAGGGGAGAGGGTGCACACCGACGGTGTGTACTCAACCATACCGGTATGAGTTTCCATGGAGGAGCAGAACATTGCATTGCATTGCATTGCAATACATTTTTTTTAATGATGATGATGTTGTTATGTGCTCAAGTATGAGATGTTATATGTGATGTGAGGTATTATTGTCTTGTAAATGATCTTGTTGTCCATTACAATATGCTTGCTGAGTTTTCGAACTCACGCTTGTGTTTTATGTTGTTTTTAGGTACTTTGAGATCGGCATGCGGAAAAAGGGATCTAGCTACACTTCTACACGTAGCTCCACCATCATAGTCCATAATTAACCACTTGGAGACATGATATTAAGAGTTGTGCCCTAAACTTAATGTATGGTTTAATCTAGCATGCTTGTGAATCCTTATTTGCTTCGTTATAGTTTATGAAGTGGTTAAGCGTGGTATTATTGGCGTAACTTGATGTTATGTCCATTTATGTTGTTGTTTTAGATGTCGTGTGCTATGATATATATCTTGCCATGATATTGAGATTGTGTTAATTCATGGAAAAATAAAGGAGATGCTGCCGAAATATCGGTTTTTAGCATATGAACCTTTGCTGGAATTTATGTTTAATTGTGGTACTTAGATGTTGTTTAGCTTATGTTTGGTAGCATTCGGGCATATTAAATGCCGGGGTGTTACAAGCATTCCCCGAGAAAGTGGGTGGATGAGTCCTGACAGTCTTGTATTATGGCGTTGTCCCTGATTTACTTGATTAGCTGTGGCCTGAGCAGTGACGTGTTGCATCTGTTGCATCATAGCATGCATCAACTGAGTCTGGGCGGCAAGAAAAGCTACAAAATTCTGCATGTCAACTGGCGGTGCTGGTTGGGGGTGCAGGTGCTCCATTATTGGGGTTTCCAGCTGGGCAAGAACCACTCCCATTGCCTCCAAGGTTTCCGCGGGTGTTCACCATCTATCGATTGCTCCAAGATTTAGAGATGAGAGGGAACAAGAATAGACAAGTAACAGGGAAACTTATGCGGGGGAAAAGTGTAACTCAAAATCCAACTTTATTAATACTAATAGTAATAACTTGGTATGGCTGCTTACATTGCCTAAGGGCCTTGCAACACATACTGCACACTCAGCAAACAATGAAAATCCAACACCTCTAAAGGTGACTCTTATTCTATAACGCGACTCGACGAAGGAGTCTCAACCTCAAAACCTACGCTCACTCGTCGAGAAAACCTCCACTGCCTCCTCGCGGCGGGTGCGGCGGCATCGGCGCGAAACAATCGCCATGCCCCACAACTGCAGCTGTGGTTGACGACGCGGCATCCTCCTCTGGTTCTAGATCTGGTTGCTGCTGTGGTTGTGGCGCGGGTGTAGGTGGTGCCTCTTCTGGTTCCTCCTCTGGCTCCGGAGCGTCCAACTGCAACACTGGATCGGGACCCTGGCCATACAGTGCGGTCTCCAGCTCTGCGATCCTTTCCGCAGCATTGGCGACGTACTCACGAGCATCCTCCAAGTGCTTCTTCTCCTCCTCAACCTGTTCGTGAGCCTTCTTCAACTCCTGAACTGTGTCTTCGATCAGCTCCTCCTGAGCGGCGACGAATCTGGCTAAGTGAGTGACGGTAGCATCCTCATCGTGGGTGGTGATGGAACACTGTGCCTTCCAGCTCCCTGGAGTAAGTGCGAGCGATCTGCTGCATTTCTCGACGCGACACCTCCTGAATTCCAATCTCAAAGGTAGACCTCCTGGCGGTGGAGTGGAAAGGGCGACTGAACTTTGTCTTCTCTTGGGCATACACTATGATTCGGACATCCCATCCTGTGACCAATCCTGCTTGCACAAGTGTAGTCCCTCGGTAGAGCGGCCTCTCAAAACCTCCAAAAAACTGAAGCATACGCCACAACTCGGCGGCATAGCCTCCTTCATGCTCGGCATAGTTGTTCTTCATCATCATCTGTCAAAGGATACTTGCGTAAGAACGCAACACTTTAAAAATTAAGGTGGAAGACGAAAAGAACTCAGCAAGGGGTATGAACAAGAAAGAAAAGGGGTAAGTCGAGAATTCATTCATTATCTTGACCACTTTTAAAAATAGGTTTTATCCTCACTACGACCATTCTAACTATGGGTGAGCCTACGGTCAATATGGCTCTGATACCACCTCTGTCGGGACCCGAATCTGCAAATCCGGACCCTCTGTGTATTCAGCACTAGTCCAGGAACGCGCTAGTGCACACAGTCTCAACATTGGTAAATATCACAATCATACTCCAGGAAATAATTACTTAAAGTAGTAAACCAAACGGGGTTGCTCGACCTTATGGTCAAGTTACAAATATACGCATCGCAGGGCGAAACTTATTAAAAAGAGAAATAACTGCAGCGGAAAATAAGATAACATCGTGGCGCCATCCAGTATACCATAGGCAACTGACTGGGCTTGCTCCCTAAGTAGATGGTTCCTCTTGGAGCTCCTCCTCCAAAGCTGGTGTAGTCTCCTCTTCAACTGGTGTTGTATTGCGGCAAGGGTGAGTACTTGGTACTTAGCAAGTCATGCACAGAATGCAAGCTAATATACTATATGCATGGCTTGATACAAAGGAATAGCTCAAGGTATATTGGCAGTAAACAGCATTTAACAAATAATATAAGTAGATTCGAAAGCAGTAGAAACAAGTATATCATTAATAACTTTTTCAGGAGTTAAATAAACATCTTTCCCAATCCTAATCCATATTTCCATCAACATCATTATTAAACCAAACCCAACCTTTCAAGTCCAAGTTGTTTTCAAGAAAGTCTAACCCTTGACTGTAATTCCCGAGCGATGTCCAATACCGCGGACACGGCTATTCGAATAGATTTTACACTCTGCAGAGGTTATGCACTTTACCCACAAGATACAGTCAAACACCACAAAGGCGAGTGTCCGTAACAAAGTCTTTTGGAAACTTCTAACAGCACAAGTGGTCCTCTCCGGTGATTGCACACTAACCCTTCCCTTAGCGAAGGCGAAGTTTAGGCCAATCCACCGTTAGATGGGTACCTGGCCGCAGCCCCGGTACGCTCCCCCGTACAACTACACAAAAGGTATAGTTGACATCCTGAGGTCCCACAGGTACGTTATTAGCAACTTAATCAACTAGGTCCGTCCCATTACAGACATGTGGTTGCAAGATTGACTCAGTTCAAAGGCTTGCAAGGTTAAGTCCTTAGGGTGACCAGGGCAAGACTACCCGAAGAACCAAAACAACGTTCCCGGTGCCACAATTGGCCCACCCGATCATTCTTGCCACATGCCCCAGTCGAAAACTATTTATCAAACCCCAGTTGATTACCATGCACCACGTGCCATCAACATCACATGATACCTTTCCAAAACAGGTTCAATATATCATTAAGTCAATATTAACATTTGATTGTCCAAAATCATGTCATGAGCACGTAGCAGATCTAAGCAATATACTACAATGGTCTAAATTCCCATGTTGGCAATTTAATAATGTCCAACTAGTAAACCACAACTAGGATGACAAGGGTCATGGCACATATTTAAATAACCAAGGTGTCATACAGCAATTTGGCATTTAACTAGTTTTCCCAAATTTAAATAAAGTATTTTTCTAGTTAAACTAGCATGCAATAGTTTCAATCGAATTAATTTGAAATTGGGATCAACTTGGTCAAAGCACAACTTGCCTTCAAAGAGTACTTGTTCTTGGTCCTGAGCTGGCTCCTGAGTCAACACTTCTCCTTCGAAGCCTTCGGGCACTTCAACGTCTACTCGTAAAGCGTGCAAATAGCAATAAATAAATGAACAGTAGACAAAAAGCATCCAAACATCCAAATAAAGTTCATAAACAGAGGGAGCATAATTTTATGAATTTTTAGAAACTGGAATCGTCAAATTCGGAGTTGAAACGCAAAAGTTATAGCATTTTGAAGTTTAAATAATCAATTAAATAATATTACAGAGAAAAAATTTGGTCCAAAAATTAAATAAAATTCATCATTAGGTAGATCTCAATTTTATACAAATTTAGAAATTTGAATTACCCAAATCGGAGTTAAAATGCAAAAGTTATAACCGTTTGAAGTTTGAAACAAATTCTGAAATCAATTATTCAAATTAATAAATCATTTTCTTTTTCGGAAATTCTTTTATTGCGTCAGCGTGACACGTGGACCAATCGGGTGCCGCCACGTCGCCTCGGGTCCATGGACCGGCGCCTGCAGCGCGGCTCGATCCACCGTGGGCGCGGTCCACGGCCGCCCGTCACTGGCAGCAGTGGGCCCTCGGATAGCGTCGGCGATGGCGTCATCACGCACGGCTGAGGACGGCTGACAGTTGGGCCCCACTGTGATGTCGGGCGTGGACGTCATGGTTCGATTGGTCGGGCCGGCCGACAGCTAGGCCCCATCGACACGCGCCTCCGCGTGTCGAGACACGCTTCCATGCGCGGCGCGCCGCCGATCGCCGCCGACAGCCGACGGCCGCGGTCGGCCTCCCGGCCACGTGGTGCAATTGAACGCGGCGGAACGCTCCTCCAACTCCGGCGAGCGATTGCGGCGCAATCACGGCGGCTCTGGCGGCGTGAGCTAGGGCTACGGGTGTGCACAGAAGTTGGCATCACGGCAGCGGTGGCGGCGCATTAAATAGGGTCCTCGGCGTCCGTGAAACACGCGAAAACCGAGGCCCACTCCGTTGCGACGGCGGAATCCGAGTTGGATTCGGATTGGGTGACGTGGCTCAACGTCAACCGTTGGATCAAGATCCAACGGTGCGAGGGTTTGGGCTCGGGTCTGGCTCGGGCTAGCTGGCTGGCTCGGTCGGACTCGGGCTCGGGTGACGTGTCTCAATCGTGGCCGTTGGATCAAGATCCAAGGGTCACGCGCGTAGGGTTTCGGCCGAGTGGGTTCGGCTCAACGACGGGCGCGGTCGGGTTCGGGTCGGACTCGAACTCGAGTCCGACTCGGGCTCGGTCGTATGAACAGTACAAACCGATTCGCATTTTCCAGCGATTTAATATTTAAAATATTTTCCAGAAATTCATTTAATTCATTAAAAATAGCAAAAGACTCAAAAAAATTTCAGAAAAATTCTGGAAAATATTTTGGAACATTTTGGACTCAAATAAAATATTTCCAACAAAATTTTATTTGCAAAGTTAAATTCTTTAATTATTTGAAAATGGAATAAATTCAAATAAATTCCAAATAAATCCAAATAAATTCCAGAAAATTCCAAAAATTCACCAAAGTGCCAAATCACACATGAATTTAAGAAAAGCAAAATTTTTGGGGTGTTACAGTAACTCTGCACTTACAGCATGTTCAGGGATAGAACTTGCGCAAAAGTTCTATGTTCTGGGAGTTCGCCAGCTCCTCTCCGTCCTCAATGGCCAGCCTGACCGCCCCGGGACGAGAGACTGAGACCACCTTAAAGGGGCCCTCCCACTGGGGAGACAGTTTATGCAACCCGGCATGCGTCTGGACTCTGCGCAAGACCAGGTCGCCCACTACCAGCGTCCTCTTGTTGACCCGGGTGGCGTGGTACCGCCTGAGACTTTTCTGGTACCAGGTGGCGCGCACGGTCGCGCGGTCCCGCACTTCTTCCAGGAGGTTAACATCTTCTCGACGCTGCTCTTCCTGGGTTTCCTCGGTAAACGCCGCCACGCCAGGTGACCCCAAGGCCAATTCTGATGGTAGAACTGCCTCTGCACCGTAGACAGGAAGAAAGGGGTCTCTCCCGTGGCCCGGCTGGGAGTGGTGCAAAGCGACCACAACACTGCAGGGAGCTCTTCGGTCCAACGGGCTCCACGCTTGTGAAGTCGATCAAACGCTCTGGTTTTGAGGCCCTTCAGCACCATCGCATTGGCCCGCTCAACTTGGCCATTGCTTCTTGGGTGAGCCACCGAGGCAAAGCAAACTTTGGTGCCCATCTCTTCGCAGAATCCCAAGAAGGCGGCGCTGGCGAACTGCGTTTAAAAACCGAGTCTTAACGACAATATAAGAGTGCCTCAACAAAATGGTGTAGTTGAAAGGAAAAACTGTAACACCCCGACATTTAATATGCCTGAATGCTACCAAACATAAGCTAAACAACATCTAAATACCACATTTAACATAAAATTCCAGCAAAGGCGCATATGCTAAAAACCGAGATTTCGGCAGCATCTCCTTTGTTTTAACATGAATTAAAGGAGCAACAACAGTATAGCAATAAGGCAATATGAGAGACATCTAAAACAGCAATAATTAGAGTCTTAACGACAATATAAGACTATCATCAAGCACTTAATGTCTCCAAGTGTCAAACGAACAATAAAACTCTCATAAAGCAAAGCTAAGCCTTAAATCAATGAGCATCACACGCAATTTATTATCAAACTAATAGAATGACTTGTGGAATCAAAATGGTGAAGCTACGTGTGGGCGTGTGACTATTTCCCTTCCCCGCATGCCGTTCTCATGGTACCTAAAACAACAAGAAAACACAAGCGTGAGTTCGAAACTCAGCAAGCATATTGCAATGGACAACAAGAACAATATCATGGCAATAACATCTCCCATCATGTATATCATCTCATTCATGAACACTTAACAATATCATCCTCATTATGTATGCAATGTAATGCAATGCTCATGTCTCCTTGGAAACTCATACCGGTATGGTTGAGTACACACCCGTCGGTGTGCACCCTCTCCCCCCTTCCATCCCGAAGATGGAGGGTGCCTACTCCTCGCTTCCGTTCACCGCGGTGAATGGAATCACGATGTAGGACTTACTCATTGGCTCTCCGGATTAGTCATATCTTTCTCACCGACCTTCCCGGATTAGTTATGACTTTCTCACCGCCCGGACCATGTAACATGTCATGTATGCAATTATGCCAACATCATGTTTAACTCACATATTAACACATGGCATCATAACATAATAAACATGCTCATCATATCATTGGAAATCATAAAAGCATGGCAAGTCATCATATATCATGTAGTCAATTCCATCTATTCTCAACAAGCAACCTACAAATCGCTATCCATCACAACACACTTGCCTCAACCACGGGCAACGGATTGGCGGGAAGTAGAAGGAACTCTGGGGGTCGCACCACCTGCACATAGGTACCACACGCTCACAATCATGTCCACAAAACAGTACGCAAACCCTCATCTACCCCGACATTGCCAACTACTCGCAAAACCTAAAAACAGAGGTTCTGTCCCGTCGGGACAGCAGCCTTGCAAAAGGCATAACTTGAGTTCTGGGACACCGAATCAATTAAACGAGTACATCCTGGCGTAGCTTAGGAAATTTCCCAACTTTCTCTAGGTATAGGGAAAGACTGATTCTGTAGGATCGAAATATACGAATATAGCAATCAGAGGGGGGGTGAATGATTGAGCGGAAGCTAAAACCAAATTCTTGATCTATTAAAAGTTCACCCCAAAACAGAACCAAATAATTGCCTCGTTTTCGACAAAAATAGAAAGACAGAGGTTCGGTAAAATGCAAATTCCTGGAGATCCAACCGTTAGATTGATCTGAAATTTGGACACAAGAAACTAGATTCCAATACGAATCGAACCCAAAAAGAATCAGCTCGATCGGACTTACGGATCAAAAGTTATGAGCTTCGCAAGCTTGCTGATCCAGAACTTGACGAGAATCAATCTAATCAAAACTTCAAGATTAAACAAGAACGACAAAAGATTGATCAACTAGACTTTGAGAAACTCTAAATCAATACCCTAGAACGGTTTTTGATGGATCAAATCAAGATGAAACTCAACGATCAAAAACCAATCTAGAATTAGAACAAGCATGCAAACAAGAACCAAAACAGAAAACACTGTAGCGACGTGGTTACTGTAGCACGCAAAAATCTTGGAAGAATTGATCTTTATTTCTTGTCTAAAATACTCTCATCAAAAGAGTACAAACCCTAAAACCAAGCTCAAAGCTTGATGCGCTCAGCTCTCCTTGGTGCGATTCAACAGGAGACCCCCCACCTATTTAAAGCACCAACCCACAAGGAGTTCTGAATACGATTCCTATTTCCTAGAAGGAATCCGTATCCAACACAACTCCACTTGGCCCAACCTGGCCGAGTACAACTCTTGCACGCGTATGGTAACCCTTCCATACTCACGTGACTAACACTTTGCACGCGTATGGCCACCTGCCATACTCACGTGACTAACACTTTGCACGCGAATGACCTCCTGCCATTCTCACGTGACTAACCATTCTTCATGTGCACCATTCTCTTAGCCCGAACGTCCCGCATGACATCCTTGACCACCAAGACCTCAGTTCCTCCTGAACCTAGTCCCGAACCTCAGTTCCTCCATGAACCTAGTTCCGGTCCGTCATCGACCACATTCGTCTTCGAGCAATACCTGCACATGAACAAATCACAAAACGAATCCGAGCACAAGTCCACGACTTGACTCAATGTCAATCCATGCAACTACTCACATGAGCATTGCATAAAGTCCACTTCAAAACACACATCATGAAATCATCACAAATTTCATAATCTCAAGGTCAAACCATTTCAATTCTTGCAAAACATCCAAACTGAGCAAAACACGTTCACAACGGACAAGAAATAAAACCCTAGAAAAAGTCCATTCACGACGGACAAGAAATCTCTGTCCGTGCGTACATGTGAAACTCTCGGTTCCAAGAAGAAAACATTCCGTGAAAACACGTTCACAACGGACCCAAAAACTTTGTCTGCATTGTACATGCGAAATCAATCCTCAAAAGCCGTTCACAGCACCCAAAAACTTTGTCTGCATTGTACATGCGAAATCAATCCTCAAAGCCGTTCACAGCACCCAAAAACTTTGTCTGTCGTACATGCGTAGCTTACTGGATTCTTGGAAAATAGGGTTTGGCTCATGCACTCAAAATCATGTTCACGACGGACACAAAAACTTTGTCCGTTGTACATAGAAGAAAGAGGTTGTCAAAAAGCATGTTTACAAAGGACCAAGAAAGTTTGTCCGTCATAGATGGGAAACTTACTGTTTTCTTTAGGATTGATCCGGCGCCAAGGCAAAACTTACTGTTTCTTGTCAATTGTCAAAACCCATGAACAAACACATTTTGCAAATTCAAATCTAAGTTAATTTTTTAGTTCAAAGCCAATTTTTCAGCACATGATTTCACAGATTCGGACTCTAAAGTTGTTTAATCTACAGATGAAGGACCATGTGGAGGTCCATCCATGTTTGTGATGAGTATTTGACTTTATTTGAGCAAGGTGTGCTCAGGCTTGAGTTTGATTTGACTCGGTATTGCATGTTATCAATTAATGATAATTGTGGACTAACATGCAGGAAGAAAAGGTATGTGCATTGTGGTATGTGCAAAATGGTTTGTTCCTTGTGGTACAGGTTCCTGAGGCAGCTATGGTCGTTGGTGAGTACCGGGACTAGGTTGGGAGAACCGA
Organism: Rhipidocladum racemiflorum; assembly: GCA_036346355.1. Taxonomy (NCBI): domain Eukaryota; kingdom Viridiplantae; phylum Streptophyta; class Magnoliopsida; order Poales; family Poaceae; genus Rhipidocladum; species Rhipidocladum racemiflorum. The sequence goes on from CM070578.1 coordinate 40,835,328, forward strand.
GGTCCAGAGCGGTCGAGGATGCCGACGAGATGGTTGGGCTCAAACCGGGTTCACTTGGACGTCAAGGAAATGGACTTGAGGTGGCTCAAGGTTTCCGGTTCGGGTTGGAGGCTCGAAGAGGAGGAAACTGAGCGGTCAAGTCCGGCGGATGAAGGCCCGTTGCATCGGGTTGATCGGGTTTTGTTTAAAACCCATGTATGGCCAATGTGGCCCATGTAAAGCCCATATGTGGGTTGAAATGAGAGGGTTAATCCTAGCCCTTGGTGGAGTGCCCTAGGGTTTGGGACTCATCCAAGGGTGGTAGGTTGCCCTAGAGTAGTATAAATAGAGGGGGAGGGGGGTCCTCCTCACTTGAAGGTTTGAGTTGCTCCTTTGAGCTTTGCCCACATGAAGTGAGGCTTTGTAAACCTTCCAACCAGAAAATACAAAGATTTTCTTTACATTTTTGTGAATTTAAATTCCGCATTTACATTATGTCTTTACTTTACATAATTTAAATTCAGCATTTACTTTCCGCATGTAAATTCTACTTAATTTACTTTCTACTAATTTGGATTTGCTCCTCTCCTTCTAAATGCTGTTGATCAAGGAGGTCTTGAGGGTGCTCATTTGGTTTTACATCTTTCTTGCACCCTAGGATAGACTAGAGATCAAGTTTCTATCAAGATTGCAAATCTGTCCTGAACTTGTTCTTCACGCAGCAGTCAGTCTTTGATTTTTAGAAAAATATAGAAAAATCTTTCTAGATTGATTCTTGTTGGAGAAGGTGCTTGACTCATATACCCATCTGTGGAAAAATTTTGGAGTCCACTGGATGCACCATTTGGGAGCTGTGAGGTGAAAACCGAGCCCCAAATTTCCTGATTGAAAATCCTGACTGTTCGTAGTTCTTGATTTTTCCTGATTTTTGTAGAAGGATTTTGGTGGTGATTTTTGGTGGAGTGCTTCACGACTCAACAGATCACAGGCTGAAAAATTCCCAAAATTTTTGGAGCAACAGAAGTCCACCATCCACCTGCTCTAATTGAGGACAATTCCTGAAAATCTGCTTTTGCTTTTTCTAAAAGAGGCTTTTGTGTTTTGGCTTGATCTCTTTTAGAAAAGAAGTATTTGAATTGATTCCTCTTTGTTTTGGACACTTGACAACCAGAATTTGTGATTTAAATATCCCTCACATGATTCATGGTTCCCATCCATGTAAGCTAGGGATACACATAGTTGTCAAGTCGTTCGATTTTTGCAGGTTTCGCGATTTTAAGGAGCATCGGTTTTCTTTGCGGGATTGTTTGGAGTACGTTGAGTAGGGGATATTTTTATTTGGGATCATTCACCCCCCCTCTGATCGCCATCTCGGTCTTTCAATTGGTATCAGAGCCGGTTTTGCTCTTTCATAGATCTTGACCGGTCTCAAGAGCCATGGCGACGGACAAGTACTCAACTAAGCCTCCAATTTTTGCTGGAGTTGATTATCCGTTCTGGAAAGTTCGGATGGAGACATACATCACTGCCCAGGGCTTTTCTTTATGGCAGAAGGTGAAGCACCCGTATGAGGTTCCGGCCGATGAGAACGTCAACGCCGCAAACATGGTCGACGTTGAGGCAAACGCTAAGGCCAAGAACCTCCTCATACAGGGACTTAGCCGCGATGAGTATGATCGCGTCTCTCACCTACGATCGGCTCACGAGATCTGGGTGACCCTCAATGCTTACCATGAGGGCACCACTCGAATCAAGTCCGTGAGACAGGATCAATTTAAGCGTGACTACAACAAGTTTGAGCAGCATGTTTGGTGAGAGCCTTGATGAGTGCTTTGCTCGTTTGCAAAGATTCTCGGCAATCTTCGGTCGATGGGTTGTTCATACACCGATTCGGAGACTGCGAGGCATTTTCTTCGAGCACTCGATCTAAGGATTTGGGAGATGAAGGTAACCACCATCACGGACCATACGGACTTGTCGACCTTGACTCTTGACGGGTTGTATTCCCGCCTCAAGACTCATGAGCTCGACATCGCCGCTCGCAGACGAAGTCCCAAACGATGGCATTGGTTACCGATCCCACTTTGGGTCTTCCTCTTCTGGACCCCCTCTTGACTTCTCTTACGGTTTTTCTCTCCCGCTCTTTGCGGCGTAGCGATGACATTCTGGAACAATTTCCGGAAGGCGAAGCTTGCTCTTGTCGCCGAAAATTTTCGAACATTTACAAAAGGGTGAGAGATAGAAAGAGGAGTGGCAAGTTCACTTGCTTTGAGTGTGGTGGCCCCAACCACATTCGCAAACCGCCCCAAGCTGGAGAAGGGCAATTATGAACAAGGCGGTGCGGGTAAGAACGACTACATCAACAAGAACCGCAACAAGAAGCCTCCACTCGCGGCCGCGCAAGAGAAGAAACACCGCAAGTTCGCCAAGGGCAAGAAGCTCTTTCACAGCGTCCTTGCCGCGCCGGCGACCTTGACCTCTCCGACACGGAGACATGGAGCGGCGAGGACGAGGATGAACCGCAAGAGAAGGTGAAGGCGGCGATGACTTCTCCGGCATGTGCTTCATGGCCTCCAATGCCATGGAAGTACTGACACCGAAATGTCACAATGACACGGAGGAGGTACCTTCTTATGACCAGCTCCATGATGCTTTTATCAAACTAGGAAAATTTCATTCCAAGTCTAGAGCTAAGTGTGTTGATCTAGAGAAGGAAGTAGGTACCTTATCTCGGGAGTTAGCTTCACTTAGATCTTGTTCCTCCCGAGACTCGATAGTCAGTACTTTGTGTGATGCTTTGCTTGTGGAGTTGGAGAATCTAAGGACTCTACATGATAGTGTGCTTTCGATCTTGAGTCACTTAGGTCGAAGGATGCTAGCACATGTCCAAGTAGCTTCTATTCCTGTTGATGCTAGTTCTCTTCACACTCACACAAATGCTTCATGTGCTAATTGCCCTAAGCTTCTCGCTGAAATTGATGCCATGAGTTGTCACCTTAGGAAGCTATCTGCTAGAAATGATGAACTTGAAAAGCATGCTTCTAAGGACCCAATCAGCTCATGTGAGGGCTGTATGCAACTAAAAATGCTTATGATGACTTGGTGCTTGAAAACTCAAAATATGCTAAGGATCTACTAGCTAAGTCACAAAATGGTTGCATCTTTGTGTGTTGGGAGTAGCAGAGGACATGAATCAAATTCATGTAGAGCTTAGGAAGAAGCTCAAAGCCAGGTGGGTAGGATTAGAGACTCTCCATGTGTTTCTTGCGAGTCCCTCAAGATTGAGGCTGCTCTTTATAGGGAGAGATTTGATCGTTTAGTTCGCTCTTCTCCATCCGGCTCTTCCCTGCTACTCCTTCCCTTGCTCTTCTTGTGCCTCACTTTTTCGAGAGTGTCGGCACCTTATGAGCACTCTCGAGAAGTTTGTTGGAGGTAAGAAGAAGCTCAATCTTATCCTAGATCAGTCCAAGATTAGCGAGATTCAATCAAGGTCTAGGGTTTGATGCCTTGGAGCATACACGGCGCATCCGCCCATTGTTGTGCGTGCCTCCAAGAGCGGAGAGATAGTGGTGGCTCCACAAGTGAGCACCACTGTTTAGATCAGCGAGGGATTGTCCACGGGACGTCGGCGAGAAGGGTGCTTCTCATGCTACTTCACCCCCAAGGCGAAGTATACATGCACCTTCTGTCGAGAAGGATGGACATATAGCTGATTTACCTTGACGCATCAAGATTTCTCGGCGTGAGCGTGTCCATGCTCTTAGGGGTATTCAGGTCATCCTCAGACTGAAAGTGCGCCTAAGGCACACACGGCTTTTAGACAGATAAACAAGCTAGAGAGTCTCCTGCTTTTGGACAGCGCATGGGGCTTGGTTTTCGTGCTTCTACTTCGTTTTCGCCCCGTAGCCGTCCCGGAAGTCGATCTTTCCGCCGCCCTCTTGATATTCCTCGTTTTCCCATCGAGGTAGATATCGGCGGCGTGAGTTTGCTTTCCCGGGAGGTCTGCAGCGTCTTTAGGATGGTCCGGCCTTTGCACCTCGGCGGACCAACCCGGCCATGCTCCCGCACGTCCCCACTGGGCGAGTCTGATTTTGTGAGAGTCGAGTCACGGAGAGGTGCCGATTGCATTCTTCTACTCCGTTGATCAAGCTGTTTATCGCACGATTGACTCAAGATTGGGTTCCTAGATCTGCACCGATCTATCACAGTCTTGAGACATCTGCTTTCACTCTCTTTGATTCAGTCCGTAGGATGGGAAGGAGGAGGTTTGGATCGTAGACTCCGGCTGTTCTCGCCACATGACCGGAGACTCCGTTGGTTTTCTTCCTGGACCGAGATCCGGTGATGAGGTAATCACCTTTGGGGATCTTTGCGTCGGGTAGAGTCATTGCTAAAGGTACCGTCTGCATTAACGATCATTTCATTCTTAAGGACGTTGCCTTAGTCAGTAAGCTGCATTTCAACTTGCTTTCTGTCTCTCAGCTTCTTGATGACGATTTCGAGGTCAATTTTAAGAGGAGCTCTTGTAGGATCCTCGATTCTTCTGGGGAGTTTGTTTGCGGGATTTCTCGTTTCGGGAGTCTTTCGTGCTGATTTTTCTTTTTCCTCTAGAGACTCTCTCCATTGCCTTATTGCTTCTGAGTCCCGTGATCTCTCCTTTTGGCATAGGAGACTTGGTCACATTGGCTTTGATCATTTGACTCGAGTTAGCGGCCATGATCTCATTCGTGGCCTGCCTAAACTCAAGATGGTCAAAGATGTTGTATGTTCTCCTTGCCGACATGGCAAGATGGTTGCTGCCTCCCATCCTCCAGTCCCGAGTGATGATCGATGCACCGGGACAATTTGCTACACATGGACACTGTTGGTCCGGCTCGAGTGCGATCGGCGGTGGGAAGTGGTATATTCTTGTCATTGTCGATGATTTTTCGAGGTACTCTTGGGTGTTTTTCATGGCCTCGAAGGATGAGTGTTTTTCACACTTCAGGGTTTGGTCCGTAGGTTGTCTGTTGAGCTCCCGGGTGCCTTACGAGCGATCCGCGGTGACAATGGCACGGAGTTCAAGAACTCCTACTTTAGCAAATTTTCTGTGAGGAGTTAGGCTTAGAGCATCGCTTCTCCTCTCCATACGTCCCTCAAAGAAATGGCGTAGTGGAAAGGAAGAAACAGGACCCTGGTTGAGATGGCCAGACGATGCTAGATGAGTACAATACTCCTAGGAAGTTTTTGAGAATTTGTAGCTACGGCATGCCATGTTGCCAACAGAGTTTTTCTTAGGGCACACTTGCATTGCACTTCTTATGAGTTGAGATATGGGCGAAAGCCTAGTGTATCTCATTTTCGTGTTTTTGGTTGCAAGTGCTTCTTCTTGAAGTCTGGGAACCTAGATAAGTTCGAGTCACGTTCACGATGGGATCTTTCTCAGGTTACTCGACTTACGCCTCGTAGCTATAGGATTTGGGCTGTAGATTTGGGTAGGATCATAGAGACTGCGAGGTGACTTTTGATGAGGCTAGCCCGGTGCTAGACCAGACATTTCAGGCTCTTCTCCTCTTTCCCGCCTATCTTCTCGAGGAAGTTGATGACGGAGATGAAGGCGCCTTGCCTGATCCACCATTCCTGCTCCCGAGGTGCCTCCCATTTCCATATCTGCACCTCGGGGAGATCAGCCCTTACCCTCGGACTCTTCAGCGGCTAGTGGCTCTGTTCCTACTTCTCCCACGCGAGGAGTAGAGGTCACTTCGCTTGGACCTCCCGCCACATTCAAAGAGGCTCATCCACCGACCGGATCATTGGAGATCTGTTTGAGCGAGTCACTCGCTCTAAGTCAGTTTGTCCACTTTCTGCCTTCACTCTGCTTTTGTTGCCTCTTTTGAGCCGAAGGATGTTTCTCATGCATTATCGATGAATCTTGGATTAATGCTATGCATGAGGAACTTGAAAACTTCGAGAGGAACAAAGTTTGGAAGCTTGTCGAGCCCCTTCCGTCACAATATCATTGGGACCAAATGGGTGTTCAAAAACAAGCAGAGTGAGGATGGGGTTGTAGTTCAAACAAGGCTAGGTTAGTCGCTCAGGGGTTTCTCTCGGTCGAGGGTCTCGACTTCGAGGAGACTTTTGCCCTCGTAGCTAGACTCGAGGCCATCCGGATCCTGCTCGCATTCGCGGCATCCAAGGGCTTCAAGCTTTTCAAATGGATGTCAAGAGTGCATTCCTCAATGGCTTCATTAAGGAAGAGGTGTATGTCAGATAGCCTCCAGGATTTGAGAACCCCAAGTACCCAAACCATGTCTTCAAGCTTTCCAAAGCTTTGTATGGACTTAAGCAAGCTCCACGAGCTTGGTATGAGAGGCTTAAGTCCTACCTCTTGAGTCATGGTTTTCATATGGGTCAAGTGGACAAGACTGCGTCGGACATTCTGATTCGGATTTTCTCTTAGTCCAAATCTATGTCGGCGACATCATTTTCGGTGGTTCCTCGCATTCGCTCGTTACTCGGTTCTCGGATGTGATGAGTATCGAGTTCGAGATGAGCATGATGGGCGAGTTGAGCTACTTCCTTGGCTTCCAGATTAAGCGGACTCGGGAGGGTACATTCTTGCATCAAGGCAAGTACACTCGAGACCTCTGAGCGCTTTGACATGTCTCGATGGAAAGCCGATTATGACTCCTATGGCCACCACCGCTGTCCTCGAGCCTGGCGAGGATGGTGAGCCGATTGATCGTAAGGAGTTCCGAGCATGATCGGCTCCCTTTGTATCTCATCGCCTCGAGACTGACATACATTTCTCTGTATGTCTTTGTGCTCAGTTTCAAGGCTTCTCGCGTCTCTCACCGTCAGGCGGTGAAGCGCATCTTCAGTACCTTCGAGCTACCATTGACTATGGTATCTGGTACTCTTCTTCCTCCTGTCTATCTCTCGAGCCTTCTCCGATGCAGACTTCGCGGTATAGGATAGATAGGAAGAGCACTTCGGCACTTGCCAATTCATTGGCACTTCTCTTGTCTCTTGGTCGTCTAGGAAGCGATCAGGTGTTGCATGACCCACCGCCGAGGCCGAGTATGTTGCTCAGCCCGATTCTTTGTAGCTGTGTTCTCTGGATGAGATCGACCTTGCGGGACTTTGGGTTAGTAGCGGATTGTGTTCCACTTTTCTGTGATAACACGTCTGCCATTCACATTGCTAAGAACCCAGTGCAACACTCTCGGACCAAGCACATTGACATTCGCTATCACTTCCTTAGAGACCATGTGGAGAAGGGTGATATAGTGCTCCAGTTTGTGGAGAGTGACCACCAGTTGGCTGATATTTTCACCAAGCCTTTGGATAGCTCCAGGTTTGTTTCCCTGAGAGGAGAGCTTGGGATTATGAGCCCATATGGCATATCTTGAGGGGGAGCTGGCTTGTATTATTTGTTCATATGTATATTCAGCCTTCCTTTCTCTTTCTGGGTATCTTTGGGATGGTTTTCATTTGGTTGAGTCCACTTCACCTAGACTTCTGGCATGCCTCGGCATGGACCTCTCACCTTATGCTTTAGGGTGCTATTCCTCTCTTATTCTCGGTTGAGCTCACTCACAGTCTTTTAGGTCTAGCAGTGTTGGGCCCCTGGGTAGACAGGGTCTGTGTTTGCTCCTGGGTTGGAGTTGGAGAAGTAGCTTTCCTATATAAGTCATATGGGGAAGGTGAGAGCGAGTCTGAGTGTTAGTGTTTCTCTTCATGTTATCTTTGCTCCTAGACTACCCATGTGTCAGTTGCTTGATTCCTTCTCATCATTTACTGTCTTTACGGTTTCAGTTGAGTTCAATTCATCCTTTTGAATCAAAAATTGCTAATAACTCAACTTCAATCAGATTTTGTGCTTAATCGACTCACTTGTTGAGGGGGAGCTTGGAATTGATTCTTTTGCATTGCATATAGACTTGTTTTTCATTTACGAGCTTTGTCTATTATGCAATTGATAAAATTGAGATATGTTGCACCTAGCTACTTTTCTGAAGATATTTGCTAATCTAGGTCATATCCAATTTGGTATAACATGTGAAACTAGCCAACATTTTAAAATTGAGCTTTCCTGAAAAGTTGATGAAACATGGCTTTTACTTGCTATACTTCCTCACTAGATGCTTATGCCATGCTTATTGAAATAGTGGGTTTCTACTAGAGTCCCTAGAGCAACTTGGGTTAGCTACATTGTTTCATTCTAGAATCCTCAATAATGCTCATGAATCTAAGTGCTGAAAATATAAATTGACTCTTTTGTGCTAAAATTGAACTCAACACTATTCATTCACGAGACGCTTCCCATTGCACTTGGGATGAACTTGGAATGAAGTGTGTATGACCAAAACCACTCTTTTAAGCTTCTTGCTTGAGATGGTTGCTAATGGCTTGAGTCAATACACCGAAAAATGCAAAAATAACTAGAGGAAGAGAGTGATGCCTAGGAGACCTATGTCGATGGCTCCTAGTCGAGGTTGTGTTTCTCTAGGATAAACTCTCTAAACCCTGAAGGTTTGTGGAGGAGAGTGAAGCTTAGGAGGCCTTTGTCGATGGCTCCTAGTCGAGGATGTGCTTCACTAAGCCTAACTCTCTCATACCGCTTTATGAGCTTTAATCTAAAAATTTGCATTTAAAGAGATGATTGAGCATGAGGCTTCTCTTATGGACTTGTAGTTTCCCAAAGTGTTGACTAGGTTGAACTCTAGTATATCCATTTGCTCGTTTGGTTGGCTTTGCTTCTAGTATTGAAGTTATGCTAAGTGTTGCTATTGTTGAAATCATACCAAAGTATTATAACCTCTTTTGAGCTAGTTAGCAAAAATTGAAATATGCCATTGGATATGCCTTAGGATGACATAATCTGAACTTGAGTAGCTTGGTGTCATACTTTGTCTAAGTGGTCACTTGCATAATCCTCAAAGCTCTTCTAGGTTGCATTTCATGCAAAAATTGTTCTCTTGATGCCTATATTGCCAAAAGGGGGAGACAAACGTAGAAAAGACATCTTAAAAAAAATGCTTTCTCATGATCATGTTGAACAATTGTCCTTGCATTTGGATCATGAGTAATATTGAGCTTTTTGAGAGATTTCTTGGTTTTTGGAGCTCTTGTTGAAAAATTGTCCTTTCAAGTGTTGAGCTCTAAAAATCTTCTCATCTATTTGGTCATGAGCTTTCTTTCTCTTTTTATTGGACCAAATATGATTTTTGCAATCAAATTGCTTTTCTTCCTTTGTTTACAAACTCAAATTTATGCCTTTTGTGTGGTTTGTCAATATACTCATCAAGGGGGAGATTGAAGGACCATGTGGAGGTCCATCCATGTTTGTGATGAGTATTTGACTTTATTTGAGCAAGGTGTGCTCAGGCTTGAGTTTGATTTGACTCGGTATTGCATGTTATCAATTAATGATAATTGTGGACTAACATGCAGGAAGAAAAGGTATGTGCATTGTGGTATGTGCAAAATGGTTTGTTCCTTGTGGTACAGGTTCCTGAGGCAGCTATGGTCGTTGGTGAGTACCGGGACTAGGTTGGGAGAACCGAGGTCCAGAGCGGTCGAGGATGCCGACGAGATGGTTGGGCTCAAACCGGGTTCACTTGGACGTCAAGGAAATGGACTTGAGGTGGCTCAAGGTTTCCGGTTCGGGTTGGAGGCTCGAAGAGGAGGAAACTGAGCGGTCAAGTCCGGCGGATGAAGGCCCGTTGCTGTAGGATCGAAGTATACGAATATAGCAATCAGAGGGGGGGTGAATGATTGTGCGGAAGCTAAAACCAAATTCTTGATCTATTAAAAGTTCACCCCAAAACAGAACCAAATAATTGCCTCGTTTTCGACAAAAACAGAATGATAGAGATTTGGTAAAACGAGAATTCCTGGAGATCCAACCGTCTAAATGATCTGAAATTTGGACACAAGAAACTAGATTCCAATACGAATCGAACCCAAAAAGAATCAGCTCGATCGGACTTACGGATCAAAAGTTATGAGCTTCGCAAGCTTGCTGATCCAGAACTTGACGAGAATCAATCTAATCAAAACTTCAAGATTAAACAAGAACGACAAAAGATTGATCAACTAGACTTTGAGAAACACTAGATCAAAACCCTAGAGAGGTTTTTGATGGATCAAATCAAGATAAAACTTGAAGAACAAAAACCAATCTAGAACTAGATCAAGCATGCAAACAAGAACCAAAGCAGAGAAAATCTTGTAGCGGCGTAGTTCTTGTAGCACGCAAAAATCTTGGAAGAATTGATCTTTATTTCTTGTCTAAAATACTCTCATCAAAAGAGTACAAACCCTAAAACCAAGCTCAAAGCTTGATGCGCTCAGCTCTACTTGATGCCTTTCAACAGAGACCCCCACCTATTTAAAGCACCAACCCACAAAGAGTTCGAATACGATTCCTATTCCTAGAAGGAATCCGTATCCAACTCAACTCTACTTGGCCCAACCAGGCCGAGTACAACTTCTTGCACGCTGCATGGCAACCCTACCATACTCACGTGACTAACACTTTGCACGCGTATGGCCACCGCCATACTCACGTGACTAACACTTTGCACGCGAATGACCTCCCGCCATTCTCACGTGACTAACCATTCTTCATGTGCACCATTCTCTTAGCCCGAGCGTCCCGCATGACATCCTTGACCACCAAGACCTCGGTTCCTCCTGAACCTAGTCCCGAACCTCAGTTCCTCCATGAACCTAGTTCCGGTCCCATCATCGACCACATTCGTCTTCGAGCAATACCTGCACATGAACAAACCACAAAACAAATCCGAGCACAAGTCCACGACTTGACTCAATGTCAATCCATGCAACTACTCACATGAGTATTGCATAAAGTCCACTTCAAAAGAAGCATCATGAAATCATTACAAATTTCAAATTCACATTCAAAATTCAAATCCAAATCGCTCAAAACCCTAATTGAGCGAAAACGCATTCATGACGGACAAACAAAGTTGGTCCGTTGTATAAGGAAAAGTTTCTGTTCCAAGAAGCCAACCAAACGCGGAAAAACACGTTCACAACGGACAAACAAAGTTGGTCCGTTGTACATGCAAAAATGGCTTCGGTCATGAGCTCAAAACAAGTTCACAACGGACCCCGAAGCTTGTCCGCGCAAGCGTGCCACGCCGGTTTCACAAAAGTAAAACCCTAGAAAAAGTCCATTCACGACGGACAAAAAGAATTAGTCCGTTGTACATGTGAAAATCTTGGTTCCAAGAAATTATCCAAACCGAAAAAGCTTGTTCACAACGGACCAAGAAAAACTGTCAGTTGTACATGTGAAAATGACTTCGGTCAAGGGCTCAAAAACATGTTCACAATGAGACCCAAAAACACCGTCTGTCGCAGATGGGAAACTTCTTGTTTCTTGAGAACTTTGTCCGCGCTAATGCGTAACTTCGCTTCTTGTCAAATTTTCAAAACACATGAACAAACACATATTGCAAATTCAAATCTAAGTTAATTTTTCAGTTCAAAGCCAATTTTTCAGCACATGATTTCACAATCTCCCCCTTGATGAAAACATTGGCAACACCACTTAGAATTGATCATTTGGCATTCACTTTACCAAAGATTTTGAAATCCAAAGGATCAAAGACCAAAGTAAGAAAACACAGAAATCCCTCTTTGACCAAAATGCAAAACAAAATCTCCTGAGAATGAAAATGTGTGTGAATGTGCAATGCGCCCAAAAATTTCAAAAATTCTCCAAACTTCTCCCAAAATTCTCAAATTTCCAAATACAACTCTCCCTTTTTCTTTAAACTTTTCAAAGAAAGATTTTCAAATTTCTCCCCCTTTGACAATGGATTCATCAAGAGTAAAAGAGAGAACAGGTTCAAAATTTTTCCTGAAACAATGATTTCACCAAGAGAAACAAGGGAGTGCCAAGATAGGAAAAGATGAGCTCATTCGATCATATAACCTTATATATCACATAATATGCAAAATACATGATCTTGATGTGATTTTAACAAGTTAGGGAATGACATGCATCTCAACCTCAATTCAGTCAACTATAGCCAAGTACTAAGCAAAACCTTTAGAAGAAAAACAAAGGCTCAAAGTTGAAGCAAATAACAAATCGTAGGCGAGCAAGTAGTTTCAACTCCAATCTAGTGGACCAATTTAATCTTTAAACAAGAAATCGCATGTGGCATGCTTGAAGCATACTTCTTTTATTTCCTTGGAGTGGCATGCTTGAAGCATACATCTTGTCTTTTGAGGGAATGGCATGCTTGAAGCATACATCTTATCTTTTAGGAAAGCATCCTGAAGCTCATAACTTGAGGCTTTTGCTTTTAACAACCCTTTTATTGATTCCCTTTTCTTTTCATTTTTCTTTGATTATAAACATGCAAAAGTGATTAAAAGGTCTTATGAAAGAGTAAAGTTGAAACCACACTTGCTTCATAGCCCAAATTTGTCAAGAAGATTCAATATCAAGCCTAGAAGAGTAAGATATCACAGAGTATTTAGCTATAGGCAATTAGTCCAGGGAATTCCGCAATGTCATTTTTAGTTCAAGTGAAACAATTAGATTATCATATATTAGCTCAATTACATAACATATAAAGAAATATGATAAAGTGAGCTCATCAAGTGAAAGAACTTGGCAAAGAAACTCCTCAAAACAATCCCATTGGATGAACAATTCCAAGTTCTCCCCGAATAAAAGCAAAACGAGAAGAAGACAAAGGTTTTGAAAATGTCTGCCAATTGATGTTCAGTATCCACATGGTGAAGCACAATATTTTCTTTTTCAACATGATCTCTAAGAAAGTGAAATCCAATATCAAATGCTCAAGAAAGAGGATTACTCAAGAGGTGGCACGAACCAAATCAATTCAACATCTTCCAAAGTCAACATCAGAATAAGCTCTTAAACTAATGCATAAGGAAGCAAAAAGCCAAATGCCAAAATCTTGAGTACCATGGAGATACCTGAAAATTCACTTGACCGTTTGTTGATGTGAAGCACGTGGGAAGAGTCTCTCATGTAAACCTCCAATTATCTCATCCTCAACAGTATCATCATCATCTTCATCAATAAAGATACTCTCCCCCTGAACATATGCACCTGTACCTGCACTATTTGGACTAGTGCCTTTTGCGAAAACAGAGGTGGAAGAAGCATTTTGAAAAATAACACTTTTAGCACGAGATGCACGAGTGAAGGAGGAGAACCAATTCTTATCATCGGACATGTGGCGTGAGCATCCGGAATCCACTAGCCATATGTTCTCCTTCCTTGCGTGAGAAGCCTACATAGAAGCAGAAAGTGTCGAGGTCTCGGTACTGGGGTTAGAAATAAGATGTTTAGGAATCCAGTACTGAGACACACGACGGCCTTGCTTGGCACAACACGAGCATTCTTATGCATAAAAGCAGATTTGTCTTTTCTCGTGTTCTTAGCAACAAGAGGTGTTTGCATCACCCTAGGCACATAATGAGAAATGAAGCGTGCACATGCCTGAAATTAGACCTAGCCTTAGTTCTTTCTTTCTTTTGTTGTTTGGCTAGTCTAAAGCAGAAATTCACCAAATGACCATCTTTCCCACAATGAGTGCAATTGTACTTAACATATGGTTTGGCATTAGAAGTAACTTTTGTACTTGAAATAGTGGGAGATAGAGTGCCGCTTGATTTAATCAAAGTTCTTTTAAACTCATTATCAATTTTCACATTTTTGCTCTCAACAGTTTAGTAGAAGCATGAGAGTTAAAACCTAAACCCTGTTTGTTGAAGCTCACTTTAGATTGATCTAAAATCATGTTCAAATTTTTCTTCCCTTTAGTGAACCTAGAAAGAGAATCTTGCAAGTAGTCAACCTTTTAGCAAGATTTAAACAATTATCACAAGGAGTGTCAATTTTAGCTTTTACATTTACGGCAATTTGAACACGAGTTAATTTCATGAGTGAATATGTCATTTGTTAATTGGATAACTCTACAATTTGCATCTTTTAATTTCAACTTAAGAATAGAACATTTAGAGCAAGCAATTTGATCATGTAAACTATCAGTAGAGCACCCAATATTTTTCACAAGTTTTTCATTTTTCAATTGTTCGCATAAACTTGTTCTAGTTTAATCACATGTTCCTCTTTTAGTGACTTAATTTCAAATTTGAGATCTAAGCAAGTATCACAAATATTTTCCGAATTTGAATTTCTAAGATCAAAGTTTTCAGATTTTAGCATGGATAGATCTTTTTCTAAGCTTTTATTTTTGAGTGAAGATTTTCTTAAAGATTTTCTCAATATGACTAAAACTTCACAAAGCTCATCGTATGAAGGTATTACCTCATCACCGTCATTTGGAGGTGCTGTCGTTGTCACTAGAATTACTAGTGTTCCCTTTTGCCATGAAGCATAGTCGGTGAGATCCTTCTCATTCAGCTTCGTTTGCTTCGCTTCCTTCTCATCTTCATTGAGTCATCAATGTCGCTTAAGTCTAAGCGACCAATTGCCTCAAGACTTTGTTGAGCATCTTCTTTGTCCGTTGTTTATTTTTATCCTTGCTCTCTCTTGGCCGGAAGGACTTGGAGGAGTTGCTTTGCTCCTTCTCCTCTCTATCTTTGTTCTTGAAACAGCTTAGCACGGATGTGCCGGCCTTCTTGCAGCTTGTAGCAGTGGATGGAGGCTCCTCTTCTCTCCCTTGATCTCATGTAATTGCATTGACACGCTTGGAAAGAAGAGCAAGTGTATCTTACGGTATTTGATCTAGCTGTTCATCACTAAGAGCACTCAAGGCGATAATGGAATATGATGATGAAGCACTAGTAGCATTATCACATGAAGAAGAATTTGCATTAAGAGCCAAAGAGTTATCCTTTGGATGTTCTGGAAACAATATCTATCTCAAAAGTTTTGAGACTAGAATATAATTTATCCAATGTCATTTCACTCATCTTGTGAGCCTCCCTAAATGCAGTTACTTTCATTTGCCAGATTTTAAGATCAAGAGATGATAAGAAATGTCTAGCATTTTCAGAGTCAGTGTATTGTACATCAACAGCTCTAAGATTGTTTAAGATTCTATTAAAGCGAGCAAAACAATCATCTAATGATTCTCCAGAGTTCATTTCAAATCTAGTGTATTCCTTTTTAAATTGATCTTGCCTAGCCTCTTTGACAGAGTCAGTGCCTTCATGATAATCTTGAAGAGATTTCCAAAGTTCATGAGCAGTGAGTAAATGACAGACTCTATCGAATTCTTTTCTAGCAAGTCCTTGAAGCAATATGTTTCTAGCTCTATTATTGCTTTCAACATCCTTTTCAAACTCGATTTTATCAATATCATCATTAGAAGGAAGCTTGTATGAAATCTTTACCTTGCGCCAAATCGCGTTACCTTGAGCTTGAAGATATGCAGTCATTCGGATCCGCCAGTGGGGGAAGTCTGTGCCATCGAAGATTGGCGGCTTGTTCGAGTATTTCTCCGTTGCCATAACTTATCGTTTACTAATTACCTGTTAAGATGGATTAGTAGAACCTAGCTCTGATACCACTTGTAGGATCGAAGTATACGAATATAGCAATCAGAGGGGGGGTGAATGATTGTGCGGAAGCTAAAACCAAATTCTTGATCTATTAAAAGTTCACCCCAAAACAGAACCAAATAATTGCCTCGTTTTCGACAAAAACAGAATGATAGAGATTTGGTAAAACGAGAATTCCTGGAGATCCAACCGTCTAAATGATCTGAAATTTGGACACAAGAAACTAGATTCCAATACGAATCGAACCCAAAAAGAATCAGCTCGATCGGACTTACGGATCAAAAGTTATGAGCTTCGCAAGCTTGCTGATCCAGAACTTGACGAGAATCAATCTAATCAAAACTTCAAGATTAAACAAGAACGACAAAAGATTGATCAACTAGACTTTGAGAAACACTAGATCAAAACCCTAGAGAGGTTTTGATGGATCAAATCAAGATAAAACTTGAAGAACAAAAACCAATCTAGAACTAGATCAAGCATGCAAACAAGAACCAAAAGCAGAAAATATCAGTAGCGGCGTGGTTCTTGTAGCACGCAAAAATCTTGGAAGAATTGATCTTTATTTCTTGTCTAAAATACTCTCATCAAAAGAGTACAAACCCTAAAACCAAGCTCAAAGCTTGATGCGCTCAGCTCTACTTGATGCCTTTCAACAGAGACCCCCACCTATTTAAAGCACCAACCCACAAGAGTTCTCAATACGATTCCTATTCCTAGAAGGAATCAGTATCCAACTCAACTCTACATGTCCCAACATGGCCGAGTACAACTCTTGCACGCGTATGGCAACACTACCATACTCACGTAACTAACACTTTGCACGAGTATGGCCACCGCCATACTCACGTGACTAACACTTTGCACGCGAATGACCTCCCGCCATTCTCACGTGACTAACCATTCTTCATGTGCACCATTCTCTTAGCCCGAACGTCCCGCATGACATCCTTGACCACCAAGACCTCAGTTCCTCCTGAACCTAGTCCCGAACCTCAGTTCCTCCATGAACCTAGTTCCGGTCCCATCATCGACCACATTCGTCTTCGAGCAATACCTGCACATGAACAAACCACAAAACAAATCCGAGCACAAGTCCACGACTTGACTCAATGTCAATCCATGCAACTACTCACATGAGTATTGCATAAAGTCCACTTCAAAAGAAGCATCATGAAATCATTACAAATTTCAAATTCACATTCAAAATTCAAATCCAAATCGCTCAAAACCCTAATTGAGCGAAAACGCATTCATGACGGACAAACAAAGTTGGTCCGTTGTATAAGGAAAAGTTTCTGTTCCAAGAAGCCAACCAAACGCGGAAAAACACGTTCACAACGGACAAACAAAGTTGGTCCGTTGTACATGCAAAAATGGCTTTGGTCATGAGCTCAAAACAAGTTCACAACGGACCCAAGAAGCTTGTCCTAGCAAGCGTGCCACGCTCGGTTTCACAAAAGTAAAACCCTAGAAAAAGTCCATTCACGACGGACAAAAAGAATTAGTCCGTTGTACATGTGAAAATCTTGGTTCCAAGAAATTATCCAAACCGAAAAAGCTTGTTCACAACGGACCAAGAAAAACTGTCCGTTGTACATGTGAAAATGACTTCGATCATGGGCTCAAAAACATGTTCACAATGCACCCAAAAACACTGTCTGTCGCAGATGGGAAACTTCTTGTTTCTTGAGAACTTTGTCCGCGCTAATGCGTAACTTATCGCTTTCTTGTCAAATTGTCAAAACACATGAACAAACACATTTTGCAAATTCAAATCTAAGTTAATTTTTCAGTTCAAAGCCAATTTTTCAGCACATGATTTCACAGTTGCATCGGGTTGATCGGGTTTTGTTTAAAACCCATGTATGGCCAATGTGGCCCATGTAAAGCCCATATGTGGGTTGAAATGAGAGGGTTAATCCTAGCCCTTGGTGGAGTGCCCTAGGGTTTGGGACTCATCCAAGGGTGGTAGGTTGCCCTAGAGTAGTATAAATAGAGGGGGAGGGGTGTCCTCCCTCACTTGAAGGTTTGAGTTGCTCCTTTGAGCTTTGCCCACATGAAGTGAGGCTTTGTAAACCTTCCAACCAGAAAATACAAAGATTTTCTTTACATTTTTGTGAATTTAAATTCCGCATTTACATTATGTCTTTACTTTACGCAATTTAAATTCAGCATTTACTTTCCCGCATGTAAATTCTCGCAATTTACTTTCTCGCAATTTGGATTTGCTCCTCTCCTTCTAAATGCTGTTGATCAAGGAGGTCTTGAGGGTGCTCATTTGGTTTTACATCTTTCTTGCACCCTAGGATAGACTAGAGATCAAGTTTCTATCAAGATTGCAAATCTGTCCTGAACTTGTTCTTCAAGCAGCAGTCAGTCTTTGATTTTTAGAAAAATATAGAAAAATCTTTCTAGATTGATTCTTGTTGGAGAAGGTGCTTGACTCATATACCCATCTGTGGAAAAATTTTGGAGTCCACTGGATGCACCATTTGGGAGCTGTGAGGTGAAAACCGAGCCCCAAATTTCCTGATTGAAAATCCTGACTGTTCGTAGTTCTTGATTTTTCCTGATTTTTGTAGAAGGATTTTGGTGGTGATTTTTGGTGGAGTGCTTCACGACTCAACAGATCACAGGCTGAAAAATTCCCAAAATTTTTGGAGCAACAGAAGTCCACCATCCACCTGCTCTAATTGAGGACAATTCCTGAAAATCTGCTTTTGCTTTTTCTAAAAGAGGCTTTTGTGTTTTGGCTTGATCTCTTTTAGAAAAGAAGTATTTGAATTGATTCCTCTTTGTTTTGGACACTTGACAACCAGAATTTGTGATTTAAATATCCCTCACATGATTCATGGTTCCCATCCATGTAAGCTAGGGATACACATAGTTGTCAAGTCGTTCCGATTTTTGCGGGTTTCGCGATTTTAAGGAGCATCGGTTTTCTTTGCGGGATTGTTTGGAGTACGTTGAGTAGGGGATATTTTTATTTGGGATCATTCACCCCCCCTCTGATCGCCATCTCGGTCTTTCAATTGGTATCAGAGCCGGTTTTGCTCTTTCATAGATCTTGACCGGTCTCAAGAGCCATGGCGACGGACAAGTACTCAACTAAGCCTCCAATTTTTGCTGGAGTTGATTATCCGTTCTGGAAAGTTCGGATGGAGACATACATCACTGCCCAGGGCTTTTCTTTATGGCAGAAGGTGAAGCACCCGTATGAGGTTCCGGCCGATGAGAACGTCAACGCCGCAAACATGGCTGACGTTGAGGCAAACGCTAAGGCCAAGAACCTCCTCATACAGGGACTTAGCCGCAATGAGTATGATCGCTGTCTCTCACCTACGATCGGCTCACGAGATCTAGGTGACCCTCAATGCTTACCATGAGGGCACCACTCAGATCAAGTCCGTGAGACAGGATCAATTTAAGCGTGACTACAACAAGTTTGAGCAGCACGCTGGTGAGAGCCTTGATGAGTGCTTTGCTCGTTTTGCAAAGATTCTCAGCAATCTTCGGTCAGTGGGTTGTTCATACACTGATTCGGAGAATGCGAGGCATTTTCTTCGAGCACTCGATCTAAGGATTTGGGAGATGAAGGTAACCACCATCACGGACCATACGGACTTGTCGACCTTGACTCTTGACGGGTTGTATTCCCGCCTCAAGACTCATGAGCTCGACATCGCCGCTCGCAGGCGAAGTCCCAAGCGATGGCATTGGTTACCGATCCCACTTTGGGTCTTCCTCTTCTGGACCCCTCTTGACTTCTCTTCTGGTTTTCTCTCCCGCTCTTTGCGACGTGGCGATGACATTCTGGAACAATTTCCAGAAGACGAGCTTGTTCTTGTCGCTCGAAAATTTTCGAACATTTACAAAAGGGTGAGAGATAGAAAGAGGAGTGGCAAGTTCACTTGCTTTGAGTGTGGTGGCCCCAACCACATTCGGGCAAACCGCCCCAAGCCGAGAAGGGCAATTATGAACAAGGCGGTGCGGGTAAGAACGACTACATCAACAAGAACCGCAACAAGAAGCCTCCATTTCATGAGCGCGCAAGAGAAGAAACACCGCAAGTTCGCCAAGGGCAAGAAGCTCTTTCACGGCGTCCTTGCCGCGCCGACGACCTTGACCTCTCCGACACGGAGACATGGAGCGGCGAGGGCGAGGATGAACCGCAAGAGAAGGTGAAGGGCGGCGATGACTTCTCCGGCATGTGCTTCATGGCCTCCAATGCCATGGAAGTACTCCGACACCAGTCAGACAAATGACACGGAGGAGGTACCTTCTTATGACCAGCTCCATGATGCTTTTATCAAACTAGGAAAATTTCATTCCAAGTCTAGAGCTAAGTGTGTTGATCTAGAGAAGGAAGTAGGTACCTTATCTCGGGAGTTAGCTTCACTTAGATCTTGTTCCTCCCGAGACTCTGATAGCTGTACTTTGTGTGATGCTTTGCTTGTGGAGTTGGAGAATCTAAGGACTCTACATGATAGTGTGCTTTCTGATCTTGAGTCACTTAGGTCGAAGGATGCTAGCACATGTCCAGTAGCTTCTATTCCTGTTGATGCTAGTTCTCTTCACACTCACACAAATGCTTCATGTGCTAATTGCCCTAAGCTTCTCACTGAAATTGATGCCATGAGTTGTCACCTTAGGAAGCTATCTGCTAGAAATGATGAACTTGAAAAGCATGCTTCTAAGGACCCAATCAGCTCATGTGAGGGCTGTATGCAACTAAAAATGCTTATGATGACTTGGTGCTTGAAAACTCAAAATATGCTAAGGATCTACTAGCTAAGTCACAAAATGGTTGCATGTCGTGTGTTGGGGTAGCAGAGGACATGAATCAAATTCATGTAGAGCTTAGGAAGAAGCTCAAAGCCAGGTGGGTAGGATTAGAGACTCTCCATGTGTTTCTTGCGAGTCCCTCAAGATTGAGGCTGCTCTTTATAGGGAGAGATTTGATCGTTTAGTTCGCTCTTCTCCATCCGGCTCTTCCCTGCTACTCCTTCCTTGCTCTTCTTGTGCCTCACTTTTTGAGAGTGTCGGTACCTTATGAGCACTCTCGAGAAGTTTGTTGGAGGTAAGAAGAAGCTCAATCTTATCCTAGATCAGTCCAAGATTAGCGTATTCAATCAAGGTCTAGGGTTTGATGCCTTGGAGCATACACGGCGCATCCGCCCACTTGTTGTGCGTGCCTCCAAGAGCGGAGAGATAGTGGTGGCTCCACAAGTGAGCACCACGTGTTTAGATCAGCGAGGGATTGTCCACGGGGACGTCTGACGAAGGGTGCTTCTCATGCTACTTCACCCCAAGGCGAAGTATACATGCACCTTCTGTCGAGAAGGATGGACATATAGCTGATTTACGCTTCGACGCATCAAGATTTCTCGGCGTGGCGTGTCCATGCTCTTAGGGGTATTCGGGGTCATCCCAGACTACGAGTGCGCCTAAGGCACACACGGCTTTTAGACAGATAAACAAGCTAGAGAGTCTCTGTTTTGGACAGCGCATGGGGCTTGGTTTTCGAGGCTTCTACTTGGTTTTCGCCCCAGTCGTCCGAGTCGGTCTTTCGCCGTCCTCTTGATATTCCTCGTTTTCCCATCGAGGTAGATATCGGCGGCGTGAGTTTGCTTTCCCAGCGGGAGGTGCAGTGCAGCGTCTGAGATGGTCCGGCCTTTGCACCTCGGCGGACCAACCGGCTGCTCCCAGGCGATCCCACCGAGCGAGTCTGATTTTGTGAGAGTCGAGTCACGGAGAGGTGCGGATTGCATTCTTCTACTCCGTTGGCTTGTTTATCTGCACTGATTGACTCGATATTGGGTTCCTAGATCTCGCGATCTATCCTGCATCTTGAGACATCTGCTTTCACTCTCTTTGATTCAGTCCGTAGGGCGAGGGAAGGAAGGAGAGTTTGGATCGTAGACTCTCATTTGTTCTCGCCACATGACCAGGAGACTCCGTTGGTTTTCTTCCACTGGACCGAGATCCGGTGATGAGGTAATCACCTTTGGGGATCTTTGCGTCGGGTAGAGTCATTGCTAAAGGTACCGTCTGCATTAACGATCATTTCATTCTTAAGGGCGTTGCCTTAGTCAAGATGGCTGCATTTCAACTTGCTTTCTGTCTCTCGGCTTCTTGATGACGATTTGAGGTCAATTTTAAGAGGAGCTCTTGTAGGATCCTCGATTCTTCCTGGGAGTTTGTTTGCGGGATTTCGTTTGGGAGAGTCTTTCGTGCTGATTTTTCTTTTTCCTCTAGAGACTCTCTCCATTGCCTTATTGCTTCTGAGTCCCGTGATCTCTCCTTTTGGCATAGGAGACTTGGTCACATTGGCTTTGATCATTTGACTCGAGTTAGCGGCCATGATCTCATTCGTGGCTTTGCCTAAACTCAAGATGGTCAAAGATGTTGTATGTTCTCCTTGCCGACATGGCAAGATGGTTGTCGCCTCCCATCCTCCGATACCCGAGTGATGATCGATGCACCAGGACAATTTGCTACACATGGACACTGTTGGTCGGCTCGAGTGCGATCGGCCAGTGGGAAGTGGTATAGTCTTGTCATTGTCGATGATTTTTCGAGGTACTCTTGGGTGTTTTTGATGGCCTCGAAGGATGAGTGTTTTTCACACTTCAGGGGTTTGGTCCGTAGGTTGTCTGTTGAGCTCCCAGGTGCCTTACGAGCGATCCGTAGTGACAATGGCACGGAGTTCAAGAACTCCTACTTTAGCAACTTCTGTGAGGAGTTAGGCTTAGAGCATCAGTTCTCCTCTCCATACGTCCCTCAGCAAAATGGCGTAGTGGAAAGGAAGAACAGGACCACAGTTGAGATGGCCAGACGATGCTAGATGAGTACAATACTCCTAGGAAGTTTTGAAATTTGGTCAGAGCTACTGGCATGCCATGTTGCCAACAGAGTTTTTCTTAGGGCACACTTGCATTGCACTTCTTATGAGTTGAGATATGGGCGAAAGCCTAGTGTATCTCATTTTTAGTGTTTTTGGTTGCAAGTGCTTCTTCTTGAAGTCCTGAAACCTAGATAAGTTCGAGTCACGTTACTTGATGGGATCTTTCTCGGGTTACTCGACTTACGCCGTAGCTATAGGATTTGGGCTGTAGATTTGGGTAGGATCATAGAGACTGCATGAGGTGACTTTTGATGAGGCTAGCCCGGTGCTAGACCAGACATTTCAGGCTCTTCTCCTCTTTCCCTGTCTATCTTCTCGAGAGGAAGTTGATGACGGAGATGAAGGCGCCTTGCCTGATCCAGTCACCATTCCTTCTCCCGAGGTGCCTCCCATTTCCATATCTGCACCTCGGGAGATCAGCCCTTACCCTCGAGACTCTTCGGCGGCTAGTGGCTCTGTTCCTACTTCTCCCACGAGGAGTAGAGGTCACTGCCTTCGACCTCCCCGCCACATTCAGCGAGGCTCATCCACCGACTGCATCATTGGAGATCTGTTTGAGCGAGTCACTCGCTCTAAGTCGTTTGTCCACTTTCTGCCTTCACTCTGCTTTTGTTGCCTCTTTTGAGCCGAAGGATGTTTCTCATGCATTATCGATGAATCTTGGATTAATGCTATGCATGAGGAACTTGAAAACTTCGAGAGGAACAAAGTTTGGAAGCTTGTCGAGCCCCCTTATGGTCACAATATCATTGGGACCAAATGGGTGTTCAAAAACAAGCAGAGTGAGGATGGGGTTGTAGTTCGAAAC
Source organism: Rhipidocladum racemiflorum (assembly GCA_036346355.1). Taxonomy (NCBI): domain Eukaryota; kingdom Viridiplantae; phylum Streptophyta; class Magnoliopsida; order Poales; family Poaceae; genus Rhipidocladum; species Rhipidocladum racemiflorum. The sequence goes on from CM070578.1 coordinate 40,858,553, forward strand.
AAGGCTAGGTTAGTCGCTCAGGGTTTCTCTCAGGTCGAGGGTCTCGACTTGAGGAGACTTTTGCCCTGTAGCTAGACTCGAGGCCATCAGGATCTGCTCGCATTCGCGGCATCCAAGGGCTTCAAGCTTTATCAATTGGAGGTCAAAAGTGCATTCCTCAATGGCTTCATTGAGGAAGAGGTGTATGTCAGACAACCTCCAGGATTTGAGAACCCCAAGTACCCAAACCATGTCTTCAAGCTGTCCAAAGCTTTGTATGGACTTAAGCAAGCTCCACGAGCTTGGTATGAGAGGCTTAAGTCCTACCTCTTGAGTCATGGTTTTCATATGGGTCAAGTGGACAAGACTCTGTTAAATCGAGACATTCGATTCGGATTTTCTCTTAGTCCAAATCTATGTCGATTTACATCATTTTCGGTGGTTCCTCGCATTCGCTCGTTACTCGGTTCTCGGATGTGATGAGTCTTGAGTTCGAGATGAGCATGATGGGCGAGTTGAGCTACTTCCTTGGCTTCCAGATTAAGCGGACTCGGGAGGGTACATTCTTGCATCAAGGCAAGTACACTCGAGACCTCTGGCGCTTTGACATGTCCGATGGAAAGCCGATTATGACTCCTATGGCCACCACTGCTGTCCTCGAGCCTGGCGAGGATGGTGAGCCGATTGATCGAAGGAGTTCGGAGCATGATCGGCTCCTTTTGTATCTCATCGCCTCGAGACCTGACATACATTTCTCTGTATGTCTTTGTGCTCAGTTTGAGGCTTCTCCAGCGTCTCTCACCGTCGCGGTGAAGCGCATCTTCAGTACCTTCGAGCTACCATTGACTATGGTATCTGGTACTCTTCTTCCTCCTGTCTATCTCTGAGAGCCTTCTCCGTCTGAGACTTCGCGGTGTAGGATAGATAGGAAGAGCACTTCTGGCACTTGCCAATTCATTGGCACTTCTCTTGTCTCTTGGTCGTCTAGGAAGCGATCAGGTGTTGCCTGATCCACCGCCGAGGCCGAGTATGTTCTTTGCGACCGATTCTTTGTAGCTGTGTTCTCTGGATGAGATCGACCTTGCGGGACTTTGGGTTAGTAGCAGATTGTGTTCCACTTTTACGTGATAACACGTCTGCCATTCACATTGCTAAGAACCCAGTGCAACACTCTCGGACCAAGCACATTGACATTCGCTATCACTTCCTTAGAGACCATGTGGAGAAGGGTGATATAGTGCTCGGTTGTGGAGAGTGACCACCGGTTGGCTGATATTTTCACCAAGCCTTTGGATAGCTCGAGGTTTGTTTCCACGAGAGGAGAGCTTGGGATTATGAGCCCATATGGCATATCTTGAGGGGGAGTCGGCTTGTATTATTTGTTCATATGTATATTCAGCCTTCCTTTCTCTTTAGGTATCTTTGGGATGGTTTTCATTTGGTTGAGTCCACTTCACCTAGACTTCCGGCATGCCTCGGCATGGACCTCTCACCTTATGCTTTAGGGTGCTATTCCTCTCTTATTCTCGGTTGAGCTCACTCCACGCCTTTTAGGTCTAGCAGTGTTGGGCCCCCTGGGTAGACAGTGCATGTTTGCTCCTGGGTTGGAGTTGGAGAAGTAGCTTTCCTATATAAGTCATATGGGGAAGGTGAGAGCGAGTCCGAGTGTTAGTGTTTCTCTTCATGTTATCTTTGCTCCTAGACTACCCATGTGTCGCTTGCTTGATTCCTTCTCATCATTTCTGTCTTTACGGTTTCAGTTGAGTTCAATTCATCCTTTTGAATCTAAAATTGCTAATAACTCAACTTCAATCAGATTTTGTGCTTAATCGACTCACTTGTTGAGGGAGCTTGGAATTGATTCTTTTGCATTGCATATAGACTTGTTTTTCATTTCTGAGCTTTGTCTATTATGCAATTGATAAAATTGAGATATGTTGCACCTAGCTACTTTTCTGAAGATATTTGCTAATCTAGGTCATATCCAATTTGGTATAACATGTGAAACTAGCCAACATTTTAAAATTGAGCTTTCTGAAAAGTTGATGAAACATGGCTTTTACTTGCTATACTTCCTCACTAGATGCTTATGCCATGCTTATTGAAATAGTGGGTTTCTACTAGAGTCCCTAGAGCAACTTGGGTTAGCTACATTGTTTCATTCTAGAATCCTCAATAATGCTCATGAATCTAAGTGCCGAAAATATAAATTGACTCTTTTGTGCTAAAATTGAACTCAACACTATTCATTCACTTAGACCGCTTCCCATTGCACTTGGGATGAACTTGGAATGAAGTGTGTATGACCAAAACCACTCTTTTAAGCTTCTTGCTTGAGATGGTTGCTAATGGCTTGAGTCAATACACCGAAAAATGCAAAAATAACTAGAGGAAGAGAGTGATGCCTAGGAGACCTATGTCGATGGCTCCTAGTCGAGGTTGTGTTTCTCTAGGATAAACTCTCTAAACCCTGAAAGGTTTGTGGAGGAGAGTGAAGCTTAGGAGGCCTTTGTCGATGGCTCCTAGTCGAGGATGTGCTTCACTAAGCCTAACTCTCTCATACCGCTTTATGAGCTTTAATCTAAAAATTTGCATTTAAAGAGATGATTGAGCATGAGGCTTCTCTTATGGACTTGTAGTTTCCCAAAGTGTTGACTAGGTTGAACTCTAGTATATCCATTTGCTCGTTTGGTTGGCTTTGCTTCTAGTATTGAAGTTATGCTAAGTGTTGCTATTGTTGAAATCATACCAAAGTATTATAACCTCTTTTGAGCTAGTTAGCAAAAATTGAAATATGCCATTGGATATGCCTTAGGATGACATAATCTGAACTTGAGTAGCTTGGTGTCATACTTTGTCTAAGTGGTCACTTGCATAATCCTCAAAGCTCTTCTAGGTTGCATTTCATGCAAAAATTGTTCTCTTGATGCCTATATTGCCAAAGGGGAGACAAAGCGTAGAAAAGACATCTTAAAAAAATGCTTTCTCATGATCATGTTGAACAATTGTCCTTGCATTTGGATCATGAGTAATATTGAGCTTTTGAGAGATTTCTTGGTTTTGGAGCTCTTGTTGAAAAATTGTCCTTTCAAGTGTTGAGCTCTAAAAATCTTCTCATCTATTTGGTCATGAGCTTTCTTTCTCTTTTATTGGACCAAATATGATTTTTGCAATCAAATTGCTTTTCTTCCTTTGTTTACAAACTCAAATTTATGCCTTTTGTGTGGTTTGTCAATATACTCATCAAGGGAGATTGAAGGACCATGTGGAGGTCCATCCATGTTTGTGATGAGTATTTGACTTTATTTGAGCAAGGTGTGCTCAGGCTTGAGTTTGATTTGACTCGGTATTGCATGTTATCAATTAATGATAATTGTGGACTAACATGCAGGAAGAAAAGGTATGTGCATTGTGGTATGTGCAAAATGGTTTGTTCCTTGTGGTACAGGTTCTGAGGCAGCTATGGTCGTTGGTGAGTACTGGGACTAGGTTGGGAGAACCGAGGTCCAGAGCGGTCGAGGATGCCGACGAGATGGTTGGGCTCAAACCGGGTTCACTTGGACGTCAAGGAAATGGACTTGAGGTGGCTCAAGGTTTCGGTTCGGGTTGGAGGCTCGAAGAGGAGGAAAGCGAGCCGGTCAAGTCCGGCGGATGAAGGCCCGTTGCATCGGGTTGATCGGGTTTTGTTTAAAACCCATGTATGGCCAATGTGGCCCATGTAAAGCCCATATGTGGGTTGAAATGAGAGGTTAATCCTAGCCCTTGGTGGAGTGCCCTAGGGTTTGGGACTCATCCAAGGGTGGTAGGTTGCCCTAGAGTAGTATAAATAGAGGGGAGGGTGTCCTCCTCACTTGAAGGTTTGAGTTGCTCCTTTGAGCTTTGCCCACATGAAGTGAGGCTTTGTAAACCTTCCAACCAGAAAATACAAAGATTTTCTTTACATTTTTGTGAATTTAAATTCGCATTTACATTATGTCTTTACTTTACATAATTTAAATTCAGCATTTACTTTCCCGCATGTAAATTCTACTTAATTTACTTTCTTAATTTGGATTTGCTCCTCTCCTTCTAAATGCTGTTGATCAAGGAGGTCTTGAGGGTGCTCATTTGGTTTTACATCTTTCTTGCACCCTAGGATAGACTAGAGATCAAGTTTCTATCAAGATTGCAAATCTGTCCTGAACTTGTTCTTCGCGCAGCAGTCAGTCTTTGATTTTTAGAAAAATATAGAAAAATCCTTCTAGATTGATTCTTGTTGGAGAAGGTGCTTGACTCATATACCCATCTGTGGAAAAATTTTGGAGTCCACTGGATGCACCATTTGGGAGCTGTGAGGTGAAAACCGAGCCCCAAATTTCCTGATTGAAAATCCTGACTGTTCGTAGTTCTTGATTTTTCCTGATTTTTGTAGAAGGATTTTGGTGGTGATTTTTGGTGGAGTGCTTCACGACTCAACAGATCACAGGCTGAAAAATTCCCAAAATTTTTGGAGCAACAGAAGTCCACCATCCACCTGCTCTAATTGAGGACAATTCCTGAAAATCTGCTTTTGCTTTTTCTAAAAGAGGCTTTTGTGTTTTGGCTTGATCTCTTTTAGAAAAGAAGTATTTGAATTGATTCCTCTTTGTTTTGGACACTTGACAACCAGAATTTGTGATTTAAATATCCCTCACATGATTCATGGTTCCCATCCATGTAAGCTAGGGATACACATAGTTGTCAAGTCGTTCCGATTTTTGCGGGTTTCGCGATTTTAAGGAGCATCGGTTTTCTTTGCGGGATTGTTTGGAGTACGTTGAGTAGGGGATATTTTTATTTGGGATCATTCACCCCCCCTCTGATCGCCATCTCGGTCTTTCAACAGATTACCGTGATCTGTTCCAATTAAGTCATAGATTTTAACACGCTTGGTAAAACAGACATAACATTCAAACGGCTGGGCGGAATTTAACGTTCTTTATACCCATTGAAAGATAATGAAATTATCTACAACTTCTTCAACATCCGTACGGACAGATTCGGATTCTAAATTGACGAAAACGCAAACCCTAGGTCGACTGCTCATGCTGTCCCAAAACAGAAACGTGGCAACTTCTAGATCTAATCCAATATACTCAAATCCAGCACCACCAATTGATCTAAAAACTTGATAAACACCCTTAGAACAGTACCTAGATCAATCCCAAGGTTTCCCATGGTCATACCTTTGCCCGACGCACGAAAACTCCAATAGATCTCCTCGCTCCTCGCTCCTCGCACCTCGCTCCTTGCTCCTCGCTCCTCGGATGGATCCATGAGGATGCAGGGGTGGGGAGGCAACCCTAGGGCAGCAACGGGGTGGAGGAGAGGTGGTGGAGAGGTGGAGAGCAATGGGGGCAAAGGGGGCGCAAGGGGCAGGGGGAGGACGCCCAAAAGGGCAGGAGGAGGCCCCCCAAACAGGACTCCTACCCTAAATGGACTCGAACACCATCCCACCAAAGCCCACGGACCTTTCCCTTAGGCCCAAACTCCCCCGGAAAGGCCCAAAACCCCTAAAATGGCCCGGAAACGCTATTAACCTCCATACCTTATGGTTTTAACCTCCCATACCATAATTCATAAAGTTTTTGACCTTAACATGCACCATTTAAAAGGTTACGACACTCCGTGGTGACACATCACTTCAAAAGGCCCAAAAACGCGAGTAAACCTCAAGCCGAAAGATTTTAATCTCTAATTTCACATTCTATAATGTCACACCATACCGTAGTGTCACAAAAATAGAATGTTGATTTAGATGGCTAGAACCTTGCTAGATGAACATCTTACTCCTAGGAAATTTTGGGCTGAAGCAATTTCAACTGCATGCTATGTTTCTAACCGTGTGTTTTTGAGATCAAAATTGGGTAAGACTTCATATGAGCTTCGGTTTGGACATAGACCTTCTGTTTCTCACTTTCAAGTTTTTGGATGCAAATGCTTTGTCTTGAAATCTGGAAATCTTGATAAATTTGAAGCTAGATCAAAGGATGACATTTTTCTTGGATATCCTACTAATACTCGTGGCTATCGTGTGCTTGTTTCGGAGACTAACAACATTGTGGAAACTTGTGAAGTTACTTTTGATGAGGCTAGTCCAGGCACTAGTCCAAGTGATGCAGGTACAGGCGCATATGTTCAGGGGGAGAAAATCTTTGAAGATAATGATGATATTGAAGATGAGGTCTTGACTCTTCCTAATGCACAACAAGCTGTAGCACCTTCGGCACCTACTACTACATCACCTACTGTAACACCCCGGCATCTAATATGCCCTGGATGTCACCAAACATAGACTAAACAACATTTAATAACCACATCTAAAGGTAAATTACAGCAAAGGAGTACATGCAAAAACAGAAAATTTCGGCAGCATCTCCTTTGTTTTTCCATGGTACGGAGCATCAACAATAATATCACAAGTTATATCATAATGGGAAGCATCTAAAGCAGCAATAACAGGCGATATAGCAACTATTTAAGTCTAGCATAATGAATTTAACCACTCCATGATCTAAAACGAAGTAAATAATATGACCAAGCACACAAATAAGTCATACTCCAAGCTCTCAACGCATTAACTTATAATTACAACTACGAATGGCAAAATTGCATATATCTTAATAAGTGAAACTTTGTGAAGATGTGTCACTAAGCCCTTTTCCCGCATGTCGGTTTCATGGTACCTAAAAACAACATAAAACACAAGCGTGAGTTCATCACTCAGCAAGTATATTGCAATGGTACAAAAGAACAATTACATGGCTACAACAACTCACATCATGTCTATCATCTTATTCATGTTCACGTATCATTATCATCATCATCATGTATGCAATGCGATGCGATGCACATGTCTCCTGGAAACTCATACCGGTATGGTTGAGTGCACAGCCGTCGGTGTGCACCCTCTCTCCCCTTCCATCCCGAAGATGGAGGGTGCCTACTCCTCGCTTCCATTCACCAGGGTGGATGGAATCACGATGTAGGACTTACTCAATGGCGCCCTGGACTAGTCATAACTTTCTCACCGACCTCGCCGGACTAGTTATGACTTCCTCACCGACCCGGCCATGTATCATGCCATGTATGCAAATATGCCAACATCATATTTAACTTGTACATTAACACATGGCATCACAACATAATAGACCGTAATCATCATATCAATGGCAAACATTAAAGCATGGCATGTGAACACATCATAAATTCAATTGCAACTCATCAAAACTAGCAACCTACAACCCACTACCCATTCCAATACACTTGCCTCAACCACGGGCGACGGATTGGCGAGAAGTAGAGGGCACTCCCGGGGTCACACCACATGCACATAGGCACCACACACTCAAAATCATGCCCACAAAACAATACGCAAACACTCTTCTACCCCGACTTCGCAAACTACTCGCAAAACCCAAAAACAGAGGTTCTGTCCCATCGGGACAGCAGACTTCCAACGAGCATAACTTGGGTTCTAAGACTCCAAATTGACTAAACAAGTACATCGTCGCGTAGCTTAGGAAATTTCCTAACTTTTTCTAAGTATACCGAAAAACTGATTCGGCCTCTAAAGTGGTTTAATCTACAGAATACCGTGATCTGTTCCAATCACGTCACAGTTTTCAACACGCTCGGTAAAACGAGCATAACGTTCAAACGGCTGGGCGGAATTGGACGTTATTTATGTCCACTGAAATGTGACACTACGGAATGCCGAGACTTTATAAAATGTGAAATTAGAGATTGTGGCATCACAAAATGTGAATGTTAAGGTCAAAAACATTATAAAATATGGAATTGGAGGTTGAAACCATATGTTATGAGGTTAATTTGCGTTTCCGGGCCGTTTTCGGGAGTTTGGGCCTTTCCGGAGGAGTTTGGGCCTAAAGGAAAGGGTCGTGGGCTTTGGTGGGATGGAGTTTGAGTCCTAATGGGAGTAGGAGACCTAGTTGGGGGCCTCCCCCAGCCCCTTTAGGCGTCCACCCCCACAAGTCCTAGCCGCCCCCCCACACCTCCCCACCTCCTCCTTGTGGCGCCTCCACCTCCCCCATTGTTCCCCATTGCTCCACCACCTCTCCACCACCGCTCCACCTCCCTTGCTTCCCCTAGGGGAGTTCTCCACCTCCACACCTCGAAGATCCATCCGTTGGAGCGCTCCGCGACGAGGAGATCTGGCGGGATTGGAGCGAGGAAGGAGATCGCGCGAACCGGGAGGAGATCTATTGGGTTTTCGTGCGTCGGGCGAAGGTATGGCCATGGGGATCCTTGGGGTTTGGCTAGGGTATGTTCTAAGGGTGATTATCATGTTTTTAGATCAATTGGTGGTGCTGGAATTGAGTAGATTAGATTAGATCTAGAAGTTGTCACGTTCTCTGTTTCGGGCAGCTTGTGCAGTCGACCTAGGGTTTGGGTTTTCGAAATTTTAGATTCCGAATTTGGTCGGCCACCTATTGAAGAAGTTGTAGATAATTTCATTATATTTCCGTGGATATAAAGAACGTCCAAATCCGATCAGCCGTTTGAAAGTTATGACTGTTTTACCGAGCGTGTTAAAATCTGTGACGTGATTGGAACAGATCACGGCATATTGTAGATTAAACAACTTTAGAGTCCGAATAAGTTTTTCCTTATACCTAGAAAAAGTTGGGAAATTTCCTAAGCTACGCGAGGATGTACTCGTTTATTCGATTCGGTGTTTTAGAACCCGAGTTATGCCTTTTGGAAGGCTGCTGTCCCGACGGGATAGAACCTCTGTTTTTGGGTTTTGCGAGTAGTTGGCAATGTCGGGGTAGATGAGGGTTTGCGTACTGTTTTGTGGTCATGATTCTGAATGTGTGGTACCCATGTGCAGGTGGTGTGACCCTGGGAGTGCCTTCTACGTCTCGCCAATCCGTTGCCCGTGGTTGAGGCAAGTGTATTGTAATGGATAGCGGTTTGTAGGATTGCTAGTTGAGACTAGATGAACTTGATTATATGACATGATCACTTGCCATGCTTTAGTGATTTCCTATGATATGATGAGTATGCTATGATGCCATGTGTTAAAAGTACATGTTTATTATGATTAGATGGCCCGGGCGGTGAGAAAGTCATAACTTGTCTGGGAAGGTTGGTGAGAAAGTTATGACTAATCCGGAGAGCCAATGAGTAAGTCCTACATCGTGATTCCATTCACCGCGATGAACGGAAGCGAGGAGTAGGCACCCTCCATCTTCGGGATGGAAGGGGGGAGAGGGTGCACACCGACGGGTGTGTACTCAACCATGCCGGTATGAGTTTCCAAGGAGACATGAGCATCGCATTGCACTTCATACATATTGATGATGATGATAAGATGTGACCATGAATGAGATGGTTTACATGATGTGAGATATTATTGCTATGTAATTGTTTATATTTGTACCATTGCAATATACTTGCTAAGTGATGAACTCACGCTTGTGTTTATGTTGTTTTCTTTTACGTACCATGAATCCGACATGCGGGAAAGGGAGCTAGTCACACGTCATCACTTAGCATCACACATTTAAACATTGACATGTTCCTTCCCTTATGGTTATGGTTAATTCATTGAACTAAACTATGGTTTCGATGATTCGTTGGTCGTTATGAGTAATTGATTAGTCCATATTTGTCATGTGATGGATAGAATTTATATCCTTAGTGGTATGGTGGTTGTTTTTCCGTTTGATCATGTTATTGCTATCGTTCGTTATGCCACATTGACATGTTAATATTGTTGTTGCTTCAATTCATGTTAAAACAAAGGAGATGCTGCCGAAATCTCGGTTTTTAGCATGTGCGTCTTTGCTGGAATTTATGTTTAATTATGGTATTTAGATGTTGTTTAGCTTTTGTTTGGTAGTATTCAGGCATAGTAAATGCCGAGGTGTTACAGTTGGTTTCAGAGCGGGCTATAGTTCCTTGGAATGTGTATTTTTAGTGTCATGCTATAGGGTATAACTAAAATGTGATGTGGAATAACTTAGAAACATGGCTTAGGTTTTTACTAAAATTTTGTCATAGGATAGTAACATTAAAACTTGCAAAAGTGGTATAACTAATCTAAAATTTGACACACATGGATGCACAGTAGGAAGGGTATGGGTATCGTTGTTTACGCTTAAATGTTGTATTTAAGCCTTGTTGCTAAATGCTATATTTGATATAGTATGTTGCTATGTCTATGAGATAAATGATTGAATTGTGCTTGTTGTGGTGATAAAGTGGGGTTGTGGTGCCGAAGGGTTTCGGTCACCTCTTTTGGTTCATAGTAAGGGTGAGGTTTGACGGTATGGCCGGTTAGCGCCATCACCGAAAAACTATTAACCCTTGTAGGAGAAGAGTGTTTACCCTTTCTGTCGTAGAACGGGTAGTTGACTGGAGTCAAATAGAAGAGTTTGGTAGTGGATTTTGCTTCGGAGGTTCTTTATCGTTCTGTGGTCGGTCTTGGTTGGTTTTCTTGGTTTTAGTTGATGGAAACCTAAAGAAAAGTGTTTGGTATTGGTTTTTCGCGGATAGTTCCGTATGCGGTGTGTGGTTTTGTCTTCCTTGGTTGAAGACGAAGAAGAGGAGTCTAGTATTGCGCTTCTTTTGGGTGCCGTTCCAGTTTTGATGTTTAGTTTGTTAATTGCTTTATGGGGAAGAAGCATTCAATTTATTTCTGTGTTTGTCTTTCTCCGAGGTTAAAGAGTTATTGAGGTGCTATGCCAGACCTGGTTGTCAGGGCTGAAGTTCTGTGGGTTTGTAGGAGTAAGTGGTGTTTGATTTCGTCATTTTTCTGGTTTGAGAAATCATCTTTGAAAACCCTTCTTGTTTCGTGAAAGTTTGGGGTTTGGTGTTAAGGTTTTATTTGAAATGGATTACTAAATCGCTTGGTTCCCTTTTTAAGAAAATTGTCTTTCAACCATTTTCCTCTATGGGAGCCTTTGAGATTGAAAAGTGTTTTGGAGAGTTCCTTTTGCATGACCAAGTTTGGGTTTGTCTCATTGCAATTTTGAGAGTCAAGTTTCCTTACGAATTTTGGGATGAGCTTTAAAACTAAAATCTTTGCAAACAAAGAAAGTAGTCTTTTGGTGAAATCGTTTGTCCCTAGTAAGAATTGTTGTTTAGCATGTTATGTAGCATGTACCAATGTGGTTTATGGGATGACTTATTGTTAAGTTAAATTGTGAGTTGAAACGATTCAATGCGGTTGTCACCTCTAGCTTGAAATTAAATAGACTACTAGTGTTGTAGTTTGCTCTTAGCAAAAATGATTAAATGTGTTAATGTATATGCTTAGAATATGTTGCCTTGTTATAAAAAAAAATGCTTATGACCCCCGATTATGTTTAAAGTTTTAAACCCTGATGCATAGTTGAAACATTAAGATGATTTAGACTGCTGTTATTGTTAAAGAAACTTTGCTGGTTGTTTAAAGATGCTCTAATCTAATGGATTAATAGAGAAATTTAATCGTGTTGCCTAGTGACTTTAATTTGGAAGTTGATTAGAGTTGCTATTTACGTTGTTGCAAACTACTAGTATATTTGGAATTATGCAGTTGTGTCTCTACAATGCTAGTATTGATATCAATTGAGAAGACATAAGACTTATTGCTAATGATGTTGTTAAAGGCAGTGTTAATGCTAGTATTCAATCTATTTTAAATAGTGGGAGTATGTTGTGTGGTGGTAATGTAACACCCCGGCATTTAATATGCCCGAATGCTACCAAACATAAGCTAAACAACAACTAAATACCACATTTAACATAAAATTCCAGCAAAGGCGCATAGACTAAAAACCGAAATTTCGGCAGCACCCCCTTTGTTTTATCATGAATTTAAGGAACAGCAACAATATAGCATTATATGGCAATAAGAGAAACATCTAAAACAGCAATAAACAAAGTCTTAACGACAATTAAAGACTAACATTAAGCTCTTAAGGTTCCAAGTGTCAAACAAACAATAGAACTCTCAATAACCAAGCTAAGACTTAATTTTAAAGACCATCACACGCAATTTATTATCAAACTAAATGAATTGACTTGGGGAAACATTAAGGTGAAGCAACGTGTGAGCGTGTGACTATTCCCCTTTCCCGCATGCCGTTCTCATGGTACCTAAAACAACAAGAAAACACAAGAGTGAGTTCGAAAACTCAGCAAGCATACTGCAATGGACAACAAGCATAACAACATGGCAATAACATCTTCCATCATGTATATCATCTCATTCATGATTACTTATCAATATCATCATCAATTTGTATGCGATGTAATGCAATGCTCCTGACCCTCTGGAACCTCATACCGGTATGGGAAGTACACACCCGTCGGTGTGCACCCTTTCCTCCCTTCCATCCCGAAGATGGAGGGTGCCTACTCGCTTCCAAACACCACGTGGATGGAATCACGACATAGGACTTACTCAATGGCGTTCCGGATTAGTCATAACTTTCTCACCGACCTTGCCGGACTAGTTAAGACTTTCTCACCGCCCTCGCCCTATCTCATGACATGCATGCAACCATGCCAATTATCATATTTAATTCACATATTAACACATGGCATCATAATATGTTAAACATGCTCATCATATCATATCATTCATTAACACATGGCAAGTGGACATATATCATGTAAACAATTCCATCTAATCCAACATGCAACCTACAACTCGCTATCCATCACAACACACTTGCCTCAACCACGTGCAACGGATTGGCGGGAAGAAGAGGGAACTCCCGGGGTCACACCACCTGCACATAGGCAATCACACACTGACAATCATAACCTCAAAACAGTACACAAACCCCCATCTAACCCGACATTGCCAACTAGTCGCAAAACCTAAAACAGAGGTTCTGTCCCGGCGGGACAGCAGCCTTGCAAAAGGCATAACTTGAGTTCTGGGACTCCGAATGAATTAAACGAGTACACCCTCGCATAGCCTAGGAAATTTCCCAACTTTCTCTAAGTATAAGGAAAGTCTGATTCGGCCTCTAAAGTTGTTTAATCTACAGATTACCGAGATCTGTTCCAATTACGTCACAGATTTTAACACGCTCGGTAAAACAGCCATAACTTTCAAACGGCTGATCGGATTTTAACGTGCTTTACGTCCACGGAAACATAATTAAATTATCTACAACTTCGTAGAAGTCCGTACGGACAGATTCGGATTCTAAATCGATGGAAACTCGAACCCTAGCTCAACTGCTCAATCTGCCCGAAAACAGAAACGTGGACAAGTTTAGATCTAACCCAAATTACTTCAAACCAACGCCTCCAATTGATCTAAAATCTTCATAAACATCCTAATAACAGTACCTAGATCAAATCCAAGGATCCCCATGTTCATACCTTTGCCCGAAGCACAAAACTCCAATCAATCTCCGCGGATCTCCTCGCGAAACGCTCCTCGCTCCACGTTCCTCGCTCCTCGCTCCTCGCTCCTCGCTCCACGGGGTGGATCCACGAGGTGCATGGGTGGGGTGGCCACCCTAGGGCAGCAAGGGGTGGAGGGGAGATGGTGAGGAGGTGGAGGAAGGGGAGGGGGCGCATAGTATGGGGCGGCTGGGGCTTAGGGAGGGAGGGAGGAGAGGTGGAGGGAGGGGGCGCATAGGGGCTGAGGTGCGGCGCACAAGGGGCAGGGGGAGCCCCTTTTACCAGCCCCCACACCCTGCCCTAGTCCAATAAGAGTCCCTCTCAATCCCTCCAAAGCCCACCAAGGCCCAAAACTCCCCCGGGAAGGCCCAAAACCCCGAAAACGGCCCGGAAAAGCTATTAACCTCCAATTCCTATGGTTTTAACCTTATTTCCACATCTCATAATGTTTATAGCCTCATCATGCTCAATAATTAAGGATACGACACTCCGTGGCGACATAACACTTCAACCGGCCCAAAAACGCGAGTAAACCTCAAGCCGAAAGGTTTTAACCTAAATTCCACATTCCATAGAGTTTTTGTCCTCAACATTCACATTGTATAAGGTTGCGACACTCCGAGGTGTCACAGGTAATTTTGTTATCACCTTTGTATAGGGTAGCTAAAAGTAATATTGTTGGTTGATGATTATGCCCTTTTGTTGTTATTGATGACTAAGTGGTGGTGGTAACTGTTTAGATTACTTATTGGAAAACCATGGTTAAAATGGAGGAAAATTTTAACATGTTGCGATGGAGTGAGCTTTGGATAATTAACATGATAAATGATCTTATCCTTAATGAAAGTATAACTTAGAGTCTCACTTACGAATTCTTCCCTGTGGAGATAATATTTACATGTTGAAGCCATTGTTTAACTGAATAAGGTTCGGTTGTCGAGATGTGAGTATATAGGAGGTATGAAATTTATATGTTGATCTTGCTGAAAGATTTGTTGAAGTACTATATTTCAAATGTAGAATAAGATGTATTATGATATGATGATCCGTGGGGATCATGTCGATATAGTATTGGTTGGATGCCTTTTTGATAAGCATCATGAACCCTAATTAAAAGTGTTAGGAATGGTAACTAGAGGAAGAATTTTTGTGAAACTTTTGGTTTATTTGTGTTGGGGCTTCTCAGGGAGTAAATAGTGATTATTGAAGTCTTTAATGGAAAGCGTAGTGGAGTACTAGAGATGATTGTATTTATGCTGAGCTTGTGTTCAAAAGCTTTTGGACTGGTTTGGTTGTTTGCCTTTTTGGTTGAAGGGTTTTCGGTCAAGGTGTTCCATATGCTGTGTTTCAGAGTTTCCCTAAAACTCGTAGAAATTGGTGCAAATATTTGGTTTTGGCTAATGTGTTTAGTTGGTGCTATGAGTATGGATTTACACCCCAAAAGTTTTTTTTTGACTCGATCGCGCCCTTTCGCGTTCGCACTAAATTATCTTTGGAATTAATTTTAAAAGGAAGCAGATGGTCATGAAGGGTTGCGTTGGAAACTTTTGAGTTAAGCCCTTGATGTGTAACTCTGTTTGGCTAGAGTTGAAGTCATTTGGAAAATGGGTCTGGTGTGCGGATGTTTCACAAGTCTGGATTTTTATAAATGTTTCATAAGTGAATTTAGTTGGTGAAGAGTTTTCTTTTGGGATTTAGTTTCCCTCTCTTTTGATAAAATTTATGGCGGTTGTGTGTGCAGATGTTTGACTTTGGAGTCGATGTTCTGTTCCAAAGGGTTGAGTTTGATTTTGCGAGGTTTTGCAAGGTTAGTTTTAAATGGATGATGGGTTTTCACACGATGTGGTGTTTTGTTGTTAACGATGTTGCCGTCATAGTCTATATGATTTAGCGCAACCATCAGTGTTATGTGTATTTCAATCATGTGATACCGAGGGAGAAGTCTTTTGGGTGAATGACTTTTCGGTATTGTTGTTATATGATGAATGAATGGTGAAAAGTAAACAAGACATCGTGTATAGATGTTAAATGATAAAAGAGTCGTTGAGCCAGGTCGGTGAGAAAGTCATATATGGAGATATGACTAATCCGGAGTGCTCTTGAAGAATGTGCATTCATGTCATGAAACGAGATTTCCCTTGCTTTCTAGTATGAAAAGAAAAGAATGAATAATTTCTGGTGTTGGTTGTGGTGAAGGGATTTGTGTTTCCTTTGCGTTTTGGCTTAGGAAATTAAAATGAATACTCTCTGGTTATTGTCGAATCCTTTCCAAAAGTGGTTTTAGCGCTTTGGGGTTTGAGTTGTGGGATGAGGGCCACTTGGGTTCATGTTTATGGTTGAGCTCACTCAATGATTGTGCTTTTTATCGTGGTCCATTGAGGGGAAGGTTTGTTTGACTCAATGCAAACCTTCTTGGAGAATTGTGTCGTTGAGATGTTCCTCGGTAGGGTTGATTAGAGTATTAGTGGACCACTTGGTGGTTGCTAGTAATTGTTTTCCTTTTCAGAGTGTATTGGACCTTTCTGTTGCTGAGGTTGAACGAGGTTGTGTCAACCGTAGTGATTTTGTTTGGTTGTTACTTTTTCTTGCGAGTTTAAGGACCCTGAGTGTAAGGTGGGCCTTCTCCTTTAGGTGGTAGTGTTGGGTATTGGTCTTTTGTAAAAGAGCAATCCTTTGCAAGGTCTTAACCTCGTTTGTTCAAATAGTTGGTGGTCTTGGATTATTTGTCTCACTTGGTTCGTCGTCGTTTTGAATATGGCGAACCACAGTAGAGAGGTTGAGGTGTGAAAACACGTTTGTGCGTGGGAGATGGAGAGGGTTCTAGAGGTTGGTACCATGCCCTTCTGGAGAGTATTTTCAATTAAAGGGATCGGGCACGTTAGTGCCAATGAGGGATGGATGGAGGAGTGTGAGACCGTTCTTCTTTCGTGGTCTATTTGGGAATTGAGGTGAAGAGGGATTCATGAGCGGTTGCACTCTGTTGAGCTAAATCAACACAAGGGTTGGTTTTGGGAGCTCGCTTGTCCTTTGTTCTGGTTTGAGTCATTGTGCGAATGTTGTGTGCTGCAGAGAAGTCTTTTGTCCCTTGGGGACTTTGTTGTTGTTTTTGGCGTTCTTCAGATTCGAGGTCGAATCCTGTTTAAGGGGGGGAGAATGTGACACTACGGAATGCCGAGACTTTATAAAATGTGAAATTAGAGATTGTGGCATTACAAAATGTGAATTTTAAGGTCAAAAACATTATAAAATATGGAATTGGAGGCAGAAACCATACGTTATGAGGTTAATTTGCGTTTCCGGGCCGTTTTCGGGAGTTTGGACCTTTTCGGGGGAGTTTGGGCCTAAAGGAAAGAGTCGTGGGCTTTGGTGGGATGGAGTTTGAGTCCTAATAGGAGTAGGAGACCTGGTTGGGGGCCTCGCCCAGCCCCTTTAGGCGTCCACCCCCTGCCCTTGCGCCCCCACAAGTCCTAGCCGCCCCCCACACCTCCCCACCTCCTCCTTGTGGCGCCTCCACCTCCCCCATTGTTCCCCATTGCTCCACCACCTCTCCACCTCCCTTGCTGCCCCTAGGGGAGTTCTCCACCTCCACACCTCGAAGATCCATCCGTTGGAGCGCTCCGCGACGAGGAGATCCGGCAGGATTGGAGCGAGGAAGGAGATCGCGCGAACCGGGAGGAGATCTATTGGGTTTTCGTGCGTCGGGTGAAGGTATGGCCATGGGGATCCTTGGGGTTGGGCTAGGGTATTTTCTAAGGGTGATTATCATGTTTTTAGATCAATTGGTGGTGCTCTAATTGAGTAGATTAGATTAGATCTAGAAGTTGTCACGTTCTCTGTTTCGGGCAGCTTGTGCAGTCGACCTAGGGTTTGGGTTTTCGCAATTTTAGATTCCGAATTTGGTCGGCAACCTTTTGAAGAAGTTGTAGATAATTTCATTATATTTCCGTGGATATAAAGAACGTCCAAATCCGATCAGCCGTTTGAAAGTTATGACCATTTTACCGAGCGTGTTAAAATCTGTGACGTGATTGGAACAGATCACGGTATTTTGTAGATTAAACAAGTTTAGATTCCGAATCAGTTTTTCCTTATACCTAGAAAAAGTTGGGAAATTTCATAAGCTATGCGAGGATGTACTCGTTTATTCGATTCGGAGTTTTAGAACCCAAGTTATGCCTTTTGGAAGGCTGCTGTCCCGACGGGACAAAACCTTTGTTTTTGGGTTTTGCGAGTAGTTGGCAATGTCGGGGTAGATGAAGGTTTGCGTACTATTTTGTGGTCATGATTGTGAGTGTGTGGTACCCATGTGCAGGTGGTGTGACCCCGGGAGTGCCTTCTACGTCTCACCAATCCGTTGCCCGTGGTTGAGGCAAGTGTATTGTAATGGATAGCGGTTTGTAGGATTGCTAGTTGAGACTAGATGAACTTGATTATATGACATGATCACTTGCCATGCTTTAATGATTTCCTATGATATGATGAGTATGCTATGATGCCATGTGTTAAAAGTACAAGTTTATTATGATGTGGCATATTTGCATACATGGCATGATTACATGGCCCGGGCAGTGAGAAAGTCATAACTAGTCCGGGAAGGTTGGTGAAAAAGTTATGACTAATCCGGAGAGCCAATGAGAAAGTCCTACATCGTGATTCCATTCACCGCGGTGAACGGAAGCGAGGAGTAGGCACCCTCCATCTTCGGGATGGAAGGGGGGAGAGGGTGCACACCGACGGGTGTGTACTCAACCATACCGGTATGAGTTTCCAAGGAGACATGAGCATCGCATTGCACTTCATACATATTGATGATGATGATAAGATGTGACCATGAATGAGATGGTTTACATGATGTGAGATATTATTGCTATGTAATTGTTTATGTTTGTACCATTGCAATATACTTGCTGAGTGATGAACTCACGCTTGTGTTTATGTTGTTTTCTTTTACGTACCATGAATCCGACATGCGGGAAAGGGAGCTAGTCACACGTCATCACTTAGCATCACACATTTAAACATTGACATGTTCCTTCCCTTATGGTTATGGTTAATTCATTGAACTAAACTATGGTTTCGATGATTCGTTGGTTGTTATGAGTAATTGATTAGTCCATATTTGTCATGTGATGGATAGAATTTATATCCTTAGTGGTATGGTGGCTGTTTTTCCGTTTGATCATGTTATTGCTATCGTTCGTTATGCCACATTGACATGTTAATATTGTTGTTGCTTCAATTCATGTTAAAACAAAGGAGATGTTGCCGAAATCTCGGTTTTTAGCATGTGCGCCTTTGCTGGAATTTATGTTTAATTATGGTATTTAGATGTTGTTTAGCTTTTGTTTGGTAGCATTCAGGCATAGTAAATGCCGGGGTGTTACATGAAAGGTATTGAAATTACCTACAACTTCCTCAACAGGCGGCCGACCAAATTCCGAATCTAAATTGGCGAAAGCCCAAACCCTAGGTCGACTGCTCAATCTGCCCGAAACAGAGAACGTGGCAAACTCTAGATTTCATTTAATCTACCCAATAACAGCACCACCAATTGATCTAAAAACATGATATCAACCCTTATAACAGTACCTAGACCAACCCCAAGGATTCCCGTGGCCATACCTTCGTCCGACGAACGAAGAACCAACGGATCTCCTCCCGGTTCGCGCGATCTCCTTCCTCGCTCCAAATCCACCGGATCTCCTCGTCGCGGAGCGCTCCAATGGACGGATCTTCGGGGTGGTGAGGTGGAGAGGCTTCCCTAGGGCAGCAAGGGGTGGTGGAGAGGGGAGGGGATGGCGCAAGGGGGAGAGGAGGCGCCCAAAGTGGGGGTTGGCGGCTTGGGTGGTGGGAGGAGGTGGAGTGGCAGCTAGGGTTGTGGGGCGCATGTGGGCAGGGGGTGGACGCCCCCAAGGCAGGTTATCCTGCCTCCCCCTCCCTCATGGGCCCAAAAATCCTCCCACCAAGGACCACGACACATCCCCCTTGGGCCCGAACTCCCCCGGAGAGGCCCAAACTCCCGAAAACAGCCCGGAAAAGCGAATAAACCTCACAGCGTATAGTTTTAACCTCCGATTTCATATTTTATAATGTCATACTCTCCAATTTCACCTTTTACGGTGTCTCGACATTCCGTAGTGTCATACCTACAGCTAACCATTCTCAAGCTACAACATCATCTGTACATGCTGAAAATGAAGAAGAAGAAGAAGATGAAGTTTCAAAAGCCAAAGCTCCCTTACACATTCAGAAAATGCATCCAATTGAACAAATGATTGGAGACCTAAATGAGAGAATCACCCGATCCAGGTTTATTAATTCTAATACTCATGCTCATTATGCTTTAGTTGCTTCTTTTGAACCCAAAGATATATCTCATGCATTATCTGACGAATCTTGGATCAATGCCATGCATGAAGAATTAGAGAATTTTGAACGACATAAAATTTGGAAACTAGTCTCACCACCTCTTGATTTTAATGTTATTGGAACTAGATGGGTTTTCAAAAATAAACAAAGTGAGGATGGTGCTGTTGTTAGAAACAAGGCTAGATTGGTTGCTCAAGGTTTTACTCAAGTTGAAGGCTTAGATTTTGATGAAACATTTGCTCATATTGCTAGAATTGAAGCCATTAGAATTCTTTTAGCATTTGCTGCATCTAAAGGTTTTAGTTTGTATCAAATGGATGTGAAAAGTGCTTTTCTTAATGGCTACATAAATGACGAGGTTTATGTCAAGCAACCACCTGGTTTTGAAAATTCAAAGTTTCCAGATCATGTGTACAAATTGTCAAAAGCTTTGTACGGTTTGAAACAAGCCCCTAGAGCATGGTATGATAGGCTAAAAACCTTTTTACTTGAAAAGGGGTTTTCAATGGGAAAAGTTGACAAAAGTCTCTTTTTACTCAACCAAGGCAATGATTAATTGTTCGTTCATATTTATGTTAATGATATTATCTTTAGTGGTTCCTCTCATGTTTTAGTATCTAAGTTTTCAAAACCATGAGGGACGAATTTGAGATGAGTATGATGGGTGAGTTGACATACTTTTTGGGATTTCAAATCAAACAATCAAATGAAGGTATTTTTGTGCATCAAAGCAAGTACACAAAAGACTTGCTACATCGTTTTGGGATGGAAAACAGCAAGCCAATCATGACACCCATGGAAAGCACTTGTACACTTGATCTGGATGAAGATGGTGAGCCGGTTGATCAAAAGGAATATAGAAGCATGATAGGTTCACTTTTGTACCTCACTGCATCAAGGCCGGATATACAATTTGCTATGTGCTTGTGTGCTCATTTTCAGGCTTCCCACGTGCTTCACATCGACAAACTGTCAAGTGAATTTTCAAGTATCTCCATGGTACTCAAGATTTTGGCATTTGGCTTTCTGCTTCTTCATGCATTAGTTTAAGAGCTTTCTCTGATGCTGATTTTGGAGGATGTAGAGTTGATAGAAAAAGTACATCTGGTACATGTCATTTCTTGGGCAATTCTCTTATAGCATGGTCTTCTAGAAAACAATCTTCTGTTGCACAATCAACTTCTGAATTTGAATATGTGGCTGCTGCTAGTTGTTGCTCTCAAATTCTTTGGATAGTAGCTACACTTAAAGATTATGGGGTTAATTTGGAAAGTATTCCTCTTTTGTGTGATAACACTAGTGCAATTTGCATTGCTAAGAACCCTGTGCAACATTCTAGAACAAAACACATTGATATTAGATTTCACTTTCTTAGAGATCATGTTGAAAAAGGGAACATTGTGCTTCATCATATGGATACTGAACATCAATTGGCAGACATTTTCTCAAAACCTTTGTCTTCTTCTCGTTTTGCTTTTATTCGGGGAGAACATGGGATTGTTCATCCAATGGGTTTATTTTGAGGGGGAGTTTCTTTGCCAAGTTGTTTCACTTGATGAGCTTACTTTATCATATTTCTTTATATATTATGTAATTGAGCTGATATATGATAATCTAAATTGTTCCACTCGAACTAAAAATGATATTGCGAAATTCCTTGGTCTGATTGTCTATAGCTAAATACTCTGTGAGATATTACTCTTCTAGGCTTGATATTGAATCTTTTTGACAAATTTGGGCTATGAAGCAAGTGTGTTTTCAGCTTTACTCTTTCAAAAAATCTTTTAATCTCTTTGCATGTTTACAATCAAAGAAAAAGAAAAGAAAAGGGAATTAGTAAAAAAAGGGTTGTTAAAAGCAAAAGCCTCAAGTTAAGTGCTTCAGGCATGCTTTCCCTAAGAAGATAAGATGTATGCTTCAAGCATTCCATTCCCTCAAGATAAGATGTATGCTTCAAGCATGCCACTCCTAGAAAATAAAAGAAGTATGCTTCAAGCATGCCACATGCAGTTTATTGTTCAAATATTAAAATGGTCTACTAGATTGGAGTTGAAACTACTTGCTCGCCCTGAGTTGTTAGTTGCTTCAATTTTGAGCCTTTGCTTTTCTACTAAGGTCTTGCTTAGTACTTGGCTATAGTTGACTGACTTGAGGTTGAGATGCATGTTATTCCCTAACTTATTAAAACCACATCAAGTTCATGTATTTTGCATATTATGTGATGTATAAGGTTATATGATCGAATGAGCTCATCTTTTCCTATCTTGGCACTCCTTTGTTTCTCTTTTGTGAAATCATTGCTAAATGGAAAATTCTGAACATGTTTTTCTCTCTTTTGTACTCTTGATGAATCCATTGTCAAAGGGGGGGAAGTTTAAGGAAAAAGGGGGAGAAGTTTTTGGAATTTTGAGAATTTTGGAATTTTTGAGAAGTTTGGAGAATTTTGGAGTTCTTGGGCACATTGCACATTCACATACATTTTCTTCTTATGAGGAGGTTTTTCGTATTCTCACCTAGGGAGAGTTTTTACTTTGCATATTGGTCAAAGGGGGAGATTCCTTGGTCTGTTCAAAAATCCTTTTGTGAAGTGAATGCCAAATGTTCAATTCTAAGTGGTGTTGCCAATGTTTTCATCAAGGGGGAGATTGTGAAATCATGTGCTGAAAAATTGGCTTAAGAATTGAATTTGCTAAATGTGTTTGTGCATGTGTTTGACAAATTGACAAGAAAAAGTGTCTCTTTTAGCGCCGGACTGAATTTCTCAAAAACAGTAAGTTTGTGACACCACGGAGTGTCGTAACCTTATTTAATGAGCATGATGAGGTCAAAAACATTATGAAATATGGAATTGGAGGTTCAAACCATACGCTATGAGGTTTATTTGTGTTTCCGGGCCGTTTCCGTGGATTTGGGCCTTTCCGAGGGAGTTTGGGCCTAAGAGAAGGGGTTGTGGGCTTTGGTGGGATGGAGTATGAGTCTATTTAGGATTAGGAGTCCTGTGTGGGCTGGTAAAAGGGCCTCCCCTGCCCCTTTTTGCGCCCCCCACCCAGCCTTGTGCGCCCCCACCACCCCCTTGTGCCCTAGCCGCCCCACCTCCCTCTCCCTCTTGACCGTGCGCCCCCCATTGCCCCTTTGCTCCACACCTCTCCACCACCTCTCCTCCACTGCTTGCTGCCCTAGGGTAGCCTCTCCACCCCTGCACCTTGAAGATCCGTCCATTGGAGCGAGGAGCGAGGAGCGATCCGGGAGGAGATCCGTTGGGCTTTCGTGCGACGGGCGAAGGTATGGCCATGGGGATTCTTGGGGTTGGTCTAGGTACTGTTCTAAGGATCATTATCATGTTTTTAGATCAATTGGTGGTGCTGGAATTGAGTAGATTAGATGAAATCTAGAAGTTGCCATGTTCTCTGTTCCGGGCAGCATGAGCAGTCGACCTAGGGTTTCGGTTTTCATCAATTTAGAGTCGGAATTTGGTCATACGGCTGTTGAAGAAGTTGTAGGTAATTTCAATATCTTTCCGTGGGTATAAAGAACGTCCAATTCCGCCCAGCCGTTTGAAAGTTATGATCATTTTACCGAACGTATTAAAATATGTGACCGAAATATCGATTTTTAGCATTAGTGCCTTTGCTGTAATTTACTTGATTTTGTGGTATTTAGAGGTTGCTTAGTCTATATTTGGTACCATTCGGGCATATTAAGTGCCGGGGTGTTACAAAGTTTCCCATTTGCGCCGGACCGTTTCTTGCATCTACGCTGGACTAAATATTCAGTCCGCCGTGAACATATTTTTGAGGCCTGAATTCACATCTACGCCGGACCAAATTGTTGGACCGTGGTGAACTGAACTTTTGACGGCTATTTTTACATGCACGCTGGACCAAAGTTTTGGTCCGTCGTGAACGGGTTTTTGAGGACTGTTTTTGTAGATGCGCTGGACTAAAAACAGTAAGTTTTCTATTTACGATGGACCAAATTTCGTTTGGTCCGCCGTGAACGTGTTTTCAATCGTTTTTGTGCCGGACTCAATTTTCCAAAACTAGTAAGTTTCGCATGTACGCTGGACCGGGTTTTTGGTCAGTCGTAAGCTGCCCCGGACAGCTGTTTGGTCTGGCGTGAATGGTCTTTTGCTCGATTAGGGTTTTGAGCAATTTTGGAATTGAATTTTGGTTTGAATTTGAGATTATGAAATTCGTGAGAATTTCATGATGCTTGTTTTGAAGTGGACTTTATGCAATGCTCGTGTGAGTAGTTGCATGGTTTGATCTTGAGTCAAGTCGTGGACTTGTGCTCGTAATCGTTTTGTGGTTTGTTCATGTGCAGGTGTTGCTCGAGGGCGAACATGGTCGATGATGGGACCGGAACTAGGTTCATGGAGGAACTGAGGTTCGGGACTAGGTTCAAGAGGAACTGAGGTCTTGGTGGTCATGTAACACCCTGGCATCTAGTATGCCCGAATGCTACCAAACATAGGCTAAACAACACCTAAATACCACTAATAAAGACAAATTACAGCAAAGGAGCAAATGCTAAAACCGAAAATTTCGGCAGCATCTCCTTTGTTTTAACATGATTTGAGACAATAGCAATAACAGGCAAGTAACATAATATCATAAGATATCTAAAGAAGCAATGTAAATGTATATAGCAACAACATAAGGCAATTATATCAAGTCCAATCACTCCATAAACTATAACGAAGCAAATAAGGGACACGACCACACAATTTAATCCATACAACAAGATTCATGGCACTATTATTATGATCATGACTCAAAATTGGTAAGTGTGACTAGAACTACGTGAAGATGTGTAGCTAATGCCCTTTCCCACATGCCAGTCTCATGGTACCTAAAACAACAAGAAAACACAAGCGTGAGTTCAACACTCAGCAAGCATATTGCAATGGTACAAAAGAACAATTACATGGCTATAACAAATCACATCATGTAAATTGTCTCATTCATGATCACATATCATTATCATCATCATTATGTATGCAATGCTGTGCTATGCTCATGTCTCCTTGGAAACTCATACCGGTATGGTTGAGTACACACCCGTCGGCGTGCACCCTCTCCCCCCCTTCCATCCCGAAGATGGAGGGTGCCTACTCCTCGCTTCCAAACACCGCGGTGGATGGAATCACGATGTAGGACTTACTCATTGGCTCTCTGGAATAGTCATAACTTTCTCACCGACCTTCCCTGGACTAGTTATGACTTTCTCACCGCCCGGGCCATGTATCATGCCATGTATGCAAACATGCCAACTTCATAATTAACTTGTACATTAACACATGGCATCATAACATAATAAGCATACTCATCATATCATTGGCAATCATTAAAGCATGGCAAGTGATCATATCATATAATCAATTTCATCTAGTCTCAACTAGCAACCTACAAATCGCTGTCCATTACAATACACTTGCCTCAACCACGGGCAACGGATTGGCGAGAAGTAGAAGGCACTCCCGGGGTCACACCACCTGCACATAGGTACCACACACTCACAATCATGTCCACAAAACAGTAAGCAAACCCTCTTCTACCCCGACATCGCAAACTACTCGCAAAACCCAAAAATAGAGGTTCTGTCCCGTCAGGACAGCAGCCTTCGAAAAGGCATAACTCGGGTTCTAAGACTCCAAATCAATTAAACGAGTACATCCTCGCGTATCTTAGGAAATTTCCTAACTTTTTCTAAGTATATGGAAAAGCTTATTCGGACTATAAAGTTGTTTAATCTACAAAATACCGTGATCTGTTCCAATCACGTCACAGATTTTAATATGCTCGGTAAAACAGCCATAACGAAGCAAATAAGGGACACGACCACACAATTTAATCCATACACCAAGATTCATGGCACTATTATTATGAACATGACTCAAAGTTGGTAAAAATGACTGGAACTACGTGAAGGTGTGTAGCTAATGCGCTTTCCCATATGCCGGTGTCATGGTACCTAAAAAAACAACATAAACACAAGCGTGAGTTCATCACTCAGCAAGTATATTGCAATGGTACAAAAGAAACAATTATATGGCTACAACAACTCACATCATGTCTATCATCTCATTCATGATCACAAATCATTTTCATCATCATTATGTATGCAATGCGATACGATGCTCATGTCTCCTTGGAAACTCATACCGGTATGGTTGAGTACACACCCGTCGGTGTGCACCCTCTCCCCCCTTCCATCCCGAAGATGCAGGGTGCCTACTCCTCGCTTCCATACACCACGGTGGATGGAATAATGATGTAGGACTTACTCATTGGCTCTCCGGAATAGTCATAACTTTCTCAACGACCTTCCCCGGACTAGTTATGACTTTCTCACCGCCCGGGCCATGTATGCAAACATGCCAACATCATGAATAACTTGTACATTAACACATGGCATCATAACATAATAAACATATTCATCATATCATTGGCAATCATTAAGGCATGGCATGTGAACATATCATATATTCAATTTCAATCTCAACTAATCTAGCAAACTACAACCCGCTACCCATTCCAATACACTTGCCTCAACCACGGGCGACGGATTGGCGAGAAGTAGAACGCACTCCCGGGGGCACACCACCTGCACATAGGTACCACACACTCACAATCATGTCCACAAAACAGTACACAAACCCTCTTCTACCCCGACATCGCAAACTACTCGCAAAACCCAAAAAAACAGAGGTTCTGTCCCGTCGGGACAGCAGCCTTCCAAAAGGCATAACTCGGCCTCTAAGACTCCGAATCGAATAAACGAGTACATCCTCGCGTAGCTTAGGAATTTTCCTAACTTTTCCTAAGTATATGGAAAAGCTGATTCGGACTCTAAAGTTGTTTAATCTACAAAATACCGTGATCTGTTCCAATCACGTCACAGATTTTAATACGTTCGGTAAAAATAGCATAACTTTCAAATGGCTGGGTGGAATTGGACATTCTTTATACCCACTGAAAGGTATTGAAATTACCTACAACTTCTTCAACAGGCGGCTGACCAAATTCCGACTCTAAATTGATGAAAACCCAACTGCTCATGCTGCCCGAAACAGAGAACGTGGCAACTTCTAGATTTCATCTAATCTACTCAATTCCAGCACCACCAATTGATCTAAAAATGTGATAATCACCCTTAGAATAGATACTAGACTAACCCCAAGGATTCCCATGTCCATACCTTCACCCAGCGCACGAAAACCCAACGGATCTCCTCCCGGTTCACGCGATCTCCTTCATCGCTCCTATCCCGCTGGATCTCCTCGTCGCGGAGCGCTCCAACGGATGGATCTTTGAGGTGTTGAGGTGGAGAACTCCCCTAGGGGTAGCAAGGGAGGTGGAGAGGTGGTGGAGAGATGGTGGTGCAATGGGGAGCAATGGGGGGGGCGCACGGCTAGGAGGAGGGAGATGTGGGGCTGCTAGGGCAAAGAGGGGGAGGTGGGGGCACACCAACCAGCAGGGTGGGCGCAATAAGGGCTGTGGAAGGCCCCCCAACCTGATCTCCTACTCCCAAAAGGACTCAAACTCTTCCCCACCAAGGCCCACGACCCTTTCCCCTAGGCCCAAACTCCCCCGGGAAGGCCCAAACTCCCGGAATCGGCCCGAAAACGCAAATAAACCACATACTGTAGGGTTTTAACCTTAATTCCACATTTTATAATGTCACAAATTGTAACACCCCGGCATTTAATATGCCTGAATGCTACCAAACATAAGCTAAACAACATCTAAATACCACAATTAAACATAAATTCCAGCAAAGGCGCACATGCTAAAAACCGATATTTCGGCAGCATCTCCTTTGTTTTAACATGAATTAACACAATATCAATATCATGGCAAGATATGTCATAGCACACGACAAATAAAACATCAACATAAATGGATATATCATCAAATTACGCCAATAAAAGCATGCTCAACCACTTCATAAGCTATAACCAAGCAAATAAGGAATCACAAGCATGCTAAATTAAACCCTACATTAAGTTTATGGCACAACTCTTAATATCATGTCTCCAAGTGATTAATTATGGACTATGATGGTGGAGCTACGTGTAGAAGTGTAGCTAGACCCCTTTTCCCGCATGCCGATCTCAAAGTACCTAAAAACAACATAAAACACAAGCGTGAGTTCGAAAACTCAGCAAGCATATTGTAATGGACAACAAGATCATTTACAAGACAATAATACCTTACATCACATATAACATCTCATACTTGAGCACATAACAACATCATCATCATTAAATATGTATTGCAATGCAATGCAATGTTATGCTCATATCTCCTTGGAAACTCATACCGGTATGGTTGAGTACACACCCGTCGGTGTGCACCCTCTCCCCCCTTCCATCCCGAAGATGGAGGGTGCCTACTCCTCGCTTCCGTTCACCACGGTGAATGGAATCACGATGTAGGACTTACTCATTGGCTTTCCGGATTAGTCATAACTTTCTCACCGACCTTCCCGGACTAGTTATGACTTTCTCACCGCCCGAGCCATGTAACATGTCATGTATGCAAATATGCCATCATCATCATAAACTTGTATATTTAACACATGGCATCATAGCATACTCATCATATCATAGGAAAACATTAAAGCATAGAAATTGATCATATCATGAAATCCATCTTTCATCTAGTCTCAACAAGCAACATAACATTCGTTATTCATTACAACACACTTGCCTCAACCACGGGCAACGGAAAGGCGGGAAGTAGAAGGCACTCCCGGGGGCGCAACACCTGCACATAGGTATCACACACTCACAATCATGCCCACAAAACAGTACGCAAACCCCCATCTAACCCGACATTGCCCACTACTCGCAAAACCTAAAAACAGAGGTTCTGTCCCGACGGGACAGCAGCCTTGCAAAAAGCATAACTCGAGTTCTGGGACTCCGAATCAATTAAACGAGTACATCCTCGCGTAGCTTAGGAAATTTCCCAACTTTCTCTAGGTATATGGAAAGACTGATTCGGAATCTAAAGTCGTCTAATCTACAGATTACCGTGATCTATTCCAATTACGTCACAGATTTTAACGCGCTAGGTAAAACAGCCATAACTTTCAAACGGCTGATCGGAATTTAACGTTCTTTATGTCCACGGAAAGATAATTAAATTATCTACAACTTCTTCAACATCCGTACGGACAGAATCAGAATCTAAAGCGACAAAAACTAGAACCCTAGCCCAACTGCTCAATCTGCCCGAAAACAGAAACGTGGCAACATCTAGATCTAACCCAAATTACTCCAATCCAGCACCTCCAATTGATCTAAAAACTTGATAAACACCCTAATAACAGTACCTAGATCAATTCCAAGGATCCCCATGATCATACCTTTGCCCGACGAACGAAAACTCCAATCGATCTCCTCGCGGATCGCTCCTCGCTCCACGCTCCTCGCTCCTCGCTCCACGCTCCTCGCTCCTCGCTCCACGCTCCACGCTCCTTGCTCCACGGGAGGATTCCACGAGGTGCATGGGTGGGGTGGCCACCCTAGGGCAGCAAGGGGTGGAGGAGAGGTGGTGGAGAGGTGGGGAGCAAAGGGGCAAGGGAGGGGGAGGCGCACGGCCAAGGGAGGAGGGAGGCGGCTAGGGCAAGGGCAAGTGGGGGGAAGGGCGCACAAGGGGCAGGGGTGAACGTCCAAGGGCTGGTGGGGAGCCCTTTTACCATCCCCCATACCCAATCCTAGTCCGTTACGGAGACCTACTCCAACCCACCAAAGCCCACTTAAGGCCCAAACTCCCCGGGAAGGCCCAAAACCCCGAAAACGGCCCGGAAACGGCCCGGAAACGTTATTAACCTCTATACCTTATGGTTTTAACCTGCCATACCATATTTCATAAAGTTTTTGACCTTAACATGCACCATTTAAAAGGTTACGACACTCCGTGGTGACACATCACTTCAAACGGCCCAAAAACGCGAGTAAACCTCAAGCCGAAAGGTTTTATTCTCTAATTTCACATTCTATAATGTCACACCATACCGTAGTGTCACATTCTTGCCCCTTCAACGAGGATTAGGCCTCGAATCCGAAGGACGCCATAATCAACAACAAAGTCCCCAAGGGACAAAAGGCTTCTCTGTAGCTCAAAACATTCACACAACGACTAAAACTGGAACAAACAACAAACGAGTTCCCAAAACCAACACATAGAGAAAAAGTGTTGATCTAGCTCAACTAAAGGGCAACCCCTCACAAATGGACCTTCACTTCAATTCCCCAACAGAATCTGCGTTTCAACCACAAAGGGCTCCAACAACCCAAAACGCTCGAATCCTTACGGCAAACACTTCATACTTCTATCACAACCAACCTGACTACCAAACTCCATTAAACTCAACATAACAAAATCATAGGAAGTCACAATTCCTTTAACGACCTTTCTACATTCCCGAAAATTTCCATCGAGAGGAAAACTCATTAAGGCACACTTGCCCTTCCGATACACGATCATACTAACATTTATTCCATCCTTTCCCAGACAAGACTCAAATCCAAGAACAACTAGTGACGACAAATGCTCACGGCAGGACAAATATCACCGAACTACCGTCAACTTCACTTCCACCCATCGCTACACTTAATAATGGTTAAACCCATACATCATCAACCTCCATCACAAACCACCCTTATACCACTAGGGTTCAACACCTAGCCCCAAGCTAGGATCGAAAAACCTTACCAAACCACAATTGGTTCCTTTCTTAAGAGGGTCTCGCCCTCACACAAAAACACTTAGCTATCCAGCCCAAGTGTACCCACGACAGCTCCAACCCAAAGCGCTAAAACCACTTTGGAAAGGATTCGACAACAACCAGAGAGTATTCATTTTAATATTTTTTTTTCCTAAGACAAAACGCAAAGGAAACACGCATCCCTTCACCACAACCAACACCAGAAATCATTCATTCTTTTCTTTTCATACTAGAAAGCAAGGGAAACCTCATTTCATGACATGAATGCACATTTTTCAAGAGCACTCCGGAATAGTCATATCTCCATATATGACTTTCTCACCGACCGGGCTCAACGACTCTTTTATCATTTAACATCTGTACACGATGTCTTGTTTTCTTTTCACCATTCATTCATCGTATAACAATAATACCGAAAAGTCATTCACCAAAAGACTTCTTCCTCGGTATCGCAGGATTGAAATACACATAATACTGACGGTTGCGCTAAATCATATAGACTATGAAGGCAACATCGTTAACCATAAGGCACCACATCAAATCAGAACCCACCAACGATAGATAGCTAAACTTTGCAAAACATCGCATTTTAACCAAAATCAACGTTTGGAAAAAGACATCGGCTCCAACGTTTCAACATCTACGCAAACAACCGCCAAAAATTGTATCAAAAGAGAGGGAAACTCAATCCCAAAAGAAAACTCTTCACTAACCAAATTTACTTATGACACATTCATAAAAATCCAGATTTGTGAAACATCCGCACACCAAACACATTTTTCCAAATGACTCCAACTCTAGCCAAACAGAGTTACACATTAAGGGCTCAACTTAAAAGTTTCCAACACAACCCTTTAAGACCATCTGCTTCCTTTTGAAATTAATTCCAAAGATAATCCAGTGCGAACGCGAAAGGGCGCGATCGACTCAAAACTTTTGGGGTGTAAATCCATGCTCATAGCACCGACTAAACAAATTAGCCAAAACTAAATATTTGCACCAATTTTTACGGGTTTTAGGAAACTCAACACACCTTATGGAACACCTTGACCGAAAACCCTTCAACCAAAATGGCAAACAACCAAACCAGTCCAAAAGCCTTTAAACACAAGCTCGGATAAAAGAACCATTTCTAGAACTCCACTAAGCTTTTCATTAAAAGACTTTAATAAGGGTTTTTGATGCTTATCAAAAAGGCACCCAACCAAGACTATAATGATATGATCCCCACGGATCACCGAATCATAATACTTCTTATTCTAAATTTGAAACATAGTACTTCCACAAATCTTTCAAAGCAAGATCAACATATAAAATTTCATACCTCCTATCTATTCACGTCTCGATAACCGAACCTTATTCGGTTAAACAACGACTTCAACATGTAAATATTATCTCTACAAGACAAAGTTCATAGCTAGGATTCCAAGGCATACATTCATTAAGGATAAAACTCTACATCAGGTTAATTATCCATGGTTCACTCCATCACCACAGTTACAACACCCTCCATTTAGTCAATGGTTTCCAACAAGTATTCTACACAACTACCACCACTACTAAGTCATCAATAAAAACAAATGGGCATAATCATCAACCGATCAACATTACTTTTAGCTACCCTATACATAGGTGATAACAAAATTACAACATACTCCAACTATTTAAAATAGATTGAAAACTAGCATTGAAGGGTCACAACTGCATACTTCCAAATATACTAGTAGTTTGCAACAACATAAATAACCACTCCAATCAACTTCCAAATTAAAGTCACTAGTCTCTACTAATCCGTTAGATTAGCACATCTTTAAACACCAAGCAAAGCTTCTTAACAATATCAGTAGTTTACATCATCTTAATGTTTTAACTATGCATCAAGGTTTAAACTTTTAACGTTAACGAGGATCATAAGCACTTTTAAAGCAAGGCAACAGATTCTAAGTATGAACATTAACACTTTCAATCATTCTCGCTAAGAGTGAACTACAACACTAGTAGTCTATTTATTCTCAAACTTAGAGATTTTACTCACATTGAATTGATTCAACTCAAAATTTAAATTAGCAACACATCAATCCATAAACCACATTGTTACCTACTACATAACATGCTTAAACATCAATTCTTACTAGGGACAAACGATTTCAGTCAAAAGACTACTTACTTTGTTTGCAGCATTTAGTTTTAAAACTCATCCCAAATTCATAAGGAAACTTGACTCAAAATTGCAATGAGACAAACCCAAACTTGGTCATGCAAAGGAATTCTCCAAAACACTTTTAAATCTCAAGGACTCCCATAAGGAAAAAGGTTGAAAGACAATTTTCTCGAAAGGGAACCAAGCGCTCAATCAAACCTTTGCAAATAAAACCTTAACTCCAAACCCCTAACTTTCACGACTCAAGAGGGGCTTTCAAAGATGATTTCTTAAACCAGTAAAATGACGAAATCAAACACCACTTACTCCTACAAAGCCACTGAACTTCAGCCCTGACAGCCAGGTCTGGCACAACTCCGAACAAAACTCCTTTAGCCTCGGAGAAAAACAACCACAGGAATAAATCGAATGCTTCTTCCCATAAAGAAATCAACAAACTAAGCATTAAAACTTGGAAAGGCGCCCAAAAGAAGCGCAACACTAGACTCCTCTTCTTCGTCTTCACCCAAGGAAGACAAAACCACACACCGCATACGGAACGATCCGCGAAAGCCCATCACCTTTTCATTTGGTTCAAAACAGCTAAAGCCAAGAAAAGCAACAAACACCGACCGTCAGAACGACAAAGAACATCCGAAGGAAACCACCATTAACTCTTCCTTTTCGTCTCCAATCAACTACCCGATTTACGACAGAAAGGGTAAGCGCTTTTCTCCTACAGGGGTTAACAGTTCTTCGGTGATGGCGCTAACCGGCCACACCGTCAAACCTCACCCTAACTATAAACAACAAGAGGTGACCGAAACCCTTCGGTACCACAACCCCACTCTTATCACCACAACATATATCATTGACATAGCAACATGCATTGTCAAAAGAAGCATTCAACATCAAAGCTTAAATACAACATTTAAGCGTAAGGAAACGATTCCCATACCCTTTCCTATTGTGCATCCAGTGTGTGTCAAATTTTAGATTAGTTATACCACTTTTGCAAGTTTTAATGTTGCTATCCTATGACAAAATTTTAGTTAAGACCTAAGCCATGTTTCTAAGTTATTCCACATCATATTTTAGTTGTACCCTATAGCATGACACTAAAAATACTCATTCCAAGGACCTACAAATTTCTCGATACCAATCAGAACACCCCGGCATTTAATATGCCTGAATGCTACCAAACATAAGCTAAACAACATCTAAATACCACAATTAAACATAAATTCCAGCAAAGGCGCACATGCTATAAACCGAGATTTCGGCAGCATCTCCTTTGTTTTAACATGAATTAACACAATATCAATATCATGGCAAGATATGTCATAGCACACGACAAATAAAACATCAACATAAATGGATATATCATCAAATTACGCCAATAAAAGCATGCTCAACCACTTCATAAGCTATAACCAAGCAAATAAGGAATCACAAGCATGCTAAATTAAACCCTACATTAAGTTTATGGCACAACTCTTAATATCATGTCTCCAAGTGATTAATTATGGACTATGATGGTGGAGCTACGTGTAGAAGTGTAGCTAGACCCCTTTTTCCCGCATGCCGATCTCAAAGTACCTAAAAACAACATAAAACACAAGCGTGAGTTCGAAAATTCAGCAAGCATATTGTAATGGACAACAAGATCATTTACAAGACAATAATACCTTACATCACATATAACATCTCATACTTGAGCACATAACAACATCATCATCATTAAATATGTATTGCAATGCAATGCAATGCAATGCAATGCAATGTTATGCTCATATCTCCTTGGAAACTCATACCGGTATGGTTGAGTACACACCCGTCGGTGTGCACCCTCTCCCCCCTTCCATCCCGAAGATGGAGGGTGCCTACTCCTCGCTTCCGTTCACCACGGTGAATGGAATCACGATGTAGGACTTACTCATTGGCTTTCCGGATTAGTCATAACTTTCTCACCGACCTTCCCGGACTAGTTATGACTTTCTCACCGCCCGAGCCATGTAACATGTCATGTATGCAAATATGCCATCATCATCATAAACTTGTATATTTAACACATGGCATCATAGCATACTCATCATATCATAGGAAAACATTAAAGCATGGCAATTGATCATATCATGAAATCCATCTTTCATCTAGTCTCAACAAGCAACATAACATTCGTTATTCATTACAACACACTTGCCTCAACCACGGGCAACGGAAAGGCGGGAAGTAGAAGGCACTCCCGGGGGCGCACCACCTGCACATAGGTATCACACACTCACAATCATGCCCACAAAACAGTACGCAAACCCCCATCTAACCCGACATTGCCCACTACTCGCAAAACCTAAAAACAGAGGTTCTGTCCCGACGGGACAGCAGCCTTGCAAAAAGCATAACTTGAGTTCTGGGACTCCGAATCAATTAAACGAGTACATCCTCGCGTAGCTTAGGAAATTTCCCAACTTTCTCTAGGTATATGGAAAGACTGATTCGGAATCTAAAGTCGTCTAATCTACAGATTACCGTGATCTATTCCAATTACGTCACAGATTTTAACGCGCTCGGTAAAACAGCCATAACTTTCAAACGGCTGATCGGAATTTAACGTTCTTTATGTCCACGGAAAGATAATTAAATTATCTACAACTTCTTCAACATCCGTACGGACAGACTCGGATTCTAAATCGACGAAAACTAGAACCCTAGCCCAACTGCTCAATCTGCCCGAAAACAGAAACGTGGCAACATCTAGATCTAACCCAAATTACTCCAATCCAGCACCTCCAATTGATCTAAAAACTTGATAAAAACCCTAATAACAGTACCTAGATCAATTCCAAGGATCCCCATGATCATACCTTTGCCCGACGAACAAAAACTCCAATCGATCTCCTCGCGGATCGCTCCTCGCTCCACGCTCCTCGCTCCTCGCTCCACGCTCCACGCTCCTCGCTCCACGGGATGATTCCACGAGGTGCAGGGGTGGGGTGGCCACCCTAGGGCAGCAAGGGGTGGAGGAGAGGTGGTGGAGAGGTGGGGAGCAAAGGGGCAAGGGAGGGGGAGGCGCACGGCCAAGGGAGGAGGGAGGCGGCTAGGGCAAGGGCAAGTGGGGGGAAGGGCGCACAAGGGGCAGGGGTGAACGTCCAAGGGCTGGTGGGGAGCCCTTTTACCAGCCCCACACCCAATCCTAGTCCGTTACGGAGACCTACTCCATCCCACCAAAGCCCACTTAAGGCCCAAACTCCCCCGGGAAGGCCCAAAACCCAGCGGCCCGGAAACGTTATTAACCTCCATACCTTATGGTTTTAACCTGCCATACCATATTTCATAAAGTTTTTGACCTTAACATGCACCATTTAAAAGGTTACGACACTCCGTGGTGACACATCACTTCAAACGGCCGAAAAATGCGAGTAAACCTCAAGCCGAAAGGTTTTATTCTCTAATTTCACATTCTATAATGTCACACCATACCGTAGTGTCACATTCTTCCCCCCTTCAACAGGATTCGACCTCGAATCCGATGGACACCATAATCAACAACAAAGTCCCCAAGGGACAAAAGGCTTCTCTGTAGCTCAAAACATTCACACAACGACTAAAACCGGAACAAACAACAAATGAGTTCCCAAAACCAACACATAGAGAAAAAGTGTTGATCTAGCTCAACTAAGGGCAACCCCTCACAAAT
Source organism: Rhipidocladum racemiflorum (assembly GCA_036346355.1). Classification (NCBI taxonomy): domain Eukaryota; kingdom Viridiplantae; phylum Streptophyta; class Magnoliopsida; order Poales; family Poaceae; genus Rhipidocladum; species Rhipidocladum racemiflorum. The sequence goes on from CM070578.1 coordinate 40,894,873, forward strand.
GGACCTTCACTTCAATTCCCCAACAGAATCTGCGTTTCAACCACAAAGGGCTCCAACAACCCAAAACACTCGAATCCTTACGGCAAACACTTCATACTTCTATCACAACCAACCTGACTACCAAACTCCATTAAACTCAACATAACAAAATCATAGGAAGTCACAATTCCTTTAACGACCTTTCTACATTCCCGAAAATTTCCATCGAGAGGAAAACTCATTAAGGCACACTTGCCCTTCCGATACACGATCATACTAACATTTATTCCATCCTTTCCCAGACAAGACTCAAATCCAAGAACAACTAGTGACGACAAATGCTCACGGCAGGACAAATATCACCGAACTACCATCAACTTCACTTCCACCCATCGCTACACTTAATAATGGTTAAACCCATACATCATCAACCTCCATCACAAACCACCCTTATACCACTAGGGTTCAACACCTAGCCCCAAGCTAGGATCAAAAAACCTTACCAAACCACAATTGGTTCCTTTCTTAAGAGGGTCTTGCCCTCACACAAAAACACTTAGCTATCCAGCCCAAGTGTACCCACGACAGCTCCAACCCAAAGCGTTAAAACCACTTTGGAAAGGATTCGACAACAACCAGAGAGTCTTCATTTTAATATTTTTTTCCTAAGACAAAGCAAAGGAAACACGCATCCCTTCACCACAACCAACACCAGAAATCATTCATTCTTTTCTTTTCATACTAGAAAGCAAGGGAAACCTCATTTCATGACATGAATGCACATTTTTCAAGAGCACTCCGGAATAGTCATATCTCCATATATGACTTTCTCACCGACCGGGTTCAACGACACTTTTATCATTTAACATCTGTACACGATGTCTTGTTTTCTTTTCACCATTCATTCATCGTATAACAATAATACCGAAAAGTCATTCACCAAAAGACTTCTTCCTCGGTATCGCAGGATTGAAATACACATAATACTGACGGTTGCGCTAAATCATATAGACTATGAAGGCAACATCGTTAACCGTAAGGCACCACATCAAATCAGAACCCACCAACGATAGATAGCTAAACTTTGCAAAACATCGCATTTTAACCAAAATCAACGTTTGGAAAAAGACATCGGCTCCAACGTTTCAACATCTACGCAAACAACCGCCAAAAATTGTATCAAAAGAGAGGGAAACTCAATCCCAAAAGAAAACTCTTCACTAACCAAATTTACTTATGACACATTCATAAAAATCCAGACTTGTGAAACATCCGCACACCAAACACATTTTTTCCAAATGACTCCAACTCTAGCCAAACAGAGTTACACATTAAGGGCTCAACTTAAAAGTTTCCAACACAACCCTTTAAGACCATCTGCTTCCTTTTGAAATTAATTCCAAAGATAATCCAGTGCGAACGCGAAAGGGCGCGATCGACTCAAAACTTTTGGGGTGTAAATCCATGCTCATAGCACCGACTAAACAAATTAGCCAAAACTAAATATTTGCACCAATTTTTACGGGTTTTAGGGAAACTCCGAAACACACCTTATGGAACACCTTGACCGAAAACCCTTCAACCAAAATGGCAAACAACCAAACCAGTCCAAAAGCCTTTAAACACAAGCTCAGCATAAAAAGAACCATTTCTAGAACTCCACTACGCTTTTCATTAAAAGACTTTAATAAGGGTTTTTGATGCTTATCAAAAAGGCACCCAACCAAGACTATAATGATATGATCCCCACGGATCACCGAATCATAATACTTCTTATTCTAAATTTGAAACATAGTACTTCCACAAATCTTTCAGCAAGATCAACATATAAAATTTCATACCTCCTATCTATTCACGTCTCGATAACCGAACCTTATTCAGTTAAACAACGACTTCAACATGTAAATATTATCTCTACAAGACAAAGTTCATAGCTAGGATTCCAAGGCATACATTCATTAAGGATAAAACTCTACATCAGGTTAATTATCCATGGTTCACTCCATCACCACAGGTTACAACACCCTCCATTTAGTCAATGGTTTCCAACAAGTATTCTACACAACTACCACCACTACTAAGTCATCAATAAAAACAAATGGGCATAATCATCAACCGATCAACATTACTTTTAGCTACCCTATACATAGGTGATAACAAAATTACAACATACTCCAACTATTTAAAATAGATTGAAAACTAGCATTGAAGGGTCACAATCGCATACTTCCAAATATACTAGTAGTTTGCAACAACATAAATAACCACTCCAATCAACTTCCAAATTAAAGTCACTAGTCTCTACTAATCCGTTAGATTAGCACATCTTTAAACACCAAGCAAAGCTTCTTAACAATATCAGCAGTTTACATCATCTTAATGTTTTAACTATGCATCAAGGTTTAAACTTTTAACGTTAACGAGGATCATAAGCACTTTTAAAGCAAGGCAACAGATTCTAAGTATGAACATTAACACTTTCAATCATTCTCGCTAAGAGTGAACTACAACACTAGTAGTCTATTTATTCTCAAACTTAGAGATTTTACTCACATTGAATTGATTCAACTCAAAATTTAAATTAGCAACACATCAATCCATAAACCACATTGTTACCTACTACATAACATGCTTAAACATCAATTCTTACTAGGGACAAACGATTTCAGACTACTTACTTTGTTTGCAGCATTTAGTTTTAAAACTCATCCCAAATTCATAAGGAAACTTGACTCAAAATTGCAATGAGACAAACCCAAACTTGGTCATGCAAAGGAATTCTCCAAAACACTTTTAAATCTCAAGGACTCCCATAAGGAAAAAGGTTGAAAGACAATTTTCTCGAAAGGGAACCAAGCGCTCAATCAAACCTTTGCAAATAAAACCTTAACTCCAAACCCCTAACTTTCACGACTCAAGAGGGGCTTTCAAAGATGATTTCTTAAACCAGTAAAATGACGAAATCAAACACCACTTACTCCTACAAAGCCACTGAACTTCAGCCCCGACAGCCAGTGCGGCACAACTCGAACAAAACTCCTTTAGCCTCGGAGAAAAACAACCACAGGAATAAATCGAATGCTTCTTCCCATAAAGAAATCAACAAACTAAGCATTAAAACTTGGAAAGGCGCCCAAAAGAAGCGCAACACTAGACTCCTCTTCTTCGTCTTCACCCAAGGAAGACAAAACCACACACCGCATACGGAACGATCCGCGAAAGCCCATCACCTTTTCATTTGGTTCAAAACAGCTAAAGCCAAGAAAAGCAACAAACACCGACCGTCAGAACGACAAAGAACATCCGAAGGAAACCACCATTAACTCTTCCTTTTCGTCTCCAATCAACTACCCGATTCTGACGGGAAGGGTAAACGCTTTTCTCCTACAGGGGTTAACAGTTATTCGGTGATGGCGCTAACCGGCCACACCGTCAAACCTCACCCTAACTATAAACAACAAGAGGTGACCGAAACCCTTCGGTACCACAACCCCACTCTTATCACCACAACATATATCATTGACATAGCAACATGCATTGTCAAAAGAAGCATTCAACATCAAAGCTTAAATACAACATTTAAGCGTAAGGAAACGATTCCCATACCCTTTCCTATTGTGCATCCAGTGTGTGTCAAATTTTAGATTAGTTATACCACTTTTGCAAGTTTTAATGTTGCTATCCTATGACAAAATTTTAGTTAAGACCTAAGCCATGTTTCTAAGTTATTCCACATCATATTTTAGTTGTACCCTATAGCATGACACTAAAAATACTCATTCCAAGGACCTACAGCCCGCTCTGATACCAACTGTAACACCCCGGCATTTAATATGCCTGAATGCTACCAAACATAAGCTAAACAACATCTAAATACCACAATTAAACATAAATTCCAGCAAAGGCGCACATGCTAAAAACCGAGATTTCGGCAGCATCTCCTTTGTTTTAACATGAATTAACACAATATCAATATCATGGCAAGATATGTCATAGCACACGACAAATAAAACATCAACATAAATGGATATATCATCAAATTACGCCAATAAAAGCATGCTCAACCACTTCATAAGCTATAACCAAGCAAATAAGGAATCACAAGCATGCTAAATTAAACCCTACATTAAGTTTATGGCACAACTCTTAATATCATGTCTCCAAGTGATTAATTATGGACTATGATGGTGGAGCTACGTGTAGAAGTGTAGCTAGACCCTTTTTCCGCATGCCGATCTCAAAGTACCTAAAAACAACATAAAACACAAGCGTGAGTTCGAAAACTCAGCAAGCATATTGTAATGGACAACAAGATCATTTACAAGACAATAATACCTTACATCACATATAACATCTCATACTTGAGCACATAACAACATCATCATCATTAAATATGTATTGCAATGCAATGCAATGTTATGCTCATATCTCCTTGGAAACTCATACCGGTATGGTTGAGTACACACCCGTCGGTGTGCACCCTCTCCCCCCTTCCATCCCGAAGATGGAGGGTGCCTACTCCTCGCTTCCGTTCACCACGGTGAATGGAATCACGATGTAGGACTTACTCATTGGCTTTCCGGATTAGTCATAACTTTCTCACCGACCTTCCCGGACTAGTTATGACTTTCTCACCGCCCGAGCCATGTAACATGTCATGTATGCAAATATGCCATCATCATCATAAACTTGTATATTTAACACATGGCATCATAGCATACTCATCATATCATAGGAAAACATTAAAGCATGGCAATTGATCATATCATGAAATCCATCTTTCATCTAGTCTCAACAAGCAACATAACATTCGTTATTCATTACAACACACTTGCCTCAACCACGGGCAACGGAAAGGCGGGAAGTAGAAGGCACTCCCGGGGGCGCACCACCTGCACATAGGTATCACACACTCACAATCATGCCCACAAAACAGTACGCAAACCCCCATCTAACCCGACATTGCCCACTACTCGCAAAACCTAAAAACAGAGGTTCTGTCCCGACGGGACAGCAGCCTTGCAAAAAGCATAACTTGAGTTCTGGGACTCCGAATCAATTAAACGAGTACATCCTCACGTATCTTAGGAGATTTCCCAACTTTCTCTAGGTATATGGAAAGACTGATTTGGAATCTAAAGTCGTCTAATCTACAGATTACCGTGATCTATTCCAATTACGTCACAGATTTTAACACGCTCGGTAAAACAGCCATAACTTTTAAACGGCTGATCGGAATTTAACGTTCTTTATGTCCACGGAAAGATAATTAAATTATCTACAACTTCTTCAACATCCGTACGGACAGACTCGGATTCTAAATCGACAAAAACTAGAACCCTAGCCCAACTGCTCAATCTGCCCGAAAACAGAAACGTGGCAACATCTAGATCTAACCCAAATTACTCCAATCCAGCACCTCCAATTGATCTAAAAACTTGATAAACACCCTAATAACAGTACCTAGATCAATTCCAAGGATCCCCATGATCATACCTTTGCCCGACGAACGAAAACTCCAATCGATCTCCTCGCGGATCGCTCCTCGCTCCACGCTCCTCGCTCCTCGCTCCACGCTCCACGCTCCTCGCTCCACGGGATGATTCCACGAGGTGCAGGGGTGGGTTGGCCACCCTAGGGCAGCAAAGGGTGGAGGAGAGGTGGTGGAGAGGTGGGGAGCAAAGGGGCAAGGGAGGGGGAGGCGCACGGCCAAGGGAGGAGGGAGGCGGCTAGGGCAAGGGCAAGTGGGGGGAAGGGCGCACAAGGGGCAGGGGTGAACGTCCAAGGGCTGGTGGGGAGCCCTTTTACCAGCCCCCACACCCAATCCTAGTCCGTTACGGAGACCTACTCCATCCCACCAAAGCCCACTTAAGGCCCAAACTCCCCCGGGAAGGCCCAAAACCCCGGAAACGGCCCGGAAACGTTATTAACCTCCATACCTTATGGTTTTAACCTGCCATACCATATTTCATAAAGTTTTTGACCTTAACATGCACCATTTAAAAGGTTACGACACTCCGTGGTGACACATCACTTCAAACGGCCCAAAAACGCGAGTAAACCTCAAGCCAAAAGGTTTTATTCTCTAATTTCACATTGTATAATGTCACACCATACCGTAGTGTCACACAAATCTCTAATTTCACATCTTATAAAGTCTCGACATTCCGTAGTGTCACAGGTTAAGGATGTCATGCGGGACGTTCGGGCTAAGAGAATGGTGCACATGAAGAATGGTTAGTCATGTGAGCATGGCAGGTAGGCCATACGCGTGTAGAGTTGTTAGTCACATGAGTATGGCAGGGTTGCCATACGCGTGCAAGAGTTGTACTCGGCCAGGTTGGGCCAAGTGGAGTTGTGTTGAATACATACTCCTTCTAGGATTAGGAGTGGGACTCCTTCTAGGATTAGGAGTAGGAATTGTATTCAGGACTCCTTGTGGTTGGTCCTTTCAATAGGAGGGTGTGACACTACGGAATGGTGTGACATTATAAAATGTGAATGTTGAGGTTAAAAACATTATGGAATGTGGAATTTGAGGTTGAAACCATATGGTATGAGGTTTATTTGCGTTTCCGGGCCGATTCCGAGAGTTTGGGCCTTTCCGGGGGAGTTTGGGCCTAAGGGAAGGTCGTGTGCTTTGGTGGGAAGGAGTTTGAGTCCAAACAGGAGTAGGAGACCTGGTTGGGGGCTTCCCCCAGCCCTTATTGCACCCCACCCTGCTGCCTTGCGCCCCAATGGAAGACCTAGCCGCCCCCCCCCACTCTCCCCTCCACCCCTTGCCTCCACCTCTCCTAGCCGCCACCTCCCTAGCCCTTGCGCCCCTCTCCTCCCCTCTCCACCTCCCTTGTTGCCCCTAGGGGAGCTCTCCACATCAAAACCTCGAAGATCCGTCCATTGGAACGCTCCGCGACGAGGAGATCCGGTGGATTTGGAGCGAGGAAGGAGATCACGCGAACCGGGAGGAGATCTATTGGTTTTTAGTTCGTCGGGCGAAGGTATGGACATGGGGATCCTTGGGGTTGGTCTAGGATCTATTCTAAGGGTTAATATCATGTTTTTAGATCAATTGGTGGTGCTGTAATTAGGTAGATTAGATGAAATCTAGAGTTTGCCACGTTCTCTGTGTCGGCATAGGGTTTGGGTTTTCGCCAATTTAGATTCGGAATGTGGTCGTCCGCATGTTGAAGAAGTTGTAGGTAACTTCAATACCTTTCAGTGGGTATAAAGAACGTCCAATTACGCCCAGCCGTTTGAAAGTTATGCTCGTTTTACCGAACGTATTAAAATCTGTGACGTGATTGGAACATATCACAGTATTCTGTAGATTAAACCACTTTAGAATCCGAATCAGTCTTTCCATATACTTAGAAAAAGTTAGGAAATTTCCTAAACTATGCGAGGATGTACTCGTTTATTCGATTCGGAGTCTTAGAACCCGAGTTATGCCTTTTGGAAGGCTACTATCCCGATGGGACAGAACCTCTATTTTTGGGTTTTGCGAGTAGTTGGCAATGTCGGGGTAAAAGAGGGTTTGCGTACTGTTTTGTGGACATGATTGTGAGTGTGTGGTAACTATGTGCAGGTGGTGTGACCCCGGGAGTGCCTTCTACTTCTCGCCAATCCGTCGCCCGTGGTTGAAGCAAGTGTATTGGAATGGGTAGCAGGTTGTAGTTTGCTAGATTGGTTGAGATTGAAATTGAATATATGATATGTTCACATGCCATGCTTTAATGATTGCCATTGATATGATGAATATGCTTATTATGTTATGATGCCATGTGTTTATGTACAAGTTAATTATGATGTTGGCATGTTTGCATACATGGCATGATACATGGCCCGGGCGGTGAGAAAGTCATAACTAGTCCGGGGAAGGTCGGTGAGAAAGTTATGACTATTCCGGAGAGCCAATGAGTAAGTCCTACATCGTGATTCCATCCACCGCGGTGTATGGAAGCGAGGAGTAGGCACCCTCCATCTTCGGGATGGAAGGGGGGGGGAGAGGGTGCACACCGACAGGTGTGTACTCAACCATACCGGTATGAGTTTCCAGGAGATATGTGCATCGCATTGCATTATATGAGGATGTTATATGATGATGATATATGATGATGTCAATGATCTGCTTACGCTATGAATATGAGATGTGTATGATGTCGTATGTGAAAAGTGGTGATGAAGGTATTAGAATGTATTTTCTTGTTCCATTGCAATATACTTGCTGAGTGATGAACTTACGCTTGTGTTTATGTTGTTTTTCTTAGGTACCATGAAACCGGCATGCGGGAAAGGGAGCTAGTCACACGTCATCACTTAGCATCACACATATAAACAATGACATGTTCCTTCCTTTAATTGTGATGGTTAATTTGTGTGCTTGGTTTCCGCATTTACCTCGTTTGGCTCATGAGATGGTTGGAATCTTTATTCTAGGCTTAAACTGCTGCTAGAATCCTTATTATTGATGATTTAGATGTCATTCTTTATACTATATCATGTGATCATATTGTTGTTGCTTCAATTCATGGAAAAACAAAGGAGATGCTGCCGAAATTTTCGGTTCTAGCATTTACTCCTTTGCTATAATTTATTTTAATTTATGGTATTTAGATGTTGTTTAGCCTATGTTTGGTAGCATTCAGGCATGCTAGATGCCGGGGTGTTACAGTTGGTATCAGAGCGGGCTGTAGGTCCTTGGAATGTGTATTTTTAGTGTCATGCTATAGGGTACAACTAAAATGTGATGTGGAATAACTTAGAAACATGGCTTAGGTTTCAACTAAAATTTTGTCATAGGATAGCAACATTAAAACTTGCAAAAGTGGTATAACTAAATCTAAAATTTGACACACAATGGATGCACAGTAGGAAAGGGTATGGGTATCGTTTCTTTACGCTTAAATGTTGTATTTAAGCTATGATGTTGAATGCTTCATTTGATAATGCATGTTGCTATGCCTATGAGATAAATGATTGAATTGTTCTTGTTGTTGTGATAAAGTGGGGTTTTGGTGCCGAAGGGTTTTGGCCACCTCTCTTATTTCATAGTAAGGGTGAGGTTTGACGGTGTGGCCGGTTAGCGCCATCACCGAAGAACTATTAACACCTGTAGGAGAAGAGTGCTTATCCTTTCTGTCGTAGATCGGGTAGTTGACTGGAGTCAAATAGAAGAGTTTGGTGGTAGATTCCTTCGTATGTTCTTTACCGTTCTAACGGTCGGTTTTGGTTGTTTTTCTTGACTTTAGTTGATTGAAATCAAAAGAAAAGTGTTTGGGATTGGATTTTTTTTCGCGGAGAGTCCCTTCAGTGTTCCTTGGTTTTGTCCTCCTTGGTTGAAGACGAAGAAGAGGAATTTAGCGTTGCGCCTTTTTTTAGTCGCCTTTTGGCTTGGACACCGGTTTTGTGGGTTGCCTTGTAAAGAAAAGTATAGTTTTGGTTCTTGTGTGTCTTACTCTGAGTTTAAAAGAAGTTATTGAAGCATGTGCAAAAAGTTAAGTTGTGTCGATTTATGTTTTGTGCCGTTGTCCGCAAAGGTTTATTTGATCGCTTGGTTCCCTCCTGTGGGGGTCTTTGAGATTGAAAAGTGTTCTGGAGACTTGCTTTTGCATGACCAAGTTTGGGTATGTCTCATTGCAATTTTGAGAGTCAAGTTTCCTTATGAATTTGGGATGAGTTTTAAAACTAAAATGCTGCAAACAAAGTAAGTAGTCTTTTGACTGAAATCGTTTGTCCCTAGTAAGAATTGTTGTTTAGCATGTTATGTAGCATGTACCAATGTGGTTTATGGGATGACGTATTGTTAAGTTAATTTGAGAGTTTAAACAATTCACTGCGGTTGTTATCTCTAGCTTGATAATAAATAGACTACAAGTGTTGTAGTTTACTCTGTAGCGAGAATGATTAAATGGGTTAATGTACATGCTTAGAATCTGTCGTCTTGCTTTAAAAGTGCTTATGATCCTTGTTAATGTTAAAGGTTTAAACCTTGATGCATAGTTAGAACATTAAGATGATGTAAATTAATGATACTGTTAAAGAAACCTTGCCGATTGTTTAAAGATGTTCTAATCTAACGGGTTAATAGAGAAATTTAATCATGTTGACTAGTGGCTTTAATTTGGAAGTTGATTAGAGTTTCTATTTATGTTGTTTCAACCTACTAGTATATTTGGAAGTATGTAGTCGTGTCTCTACAATGCTGGTATTGATGTCAATGGTGAAGACATAAGACTTATTGTTAATGATGTTGTTATGGGCAGTGTTAACGCTAGTATTCAATCTATTTTTAAATAGTTGGAGTATGTTGTGTGGTGGTAATTTTGTTATAACCGATGTATAGGGTAGCTAAAGGTAATGTTGTTGATTGATGATTATGCAAATTATTGATATTGATGACTTAGTAGTGGTGGTAATTGCTTAGATTAATTGTTGAAAAAATCCTTGTTAAAAATGGAGGTTATTGTAACATGTTGTGATGGAGTGGACCATGGATAATTAACATGATGTAAGATTTTAATCTTAATGAATGCATATCTTAGAATCCTATTTACGAATTTTATCTTGTAGACATATTACTTATTTGTTGAAGTCATTTTATTGATTGAACAAGTTTCAATTGTAAAGATTTTAACGTATGGATAGTATAAAATTTATAGGTTGACCATGCTCAAGTAGCTGTTGAAGTACTATGTTTGAAATATAGAATATGTTGTTATATGATTTGGTGATCCGTGGGGATCATGTCAATGTAGTCTTGGTTGGGTGCCTTTATGATAAGCATCTTAAACCTTAATTAAAAGTGTTGGGAATGGTAACTAGAGAAAGAAATTGTTATGTAAATTTTGTTAAATCCGGTTGGACTCTCTTGATGAGTAAATAGTGATTTTTGAATGCTTAAATGGTAAGTGTAACGGAATACAAGTTATGGTGGGATTCATGCTGAGCTGGTGTTTAAAACCCTTTCAACTGGTGTGGTTGTTTGCCATTTTGGTTGAATGCCTTCGGTCAAGGTATTCCTTGTGTTGTGTTTCCGAGTTTCCCTAAAACCCGTAGCTATTGGTGCCAATCTTTGGTTTTGGCTATTTTGTTTAATTTGTGTTATGAGTATGGATTTACACCCAAAAGTTTGAGTGGATCGCGCTCCTTCGCGTTCACCCTGAATTATCTTTGGAATAAATTTTAACGGAAGCAGATGGACATAGTGGGTTGTGTTGGAAACTCTTGAGATTTAATTTGTAACTCTTTTTTGACTGGAGTTGGATTTATTTGCATAACGTGTGTGGTGTTTGCAAGTGCTCCAAAATGTGGTTTTTATGGATGTTTCATCGGTGATGTTGTTAGCAAAGTGTTCTCGTTTGGGATATGAGTTTTCCTTTCTTTTGAGAAAAATATGTGGCGGTTGTGTGTACAGATGTTTGACTTTGGAGTCGATGTTCTTTTCCAAAATGTTGATTTTGGTTAAAATGCGATGTTTTGCAAGTTTAGTTTTCAAATTGACTTGGCTTCCTATACGATGTGGTGTTCCTATTAATGGTGTTGCCGTCATAGTTTATATGAATTTCGCAGCCATCGATGTTAATTGTGTTTCAATCATGTGATACCGAGGAAGAAGTCTTTTGGTGGATGACTATTCGGTATTGTTGTTACATGAAGAATGAATGGTGAAAAGGAAGCATGACATTGTTTATAGATGTTTAATGATGAAAGAGTCGATGAGCCAGGTTGGTGAGAAAGTCATATATGGATATATGACTAATCCGGAGTGCTCTTGAAAAATGTGCATGCATGTCATAAATCGAGGCTTCTATTTCTTTCTGGTATGTTGGTTGTGGTGTAGGAGATTTGTGTTTCCTTTGCATCTTAGCTTAGGAAAAATAAGATGAGTACTCTTTGGTTGTTGCCGGATTCTTTCCAAAGTGGCTTTTAGCGCTTTGGAGTTCGAGTTGTTGTATGTGGATCATTTTGGGTTCATGGGTTTTGGTTGAGCTTACTCAATGATTATACCCTTTGTTTTGATTCTTTGAAAGGAATAATGCGAGGGCGAGACCTTCTAAGAAAGGAAAATTTAGTGTGGGTTGGTAATGACCTAAGATATTAAGCGTTGCTAGTGGTTGATCGTAACTAGTTTGGAAGTGAAGAGTAAAGGAAGGTTGGGTATGACCCAATTCAAATTTTCTTGGAGAATTGTCATTGAGGTGTTCCTCGATAGGGTTGATCAAATTATTACTGGACCACTTGGTGGTTGCTAGTAATTGCTTTCTGTTTTTGAATAGTATTGGATCTTTTGTCGCCGATCTTTGAGCGTGTTGTGCCAACCGAAGAGGAATGTTCGGTTGTTGTTGAATTTGCGGGTTTTCAGAACCCTGGTCATAACGTATGCTTCTCCTTTCGGTGGTAGTGGGGTGGGTGTTGGTCTTGTTGTAAAAGATCAGCATGTAACCCCGTTGGTTCGAGCAGTTAGTAATCTTAGAGTGTTGTGTCTCACTTGGTTTGCGTTGTCTTGAATACGACGAACCACAGTTGAGTGGTTGAGACGTGAATCACTTTTGTGCGTGGGAGCGGAAGATAGATCTAGAAGTTGGTACTATGTCCTTCTGGAGAGTGGCTTTGGTTAAAGGGATCGGGCACTTTAGTTCCAAGGAATGCATGGAATGAGGAGTGTGAGGCCGTTTTATTTCGTGGTCTGTTTGGGACTTTAACCTACCGCTTGGGTTGTGCTGAGGCCGTATGTGAGTGCTTTTGTGTTTCAATGTTGAGTAAGAATTCTGGCAAGTTTTAAATGTGAGTTATCTTTACAGCTGTCAGTCTTTGATCCTTAGCTCCTTGCCTCTGAGTGCTGGCTGGTGCAAATCGTAGGGGCTTCTAAGCGGGTTCTGAGGCGTGAACCATAACTCCCTTTGATTTGGTTGTTTGCGAAGTGGCGTGTCTCGGATTCGGGGTCGAATCCTGTTGAAGGGGGAAGATTGTGACACTACGGAATGGTGTGACGTTATAAAATGTGAATGTTGAGGTCAAAAACATTATGGAATGTAGAATTTGAGGTTGAAACCATATGGTATGAGGTTTATTTGCGTTTCCGGGCCGATTCCGGGAGTTTGGGCCTTTCCGGGGGAGTTTGGGCCTAAGGGAAGGGGTCGTGGGCTTTGGTGGGAAGGAGTTTGAGTCCGAATAGGAGTAGGAGACCTGGTTGGGGGCTTCCCCCAGCCCTTATTGCGCCCCACCCTGCTGCCTTGCGCCCCCATGGAAGCCCTAGCCGCCCCCCCACTCTCCCCTCCACCCCTTGCCTCCAGCTCTCCTAGCCGCCACCTCCCTACCCCTTGCGCCCCTCTCCTCCTCTCTCCACCTCCGTTGCTACCCCTAGGGGAGTTCACCTCAAAACCTAGAAGATCCGTCCATTGGAGCGCTCCACGACGAGGAGATCCGGTGGATTTGGAGTGAGGAAGGAGATTGCGCGAACCGGGAGGAGATTGTCGGGACCCGAATTTGCAAATCCGGACCCTCTGTGTATTCAGCACCAGTCCAGGAACGCGGTAGTGCACACAGTCTCAACATTGGTAAATATCACAATCATACTCAACGAATAATAGGGTACCTTAAATAGTTAACCAAGCTGGTTGCTCGACCTTATGGTCAAGTTACAAATATATGCCACGCAGGGCGAAAATTCAAAAAGAGAGAAATAACTTCAGCGAAAAATAAGATAACTTCGTAGCGCCATCCAGTATACCACAGGCAACTGACTGGGCTCGCTCCCTAGTTAGACGGTTCCTCTTGAAGCTCCTCCTCCAAAGCTGGTATGGACTCTTCTTCAACTGGTGTTGTATTGTGGCAAGGGTGAGTACTTGGTACTCAGCAAGTCATGCACAGAATGCAAACTAATATACTACATGCTTGGCTTAGTACAAAGGACTAGCTCAGGGTATAATTGCAGTAAAACAGCATTTGACAAGTAGCATAAGTAGATTCGAAAGCAGTAGAAACAAGTATGAGAAAAATAACTTTTCCAGGAATTAAATAAACATATTTTCCAATCCTAATCCACATTTCCATCAACATCATTTTTAAACCAAACCCAACCTTTCAAGCCCAAGTTATTTTCAAAAAGGTCTAACCCTTGACTGTAATTCCCGAGCGATGTCCAATACCGCGGACACTGCTATTCGAATAGATTTTACACTCTGCAGAGGTTATGCACTTTACCCACAAGATACAGCCAAACACCACAAAGGCGATTGTCCGTAACAGAGTCTTTCGGAAACTTCTAACAGCACAAGTGGGCCTCCCTGGTTGTTGCACACTAACCCTTCCCTTAGCGAAGGCGAAGTTTAGGCCAAACAACCGTTAGATGGGTACCTGGCCGCAGCCCCGGTACGCTCCCCCGTACAACTACACAAAGGGTGTAGTTGACAACCTAAGGTCCCACAGGTACGTTATTAGCAACTTAATCAACTAGATCCGTCCCATTACAGACATGTGGTTGCACGTTTGACTCAGTTCAAAGGCTTGCAAGGTGAAGTCCTTAGGGTGACCAGGGCAAGACTACCCGAAGAACCAAATCGACGTTCCCGGTGCCATAACTGGCCCACCCGATATTCTTGCCACATGCCCCGGTCAAAACTATTTATCAAACCCTAGTTGATTACCATGCACCACGTGCCATCAACAATCATAACACATGATCCTTCTATCAAAATAGGTTCAATATCTCATTAAGTCAATATTAGCTTTTGATTGTCCAAAGCATTTCACGTGGCAAGGCTAAGCACACTACATCGGTCTAACTACCCATGTCGGCAATTTAATAATGTCCAACTAATAACTCACAACTAGGGTGACAAGGGGTCATGGCACATATTTAATTAACCAAGGTGTCATACAACAATTTGGCTTTTATCTAATTTCCCATAATTAAATAAAGCATTTTCTAATTGAACTAGCATGCAATAGTTTTAAATCGAATTAATTTGAAATTGGGATCAACATGGTCAAAGCACAACTTGCCTTCAAAGTGTACTTGTTCTTGGTCCTGAGCTGGCTCTTGGGTCAACACTTCACCTTCGAAGCATTCGGGCACTTCAATGTCTACTCGTAAAGCGTGCAAATAGCAATAAATAAATAAACAGTAGACAAAAAGTGTCCAAACATCCAAATAAAGTACTTAAACAGAGAGCATAATTTTAAGAATTTTTAGAAACTGGAATCGTCAAATTTGGAGTTTAAATGCAAAAGTTAAACCGTTTAAAGTTTAAAGAAAACATTAATTAAATATATACAGAGAAATATTCATAAACAAAAATTAATTAAAATTCATATTTGGGTAGGTCTCATTTTTATGAAAATTTAGAAATTTGAATCACTCAAATCGGAGTTGAAACGCAAAAGTTATAAGCGTTTGAAGTTTGAATCCAATTTTGAAATCAATAATTCGAATTAATAAATCATTTTCTTTTTCGGAAATTAAATTATTGCGTCAGCATGACACGTGGACCAATCGGGAGTCGCCACGTCGCCTCGGGTCCATGGACCCGGCGCATGGTTTGGCTTGGTCCACCGTGGACCCGGTCCACGGCTCGTGTCCCTAACAAGTGGGCCCCTCTGGTGACGTCAGCATGACGTCAGCACACGGTTCAGCCGAGAGGGCTGACATGCGGGCCCCACCGTGACGTCAGCGTGACGTCATGGTGCGGTTTGGCTCGGTCGCTGACACGCGGGCCCCGCGTGATGTCACGGCTGACGTCAGCGGCGACCGGCGTGGCCGCGCTGCCACGACGGTCAGCCTCCTCGCCACGTGGCATGATCTCAGCCGTTGATTTGAAAATCAACGGCCCAGATCAGATCTGGCTTAACGCAATAGGAAAACTACTCGGCTGATCTGGACCGTTCAATCTTGATCGGACGGTCAAGATCTAATCTAACGCTAAAACGTGGGTTACTGCTAGCCGTATGATCTAGATCTAACGGCTGAGATTGGATCTAGCACGGTGCGGTTAAGGCTACGTGGCGCGATCTGTAACATCCTCATTTTGTCTTTCTGGAGAAAAACCTAATTTAAATAAAGTAAATTAAAATTTGGAGTTTCATTGGTGTTTATTATAACCTGGCATCCTTTCCTCTTCGAAATCGGGAATTAATTCCCTCCCGGGTGAAAAATCGGATTTTCCAGTACCGCCGGTACCCGAAAATTCACCCGAGTCCCAAAATGCTCCAAAAATCTCCAAACCACTTCTAAAATGTTCCAAATATTCCGAAATGATTTTAGGAATCATTCCCCGGATTTTTGGACATCCGTTCCTATTTTATCTCGCGCGGCTTTTGTTTAATGCCTGCGATCCGCGCCCGAATACCCAATTCCACAAAAATCACCCAAATTCAACCAAACCAGTTCCATTGGGTCCCAAATAATCTAAAATGGCTCTAGGAATTTTTCCGGAATTTTTAGGCCATTTTTCCTTATTTTTCTCTAGGGTGGAACTTTTGCGTAAAAGGGGGCCAATTAGGTGTTGCCAAGTGGCACTGCTACAGTGCGTCTTCCACCTTGGGATGGCCTGCTCGTGCTCTTGCCTGGGAGGTTAACAGAGAAGCTTCCAAACTCAATCCTCTCTATCCAAATGCATGAAACTCCTTCCATGTTTGTCGAAATCAATCACCGTCGGATCCGTTGGAATCACGACAGCCTCCTCTTTCCATTCATGGGGTTAATGCACCCTAAACCTCGCCGGAATTTGAACCATCCTTCCAAAACCGAAATCGGCATTTATGGCAATAATTCGCCCGTTTCTAAGAATCCCCTTTCCGGTGGTCTCGTCCTCCGTTAGCCTCTCAAATCCAATTGGCCGCAAGATCAAGAAAACCGACGAACTTTTGTTGTTCTTCGCGTTCTTCGTGTTCTTGCTCGTATCTTCCACTCCGGTGGATCATTCTTCCTCCCGTTCGTTTCTTTGTGTTCATATGGGAATCTAGATTCTAATTTATCTTCCAATTTTAGGTTTCATCAACCGTGGGCGACGAATTTCGCATTTTCTTCGCTTCGGCCGAACTCGGGTTTTTCATCAAATTCATTGTAACACCCCGGCATTTAATATGCCCGAATGCTACCAAACATAAGCTAAACAACAACTAAACACCATATTTAACATAAAATTCCAGCAAAGGCGCATAGACTAAAAACCGAAATTTCGGCAGCACCTCCTTTGTTTTATCATGAATTTAAGGAATACAAATAATATAGCATTATATGGCAATAAGAGAAACATCTAAAACAGCAATAAATAAAGTCTTAACGACAATAAGAGACTAACATTAAGCTCTTAAGGTTCCAAGTGTCAAACAAACAATAGAACTCTCATTAACCGAGCTAAGACTTAATTTTAAAGACCATCACACGCATAATTTATTATCAAACTAAATGAATTGACTTGGGGAAACATTAAGGTGAAGCAACGTGAGCTGTGGCGTGTGACTATTCCTTTCCGCATGCCGCTCTCATGGTACCTAAAACAACAAGAAAACACAAGGGTGAGTTCGAAAACTC
Organism: Rhipidocladum racemiflorum; assembly: GCA_036346355.1. Taxonomy (NCBI): domain Eukaryota; kingdom Viridiplantae; phylum Streptophyta; class Magnoliopsida; order Poales; family Poaceae; genus Rhipidocladum; species Rhipidocladum racemiflorum. The sequence goes on from CM070578.1 coordinate 40,912,385, forward strand.
AGCAAGCATACCGCAATGGACAACAAGCATAACAACAAGTCAATAACATCTTTCAAAGATGTATAACATCTCATTCATGAATACTTATCAATATCATCATCAATTTGTATGCGATGTAATGCATTGCTCCTCGACTCTCTGGAACCTCATAATGCAGATAAGTACACACCCGTCGGCAGGTGCACTCCTTTCCTCCCTTCCATCCCGAAGATGGAGGGTGCCTACTCGCCTCCAAACACCACGTGGATGGAATCACGACATAGGACTTACTCAATGGCGCTCCTAGGATTAGTCATAACTTTCACCGACCTTGCCGACTAGTTAAGACTTTCTCACCGCCTCGCCTCTATCTCATGACATGCATGCAACCATGCCAATTATCATATTCAATTCACATATTAACACATGGCATCATAATATGTTAAACATGCTCATCATATCATATCAATTATTAACACATGGCAAGTGAACATATATATCATGTAAACAATTCCATCTAATCACAACATGCAACCTACAACTTGCTATCCATCACAACACACTTGCCTCAACCACGCAACGGATTTACGGAAGAAGAGGGAACTCCCGGGTCACACCACCTTTGCCCGGCGCCAAACTCCAATCAATCTCCGCGAATCTCTCGCTGACCGCTCCTCGCTCCACGCTCGCTCCTCGCTTCCTTGCTCGCCTCCGCTCCACGGGATGTATCCACGAGGTGCAGGGGTGGGGTGGCCACCCTAGGGCAGCAAGGGGTGGAGGGGAGATGGTGTGGAGGTGGAGAGGTGGAGGGGGGGCGCACGGTTTGGGGGAGGGCTTAGGGGAGGGGGAGGGAGGAGAGGGGCGCAAGAGGGGGTGGTGGGGGCGCAAGGGCCTGAGGTGGGGGCGCAAGGGGGCAGGGGGAGCCCCTTTAACAGCCTCCTCAACCCAATCCTAGTCCGTTACGGAGTCCTAATCCATCCCACCAAAGCCCACCAAGGCCCAAAACTCCCGAAGGCCCAAACTCCTAAAACGCCCTGGGAAACGGCCCGGAAACGTTATTAACCCCCGATCCATATGATCTTAACCTTATTTCCACATCTCATACTGTATTTAACCTTATCATGTTCAAAAATTAAGGATACGACACTCCGAGGTGTCACATTCTTCCCTTCAACGTGGATTAGACTCTCGAATCTAAACGCACTCAATCACGAAACCCAAAAAACCAAAGACACCAGATTTTCACATCACATACCCGAGGTGAAAAAGCTCAGATACTTCTCGCAAGATGTAGATTCCAAGTCGCTTCTCTCTGGGTCTGATGTGACCACAAGACCTTGACAAACTTAAGCGCCCGTTTCATCACTCGCTCTCAAGTCCCTGCACTTCCACAGACGGACTCAAGGTGAGGTCCTGCTGAAGCACTAATGGTTCCAATGGAACCACCAACTCCGGATCATGCAAGTATTTCCTCAACATCGAGACATGGAACACATCATGCACACCTTGCATGGATTCCTGAGCTCTAGGCGATAGGCCAACCTGACTCCAAGGCGAGGATAGGAAAAGGCCCAACATACCTTGGACTGAAGCTTTCCTTGGTGCCAAACGCACCACACCCTTGGTGGGAGATACTCGCAAGAGTACGCTTATCGCCCACCTCAAACTCCAAATCTCGCCGCCACATCAAGATAGCTCTTTCGTTCGCTTCAAAGGAGAAGGTTCGCCGCATTCTCCGCCACGATCAATAGTCTCGCTAAACCCAATCCTGCCCAAGAATAGCTCTCTCGCCCACAAAGATCCCAACAAAGTGGCGATCTGCACTTCCGACCATACAAGACTCTCATAAGGAGTGCGGCCGGATGCCGGAATGGTAATCAAGTATTGTAAGCAAACTCGCAAGGGGCAAATGGTCTTCGGCTACCACCCTTCCAAGCCATCACACAGGCCCCGAGCATGTCCTCCAAAGTTTGATGGCACGCCAGACGCCCATCTGTCTGGAGGGTGAAAAGCGGTACTAAGGCAAAGCCTGCTGCATCAAAGCACTCTCGCAAACTCTCCTAACTTGAGACGAACTCGTGATCCCGATCGTGAGATAATGGTCTTGGGTACACCATGCAATCTCACAATCTCCGCACATAGATGGGAGCCAACTCGCCATTTGGAATTGGTCGCGCGGATGGGAATGAAATGCTGAACTTGCCGAGACGGTCCACCACAACCCAAACAAAGATCCTTCCCTCGTGGAGAACAGGTAGACCAACCACGAAATCCATGGAGATGTCATCCCATGGCCACACAGAACCTCCAATGGGCTGCAACAAAGCCGGGACGCTTATGCTCAGCTTTGATCTTTCCTGGCAAATCCCACAAGACGCCACATACTTGGCAATATCCACTCTCATCCTTTCCACCGTAAATTCTTCTTCAAGTCCCCTGCACATCTTGGTCTCTCCAGGATGGACTGCACGGGTGCGATGAGCTTCTCTCGAGATGTCTTCTTTCACTTGAGATTTCGGGGCACGCATGCACGGCCCTGAAACCTCAAAACTCCTCAAGATCATCAACAAGTAAAGTCTCGTGACTTGCCTTCCTAAGGCGCTTCCTCACTTGGAGCAAACGATCATGTCGCCTGCCTCTCGCTGACACGCTCGTGAATCGCTGACTCAAGAATCAATTGAGTTTCAGCTTGCACGGTCCCAGCAAAGCAGTGAGATCCCAAACGCTTCAAAATCAGCAACAAGACAATCAACAACAGGGGCATTGTCTTGGCGACCGAGCGCCGGCCACCACATTTGCCTTCCCTGATGATACCGATAGTGAGGTCATAATCCTTTATCAATTCTAGCCACCTCCCTTCCGCCTCAAGTTCAAATCTTTCTGAGTAAAGATGTACTTGAGGCTCTTGTGATCAGTAAAATATCACAAGATTCAGTACAAATAATGCCTCCATATCTTCAATGCAAACACCACGGCGCTAGCTCAAGATCATGGGTGGGATAGTTCTCGCCATGCTTTTCAGCCTCAAGCATAAGCAATCACCTTGCCATTTTGCATGAGCACACAACCAAGTCCCAACCGAGAAGCATCGTCAGAATAAACAAGTAAGCGCTCTGCTCGAAGGGTAAGAACAGAGCGACTAACTGCTTCTCCTTCAAAGTGCGTAAGCCGTGCTCACACTCCGGCAATCGAACTTCATCCCTTCGAAGTCAGGCTTGTGAAAGTGGCTTGGCAATGATAGAGAAATCCTGCACAAAACGCCGATAGTAGCCACCAACCCAAGGAAACTACGCACCTCTTTGACATTGGAAGGCCTCTTCCAATCCAAAACTCCGAGACTTTGCTAGATCTACAGATATGCCTCTCTCGATTGATGATGTGGCCAAGAAAACCCACTTCTGAAATCCAACTCGCACTTTTTCAGCTTAGCAAAGAATTGATTCTCCTCGGTACTCAAGACAAGCCTCAAGTGTCGCCATGCTCCTCTTCCGATTTAGAGTAATCAATGTCATCGATGAACACTACTACACAAACTCATCAAGGTACTTGTGTAGCATACCGTTCATCGCTTCCATAAAGACAAAGCAGGAGCATTAGTTAGTCCAAAAGACATAACTTTAAATTCATAATGCCCATACCTAGTGGAGAAAGCAGTCTTCTCAATGTCCTCGCTCCCTCACACGGATCTGATTATACCCCGATCAAGATCAATTTTGGAGAACACCTTTGCTCCTCTTCGCTTGGTCAAACAGATCTCCTCGATGCGAGGCAAAGGATACTTGTTTTTGGATCACATTGGTTAAGAGCACGATAATCAATGCACATACGCCTAACTTCCATCCTTCTTCGAGACGAAGAGGACGGTGCTCCCTATGGCGACACGCTTACGCCGAATGAAGCCTTTGTGCCAACGTATCCTCCAATCGCTTCTTCAACTCGTCTTGAAAAGGTCGGCGCCAAGCGGTATGGAGAGATAGAAATAGGTCGAGTGCCCGGAGCAAGATCAATACGAACTCCACATTCCTCCACAGAGGTAGACCAGGCAACTCGCCGTGAACACATCAACGAACTCCTTCACTAAATCTCCTCAATGGGAATCGAGGAAGATGGCTTCTCGACAAAGTCATGAGGAAACCCAATAGCCTCAAACGCTCACTCCGTAAAACAAACTAGTCAAAGCAAAGACGAATCGAGGGTATACCACCTCGAAGGTCAACTCTTCACGGACGGGCCTCGTAAGGAAACTGCTTCCGTGAAACAACAGATCTTAGCACGGCATCGATGCAAGCACCCATGCCCAAAATGACATCAAAAGGAGCCAACCTGGATCACCATGAGATTGGCAAAGAAAACCTCATCATCAATGGCAATGGTGCAAACTGCAAACCAAAGAACTAGCAATCAACCCCCAGGAGAATCGACTAACACGGACTCGTAAATCCGCTTGAACTCCCAACTTAGCTCTACTAGCAAACTCCGACGACACAAAAGAATAGGATGCTCCTAATCAAATAGAACAAAGGCATCAACGGAATCCACGAGCGAGTAGTACCAACCACCTCGATGCCCGGATCGACTCGGGCGGTCGGCAGCTGCACCTCTGGTGGCGCCGGGACGTATGAGCCTCGACTCGAGTGATGCCCCAACAAGGCCGTGGGGCGGAGGAGGCAACTGAGGAGCGGGCACTTGCCGGGCACCAAGACGCTGTAGTGGTGGCGCCACGCAAAGGGTGGTTGAGAAACAGAGCAGCCATCATGTGCACCGATCCTCCGAAGACGCTGAGTGGGAGGAGAAGACACCGCCTCCCACTTGATGATGCTACCGATTCATCCGGCAGACTGCCCCGTATGGCCAGGCTTGCCACAGGGTTGCAACTCCCGGTTCAACCACACTCTCAAGCACGGTGCTCACCACCGCACTCCGTAACGATCCGCTAAAATCCAATACAAAACACTTTTCTTTTGGTTCAGCCTCAACTAAAGCCAAGAAAATAATAAACCGACCGCCGTAACGCAGAGAACATCCGAAGGGAACCACCATCAACTCTTCTATTTGACTCCACCAACTACCCGATCAAGGGATGTAAAGCGATAAGCATTCTTCTCCTACAGGGGTTAATAGTTCTTCGGTGATGGCGCTAACCGGCCACACCGCCAAACCTCACCGCTACTATGAACTAAAAGAGGTGACCAAACCCTTCGCACCACAACCCCACTTTTTATCACCACAACAGGAACAACCCAATCATTTATACGTATTGCATTCGCAACTCTCTGGGAGCCTCGCTGCCTCCACGGCCATAGCGTCCACGGCCCTACCCTTGGCATGGCCGCAGACATAACCATCCAAACACAAAACATAAACACAAAATCACACAATCAAGATCATAGATCAAACATCATCATAAGCATATCCTTCATTAAATAATTGCGCAATGCAATGATGAATCAAAACCCCATCCCATCAGGCAACCAAGTGTGTCAAATTTTAGATTAGTTATACCACTTTTACAAGTTTTAATGTTGCTATCCTATAACAAAGTTTTAGTTAAGACCTAAGCCATGTTTCTACGTTATTCCACATCAAATTTTAGTTGTACCTATAGCATGACACTAAAAATTCACATTCCAAGGACCTACATGTACCGCTCGATACTAATCTGTAACACCCCGGCATTTAATATGCCCGAATGCTACCAAACATAAGCTAAACAACAACTAAACACCATATTTAACATAAAATTCCAGCAAAGGCGCATAGACTAAAAACCGAAATTTCGCAGCACCTCCTTTGTTTTATCATGAATTTAAGGAACAAAGCAACAATATAGCATTATATGGCAATAAGAGAAACATCTAAAACAGCAATAAATAAAGTCTTAACGACAATAAGAGACTAACATTAAGCTCTTAAGGTTCCAAGTGTCAAACAAACAATAGAACTCTCATTAACCGAGCTAAGACTTAATTTTAAAGACCATCACACGCAATTTATTATCAAACTAAATGAATTGACTTGGGGAAACATTAAGGTGAAGCAACGCAGTGAGCGTGACTATTCCCCTTTCCCAAGCATGCCGCTCTCATGGTACCTAAAACAACAAGAAAAACACAAGGGTGAGTTCAAAACTCGCCAAGAAGCATACCGCAATGGACAACAAGCATAACAACAAGTCAATAACATCTTTCAAAGCATGTATAACATCTCATTCATGAATACTTATCAATATCATCATCAATTTGTATGCGATGTAATGCATTGCTCGACCCTCTGGAACCTCATACCTGTATGGGAAGTACACACCCGTGTGCACTCCTTTCCTCCCCTTCCATCCCGAAGATGGAGGGTGCCTACTCGCTTCCAAACACCACGTGGATGGAATCACGACATAGGACTTACTCAATGCATGGCCCGGATTAGTCATAACTTTCACCGACCTTGCCTGACTAGTTAAGACTTTCTCACCGCCTCGCTCTATCTCATGACATGCATGCAACCATGCCAATTATCATATTCAATTCACATATTAACACATGGCATCATAATATGTTAAACATGCTCATCATATCATATCAATTATTAACACATGGCAAGTGAACATATATCATGTAAACAATTCCATCTAATCACAACATGCAACCTACAACTTGCTATCCATCACAACACACTTGCCTCAACCACGCAACGGATTGGCGGAAGAAGAGGGAACTCCTGGTCACACCACCTTTGCCCGGCGCAAAACTCCAATCAATCTCCGCTACCTCTCGCGACCGCTTCCGCTCCACGCCTCGCCTCGCCTCGCCTCGCTCCACGATGTATCCACGAGGTGCGGGGTGAGGTGGCCACCCTAGGGCAGCAAGGGGTGGAGGGAGATGGTGTGGAGGTGGGAGAGGTGGAGGGGGCGCACGGCTTTGGGGGAGGGGCTTAGGAGGGGGACGGAGGGAGAGGGCGAAGAGGGGGAGGCGGGGGCGCAAGGGCCTCGGAGGTGGGGCGCAAGGGGGCAGGGGAGCCCCTTTAACAGCCTCAACCCAATCCTAGTCCGTTACGAGTCCTAATCCATCCCACCAAAGCCCACCAAGGCTCAAAACTCTGGAAGGCCCAAAACTCAAAACGCCCGGAAACGGCCCGGAAACGTTATTAACCCCCGATCCATATGATCTTAACCTTATTTCCACATCTCATACTGTATTTAACCTTATCATGTTCAAAAATTAAGGATACGACACTCCGAGGTGTCACATTCATCTTGCTCGGTGAGTTTCGGTTCAATTCCTTCCTCCTAGATGTTGCTAAGGATGTTATCTAGAGGTTCTAGCCTTTTGTTTGGATCAAATCCGTGCAAAAATGAGTGAAAAATCCAATTTTTTTGGAGTGGGGCATGTTTGTGGAGCTCTCTGTTTTGGAGCTTCCATGGGGAGCTTGGGCCCGTGTCGCCGCCGGCCGTCGGCCGACGCCGCCGCCCGCGCCCCACGCGCCCGCCCGCCGCCAGCGCCTCGTCGCCGCGCGCGCCGCCGTGCCCGTGCCCCATGCGCCGCCCGCCCGCCGCCGGCGACCTCCCGCCGCCGGTCGCCGCCCCTCCGGCGAGCCCCCCCTCCTCCACCTTCCCCACCCAAGCTCCACTTCCTCATCCATGGTTGCCATGAAGACCAAGGTTGAAGACAACCATGTACTCATTGACATGTGGGGCCACCTTGCCATACACCCAAAGCCTAGTCAAGCCCAGTCAAAGCCCCTGTTGACCAGTCAAACCCGAAAGGGAATATTCCGGGAATATTCTCGGTTTTTCGATTTATTTGAAATTCAAACTTCGGAAGCTCATAACTTTCTCATCCAAACTCCGTTTGACCCCATTCAAATTCCTAAATTCATCTAAAATCAAGATCTACCTGCCAGTACGAATTTTGTAATTTTTGGATTTTATTTATTGCCTCGTTTTGCGTGTAGTCGACGATCCCGCCGCGACCGCCGATTTCGCCATCAAGCCTTCCGAGTTCGACACTTCCGCCGGAACAGAAGGCGAGTCTCCTTGATGCACTTTGCTCCTATGTTTGCGAACTGATTTAAAATTGTTTATAAAGTTGCATGGCTATGTTTAATGAAATATGTTAAATATAAGTGTTAGTTAATCCGAAATTGTTGATTCCTCCTTGACATTGATAATCATATCCATTGTAACCCTAGAACCTTGTTTATACCATGCTTAGGCTTATATGGTATCCGTTGATATGTAGTACGGTAGAATTGCTTAGGATCTTTTCCGATGAAAACAACCCAGGGGTGGGATTATTCAAAAAGAATGATACTAAATGTGATTTGAAAGTTATTATTATGAGTTTAGTTCTGTTTTCTAAAATAAAAAGAAAAGGAAAATGTTTTGACTTGGGCGGCATGGAATGTCGGGTGGGAGCGGATCAAGCCTTGATCCTTTTGTGCAAGTACCGCCCCAAGTCATATAAGGACCGACTCTTATGATTGCCATTTTAAGCAATACCGTACTACCACATGTCTATAATGGTACGACCTGGCCCACTAATTTGTAGAAGCCTAGTTTAGACTCACCACTCGGTTGTTGTGTGAGAGCCGGAAGGAGGCATTGTTGTGGTTGTTGTTTTGCTCACACGGCGCAAGAGGGGCTTCATCTTGGGTGGAGAGAACCCTAACAGCGGTGAAACCTCAGCGGGTGGGTCTAGCTAGGTAGAAACATTGTAACGGCCTTGTCATGATCTCTCTGCCGGCACACCAAAGGAAGTGTGCTAATAGCTTGGCATTAGGAGATGATCGTGTCTTGTGGGTAAAGTTGTACACCTCTGCAGAGTTAAAGCTATTCGAATAGCCGTGCCTACGGTTACAGGCAAAGCAAAGAATGCTTTCATATTGGTAGACTTTGATTTTGCTTTTAAAACTGAAAAGTGTTTTGTTTTGGGGTTCGGGAGTGGTTGGAACTCTCGGATGTCGTTTGGCGGAAAGAGCCAACCAGGTGGATAGAACCTGTTTTAAATTTGACGGATGGAGTCACATGATTACTTTAATCTTTTAACTGTTGGCGGATAGAGCCTTTACGTTAGTGATGGTGGATAGAACCTCACTACAATACTAAATAATTCAATTATTAAAAAGAGTTGTAAAAGATGCTTTGTGAAATTTATTACTTAAGTATGATTTAATCAAATGTGGCTTTATGCAAACAAACCCTATTAAGCTTCCTTTGGAAAGCCCCTCATGATCATACTTTCCCGACTTGCTGAGTACTTTTGTACTCACGTGCTACACCAACATTGCAATCATCAGAGAATTTCCAAGATGCCGAGGAAGAGGAGGAGTTCTTCGAGGAGGACTGCCAGGAGGACTAGTTGCGTCGCTAGTCGTCGCCTGTGGCGTTGTGGCGTTCGCTCGTTTCGTTTTGCTTTTGTTTTCGCTGCTTTGTGTGCCCGGTCGTTGGACCGAGTATTGTAATAAGTGGCCATGTGGCCCATACTTGACTATTTATATTACAAGTTTCGTTTTGTTCGGCAATGAAGTATCACTGTGACTGTGTGTACTAGCTACTGATCTGGGACTAGTACGGAAATACACAGGAGATTCTGAATAGCTGATCCGGGGTCTCACACGATCTAAACCGTTGGATCTAAATCCAATGGTTGGAAAAAGATCTAAAACTGCAACGTGAGAAAATACCTCCTGGCGACGTGGCGCAATCTCAGCCGTGCGATGAAGATGCAACGGCTGAAAAGCTTCGAGGCCACGATGATGTCCACGACGGAGCTCGTTGGCCGAAGATGGAGACGACGACGAAGGCAACAGCATTACGGGCGTGCTCCAGCGAAGTGGAAGGTCCCCTCCGACGCGGCTGGTCCTTGCGGTTCCAGATCTGGGCACAACAGCGGTGGAGGACGGCGGACGGCGACGGAAACGGTGAATAACTGCGGCGGAGCGCAAGACCAACTACGGCGAGCTCGCGCGGGCAAACGGCGGCTCAGGCGACGTTGTCTAGGGTTACGGGTGCGCACGGAAGTCAGCAACACGATGGCGGCGGCGGCGCATTAAATAGGCCCCTCGGCGTCCATGAAAATCGCGGAAACCGAGGCCCACATGGCTGTGGCGGCGGAATCCGAATTGGATTCGGATTGGGTGACGTGGCTCAACGTGAGCCATTGGATCAAGATCCAACGGTATGGGGTTTGGGCTCGGGTCCGGCTCGGGCGACCTGGCTGGCTCGGTCGGGCTCGGGTTCGGGCGACGTGGCGCGATCGTGGCCGTTTGATCTCGATCCAACGCTCACGCGCGTTAGGGCTTGGCGACGGGGTTCAACCGGATCGGCGGGCTCGGGTCGGACTCGAGTCTGACTTGGACTCGGGTCCGGTCGGATGAACAGTACAAACCAACTCGATTTTTCCAGTGATTAAATATTCAAATTAATTCCCAGAAATTCATTTAATTCATTAAAAATAGCAAAACACTCAGAAAAATTCCAGAAAAATTCTAAGAAATATTTTGGAGCATTTTGGACTCAAATAAAATATTTCCAACAAAATTTTATTTACAAAATTAAATTCTTTAATTATTTCAAAAGGGAATAAATTCAAATAAATTCCAAATAAATCCAAATAAATTCCAAAAAATTCCAAAAATTCACCAAAGTGCCAAATCACATTTGAATTGAAGAAAAGCGAAATTTTGGGGTGTTACAAACCTCCCCCCTTAACAGAATCTCGTCTCTGAGATTCAGGGCTTACTAAAGAATAGGTTCGGAAACTCTTTCTTCAAATCCTCTTCGCGCTCCCAAGTTGCTTCACTCTTCGCGTGGTTGCTCCATTGAACTCTGCAGAAACGGGTTGACTTGTTTCTCGTCTCCCGATCCATGGTGTCCAAAATCTTGACGGGGTATTCCTTGTAAGTCAGATCCTCTTGTAGCTCGATTGACTCTAGCGGTGTCTGCTCATCAGGTACTCGGAGACACTTCTTCAACTGGGACACGTGAAACACATCATGTACTCCTGCTAGTGATTGCGGTAACTCCAGCTGGTACGCAACTTCACCTCTACGGCTGACAACCTTAAATGGTCCAACATATCATGGCGCGAGTTTTCCTTTGGCATGGAATCTCTTAACTCCCTTCAGTGGTGTGACTCTGAGATACACGAAATCTTCAGGTTCAAAACTCAGGTCTCTGCGACGGTTATCGGTGTAGCTCTTCTGTCTTGACTGCACTATCTTCAATCTTTCTCGGATCATGGCAATCTGCTCTTGAGCTTCTTGAAGAATGTCCGGCCAGAAAACACTACGTTCACCTGTCTCGTTCCAGTTCAACGGGGTTCGACAGGGTCGACCGTACAGTGCCTCAAAAGGTGACATTTGCAAACTTGCTTGATAACTATTGTTGTAGCTGAACTCAGCGTACGGCAGACTTTTATCCCAAGAGGTAGCATACGCCAATGCACACGCTCTTAACATATCCTCCAGTATTTGATTAACTCTTTCGGTCTGCCCATCTGTCTACGGATGATATGTTGTACTAATGTTCAAACGGGTTCCCATGGCTTCATGCAGCTTATTCCAGAACCTCTAGGTAAACTGGGTACCTCTGTCCGATACAATCTTTTTCGACACTCCGTGCAAACAGACGATCCTGGTCATGTATAACTCGGCTAACTTATCTCCCAAATAAGTGGTCTTTACGGGGATGAAATGGGCGACCTTAGTCAAGCGATCCACTATGACCCATATGGAGTCATATCCTCCTTGAGTCTTGGGTAAACCGGTAATGAAGTCGATTCCGATTTCCTCCCATTTCCACTCAGGTATCCGTAACGGCTGCAGCAATCCTGCGGGTCTCTGGTGCATTGCCTTGACTCTCTGACATATGTTGCACAGCGCAACATGCTCAGCAACTTCACGCTTCATGCTCGACCACCAGAATCTTTCCTTTAAATCCTGATACATCTTGGCACTTCCCGGATGAATTGAATACTTGGAGTCATGGGCTTCTTCTAGGATCAGCTGCTTCAGCTCCTTCCTATTTGGTACACAGATTATATCCTGCATCCATAACGTGCCTTGCTCGTCCAGTCTGAAGTCCTTCGCCTTGTCTTTATCCATGTCGGATTTAATCCTGCGGATCTTATCATCATCCTTCTGTCCTTCTCGGATCTGATCCTCTAGGGTAGGCTTCACATCTAATGCGGCCAAGAATCCTTCTGGTACGACTTCAATCTTCATCCTATGGAAATCCTCACATAGCTCATCCTGACTCGTGGCTATTAACATGTTCACAGTATGGCTTTTCCGACTCAGGGCATCGGCTACCACGTTAGCCTTTCCGGGATGGTAATGGATTCCAACATTATAATCCTTAATCAACTCTAACCATCTCCTCTGCCTCATGTTCAGGTCTGATTGGGTGAAGATGTACTTAAGACTCTTATGGTCCGTGTATACTTCACATCTGTTTCCAATCAAATAGTGACGCCACAACTTCAAAGCATGCACTACGGCAGCTAGCTCTAGGTCATGCATCGGATAATTCTCCTCATGCGGCCTCAACTGCCTTGATGCATAAGCGACGACCTTTCCATTCTGCATCAGCACACATCCAAGTCCTTGGCGCGATGCATCGCAGTAAATATCAAATCTTTGATTGACGTCTAGTAGAACTAACACTGGTGCTGATGTCAATCGCTTCTTCAACTCTTGAAAACCTTTCTCGCACTCCGGCGTCCATGCAAACTTCTTCTCCTTTTTCAACAATTGCGTGAGAGGTCTCGCAATTGTCGAAAAGCCTTCAATGAAATGGCGGTAGTAACCTGCCGTACCAACAAAACTCCGGATCTGGGTCACGATCTTCGGCTGCTCCCAATGTAACACAGCTTCTACCTTGCTTGGATCTACGGCAACTCCTTATGCGGTCATTACATGTCCGAGGAACTCCACCTTGTCCTTCCAAAAGTCACACTTGCTGAACTTGGCGAAAAGTTGCTGTTCCCACAACTTTTCCAACACTCGCCTCAAGTGCTCGGCATGTTCATCCTCTGTCTTGGAGTAGATTAAGATATCATCTATGAACACAACAACAAACTTGTCCAGATATTCCATGAACACATTATTCATCATATTCATGAAATATGCTGGCGCATTTGTCAGACCAAAGGACAGAACTGTAAACTCGTAATGTCCGTATCTGGACGAGAATGCAGTCATCGGAATATCCTCTGATCGGATCTTCAGCTGGTGGTATCCCAATCTCCGATCAATCTTGGAGAAAACTCCGGCTCCCCTCAGCTGATCAAACAGATCATCGATCCTTGGTAGCGGGTACTTATTCTTCACGGTGATTTCATTGAGTGCACGGTAGTCAATGCACATCCTGAAACTCCCGTCCTTCTTCTTGACGAACAGAACTGGCGCTCCCCACGACGACGAACTCGGTCTGATAAATCCTTTCTCCATTAACTCTTCAAGCTGCTTCTTCATCTCTACCAATTCTTCAGTGGTCATCCGGTAGGGTCTCTTTTCTATTGGCGCTGTACCAGGTACAAGCTCTATCACAAACTCTATGTCCCTGTCTGGCGGCATACCAGGTAGATCTTCAGGAAAAACATCTGGGTACTCATTCACCACTGAGACATCTTCTATGCTGATTGCCTTGGCGCTGTTAACCATCAACTGTCCATCTCTAACGGCGGTAGCTTGAAATTTCACTTTCCTTCCACACGGGCTCTCAACTGAAATAATCCTTCGTCCACAATCGGCCTGACCTTGTGCTTGGATAACCAATCCATTCCCAAAATAACATCTAAGGTCTGGGTTTCCAGTATAATAAGGTTCGCTAGGAACTCTATCCCATCTATTAATATTCTCACCCCAGAACATCCTACTTTAGTTCGGAGTTCGGACCCAGAGGTTTGAACTAAGAGCATGCATTTAAGTCTTGCAATCTCCAAATCATTTTTAGCAGCAAAGCCTTGAGAAACAAACGAATGTGAAGCTCCAGAGTCAAACAAAACTGTTGCAAGTACCGAGTTGACGAGTAACTTACCCAGCACGACGTCCGTGGCATTCTGAAGTGCATCTGCGGTGACATGGTTGACTCGGCCTCTCACCACGGCTTGGGGCGTGGCTCCCGACTGTGCTGTTCCGCGGTTGGCTCCGGGTGCTGGCGTCCTGGCTGGTGTGGATCCCAGATTGAAGCGGACTGGGGTCACTCCTGTTGTCTTCCTAGGGCAACTGTTGGAGAAGTGCCCTGGCTCGTTGCATGTGTAGCAGTGTCTCATTGTCCCCTGTTGACTGCCTGAAGCGGCGTTTCTGGATGGAGCTGGGGTCTGATAATTCTGATTGACGGGTCTTGGTGCTGGTGACGGCGTCCTCGTTGCATTCTGCGGCTGGAACCTGAAAAACTGATTTGGCGCAACCCTCAAGCGTTCCTGTGCTCCCTGACGCGATCCCTGTTGTTGCATCCTTCGCTTCCGGTTCTCATCCAGTTCCTTGCGCTTATCTTCAAGAATGAGCGCCTTGTTCACAAGCTCCTGGAAATTTGGAAAGGTGTGGGTGATCACCCCAAGCTATGATCTGAGTTAAGTCCCTTCATAAAGCGAGACTGTCTGGCTTTATCTGTCGCTACGTCTTTAGGTGCGTAACGTGCAAGCTGTGTGAACTTATTCAGGTATTCGGCCACCGGCTGGTTACCTTGCTTCAGAGCCCTGAATTCCTCCTTCTTGAGGTCCATGATTCCTTCAGGCACATGATACTGGAGAAACGCGGCGGTAAACTCCTCCCAAGTGATGTCCTGAGGGTTCTCCCACGTGGCGCAGAAGTTCTCCCACCATTCTGCGGCGGTCCCTTCCAACTGATGAGAAGCATAGAGTACCTTCTCATTTCCCATGCATTGGGCAATGTGTAGCTTCCTTTCTATTGACCTTAGCCAATCATCGGCCTCCAACGGATTGGCATTACCAGAGAAAGTGGGTGGGTGAGTCCTCATGAACTCTGACAGTCTTGAATTATGGCGTTGTCCCTGATTGATTTCATTATTCTGATTAGCAGTGGCGTGGGCAGTAATTTGTTGCATCTGCTGCATCATTGCATGCATCAACTGGGTCTGTGCAGCAAGAAAAGCTCCAAAATTCTGCATGTCAACTGGCGGTGCTGGTTGGGGTGCAGGTGCTCCATCATTGGGGTTCCCAGCTGGGCGAGAACCACTTCCATTGCCTCCAAAGTTTCCGCGGGTGTTCACCATCTGTTGATTGCTCCAAGTTTTAGGGATAAGGGGGAAACAAGCATAGACAAGTAATAGGGAAACTATGCGGGGAAATGTGTAACTCAAATTCCTTTTTAATAAATAAACCAATAATAACTCGGTATGGTTGCTTACAACGCCTAAGGGCCTGCAACACATACTGCACACTCAGCAAGCAAAGAAAATCCAAAACGACTAACACAGGAGTCTAACGCCTCTAAGGGTGACTCTTATTCTATAACGCGACTCGACGAAGGAGTCTCAACCTTAACGCCTAAGCTCACTCGTCGAGAAAACCTCCACTGCCTCCTCGGGGCGGGTGCGATGGCATCGGCGCGAAACAATCGCCATGCCCCACAACTGCAGCTGTGGTTGACGACGCGGCGTCCTCCTCTGGCTCTGGATCTGGCTGGTGCTGTGGCTGTGGAGCGGGTGCAGGTGGCGCCTCTTTTGGGTCCTCCTCTAGCTCTGGGGCTTCCAACTGTAACACTGGATTGGGGCCCTGTCCATACAGTGAGGTCTCCAGCTCTGCGATCCTTTCCGCAGCATAGGCGACGTACTCACGAGCATTCTCTAAGTGCTTTTTCTCTTCCTCAACCTGCTCGCGAGCCTTCTTCAACTCCTGAACTGTGTCTTCGATAAGCTCCTCCTGAGTGGCGACAAATCTGGCTAAGTGAGTGACGGTAGCATCCTCATCTTCTATCGGCTTCCACTGAGCTCTACTGTCTCGGCGTGGGTGGTGACGGAATACTATGCCTTCCAGCTCCCTGGAGTAGGTGCGACACCTCTTGGATTCCTATCTCAAAGGTAGACCTCCTAGCGGTGAAGTGGAAAGGGCGACTGATCTTCGTCTTCTCTCGGGCATACACTGTGATCCTGACGTCCCATCCTATGACCATTCCTGCCTGCACGAGTGTAGTCCCTCGGTAGAGCGGTCTCTCAAAACCTCCAAGAAACTGAAGCATACGCCACAACTCGGCAGCATAGCCTCCCTCACGCTCGGCGTAGTTCTTCTTCATCATCATCTGTCAAAAGACGCTCGCGTAAGAACGCAACATTTTTAAAATTGAAGTGGAAGACAAAAAGAACTCAGCAAGGGGTATGAACAAGAAAGAAAGGGGTAAGTCGAGAATTCATTCATTATCTTGACAGATTTTATCTTTAAAAAATAGGTTTTATCCTCACTACGACCAATCTAACTATGGGTGAGCCTACAGTCAGTATGGCTCTGATACCACCTCTGTCAGGACCCGAATTTGCAAATCCGGACCCTCTGTGTATTCAACACTAGTCCAGGAACGCGCTAGTGCACACAGTATCAACATTGGTAAATATCACAATCATACTCAAGGAATAATAGGGTACCCTAAATAGTTAACCAAGCTGGTTGCTCGACCTTATGGTCAAGTTACAAATATATGCCACGCAGGGCGAAAATTCAAAAAGAGAGAAATAACTGCAGCGAAAAATAAGATAACTTCGTGGCGCCATCCAGTATACCACAGGCAACTGACTGGGCTCGCTCCTTAGTTAGACGGTTCCTCTTGAAGCTCCTCCTCCAAAGCTGGTATGGACTCTTCTTCAACTGGTGTTGTATTGTGGCAAGGGTGAGTACTTGGTACTCAGCAAGTCATGCACAGAATGCAAACTAATATACTACATGCTTGGCTTAGTACAAAGGAGTAGCTCAGGGTATAATTGCAGTAAAACAGCATTTGACAAGTAGCATAAGTAGATTCGAAAGCAGTAGAAACAAGTATGAGAACAATAACTTTTCCAGGAATTAAATAAACAACTTTTCCAATCCTAATCCACATTTCTATCAACTTCATTATTAAACCAAACCCAACCTTTCAAGTCAAAGTTATTTTCAAGAAGGTCTAACCCTTGACTGTAATTCCCGAGCGATGTCCAATACCGCGGACACGGCTATTCGAATAGATTTTACACTCTGCAGAGGTTATGCACTTTACCCACAAGATACAACCAAACACCACAAAGGCGAGTGTCCGTAACAGAGTCTTTCGGAAACTTCTAACAGCACAAATGGGCCTCCCCGGTTGTTGCACACTAATCCTTCCCTTAGCGAAGGCGAAGTTTAGGCCAAACAACCGTTAGATGGGTACCTGGCCGCAGCCCCGGTACGCTCCCCCCGTACAACTACACAAAGGGTGTAGTTGACAACCTGAGGTCCCACAGGTACGTTATTAGCAACTTAATCAACTAGGTCTGTCCCATTACAGACATGTGGTTGCACGTTTGACTCAGTTCAAAGGCTTGCAAGGTTAAGTCCTTAGGGTGACCAGGGCAAGACTACCCAAAGAACCAAATCGACGTTCCCGCTGCCACAACTGGCCCACCCGATCATTCTTGCCACATGCCCCGGGCAAAACTATTTATCAAACCCCAGTTGATTACCATGCACCACGTGCCATCAACAATCATAACACATGATCCTTCTTTCAAAACAGGTTCAATATCTCATTAAGTCAATATTAGCTTTTGATTGTCCAAAGCATTTCACGTGGCAAGGCTAAGCACACTACATCGGTCTAACTACCCATGTTGGCAATTTAATAATGTCCAACTAATAACTCACAACTAGGGTGACAAGGGGTTATGGCAATTTAATAATGTCCAACTAATAACTCACAACTAATAACTCACACTACATCGGACGGTCAAGATCTAATCTAACGCTAAAACGTGGGTTTCTGCTAGCCGTACGATCTAGATCTAACGGCTAAGATTGGATCTAGCACGGTGTGGTTAAGGCTACGTGGCGCGATCTAAACCGTTGGATCTAAATCCAACGGTTGGAAATAGATCTAAAACTGTAACGCGAGAAAATACCTCCGGGCGACGTGGCGCAATCTCAGCCGTGCGATGAAGATCCAACGGCTGAAAAGCTTCGAGGCCACGGCGATGTCCACGGCGGAGCTCGTTGGCCGGAGATGGAAACGACGACGAAGGCAACGGCGTTGCGGGTGTGCTCCGGCAAAGTGGAAGGTCCCCTCAGACGCGGCTGGTCCTTGCGGTTCCGGATCTGGGCTCAACGGCGGCGGAGGACGGCGAACGGCGACGGAAACGGCAAACAACCGCGGCGGAGCGCAAGACCAACTACGGCGATCTCGCGCGGGCAAACTGCGGTGGCTCAGGCGACGTTGTCTATGGTTACGGGTGCGCACGGAAGTCGGCAACATGATGGCGGAGGCGGCGCATTAAATAGGCCCCTCGGCGTCTGTGAAAATCGCGGAAACCGAGGCCCACACGGCTGCGGCGGCGGAATTCGAATTGGATTCGGATTGGGTGAAGTGGCTCAACGTAAGCCGTTGGATCAAGATCCAACGGTACGGGGTTTGGGCTCGGGTCCGGCTCGGGTGACCTGGCTGGCTCGGTCGGGCTCGGGTTCGGGCGACGTGGCGCGATTGTGGCCGTTGGATCTCGATCCAACGGTCACGCGCGTTAGGGCTGGCGACTGGGTTCAACCGGATCGGCGGGCTCGGGTCGGACTCGAGTCTGACTTGGACTCGGGTCCGGTCAGATGAACAGTACAAACCAACTCGATTTTTCCAACGATTAAATATTCAAATTAATTCCCAGAAATTCATTTAATTCATTAAAAATAGCAAAACACTCAGAAAAATTCTAGGAAATATTTTGGAGCATTTTGGACTCAAATAAAATATTTCCAACCAAATTTTATTTGCAAAATTAAATTCTTTAATTATTTCAAAAGGGAATAAATTCAAATAAATTCCAAATAAATCCAAATAAATTCTAGAAAATTCCAAAAATTCACCAAAGTGCCAAATCACATTTAAATTTAACAAAAGCAAAATTTTGGGGTGTTACAGAGATCTATTGGTTTTTCGTTCGTCGGGTGAAGGTATGGCCATGGGGATCCTTGGGCTTGGTCTAGGATCCGTTCTAAGGGTTAATATCATGTTTTTAGATCAATTGGTGGTGCTGTAATTGGGTAGATTAGATGAAATCTAGAGTTTGCCACGTTCTCTGTTTCGGGCAGCATGAGCAGTCGACCTAGGGTTTGGGTTTTCGCCAATTTAGATTCGGAATGTGGTCATCCGCATGTTGAAGAAGTTGTAGGTAACTTTAATACCTTTCAGTGGATATAAAGAACGTCCAATTCCGCCCAGCCGTTTGAAAGTTATGCTTGTTTTACCGAATGTATTAAAATCTGTGACGTGATTGGAACAGATCACGGTATTCTGTAGATTAAACCACTTTAGATTCCGAATCAGTCTTTCCATATACTTAGAAAAACTTAGGAAATTTCCTAAGCTATGCTAGGATGTACTCGTTTATTCGATTCGGAGTCTTAGAACCCGAGTTATGCCATTTGGAAGGCCGCTGTCCCGATGGGACAGAACCTCTGTTTTTGGGTTTTGCGAGTAGTTTGCGATGTCGAGGTAGAAGAGGGTTTGTGTACTGTTCTGTGGACATGATTGTGAGTGTGTGGTACCTATGTGCAGGTGGTGTGACCCCGGGAGTGCCTTCTACTTCTCGCCAATCCGTCGCCCGTGGTTGAGGCAAGTGTATTGGAATGGGTAGCGGGTTGTAGTTTGCTAGATTAGTTGAGATTGAAATTGAATATATGATATGTTCACATGCCATGCTTTAATGATTGCCATTGATATGATGAATATGCTTATTATGTTATGATGCCATGTGTTTATGTACAAGTTAATTATGATGTTGGCATGTTTGCATACATGGCATGATACATGGCCCGGGCAGTGAGAAAGTCATAACTAGTCCGGGGAAGGTCGGTGAGAAAGTTATGACTATTCCGGAGAGCCAATGAGTAAGTCCTACATCGTGATTCCATCCACCGTGGTGTATGGAAGCGAGGAGTAGGCACCCTCCATCTTCGGGATGGAAGGGGGGAGGGTGCACACCGACGGGTGTGTACTCAACTGTGACACCTCGGAGTGTCGTATCCTTAATTATTAAACATGATAAGGTTAAGTACAGTATGAGATGTGGAAATAAGGTTAAAACCATAGGAATTGGAGGTTAATAGCTTTTAGGGCCGTTTAGGCTGTTTTCGGGGTTTTGGGCCTTCCCGGGGGAGTTTTGGGCCTTGGTGGGCTTTGGAGGGATTGAGGAGGACTCTTATTGGACTAGGAGAGGGTGTGGGGGCTGGTAAAAAGGGCTCCTCCTGCCCTCCCTTGCGTTCACAACCAGCCAAGGTGCGCCCCTTGCAGCCTTGGGCGCCCCCCCCCCCTCCCCCACCTCTCCTCCAAGCCCTAGCTGCCACCCCTCTCCCTCTCCCTCTTGTGCGCCCCCCTAGCCTCCCCTTCCTCCACCTCCACACCACCTCCCCTCCACCCCTTGCTGCCCTAGGGTGGCCTCCCCACCCCTGCACCTCGTGGATTCATTCCGTGGAGCGAGGAGCGAGGAGCGAGGAACGTGGAGCGAGGAGCGATCCGCGGAGATTGATTGGAGTTTTGTGCTTCGGGCAAAGGTATGAACATGGGGATCCTTGGAATTGATCTAGGTACTGTTATTAGGGTGTTTATCAAGTTTTTAGATCAATTGGAGGCGTTGGTTTGAAGTAATTTGGGTTAGATCTAAACTTGTCCACGTTTCTGTTTTCGGGCAGATTGAGCAGTCGAGCTAGGGTTCGAGTTTTCGTCAATTTAGATTTCGAATCTGACCATATGGACTTCTAGGAAGTTGTATATAATTTAATTATCTTTCCGTGGACGTAAAGCACGTTAATTTGCGATCAGCCGTTTGAATGTTATGGCTGTTTTACCGAGCGTCTAAAAATCTGTGACGTAATTGGAACAGATCTCGGTAATCTGTAGATTAAACAACATTAGAGGCCGAATCAGACTTTCCTTATACCTAGAGAAAGTTGGGAAATTTCCTAGGCTACGCGAGGGTGTACTCGTTTAATTCATTCGGAGTCCCAGAACTCAAGTTATGCCTTTTGCAAGGCTGCTGTCCGCCGGGACAGAACCTCTGTTTTTAGGTTTTGCGAGTAGTTGGCAATGTCGGGTTAGATGGGGGTTGTGTACTGTTTGGAGGCTATGATTGTGAGTGTGTGATGCCTATGTGCAGGTGGTGTGACCCCGGAAGTGCCCTCTTCTTCCCGCCAATCCGTTGCACGTGGTTGAGACAAGTGTGTTGTGATGGATAGCGAGTTGTAGGTTGCATGTTGAGATTAGATGGAATTGTTTACATGATATATGTCCACTTGCCATGTGTTAATGAATGATATGATATGATGAGCATGTTTAACATATTATGATGCCATGTGTTAATATGTGAATTAAATATGATAATTGGCATGGTTGCATGCATGTCATGAGATAGGGCGAGGGCGGTGAGAAAGTCTTAACTAGTCCGGCAAGGTCGGTGAGAAAGTTATGACTAATCCGGAACGCCATTGAGTAAGTCCTATGTCGTGATTCCATCCACGTGGTGTTTGGAAGCGAGTAGGCACCCTCCATCTTCGGGATGGAAGGGAGGAAAGGGTGCACACCGACGGGTGTGTACTTCCCATACCGGTATGAGGTTCCAGAGGGTCAGGAGCATTGCATTACTTCGCATACAAATTGATGATGATATTGATAAGTAATCATGAATGAGATGATATACATGATGGAAGATGTTATTGCCATGTTGTTATGCTTGTTGTCCATTGTAGTATGCTTGCTGAGTTTTCGAACTCACCCTTGTGTTTTCTTGTTGTTTTAGGTACCATGAGAACGGCATGCGGGAAAGGGAAATAGTCACACGCTCACACGTTGTTTCACCTTAATGTTTCCCCAAGTCTATTCATTTAGTTTGATAATAAATTGCGTGTGATGGTCTTTAAAATTAGGTCTTAGCTTGGTTAATGAGAGTTCTATTGTTTGTTTGACACTTGGAACCTTAAGAGCTTAATGTTAGTCTCTTATTGTCGTTAAGACTTTATTTATTGCTGTTTTAGATGTTTCTCTTATTGCCATATAATGCTATATTGTTGCTGTTCCTTAATTTCATGATAAAGCAAAGGAGGTGCTGCCGAAATTTCGGTTTTTAGTCTATGCGCCTTTGCTGGAATTTTATGTTAAATGTGGTATTTAGATGTTGATTAGCTTATGTTTGGTAACATTCAGGCATAGTAAATGCCGGGGTGTTATTCTGATTGGTATCAGAGCGGGCTGTAGGTCCTTGGAATATGTATTTTTAGTGTCATACCTTAAGTTGCAACTAAAATATGATGTGGAATAACTTAGAAACATGGCTTAGGTTCTAACTAAAACCTTGTTATAGGATAGCAACGTTAAAACTTGTAAAAGTGGTATAACTAATCTAAAATCTGACACACTTGGATGCACAGTAGGATGGGTTTTGGTTCGTCATTGCATCGCGCTTGATTATGTGATAAGGAATATGCTTATGATGATGTTTGATCTATGATCTTGATTGTGTGCTTTCGTGTTTGGGTGGTTGTCTGTCTAAAGCAGCCATGCCGAGGGGTAGAGGCCGTGGACGCCGTGGCCGTGGAGGCCAGGGGCGAGGCTCCCAGAGAGTTGCGGAGTCTGTCTGTATAAATGATTGGATTGTTCCTGTTGTGGTGATAAAAGTGGGGTTGTGGTGCCGAAGGGTTTCGGTCACCTCTTTTTGGTTCATAGTAACGGTGAGGTTTGACGGTGTGGCCGGTTAGCGCCATCACCGAAGAACTGTTAACCCCTGTAGGAGAAGAATGCTTATCCTTTCTGTCCTTGATCGGGTAGTTGACTGGAGTCAAATAGAAGAGTTGATGGTGGTTCCCTTCGGATGTTCTTTGCCGTTCTGACGGTCGGTTTCGCTGTTTTTCTTGGCTTTAGTTGAGTTGAACCAAAAGAAAAGTGTTTTGTATTGGATTTTCGCGGATCGTTCCGAGTGCGGTGGTGAGCACCGTGCTTCAGAGTGTGGTTGGACCGGGAGTTGCAACCACTGTGGCAAGCCCGGCCACATGGGACGAGCCTGCCGGATGAATCCCGGTAGCATCATCAAGTGGGAGACGGTGCCTTCTCCTCCCACTCCAGCGGCGTCTTCCAAAGGATCGGTGCACATGATGGCTGCCCCTGTTTGTCAGCCACCCTTTGCGTGGGCGCCGCCCGGCCAGCGTCTTGGTGCCGCAGCCATCTGCTCCTCCTCGATTGCCTCCTCCGCCCCGGCCTTGATGGGGCATCGGCTGAGTCGGGGCTCATACGTCGGCGCCACCAGAGTGTACGCTTTGCCGACCGCCGAGTCACGGGCATCCAGAGGTGGTTTCGGTACTCTGCTCGTGGATTCCGTTGATGCCTTTGTTCTATTTGATTAGGAGCATCCTACTCTTTTGTGTCGTCGGAGTTTGCTAGTAGAGCTAAGTTGGGAGTTCAATGGATTTCTGAGTCCGTGTTAGTCGATTCTCCTGGGGTTGATTGCTAGTTCTTTGGTTTGCCCTGGTTGCACCATTGCCATTGATGATGAGGTTTTCTTTGCCAATCTCATGGTGATCCGATTGGCTCCTTTTGATGTCATTTTGGGCATGGGTGGCTGCATCGATGCCGTGCTAAGATCTGTTGTTTACGGAAGACAGTTTCCTTGCAGGCCCGTCCGTGAAGAGTTGACCTTCGAGGTGGTATACCCTCGATTCCGTCTTTGCTTTGACTAGTTTGTTTTAAGTCGGCGTTTGAGGTCATGGGTTTCCTCATGACTTTGTCTGAGAAACCATCTTCCTCAGTTCCCATTGAGGAAATTTCTGTAGTGAAGGAGTTCGTTGATGTGTTCCCTGACGAGTTGCCTGGTCTACCTCCTGTGAGGAATGTGGAGTTTCGTATTGATCTTGTTCCTGGCACTCGACCTATTTCTATTTCTCCATACCGCTTGGCTCGTCCTTTTCAAGACGAGTTGAAGAAGCAGTTGGAGGATCTGTTGGCCAAGGGCTTCATTCGGCGTAGCGTATCGCCATGGGGAGCACCCGTCCTCTTCGTCTCGAAGAAGGATGGAAGTTGGCGTATGTGCATTGATTATCGTGCTCTTAATCAAGTGACAGTCAAAAACAAGTATCCTTTGCCTCGCATCGAGGATCTGTTTGACCAACTGAAGGGAGCAAAGGTGTTCTCCAAGATTGATCTTGATCGAGGGTATAATCGGTCCGTGTGAGGGAGCGAGGACATTGAGAAGACTGCTTTCTCCACTAGGTATGGGCATTATGAATTTAAAGTTATGTCTTTTGGACTAACTAATGCTCCTATTTGTCTTTATGGAGGCGATGAACAGTATGCTACACAAGTACCTTGATGAGTTTGTGGTAGTGTTCATCGATGACATTCTGATTTACTCTAAATCGGAAGAGGAGCATGAGCGACACTTGAGGCTTGTCTTTGAGTACCCTGAGGGGAATCAATTCTTTGCTAAGCTGAAAAGTGCGAGTTACGGATTTCAGAAGTGGGTTTTCTTGGCCACATCATCAATCCAGAGGGCATATCTGTAGATCCTAGCAAAGTCTCGGCAGTTTTGGATTGGAAGAGGCCTTCCAATGTCAAAGAGGTGCATAGTTTCCTTGGGTTGGTGGCTACTATCGGCGTTTTGTGCAGGATTTCTCTATCATTGCCAAGCCACTTTCACGGTGACTCGAGAAAGGGATGAAGTTCCAGTGGAGCTGCAGTGTGAGCACAGCTTACGCACTTTGAAGGAGAAGTTAGTATCGCTCCTGTTCTTACCCTTCCCGAGCCAGGGAAGCGCTTCCTTGTTTATTCGATGCTTCTCGATTGGGACTTGGGTGTGTGCTCATGCAAGAGGGCAAGGTGATTGCTTATGCTTGAGGCGGTTGAAAAGCATGAGCGAGAATTATCCCACGCATCATCTTGAGCTAGCCGCCGTGGTGTTTGCATTGAAGATATTGAGGCATTACTCATGCGGTGAGTCTTGTGATATTTTCACGATCACAAGAGCCTCAAGTACATCTTTACTCAGAAAGATTTGAACTTGAGGCGAGGAGGTGGCTAGAGTTGATAAAGGATTATGACATCACTATCCAGTATCATCCGGGGAAGGCAAATGTGGTGGCCGATGCTCTTAGTCGCAAGACAATGCCCCCTGTTGTTGATTGTCTTGTTGCTGATTTTGAGCGTTTAGGAGTCTCCCTCTTTGCTGCGGGGACCGTGCAGGCTGAAACTCAAATGATTCTTGAGTCGGCCGATTCTGAGCGTGTCACGAGAGGCACAAAGAAGATGATCGCTTGCTCCAGCAGTGAGGAAACGCCTTGAGGATGGCAAGTCCGGAGACTTTACCGTTGATGATGCGGGAGCCTTGAGGTTTCGAGGCCAAGCGGCGTGCCCCAAAAATCTCAAGTGAAAGAAGACATCCTGAAAGAAGCTCATCGCACCCGTGCACGGTCCATCCTGGAGAGACCAAGATGTACAGGACTTGAAGAAGAATTTACGGTGGAAAAGGATGAGAGTGGATATTGCCAAGTATGTGGCATCTTGTGGGATTTGCCGGAAGATCAAAGGCGAGCATAAAGCGTCCGCCGGCTATTCTGACCTTTGGAGATTCTGTGTGGCCATGGGATGACATCTCCATGGATTTTGTGGTTGGTTTACCTCGTTCTCCACGAGGAAGGATGCTGTTTGGGTTGTGGTGGACCGTCTCGGCAAGTCTGCGTGATTTCATTCCCATCCATACGACCAATTCAGCGAGCGAGTTGGCTCCCATCTATGTGCGGAGATCGTGAGATTGCATGGTGTACCCAAGACCATTATCTCTGATCGGGATCTGAGTTCGTCTCCAAGTTTTGGGAGAGTTTGCAGAGTGCTTTGGAGTGCAGCGGCTTCGCCTTAGTACCGCTTTTCACCCTCAGACAGATGGGCGTCTGAGCGTACCATCCAAACTTTGGAGGACATGCTCGGGGCCTGTGTGATGGCTTGGAAGGGTAGCTGGGAAGACCATTTGCCCCTTGCGAGTTTGCTTACAATAACAGCTATCATTCCAAAGATCCTGGTCTGCTCCTTATGAGGTCTTTGTATGGCGGAAGTGCAGATCGCCACTTTGTTGGGATCTTTGTGGGCAAGAGAGCTATTCTTGGACCGGATTGGGTGCAGCGGACTATTGATCGTGTGTCGGAGGTTCGGCAGAACCTTATCGCAGCACAGAGCGCATGGAAAAGCTATCTTTGTTGTGGCGGCGAGACTTGGAGTTTGAGGTGGGTGATAACGTACTCTTGCGAGTATCTCCCACCAAGGGTGTGGTGCGTTTTGGCACGAAGGAAAGCTCACCCAAGGTATGTTGGGCCTTTTCCTATCCTCGCCCGAGTTGGTAGGTTGGCCTATCGCCTAGAGCTACCGGAATCCATGCAAGGTGTGCATAATGTGTTCCATGTCTCGATGTTGAGGAAATACTTGCATGATCCGGAGATGGTGGTTCCGTTGGAACCATTAGTGCTTCAGCAGGACCTCACCTTCGAGTCCCGTCTGTGGAAATTCTCGGGGACTTCTGAGCGTGTGAAGAAGAACAGGACGCTTAAGTTTGTCAAGGTCCTGTGGTCACATCAGACCGAGAGAGAAGCGACTTGGGAGATGGAATCTCGCATGCGCGAGAAGTATCCCGAACTTTTCGCCTCAGGTGTGTGATGTGAAAGCCTAGCTGTCTTTGGTTTTGCTGGGTTTCGTGTTGGTGCGTTTAGATTCGAGGTCGAATCCTGTTGAAGGGGGGAAGAATGTGACACCTCGGAGTGTCGTATCCTTAATTATTAAACATGATAAGGTTAAGTACAGTATGAGATGTGGAAATAAGGTTAAAACCATAGGAATTGGAGGTTAATAGCTTTTCCGGCCGTTTAGGCTGTTTTAGGGTTTCGGGCCTTCCCGGGGGAGTTTTGGGCCTTGGTGGGCTTTGGAGGGATTGAGGAGGACTCTTATTGGACTAGGAGAGGGTGTGGGGGCTGGTAAAAAGGGCTCCTCCTGCCCTCCCTTGCGTTCACAACCAGCCAAGGTGCGCCCCTTGCAGCCTTGGGCGCCCCCCCTCCCCCACCTCTCCTCCAAGCCCTAGCCGCCACCCCTCTCCCTCTCCCTCTTGTGCGCCCCCCTAGCCTCCCCTTCCTCCACCTCCACACCACCTCCCCTCCACCCCTTGCTGCCCTAGGGTGGCCTCCCCACCCCTGCACCTCGTGGATTCATTCCGTGGAGCGAGGAGCGAGGAGCGAGGAACGTGGAGCGAGGAGCGATCCGCGGAGATTGATTGGAGTTTTGTGCTTCGGGCAAAGGTATGAACATGGGGATCCTTGGAATTGATCTAGGTACTGTTATTAGGGTGTTTATCAAGTTTTTAGATCAATTGGAGGCGTTGGTTTGAAGTAATTTGGGTTAGATCTAAACTTGTCCACGTTTCTGTTTTCGGGCAGATTGAGCAGTCGAGCTAGGGTTCGAGTTTTCGTCAATTTAGATTTCGAATCTGACCATACGGACTTCTAGGAAGTTGTAGATAATTTAATTATCTTTCCGTGGACGTAAAGCACGTTAATTTCCGATCAGCCGTTTGAAAGTTATGGCTGTTTTACCGAGCGCCTAAAAATCTGTGACGTAATTGGAACAGATCTCGGTAATCTGTAGATTAAACAACATTAGAGGCCGAATCAGACTTTCCTTATACCTAGAGAAAGTTGGGAAATTTCCTAGGCTACGCGAGGGTGTACTCATTTAATTCATTCGGAGTCCCAGAACTCAAGTTATGCCTTTTGCAAGGCTGCTGTCCGCCGGGACAGAACTTCTGTTTTTAGGTTTTGCGAGTAGTTGGCAATGTCGGGTTAGATGGGGGTTGTGTACTGTTTGGAGGCTATGATTGTGAGTGTGTGATGCCTATGTGCAGGTGGTGTGACCCCAGAAGTGCCCTCTTCTTCCCGCCAATCCGTTGCACGTGGTTGAGGCAAGTGTGTTGTGATGGATAGCGAGTTGTAGGTTGCATGTTGAGATTAGATGGAATTGTTTACATGATATATGTCCACTTGCCATGTGTTAATGAATGATATGATATGATGAGCATGTTTAACATATTATGATGCCATGTGTTAATATGTGAATTAAATATGATAATTGGCATGGTTGCATGCATGTCATGAGATAGGGCGAGGGCGGTGAGAAAGTCTTAACTAGTCCGGCAAGGTCGGTGAGAAAGTTATGACTAATCCGAACGCCATTGAGTAAGTCCTATGTCGTGATTCCATCCACGTGGTGTTTGGAAGCGAGTAGGCACCCTCCATCTTCGGGATGGAAGGGAGGAAAGGGTGCACACCGACGGGTGTGTACTTCCCATACCGGTATGAGGTTCCGGAGGGTCAGAGCATTGCATTACTTCGCATACAAATTGATGATGATATTGATAAGTAATCATGAATGAGATGATATACATGATGGAAGATGTTATTGCCATGTTGTTATGCTTGTTGTCCATTGTAGTATGCTTGTTGAGTTTTCGAACTCACCCTTGTGTTTTCTTGTTGTTTTAGGTACCATGAGAACGGCATGCGGGAAAGGGAAATAGTCACACGCTCACACGTTGTTTCACCTTAATGTTTCCCCAAGTCTATTCATTTAGTTTGATAATAAATTGCGTGTGATGGTCTTTAAAATTAGGTCTTAGCTTGGTTAATGAGAGTTCTATTGTTTGTTTGACACTTGGAACCTTAAGAGCTTAATGTTAGTCTCTTATTGTCGTTAAGACTTTATTTATTGCTGTTTTAGATGTTTCTCTTATTGTCATATAATGCTATATTGTTGCTGTTCCTTAATTTCATGATAAAGCAAAGGAGGTGCTGCCGAAATTTCGGTTTTTAGTCTATGCGCCTTTGCTGGAATTTTATGTTAAATGTGGTATTTAGATGTTGATTAGCTTATGTTTGGTAACATTCAGGCATAGTAAATGCCGGGGTGTTACATCAACCATACCGGTATGAGTTTCCAGGAGATATGTGCATCGCATTGCATTGCATTATATGAGGATGTTATATGATGATGATATATGATGATGTCAATGATCTGCTTATGCTATGAATATGAGATGTGTATGATGTCGTATGTGAAAAGTGGTGATGAAGGTATTAGAATGTATTTTCTTGTTCCATTGCAATATACTTGCTGATTGATGAACTCACGCTTGTGTTTGTGTTGTTTTTCTTAGGTACCATGAAACCGGCATGCGGGAAAGGGAGCTAGTCACACGTCATCACTTAGCGTCACACATATAAACAATGCCATGTTCCTTCCTTTAATTGTGATGGTTAATTTGTGTGCTTGGTTTCCGCATTTACCTCGTTTGGCTCATGAGATGGTTGGAATCTTTATTCTAGACTTAAACTGCTGCTAGAATCCTTATTATTGATGATTTAGATGTCATTCTTTATACTATATCCTGTGATCATATTGTTGTTGCTTCAATTCATGGAAAAACAAAGGAGATGCTGCCGAAATTTTCGGTTCTAGCATTTACTCCTTTTCTGTAATTTATCTTAATTTATGGTATTTAGATGTTGTTTAGCCTATGTTTGGTAGCATTCAGGCATGCTAGATGCCGGGGTGTTACAGAGGGGTTGTCTCCTGTTGAAGTGCATCAATCAAGCAGAGAGCTTAGAGCTCTGTTTTAGGGTTTTGTACTCTTTTGATTGGAGTACTTTAGACAAAAGAAATAAAGATCTTTTCTTCCAGATCCTTGCGTGCTACAGTAACAGCGTTGCTACAGTGTTCCCTGTTTTGGTTCTTGTTTGCATGCTTGTTCTAATTCTAGATTGGTTTTGAGTTTCATCTTGATTTGATTCATTAAAAACCTTTTTAGGGTATTGATTTAGAGTTCCACAAAGTCTAGTTGATTAAACTTTTGAAGATCTTGTTTAATCTTGAAGTTTTGGTTAGATCAATTCTCGTCATATTCTACCACAGCAAGCTTGCGAGGTTCATAACTTTTGATCTGTAAGTCTGATCGAGCTGATTCTTTTTGGGTTTGATTCATATTGGAATCTAGTTTCTCGTGTCCAAATTTCCGATCGATCCAACGGTTGGATATCTGGGAATTTGCGGTTTACTGAAACTCTATGAATCTATTTTTGTCGAATACGAGGCAATTATTTGGTTCCGTGTTGGGGTGAATTTTTTATAGATCAAAAACTTGGCTTTAGCTTCTGCACAATCATTCACCCCCTTTGATTTCTATATTCGTATACTTCGATCCTACACAGCCTGACGTCAACGCCGATTTCTATTTCGGCCGGATTATTCTTCTAATGAAAAATATGTATTATGATGTCAGCATGACATCAGCAACGAAACGATAAAAATAAAATTATATTTTTCGGAAAATAATGTGTCGTTGACATGTGGACCCACCGATGATGTCATCATGACATCATCGCGCGCATGACGTGCTATTTTCCACGCACGGGATGTGCTAGACGTGCTATTCAATCTCGATCGTTGATTCAAAATCCGATGGTCCAGATCTAATCGATACCGGACCGGTCCGAACTTAACTGGTATACGTGGCCTAATCTGAACTGTACAATCTCAATCCTACGGTTACGATTCTACCGAGTTCGGAGCGGTACGAACTCGACTCCAGATCCGAGCCATTCAAACTAAGTCCGACGGTCAAGATTTCTCAGAGGTCAGAGCGGTCCGAACTCAATTGGCATACATGGCGCAATCTAAGCCATTGATCTAGTATCCAACGGCTATAGTTTCACCGAGTTCGGAGAGGTCCGAACTCAACGCTAGATCTGAGCCGTTCAATCTAAATCCGACGGCCCAACGGCAACGTGCTAAGGCGTGCTATTCACGTGCTATTGGAGTGCTATAGCGACGTGGTCAAATCTATGCCATTCATTCTAGATCTAAGGGTCTAGATCTAATCTAGTAAAATTACCGAGATGGCTACGTGGGCTTACCTGAGCGTTTACATCTTGATCTAACGGTCTACATTGAATCTGGTTTACTACTGTTACGTACTACGTGACAACATCTACACCCTCGGTTCTAAATCTAATGGTCTAGATTGCATCTGGTTTCTACAGGAATTGGAACACGTGGACGAACTGTAACACCCCAAATTTTTTTCTTTTCTTAAATCCATGTGTGATTTGGTACTTTGGTGAATTTTTGGAATTTTCTGGAATTTATTTGGATTTATTTGGAATTTATTGGAATTTATTCCATTTTGAAATAATTAAAGAATTTAATTTTGCAAATAAAAATTTGTTGAAAATATTTTATTTGAGTCCAAAATGTTCCAAAATATTTTCCAGAATTTTTCTGGAATTTTTCTGAGTCTTTTGCTATTTTTAATGATTTAATTGAATTTCTGGGAATTTAATTGGATTAATTAAATCGAGTTGGTTTCACTGTTCATCCGACTGAGCCCGAGTCGGACTCGAAGTTCGAGTCCGACCGAGCCCGACCGCGCCGTGGTCAAGCCGAACTCCGCCGAATTTCAACCTGCAGCGTGGCCGTTGGATCTTAATCCAACGGCCACGATTGAGCCACGCCACCGAGCCCGAGCCCGACCGAGCCGGCCCACGCCCGAGTCCGACCGGACCCAAACTCGCGCGACCGTTGGATCTCGATCCAACGGCTATGCGCGTGCCACGCCACCCTACGTGTCGCGCCGCCGGACTCGCCGCCGCGCGGGCGAGTCTCGGTTTCCGTGCGTTTCCGCACGCCGAGGGCTCTATTTATTGCGTCGCCGCCGTCGTGACCGCCACTTCATTCTTGGCGCTGTAGCCCTGAACAACGTCGTATGGCCGCCGCCGTCTATCCTGTCGCTCGCCAGAAGTTGCCGTAGCGTTCAGCCGTAGTTTTTAGCCGATTGCCGTCGTCTCCGTCGTCCTCACATGCCCGTTGAGGTCGATCCGAACAGGAGGTCAAGCCGCGTCGGAAGGACCTCTCACTCGCCGAGCACGCCCGGCGCCGCTGCCGTGGTCGTCGTCCCTAATCCCGGCGAGCCACGCCGCAAGCCATCGCCGACCCGAGCTCGCTCGCCGTCCGATTCCGATCCAACGTCCCAGATTGGCGCCACGTCATCTCACGGTGAGATTCCGTCAAAATCGAGATCCAATCTCGACCGTTGGATCTAGATCCAACGGTCCAGATCAAACGCGTTAACCCAAACGCGTGAGAGCCAGATCTAATCTGGGCCGTTGATTTTCAAATCAACGGCCAAGATTGCGCCACGCCAGCGTCGGGAAGGCGACCGCCGCGTTCGGCCCACGCGTGCGTGTAGCCGCCGACACGCGGGCCCGCATGTCGGCCCGCCCCGGCCACCACTGCACCATGACGTCTGCCAGCGTCATGGCGGGCTCAAGATGTCGGCCGGCCGTCCCAGCCGAGCGCCGACGCCAAGAATGACGCTGGCCGGGTCCCACTGCTGCCGATCTTGTGGTGAGCCCCGCCGTCGCCGATGGCGTCACCCGAGGGGACCCACCGCCGCTGACACAAGGAGCCGTGGGACCGAGTCCACGGTAGACCCGAGCCGAGCGTGGACCAAGTCCATGGACCGGTGACGTCGACCAACCAATCAGCGGTTGCCACGTGTCGGTGACGCAATAATCAATTTCCGAAAAAGAAAATGATTTATTAATTCGAAATAATGATTTCAGATTTTGTTTCAAACTTCAAACGCTTATAACTTTTGCGTTTCAACTCCGATTTGAGTGATTCAAATTTCTAAATTTGTATAAAATTGAGATCTACCTAAATATAAATTTTATTTAATTTTTGGACTAAAGTTTTTCTCTGTAAAATTATTTAATTGATTATTTAAACTTTAAATAATCATAACTTTTGCGTTTTAACTCCAAATTCGACGATTCCAGTTTCTAAAAATTCATAAAATTATGTTCTCCCTGTTTATGGATTTTATTTGGATGATTGGATACTTTTTGCCTATTGTTTATTCGTGTATTTGCTATTTGCACGCTTTACGAGTAGACGTTGAAGTGCCGGAAGGATTTGAAGGAGAAGTATTGACTCAGGATCCAACTCAAGACCAAGAACAAGTACTTTTTGAAGGCAAGTTGTGCTTTGACCATGTTGATCCTATTTCGAAATCTATTTTGATTTAACCTATTGCATGCTAGTTCAATTAGAAAATACTTTATTTAAATTTGGGAATTAGATAAATACCCATTTCTTTGTATGACACCTTGATTACTTAAGTATGTGCCATGACCCCTTGTCACCCTAGTTGTGGTTTACTAGTTGGACATTATTAACTTGCCAACATGGGTTTTAGACCGTTGTAGTAAAGCTGCTTAGACTCACTCGTGCTCATGACATGATTTTGGACAAACAAATGTTAATATTGACTTAATGATATATTGAACCTGTTTTGGAAAGGTATCATGTGATGTTGATGGCACGTGGTGCATGGTAATCAAGCGGGGTTTGATAAATAGTTTTTCGGCCAGGGGCATGTGGCAAGAATAATCAGTGGGCGGTTGTGGCATTGGGGATGTTGATTTGGTTCTTGGGTAGTCTTGCCCTGGTCACCCTAAGGACTTAACCTTGCAAGCCTTTGAACTGGGTCTAACGTGCAACCACATGTCCGTAATGGGACGGACCTAGTTGACTAAGTTGCTAATAACGCACTGTGGGACCTCGGGAGGTCAACTACACCCTTTGTGTAAGTTGTGCGGGGGGCGTCTGGTGAGGCCAGGTACCCATCTCACGGTTGATTGGCCTAAACTTCGCCTTAGCTAAGGGAAGGGTTAGTGTGCAATAACCGGGGAGGACCACTCGTATTGTTAGAAGTTTCCGAAAGACTTTGTTACGAGAACTCGCCTTTGTGGTGTTTGACCCATCTTGTGGGTAAAGTGCATAACCTCTGCAGAGTGTAGAATCTATTCGAATAGCCGTGTCCGCGGTATTGGACATCGCTCGGGAATTACGGTCAAGGGTTAGATTTTCTCAAAAATAACTTGGATCTGAAAGGTTGGGTTGGATTAATAATGATGTTGATGGAAATGTGGATTAGGATGGGAAAGATGTTTATTAAACTCCTTGAAAAGTTAATTATGCTATACTTGTTTCTACTGCTTTCGAATCTACTTATGATACTTGTTAAATGTCATTTCTTTGCAAAAATACCTTGAGCCACTCCTTTGTATTAAGCCATGCATGTAGTATATTAGCTGCATTATGTGCATGACTTGCTGAGTACCAAGTATTCACCCTTGCCACATTACAACACCAGTTGAAGAGGAGACGACACCAGCTTTGGAGGAGGAGCTCCAAGAGGAACCGTCTACTTAGGGAAGCGAGCCCGGATCGATTGCCTGTGGTATCTTGGATGGCGCCACGGTTATTTGATTTTCCGCTGCTATTATTTCTCTCTTAATAAGTTTCGCCCTGCGAGGCGTGCATTTGTAACTTGACCATAAGGTCGAGTAACCAGTTTGACTATTTAATTAAAGTACTTTATTAGTATCGAGTGGTATGATTGTGATATTTACCGATGTTAAGACTGTGTGCACTAGCGCGTTCCTGGACTAGTGCTGAATACATAGAGGGTCCGGATTTGCAAATTCGGGTCCCGACAGAGGTGGTATCAGAGCCATACTGACCGTAGGCTCAACCCTAAGCTAGAATGGTCGTAGTGAGGATAAAACCTATTTTCTAAAGCTAAAAATTTGTCAAGATAAGAAATGACATCTCGACTTACCCCCTTCTCTCTTTCCTTGTCTCTTGCTGAATATTCCCTTACCTGGTCACGATTTAAAATTTCGAGTTCTTACGTGAGCACTCTTGTGACAGATGGAGGGAGAGTTCAACTACGTCGATCTGGAGGTTGGTCACGCCGCGGAACTTTGGCATATGCTTCAGACTCTCGGAGATTTTGAGAAGCCGCAATACCAAGTGGAAGTGATCGGACAA
The DNA here is from genome assembly GCA_036346355.1 of Rhipidocladum racemiflorum. Classification (NCBI taxonomy): domain Eukaryota; kingdom Viridiplantae; phylum Streptophyta; class Magnoliopsida; order Poales; family Poaceae; genus Rhipidocladum; species Rhipidocladum racemiflorum. The sequence goes on from CM070578.1 coordinate 40,947,491, forward strand.
GCGAGGATTGATCAAGGCTTGTGACGTGAAGATTGAGGTACTGCTAGGAAGAAGGGCCCAGCAATCGCCCGATACACCTTTACCGCCAGGAGGTCTACAATGCAGATGGGTATCCAAGAAGTATCACGACAAGCAATGCGGCACATTACCCATATCTACGCCAGAGAGTTGGAGAGCACGGTGTTCCGTTATCACTCGCGCAGCAATAACCTTCTTGACCGGCGATTCGGGATGAGGATGCCATGGTTACACAGCTTGGCATGACTTGTTGTCGCCCAGAGGATGTACTCGATGATACAAGCAAGGAGCTACGAAGGCCCGCAAGGAGATCACGACAGAGAAGAACGAGATGGCGGGAAGCTCAAGAGTATGTGTCACACCTTCTCGCGAAGGATTGACGAGTTGGAGATGGCTTTATACGGACCAACCGAGCCAAGATTTGAGCTACACGAGCCAGATCCGGAGGAGTCGGATCTCGATGAGGACACCGCTTCTTCGACTACCACAGATGACATAGTTGCCGGACATGGCAATCGTTTGGCGCCTATGCCGCAAAGATCCGTACCAGGCCGTGGAGGTTTTCGATGAGTGAGCATAGGTTCTATAGTGAGACTCCTTCGCCGAGTCACGTCATAGAATAAAGAGTCACCTTTAGGCGTTAGACTCAGTGTTAGTTCAATTTGGATTTTCATTGTTTCTTTGAGTGTGCAAGATGTGTTGCAAGGCCCTTAGGCATTGTAAGCAACCATACCAAGTTATTAATATCAATAATAAAGTTGGACCTTAAAGTTACACCTTTCGCCCCGCATAAGTTCCATATTACTTGTCTATTCTTGATTCCCCCTCATCTCTAAGACTTAGAGCAAATCGACAGATGGTGAACACCCGCGGAAACTTTGGAAGCAATGGAAGTGGTTCTCGCCCAGCAGAAAACCCCAATGATGGAGCACCAACATCGCCAGTTGATATGCAGAATTTTGGAGCATTTCTTGCTGCTCAGACTCAGTTGATGCATGCTATGATGCAACAAATGCAACACGTCACTGCTCAGGCCACAGCTAATCAAGTCAATCAGGGACAACACCAGAATACAAGACTGTCAGAGTTCATGAGGACTCACCCACCCACTTTCTCTGGGAATGCCAATCCATTGGAGGCCGATGATTGGTTAAGGTCAATTGAGAGGAAGCTACACATAGCTCAATGCATAGGAAATGAGAAGGTACTCTCGCCTCTCATCGGTTGGAAGGAACAAATGGCCGAATGGTGGGAGAACTTCTGCGCCACGCAAGTGAACCCTCAAGACATCACTTGGGAAGAGTTCACAGACGCATTCCGTCAGTATCACGTGCCTGAAGGAATCATGGATCTTAAGAAGGAGGAGTTCAGAGCATCAAGCAAGGTAATCACCAGTGGCCGACTACCGAACAAGTTCACACGGCTTGCTCGCTACGCTTTTTGAGGATGTAGCGACAGATAAAGCCGCAGTCTCGTTTCATGAAGAGACTTAACTCAGGATTGCAGGTGGGATTGATCACCCACACCTTTCCAGATTTCCAAGAATTGGTGAATAAGGCGCTTATTCTTGAGGACAAGCGCAAGGAACTGGATGAAAACAGAAGCGCAGAATGCAACAAAGAGGATCACGCCAGGAACGCAATGGCGTCGAGAGTTGCACCAAATCAATTTTTCGATTCCAGCCACGAGAATGCTACAAGGACACCGTCACCAAAGCACCAAGACCCGTCAATCGTAACTACTGGACCCACTTCGCTTAGAAACGCTGCTCCAGGCAACAAGAAGGAACAGTGAGACGCCGCTACAACCGCAACGAGCCAGGACATTTTGCTATGATTGTCCAAAGAAGACAGCAGGAGTGACCCTGTTCGCTTAAACTTGGGAACCACCCAGCTAGGGCGCCCGGCACGGGAACCACATCCTGCATCGTGGTGAGAGGCCGAGTCAACCATGTCACCGCAGATGCACCGCAGAATGCTACGGACGTCGTCTTGGGTAAGTTACTTGTTAACTCGATACACCTGCTTGATTTTGTTTGACTCGAGCTTCGCATTCGTTTGTTTCGCAAGAGCTTTGCTGCTAGAAACGATTTGGGGATTGCAAGACTTAAGTGCATGCTTTTAGTTCAAACCCACAGTTCCGAACTCCGAGCGAAAGTAGGATGTTCCGGTGAGAATACTAATAGATGGAATAGAGTTCCTAGCGAACCTTATAATTTTGGAGACCCGGACCTTAGACGTTATTTTGGGAATGGATGGTTATCCAAGCACAAGGCCGTATTGGATTGTGGACGAAGGACTATCTCGATTGAGAGCCCGTGTGGAAAGAAAGTGGAATTTCAAGCTACTACCGTTAGAGAAGGACAGTTGATGGTTAACAAAGCACCAAGGCAATCAGCATAGAGGATGTCTCAAGAGTGAATGAGTACCCGGATGTTTTTCCCGAAGATCTACGGTATGCCGCCAGACAGGGACATAGAGTTTGTGATAGAGCTTGTACTGCACAAGACCGATAGCAAAGAGACCCTATCGGATGTCCACCGAGGAGTTGGTAGAGATGAAGAAACAAATTTGGAAGAGTTAATGGAGAAAGGATTTATCGAGACCAGGAGTTCGTCGCCGTGGGGAGCACCAGGTTTGTTTGTCAAGAAGAAGGACAGGAGTTTCAGGATGTGCATCGACTACCGTGCACTCAATGAAGTCACCGTGAAGACTAAGTATCCGCTACCCAGGATTGATGATTTGTTCGATCAGTGAGAGGAGCCGAGTTTTCTCAAGATTGATCTGAGATCGGGATACCATCGATTGAAGATCCGATCGTAAGATATCCGAAGAGACTGCATTCTCGTCAAGATATGGACATTACGAGTTCTGATTATGTTTTTGGGATCGACGAATGCGCCAAAGATATTTCATGAATATGATGAATAAGGTGTTCATGGAATATTTGGACAAGTTTGTTGTCGTGTTCATAGATGATATCCTAATCTACTCCAAGACAGAGGATGAACATGCCGAACACTTGAGGCGAGTTTTGGAAAAGGCGAGGAACAGCAACTCTTCGCCAAGTTCGATAAGAGTGATTTTTGGAAGGACAAGGTGGAGTTTCTTGGACATGTAATGACCGCAGAAGGAGTCGCCGTTGATCCAAGCAAAGTAGAAGCCGTGTTACATTGGGAGCAACCGAAGACCGTGACCCAGATCCGGAGTTTCCTTGGAATGGCAGGGTACTACCGCCGTTTCATTGAAGGCTTTTCGACAATTGCGAAACCTCTTACGCAATTGCTGAAAAAGGAGAAGAAGTTTGCATGGACGTCAGAATGTGAGAAAGGATTTCAGGAGCTGAAAAAGCGATTGACATCAGCACCGGTGTTAGTTCTACCGGATGTTGCTCAAATCTTTGATAGTTATTGTGACGCATCGCGCCAAGGACTTGGATGTGTCTTTGTCTGAGAATGGAAAGGTCGTCGCTTATGCATCAAGGCAGTTGAGGCCGCATGAGGAGAATTATCCGACGCATGACCTAGAGTTAGCTGCCGTAGTGCATGCCTTGAAGATATGGCGTCACTATCTGATCGGGAACAGATGTGAAGTGTATACAGATCGTAAGAGCCTTAAATACATATTCACCTAGTCGGATCTGAATATGAGGCAAAGGAGATGGTTAGAGTTGATCAAGGACTACAATGTTGGAATCCATTACCATCCCGGGAAGGCCAACGTAGTTGCCGATGCCTTGAGTCGGAAAAGCCATACCGTGAGTATGTTGCTAGCCACAAGTCAGGGTGAGTTATGTGAGGATTTTCAGAGAATGAAGATTGAGGTGGTACCTAGCGGATCCTTGGCCGCATTGGAAGTAAAGCCTACCCTAGAGGATCAGATCCTGGAAGGACAGAAGGATGATGACAAGATCCGCAGGATTAAGTCCATCAAGGAGGAAGGCAAGGCAGAGGACTTCAAGTTGGATGAGCAAGGCACGTTATGGATGAAGGATCGCATTTGTGTGCCCAACAAGAAGGAATTAAAGCGACTGATTTTGGAAGAAGCTCATGACTCCAAATACTCAATTCATCCTGGAAGCGCCAAAATGTATCAGGATTTGAAGGAAAGATTCTGGTGGCCAAGCATGAAGCGTGAAGTTGCCGAGCATGTTGCATTGTGCGATGTATGCCAGAGAGTCAAGGCAATGCATCAGAGACCAAAGCGGGATTACTACAAATTACTGAAAATACCTGAGTGGAAGTGGGAGGAAATCGGAATGGATTTCATTACCGGTTTGCCTAAGACTCAAGGAGGTTATGACTCCATATGGGTTATAGTGGATCGTTAGACCAAAGTAGCCCATTTTATCCCCGTGAAGGCCACCTACTCGGGAGATAAGTTAGCAGAGTTGTACATGATCAGGATCGTCTGTTTGCACGGAGTACCAAGGAGGATTGTATCGGACAGAGGTACCCAATTTACCTCAAGGTTCTGGAATAAGTTGCACGAAGCCATGGGAACCCGTTTAAACTTCAAGATGTACCCTATCATCCACGACGGATGGGACAGGCCGAAAGAGTCAACCAGATTATGGAGGATATGTTAAGAGCATGTGCATTGGCTTATGCTACCTCTTGGGATAAGAGTTTGCCGTATGCCGAGTTCGATTACAATAATAGTTACCAAGCTAGTTTACGATGTCACCTTTGAGGCCTTTGTATGGTCGACTGTCGGACGCCATTGAATTGGAATGAGACCGCGAGCGCCGTGTCTTCGGCCTGATATTCTTCAAGAGGTCAAGAGCAGATTGCCATGATTAGGAAAGGTTGAAGATCGCCCAATCACGATGTAAGAGTTATCTTGACAATCGTCACGGGATTTGAGTTTTGAACCGTAAGACTTTGTATACCTTAGAGTTACGCCTCTCAGGGGAGTTAAGAGGTTCCATGCCAAAGGGAAACTCGCACCCCGTTATGTTGGACCATTTAAGATTTTGAGTCGCAGAGGCGAAGTTGCTTATCAGCTGGAGTTGCCACAGTCGTTAGCAGGAGTACATGACGTATTCCATGTGTCCCAGTTGAAGAAGTGTCTCCGAGTACCTGAGGAACAGACACCGCTAGAGTCAATTGAGTTGCAAGAAGATTTGACTTACAAGGAGCATCCCGTAAAGATTTTGGACACTATGGATCGAGAGACCAGAAATAAGTCAACCCGTTTCTGTAGAGTTCAGTGGAGCGACTACACGGAGAGTGAAGCAACTTGGGAACGTGAAGAGGATTTGAGGAAAGAGTTTCCAAACCTATTCCTTTAGTAAGCCCTGAATCTCGGGGACGAGATTCTGTTAAGGGGGGAGGTTTGTAACACCCCAAATTTTTTTCTTTTCTTAAATCCATGTGTGATTTGGTACTTTGGTGAATTTTTGGAATTTTTTGGAATTTATTTGGATTTATTTGGAATTTATTGGAATTTATTCCATTTTGAAATAATTAAAGAATTTAATTTTGCAAATAAAAATTTGTTGAAAATATTTTATTTGAGTCCAAAATGTTCCAAAATATTTTCCAATTTTTCTCGAATTTTTCTCGAGTCTTTTGCTATTTTTAATGATTTAATTGAATTTCTCGGGAATTTATTTGGATTAATTAAATCGAGTTGGTTTCATCGTTCATCCGATCGAGAGCCCGAGTCAGACTCGAGTTCGAGTCCGACTGAGCCCGACCGCGCCGTGGTCGTCGAACCCGCTACCGAACCCTAACCACGTGGACTGCTGGATCTTGATCCAACGGCCACGATGAGCCATCGCCACCGAGCCCGAGCCCGACCGAGCGCCAGCCAGCACGAGTCCGACCGGACCCAAACTCGCGACCGTTGGATCTCGATCCAACGGCCGCGGCGCTGCCACGTCACCCTACCGTGTCGCCACGGACTCGCCGCAACGGAGCAGTCTCGGTTTCGCGGCGTTTACCGGACGGCGAGGGTTTCTATTTATTGCGCCGTCACCGCCGTCGTGACCGCCACTTCATTGCGCGCTGTAGCCTAGACAACGCCGCCGAGCCGCCGCCGTCTAGCCGCAATCGCTCGCCGGTTGCCGTAGCGTTCGCCAGTAGTTTTGCCGATTGCCGCTGCCTCCGTCGTCCTCCGCCGCGTTGAGGTCAGATCCGAACCGGAGGTCAAGCCGCGTCGGAAGGACCTCTCACCTCGCCGAGCACGCCCGGCGCCGCTGCCGTGGTCGCCGTCCCCTAATCCCGGCGAGCCGCGCGCCGCAAGCTATCGCCGGACCCGAGCTCGCTCCGCCGTCCGATTCGATCCAACGCCCCAGATTGCGCCCACGTCATCTCACGGTGAGATTCCGCCCAAAATCCCAGATTCAATCTCGACCGCTGGATCTAGATCCAACGGTCCAGATCAAACGCGTTAACCCAAACGCGTGAGAGCGAATCTACCGGGCCGTTGATTTTCAAATCAACGGCCGAGATTGCGCGCCACGCGTCTGGAAGGCCGATCGCCGCGGCGGGCCTGGCCCACGCTGCAGGCGCAGGTGACGCCGACACGCTGGGCCCGTGATGTCGGCCGCCCATACCTCGCACCACGACGCCACATCGACGCCATGGCGGGCTCAAGATGTCACGGCCGTCTCAGCCGAGCGCCGACGCCAAGAATGACGCCACAGCCGGTCCCACTGGCTGCCAGCTGGTCGAGCCTCGCCGACGCCAAGAAGTGACGTCACCCGAGGGGGACCCACCTGTCAGTGACACAAGGAGCTGTGGACCGAGTCCACGGTAGACCCGAGCCGAGCGTGGACCAAGTCCATGGACCGGCTGACGTAAGCCAACCAATCAGCGGTTGCCACGTGTCCAGGCTGACGCAATAATTAATTTCCGAAAAAGAAAATGATTTATTAATTCGAAATAATGATTTCAGATTTTGTTTCAAACTTCAAACGCTTATAACTTTTGCGTTTCAACTCCGATTTGAGTGATTCAAATTTCTGAATTTGTATAAAATTGAGATCTACCTAAATATAAATTTTATTTAATTTTTGGACTAAAGCTTTCCTCTGTAAAATTATTTAATTGATTATTTAAACTTTAAATAATCATAACTTTTGCGTTTTAACTCCAAATTTGACGATTCCAGTTTCCAAATATTCATAAAATTATGTTCTCCCTGTTTATGGATTTTATTTGGATGATTGGATACTTTTTGCCTATTGTTTATTCGTTTATTTGCTATTTGCACGCTTTACGAGTAGACGTTGAAGTGCTGGAAGGATTTGAAGGAGAAGTATTGACTCAGGATCCAACTCAAGACCAAGAACAAGTACTTTTTGAAGGCAAGTTGTGCTTTGACCATGTTGATCCTATTTCGAAATCTATTTTGATTTAACCTATTGCATGCTAGTTCAATTAGAAAATACTTTATTTAAATTTGGGGAATTAGATAAATACCAATTTGCTGTATGACACCTTGATTACTTAAGTATGTGCCATGACCCTTGTCACCCTAGTTGTGGTTTACTAGTTGGACATTATTAACTTGCCAACATGGGTTTTAGACCGTTGTAGTAAACTGCTTAGACCTGCTACGTGCTCATGACATGATTTTGGACAAACAAATGTTAATATTGACTTAATGATATATTGAACCTGTTTTGGAAAGGTATCATGTGATGTTGATGGCACGTGGTGCATGGTAATCAACTGGGGTTTGATAAATAGTTTTTCGACCGGGGCATGTGGCAAGATTAATCAGGTGGGCCAGTTGTGGCATTGGGGATGTTGATTTGGTTCTTCGGGTAGTCTTGCCCTGGTCACCCTAAGGACTTAACCTTGCAAGCCTTTGAACTGGGTCTAACGTGCAACCACATGTCTGTAATGGGACGGACCTAGTTGACTAAGTTGCTAATAACGCACTGTGGGACCTCGGGAGGTCAACTACACCCTTTGTGTAAGTTATGCGGGGAGCGTCTGGCCGAGGCCAGTACCCATCTAACGGTTGATTGGCCTAAACTTCGCCTTAGCTAAGGGAAGGGTTAGTGTGCAATAACCGGGGAGGACCACTCGTATTGTTAGAAGTTTCCGAAAGACTTTGTTACGGGAACTCGCCTTTGTGGTGTTTGACTGTATCTTGTGGGTAAAGTGCATAACCTCTGCAGAGTGTAGAATCTATTCGAATAGCCGTGTCCGTGGTATTGGACATCGCTCGGGAATTACAGTCAAGGGTTAGATTTTCTCAAAAATAACTTGGATCTGAAAGGTTGGGTTGGATTAATAATGATGTTGATGGAAATGTGGATTAGGATGGGAAAGATGTTTATTAAACTCCTTGAAAAGTTAATTATGCTATACTTGTTTCTACTGCTTTCGAATCTACTTATGATACTTGTTAAATGCTGTTTACTGCAAAAATACCTTGAGCCACTCCTTTGTATTAAGCCATGCATGTAGTATATTAGCTGCATTCTGTGCATGACTTGCTGAGTACCAAGTACTCACCCTTGCCACATTACAACACCAGTTGAAGAGGAGACGACACCAGCTTTGGAGGAGGAGCTCCAAGAGGAACCGTCTACTTAGGGAAGCGAGCCCAGTCAGTTGCCTGTGGTATACTGGATGGCGCCACGAAGTTATTTGATTTTCCGCTGCTACTATTTCTCTCTTAATAAGTTTCGCCCTGCGAGGCGTGCATTTGTAACTTGACCATAAGGTCGAGTAACCAGTTTGACTATTTAAATAAAGTACTTTATTAGTATCGAGTGGTATGATTGTGATATTTACCGATGTTAAGACTGTGTGCACTAGCGTGTTCCTGGACTAGTGCTGAATACACAGAGGGTCCGGATTTGCAAATTCGGGGTCCCGACACGAACCTTGGGCGTACGATGAAGATCCAACGGTTGAAGGAGTTCCCAGAACCGGCGATGGCGCGGCGAGGCTGTGGCATCGGAGATGGGGAAGACGACCAAGGCAGCGACGTTTCCATGTGTCTCCGAGGAGGTGAAAGTTCCGGTTCGAAGCGCCTCAATGGTGCGGTTCTAGATCTGGGTAGCCCGCGGCGGAGAACGGCTCAACAGTGGCTAAATGCGGTGAAAACTGAAGCAGAACCCTAGACCAACTCCGATGAGCAATCGTGGCGAGGACACGGCGGCTGGTGCCCAGTGGCTTAGGGAAAAATGCGCGCACGTGAAAGGGGAACACCGGGGTGGTGGCGGCGCATTAAATGGACCCCTCGATGTCCGTGAATCTCGCGGAAACCGAGGCCCACCTGGGCGCGGCGGCGGAGTCCGAGCTCCACACGACGAGGCCTACATGGCGCAATCATGGGCGTCCGATCTGGCCGAATCCCGATCCAACGGTGCGCGAGCTAGGATTTCGATGGCGGCGCGGCTGGCTGGGCTGCGGGTGCATAGTGTTGGGCCGGCCCAACGCTGTTGCTAGCGTTTTCACTGGTTTTTCCAATTAAAATAATTACCGAAATTTAATTAATTTGTTTAGGGCATTAAAGATATTAGAAAAATTCTACAAAATATTTTAGGATATTTGGAACTCAAATAAAATATTTCCAATAAAAATTTATTTTTAACTTTCAAATATTAAATAATCAAGTAAATGACTTAATTCAAAATAAACCCAAATAAATCCAAATAAATTCCCAAAATTCACAAATACAAATTAAATTCAAGAAAAGCAAAAATTGGAGTGTTACAGTGAGGGGGCAGAGCAACGGCGATGGAATCAGGTGCTTTTAGTGCAAACATATGACAGGGATGTTGCCTTCGAGCAGCAGTTGGACGGCGGTGAGTGTAGTCAGCCTCAAAATGAGTTCAATTTCGGTGACATCGAAATTGGGGGATCTAGACGTGAGCAGTATGTTCAACAATGCAACGAGGACATCATTTGCCAAAGTGGTGAACAAATTAAGTTTGGGGAGGACGATAAAAATGTTGGACAAGAAGCGCGGGGACAAGTAGACGAAGGTGAGCAAATTGATGAAATAATAGCTAGGATGGAAAAGGAACACCGTGAGTACAGCAGAGCAGAATTGGAAGAGGACGATAAGTCAGATGAGGAAGATGGAGGTACGGAGCCGCTTCTGCCAGCTGAGTGGAGCACGCATCAATTTGATAAGTTGATTGTCAATGAAAGCAACGATATACCTTAGAAGTATACTGACAATGAGGTTAGTGAGACAGCACGGAGTGTCGTATCCTTATTTATTGAGCATTATGAGGTTAAAAACTTTATGAAATGTGGAATTAAGGTTAAAACCATAGGGTTTGGGGTTAATAGCGTTTCCGGACCATTTCCGGGGTTTTGGGCCTTCTCGGGGGAGTTTGGGCCTAAAAGAGGGGGTTGTGGGCTTTGGTGGGATGGAGTGGGAATCCATTTAGGATTAGGATTAGGTGTGGGGGCTGGTAAAAGGCCTCCCTCCCTGCCCCTTGCGACCCACCAGCCCTTGGTGCGCGTCCCCCCACTCCCCCTTGCCCTAGCCGCCCCCCTCCACACCCCCCTTTGGCCGTGCGCCCCTCCCACCTCCCTTGCCCTTTGCTCTCCACCTCCCCACCACCTCTCCTCCACCCCCTTGCTGCCCTAGGGTGGCCTCCCCCCCTTGCACCTCGTGGATCCATCCGTTGGAGCGAGGAGCGAGGAGCGAACCGGGAGGAGATCCTTTCAGTTTTCGTGCGTCGGGCAAAGGTATGGCCATGGGAATCCTTGGGATTGATCTAGGTACTGTTCTAAGGATGATTATCAAGTTTTTAGATCAATTGGTGGTGCTGGATTTGATTAGATTAGATGGATTCTTGAGTTGGTCATGTTCTCTATTTCGGACAGCATAAGCAGTCGACCTAGGGTTCCGTTTTTCGCCAATTTAGAGTCCGAATTTGGTCCTACAGATGTTGAAGAAGTTGTAGATAATTTCATTATCTTTCCGTGGAAATAAAGAAAGTTAAATTCCACCCAGCCGTTTGAAAGTTATGGCTGTTTTACCGAGCGTGTTAAAATCTGTGACGTGATTGGAACAGATCACGGTATTTTGTAGATTAAACAACTTTAGAGTCCGAATTAGTCTTTCCCTATACCTAGAAAAAGTTGGGAAATTTCCTAAGCTATGCGAGGATGTACTCGTTTAATTGATTCATAGTCCCAGAACTCAAGTTATGCCTTTTGGAAGGCTGCTATCCCGACGGGACAGAACCGCTGTTTTCGGGTTTTGCGAGTAGTTGGCAATGTCGGGGTAGATGAGGGTTTGCGTACAGTTTTGTGGTCATGATTGTGTGTGATACCTATGTGCAGGTGGTGTGACTCCGGGAGTGCCTTCTACTTCCCGCCAATCCGTTGCCCGTGGTTGAGGAAAGTGCATTGCAATGGATAGCGATTTGTTGGTTGCTACTTGAGACTAGATGAGATTGATTATATGTGATGATCACTTGCCATACTTTAAAGATTTCCATTGATATGATGAGTATGTTTATCATGTTATGATGCCATGTGTTAATGTACAAGTTGATTATGATGTGGCATATTTGCATACATGGCATGATTACATGGCCCGGGCGGTGAGAAAGTCATAACTAGTCCGGGAAGGTCGGTGAGAAAGTTATGACTAATCCGGAGAGCCAATGAGTAAGTCCTACGTCATGATTCCATTCACCGCGATGAACGGAAGCGAGGAGTAGGCACCCTCCATCTTCGGGATGGAAGGGGTGAGAGGGTGCACACCGACGGGTGTGTACTCAACCATACCGGTATGAGTTTCCAAGGAGACATGAGCATCGCATTGCACTTCATACATATTGATGATGAGGATAATATGTGACCATGAATGAGATGGTTTTTACATGATGTGAGAAATTATTACTATGTAATTGTTCCTGTTGTACCATTGCAATATGCTTGCTGAGTTTTGGACTCAAGCTTGTGTTTTCTTGTTGTTTTAGGTACCAGTAGAACGACATGCGGGGAAGGGAAGTAGTCACACGTCCACACGTAGCTTCACCCATTTTGATTCCACAAGTCATTCTATTAGTTGTGATAATAAACTGCGTGTGATGATTATTGCTTTAAGGTTTAGCTTTGCTATATGAGAGTTTTATTTTTCGTTTGACACTTGGAGACTTTAAGTGCTTGATAATAGACTTATATTGTCATTAAGTCTTTAATTATTGCTGTTTTAGCTGTCTCTCATATTGCCTTATATTGCTATACAGTTGTTGCTCCTTCAATTCATGTTAAAACAAAGGAGATGCTGCCGAAATCTCGGTTTTTAGCATGTGCGCCTTTGCTGGAATTTATGCTTAATTGTGGTATTTAGATGTTGTTTAGCTTATGTTTGGTAGCATTCAGGCATAATAAATGCCGGGGTGTTACAGTTGGTATCAGAGCCAGGTTGTAGGTCCTTGGAATATGTATTTTTAGTGTCATACCTTAAGTTCCAACTAAAATATGATGTGGAATAACTTAGAAACATGGCTTAGGTTCTAACTAAAACTTTGTTATAGGATAGTAACATTAAAACTTACAAAAGTGGTATAACTAATCTAAAATTTGACACACTTGGTTGCACAGTAGGATGGGGTTTTGGTTCATCATTGCATTGCGCTTGATTATTTGATGAAGATTATGCCTATGATGATGTTTGATCGTTGTTCTTGACTATATTAGGTTGTGCTTATGGTTATGTGATCGGACGGTTGTCTGTCTGAAGCAGCCATGCCGAGGGGTAGAGGCCGTGGTCGCCGTGGCCGTGGAGGCCAGGGTCGAGATTCTCAGGGAGTTGAGGAGTCTGTTGCTGAGGGTAGCGTTTCGCTCAATGCTCATGGGCCAGCTCAGGAGGAGCTTCCAGCAGCACAGTCAGGGGCGCAGGTACCTGCCGCTAATGAGGATTTAGTTCATGCTCTGTAGAGGGAGATTCAGGAGCTGCGCCAGTAGTTGCGGGCAGCCCCTGCTGTTGTGCCTCCCCCTGCAGCGGCCCCAGTTCTTGCCCCCGCTGTGCTGGAGCCGAGGATGAGTCTCCGGGAGTGGATGTCCCTCCGTCTTGACACTTTTGACGGAGCGGGCACGCCGATCCAATCCGCAGATTGGCTGCGGTACATGGATAGGCAGTTTGAGGTCCTAGAGTTGACCTCGGTCCAGAGGGCTCGCTTTGTGGCCTTTCAGCTGAAAGGCCAAGCTGATATCTGGTGGGAGGGGGTTCTGGTTGCTAGAGCCCCTGATCTTGGTCCACCACCGGGAGGACTTTGTGGCTTGCTTCCGAGCGAAGTTCTACCTGCAGTCTTTCCTTGAGCGGATGGAGCATACTCGGCGACTCTTTCCCAGGGAAAGAGGTCGGTGGCAGAGTATGAGGTGGAGTTCAACAGGCAGGTGCGCTTCGTGCTACTGTGGCGACGATCGGGAGAAGGCAAGGAGGTTCCGTAGGGGCCTCAACCAGAGTTCAGAGTTGTCATGGGGTGACTGTCCTCGTGACTTCCGCCTCCGTGGTGGAGCAGTGAAGGGCATGGAGCTCGAGTTGGAGCTCTCCGGATAAGCAAAACCCGGTGGTTCAGGGTTCCCTACGGCCCCGGGGGCCAGAAGAGGACCTTTGGTGGAGGAGGTGGGTCTTCTCAGTGACCCACCTTCAAGAAGTTCAAGGGGGGACAGGGCTCCTCCTCAGGGGCTAAGATGAGGCTGCCCCAGTCGTCTTCCTCACGAGCAGCTGTTCGTCCTGTGCCCGAGCAGGCCATGATGTGCTTCAAGTGCGGTGGTGAGCACCGAGCTTCAGAGTGTGGTTGGACCGGGAGTTGCAACCACTGTGGCAAGCCCGGCCACATGGGGCGAGTCTGTCGGATTAATCCCAGTAGCATCATCAAGTGGGAGACGATGCCTTCTCCTCCCACTCCAGCGGCGTCTTCCAGAGGTTCGGTGCACATGATGGCTGCTCCTGCCTCTCAGCCGCCCATTGCGTGGGCGCCACCAGCACCTTACTTGTGCCCGCAGCCGTCTGCTCCTCCGCAGTTGCCTCCTCCGCCCCCAGCTCTGTTGGGGCATCAGCCGGGAGTCGGGGCTCCTACTGTCCCGGCGCCACCAGGAGTGTACGCTTTGCCAACTGCCGAGTCAGCCGGGCATCCAGAGGTGGTTTCAGGTACTCTGCTTGTGGATTCTGTTGATGCCTTTGTTCTGTTTGATACCGGAGCATCCTATTCCTTTGTGTCGTCTGAGTTTGCTAGTAGAGCTAAGTTGGGAGTTCAATGGATTTCTGAGTCTGTGTTAGTCAGTTCTCCTGGGGGTTTGATTGCTAGTTCCTTGGTTTGCCCGAGTTGCACCATCGCTATTGATGATGAGGTTTTCTTTGCCAATCTTATGGTGTTCCAGTTGGCTCCTTTTGATGTCATTTTGGGCATGGACTGGTTGCATCAGTACCGTGCCAAGATCTGTTGTTTCTGGAAGACGGTTGCCTTACAGGCCCCGTCAGGGGTAGAGTTGACCTTTCAGGGTGGTATACCCTCTAGTTCCGTCTTTGCTTTGGCTAGTCTATTTTCTGGTCGCCGTTTGAAGCAGTTGGGTTTCCTCATGGTGATGTCAGAAAAACCATCTTCTTCAGTTTCCATTGAGGAGATTCCTGTAGTGAAGGAGTTTGTTGATGTGTTCCCTGATGAGTTGCCTGGTCTACCTCCCGTGAGGAATGTGGAGTTTCGTATTGATCTTGTTCCGGGCACTCGACCTATTTCTATCTCTCCATACCACTTGGCTCGTCCTTTTCAAGACGAGTTGAAGAAGCAGTTAGAGGATTTGTTGGCCAAGGGCTTTATTCGGCGTAGCGTTTCGCCATGGGGAGCAACCGTTCTCTTCGTCTCGAAGAAGGATGGAAGTTGGCGCATGTGCATTGATTATCGTGCTCTTAATCAAGTGACAGTTAAGAACAAGTATCCTTTTCTCTCGCATCGAGGATCTGTTTTACCAACTGAAGGGAGCAAAGGTGTTCTCCAAGATTGATCTTCAGTCGGGGTACAATCAGATCCGTGTGAGGGAGAAGGACATTGAGAAGACTGCTTTCTCCACTAGGTATGGGCAGTATGAATTTAAAGTTATGTCTTTTGGACTAACTAATGCTCCTGCTGTCTTTATGGAGGCGATGAACAGTATGCTACACAAGTATCTTGATGAGTTTGTGGTAGTGTTCATCGATGACATTCTGGTTTACTCTAAATCAGAAGAGGAGCATGAGCGACACTTGAGGCTTGTGCTGAGCACCTTGAGGTAGAATCAGTTCTTTGCTAAGCTGAAAAAGTACGACTGGATTTCGAAGTGGGTTTTCTTGGCCACATCATCAATCCAGAGGGCATATCCGTAGATCCTAGCAAAGTATCGGCAGTTTTGGATTGGAAGAGGCCTTCCAATGTCAAAGAGGTGCGTAGTTTCCTTGGGTTAGGCGCTACTATCGGCGTTTTGTGCAGGATTTCTCTATCATTGCCAAGCCACTTTCACACCGACTCGAAGGGGATAAAATTTCAAAGGACTCGCAGAGTGTGAGCACTGCTTTTGCACTTTGAAGGAGAAGTTATTGATCGCTTCCTGTTCTTACCCTTCCCGAGCCGGGAAGCGCTTCACTATTTATTCGATGCTTCTCGTTTGGGACTTGGTTGTGTGCTCATGCAAGATGGCAAGGTGATTTCTTATGCATCTAGGCAAATGAAAAAGCATGAGCGTAACTATCCCACACATGATCTTGAGCTAGCCCATTTGTGGTGTTTGCATTGAAGATATGGAGGCACTATCTCAGATGGCGAGTCTTGTGATATCTTCACTGATCACAAGAGCCTCAAGTACATCTTTACTCGTAAAGATTTGAACTTGAGGCAGAGGAGGTGGCTAGGGTTGATAAAGGACTATGACCTCACTATCCAAGCACCATCCGGTAAGGCAAATGTGGTGGTCGACGCTCTCGATCGCAAGACAATGCCCCTATTGTTGATTGTCTTGTTGCTGATTTTGAGCGCTTGGGAGTTTCCTCTCTTTGCTGCGGGGACCGTTCAAGCTGAAACTTAATTGATTCTTGAGTCGGCCGATTCTTGAGCGTGTCATGGAGGCACAACAAAGATGATCGGTTGCTCCAAAGCAGTGAGGAAACGCTTTGAGGATGGCAAGTCCGAGACTTTACCGTTGATGATGTGGGAGCTTTGAGGTTTCAGGATCGTCTGTGCGTGCCTCAAAAATCCCAAGTGAAAGAGGATATTCTGAAAGAGGCTCATCGCACCCCGTACACGGTCCATCCTGGGGAGACCAAGATGTACAGGACTTGAAAAAGAATTTCGTGGAAAAGGATGAGAGTGGATATTGCCAAGTATGTGGCGTCTTGTGGGATCTGTCGGAAGATCAAGGCTGAGCATAAGCGTCCATTGGTCTGTTGCAGCCATTGGAGATTCCTGTGTGGCCATGGGATGACATCTCCATGGATTTCGTGGTTGGCCTACCTCGTACTCCATGAGGGAAGGATGCTGTTTGGGTTGTGGTGGACCGTCTCAGCAAGTCTGCGCATTTCATTCCTATCCGCACTACCAATTCAGCGAGCGAGTTGGCTCCCATCTATGTGCGGGATATTGTGAGACTGCATGGTGTACCCAAGACTATTATTTCTGATCAGGATGCGAAGTTTGTCTCCAAGTTTTGGGAGAGCTTGCAGAGCGCTTTGGGTACGCAGCTTCACCTTAGTACCGCTTTTCACCCTCAGACGGATGGGCAGTCTGAGCGTACCATCCAGACTTTGGAGGACATGCTCAGGGCCTGTGTGATGGCTTGGAAAGGTAGCTGGGAAGATCATTTGCCTCTTGCAGAGTTTGCTTACAATAACAGCTACCATTCCAGCATCCGGGCTGCTCCTTATGAGGTACTGTATGGCCGGAAGTGCAGATCGCCACTTTGTTGGGATGCCGTGGGTGAGAGAGCAGTTCTTGGACTGGATTGGGTTCAGCAGACTGTTGATCGCGTGTCGGAGGTACGGCAGAACCTTCTCGCAGTCAAGCAGAGCGCATGTAAAAGCTATGCTGATGTGAGGCGGCGAGATTTGGAGTTTGAGGTGGGTGATAGCGTACTCTTGCGAGTATCTCCCACCAAGGGTGTGGTGCGTTTTTGCACCAAAGGAAAGCTCAGTCCGAAGTTTGTTGGGCCATTTCCTATCATCGCCCGAGTTGGTAGGCTGGCCTATCGTCTGGAGCTACCGGAGTTTATGCAAGGCGTGCATAATGTGTTCCGTGTCTCGATGTTGAGGAAATACTTGCATGATCCGGAGTTGGTGGTTCCGTTGGAACCACTAGTGCTTGAGCAGGACCTCACCTTCGAGTCCCGTCCTGTGGAAATTCTGGGGTCTTCGGAGCGAGTGATGAAGAACCGGACGCTCAAGTTTGTTAAAGTACTGTGGTCACATCAAACCGAGAGAGAAGCGACTTGGGAGCTGGAGTCTCGCATGCGCGAGAGGTATCCCGAGCTTTTCGTCTCAGGTATGTTATGTGTGACCTAGATATCCTTTGCTTTGCTGGGCTGCGTTTGGGTGCGAATTAGATTCGAGGCCGAATCCTGTTGAAGGGGGGAAGAATGTGACACCACGGAGTGTCGTATCCTTATTAATTAAGCATGATGAGGTTAAAAACTTTATGAAATGTGGAATTAAGGTTAAAACCATAGGGTTTGGGGTTAATAAGCGTTTCGGGCGTTTAGGGGTTTTGGGCCTTCCTGGGGAGTTTGGGCCTAAAAGAGGGGGTTGTGGGCTTTGGTGGGATGGAGTGGGAATCCATTTAGGATTAGGATTAGGTGTGGGGGCTGGTAAAAGGCCTCCCCCTGCCCCTTGCGCCCCACCAGCCCTTGCTGCGCCTCCCCCCACTCCCCCTTGCACTAGCCGCCCCCCTCCACACCCCCCTTTGGCCGTGCGCCCCTCCCACCTCCCTTGCCCTTTGCTCTCCACCTTTCCTCCACCCCCTTGCTGCCCTAGGGTGGCATCCCCACCCCTTGCACCTCGTGGATCCATCCGTTGGAGCGAGGAGCGAGGAGCGAACCGGGAGGAGATCCTTTCAGTTTTCGTGCGTCGGGCAAAGGTATGGCCATGGGAATCCTTGGGATTGATCTAGGTACTGTTCTAAGGATGATTATCAAGTTTTTAGATCAATTGGTGGTGCTGGATTTGATTAGATTAGATGGATTATTGAGTTGGTCACGTTCTCTGTTTCGGACAGCATGAGCAGTCGACCTAGGGTTCGGTTTTTCGCAAATTTAGAGTCCGAATTTGGTCATACGAATGTTGAAGAAGTTGTAGATAATTTCATTATCTTTCCGTGGATATAAATAAAGTTAAATTCTGCCCAGCCGTTTGAAAGTTATGGCTGTTTTACCGAGCATGTTAAAATCTGTGACGTGATTGGAACAGATCACGGTATTTTGTAGATTAAACAACTTTAGAGTCCGAACCAGTCTTTCCCTATACCTAGAAAAAGTTGGGACATTTCCGAAGCTATGCGAGGATGTACTCGTTTAATTGATTCGGAGTCCCAGAACTCAAGTTATGCCTTTTGGAAGGCTGCTGTCCCGACGGGACAGAACCGCTGTTTTCGGGTTTTGCGAGTAGTTGGCAATGTCGGGGTAGATGAGGGTTTGCGTACTGTTTTGTGGTCATGATTGTGAGTGTGTGATACCTATGTGCAGGTGGTGTGACTCCGGGAGTGCCTTCTACGGTTGAGGCAAGTGCATTGCAATGGATAGCGATTTGTAGGTTGCTAGTTGAGACTAGATGAGATTGATTATTTGTGATGATCACTTGCAATGCTTTAAATATTTCCATTGATATGATGAGTATGTTTATCATGTTATGATGCCATGTGTTAATGTACAAGTTGATTATGATGTGGCATGTTTGCATACATGGCATGATTACATGGCCCGGGCGGTGAGAAAGTCATAACTAGTCCGGGAAGGTCGGTGAGAAAGTTATGACTAATCTGGAGAGCCAATGAGTAAGTCCTACATCGTGATTCCATTCACCGCGATGAATGGAAGCGAGGAGTAGGCACCCTCCATCTTCGGGATGGAAGGGGGGAGAGGGTGCACACCGACGGGTGTGTACTCAACCATACCGGTATGAGTTTCCAAGGAGACATGAGCATCGCATTGCACTTCATACATATTGATGATGATGATAATATGTGACCATGAATGAGATGGTTTTTACATGATGTGAGAAATTATTGCTATGTAATTGTTCCTGTTGTACCATTGCAATATGCTTGCTGAGTTTTGGACTCACGCTTGTGTTTTCTTGTTGTTTTAGGTACCATGAGAACGACATGCGGGGAAGGGAAGTAGTCACACGTCCACACGTAGCTTCACCCATTTTGATTCCACAAGTCATTCTATTAGTTGTGATAATAAACTGCGTGTGATGATTATTGCTTTAAGGTTTAGCTTTGCTATATGAGAGTTTTATTGTTCGTTTGACACTTGGAGACTTTAAGTGCTTGATAATAGACTTATATTGTCGTTAAGTCTTTAATTATTACTATTTTAGCTGTCTCTCATATTGCCTTATATTGCTATACTGTTGTTGCTCCTTCAATTCATGTTAAAACAAAGGAGATGCTGCCGAAATCTCGGTTTTTAGCATGTGCGCCTTTGCTGGAATTTATGCTTAATTGTGGTATTTAGATGTTGTTTAGCTTATGTTTGGTAGCATTCAGGCATAATAAATGCCGGGGTGTTACAGTTAGGCCTAACCATATGTACCTAACAAAAGAGGCTATGCAGAATGCTGTGAAAGATTGGACCTTATCATTAAGAAGGAATTTCAAGGTTAAGAAATCCACCCCAATCTGCTACGACGTGGTGTGTGAGATCCATGGGTGTCCGTGGAGAGTGCACGCGTACAAGCCCAAATGGGGCACCCACTGGCTATGCTCGAAGGTTGAGCAGCATACTGTATGACTGAGGAAACACTGATGGCTCACAAGAACTTGTCATCCGGGTATGTCGCAAACATCATGTACGCAAAGATAGTGGAGAACCTGAGTTACGAGCCCCATGCTATCATCCGAGCAATCGAGAACAGATATCAGTACACAATTAGCTATGGAAAGACATGGAGGGCGAAACAGAAGGCACTAGAAATGAGGTTTGGAAAGTTTGAAGACTCGTACAACAATCTGCCCACACTGCTCAGTTGCATTCAGGGAAGAAATCCTGGCACTTACTATGATTATCAAGACTGTCCGTCAATCAAGTGACCAACTAAAAGGCATTTGAGGAGAGTGTTCTTCGCATTCGGAGCTTGCATTAAGGTGTTCTATCACTGTCGTCCATTGTTGTGCGTGGACGGCACATTCTTGATCGGGAAATACAGAGGGCAAATATTGACAACTGTGGGCGTTGATGGAAACAACCAGATTCTTCCTGTTGCCTTCGCCTTTGTAGAAACCAACAACTATGAGAGTTGGCTATGGTTCCTACGGAACTTGAAGATTGGGGTGGTCAAAACTCGTAAAGATATGTGCGTGTTGCATGACAGGCATGCTGGTCTGCTTAGTGCTATCAAGTAGTTACAAACAAGGGAAGAGGAGCCATTTCCATGGCCTAACTTGCAGAGCCGATGGTGCATGATGCATTTAGGTGCAAACTTCTATAAGCAATTCAGGAACAAGAAACAGATGAACATGTTCAAAAGACTATGTAAGCAGAACCATGACAGCAAGTTCTGAACTCTGTGGAAAAATCTTGATGAGGTGATAAGAAAACACAAGGAGGAGCAAACGAACAAGACTAGTGGCAGTGGAACACACGAGCAGGTGGAGACTCTTTCTCCCTGCCACCAGAAGATAAGGTGACTAATCGTCGTCGAAGGCAAAGGCCAATCAAATGTTTCTCGGACTAGATCACGCACGAACCGAAAGAGAAGTGGTCACTGTTACATGACACACATGCTGCCAGATACGGTGTGATGACCACTAACTTTGCAAAAGTTTACAAGTGGGTAGTGAGAGGGATGAGGTGTCTCCCATTGGTAGGAATTATTGAGTGAGTGTTGCGAGGCACAACCAAGTACTTTGTGGACAGGTATCAAGCTGTTGAGATAGTAATGAGAGATGAGAAGTTCCTGTACTTTTCCATGATCACTAAATACATGGATGACAAGAGTCAGAAGGCAGCCAAGCATAGAGCTATCAAAGTTGGTGCACGAACACTACACTTCGAGAGGATCTGCAGGGATAAAGGACAGCGTGGAACCAACCAGAAGGTAGTCACCCAGGAGTGCATATTACAAGCTGATTGCAAATGCTCGTGTAATAAGCCGTACCTTTTGCATAGGTCATGTTCTCATGTGATAGCCACATATGCTTTATTTGGAATGCAATGCCATACATATCTATCTGAATATTTTAGGAAGGAAAGGGTGATGACAACTTAGAGCGGGAGCTTTATAGTTATGGTGTTGTGGGTTCTTTCACTACAACTCCTAGTGCTGATGAAAGATTCTGGATCCCTGATTTTGATGCAAGAAGATGGAAAGCAGGGCGTCAGAAAACAAGGCGTATCAGAAATGACATTGATGAGTCAGAAGCTGGCAAACGCATGAAGAAATGTTCATTGTGCAACCAAACAGGGCATACGTTCAATAACTGCCATGCACAAAACGAAGAAGATGAAGGAGAAGATCGCAATCCGACGGTGGGGAAGCAATCGTCCTCTACGAGGAGTGCTGCACAACGCCATCATACCAAATGAGAAGAAATTTCAATTATCACATGCCATATGTCATATTTATATTTTTATCGATGTAATGTGTGTTGTGTGAACTCTGTTTTTTACCTAGCTGTAAGCATGTTGCATGTAGTTGTGAGTGTTGTGCATTGACAAATTATTGTAATTATTTCAATATATTGTTATGATGCTTCTATAGTTTTATGTGCATATTTGTTTCAACATATTGTTCTATGTGCAGTCTTATTATAACTTTCATTTATGTAATTTGCAGGTATGGCTCACCAGCATGGAGATGACGAGTGGCCCCTCGAGTTGCTGGATTCGGTCGTTGATCGTCGTCACCGTGCCCACTTCTCCACTGCTTTTCCAATGGAGGGAGGGGATCCTATACAGCTCGGCGTACTTCGACTGAGGACACCGCAATACTCCTGGGCGCCCGATCCTCATTGGATCCCCAGGTAACATATTAGTATTTAAATTTCTAAATATGTTTATTGTATTATCATGATTAGTGTTGTACTGATATTAATTATATGTTTTTGTTTCATAGTCTTCGAGCTTTAGGATTGCTACCACTCGCCCGGGTGGTGGAGGACATGGGTCGCCAGTTCCCATTCGACAAGTCCCAGATCACCGCTCTGGTGGATCGATGGAGCCTGGAGATGCACACCTTCCATCTACCCGTCGGGGAGATGGCGATCACTTTGGAGGACGTCTCGTACCTCCTCAGCCCCCCGATCTCCGGTGATGTTGTGGTGGCCTAGGACATCGACCCGACGTGGCGCCAGGAGCTACTTGAGAGGTTCCAGGGTGTGCTACCACCTGCTGTGTACTGAACCTTCAGCGGTACATATGGTCCAACACTGCGGTGGCTTCGACAGTTCATGGTACGCAACTAGCCTTTAAAACTTAATTGTGCATATACTTCTTAAACTAA
This sequence comes from Rhipidocladum racemiflorum, assembly GCA_036346355.1. NCBI lineage: Eukaryota > Viridiplantae > Streptophyta > Magnoliopsida > Poales > Poaceae > Rhipidocladum > Rhipidocladum racemiflorum. The sequence continues at coordinate 40,970,137 of CM070578.1, forward strand.
CAAGTGAGATTAAATTTACAGCCGGTGCAGATCATCAAGTCTACGGGCGAGTACAGGGTGTGTCGCCACCTGGAGGCGTAGCTACTGTGGTTGTTTGGCTGCTGCATGTTCACGAGCTCCCATGGGGATAGCGTCGACAGGCACCTCATTCAGTTCGTGAGGGACATCGAGGACGCACCCCTTGACGCCGTGCTGTAGTACTCTTGGGCATCCGCTGTGCTATGCAGCACGTACCGTGTGCTCTGCGATGGTTGTACATGGATCGCTGACGGCTCAACCTTCGGAGGATGTCCACTGTTGGTAGAGTTGTGGGCATACGAGAGGTTCCAGATCGGTCGGCCCGACATCAACTTGCAGCCTCTTAAGCATGCGGGCGATGGCGACATTAATGTCGGGCACCATCTGGTGCCACCGACGGGTGAGATATTGCAATCACGATTTTGGTACTTTTGTTTTAACATTTGTGAGCACTAACGGTAACGTTCTGTCGTCACTGCAGCCTAGGTGAGCACACAAGATGGTGCGAATGGGCTACCCACAGTTCGTCGCTGCGTTCGACCACCTCACCAACGACCATGTACGTTGGACGCCGTACACAGAGGCAGAGGTCCAGTTTCATGTGACGGGTGGCCTTGCCACCCTTTGCACATGAGATGCGGCGTACTGGCGCACGCGTCGATTCAGCCTATTCGACGTTCAGGTCAAGGGCTATGCTATCCATCGAGTGATGAGACAGTTCAGCCTACGACAGGAGTTCCCAGTCCAGGTTGGACGTGTGGTTCCACACGACGCCCACACGTAAGTTCCCTGCATTGATGTTCTATAATTATTATCGTGTATTGCCATCAAATAATGCTATATTTATTTATGATCCACATCCAAACTAGGAAGGGCGTGCATGGGGCCACCCCTGGAACATACGTATGACGCCATGGGTCGAGGAGTGGGGAGGAACCCTGGACAACGTCCATGCTGATGATGCGGTGTACGACCTGCAGACGTACCACGCCTACTGATAGTGGTACACCTCCTGTACCCATATACGTTTGGTACGCATTGACCAGGATCCTCCTACACACGTTCCCAGGGTGGGAGACACGTATCCTGCCCATACGGACTCGGCTCTACACAGTTGTAGGACCGTGTATGGCAACTAGAGGGGGGGGTGAATAGTTGCACCGAAGTTTAAAACCAAATTTTTGATCAACTAAAACACACCCAAACCCGAAACTAAAAGAACACTTTCAGTTTCAAACAAAATAGAGAAAAATCGTTCAATAAAACAATTATTCCAGAAAAATTCAACCGTCAAAAAGTCTCAAGAACTTTACTGTAGAAACTAGACGAAATTATAAAACTATTCCAACAAGAATCAACTCAATCGGATCAACGGATCAAAAGTTATAAACGATTTAAATTGACTGTATCGAAAACACCAGTTCGGACTGTCCGAACTGGCTGTTTAGTACTATACGCGTTCAGTTCGGACCGTCCGAACTGAGCAATACGGAAATTTTTTAATATTCTTTGTAAAATTCAATTTCCGAGAGATCTAACCGTTGGATTAAGCTGAAATTTGAACACAAGAGTCTAGGCTTCAATCCGCACCAAATGAAACAAGAATCAATTCGATCAAGCTTCTAGATTAAAAAATATTGATCTCGCAAAACACGTTTTGACTGAGAATACGAGAAACTTTGAACACGTCGAGGGAAAAACTTTTGACTGATACCAAAACAAGGTTTCAGAATAATTTTTGAAGGGATTAAAAGCAGAGTTTGAATTTCAAGAATTCACAGAAAACACGAATCAATCTATAATCCCAAAAATCAGACAAAGACGAAAATGCTTGAATTAAATAGTACCTCATGAATCCACGCAAGACATCCTTGAAATATTCAACTTTATTTCCTTTTGTCTAAAGTACTCAAGCACAAGAGTACTAACTTACAAAACACAGAACCAAAAACTTGTTCTGCAATATGCTTGTACGCTGGTTGCTTCATAAGTTCTAAGCCCCTAGAACCCCTATTTAAAGGACAAGAATAGCAGCCGAATCCTGTTTGTATACGTACCCACCAAGTAGTTTTCATCTCTACTCCGGCCAAAGACGCACGGCAACCAGAACCAAGTCAATCCTCTACTCGGACACGCACACATGCATGCAGCGATCACACACACACGCACACATGCATGCCGAACTCTACTCGGACACGCACACACACATGCATGCCCGTACGCACATATGCACACACACACTCTAAAAAATCGTATACACGCGTACGGCTTCCTGCCACTACGCTGCAACGATCTCAATCTCACGTGCACCGTTCTCTAGTCCGAAACATCTCGCATGACATCCTCGACCCTCACGACCTCAGTTCCTCCCTGAACCTAGTCTTGGTCCCGTCATCGACCATGTTCGACCTCAAGCAACACCTGCACGTGAACAAAAAACACAAAAACAATTTTCGAGCCCAAGTCCGCGACTTGACTCAAGTTAATCCATACAACCACTAAATAATCAAACCTCTTTCAAATCTTATCAAATAATCAAATCAATTTTAACTCTTTTCAAATACTCATCATCAAAAACAATTGGATCAAAAACAATGATCCTTCAATCTCCCCCTTGATGAGTAATTTGACAAAACACAATAAGATTTGACAAGAGTATAGAAAAAAAAATTAGAGATTGAGACCCAAAAGATTCCAAGACCAAGTAAAGACCAAGTAAATCCAAATTCTCAAACAGTTTGAAATTCTCCTCTCTTTTTATTTTTCCTTTTCTTGACTTTTGCTCTCCCCCTTTTTGACAAAATAGTCATCAAGATCTCAAAACTCCCCCTTAATGAATGCAGTATCTCAAGCTTTGAAGTATATTCAAGGTATATAATCAAAGTAAAGCATTTGGAGAGTTTTTACGAGAGTTTTCACATTTTGTATCAATTTATCCAATGAGAAAGCAAATTGTGAGAATATGGAGGCTCTAACACATAGAATAGTTGTTGCATAAGCAAATTAGAGCAAACAAGTAAAATGTCATAAACTGATTTTGCCAAAGCTAAAAGGAAATCTATCATGAGCAAAGAGAGACTTTCAAATTCACTAATGTTTATCTCAAGGCTTTTCAAAAATTTGAATTTCCTTTTTCTCTTTTAGCAAGTTTGACAATTTTGCTTTGTGATCAACAGGGATGACAAGTAATCGCACACTAGCCCATACTTGTGTATGAGTAGGTAGTTCTTTCTTGTATCTTTCTCGATTTAAATTGGCAAGTGGCTTCACATTGTTACGAACTTTTGTTTAGACAAGTAGCCTTTTCTTGCATCTTTTGAATTTAAATCCTGGCAAGGAAGTCGCACATTGTACTAAACTTGTGTTTAGCCAAGTAGCTTTTGCTTGCATCTTTTTCAACTTGCTTTTATCATTTAAAACACTGATTTTGCTTGAGACTCATAATGATCATTTGAAGTCCAACAAAAAGCTCACACAGTTTCTAATCAGCTCTAGCCTTTCAACAGATGACAAGAAACTTTTAAGCCTATTTCACAAATGCAATACCATAATGAACAAGAGCCAAAATATTCTCGAAAAGCATCTCAAATTGAATTATTTTAGTCTTTTAGTCTTTTAGTGAGAAGTGAAGCAATGTAGCATTAATTTGACTATATACACAAGAATAGTCAACAAAGCTTTGTACTACATGATGCAATGAAAGCAGGGAGTTTTCTTTAAGTGTAACGACAAAATAGCTCCTTGTAGTAACCAAAGTCAAGTAACACAAATGAAAGAGTTAAAATCAAGACTCCCCTCAAATCAACCCATGGGGATGAATGATCCCAAGTTCGCAGTAAGAAAGCAAAGCGAGAAGAATCAAGCGGCTTAGTGAAAATATCAGCAATTTGAGCATCCGAATCAACAAATTTCAGTTCAATAGCTCCTTTTTCAACATGATCTCTAAGAAAATGATATCGAACATCAATGTGTTTAGTCCTTGAATGTTGAACAGGATTTTTAGCGATGTGAATTGCACTAGTATTATCACAAAGAAGTGGAACACTATTAAAGTTAATGCCGTAATCTTTAAGAGTTGAAGTGATCCAAAGAATTTGTGAACAACAACTAGCGGCTGCAACGTATTCAGCTTCAACAGTAGATTGAGCAATCGAGGACTGTTTCTTAGAAGACCAAGAAACAAGTGAAGTGCCAAGAAAATGACATGTGCCGAAGTACTCTTTCTATCTAATCTACACCCGCAAAATCAGCATCGAATATCCTAGGAGTGTAAGCGAAGAAGAACTAGAATACCAAATGCCAAATTCGTAAGTGGAGCGAAGATACCTGAAAATTCTTTTAATTGCTTGTCGATGTGATTCTCGAGGAGAGGCTTGAAATCGAGCGCACAAACATACTGCAAAATGTATGTCAGGCCTCGAAGCGATCAAGTACAGTATGATCCAATCATGCTTCGTATTCTTTGGTCCATTTCGACACCATTCTCGTCAAGATCCAAAATTGTTGTTGTGCTCATTGGAGTAGATCTTGACTTTCCTTCTCCCATGTCGAATTTCTTTAGTAGCTCCTTTGTATACTTGGATTGGTGCAAGAAGATCCCTTCTTTTGCTTGCTTGATTTGAAATCCAAGGAAGTATGTCAACTCTCCCATCATACTCATCTCGAATTCCCTGGACATCGATTCGGAAAACTGCAACACAAGAGAGTGGGAGGATCCTCCAAAGATAATATCATCCACATAAATTTGCACCACAAGGAATTGATCATTTGAATTTTGAGTAAACAGAGTTTTATCAACTTTTCCCATCTCAAAATTATGTTGAAGCAAGAAGCCTTTTAATCTATCATACCATGCACGAGGAGCTTGTTTTAATCCATAAAGAGCTTTTGATAAACGATACACATGATTAGGAAATTTTTCATTTTCAAAACCAGGGGGTTGTTTCACAAAACTTCTTCTTCTATAAAACCGTTTAGAAAAGCACTTTTCACATCCATTTGAAATAACTTAAAACCTTTTGAAGCTGCAAAAGCCAAGAGGATGCGAATAGCTTCTAAACGAGCAACAGGAGCAAATGTTTCATCAAAATCAATTCCTTCAAGTTGAGAATAACCTTGAGCTACAAGTCTAGCTTTGTTTCTAACAATTAGTCCATCTTCAATAAAAAGGTATTTAACAACCCATTTTGTTCCAAGAATGTTTTGATTTATCTGAGGTTCCACTAAAGACCAAACTTTATTCCTTTCAAAGTTTTCTAACTCTTCATGCATCGCATCTACCCAAGAACTATCAGTTAAAGCATGAGTAATGTTCTTAGGTTCAAAATTTGCAACAAAAGCAGAATGCATGCATAAAAGAGTTTGAGATGAATTAGAACGTGTCACCCTTTCATGAAGACTTCCAATAATTTGTTCAGGAGATGGTTCTTCAAAACAGTGATGGGAGGTCCAGCTTGTTTCGATCGTCGTGGGAGGTGTAGGAGAATCTGAAGTAGTAGTCACATCAATTTGTTCAGAACATCTTCTCGCTCAGAGGTATGAGCTCATCATCATCATTATCTTCATCATTTTCTTGAATCTTTTATCCAAAAGATTGGCTCTAAATCTTCTCGTGAACCTGAAATGTCGGGTCTAGCTCCAGGGCTAGCCTCATCAAAAGTAACATCGCATGTCTCCAACAATTTGTTAGTCGATAAATCAAGTACCACGATATCCACGAGAGTGCAACGAATAGCCAAGAAAAATACCATCTGTACTCTGAGCTTCGAATTTATCAAGATTTCCATGTTTAAGAATAAAGCATTTGCAACCAAACACTCGTAAGTGAGAAGCAGATGGTTTACGATCAAATCTCGATTCATAAGATGTTTTACCAAGTAAAGCTCGAGATAGACCCTATTTGATATATAGCAAGCGAAGAAATTGCCTCAGCACAAAATTTTCTTGAAGTGTTGTATTCATCTAGCATAGTTCTAGCCATTTGAATAAAAGTTCTAATTTTCCTTTCTAAAACACAGTAATGTGAGGGAGAATATGGCGAAGAAAATTGATGTTCAATCCCATTAGTTTCACAAAAAGATTTAAACAAGGCATTTTTGAATTCTGTACCATTATCTGTTCTTATGGCTTTCAATGAGTTAGGCAATTCATTTATCAATCTCTTAATGAAGACATGAAAGAGTCCAAAAATCTCATCTTTTGAAGACAGAAAATGCACCCAAGAGTATCTCGAATAATCATCAACTATTACTAGAAAGTACCACTTACCTCCGTGATTGTACTCGAGATGGTCCCTCAGATCCATGTGAAGAAGTTGGCCAGGGGCGGTGGTCATTACAGAGAGACAGGAGCATGAGGGCTCCAACCATCTTACCATGTCGACAGAAGCACAAACAATGTCTTTGCAAGATTTTAATTTTGGCAAGCCATGAATTAAGTCTAGACCACTCAATCTAGATAACAGATCAAAGCCCATGTGACCTAACCGACGATGCCAAAAATTGAGATTTCTAGATTCTGAAGCAACAAAACAATGTGAATTTGAAGCATTGCTAAAATTTGCTATGAAAATTTTTCCAAGTCTAGATATCTCAAGAGTCAAGTTTCCAGAAGCATCGAGTACTCTACATGCATTTGGTTTAAAACTCACTTCAAAGTTTTCATCCAACAATTGAGATACAGATAGAAGGTTGAATTTCAGTTTAGACACCAAAGAGACATTCTTTAAAGTAAAGTGATCATTCACCTTCACAGTACCTTTTGCAATGACGCGTCCAGTAGTAGCATCTCCAAAAGTGATCGTTTCGTTCCCAGATGCTTTTGTTAGGGAGGAGAACCAACTTGGGTTGCCTGTCATGTGTTGACAAAGATCCTGAATCAACAACCCGGATGTTCTCCTTCCCTTCTCGTACCACCTACATGTTATGAGCAGAAGATGTTGAGGATTCATTATGGGGTTAGAGAAATATGATTTAGGTATCCAAAGATCGAATCACTCGACGAGGAGGTGATCGTACAAAAGCTTGTGAATGCAAAGTAAATGAATTTCCAGGTATTTTGTTTGCTTTCACTAGTGGAACATGTGGAGAAATGATACGTGTTTGTCTAAAGTTAGACTTAGCCTTTGAATTTTCCTTTCTCTGTTGTTTGGCTAGTCTAAAACAAAAATTCATCAAATGACCATCTTTTCCACAATGAGTGCAATTGTACTTAACAAATGGTTTGTCTTTAGAAGCAGAAGCAACATTTGCATTCGTCATAGTAGAAGATAAAATTCCAGCAGATTTGAAGACGCTTTCTCAGGTTCTTTGACAATTTCAAACTTTCCACTTTCAAGAGTTTTAACAATAGTAGGAGCATATGATTTGTGATGAGCATAAGGATCAAAACCTAAACCTTTGTGATGAGTGCTGACTCTTGACTGATCCAAAATCATATTTAGATTTTTCTTTCCTTTAGTAAAATGTTCTAAAGACTTTTCCAAGTAATCAATTTTTCGAGAGAGTGTTAAACAATTATTACAGGAAACATCTACTTTTTCTTTTTGCTTGCGACAAGTTGAGCATGAAAGAACTTCATGTGTAAGCAAATCATTAAACAATTGAGTAATCTTAGCATCTGCATCATGCAACTTCAATTCTAGTATGGGACATTTAGAACAAGAAGTTTGACCATGTAAACCATCAGTAGAGCAACCAACATTTTTCACAAGTTTTTCATTTTTCAATTGTTTGGCATAAACTTGTTCTAGTTTAATCATATGTTCCTCTTTTAGAGATTTAATTTCAAATTTGAGATCTAAGCAAGAATCACATGTCTTTTCAGAATTTGAATTTCTAAGATCAAAGTTTTCAGTTTTTAGCATGGATAGATCTTTCTCTAAGTTTTTATTTTTGAGTGAAGATTTTCTTAAAGATTTTCTCAATATGACTAAAACTTCACAAAGCTCATCATACGAAGGTATTACCTCATCACCGTCGCTGGAGGTGCTGTCGTTGTCACAAGAATCACTAGTGTTCCCTTTCGCCATGAAGCATAGTCCGGTGAAATCTTTCTCGTTCAACCGTTTGCTTCGCTTCCTTCTCATCGTCAGTCGAATCATCAATGTCGCTTAAGTCTAAGCGACCAATTGCCGCGAAGACTTTGTTGAGCATCTTCTTTGTCCGTTGCTTATTTTTGTCCTTGCTCTCTTTTGGCCGGAAGGACTTGGAGGAGTTGCTTTGCTCCTTCTCCTCTTTATCTTTGTTCTTGAAACAGCTTAGCACGAATGTGCCGGCCTTGCCGCAGATTGTAGCAAAGGATGGAGGCTCCTCTTCTCTCCCTTGATCTCATGTAAGCTGCATTGACACGCTTGGAAAGAAGAGCAAGTGTATCTTCGGTATTTGATCTAGTCTGTTCATCACTAAGAGCACTCAAGCGATAATGGAATATGATGATGAAGAACTATTATCATATGAAGAATTAGCATTAAGCGCCATAGAGTTATCATTGGAAGTTCTTGAAACAATGTCTATCTCAAAAGTCTTGAGACTAGAATATAGTTTATCCAAAGTCATTTCACTCATCTTATGAGCTTCCTAAAAGCGATCACTTTCATTTGCCGATTTTAAGATCAAGAGATGATAGGAAATGTCTAGCATTTTCCAGTCGGTGTATTTTACATCTACACTCTAAGATTGTTTAAGATTACATTAAAGCGAGCAAAACAATCATCTAGAGATTCTCCAAAGTTCATTTCAAATCTAGTGTATTCCTTTTTAAATTGATCTTGTCTAGCTTCTTTTACAGAGTCGGTGCCCTCATGATAATCTTGAAGAGATTTCCAAATTTCATGAGCAAGTGAGTAAATGACAGACTCTATCGAATTCTTTTCTAGCAAGTCCTTGAAGCAATATGTTTCTAGCTCTATTATTGTTTTCAACATCTTTCTCAAACTTCGATTTTATCAATATCATCATTAGAAGGAAGCTCGTCAGAAATTTTTACCTTGCGCCAAATCGCGTTACCTTGAGCTTGAAGATATGCGATCATCCGGATCCGCCCGATGGGGAAGTCATTGCCATCGAAGATTGGTGGCTTGTTTGAGTATTTCTCTGTTGCCATAACTTACCGTTTACTAATCACCTGTTAAGATGGATTAGTAGAACCTTGCTCGATACCACTTGTAGGACCGTGTATGGCAACTAGAGGGGTGAATAGTTGCACGAAGTTTAAAACCAAATTTTTGATCAACTAAAACACACCCAAACCCGAAACTAAAAGAACACTTTCAGTTTCAAACAAAATAGAGAAAAATCGTTCAATAAAACAATTATTCCAGAAAAATTCAACCGTCAAAAGTCTCAAGAACTTTCTTTGTAGAAACTAGACGAAATTATAAAACTATTCCAACAAGAATCAACTCAATCGGATCAACGGATCAAAAGTTATAAACGATTTAAATTGATCAGATCGAAAACACCAGTTGATTGTCCGAATCGGCCGCTTAGTACTATACGCGTTCAGTTCGGACCATCCGAATCGAGCAATCTGAATTTTTTAATATTCTTTGTAAAATTCAATTTCCTGAGAGATCTAACCGTTGGATTAAGCTGAAATTTGAACACAAGAGTCTAGGCTTCAATCCGCACCAAATGAAACAAGAATCAATTCGATCAAGCTTCTAGATTAAAAAATATTGATCTCGCAAAACACGTTTTGACTGAGAATACGAGAAACTTTGAACACGTCGAGGGAAAAACTTTTGACTGATACCAAAACAAGGTTTCAGAATAATTTTTGAAGGGATTAAAAGCAGAGTTTGAATTTCAAGAATTCACAGAAAACACGAATCAATCTATAATCCCAAAAATCAGACAAAGACGAAAATGCTTGAATTAAATAGTACCTCATGAATCCACGCAAGACATCCTTGAAATATTCAACTTTATTTCCTTTTGTCTAAAGTACTCAAGCACAAGAGTACTAACTTACAAAACACGTAACCAAAAACTTGTTACGCAATATGCTTGTCTGTTGGTTGCTTCATAAGTTCTAAGCCCCTAGAACCCCTATTTAAAGGACAAGAATAGCAGTAGAATCCTGTTTGTATACGTACCCACCAAGTAGTTTTCATCTCTACTCCGCCAAAGACGCACGCGGCAACCGTAACCAAGTCAATCCTCTACTCGGACACGCACACATGCATGCAGCGATCACACACACACGCACACATGCATGCCGAACTCTACTCGGACACGCACACACACATGCATGCCCGTACGCACATATGCACACACACACTCTAAAAAATCGTATACACGCGTACGGCTTCCTGCCACTACGCTGCAACGATCTCGATCTCACGTGCACCGTTCTCTAGTCCGAAACATCTCGCATGACATCCTCGACCCTCACGACCTCAGTTCCTCCCTGAACCTAGTCTTGGTCCCGTCATCGACCATGTTCGACCTCAAGCAACACCTGCACGTGAACAAAAAACACAAAAACAATTTTCGAGCCCAAGTCCGCGACTTGACTCAAGTTAATCCATACAACCACTAAATAATCAAACCTCTTTCAAATCTTATCAAATAATCAAATCAATTTTAACTCTTTTCAAATACTCATCATCAAAAACAATTGGATCAAAAACAATGATCCTTCAACAGTGCGGTACGTTGTCCTGTATACGGTATCATATACACTCACTTCGTAACTGTGCTAACTAATTCATAATGTCTTTTTTGACTGATATGCTAGTTCGGGTCTACGAGGACTCAGGGAGGTTCATTTCACGCTTGACAAGTAGCTTTGAGGTGATTAGAGAGGAGGTTACCTCCTTGCTTGTGCTATTTCAGGACAGCTCGAGACGCGCCCTCGAGTTGGCGGGATACCACCAGCCTCCCGATGTGGCTCATGGCTTGAGGGAGGCATGGGAGTTGCAAGTACATCTTCACACGCTACAGCCTCCCATGCCACCGTCACACCGCTGATTGCGAGTGGGCGAGCTGCTGGACACGCTGGTCTAGCCGCTCACGCTGGAGGTGAGTACTAAAATGCACTTTTCATGTTTTGCAATCACTTTTTGAATGCTCTCAACAATTCTTCGTTTGATACAGGTACACAGGCACGGTGGTTCCCACCTATACCTGATGACTATGAGGGGCTGTCTGATGATCCAGATCATGAGGATTATGAGCAGGACGATGTGTTGAGGTTCCTTGTTGATCTAGAAGAGCTTGGGCCATCACAATTACAGGGAGCACCACCACCGACGCAGCCTTCTCAATCGGTGTACGCCACACCTCCAGCTAGACCATAGAGGGCCCACCGCGCGCCAACGTAGTTGACGTGCTCACAGGGCCAGGTTCGCAGGAGGCCTGCACAGCCGCGAGGAGCTGCCCAGAAATGGGACTGGCATTAGTTTCTTATGTTTTTTATTGTTGCTAGTTTAAATCTTATGTACATAGTTAAACCTTCCAAATATGTTCTACGCACTACTGGATTTCGATTGTTGGTACTTTTAATCTTATGGACTTAGTTAATCCTTCCACAACACACTGCACACGACCATCTCAAACCTACGGACATGACTCTGCGGACCTCAGAGCGAAGTGACAACACCCTGCCACCCACCGCTTTCTCAAAGTGAAACGACAACACATTGCAGCACACTTTTTCGGAGTGAAACGATAACACGCTGTAGCCCGCTTTTTCAGATCAAAGTGGACGATTGGACGACGCACACCATAGCCTTCTTAGTGTGATGTGACAGCACGCTGCTATCAGCTTTCTCAGACTAATTTGACAACACTTTGCACACCACCAAGCGACAAAGCACTACCCATCTCAGACCGACGGACTTAACACTAGCGACCTTAGATCGAAGTGACAACACCCTACCACCCACCGCTTTTTAAGACTGAAATGACACCACGCTGCAGCCCGCTTTTTCAGACAATAGATAATAGATAATAAATCAATTATTGGTGGGCGCCCTATAAAAGGTAGTATGCTGCCCTTCATACCATGTGCCTGCCTTCCTTCTCACCGAGCGAGACCAAGAGGAAAGGCAGAACCGAGAGAAGAGAGAAGGGAAGAGAGAAGGGAAGGAGAAGGGAAAAAAAGAGAGGGAGCAACCGAATATGCCGAGGCGTGCAAGTGGAAAGGGAAAGGGGGAAGCAAAGGAAGAGGGAGGCGCTTCGGGTTGTCCGCGCAATTCAGCGTACCAGGACCTCTTCTTACCTCGTGGAGCTATCCCACCAATGTGTTTGTGTAGAGATTTTTGTAGGCTTGTCCGCTCTTGGGAAATTACAACTTGGAAGAGGAGGTATTGGAAGTGCCACAACTACGCCTTTGACCTGCCGGAGAAAAGCTTAAAGAATCACCAAATGGTAATAATCATAGTTTCATAATATTTCTACATGAGACTTTGCTAATCTATGTATCATATAGTCGCCTCCGCCACTATGTGAATTTGAGCAGTGGTTTGACATGGAGATCAACCCCAAGGACCAATGGCTCCTTAATCAAGCCAACCGGGACGAGGAGTTCAGGCGGTAGCTACAAGAGCAACGTGATGCCACACACGAGGAGGCACGTAGAAAGGAAGCGGAGGATAAGGAGGCTGAGAGAGAGAGGAAGCGTGAGAGGGCACGTCGTGCCAAAGAAGCTCCATCGGAGGCATGGCGAAGGGGAAGTGGCCTCGATGCACCCAGTAGACATCTGATTTTAGAATTTGGCTGACTTATTTTTTGTAGTTTTAAGTCGTAATAAAGAATGTGACCGACCTTATTTTCCACAGTAACTTTTGATTTCAGAATCACACTCTCTCTGATCTCCCTCTCCCACCCTCATTTTGCAATAAAGAAAATCGAAAAAGGCACTTAAGGGTTTTCGTAGGCTTGCAGGGCAAGTTGGATACAGCCCAGAAAAAATGGAAGAAATCATGAGCGACTTGCGCAACGCAAGCTACCACTTATGTACAGGCGATCAGGTCGGACGTTGCCCCAGCACGAAGTTGCGAAAATCGGTAGACACGCAACCACAAAACCCCAAACTATGGCCACTTAGGGGTTTTCATGGCCTCGCGGGGCCCACTAGATATGGCCTAGAAAATACGGGAAAATTCACGAGCGATCTGTGCAACGCAGGCTACCACTTATTTATTGGCAAGCAGGTCGGACGTTGCCCCACCACGAAGTTGCAAAAATCAGAAAAGGCACACGCAACTAGCTGTCGATCACCTGTATATATCGAGGATTATATTTGAGAAGAATTATGTGTGGCTTTTGTAATACTTATCGAGCATTACATTTATTTCTACAATTTCTAAAAAAATTCAAATTAAAGCCTCTTTATCTCCACTTGGTCGGGCGACAAAGCCGTGTCGCCCTTCCATTGCGCGACATAGAATGGGCCACGTGTTGTGGCACTCGGTCGCCCGTTCATTATTCGACGTCGCCTCCTGTCGCCCGTTGGTTGGGCGATATTGTTGTCTCGCCCAACAAACGGGCGATAGGGGTATATTTATGTATTTCTTTTTACGTATATTGTTGAATTTTGGAATAAAAATTTGGTGATGTAAGTGCATGTACTACCACGTAAATCAACATTTGGTCCCAAACGATTCCAAATTGGAACCATCTGTGATGTGGCCTCACCACAGACAGTTCCAATTTGGAACCATCTATGATGACACCACATCACAGACAGCTCAAAATAATAACCGTCTGGGCCTCATCCCAGATGGTTCCAATTTTGAACCGTTTGTGTTGTTGATTTTCATTTTTTTGGTAATTTTGATTTATTGGTTAGCCTCAGGAAATGCTAGCTATATACTATGAAACAAAAGACAGTACAGAGCATCACCAGCATATTATTATGATATATATTTCATAAATGAACTCAGGTCACATAAACATACAGCACATTCATTTTAGAAATCAACTCTGATCGCACATTACAATGTACAATGCATCTATTTCAAAAGTCAACTCACATATACAAAAACCAATTGAATTTAGAACTACAACTCACAAATTCACAGCACAAATTTCACAAATTAATCCAAATGGTATCTAACAAATTCACAACTCATCAGGCGAGGCTTGAGTGGCATTTGCCTTTTGGATTAATGACCTCACGCATCAAATACCTAGCAGGTTAGCTTGTTCCAATGCAGATTCAGTGCATTGCCAAGCTGTCGATGAGAAGAGTAAAGTCTTGCGTGTATATAAATTAATAAGTGCAAACAATTGTTGCAAGATTGACAAACCTCTATGACATTGGTCTTCTTTGAACCAATGAGAAGTTGCATGTTGTGGCAAACATAGAATCCACATAGGTTAGTGCCCTTTAGTTGCTGATGGCATTGCCAAAATATAATAGGTTAATTAGTTTCGAAGGTATTATTATGGAGTGTGAAGGATTATTGCGTACTAGCGGATACCGGAAAGTTATAAGTATGCTTCAGCTTCGCTGGGTCCTTCCTGTGTAGCCCTCCACGAGCTTTGTAGATAGATAACGACGTGTCGAGTAAATTTTTTATAGGCACCAAGTTGTCGGTGCCGCCCTTTTGGAATTAAGGTAAATTACTCGGTTCTGTCTTGGTATAATTACGAGTACAACCCAGTGAACCTGTGAAATCATGTGATGAAAAATTGGCTTGGTGATGAATTTGGTATTGCAAAGTGGTTGTGCTCATGGCATGTGTGGTGCTTGTGCATGTGTTGACCAATTTGATCAATTGACATGCTTGTGATATGCTTTAGTTGTGATTCAGAAAAACAGAGATTTTTCTGTTTGCGCTGGACCAAATATTTCAGTCCGCCGTGAATATGTTTTTTTTTGCATCTGCACCGGACCAATTTCTTAGTCCGGCGTGAATGTGGTTTTGAGGGAATTGTGCCGGACCAAGTTTCTTGAAAAACAGTAAATTTTACATGTACGCCGGACCAAATTATTTGGTCCATCGTGAACGACGTTTTGAGGTTTGTTTTCGCATTTGCGCCGGACCAAATTTTTAGTCCGTCGTGAACATGACTTTGAGTGTCTTACGCCGGACCAAGTGTCTTTTGGGAACCGAGTGTAGCACATGTACACCGGACTAATTTTTTTCAGTCCGTCGTGAACGTGATTTTCGCTGGACCAAATTCTTCATTTAATTGAGAGTTTGACGTGCACGCGGTACCAAGTTTTCGGTCCACCGTGAACTACGCCGGACCAAGGTTTCGGTCCGACGTGAACATGGAAATTATGGTTAATTTCATGTGTGCGTCAGACCAGGTGTTTTGGTCCGGCGTGAATGGCTTGTGACACCACGAAATGTCGTAACCTTAAAAAGTGCGCCGTTTCCGGGGTTTTGGGCCTTCCCGGGCGAGTTTGGGCCTAAAAGAGCGGGTTGTGGGCTTTGGTGGGATGGAATGGGAATCCATTTAGGATTAGGATTGGGTGTGGAGGCTGGTAAAAGGCCTCCCCCCCTGCCCCTTGCGCCCCACCACCCATTTGGGCGCCCTCCCCCCTCCCTTGGCCCTAGCCTCCCCTCCCCTCCCCTCCCCTCCCCTTGAGCCGTGCGCCCCCCCCCCTTGTCCCCTTGTCCCCTTGCCCCCCACCTCTCCACCTCTCCTCCACCTCCTTGATGCCCTAGGGTGGCCTCCCCACCCCTGCACCTCGTGGATCCATCCATTAGAGCGAGGAGCGAGGAGCGAGGAGCAAGGAGCGAGGAGCGATCCGGGAGGAGTTTCGTTGGGAATTCGGTCGCCGGGCGAAGGTATGGCCATGGGATTCCTTGGGGTTGGGATAGGTACTGTTCTAATGGTGTTTATCAAGTTTTTAGATCAATTGGTGGTGCTGGAATTGAGTAAAATGGATTAGATCTAGATGTTGCCACGTTTCTGATTTGGGACAGCATGAGCAGTCGACCTAGGGTTGGAGTTTTCGTCAATTTGAAATCCGAATATGTCCATACGGATGTTGAATAAGTTGTAGATAATTTCATTATATTTCCGTGGATATAAAGAACGTTAAATTCCGCCCAGCCGTTTGAAAGTTATGGTTGTTTTACCGAGCGTGTTAAAATCTGTGACGTGATTGGAACAGATCACGGTATTTTGTAGATTAAACAACTTTAGAGTCCGAATCAGTCTTTCCCTATAACTAGAAAAAGTTGGGAAATTTCCTAAACTACGCGAGGATGTACCCGTTTAATTGATTCGGAGTTCCAGAACTCAAGGTATGCCTTTTGCAAGGCTGCTGTCCCGACGGGACAGAACCTCTGTTTTTAGGTTTTGCGAGTAGTTGGCAAGGTCGGGGTAGATGAGGGTTTGCGTACTGTTTTGTGGACATGATTGTGAGTGTGTGGTACCTATGTGCTGGTTGTGCGACCCCGGGAGTGCCTTCTACTTCCCGCCAATCCATTGCCCGTGGTTGAGGCAAGTGTATTGTAATGAATAGCGGTTTGTAGGTTGCTAGTTGAGACTAGATGAGATTGATTATATGAGATGATCACTTGCCATGCTTTAATGCTTTCCAATGATATGGTGAGTATGTTTATCATGATATGATGCCATGTGTTAATGTACGAGTTAATTATGATGTTGGCATAATAGCATACATGGCATGATTACATGGCCCGGCGCGGTGAGAAAGTCATAACTAGTCCGGGAAGGTCGGTGAGAAAGTTATGACTATTCCGGAGAGCCAATGAGTAAGTCCTACATCGTGATTCCATTCACTGCGGTAAACGGAAGCGAGGAGTAGGCACCCTTCATCTTCGGGATGGAAGGGGGGAGAGGGTGCACACCGACGGGTGTGTACTCAACCATACCGGTATGAGTTTCCAAGGAGACATGAGCATCGCATTGCACTTCATACATGTTGATGATGGTGATAATATGTGACCATGAATGAGATGGTTTACATGATGTGAGATATTATTGCTATGTAATTGATCTTGTTGTACCATTGCAATATGCTTGCTGAGTTTTGAACTCACGCTTGTGTTTTCTTGTTGTTTTAGGTACCATGAGAACGACATGCGGGGAAGGGAAATAGTCACACGCCCGCACGTAGCTTCACCATTTTGATTCCACAAGTCATTCTTTTAGTTTTGATAATAAATTGTGTGTGATGATTATTGCTTTAAGGCTTAGCTTTGCTATATGAGAGTTTTACTGTTCGATGACACATGGAGACATTATGTGTTTGAAACTAGACTTATATTGTTGCTAAGTCGTTAATTATTGTTGTTTTAGTTATCTCTCTTATTCCATATATTGCCATATTGTTGTTGTTCCTTCGTTTCATGTTAAAACAAAGGAGATGCTGCCGAAATCTCGGTTTTTAGCATGTGCGCCTTTGCTGGAATTTATGTTTAGTTGTGGTATTTAGATGTTGTTTAGCTTATGTTTGGTAGCATTCGGGCATAATAAATGCTGGGGTGTTACATGGCTTTTTCTAGGGTTTAACTCTTGTGAGTTGGATGAATTCAGTTTTTGGTTCTGATTGATGATTATGAAATTCGTGTGGACTTCATAATGCGTGTTTGATCTTATGCAATGCTTGTGTGAGTAGTTGCATGGACTAATGTTGAGTCAAGTCGCGGACTTGTGTTCGGAATTGTTTTGTGGTTTGCTCATGTGTAGGTGTTGCACGAAGGCGAACGTGGTCGATGACGGGACCGGAACTAGGTTCGAGACTAGGTTGAGGGAGGAATCGAGGTCTTACAGGTCGAGGATGTCATGCGGGACGTTCAGGCTAGAGAACGGTGCACATGAAGACTAGTCAGTCACGTGAGTACGGCAGGTGGGCCGTACGCATGCAGAGTTGTTAGTCACGTGAGTATGGCAGGTAAGCCATACGCATGCAGAGTTGTAATCGTTTGGGGTAGCTTGCATGTATTGGTCCATGTTGGACCAAGTGAACATGCATGCGTACTCTTTTAGGGCTGCTCATTATAAATAGGGGGAGGTGTCCTCTATTTATACATAGATCAAGGGCGTAGAGCCAGAGCTAGGCTTTTAGGGTTTGTACTCTTCTGATGGGAGTATTTAAGACAAAAATAAATAAAGATCAATTCCTTCAAGATCATCTGCGTGCTACAGTAATCTTGAAGCTATAGTGCACGCGTTGCTACAGTATTCTCTGTTTTGGTTTTTGTTTGCACATATGTTCTGGTTCTAGATTGGCTCTTTGTCTACTTTGATTTTTTGAGTTTCGTCTTGATTTGATCCATCCAAAACCTTTCTAGGACTTTGATTTAGAGTTCCTCAAATTTTTGTTGGTTAGTCTTTTGAAGATTTTGGTTAATCTCGAAATTGATGTTAGAACAATTCTCGTCATATTATGTCACAGCAAGCTTTCGAGGTTCATAACTTTTGATCTGTAAGTCCGATCGAGCTGATTCTTTCTCTATTAGATTCATATTGGAATCTAGTTTCTTGTGTTGAAATTTCGATCAATCCGACGGTTGGATCTATGGGAATTCACGTTTTACCGAACGTCTATCAATCTGTTTTTGCTTGATCCGAAGCAATTATTTGATTCCGAGTTGTGGTGAACTTTTAGTAGATCAAAATTTTGATTTTAGCTTCTGCGCAATCATTCACCCCCACTCTGATTGCTATATTCATATATATCGATCCTGCAAGTGGTATCAGAGCAAGGTTTTTCTAATTTATCTTAACCGGTGATTAGAAATTATAGCAATGGATAGGTATACGACAAAACCTTTTGTTTTCGATGGGGTTGATTTTCAGTTTTGGAAAGCAAAGATGGAGGCGTTCATCCAAGCGCAGGGCTTTGCAATTTGGGAGAAGGTTTACAATCCGTACGAAGTTCATGAGAACGACAACGTCAACGACACAAATCGCGCACATGTTGAAGCAAATAGCAAGGCGCGCAACTTGATCATCCAAGGCTTGGGACGCAGCGACTTTGATTGAGTGGTTCATCTTCAATCCGCATATAAGGTATGGAAATCTCTATGTGATTACCATGAAGGTTCTAACATTGTGAAAGAGGTTCGTTAGGATGTATATAAGATAGAATACATGCGATTTGAGATGAAGCCTGGTGAGTCGCTAGATGATTTCTTTGCACGTTTTAATAAAATTCTTAGCAATTTGCGTGCTGTTGGAGTTAGCTTTGATGCTGCTGCTAATGCTAGACAATTGCTTGGTGCATTAGACATGTCAATTTGGGAGATGAAAGTAACATCCATTAGAGAATCAACTGTCATGAGTACACTTACTTTAGATGTTCTTTATTCTAAGTTGAAAACTCATGAATTGGATGTTCTTGCTAGGAAGAATGATCATAAATCAATTGCTTTGACCTCCCAATCTAGCATGTCTCATAATAATGCTTTTTCAAGTTTTGCTCTATCTTTCTTGTCTTCACTAATCGATGAACAGATTAAGCAATTCCCAAAAGAAGACTTGTCACTACTCTCTTCTCTCTTTAACAAAGCTTTGCAAAATGTGAGAATGACAAAGAGAGGTGATGGTGGCCCTCCAAGATGCTATGAGTGAGGTGACCTCAACCATATTCGCACAAATTGTCCTAAACTTGCTGGTAAAACATCATGGGAGGAGAAGTACAACAGAAAAGAGAAGAAGAAGTTCCCTTCAAGTGATAGAAAGAAGAAGAGCTTCAACAACCGCAAAGTGGTACACCGAGTTCTTTCCACTCTTGAACAAGTCAATTTGAGCGATGTGGATTTGGAGAGCAGCGAGGACAATGCAACTCCAAGCAACCATGACTTGGCGGGGTTGTGTGTCATAGTAAGCAGCAAGGATAGCTTCACCGAGGATGATCATGACAGTGATTTCAATGAGGTAGATCCTTCATATGATGAATTGGCTATTGCTGTTGCTTGTCTTGGAAAATTGCTTGACAAACGTGATAGAAAAATTAAGAAACATGATATTCTTGTGGAGTCATCGAATGCTGAAATTGCTAGACTTAAAACATTGATTCCTGATGATGATACATGCAAATCATGTGACTTAATTTACAATAAACTCACATTGCTTAGAAAAGAACATGCTCTCTTGTTACATAAAAATGAGAAACCTGTTAAACATGCTAGCTATTCTACCATTGATTTGCATGATACAACTCCATGTTCTAAATGCTCCATACTTGAATTGAAGTTGGATGATGCAAATGCTAGGGTTTTTCAAATAATAGATGCTTTGCTTACACATGAGGTTCTTTCATGCTCAACTTGACGCAAGCAAAAAGGAAAAGTTGACGTTCTCTATAATAACTATTTAACTCTTTCTCAAAAGGTTGATTGCTTGGAAAAATCATTAGAACGTTTCACTAAAGGAAAGAAAAATTTGAACATAATTTTGGACCAATCTAAGGTTAGCTCAAACAAGAAAGGTTTAGGTTTTGATCCTCGTGCTTCATATGAAACTAAACCTCGCACTGTTGTTCAGGCTCTTTGCAATGACAAAATTGAGATTCTCAATGAGCCTCAGAAGATTGCTTTTAGATCTGCTAATCTTTTATGTTGCTCTATGATGAATGCAAAATGCGCTTCTACTATTAAAGCAACACATCATGTTAAGTACACTTGCACTCATTGTGGTAGAGATGGACATTCAGTAGATTTTTGCTTTAGATTGGCTAAACAACAAAAGAAAGAAAGAGCTAAGGCTAGGTCTAATTTCAGACATGCACACTTTGCTTCTCATTGTGTGCCTAGGGTGAAACAAGCACCTTTTGTTGCTAGAAACACGGGAAAAGTGAAGGACCATGTGGAGGTCCATCCATGTTTGTGATGAGTATTTGACTTTATTTGAGCAAGGTGTGCTCAGGCTTGAGTTTGATTTGACTCGGTATTGCATGTTTCAATTAATGATAATTGTGGACTAACATGCAGGAAGAAAAGGTATGTGCATTGTGGTATGTGCAAAATGGTTTGTTCCTTGTGGTACAGGTCCCTGAGGCAGCTATGGTCGTTGGTGAGTACCGGGACTAGGTTGGGAGAACCGAGGTCGGAAGCGGTCGAGGATGCTTGAAGCGAGATGGTTGGGCTCAAACCGGAGTTCACTTGGAGCGTCATGGGAAATGGACTTGAGGTGGCTCAAGGTTTCGGTTCGGGTTGGAGGCTCGAAGAGGAGGAAACTGGCCCAGTCAAATCCCGGCGGATGAAGGCGTTGCATCGGGTTGATCGGGTTTTGTTTAAAACCCATGTATAGCCAATGTGGCCCATGTAAAGCCCATGTGTGGGGTGAAATGGAGGGTTAATCCTAGCCCTTAGTGGAGTGCCCTAGGGTTTGGGACTCATCCAAGGGTGGTAGGTGGCCTAGAGTAGTATAAATAGAGGAGGAGGGTGTCCTCCCTCACTTGAAAGAGTTTGAGTTGCTCCTTTGAGCTTTGCCCACATGAAGTGAGGCTTTGTAAACCTTCCAACCAGAAAATACAAAGATTTTCTTTACTTTTTGTGAATTTAAATTCCGCATTTACATTATGTCTTTACTTTCACATAATTTAAATTCAGCATTTACTTTCCGCATGTAAATTCTACTTAATTTACTTTCAATTTAGTTTGCTCCTCTCCTTCTAAATGCTGTTGATCAAGGAGGTCTTGAGGGTGCTCATTTGGTTTTACATCTTTCTTGCACCCTAGGATAGACTAGAGATCAAGTTTCTATCAAGATTACCAAATCTGTCCTGAACTTGTTCTTGGCGCAGCAGTCAGTCTTTGATTTTTAGAAAAATATAGAAAAATCTTTCTTGATTGATTCTTGTTGGAGAAGGTGCTTGACTCATATCACGAATCTGTGGAAAAATTTTGGAGTCCACTGGATGCACCATTTGGGAGCTGTGAGGTGAAAACCAGGCCCCAAATTTCTGATTGAAAATCTGACTGTTCGTAGTTCTTGATTTTTCCTGTTTTTTGTAGAAGGTGTTTGGTGGTGATTTTTGGTGGAGTGCTTCACGACTCAACAGCTCACAGGCTGAAAAATTCCCAAATTTTTGGAGCAACAGAAGTCCACCATCCACCTGCTCTAATTGAGGACAATTCCTGAAAATCTGCTTTTTGCTTTTTCTAAAAGAGGCTTTTGTGTTTTGGCTTGATCTCTTTTAGAAAAGAAGTATTTGAATTGATTCCTCCTTGCTTTGGACACTTGACAGCAGAATTTGTGATTTAAATATCCCTCACATGATTCATGGTTCCTATCCATGTAAGCTAGGGATACACATAGTTGTCAAGTCGTTCCGATTTTTGTGGGTTTCGCGATTTTAAGGAGCATCGGTTTTCTTTGCGGGATTGTTTGGAGTACGTTGAGTAGGGGATCTTTTTATTTGGGATCATTCACCCCCCCTCGATCGTCATCTCGGTCTTTCAATTGGTATCGAGGCCGGTTTTGCTCTTTTCATAGATCTTGACTGAGTCTCAAGAGCCATGGCGACGGACAAGTACTCAACTAAGCCTCCAATTTTTGCTGGAGTTGATTATCCATTCTGGAAGGTTCAGATGGAGACATACATCACTGCCCAGGGTTTTTCTTTATGGCAGAAGGTGAAGCACCCGTATGAGGTTCGGCCGATGAGCGTCAGCCGCATAAACATGGGCGACGTTGAGGCAAGCGCTAAGGCCAGAACCTCCTCATACGAGGGACTTAGCGCGGTGGTATGATCGTCTCTCACCTACGATCGACTCACGAGATCAGGGTGACCCTCAATGCTTACCATGAGGCACCACTCGGATCAAGTCCGTGAGACGAGGATCAATTTAAGCGTGACTACAACAAGTTTGAAGCACCTGTTTGGTGAGAGCCTTGATGAGTGCTTTGCTGGTTTGCAAAGATTCTCGGCAATCTTGGTCGATGGAGTTGTTCATACAGCGATTCGGAGAATGCGAGGCATTTTCTTGAGCACTGATCTGAGGATTTGGGAGATGAAGGTAACCACCATCACGGACCATACGGACTTGTCGACCTTGACTCTTGGCGGGTTGTATTCCCGCCTCAAGACTCATGAGCTCGACATCGTCGCTCGCGGGGGCGAAGTCCCAAGCGATGGCATTGGTTACCGATCCCACTGGTCTTCCTCTTCTGGACCCCCTCTTGACTTCTCTTACTGGTTTTCTCTCCCGCTCTTTGTGGCGTAGCGGCGGCGTTACGGAACAATTTCGGAAGAGCGAGCTTGCTCTTGTCGCTCGAAAATTTTACCGAACATTTACAAGAGGGTGAGAGATAGGAAGAGGAGTGGCAAGTTCACTTGCTTTGAGTGTGAGTGGCCCCAACCACATTCGAAGACAAACTGCCCCAAGCTGGAAGGGCAATAATGAACAAGCGATGCGGGCAAGAACGACTACATCAACAAGAACCGCAAAAGCCTCCATTTCGCGAGCCGGCGCAAGAAGAAAAAACACCGCAAGTTCGCCAAGGGCAAGAAGCTCTTTCACGGCGTCCTTGCCGCGCTCGGCGACCTTGACCTCTCCGCAGGAAACATGGGCGGCGAGGCGAGGATGAACCGCAAGAGAAGGTGAAGAGCGGCGATGACTTCTCGGCATGTGCTTCATGGCCTCCAATGCCATGGAAATGCAGCAGGCCCATTTATGCAGCGACACGGGGGAGGTACCTTGTTAGGACCAGCTCCATGCTGCTTGTATCAAACTAGGAAAATTTCATTCCAAGTCTCGAGCTAAGGGTTGGGATCTCGAGAAGGTAGTAGGTGCGTTAGCTCGGAGTTAGCTTCACTTAGATCTTGTTCCTCCCGAGACTCGATAGTACTTTGTGTGATGCTTTGCTTGTGGAGTTGGAGAACCTAAGGACTCTACATGATAGTGTGCTTTTCGATCTTGAGTCACTTAGGTCGAAGGATGCTAGCACATGTCCAAAGAGATTCTATTCCTGTTGATGCTAGTTTTCTTCACACTCACACAAATGCTTCATGTGCTAATTGCCCTAAGCTTCTCAATGAAATTGATGCCATGAGTTGTCACCTTAGGAAGCTATCTGCTAGAAATGATGAACTTGAAAAGCATGCTTCTAAGGACCCAATCAGCTCATGTGAGGGCTGTATGCAACTAAAAATGCTTATGATGACTTGGTTCTTGAAAACTCAAAATATGCTAAGGATCTACTAGCTAAGTCACAAAATGGTTGCATCTTTGTGTGTTGGGGTAGCAGAGGACATGAATCAAATTCATGTAGAGCTTAGGAAGAAGCTCAAAGCCAGGTGGGTAAGGATTAGAGACTCTCCATGTGTTTCTTGCGAGTCCCTCAAGATTGAGCTGCTCTTTATAAGGGAGAGATTTGATCGTTTAGTTCGCTCTTCTCCATCCTGGCTCTTCCTGGCTACTCCTTCCCTTGCTCTTCTTGTGCCTCACTTTTTCGAGTGTCGGTACCTTATGAGCACTCTCGAGAAGTTTGTTGGAGGTAAGAAGAAGCTCAATCTTATCCTAGATCAACCCAAGATTAGCCAGATTCAATCAAGGTCTAGGGGTTTGATGCCTTGGAGCATACACGGCGCATCCGCCTTTGTTGTGCGTGCCTCCAAGGCGAGAGATAGTGGTGGCTCCACGGTGAGCACCACTTGTGTTTAGATCAGCAGGGATTGTCCACGGACGTCGGCGAGAAGGGTGCTTCTCATGCTACTTCACCCCAAGGCGAAGTATACATGCACCTTCTCGTCGAAGGATGGACATATAGCTGATTTACGCCCAGGCAGCGCCAAGATTTCTCGGCGTGGCGTGTCCATGCTCTTAGGGGTATTAGAGGTCATCCTCAGACTGAGTCGCCTAAGGCACCTAACGGCTTTCTAGACAAGATAAACAAGCTAGAGAGTCTCCTGTTTTGGACAGCGATGGGGCTTGGTTTTCGAGGCTTCTACTTGGTTTTCGTGTCCCGAAGTCGGTCTTTCCGTCCTCTTGATATTCCTCGTTTTCCCATCGAGGTAGATATCACGGGCGTGGAGTTTGCTTTCCCTCGTAGAGGTGGCAGCAGATAGTCCGGCCTTTGCACCTCGGCGGACCAACCTGCGGCAGCTCGGACATCCTCTTTGGAGTCTGAGTTTGTGAGAGTGAGTCACTTGGAGAGGTGCCGGATTGCATTCTTCTACTCCGTTATTGCTGTTTCATCTTGCACAGTTGACTCAAGATTGGGTTCCTAGATCTGCACCGATCTATCCTCCGATCTTGAGACATCCGCTTTTCACTCTCTTTGATTCAGGTCCGTAGGGACGAGGGAAGGAGGAGGTTTGGATCGTGAACTCCGGCTGTTCTCTCCACATGACCGGAGACTCCCGTTGGTTTTCTTCCACTGAACCAATATCCGGTGATGAGGTAATCACCTTTGGGGATCTTTGTCGAGGTAGAGTCATTGCTAAAGGTACCGTCTGCATTAACGATCATTTCATTCTTAAGGCGTTGCCTTAGTCGATGGCTGCATTTCAACTTGCTTTCAGTCTCTCGGCTTCTTGATGACGATTTCGAGGTCAATTTTAAGAGGAGCTCTTGTAGGATCCTCGATTCTTCCGGGGAGTTTGTTTTGGGATTTCGTTTTGGGAGAGTCTTTCGTGTTGATTTTTCTTCTTCCTCTAGAGACTCTCTCCATTGCCTTATTGCTTGAGTCCCGTGATCTCTCCTTTTGGCATAGGAGACTTGGTCACATTGGCTTTGATCATTTGACTCGAGTTAGCTGCCATGATCTCATTCGTGGCCTGCCTAAACTCAAGATGGTCAAAGATGTTGTATGTTCTCCTTGCCGACATGGCAAGATGGTTCTTTGCCTCCCATCCTCCAGTCACCGAGTGATGATAGTGATGCACCAGGACCAGCTGCTACACATGGACACTTTGTTGGTCGGCTCGAGTGCAGTCGGAGTGGGAAGTGGTATATTCTTGTCATTATCGATGATTTTTGAGGTACTCTTGGGTGTTTTTCATGGCCTCGAGAAGGATGAGTGTTTTTCACACTTGGGGTTTGGTCGTGGGTTGTGTGCTGAGCTCCCAGTGCCTTACGAAGCGTCACGCAGCGACAATGGCACGGAGTTCAAGAACTCCTACTTTACTTGAGCGCCTGTGAGGAGTTAGGCTTAGAGCATCGGTTCTCCTCTCCATCGTCCCTCGGCAAAATGGCGTAGTGGAAAGGAAGAACAGGACCACTGGTGAGATGGCAGACGATGCTAGATGAGTACAATACTCCTAGGAAGTTTTGGTAGGTCGAGCCTACTGACATGCCATGTTGCCAACAGAGTTTTTCTTAGGGAGCACTTGCATTGCACTTCTTATGAGTTGAGATATGGGCGAAAGCCTAGTGTATCTCATTTTTAGTGTTTTGGTTGCAAGTGCTTCTTCTTGAAGTCTGGGAACCTAGATAAGTTCGAGTCACGTTACTGGCGAGTGGGATCTTTACGGGTTACTCGAGCTTACGCCTCGTAACTATACAGGATTTGGCCTCAGATTTGGGTAGGATCATAGAGACCTGCGAGGTGACTTTTGATGAGGCTAGCCCGGTGCTAGACCGGACATTTCAGGCTCTTCTCTCTTTCCCGATCCTATCTTCTCAGAGGAAGTTGATGACGGAGATGGCGCCTTGCCTCGATCCAAGTCACCATTCTGCTCCCGAGAGTGCCTCCCATTTCCATATGCACCTCGGGGAGATCGGCCTACCCTCGCACTCTTCAGCCCGGCTAGTGGCTCTGTTCCTACTTCTCCCCACGAGGAGTAGAGGTCATACGCTTCGACCTCCCGCCATTCAGCAGGCTCATCCACGGCGGATCATTGGAGATCCGCTTGAGCGAGTCACTCGCTCTAAGTCAGTCTGGCCCACTTCTTCACCTTCACTCTGCCTTTGTTGCCTCTTTTTGAGCCGAAGGATGTTTCTCATGCATTATCGATGAATCTTGGATTAATGCTATGCATGAGAACTTGAAAACTTCAGAGGAACAAAGTTTGGAAGCTTGTCGAGTTCCCTTACGGTCACAATATCATTGGGACCAAATGGGTGTTCAAAAACAAGCGAGTGAGGATGGGGTTGTAGTTCGAAACAAGGCTAGGTTAGTCGCCGGGGTTTCTCTCAGTCGAGGGTCTCGACTTCCGAGGAGACTTTGCCCTGTAGCCAGCTAGACTCGAGGCCATCAGGATCCTGCTGCCTTCGCGGCATCCAAAGGGCTTCAAGCTTTTTCAAATGGATGTCAGAGTGCATTCCTCAATGGCTTCATTGAGGAAAGAGGTGTATGTCAGACAACCTCGAGTTTGAGAACCCAAGTACCCAAACCATGTCTTCAAGCTTTCCAAAGCTTTGTATGACTTAAGCAAGCTCCACGAGCTTGGTATGAGAGGCTTAAGTCCTACCTCTTGAGTCATGGTTTTCATATGGGTCAAGTGGACAAGACTCGTCACGACATTTTGATTGGATTTTCTCTTAGTCCAAATCTATGTCGCGACATCATTTTCGGTGGTTCCTCGCATTACGCTCGTTACTCGGTTCTCGGATGTGATGAGTCTGAGTTGAGATGAGCATGATGGGCGAGTTGAGCTACTTCCTTGGCTTCCAGTTAAGCGGGGCATCGGGAGGGTACATTCTTGCATCAAGGCAAGTACACTGAGACCTCTGAAGTGCTTTGACATGTCGATGGAAAGCCGCTATTGCCAGCTCCTATGGCTGCCTTCTGTCCTCGAGCAGCGAGGATGGTGAGCTTGATTGATGAAAGGAGTTAGGAGCATGATCGGCTCCCTTTTGTATCTCAACGCCTCGAGACTCGACATACATTTCTCTGTATGTCTTTGTGCTCGATTTGACTTCTCCGCGTCTCTCACGTCGAGCGGTGAAGCGCATCTTCAGTACCTTGAGCTACCATTGACTATGGTATAAGGTACTCTTCTTCCTCTGTCTATCTCTGAGAGCCTTCTCCGATCTGACTTTGCCGGGTATGGATGATAGGAAGAAGACCGGCACTTGCCAATTCATTGGCACCTCTCTCTTGTCTCTTGGTCGCCTAGGCGATCAGGTGTTGCCTGATCCACCGAGGCCGAGTATGTTCTTCGCAGCCGATTCTTTGTGCCGAGTTCTCTGGATGAGATCGACCTTGCGGGACTTTAGTTAGTAGCGCATTGTGTTCCACTTTTCTGTGATAACATCGCCATTCCGCCATTCACATTGCTAAGAACCCAGTGCAACACTCTCGGACCAAGCACATTGACATTCGCTATCACTTCCTTAGAGACCATGTGGAGAAGGGTGATATAGTGCTCCGATTTGTGGAGAAGTGACCACCGGTTGGCTGACATTTTCACCAAGCCTTTGGATAGCTCCGGGTTTGTTTCCTGAGAGGAGAGCTTGGGATTATGAGCCCATATGGCATATCTTGAGGGGAGCCGGCTTGTATTATATGTTAGTATGTATATTCAAACCTTCCTTTCTCTTTAGGTATCTTTGGGATGGTTTTCATTTGGTTGAGTCCACTTCACCTAGACTTCCGGCATGCCTCGGCATGGACCTCTCACCTTATGCTTTAGGTGCTATTCCTCTCTTATTCTCGGTTGAGCTCACTCCACAGTCTTTTTAGGTCTAGCGGTGTTGGGCCCCCCACAGGTAGGCAGTGCTGTGTTTGCTCCTGAGTTGGAGTTGGAGAAGTAGCTTTCTATATAAGTCATATGGGGAAGGTGAGAGCCTGAGTCTGAGTGTTAGTGTTTCTCTTCATGTTATCTTTGCTCCTAGACTACCCATGTGTCGATTTGCTTGATTCCTTCTCATCATTTCACTTCTTTTGGTTTGATTGAGTTCAATTCATCCTTTTGAATCTAAAATTGCTAATAACTCAACTTCAATCAGATTTTGTGCTTAATCGACTCACTTGTTGAGGGAGCTTGGAATTGATTCTTTTGCATTGCATATAGACTTGTTTTTCATTCTGAGCTTTGTCTATTATGCAATTGATAAAATTGAGATATGTTGCACCTAGCTACTTTTCTGAAGATATTTGCTAATCTAGGTCATATCAATTTGGTATAACATGTGAAACTAGCCAACATTTTAAAATTGAGCTTTCTGAAAGTTGATGAAACATGGCTTTTACTTGCTATACTTCCTCACTAGATGCTTATGCCATGCTTATTGAAATAGTGAGTTTCTACTAGAGTCCCTAGAGCAACTTGGGTTAGCTACATTGTTTCATTCTAGAATCCTCAATAATGCTCATGAATCTAAGTCTTTGAAAATATAAATTGACTCTTTTGTGCTAAAATTGAACTCAACACTATTCATTCACTTTTGCTTCCCATTGCACTTAGGATGAACTTGGAATGAAGTGTGTATGATCAAAACCACTTTTAAGCTTCTTGCTTGAGATGGTTGCTAATGGCTTGAGTCAATACACCGAAAAATGCAAAAATAACTAGAGGAAGAGAGTGATGCCTAGGAGACCTATGATGGCTCCTAGTCGAGGTTGTGTTTCTCTAGGATAAACTCTCTAAACTACTGAAAGGTTTGTGGAGGAGAGTGAAGCTTAGGAGGCCTTTGTCGATGGCTCCTAGTCGGATGTGCTTCACTAAGCCTAACTCTCTCATACCGCTTTATGAGCTTTAATCTAAAAATTTGCATTTAAAGAGATGATTGAGCATGAGGCTTCTCTTATGGACTTGTAGTTTCCCAAAGTGTTGACTAGGTTGAACTCTAGTATATCCATTTACTCGTTTGGTTGGCTTTGCTTCTAGTATTGAAGTTATGCTAAGTGTTGCTATTGTTGGAATCATACCACAAAGTATTATAACTTCTTTTGAGCTAGTTAGCAAAAATTGAAATATGCCATTGGATATGACTTGGATGACATAATCTGAACTTGAAGTAGCTTGGTGTCATACTTTGTCTAAGTAGTCACTTGCATAATCCTTAAAGCTCTTCTAGGTTGCATTTCATGCAAAATTGTTCTCTTGATGCCTATATTGCCAAAGGAGAAAAGCGTGAAAAGACATCTTAGAGAATTAAAATGCTTTCTCATGATCATGTTGAACAATTGTCCTTGCATTTGGATCATGAGTAATATTGAGCTTTTGAGAGATTTCTTGGTTTTGGAGCTCTTGTTGAAAAATTGTCCTTTCAAGTGTTGAGCTCTAAAAATCTTCTCATCTATTTGGTCATGAGCTTTCTTTCTCTTTTATTGGACCAAATATGATTTTTGCAATCAAATTGCTTTTCTTCCTTTGTTTACAAACTCAAATTTATGCCTTTTGTGTGGTTTGTCAAGATACTCATCAAGGGGAGATTGAAGGACCATGTGGAGGTCCATCCATGTTTGTGATGAGTATTTGACTTTATTTGAGCAAGGTGTGCTCAGCTTGAGTTTGATTTGACTCGGTATTGCATGTTTCAATTAATGATAATTGTGGACTAACATGCAGGAAGAAAAGGTATGTGCATTGTGGTATGTGCAAAATGGTTTGTTCCTTGTGGTACAGGTCCTGAGGCAGCTATGGTCGTTGGTGAGTACCGGACTAGGTTGGGAGAACCGAGGTCAGAGCGGTCGAGGATGCCGACGAGATGGTTGGGCTCAAACCAGGTTCACTTGGACGTCATGGAAATGGACTTGAGGTGGCTCAAGGTTTCCGGTTCGGGTTGGAGGCTCGAAGAGGAGGAAACTGAGCGGTCAAGTCCGGCGGATGAAGGCCCGTTGCATCGGGTTGATCGGGTTTTGTTTAAAACCCATGTATAGCCAATGTGGCCCATGTAAAGCCCATGTGTGGGGTGAAATGAGAGGGTTAATCCTAGCCCTTGGTGGAGTGCCCTAGGGTTTGGGACTCATCCAAGGGTGGTAGGTGGCCCTAGAGTAGTATAAATAGAGGGGGAGGGGTGTCCTCCCTCACTTGAAGGTTTGAGTTGCTCCTTTGAGCTTTGCCCACATGAAGTGAGGCTTTGTAAACCTTCCAACCAGAAAATACAAAGATTTTCTTTACTTTTTGTGAATTTAAATTCGCATTTACATTATGTCTTTACTTTACGCAATTTAAATTCAGCATTTACTTTCCGCATGTAAATTCTACTTAATTTACTTTCTACTTAATTTGGATTTGCTCCTCTCCTTCTAAATGCTGTTGATCAAGGAGGTCTTGAGGGTGCTCATTTGGTTTTACATCTTTCTTGCACCCTAGGATAGACTAGAGATCAAGTTTCTATCAAGATTGCAAATCTGTCCTGAACTTGTTCTTCGCGCAGCAGTCAGTCTTTGATTTTTAGAAAAATATAGAAAAATCTTTCTTGATTGATTCTTGTTGGAGAAGGTGCTTGACTCATATACGAATCTGTGGAAAAATTTTGGAGTCCACTGGATGCACCATTTGGGAGCTGTGAGGTGAAAACCGAGCCCCAAATTTCCTGATTGAAAATCCTGACTGTTCGTAGTTCTTGATTTTTCCTGTTTTTTGTAGAAGGTGTTTGGTGGTGATTTTTGGTGGAGTGCTTCACGACTCAACAGCTCACAGGCTGAAAAATTCCCAAATTTTTTGGAGCAACAGAAGTCCACCATCCACCTGCTCTAATTGAGGACAATTCCTGAAAATCTGCTTTTGCTTTTCTAAAAAGAGGCTTTTGTGTTTTGGCTTGATCTCTTTTAGAAAAGAAGTATTTGAATTGATTCCTCCTTGCTTTGGACACTTGACAACCAGAATTTGTGATTTAAATATCCCTCACATGATTCATGGTTCCTATCCATGTAAGCTAGGGATACACATAGTTGTCAAGTCGTTCCGATTTTTGTGGGTTTCGCGATTTTAAGGAGCATCGGTTTTCTTTGCGGGATTGTTTGGAGTACGTTGAGTAGGGGATATTTTTATTTGGGATCATTCACCCCCCCTCTGATCGTCATCTCGGTCTTTCAAAAAGATAAATCTGTTTTTGTGCATAAGAATGCTCGTGTTGTGCCTACTGTTGTGCGTCATGTGTCTCAGTACTGGATTCCTAAACATCTTATTTCTAACCCCAGTACCGAGACCTCGACATTTTTTGCTTCTATGTAGGCTTCTCACGCGAGGAAGGAGAACATATGGCTAGTGGATTCTGCATGCTCACGCCACATGTTCGGTGATAAGTTTTGGTTCTCCTTCACTCGTGCATTTCATGCTGAAAGTGTTACTTTTGGAGATGCTTCTTCCACTTCTGTTGTAGCAAAAGGTACAGTGAGGATACAGGTGCATATGTTCAGGGCAAGAGTATGTTTGTTCATGAAGATGACGACGATGATGATGTTGAGGATGAGGAAGGCCGGATATACAATTTGTTGTGTTTTTGTGTGATCAGTTTCAAGCTTCCCCACGTGCTTCACATCAACAAACCATCAAGTGAAATTTTCAGGTATCTCCATGGTACTCAAGATTATGGCATTTGGCTTTCTACTTCCTCATGAATTAGTTTAAGAGCTTTTTCTGATGCTGACTTTGGAGGATGTAGAATAAGTTGCTAATAACAGGTGCATAGAATTAGTCATCCTAATGGGATGGACCTAGTTGAATAAGTTGCTAATAACTTGCTTGTGGGACCTCGGGGTGTCAACTACACCTTTTGTGTAGCTTGAAGGGGGAGAGTACCAGGGCTACGGCATGGTACCCGTCCAACGGTATGTCGGTCCCATACTTCGCCTCCACTAAGGGAAGGGATGGTGTGTGGCAAAAACCGAAGAGGTTCACTTGTAAAGTTTGCGGTTTCTGAAAGGCTTTGTTACGATCATTTGCCTTTGTGGTGTTTGACTGTATCTTGTGGGTAAAGTGCATAACCTTTGCAAAGTGTAAAAATCTATTCGAATAGCTGAGTCCGTGGCACTGGACACTACTCGGGGATTACAGTCAAGGGTTAGACTTTCAAGAAAACAACTTGGACTTGAAAAGTTTGGTTGGGTTTATTGATGACGTTGATGGAAATGTGGATTTGGAAAGGGAAGGTGTTTACTTAACTCCTGGAAAAGTTATGGATATTATATTTGCTTTTACCGCTTTCGAATCTACTTATGCTACTTGTTAAAAGCTGTTTTGCTGCAAATGAACCATGAAACATTCCTTTGTACTAAGCCATGCATATAGAATATTAGTTTGCATTCTATGCATGACTTGCTGAGTACCAAGTACTCACCCCTTGCAACTACAACATCAGTTGAAGAAGAAGCTATACCTGCTTTGGAGGAGGAGCTCCAGGAAGATCCGGCTAACTTGGGAGCGAGCCCAGTCAGTTGCCTGTGGTATACTGAATGGCGCCACGATGTTTATTTTCTTTCCGCTGCAGTTATTTCTTTTAATAATTTTTCGCCCTGCGTGGCGTACTCCTGTAACTTGACCATAAGGTCGAGCAACCAGTTTAGTTATTTTAATTAAAGTACTTTACTATTATTGATGTGTATGATTGTGATATTTACCGATGTTGAGACTGTGTGCACTAGCGTGATCCTGGACTAGTGCTGAATACACAAAGGGTTCGGATTTGCAAATTCAGGTCCCGACAATATCAATCCTACAGAACCCTACACAGGTATGTCGCCATGGTCATTCAACCTAACTTCAAGATGCATTATATAGTACAAATCAACAAGTATAGCAACTGGATGAACTACTTACCCCAGGTTGTGGGGTAAAAGTATGAATATTTTGTCCCACAGAGCCAGTAATACTTTTTCCATGTACTCGTGCATCATTTGTAATTTTTTGTCCATAGTTTGTTTGGACACCATGTGTGGATCGAGGAAACCTACTGGTTCTTCCCTTGCTTTTGCTTCCATGATCATGTATCTAAATATACAAAATCAAGGATCATATATATATGCCATTTATCAATAGGACACGAATCTATACCGTGATTGCACACACTTACAATGTCCAACATTTCACGAGTGAAGCATCGAGGCTTTTGTGGTTGTACAGATCGAACAAGTCATTGAAGTTGACCACGAAGAAGCCATCCAAAAACCAATGTAAGAAATGCTCCTTCTTGAAGCTGACCGAGATACTCGATGTCCGCTATGCCACCGGCTTGTTTGCTTGTTCCATGCACCAATCTTTCAATGTAACGCAGGCTAATGTAAGCATCTTCAGGTGCTCTTTTGGTATGAACGACTATCCCAGCTCGAATTGCCACGCCAACAGGGCAAACAGAAAGTCATGAGCTAACATGGTCATCCCTTTCGATTTGCCTTGGTCGCCGCCTCGTCATCTACCAAATGTCATCTTCACAGGAGACAACTTGGCCCATACTGCGGTGACGGCCTATGAATGTGGGACACGGTAGCCGATTTGGTGGATTCCTTCGGTGCAGCACATGGCTCTGGTAGTGCTCATAGCTCCGGCGCATTATGTGGCTCTGGTAGTGCTCATAGCTCCGGCGCATTATGTGGCTCTGGTAGTGCTTGTAGCTTCGGTGCTACAGGGAGGGCATCGAA
This sequence comes from Rhipidocladum racemiflorum, assembly GCA_036346355.1. Classification (NCBI taxonomy): domain Eukaryota; kingdom Viridiplantae; phylum Streptophyta; class Magnoliopsida; order Poales; family Poaceae; genus Rhipidocladum; species Rhipidocladum racemiflorum. Next base: position 41,004,513 of record CM070578.1, read on the forward strand.
GGAGATGTCCTTCTTAGACCACTAGATGAATGTGCCGATGGCATCCCCTAGTGTAATGATCGCATCATTTGGAAGCGTCTCCAGCGTGATGGCTTGGCAAATTTTATGTACACCATCGACATGGACCTTCGTATAGCCCGAATCTAAAGTATGACCGTGCACAAGTGCCACTAAATAGGATGGATATGCGTGCCCTCAAGTAGTCTGTAGGGGAACAGAGTCATTGGCAAGCCTCACATGGAAATTTCGCGTCATGGCCACCTACATAAGGGTACACAATTAATTAGCTAACATGTCAAACATATCTATCTAAGGAGCATTGTAGCAAAGTATATTACCCCGGGTGTCATCGGGAGGAAATCTGGCTTCATCCATGTCCATCTCAGGGGCGGACGTATAGCTGCTCCGACGGTTTGTTAGACTAAACTGCGCCTGTGCTTCTTGGGCTTGCACATTCTGTGACTGCCTCTCTACAGTGGCCCTTTGCACCATCCTTTCCTCAAAGCATCTTAGCTGACTATCGTACTGTGTTTTTAGTCTTTCCTCAACCTTTTCCTCAATCAGAGCTATTAGATGTTCCTCGCACTCGACTTTGCTTCTCTTCCTACTCCGTTACATGTCGGAGTCTTGTGGGAATCCCATTTTACAGGGAATGAAAATACCTAGGCCTCGGGTGCAACCCAGGTTGTAACACCCCAATTTTTGCTTTTCATGAATTTAAATAAGATTTGGCACTTTTGTGAATTTTTGGAATTTTTTGGGATTTATTTGGAATTTATTTGAATTTATCCCCTTTTCAAATAATTAAAGAATTTAATTTTGCAAATAAAGTTTTGTTGGAAATATTTTATTTGAGTCCAAAATGTTCCAAAATATTTTCTAGAATTTTTCTGGAATTTTTCTGAGTGTTTTGCTATTTTTAATGAATTAAATGAATTTCTGGAAATTAATCAGATTATTTAATCGCTGGAAAAACCGAGTTGGTTTCACTGTTCATCCAACCGAGCCTAAACCCGAGTCGGACTCGAGTCCGACCCGGACCGCGTTCGAACCAGACCCGAGCCAACCTAACCCTAACCGCGTGACCGTTGGATCGAAATCCAACGGCCACGATTGAGCCATGTCGCTCGAACCCGAGTCCGACCGAGCCAGCAAGGTCGCCAGGCCAGACCCGAGCCCAAACCCCGTGCCGTTGGATCCTTATCCAACGGTCCACGTTGAGCCACGTCACCGAATCCGAGTTGGATTCGGATTCCGCCGCCGCAGCCGGGTGGACCTCGATCTCCGCGTGATTCACGGAAGCCGAGGCCCCTATTTATTGCGTCGCCGCCGCCAACTTGTCCTCCATTTCCTTGTGCACCCGTAGCCCTAACTCACCGAGCTCAAGCTGTAACACCCCGGCATTCACTATGCCTGAATGTTACCAAACATAAGCTAAACAACATCTAAATACCACATTTAACATAAAATTCCAGCAAAGGCGCATAGACTAAAAACCGAAATTTCGGCAGCACCTCCTTTGTTTTATCATGAAATTAAGGAACAGCAACAATATAGCATTATATGGCAATAAGAGAAACATCTAAAACAGCAATAAATAAAGCCTTAACGACAATAAGAGACTAACATTAAGCTCTTAAGGTTCCAAGTGTCAAACAAACAATAGAACTCTCATTAACCAAGCTAAGACTTAATTTTAAAGACCATCACACGCAATTTATTATCAAACTAAATGAATAGACTTGGGGAAACATTAAGGTGAAGCAACGTGTGAGCGTGTGACTATTCCCCTTTCCCGCATGCCGTTCTCATGGTACCTAAAACAACAAGAAAACACAAGGGTGAGTTCGAAAACTCAACAAGCATACTGCAATGGACAACAAGCATAACAACATGGCAATAACATCTTCCATCATGTATATCATCTCATTCATGATTACTTATCAATATCATCATCAATTTGTATGCGAAGTAATGCAATGCTCCTGACCCTCTGGAACCTCATACCGGTATGGTGGAGTACACACCCGTCGGTGTGCACCCTTTCCTCCCTGCCATCCCAAAGATGGAGGGTGCCTACTCGCTTCCAAACACCACGTGGATGGAATCACGACATAGGACTTACTCAATGGCGTTCCGGATTAGTCATAACTTTCTCACCGACCTTGCCGGACTAGTTAAGACTTTCTCACCGCCCTCGCCCTATCTCATGACATGCATGCAACCATGCCAATTATCATATTTAATTCACATATTAACACATGGCATCATAATATGTTAAACACGCTCATCATATCATATCATTCATTAACACATGGCAAGTGGACATATATCATGTAAACAATTCCATCTAATCTCAACATGCAACCTACAACTCGCTATCCATCACAACACACTTGCCTCAACCACGTGCAACGGATTGGCGGGAAGAAGAGGGCACTTCCGGGGTCACACCACCTGCACATAGGCATCACACACTCACAATCATAGCCTCCAAACAGTACACAAACCCCCATCTAACCCGACATTGCCAACTACTCGCAAAACCTAAAAATAGAGGTTCTGTCCCGGCGGGACAGCAGCCTTGCAAAAGGCATAACTTGAGTTCTGGGACTCCGAATGAATTAAACGAGTACACCCTCACGTAGCCTAGGAAATTTCCCAACTTTCTATAGGTATAAGGAAAGTCTGATTCGGCCTCTAAAGTTGTTTAATCTACAGATTACCGAGATCTGTTCCAATTATGTCACAGATTTTTAGGCGCTCGGTAAAACAGCCATAACTTTCAAACGGCTGATCGGAAATTAACGTGCTTTACGTCCACGGAAAGATAATTAAATTATCTACAACTTCCTAGAAGTCCGTACGGTCTGATTCGGAATCTAAATCGACGGAAACTCGAACCCTATTTCGACTACTCAATCTGCCCGAAAACAGAAACGTGGACAAGTTTAGATCTAACCCAAATTACTTCAATCCAGCGCCTCCAATTGATCTAAAAACTTGATAAACACCCTAATAACAGTACCTAGATCATCCCCAAGGATCCCCAAGATCATACCTTTGGCCGACGAACAAATCTCCAAAGAATCCCCTCGCGAATCGCTCCTCGCTCCACGTTACTCGCTCCTTGCTCCTCGCTCCTCGCTCCTCGCTCCACGGGATGACTCCACGAGGTGCAGGGGTGGGGAGGCCACCCTAGGGCAGCAAGGGGTGGAGGGGAGGTGGTGTGGAGGTGGAGGAAGGGGTGGGGGGGCGCACGGTTTGGGGAGGGGGGTGGCGGCTAGGGCTTAGGGGGGGAGAGGGAGGAGAGGTGGAGGGGGCGCAAGGGGGGGCAGGGGGAGCCCCTTTTAACAGCCCCCACACCCTGCCCTAGTCCAATAAGAGTCCCTCTCAATCCCTCCAAAGCCCACCAAGGCCCAAAACTCCCCCGGGAAGGCCCAAAACCCCGAAAACGGCCCGGAAACGGCCCGAAAAAGCTATTAACCTCCAATTCTTATGGTTTTAACCTTATTTCCACATCTCATACTGTATTTAACCTTATCATGTTCAATAATAAGGTTACGACACTCCGAGGTGTCACACAAGCCGCCGTAGATGCGCCGCAATCGCTCACCGTAGTTGATCATGCGTTCCGCCGCGGTTTTCCGCTGTTTGCAACCGTCTTCCGCTGTTTGCCGCCATCTTCCGCCGCCGTTGAGTCCAGATCCGGAACCGCAAGGACAAGCCGCGTCGGAGGGTACCTTTCACCTCGCCGGAATCGCGCCCAAACGTCGTCGGGCGTGTCGTTGTCCCCGTCTCCGGTGAACCAGCTCCGCCGCACGCCATCGCCGACACGCGAAGCTTCTCCGCCATTGGATCCTCATCGCACGGCTGAGATTCGTCCATGTCGCCCGAAGGTAAATTCTCACGTTTTAGTTTTTAGATCCGTTTTCAACCGTTGGATCTAGATCCAACGATTTAGATCGCACCACGTAGGCGTAACTGCACCATGCTTGGATAGATCTCAGCCGTTAGATCTAGATCGTACAGCTAGTGTTAGCCACGTTGTAGCTTTAGATTGGATCTTGACCGTCCGATCAAGATCGAACGATCCAGATCAGCCGAGTTGTTTTCCAAACGCGTGAAGTTAGATCCGATCTGGGCCGTTGATTTTCAATTCAACGGCCGAGATCTAGCCACTTGGGCGGTAGTCTGACCGACGCGGTCAGCGCGGTCGCCGCTCGGTCACCGCTGACGTCAGCGCGGGGCCCGCGTGTCAGCGTCCGTTCCAACGGCTCGATGATGTCAGCTGTGACGTCATGATGACGTCACGGTGGGGCCCAACTGTCAGAGCTCTCGGCCGAACCGTGCGCTGACGTCACCGATGGGGTCCCACCTGTCAGCGGCTCGTACAGCCATGGACCGGGTCCACGGTGGACCCAAACTGAACCGTGGACCACGTCCATGGACTGGTTGACGCAATAAATCGATTTTTCAATAGAAAAATAATTCGGTGGAAAATCAAAATCCACACTGACGTCATGCTGATGTCATTATTCGGTTTTTCAGTACAAAAATAAATGGATTAATTCGGATTATTGATTTATTTGAATTTGGAAACTTCAAACGCTTATAACTTTTGCAATTTAACTCTGATTTGAGTGATTCAAATTTCTAAATTTGAATAAAATTGATGTTTACCTAATAGTGAATTTTATTTAATTTTTGGACCAAAGTTTTTCCCTATAATATTATTTAATTGATCATTTAAACTTTAAACGCTTGTAACTTTTGCGTTTTAACTCCGATTTTGCCGATTCAAACTCCTAAAAATTCATAAAATTATGCTCTCTCTGTTTGTGGACTTCATTTGGATGTTTAGACACTTTTTGTCTACTGTTTATTTATTTATTGCTATTTGCACGCTTTACGAGTAGACGATGAAGTGCCCGAGGGCTTCGAAGGTGAGCTGTTGACCCAAGAGCCAGCCCAAGACCAAGAACAAGTACTCTTTGAAGGCAAGTTATGCTTTGACCATGTTGATCCCACTTTCAAAATTAATTTGATTTAAATTACTGTATGCTAATTTAAATTAGAAAATGCTTTATTTAATTGTGGGAAGTTAGATAAATGCCAAATTGCCGTATGACACCTTGGTTAATTAAATATGTGCCATGACCCCTTGTCACCCTAGTTGTGGATTACTAGTTGGACATTATTAAATTGCCAACATGGGTAGCTAGACCGATGTAGTATGCTTAGCCTTGCCACGTGAAATGCTTTGGACAATCAAATGCTAATATTGACTTAATGAGATGTTGAACCTATTTTGAAGAAGTATCATGTGTCATGATTGACTATGGCATGTGGTGCATGGTAATCAACTGGGATTTGATAAATAATTTTCGACCGGGGCATCTGGCAAGAATGATCGGGTGAGCCTGTTGTGGCACCGGGAACGTTGATTTGGTTCTTCGGGTAGTCTTGCCCTGGTCACCCTAAGGACTTAACCTTGCAAGCCTTTGAACTGAGTCAAACGTGCAACCACATGTCTGTAATGGGACGGACCTAGTTGATTAAGTTGCTAATAACGTACCTGTGGGACCTCGGGGTGTCAACTATACCTTTTGTGTAGTTGTACGGGGGAGAGTACCGGGGCTGCGGCCAGGTACCCATCTAACGGTGGATTGGCCTAAACTTCGCCTTCGTTAAGGGAAGGGTTAGTGTGCAATCACCGGGGAGGACCACTTGTGCTGTTAGAAGTTTCCGAAAGACTTTGTTATAGACACTCGCCTTTGTGGTGTTTGGCTGTATCTTGTGGGTAAAGTGCATAACCTCTGCAGAGTGTAAAATCTATTCGAATAGCCGTGTCCGCGGCATTGGACATCGCTCGGGAATTACAGTCAAGGGTTAGACTTTCTTGAAAATAACTTGAGCTTGAAAGGTTTGGTTTGGTTTAATAATGATGTTGATGGAAATGTGGATTAGGACTGGGAAGGATGTTTATTTAACTCCTGGAAAAGTTATTGATCTTAAACTTGTTTCTACTGCTTTTGAATCTACTTATGTTACTTGTCAAATGTTGTTTTACTGCAATTATACCCTGAGCTATTCCTTGTACTAAGCCATGCATGTAGTATATTAGTTTGCATTCTGTGCATGACTTGTTGAGTACCAAATACTCACCCTTGCCACAATACAACACCAGTTGAAGAAGAGTCTACACCAGCTTTGGAGGAGGAGCTCCAAGAGGAACCGTCTAACTAGGGAGCGAGCCCAGTCAGTTGCCTATGGTATACTGGATGGCGCCACGAAGTTATCTTATTTTCCGCTGCTGTTTTTTTTCTTTTAATAAGTTTTGCCCTGCGTGGCGTATATTTGTAACTTGACCTTAAGGTCGAGCAACCAGCTTGGTTAACTAATTAAAGTACCTTATTATTTCGTTGAGTATGATTGTGATATTTACCAATGTTGAGACTGTGTGCACTGGCGTGTTCCTGGACTAGTGCTGAATACACAGAGGGTCCGGATTTGCAAATTCGGGTCCCGACACAGGTGCTCCTTGTTTCCTAAGGCCGTGGAGAGTACATATTTCCCTCTGTCTGAAGTGAAACAGCCCTGGTTAGATTCTATGCTCAATGATATTAGGCATTGGAACACTTCTTCATCAGCGGGGTTGGCAACGGAGACACCGCCCGAAGATGCAGGACATGTCCTCGCTCTTACCCAGTTTCGAGTGCACGGGTCTAAGATCAATTCAAACGCCAGTGCAACCTCCTTCTCTATTGCCTTGTCATCCTCCCTTGTCCATTGCGCTATTTTTCATGTGTACCCAGTGGAGCCAAGGCTGTGTGGGTGGGTGTTTTTTGACTTGATAGTCTTGTGCGCCGCACTTTGATGTGTGAACTCTTTCGTCGTCTTTATCTCAACAAATCATTCCCACACATCTTTACAGATGAATCCATACTTCTGGAACACAATCATTTCCTTATTCATGTAATTAGTGATGAGGACGCTCTTAAAGTTCTTGCATATCTTTCTTGCCACTAGCAATGCATACCATCGCAATGTGTGCATGGCATCTTGTGGGAGCACGAATGACGCAAAAAAATTTATCACCAGGCTGTCGCGCTCCTTATTTGTCAGCATCTTCCATGATGGATATGTGATGGGGACCCTTTCATGCCCAACGATCCCGCACAATGTCTGGAATACTGCCGCGAGCTTAGGAGGTGCAGTAGGGTCCCCATCTTACAGATCGACCGCCGTGATGTTATATCGGCTCTAGGGCCTTTTACTAAGCCCTCTTGGACCGTGGCCTTGTTTTCCTACATTGGACGCCTCATCAGATTCATTCGGCTATGAGGAATGAAAGGACACCATCTTGTAAAAGATCATAGAAGAGGCACGTTGGTAAATCAACAACTCATAGAGGGTCATAGAAGAGGAAAGAAAGTTATGAGAAACAAATTTAAGAGAAGGTAAGTGTAGGGGTTGTAATTCTAAAAAAGTGTAGGGGTTGTAATGTAATTGTGTGTTGAAAGGTAGCTGGACCAGATTTGTAATAGACTTGTGCTTGATTGTAAATCTGAACTCATTTAGGGTCTATGATTTAATTATATATAAGGATTGAATTGTAAAGCTGTTGCTTTTAAATCCTCTTGCTAATAATAGTATATTTGTGAATGATTCAAGTTCTTAGATGGTATCTTCCTGTTTAGGTATCTTGTGCATAATCACAACGAGTGCGAATACAAAGGACTTATGAGGGATAATATGTTGTATAGATAGTAGTCTATTCTAAAAGAAGGATGTTATTCTGATTCGAAGATTCTTTGCATCTACTGCCAGGCAAGCTAGAATCCCTAGGCAATAATGTTTGTCATGAACTGGGTGTAAAAAGCTCTATCGATCATGATAGGGTTTCAGCAACCAACCTAGAATCTAAGCGACTATATATACTGTTATTTACCTGATTATCAATTCATGGTGTAGCCAAGTTAATTTGCAAAATTTTATAATTTTTCATGGACTTGATCTTTCCTCATGCATTCAGTTCATGGTGCACATATCCTATTGCCCGTTAAGCTGCTCCATTTTACAAATTTCATGGTTCTATTGAAGATGTGTCATTGCACAATAACTGAACATAATTGGTTATTTAGTTCTGGATATAATGTGGTCGTAACAAAAGCATGGCAACAATTCCTAATTATGATAGATGGTACGAAGTTGAACGGCTCAAAGCTGAAAGAAATGCAATCGCTAACAAAATGAAAGGGGAACTAGACCCATCCATGCACCAAGTCCTTGTTGAAGAAGGTAGAATGATTATGGTGTTTCTTGAAATTAAAGCACAAGAAAATATAATGCTCTAATGTATTAGGTTTTTTTCATTCTGGGTTTTGTAGGTAAGAACCTAAAATAAGGGCTTATTACATTAGAAAAGGATCTTGTTCATCTGACTGATAAGCTTCAACTAGAAGCTCTATTGTCAGAAAGGAGGTAATAGATTTTCTATATTTCTTCTGCTATCCTTGACTCCTTGTACTTTGTGTGTTGCATAATTTCTTTTGCACTAATTATGTAGATAAGCAATCAGAGAATTCAGTTTTACCATCAAAGATCATCTTCAGCTTGGAAAGGAACTTGATTTTTCTTATGATATGAAGTCCTTTTATGAGTAGATGCACAATATTTACTTGCTCATTTACAAATGTTTTATACTATCCTACGCAGGTCAGTGTTTCAAAGCTCTACTACTTAAAGAATGAAGCTGTTTTTGTTGGAGATGAACCAACAAACTAGCCTCAAGAAGCTTCAAGTTCCTAAACTACCAGGCCTCATACTCTTGAGGATCAGGGAAATATGATGATTTAAACTGCTGCAGGAACTCTAAAGGTAAAACCATAGATTGTGCACGTCTACAAAGCTGTGTCAAGGAAAACAGAAGGGAAAATTAAAGTTTAAACTCTAGTTATACATAGCATAAATGGTTCTCTAAAGTTCTACATGAACAAGTAGAGCACTATAATCGACGGTGACTCAACTATACCAGTTAATAGCGCTCTCAAGTAACCAAATAAAATGCTTGCTGAAACTTGGCAACATCAAAACAAACACTTGACATACCAATGTCTAAATTTTAGGGTGTTAGCACTAGTAGTGCATATATTTACTAGTGCATTATCGCCCAATTTTGGTTAATCATCTATTCTAGTTATTGTTGCCTTCCTATTTGAGAAACACAGTGAATGGCCAATACAAGCCAAGAAGACATCCAAATGAAAATTAGGCACATTCACACTTGACATTGGTCGTGTGAGATAGAAGATACCAGAACTGGAGAACACAATAATTGAATTTTAAACACCTCACCTGAAGTAATATATTTAGCAAATTTTCACTCAGAGCTGGAAGTGAGTAGAGCATGAAAAAGAACTCAAACCAAAAAAAACTATCCTTCTTTTATTTCGTCTTGTATGCAAAATGGAACCCTCAGTCCAACAAAAATTCAAAGTCAAGCTCACATAAAAGCAAGAGAACATCATAATATAGCAAACATTCTGTAACACCCCAAAATTTTGCCTTTCATGATTTTAAATGAGATTTTGCACTTTGGTGAATTTTTGGAATTTTCTGGAATTTATTTGGATTTAATTTGAATTTATTCGCTTTTGAAATATTAAAGAATTTAAAATTATAAATAAAATTTTGTTAGAAATATTTTATTTGAGTCCAAAATGTCTCAAAGTATTTTTCAGAATTTTTCTGGAATTTTTCGAATTATTTTGCTATTTTTCCTGAATTATTTGAATTTCTAGAAATTAATTTGAATATTAAATTCGCTGGAAAATAACCAAGTGGGTTTGTACTGTTCCTCCAACCGGACCCGAGTCAGACTCGACTTCGAGTCCGACCTGAGCCCGACGCAACCCTAACCCGTGCGACCGTTGGATCGAGATCCAACGGACGCGATTGTGCCACGTCGCCCACGTGCGTGTGAGGACCCCCTCTTCCTATACCGTACTGTACGCCGTCTACTGTAGCGTATAGCACCGTATAGCAACAGGAAGCCTCGACACCGAAGATCTGAACCTAAAAATTCGATCGACGGGATCGAACCCTTAGCTTCGGACCGGTGCAGACGCATCGATCATCGATCCCTGGATCAAGAGCCCGATATCGCGTACCAACAACACGAGTACCAAGGCACGGAAGGATAAACTACGATAATTTACATAACTGGGTGTAAACCTTGAACAAGAGTATTACGTAAACCAAGAAGTAAAGCGGCAATGAAACAAAAGAAAGACAACCCGGTAGCGGTGCCCGACCACCCCACAAAGCTCTTGGCGGAGGAGGGACTACGGCCGCAACACTCGCGAGAAAAGGGGCTCGCCATCATCCGGGACATCATCATTACCTTCCTCTGTGGAAAAGGGTTAGCGACAACGGTGAGTACACGTATGTACTCGCAAGACTTTAGTGTATGGAAATATAAATAAATGCGTGCTGATTCAACAGGATAAAGCTTCTACATCAGGTTAATTGCGTAAATTTGGATTTAAAATAGTTCATCGAAAAGTAATACTTAATTTGAAAGACAGCAGCTTGAATAAAACATATTTACAAGATACGTAACAAGCGAGCTCCACAAATTGCCACCATCCATGGTCGCAATCGATACGAATCGACATCCATACATACTCATAATCCCATCGAGAATCATATACACATATCCACAATTCCATCAAGTACCATTCCACCACATACTTTATACCGACTCAAATAGATTTTCATTTTCAAAACCAAACCAAATCTCTATACTTGATATGATTAGAGAAGATTGCTCATAACCGTGAGCACGGCTAATCGATTAGAATTATTTGATACTCTGCAGAGTTTGCGCACTTTACCCAAACACAACTCGGACTTGCATCCCTGTCATCCAGGTACACGCGATACACGAGGTATCCGATATACAAGAATGATCTATTCTTTCCCATCGTTGAGGTTATAGCCACACCCAAAGACCGGTGACGACAAATCCACTACTATGGCGATAAGAGGCCAACCACCACTCGGCGCCACGGAATACTCATCGTGACGACGGCGAATTGTTGGCCGCGGCATTACCCCATAGCAAGGCGTACACCGTTGTATCAACAAACATGAACTGGAGCGATTCCTCGCCGCAAAAGTACAAGCGCACACGAAGGCGCATACGGCGGGTCGTGAGGACACACACACCGCGCTTGATCGCTCAACACAGGGAAAAGGTCCACTCTTCGCCTACCAACAGGCATGGCTATCCCTCACGCTTCAAGTACTAGAATAGGCTGCCCCATCCCAAAGCATTGCGCGGTTGCACGGTGTTCAATTCAAAACCGTCACAAGTTCGGTCCTTATATTTTTGCCTAGTGACTCAAGCGGGAACTCCACTTAACTCGCCAACCAATCGCCACCATGTTTAACTAGCACATATTATACCTCCCGCCAAGTCTAATTACCAACTAGACACTTCACATTTTTATCAATATACCTTTACGATTCACATTTCCAAAACTTTTCCAAAACCAATTACATTTATCATAATTTTGAGCATTTGGTAAGGACTGACTTTGCTCACCTCTATTGCAGTGTCTAGCGTATGCAATTACTAAATCGTTTATACCCAAGTGACATTTTATTAAATTGTCTAACCCTACTAAGGTTATCAATGATCTCAGGAATTAAATTGAGGGGAACCACCAAATCAGGTATATCTACCATTCCCACAAACTAGCAATTTAATGAATATAAACAATGCATATGGTTTGAGAAATCAAAGTAGACATCGTGAAATATAGGTTTCAAGATGGTCAAAGGAGGTGCTTGCCTTGTTGTTGCACTTCGGTGATGTCCGGATGATGCTCGGGTTGTTCGAAGCCCGACTCGCTAGCCTCTAATCGGTCAAAGCAACAAAAACGCAGTAAAGAAATACAACTTAGCAAAAGAAAGTTTTAAATGCACCATGAAGTGCATGCAATACACAAGAATGAAGTACAACCAAGAAACCGTGAAGAAACAACGCACTCGGACAACACAACACGCCGGACGAAACGCCTAACCGGACGGTCGGGTTTTGCATCCAGACGATCCGGATAGGCGGACACTCCGGACCGTTTCGTCCGGATACTCCGGACAATCCGGACTCTCCGGACCATATGCCGGATACTCCGGTCCTAGGGCATTTGGTCCAACTCGGCGAGGAGACGGAGACCTTACCACTCCCTACAACTTCACCGCGACCGATCTACGACTTTCGTACACCTAGCGAACCTGGAAGGAGCTCCGAGCTAGCCGATTCTACGAGAAAACGCCGCTAACCCGCCAAATCTCTAACTCACACTAACAACTCCTTAAATCGACATTACTACTACCCGATCTACCACTCTAGCATACCACATTCACTAATCCCAATCCCATTTTCAACCCTAGAACCACTACACCCAAAACCCTAGAATCCAAGTTCAACCCTCGCCTCCCAAATCCAAACCTAAGTCCTAACCCCACCATGAACGACTCTAGAACCCAAGAATCCTGAATCAAACCCTAAGAGAAAAGCTTACCTCCAAGGAAGATGGAGGAGGAGCAACGCCGGGTGGAGGATGGGGAATGACGGCTTGGGGAGGAGCACACCGAGATGGAGGAGTCAGAGGGTCACCGGTGGCTCACTGGAGAGGAGCTCGGGGTGGTGGAGAGAACACCAAGGAAGTGGGGAAACCAAAGTAGAAGAAGAAAGAATGGAAGGGAGCCACGAAATGGGACTTTTATACAAAACCCCACGCCAATACGGACTCTCGGACTCAACCCGGAGACTCCGGTTGGGGTCTTCGGTAACACTAACCGGACACTCGGACCTTGGTCCGACACTCGGATTGGACCGCTTCGGCCAGCCCAATCCGGACACTCCGGACTTTGTCCGGACATTCCGGGTTGGATCCGGATACTCCGGACATTCCAGAACTTTTGAACTTGGGCCTTGACGGCTAACGCTTCCAGGGTTGATTACTAATTGTCCCAAAGTATTTTGGAAGTTAATAGGGTCACAGGCACTTGCCCAACCTAATTCGAATTTACTTATGAGCGAAATTACTTAAGTTGAAGGGTTCTTTCTGATCCCAAGCAAGTATGTTCACTCAAGACACGAAAATACACAAGCACAGTGTATTATTGAACAGCGTTTGAGTACAAATGTACAGTGGCTTGAGTATAGAAATACTCGGGATATTACAGTCTACCCCCCTTACAAAAATCTAGTCCTCGAGATTGCTAATTCTCTCGAAGAAATTCGGGGTATTCGCTGAATATGGTCTTCACGCTCCCACGTGGCTTCATCTTCCGAATGGTTGCTCCATCGACCTTGAGCATCTTGATAACTGATCGCGAGTGTGACGCCACCTCGAGAATACGGATTTGGATACTCTCGATACGAAGATCAGCCGCAAATCAAGATGGTCCAATTGGGTAACTTCCGATGGAACCCGAAGACTCTTCTTCAATTGGGACACGTGGAACACATCGTGAATGTCCGAAAGATGTGGCGGTAGCTCAAGCCGATAAGCCACAACACCAACCTTCTCAAAAATCCGAACGGACCGATGTATCGCGGGCTAGCTTCCCGCGGACTTGAAATCTGAGTACCGCGGAGTGGTGAGACCTTGAGATAAACAAAGTCACCCACCTCAAAACTCAACTCGCGGCGTCGACGATCGCATAGCTCTTCCGAGACCGAGCTTCTCTCACCGGTCTCGAATCAAGCTAACTTGCCTTTCAGCCTCTTCAATCATGGCTGGCCCGAAGAATTGCCTCTCACCAACCTCGGACCAAAAGCAGTGGTGTTCGCACTTCTTGCCATAAAGAGCCTCGGCGACATCTCAAGACCGACTTGATGACTGTTGTTGTAGGAGAACTCGACAAATGGCAAGCATTTCTCCCACGACTTGTCAGTAGCACAAAGACACAAGCCCTTAGCATGTCTTCAAGGATTTGGTTTGCCCTTTCCGTCTGTCCGTCAGTTTGGGGATGGTAAGTATCTTGAAGGATAGCTTAGTGCCAAGAATGGACTGCAAACTCTCCCAAAATCTGGAGGTGAATGCGAACCACGGTCGAGAGATTATGACTTTTGGAACTCCATGGAGCCGAACAATATTCTCGCAAATAGAGTTCCGCTAGCTTGGCTCGAATAGGTGGTATGAACTGAAGGAAATGAGCTACCTTGGTCAGACGGTCAATGATCACCCAAATAGAGTCGTGGACCGGTGGAGGACCTTGGTAGACCGGTAATGAAATCCATCCCAATCTCTTCCCACTTCCACTCGAGGGATCTGCAATGGCTGAAGTAATCCGGTGGCCTTTGATGTTCAGCCTTGACACGCTGGCACACATCACAATGCGCCACATGAGCCGCGATCTCCTTCTTCATACCGCCACCGTACTGCGAAGGTCTGGTACATCTTGGTGCTGCCAGGATGGACAGAGAGAGGAGTATCATGAGCTTCGACAGATCAACCCCTTGACCTCAACATTATCGAGGACATACACCTGCTGCCCATGCAAGATCAGCCCATTGGACTTCACAGAAAAACACGGAGATGCGCCATTTTCAGTCCAAGCGTCTAATCTCAATCACAAGACATCATCTTGTAGTTGAGCTGCACGAATCTGAGACTCTAGAGTGGGTTGTACGGCTAAAGCGAAGCGTAACCATACTCAACCACTTCTAGATTGAGCTTCGAAACTCTTCAACCAGTGAGGCGGCCAATGACACCCAAGGCATTCACTGTGCAGCTTGCGGCGAGGGCATCTGCAACCACATTCGCCTTGCCAGGATGGTAATGAATACCCAAATCATAGTCTTTGATCAGCTCTAGCCATCGACGCTGTCTCAAATTCAGATCCTGGCTGCGAAAAGAAGTACTTTAAGCTTTTGTGGTCGGTGTAGATCTCACATCATTTCCTACGAGATAATGTCGCCACAACTTGAGAGCATGAACAACAGCTGCAAGCTCCAAATCATGCGTCGGGTAATTGGCTTCATGAGGCTTTAGCTGTCGAGAAGCATAAGCAACCACTTTGCCCTCCTGCATCAACACACATCCAAGTCCAAGACGGGATGCATCACAATAGACATCAAAGTTCTTGTGAATGTCGGGAAGGACCAAAACTGGTGCAGTGGTGAGTCTATTCTTCACTCCTGGCCCGGACTCACAACCAGGTGACCACTCATATTTCTTCTCCTTCTTGAGTAGCGCTGACAATGGTTTAGAAATTTTGGAGAAATTCTCGATAAACCGGCGATAGTATCCGGCAAGACCGAGAAAACTCCGAATCTCAGGGACATTGCGGGGCTGCTCCCAATTGAGTACGTCTTGTACCTTGCGTGGATCAACTGCTACCCCACCTTCGACAGACATGCCCCGGAAACTCCACTTGCTTGAGCCGTAACTCACACTTCTTGAATTTGGCGTACAAGCGATGCTCATGAAGCTTGCTAAGCACCATATGTAAGTGAAGTGCGTGCTCATCATCATCCTTAGAGTATATGAGGATGTCATCAATGAACACCACCACAAATCTATCAAGGAACTCCATGAAGACTTTGTTCATCAGATTCATGAAGGTGGCTGGTGCATTGGTGAGGCCAAACGAAACAACTGTGTACTCGTACAGACCGTAGCGAGTGGTGAATGCGGTCTTCACGATATCCTCCGGACGGATCTTGAGCTGAAAATAGCCGGATCTCAAGTCTATTTTGGAGAAAACTCGAGCTCCGCCTAATTGGTCAAACAAATCATCGATCCGAGGAGAGGATACTTGTTCTTGATAAGTGACCTCATTCAACGACCGGTAATCAACGCACATGCGAAGAGTGCCGTCTTTCTTCTTCACAAACAGAATCGCCCTGGAGAAGAAGCTGGACGAATGAACCCCTTCTCTAACTGCTCCTTGAGCTGAATCTTCAACTCGATCAGCTCATCAGCAGGCATCCTGTACGGACGCTTAGAAATTGGAGAAGTGCCAGGTAAGAGATCGATGATGAACTCCAAATCACGATCAGGTGGCAAACCTGGCAGCTCATCAGGGAACACATCAGGGTACTCACACACCACCGGCACCGATCGTCCCCGAATGAAAGAGCACCGAGCAAAGGCTGCCGCTGGAAACGAAGAAAAGGTAACAAAGAATGCCATCGTGGTTGACTAATGAAACGGATCTCCTGGCACAATCAATATGCCCTCGATGCTTGGACACACCATACCCGAATCACATCAAGACCTGACGCCTCAATGTTGATAAGATCACCCGAAATTCTACCCCATTGATCTCAATTCTAACCCCTGGACTCACAAGCTCGGCGATCAAACGGATCCAGCGAGCGGATCAACAAGTACTTCTCGAGGTACAAAGAACAGACCTCATCTTTGAACAACAAAGCGTGAAGAAATAAAGGAATGCGACGCTCCAGTCAAATAATACTAAAGGCGGGTGCGGAATGAGCAGATAACGTACCCAACACCACATCTGGAGCTGCTGCTGCCTCCTCTGCGGTGGCTACATTCAGCGGCCATGGCCCGAGCTGAAGCTGCACGGAACCGGGCGTCTGTTGCCCACTCCACGCCCACCGGATCGACCACGGGACGGGCTGGTGCACCCTGGTCACGCTGCTGCTCGCCGGACAGCAGCGAAGTGGCCCTTCGCCGCAGCGAAGCAAGTGATATGGTCAAATGGGTTCTGGGACCCCAAGCTATCTTGGGCGCTAGGTGATCGCACCGAACTCGAAAGCGAGGCGAGGAGGTAAGCCCCGAGACCTCTCGAATCGGCGGCGCTCAAGGCCGAAGCAGGCGAGTGAAAGGTGCGGGTCTGGAAGGTCCGCCGGCCGAGCTGCCCACTTGCGCTATGCGGCTCTCCATAAGCGCCTTGGCGCCATCCTCAATGCTAATGGCCTTGCCCACCAAGACCTGCAGGCTAGGAATGTCATGACCGCGAGCTGAAACGGATCTCCTCGGTGAGGTGCTCCTTGAACAATGTCACTCTCCTAGCCTCGGTGGTCACCTCATCGACAACATAGCGTGACAAATGGTTGAAGCGGTGGAGGTAGTCCATCAACCGCCATAGACCCTGGCGAAGGTCGTAGAACTCCCGCTTCTTGATCTCGATCAAGCCCGGAACATGGAAGGAGCGAAAGGCAGACTTGAACTCTGCCCATGTGGTGACCTGATCTGCAGGCGAACACCACTGGCCGCTCCACCACGAAGTGCCGGTCCCCTGAGGTAGTAGGCGGTGTATCGAACCTTCTCCGCATCGGTGCAACCGACTAACTCCAACTTCCTCCATGTCGCTAAGCCAATCCTCTGCCTCCATCGGATCTCAGAAGCTGAAGAAAAGCTCGGCGGTCGAGTTCGGAACTCCGACAACCGAGAGGCTAACTGCTTCGCATTCTTCGACAGCTGGACCATCGCTCCATGAGCCGAGTCTGCCGCAACATGAGTGCAGCCATATCGGGAGCGAGGAGGAGGTGGAGGAGCTCCTCACTCTGGGCATGTAGCCGAGGATCAACCCTGACCCACCAGTGGGACCCTCGATCGTTGGGCCCCGCTCCCATCAGATCGCCACGCTCCCGACATCATCACCGAAGCGCCATGAACCTGTTCTCTTTCGGGAGGCATCCTGAAATGCACAGTTGAGTCAACTAATCAGTGCAAATCAAGTGCGTAATGATTGATCCCAAAGGATGAACTCATAAACACAAACACACTACAAGCATTCATTCAAAGAAGCATAAGAACCAATTCAAAAACCAACTCAGTGAAACGACAAATAACCCCTAATTACAACCACAAACATCTATCCTTAACCCATTCTTAGCTAAAACCGCATTCCTCTTAATCCTTTGAACAAGATAGAAGAAGGAAACAAATTTTTGAAATTTGGATTAAGATCAGATTCATTTTGAAGAGTAGATAAGCGAAAAGCTATAGAATGGACAAGAATAGCATTCTACACTTTGAAAATAGAGTTTTGTACTTCAAAATAAATTTTGAAGAAAAATCTGCCCCTAAGTCTAACGTCCGTGCTAACTAAGTCCTCCCGCAATAATGGCTCATACCTAACGCTGTGAGGACCCCCTCTTCCTATAATTGCATCAGACGCCGCTCTTTGTAGCGTATAGCACCGATAGCACAGGAAGCCTCGACACCAAGATTCAACCTAAAAATTGATCGACGGATCGAACCCTTAGCTTGGACTGCGCTGACAAGCACTCGATACTCGATCCTGGATCAAGAGCTCCAAGATCGCGCACTCAACAACACAGTACCAAGGCACTAAGGATAAACTACGATAATTTACATAACCGGTGTAAACCTTGAACAAGAGTATTACGTAAAACCAAAAGAAGTAAAGCGACAAATGAAACAAAAGAAAGACAACCAGCCAATAATGGCCCCACCACCCCACAAAGCTACCGACCGAGGGAGGGACTACGAAGCCGCAACACTCGCGTAAAAGGGGCCGCCATCATCCCAGACATCATCATTACCTTCCTCTGTGGAAAAAGGGTTAGCAAGAACGGTGAGTACACGATGTACTCGCAAGACTTTAGTGTATGGAAATATAAATAAATGCAGCTGATTCAACAGATAAAGCTTCTACATCGGGTTAATTGCGTAGCTGGATTTAAAATAGTTCATCTAAAAGTAATACTTAATTTGAAAGACAAAGCTTGAATAAAACATATTTACAGATATCGAATAATCAGGCTCCCACAAATGCCACCATCCATGGTCGCAATCGATAGCTGAATCGACATCCATACATACTCATAATCCCATCGAGAATCATATACACATATCCACAATTCCATCAAGTACCATTCCACCACATACTTTATACCGACTCAAATAGATTTTCATTTTCAAAACCAAAACCAAATCTCTATACTTGATATGATTAGAGAAGATTGCTCATAACCGTGAGCACGCTAATCGATTAGAATTATTTGATACTCGCAGAGTTTGACTTTACCCAAACACAACTCAGACTTGCATCCCTCGTCATCCAGGTACACGCGATACACGAGGTATCCGATATACAAGAATGATCTATTCTTTCCCCATCGCTGAGGTTATAGCCACACCCAAAGACCGGTGACGACAAATCCACTACTATGGCGATAAGAGGCCAACCACCACTCAGGCGCTAATGAATACTCATCGCGGACGACGCTAATTGTTGGCCGCGGCATTACCCCATAGCAAGGCGCATAATCGCTGTATCAACAAACATGAATGGAGCGATTCCTCGCTGCAAAAAAGTACAAGCGCACACACGGTTAAGATACGGGGTCGCGGAGGACACACACACCGCGCTTGGACCGCTTCAACACAGGAAAAGGTCCACTCTTTCGGCCTACCAACATGGCTATCCCCTCACGCTCAAGTACTAGAATAGGCTGCCCCATCCCAAAGATTGCGCTGCACGGTGTTCAATTCAAAACCGTCACAAGTTCGGTCCTATATTTTTGCCTAGTGACTCAAGCGGGAACTCCACTTAACTCGCTAACCAATCGCCACCATGTTTAACTAGCACATATTATACCTCCCGCCAAGTCTAATTACCAACTAGACACTTCACATTTTTATCAATATACCTTTACGATTCACATTTCCAAAACTTTTCCAAAACCAATTACATTTATCATAATTTTGAGCATTTGGTAAGGACTCCACTTTGCTCACCTCTATATTGCAGGTTCCAAGCGTATGCAATTACTAAATCGCTTATACCCAAGTGACATTTTATTAAATTGTCTAACCCTACTAAGGTTATCAATGATCTCAGGGAATTAAATTGAGGGGAACCACCAAACGTGGTATATCTACCATTCCCACAAACTAGCAATTTAATGAATATAAACAATGCATATGGTTTGAGAAATAAAAGTAGACATCGTGAAATATAGGTTTCAAGATGGTCAAAGGAGTTGCTTGACTTGTTGTTGCACTTCGTGATGTCCCGGATTTGATGCTCGGGTTCGAGTGGCGGCAGGACTCGCTAGCCTTCTAATCGGTCAAAGCAACAAAACGATAAAAGAAATACAACTTAGCAAAAGAAAGTTTTAAATGCACCATGAAGTGCATGCAATACACAAGAATGAAGTACAACCAAGAAACCGTGAAGAAACAACGACTGACAACACAACACGACCGGACAGACAGCCTAACCCGGACAATCAGGTTTTGTATCCGACAGTCCGGATAGGTCGGACACTCCGACCGTTCTCGGATACTCCGACAATCCGACTCTCTCCGACCATATGCTCCGATACTCCGGTCCTAGGGCATTTGGTCCAACTCGACGAGGAGACTGAGACCTTACCACTCCCTACAACTTCACCGCGACCGATCTACGACTCTGCACACCTAGCGAACCTGGAAGGAGCTCCGAAATAGCCGATTCTACGAAAACGCCGCTAACCCGCCAAATCTCTAACTCACACTAACAACTCCTTAAATCGACATTACTACTACCCGATCTACCACTCTAGCATACCACATTCACTAATCCCAATCCCATTTTCAACCCTAGAACCACTACACCCAAAACCCTAGAATCCAAGTTCAACCCTAGCCTCCCAAATCCAAACCTAAGTCCTAATCCCACCATGAACGACTCTAGAACCCAAGAATCATGAATCAAACCCTAAGAGAAAAGCTTACCTCCAAGGAAGATGGAGGAGAGCAACGCCGGTGGAGGATGGGGAATGACGGCCATTGTGAGGAGCACACCGAGATGGAGGAGTCACCGGGGAGGGTCACTGCCTATGGGCTCGCTGAGAGGAGCCGGGTGGTGGAGAGAACACCAAGGAAGTGGGGAAACCAAAGTGAGAAGAAGAAAGAATGGAAGGGAGCCACTTAAATGGGACTTTTATACAAAACCCCACGCCAATACGGACTCTCGACTCAACCCTAGAGACTCGGGTTGGGGTCTTCTAACACTAACCCGGACACTCCGACCTGGTCCGACACTCCGGGTTGGACCGGCCGCCCAATTATCCACTCGGACTTTGTCCCATTCCCGGGTTGATCCTGATCCTGGACATCCCGAGAACTTTTGAACTTGGGCCTTGACTGGCTAACGCTTCAGGTTGATTACTAATTGTCCCAAAGTATTTTGGAAGTTAATAGGGTCACAGGCACTTGCCCAACCTAATTCGAATTTACTTATGAGCGAAATTACTTAAGTTGAAGGGTTCTTTCTGATCCCAAGCAAGTATGTTCACTCAAGACACGAAAATACACAAGCACAGTGTATTATTGAACAGCGTTTGAGTACAAATGTACAGTGGCTTGAGTATAGAGATACTCGGGATATTACAGTGCGACACGAACCAAACCCTTCCGCGCCCGTGCGATCTACGCCGTTGATCGTGCCACGTGGACCGCCCGCGTGCGTCCACGTCACCCTCTCCGTGTCGCCGCCGGACTCCGCCGCCGCCGAGTGGGCCTCGTTTTCTGCGATTTTCACGGAAGCCAAGACCCCTATTTAATGCACCGCCACCCCTGCCGTGAAGCTCTGTTCCGTGCGCACCCGTAGCCCCAATCCATCGAGGTCGAGCCGCTGCCGTTCGCCCGCAGGAGCTCACCGAAGTTGGAGAAGAAGCCCACCGTGGTTCTTCGCCGTTGCCCGCCGCGTCCGTCGTTCTCCGCCGTGAGCGTGCCCAGATCTGGAACCGCAAGGACGAGCCGCACCTGGGAGTCCCATCCACTTTGCCGGAGCACGCTCGCAACGCCATTCCCAGTGTCGTCATCTTCGTCTCCGGCAGCCTCAGCCCCGCCGTGCCATCGCCGACCTCGCGAGCTCCGTCAGCCGTTAGATCTTCATCGGACGGCTACGGTGAGTCCACGTCACCCCATTAGATTTCACGTTTCGGTTTTTAGATCTAATCCCAACCGTTGGATCCAAATCCAACGGCTTAGATTAAGCCACGTGATCGTGAACTGCACCGTGCCTAGATTTGATCTCAGCTGTTAGATGTAGATCGTACGGTTAGCGTTAACCGCGTTGTAGCGTTAGATGCAACCTGGGCCGTTCGATCGAGATCGAACGGCATAGATTGAGCCACGTGTCGTCACCCGGGTCATGCCACGCCACCCCACAGTGAGGCGAAACCCGATCGAATCTGGACCGTCCGATCTAAATCGTACGGCCCAGATTAACCGCGTCGCCCACAGCATACGGGATCCAGATCTGATCTGGACCGTTGATTTTCAAATCAATGGCCCAGATCGTGCCACGTGCACAGAAGCCTGACCGGCGCGGACCACGTGGACGCGCGCCGTTGCCGCCGCCGACGCCACGCTGCGGACGCCGGGCCGAGGCCCGCGATGTCGGCTGGCCTAACGGCACCGTGACGTCATCTGTGACATCACGCTGACGTCATGGTGCGGCCCGCGTGTCAGTACCGTGTAGCCGAGGCGCGGTGACGACAGCGCTGACGTCACCTAAGGGGTCCCACATGTCAGTGGGACACGTGCCCGTGGGCCGGGTCCACGGTGAGCTGAACCCGAGCTGTTGACCTAGTCCATGGACCCGCTGACGTCATGCTGACACAATAATTCGATTTTTCAATAGAAAAATTGTAACACCCCGGCATCTAGTATGCCCGAATGCTACCAAACATAGACTAAACATCAACTAATAACCATAAGTGACGACAAATTTCAGCAAAGGCACAAATGCTAAACACCAAAATTTCGACAGCATCTCCCTTGTTTTATCATGATTTGAACAATAGTAATATCATAGCAAAATATTTCATAACATAAGACATCTAAAGCAGCAATATATAATGGATAAAACATCATCATAAGCAATTAAACTAAAACCAACCACACAAACATCTATAGCTAAGCAAAGAGGATCAACAACACATTAAAATTATTCCATACACCTAGTTCAGGGCACTATTATTATGATCATGACTCAAGGTTGGTAAATGTGACTGGAACTACATGAAGATTTGTAGCTAATGTCCTTTCCCACATGCCGGTGTCATGGTACCTAAAAAAAACAACACAAACACAAGCGTGAGTTCATCACTCAGCAAGTATATTGCAATGGTACAAACAAAAACAATTACATGGCTACAACAACTCACATCATGTATATCATCTCATTCATGTTCACAAATCATTATCATCATCATTATGTATGCAATGCGATGCGATGCGATATATGCTCATATCTCCTTGGAAACTCATACCGGTATGGTTGAGTACACACCTGTCGGCGTGCACCCTCTCCCCCCTTCCATCCCGAAGATGGAGGGTGCCTACTCCTCGCTTCCGTTCACCGCGGTGAATGGAATCACGATGTAGGACTTACTCATTGGCTCTCCGGAATAGTCATAATTTTCTCACCGACCTTCCCCGGAGAAGTTATGAGTTTCTCACCGCCCGGGCCATGTAACATGCCATGTATGCAAATATGCTATCATAATTAACTTGTACATTAACACATGGCATCATAACATAATAAGCATACTCATCATATCATAGGCAATCATTAAAGCATGGCAGGTGATCATATCATATAATCAATCTCATCTAGTCTCAACTAGCAACCTACAAACCGCTATCCATTACAATACACTTGCCTCAACCACGGGCGACGGATTGGCGAGATGTTGAAGGCACTCCCGGGGTCACACCACCTGCACATAGGGACCACACACTCACAATCATGTCCACAAAACAGTACACAAACCCTCTTCTACCCCGACATCGCCAACTACTCGCGAAACCCAAAAACAGAGGTTCTGTCCCGTCGGGACAACAGCCTTCCAAAAGGCACAACTTGAGTTCTGGGACTCCGAATCAATTAAAGGAGTACATCCTCGCGTAGCTTAGGAAATTTCCTAACTTTTTCTAAGTATATGCAAAGACTGATTCGGACTCTAAAGTGGTTTAATCTACAAAATACCGTGATCTGTTCCAATCACGTCACATATTTTAATACGTTCGGTAAAACAAGCATAACTTTCAAACGGCTGGGCGGAATTTAAAGTTCTTTATACCCACTGAAAGGTATTGAAATTACCTACAACTTCTTCAACAGCCGTACGACCAAATGCCAAATCTAAATTGGTGAAAACCCAAACCCTAGGTCGACTGCTCATGCTGCCCGAAACAGAGAACTTTGCCAACTCAAGATTCCATCTAATCTAATCAATTCCAGCACCACCAATTGATCTAAAAACATGATAATGATCCTTAGAACAGTACCTAGACCAACCCCAAGGACCCCCATGGCCATACCTTCGCCCAACGCACGAAAGCCCAATGGATCTCCTCCCGGATCGCTCCTCACTCCTCGCTCCTCGCTCCAATGGACGGATCTTCGAGGTGTAGGGGTGGAGAGGCTACCCTAGGGCAGCAAGGGGTGGAGGAGAGGTGGTGGATAGGTGGGGAGCAAAAGGGGCAAAGGGGGGGCGCACGGCCAAGAGGGAGAGGGAGGTGGGGCGTCTAGGGCACAAGGGGGTGCTGGGGGCGCACAAGGCTGGGTGGGGGGCGCAATAAGGGGCAGGGGGAGCCCCTTTTACCAGCCCAAACAGGACTCCTAATCCTAAATGGACTCATACTCCATCCCACCAAAGCCCACAACCCCTTCTCTTAGGCCCAAACTCCCCCGGAAAGGCCCAAATCCCCGGAAACGCAAATAAACCTCATAGCGTATGGTTTCAACCTCCAATTCCATATTTCATAATGTTTTTGACCTCATCATGCACATTAAATAAGGTTACGACACTCCGTGGTGTCACATTCTCCCCTCCTTCAACAGGATTCGACCTCGAATCCAAGACATGCCACTACGCCAAACCAACAACACACGGAGATCTAATCTTCGCGGTTCAAACCTGAAGAAAAGAGCTTTGGGCAAAACTCGCATCCACGAGACTTCAACTCCCAGGTCGCTTCTCTAAATAAAACCACTGGAATTTACACTGATCGAGACTCGATGACAGGACGCCTAGGTTCGAAGACCAACAGCTTTAACGATAACTCGCAATCAAAACTTGCGAGAACTTTACTCAACATTGAAACACAAAGTACTAACACATGGTCTCAGCACGACCCCAAGCTATAAGATAAATCCTCAAACAGCCCACAAAAGAAAACGGTCTCACACTCCTCATTCCATGCATTCCTTGGCACTGAAGTGCCCGATCCCTTTAACTAATGCTACTCTCCAGAAGATCACGGTACCAACCTCCCTTCTGTGGTTCCTTGTACTCAAAACGACGCGAAACAGGAGAGATACAACGCTCAAAGATTACCACCAGAAGGAACAACCTACTTTATATCCAGGGTCCTTAAGACTCGCGCAACAGAAACGACCGAACGTTCCTCTGCGGTTGACACAACTCGCTCATTGCCCAACGACAAAAAGATCCAATACATTTCAAAAGGAAAAGCGATTACTAGCAACCACCAAGTGGTCCACCAAAAATTTAATCAACCCTACCGAGGAACACCTCAACGACACAATTCTCCAAGAAGGTTTGCATTGAGTCATACACAACCTTCCACTCAAAGGACCACGACAAAGGGTACAATCATTGAGTGAGCTCAACCATGAACCATCAACCTAATTGATCCACACATTACAACTCAAACCCCAAAGCGCTAAAAGCCACTTTGGAAAGAATTCGGCAGCAACCCAAGAGTACTCATTTTAATTTCCTATGCCAAGACGCAAAGGAAACGCAAATCTCCTTCACCACAACCAACACCAGAAATTATTCATTCTTGTCTTTTCATACTAGAAAGCAAGGGAAATCTCGTTTCATGACATGAATGCACATTCTTCAAGAGCACTCCGGAATAGTCATATCTCCATATATGACTTTCTCACCGACTGTCGGGACCCCGAATTTGCAAATCCGGACCCTCTGTGTATTCAACACTAGTCCAGGAACGCGCTAGTGCACACAGTCTTAACATCGGTAAATATCACAATCATACCATTCGATACTAATAAAGTACTTTTATTTAATTAAGCAAATTGGTTACTTGACCTTATGGCCAAGTCACAAATGTACGCCTCGCAGGGCGAAACTTATTAAGAGAGAAATAGTAGCAGCGGAAAATAAGATAACTTCGTGGCGCCATCCAGTATACCACAGGCAACTGACTGGGCTCGCTTCCCTAAGTAGACGGTTCCTCTTGGAGCTCCTCCTCCAAAGCTGGTGTAGTCTCCTCTTCAACTGGTGTTGTATGGTGGCAAGGGTGAGTACTTGGTACTCAGCAAGTCATGCACAGAATGCAGGCTAATATACTATATGCATGGCTTGGTACAAAGGAATAGCTCAAGGTATATTTGCAGTAAACAGCATTTGACAAGTAATATAAGTAGATTCGAAAGCAGTAGAAACAAGTAAAGCATAATTAACTTTTCAAGGAGTTTAATAAACATCTTTCCCATCCTAATCCACAATTCCATCAACATCATTATTAATCCAACCCAACCTTTCAAATCCAAGTTATTTTTGAGAAAATCTAACCCTTGACTGTAATTCCCGAGCGATGTCCAATACCGCGGACACGGCTATTCGAATAGATTCTACACTCTGCAGAGGTTATGCACTTTACCCACAAGATACAGTCAAACACCACAAAGGCGAGTTCCCGTAACAAAGTCTTTCGGAAACTTATAACAATACAAGTGGTCCTCCCCGGTTATTGCACACTAACCCTTCCCTTAGCTAAGGCGAAGTCTAGGCCAATCAACCGTTAGATGGGTACCCGGCCTCAGCCCCGGTACGCTCCCCCGTACAACTTATACAAAAGGTGTAGTTGACCTCCTGAGGTCCCACAGGTACGTTATTAGCAACTTAGTCAACTAGGTCCGTCCCATTACAGACATGTGGTTGCACGTTAGACCCAGTTCAAAGGCTTGCAAGGTTAAGTCCTTAGGGTGACCAGGGCAAGACTACCCGAAGAACCAAATCAACATCCCCAATGGCACAACTGGCCCACCTGATTATTCTTGCCACATGCCCCGGTCGAAAAACTATTTATCAAACCCCAGTTGATTACCATGCACCACATGCCATCAACATCACATGATACCTTTCCAAAACAGGTTCAATATATCATTAAGTCAATATTAACATTTCATTGTCCAAAATCATGTCATGAGCACGTAGCAGGTCTAAGCAGTATACTACAACGGTCTAAACCCATGTTGGCAAGTTAATAATGTCCAACTAGTAAGCCACAACTAGGGTGACAAGGGGTCATGGCACATACTTAAGTAATCAAGGTGTCATACAGCAAATTGGTATTTATCTAATTCCCCAAATTTAAATAAAGTATTTTCTAATTGAACTAGCATGCAATAGGTTAAATCAAAATAGATTTCAAAATAGGATCAACAAGGTCAAAGCACAACTTGCCTTCAAAAAGTACTTGTTCTTGGTCTTGAGTTGGATCCTGAGTCAATACTTCTCCTTCGAATCCTTCCGGCACTTCAACATCTACTCGTAAAGCGTGCAAATAGCAATACACGAATAAACAATAGGCAAAAAGTGTCCAAACATCCAAATAAAATCCATAAACAGAGAGAACATAATTTTATGAATTTTTAGAAACTGGAATCGTCAAATTTGGAGTTAAAATGCAAAAGTTATGATTATTTAAAGTTTAAATAATCAATTAAATAATTTTACAGAGAAAAACTTTAGTCCAAAATTAAATAAAATTCATATTTAGGTAGGTCTCAATTTTATACAAATTTAGAAATTTGAATCACTCAAATCGGAGTTGAAACGCAAAAGTTATAAGCGTTTGAAATTTGAATCAAAATCTGAAATCATTATTACGAATTAATAAATCATTTTCTTTTTTGGAAATTAATTATTGCGTCGGCATGGACACGTGTCGATCTTCGATTGGTTGGTCGACATCAGTAGGTCCATGGACTCGGTCCACGCCGGTTTGGGTCTACCGTGGACCGGTCCACGGCTCACGTGAGATCGACAGTGGGTCCCCCTCGGGTGGCGTCATCGGCCCGGCGTCACGGCGCTCGACCAGTCTTGGCCAGTGGGTCCCATGGGTGACGTCATTCTTGGCGTCGGCGCCGCAAGCCGGGACATTTGGCGACATGCGGAGCCCGCCATGACGCGTCGGCGTGGCGTCATGGTGCGCTTTGGTGGCCGACATGCGGGCCCAGCGTGTCGGCGTCACACGCGCAGCGTGGGCCAGCGGCCGCTGGCGGTCGATCTCCCGCACACGTGGCTAGATCTCGGCCGCTGATTTGAAAATCAACGGTCCGCATTGATTCAACTCACGCGTTTGGGGTAACGCGGTTGATCGGGACCGTTGGATCTAGATCGGACGGTCAAGATTGGATCTAGTGGTTTTGGACGGAATCTCACCGTGAGATGACGTGGCGCATCTGGGCCCTTGGATGAAGATCCGACTACGAGGGGCTTGAAGTCTGCCGATGGCCCACGCCGCGCCGTGTTCGGAGTTGGGGACGACCACTAACGGCAACGGCGCCTGGCCGAAAGCGTGCTCGGCGATGTGAAGGGTCCTTCCGACGCGGCTTGGTCTCCCTGCCCAGATCCGACCTCAACGGGCGGCGGAGGACGACGGAGATGGCCGCAATCGGCAAAGAACCACGGCGGAGGGAAGAGGTAACTCCGGCGAGCGATTGCGGCTCAACGGCGGCGGCTCAGGCGACTTTGTCTAGGGCTACGGGTGCGCAATGAAACGGCGATCCCGACACGGGTGGCGGCGCAATAAATAGGGCCTCGGCGTCAGTGAAAACGCTGAATCCGAGGTCCTCTCCGTTCTTGGCGCGAGTCCGGCGGTGACACTGCGGTTAGGGTGGCGTGCACGCAGACGCCGCTGGATCGAGATCCAACGGTGCGAAGTTTGGGTCCGGTCGGACTCGAGCCGGGCCGCTCGGTCGGGCTCGGGCTCGGTGGCGTGGCTCAATCGTGGCCGTTGGATCAAGATCCAACCACGCTGCGCTTAAACTTCGGCCGAGTGGGTTCGGTCGAGTCACGTGACTCGGGTCGGATTCGAACTCGAGTCTGACTCGTGCTCGGTCGGATGAACAGTAACCGACTCGGTTTGATTTTCCAGCGATTTATTATTTAAAATAATTTCCAGTAATTCATTTAATTCATTAAAAATAGAAAAATACTCAGAAAAATTCCAGAAAAATTCTGGAAAATATTTTAGGGTATTTGGGACTCAAATAAAATATTTCCAACAAAATTTTATTTGTAAAATTAAATTCTTTAATTATTTCAAAATGGAATAAATTCAAATAAATTCCAAATAAATTCCAGAAAATTCCAAAAATTCACCAAAGTGCCAAATCACACATGAATTTAAGAAAAGCAAAATTTTGGGGTGTTACACCGACCTGGCTCAACGACTCTTTTATCATTTAACATCTATAAACGATGTCTTGTTTACTTTTCACCATTCATTCATTATGTAACAACACTACCGAATAGTCACTCACAAGATGACTTCATCCGCTGTATCACATAAATAAAACTCGAATAGCATCGAGGATTGCGCTAGTTCATATAAACTATGACGGCAGCATAGTTAACAATAGGGCATCACATCGTCTCAGAACCCACCAATGATACAAAGCTGAACTCACAAAACATCGCGTTTTAACCAAAATCAATATTTGGAAAAAGACATCGGCTCCAAAGTTAAACATCTGCACAAACAACCGCCATAAATTTTATCAAAAGAGAGGGAAACTCAATCCCAAAAGAAAACTCTTCACTAACCAAATTCACTTATGAAACATTCATAAAAACCACCTTTTTGAAGAACTTGCAAACACCACTCACGTTTTTTTTCAAATAACTCCAACTCTAGCCAAAAAGAGTTACAAATTAAATCTCGACAATTTCCAACTCAACCCACTAAGACCTTCTGCTTCCTTTAAAATTTTCTCCAAAGATGATTCAGTGCGAACGCGAAGGAGCGCGATCTACTCAAAGACTTTTGGGTGTAAAATCATACTCATAGCATAAACTGAACAAATTAGCCAAAACCACAGATAGGCACCAATCACTACGAGTTTTAGGAAAACTCTGAAACACCACATAAGGAACACCTTGACTGAAAGCATTCAACCCACATAGCAAACGACCCAACCAGTTCAAAAGGTTTTAAACACCAGCTCAGCATGAATCCCATCATATCTTGTATTCCACTACACTTACCGTTTAAGCATTCAATATTCACTATTTACTCATCGAGAAAGTCCAACCGGATTTAACAAAATTTACATAACAATTTCTTTCTCTAGTTACCATTCCCAACACTTTTAATTAAGGTTTATGATGCTTATCAAAAAGACACCCAACCAAGACTACATTGACATGATCCCCACGGATCACTAAATCATATTACTTCTTATTCTAAATTTGAAATATAGTACTTCAACAAATCTTTCAGCAAGATCAACATATAAATTTCATACCTCCTACATATTCACGTCTCGACAACCGAACCTTATTCAGTTAAACAACGACTTCAACATGTAAATATTATCTCCACAGGGAAGAATTCGTAAGTGAGACTCTAAGTTATACTTTTATTAAGGATAAGATCATTTATCATGTTAATTATCCAAAGCTCACTCCATCGCAACATGTTAAAATTTTCCTCTATTTTAACCATGGTTTTCCAACGAGTAATCTAAACAGTTACCACCACTACTTAGTCATCAATAACAACAAATGGGCATAATCATCAACCAACAACATTACTTTTAGCTACCCTATACATAGGTGATAACAAATTACCACCACACAACATACTCCCCCTATTTAAAATAGATTGAATACTAGCATTAACACTGCCCTTAACAACATCATTAACAATAAGTCTTATGTCTTTTCGATTGATATCAATACTAGCATTGTAGAGACACAACTGCATACTTCCAAATATACGAGTAGTTTGCAACAACATAAATAGCAACTCTAATCAACTTCCAAATTAAAGTCACTAGGCAACACAATTAAATCTCTCTATTAATCCATTAGATTAGAGCATCTTTAAACAACCAGCAAAGTTTCTTTAACAATAACAGCAGTCTACATCATCTTAATGTTTCAACTATGCATCAGGGTTTAAAACTTTAAACATAATCGGGGGTCATAAGCATTTTTTTATAACAAAGCAATAGATTCTAAGCATGTACATTAACACATTTAATCATTCTCACTAAGAGCAAACTACAACACTAGTAGTCTATTTATTTTTCAAGCTAGAGGTAACAACCGCATTGAATTGTTTCAACTCACAAATTAACTTAACAATACGTCATCCCATAAACCACATTGGTACATGCTACAAAACATGCTAAACAACAATTCTTACTAGGGACAAACGATTTCAGTCAAAAGACTACTTACTTTGTTTGCAGCATTTTAGTTTTAAAGCTTATCCCAAATTTATAAGGAAACTTGACTCTCAAAATTGCAATGAGACAAACCCAAACTTGGTCATGCAAGAGGAATTCTCCAAAACACTTTTAAATCTCAAGGACTCCCATAGAGGAAAATGGTTGAAAGACAATTTTTCTCGATAGGGAACCAAGCGCTCAATTAAACCTTTGCAAATAAAACCTTAACACCAAACCCCAAACTTTCACGAAACAAGAAGGGTTCTTCAAAGATGATTTCTTACACCAGTAAAATAACGAAATCAAACACCACTTACTCCTACAAAGCCACAGAACTTCAGCCACACTGTGTCCGCATAACACCGCAATAACTCCTTTAACATCGGAGAAAGACAAACACAGGAATAAATTGAATGCTTCTTCCCCATAAAGCAATCAACAAACTAAGCATCAAAACTGGAAAGGCGCCCAAAAGAAGCGCTACACTAGACTCCTCTTCTTCGTCTTCAACCAAGGAAGACAAAACCACACACCACATACGGAACGCTCCGCGAAAATCCAATACCAAACACTTTTCTTTTGGTTTCCATCAACTAAAACCAAGAAAACCAACCAAGACCGACCACAGAACGATAAAGAACAGCCGAAGGAATCCACCACCAAACTCTTCTATTTGACTCCAGTCAACTACCCGATCTACGACAGAAATGGTAAGCACTCTTCTCCTACAGGGGTTAATAGTTCTTCGGTGATGGCGCTAACCGGCCACACCGTCAAACCTCACCCTTACTATTAACAAAAAAAAGTGACCGAAACACTTCGGCACCACAACCCCACTCTATCACAACAGCAAGAGCAATTCAATCATTTATCTTATTGACATAGCAACATGCATTGTCAAATGAAGCATTCAACATCAAAGCTTAAATACAACATTGAAGCGTAAGGAAACGATACCCATACCCTTTTCCTACTATGCATCCATGTGTGTCAAATTTTTGATTAGTTATACCACTTTTGCAAGTTTTAATGTTGCTATCCTATGACAAAATTTTAGTAAAAACCTAAGCCATGTTTCTAAGTTATACCACATCACATTTTAGTTGTAACCTAAGGTATGACACTAAAAATACATATTCAAGGACCTACAGCCCGCTCAGATACCAACTGTAACACCCCGGCATCTAGTATGCCCGAATGCTACCAAACATAGACTAAACATCAACTAACAACCATAAGTGACGACAAATTTCAGCAAAGGCACAAATGCTAAACACCAAAATTTCGACAGTATCTCCCTTGTTTTATCATGATTTGAACAATAGTAATATCATAGCAAAATATTTCATAACATAAGACATCTAAAGCAGCAATATATAATGGATAAAACATCATCATAAGCAATTAAAACAAAACCAACCACACAAACATCTATAGCTAAGGAAAGAGGATCAACAGCACATTAAAATTATTCCATACACCTAGTTCAGGGCACTATTATTATGATCATGACTCAAGGTTGGTAAATGTGACTGGAACTACGTGAAGATGTGTAGCTAATGCCCTTTCCCACATGCCGGTGTCATGGTACCTAAAAAAACAACATAAACACAAGCGTGAGTTCATCACTCAGCAAGTATATTGCAATGGTACAAACAAAAACAATTACATGGCTACAACCACTCACATCATGTATATCATCTCATTCATGTTCACAAATCATTATCATCATCATTATGTTTGCAATGTGATGCGATGCGATGCTCATATCTCCTTGGAAACTCATACCGGTATGGTTGAGTACACACCCGTCGGCGTGCACCCTCTCCCCCCTTCCATCCCGAAGATGGAGGGTGCCTACTCCTCGCTTCCGTTCACCGCGGTGAATGGAATCACGATGTAGGACTTACTCATTGGCTCTCCGGAATAGTTATAATTTTCTCACCGACCTTCCGCGGACTAGTTATGACTTTCTCACCGCCTGGGCCATGTAACATGCCATGTATGTAAATATGCCAACATCATAATTAACTTGTACATTAACATATGGCATCATAACATAATAAGCATACTCATCAAATCATAGGCAATCATTAAAGCATGGCAAGTGATCATATCATATAACCAAGCTCATCTAGTCTCAACTAGCAACCTACAAACCGCTATCCATTACAATACACTTGCCTCAACCACGGGCGACGGATTGGCGAGATGTTGAAGGCACTCCCGGGGTCACACCACCTGCACATAGGGACCACACACTCACAATCATGTCCACAAAACAGTACACAAACCCTATTCTACCCCGACATCGCCAACTACTCGCGAAACCCAAAAACATAGGTTCTGTCCCGTCGGCACAACAGCCTTCCAAAAGGCACAACTTGAGTTCCGGGACTCCGAATCAATTAAACGAGTACATCGTCGCGTAGCTTAGAAAATTTCCTAACTTTTTCTAAGTATATGCAAAGACTGATTCGGACTCTAAAGTGGTTTAATCTACAAAATACCGTGATCTGTTCCAATCACGTCACATATTTTAATACGTTCGGTAAAACAAGCATAACTTTCAAACGGCTGGGCGGAATTTAAAGTTCTTTATACCCACTGAAAGGTATTGAAATTACCTACAACTTCTTCAACAGCCGTACGACCAAATGCCAAATCTAAATTGGTGAAAACCCAAACCCTAGGTCGACTGCTCATGCTGCCCTAAACAGAGAACTTGGCTAACTCAAGATTCCATCTAATCTAATCAATTCCAGCACCACCAATTGATCTAAAAACATGATAATGATCCTTAGAACAGTACCTAGACCAACCCCAAGGATCCCCATGGCCATACCTTCGCCTAATGCACGAAAGCCCAACGGATCTCCTCCCGGATCGCTCCTCGCTCCAATGGACGGATCTTCGAGGTGCAGGGGTGGATAGGGTACCCTAGGGCAGCAAGGGGTGGAGGAGAGGTGGTGGAGAGGTGGGCAGCAAAGGGGGCAAAGGGGGGGCGCACGGCCAAGAGGGAGAGGGAGGTGGGGCGGCTAGGGCACAAGGGGGTGATGGGGGCGCACAAGGCTCGGTGGGGGGCGCAATAAGGGGCAGGGGGAGCCCCTTTTACCAGCCCAAACAGGACTCCTAATCGTAAATGGACTCATACTCCATCCCACCAAAGCCACAACCCCTTCTCTTAGGCCCAAACTCCCCCGAAAAGGCCCAAATCCCCGGAAACGCAAATAAACCTCATAGCGTATGGTTTCAACCTCCAATTCCATATTTCATAATGTTTTTGACCACATCATGCACATTAAATAAGGTTACGATACTCCGTGGTGTCACAAAAATAATTCTGTGGAAATTCAAATACCATGCTGACGTCATGCTGACATCATAAATCTGGATTTTCAATAGAAAAATAAATGAATTAATTCGGTTTATTGTTTTGTTTGAATTTTTAAACTTCAAACGCTTATAACTTTTGTGTTTTAACTCCGATTTAAACGATTCCAATTTCTAAATTTTTATAAAATTGAGATCTACATAAATATTAATTTTAATTAATTTTTGAATATGAAATTTTTACGGTTTTTATTTAATTAGTAGATTTTTTAAACTTTAGACAATTATAACGTTTGCATTCTAACTCCGATTTAGGCGATTCAAATTTCTAAAAATTTGTAAAATCATGCTCTCTTTGTTTATGAACTTTATTTGGATTTTTGAGCAATGTGTATGTACTGTTTTATTATTTATTACTATTTGCACGCGTTTCGAGTAGAGGTTGAAGTACCCGAGGGCTTCGAAGGTGAAGTGTTGACCCAGGAGCCAGCTCAGGATCAAGACCAAATACTTTTTGAAGGCAAGTTATGCTTTGACCATATTGATCCTATTTTTGAAATTAATTTAATTTAAATTATTGCATGCTAATTTGATTAGAAATTGTTTAAATTATTTTTGGGATTTAGATAAATGCCAAATTGCAGTATGATACCTTGACTATTTAATTATGTGGCATGAACCCTTGTCGCCCTAGTTGTGAATATGTAGTTGGACATTAGTAAATTGCCAACATTGGGTATTTAGACCGTTTTAGTATATTGCTTAGACCTGCTACATGCACATGACATGATTTTGGACAATCAAATGTTAATATTGACTTAATGATATATTGAACCTGTTTTTGGAGAAGTATCATGTGTTGTGATTGTTGATGGCACGTGGTGCATGGTAATCAACTGGGTTTGGTAAATAGATTTAGACCGGGGCAAGTAGCAAGAATGTTATGGTGGGCCATGAGTGGAACCGGGGACGTCATTTGGTTCTTCGTGTAGTCATGCCCTGGTCATCCTAAGGACTTAACCTTGCAAGCCTTTGATCTGAGTCAAGTGTGCAACCACATGTCTTCAATGGGACGGACCTAGTTGAGTAAGTTACTAATAACTTGCGTGTGGTACCTCAGTGTGTCAACTACACCTTTTGTGTAGCTTGAAAGGGGAGCGTACCAGTGCTATGGCATGGTACCCGTCCAATGGTATGTCGGTCCCATACTTCGCCTCTGTTAAGGGAAGGGATGGTGTATGACAAAAGCCAGAGAGGTTCACTTGCATAGTTTGTAGTCTTTGAAATGCTTTGTTACGATCACTCGCCTTTGTGGTGTTTTGTCGGGACCCGAATTTGCAAATCCGGACCCTCTGTGTATTCAGCACTAGTCCAGGAACGCGCTAGTGCACACAGTCTCAACATTGGTAAATATCACAATCATACTCCACGAAATAATAAGTACTTAAAGTAGTTAACCAAACGGGGTTGCTCGACCTTATGGTCAAGTTAAAAATATACGCCACGCAGGGCGAAACTTATTAAAAGAGAAATAATAGCAGCGGAAAATAAGATAACTTCATGGCGCCATCCAGTATACCACAGGCAACTGACTGGGCTCGCTTCCTAGTTAGACGGATCTTCTAGGAGCTCCTCCTCCAAAGCTAGTGTAGACTCCTCTTCAACTGGTGTTGTATTGTGGCAAGGGTGAGTACTTGGTACTCAGCAAGTCATGCACAGAATGCAAACTAATATACTACATGCATGGCTTAGTACAAAGGAATAGCTCAAGGTATATTTGCATTAAACGGCATTTGACAAATAGCATAAATAGATTCGAAAGCAGTAGAGACAAGTATAAGATCAATAACCTTTCCAGGAGTTTAATAAACATCTTTCCCAAATCCTAACTCACATTTCCATCAACATCATTAATAAACCAGACCCAACCTTTCAAATCCAAGTTATTTTCAAGAAAGTCTAACCCTTGACTGTAATTCCCGAGCGATGTCCAACACTACAACACGGGTATGCCTTTTGGGGCACTTAGTTTTATATGGCACTTGACCTAAATGCCACTAAATAAAGAATTCACGGCATTTATTTGGAGTTAGAGGCATTTAATTGCCTGGCACATAATATTTGCCGGGTAATATTTTTCTTGTACAAATTATGTGCCGGGTAATCTTTTTACAACAGGGACATTTATAAATGCCGGACTAGACTCTAACCCGACACATATTTTTTGTCCGCTTCTGAGAAAAGGAAGGTACGTGATAAACGTCGGGATAGGTAAAATATGTGTCGTAGATTCATTTCGCCGAGGAAGATAAAATTTCTGGCGTGCGCGGGAGAGGAGAATTGGTGCGCGCGCACTGGCCTTCCCTAATCCTGTTCCCCACCCAGATCGATCGAGCCGCCATCGATCCAGTCTCAGCCCTCTCATCCTCTCTGCGCGCAGCGGCCGCTGCCGCACGCCACCACCGCTCTCCCATCCCCACCTCCCTCCCTTCGTCGGCCGCCCTCCCGTCTCCCATCCCCGCCGTCGCCCTCCCCTAGCCTTTGCCCGCCGCTGCCGCCCTACCTCCGTCGGTCGCCCCTCCCTCCCTCCGTCAGCCGCCCCTCCCCACCTTCCCATTGCCCGCCGCTGCCGCCCTGCCATCCCCTCCCTCTGCCGTCCTCCCCATTGCCCGCGGCCGCCGCCCTCCCATCCCTCCGTGCCGCCCTACCCTCCCTCCGCGTCGCCCTCCCATCCCTCCGCGCTCCACCACCCACCACCCCACCCACGTGCCTGGTCGCGGCTCCCCACCGACCACCGCGCCGCCCTCTACACCTCCCGTGCCACCCTCTTCCTCCTCTCCCCCCGTGCTGCTGACCTCCTCACCTCCCTCCTCCTCCCCTCCTGCGTCCAAGTGCTCCTCCTCTCCGCTCACCGCCTCCGCGACACCTCTTCTCGACGCCTTCATCGCCTGCTGCCGACTTAAGTGCACGTGCTCCCTGTAGGTCTATTCTTCAATTAAACTTGCATGAAGCATATCACCGCCGACCTTAGATTGTTTTCCCCAACTTAATTTTAGATTTCCTTCACTGTGGATTTGCCGCCATGGAGCTTCTCTGTCGCCACCGAGTAGTTGATGGAGGGTTTCAACGACATCAACTCGCTTGAGTTCTGATCAACAAATAGGATATCCCACCTAATATGAAAAAAGAATGAAGATTGGTGATTTTCCATTGCTCGTGTTGAAGTTGAAGCTAAGTAATCACCTTGCGGCTTATAATTAGTTCATCTATTTTTTTCTCAAATTAATTAGCAATGTAAACTACTTCATGCGATTAGGAAAATTGGTTTCATTATTGGCATAAGGAGCAAATTGAGGAGACCATAGTGAATGTGTTGATCGATATTGTAACTCTCCCATCGTTGTCTTGGTAAGTTAAAATTCAATATGTTTAACCCAAATTGTCTTGGTAACTCTCCTGCTATTATATGATGAAGGGTGCTCTGAATATTATGGTTCCATGTGTACAAGTGCTATATTCAGTTTGATCATTAACTTAGGCCAACTAATTAAGTGTGTAACTACACATGGTTTCTTAGTTCATAGATTAGAAGATTAGTTTATTAAGCTTGATAAGTTAATCTCTAACCGTAAAATCTAAGATCTTGAGTTAACCTTAAATAGTTCAATTTCTTATATCCATGGGGAAGACTATATATACTCCTAAGGAGCATACAGTGATGCCATGATGTTTTACAAAATCTTTATATTTGAAGAAGAGATTATGGGAAGAGTATGATTATATGAGACTGAAACTTGTTGGTAATAAGCATGTAAGTGGGTTTTCAAATCCAAAACCTCGAGAAATACCAAATCGACCTTCAATCGAACATAATTAAGGTTGCTATTTGACTGATTCATCTCGTAATCTATCGACATCTTCTTTGGAACCTACGGAATAGAACTATATATGATGTTTGCCTTTTAATTTTCCTTGTTTAGTCATGTCTTTCTACCTTTTATTGTTGACTTGAGAGGTCAAATAGGCAATGGAATGTGCTCACCACCTATCAATTCCATTTGCACTGTATTTATTTTGCCTGGGTACTTTAGCATTTTCCTGCTTGGGTGCATTAGCATTATTTAAAATTGTTTTGTTATAGCCTTATATGTTACCTTTGGTAGGAAGATACATTAGCTTCTGTTATCTACACTTTCTACAGTATGTGATCCTGATTGCATGAGTTTATTTTCCCCCACAGGTGATTGACAAGGTTCAAGAGATAACTTCCAAGAGCAGATCAGGTATTAAAGTTGTGTTGTGATGGCGCCGTGATGGCACTATGGGTGTCCCGATCTTTCGATGAGAAACACACGATCGATTTGTTAGAGTCGACTTTGACGATCCGACTACACCGTCATTTACGACGATGCGCCTTAGCAATCGCTAAACCAACTCCAATGGTTATTGATCTTGCCGTAGGCACGATCAACCTGAACACGAGGTTCAATTCCTGCAAGCAAATCAAGAACAAGCAAGAACAATAGGATAAGCAATCTGAAATTGCGGATAAAATCGAAGCGAAACAAAGTGGAGTCTTATTGACGATCTTGACAAGGTGGTCAGCCCAAAGACAACTCGCAGGATCAAGTTTGCACTTGGCTAAACTAATCAAATAAAACCCGAAACCCTAAGGAGCCGATGTCTGGATATTTATGAAAGCTAAAGGCGTGGGAATCACGTCCAAAGCAGTAGGGTACCAACTACAACTCTATTACAAGGCCCAAAGCCCAAGTCTTCTCGATTTGGAAAAGTAACACCAATTGTTTTGCAGATTCCTGTTGACTCGGATGGAATTTGGGGTTGGGGTCGGATCCGTTGGAAAGAGGACGTCGAAACCTTTCAAACCAGTACTCATAGACCCCAAACACCCTTGTGGATCAAAAGTTATGGTCGTTTTAAGTTGGTGCTGTCCCGGAGGCCGAATCCGAGTATAACTTGTGCACCGGAAGAATTGGCTTCATGTTTGACGTTTGGGAGTCCTTCTCCTTGGTTCCTAAGGACAATAAAATCATTACAAGGATTAAATAGTGTGGTGTCGTCGAACCACCGGGTCTCTTCTTCTCTCTTTTTCTTATGGGACTGTTTCTTGTTTTTTTGGGGAACCTGCCTCTTCTCTTTCTTCTTCTTCTCTTTATATGGCAGGCCTGGGGGCATGCACATATTGACCGGCCTTCTTTTCTCCTACCTGACTCTCGCCGAGGGCTATCCTGACTTTTCCTTGAGTCGCGTCCCACACGTATGGGGCTTTTTGCCCTCTGTTCGTACACCTTTTGTGGGGGTTCGGCGGGAATTTCACGTGTATTGGGGGTCTCAGATTGGCCTGACATGTCCTTGCGTACTCGGGAGGGGTTGTTGGAGGGTGTCAGACATTGGTGATTTGGCATTAGGTTCGCGTTGGAGGGAGACACGGCTGGGAGTGATTCCCTCCGGTTCCCTCCTTCGCCACGGAAGGGTACTTCCCCTCGTTGCGGGGGGAAAAGGGGTGATCCTTATCCATCTCCTCCTTTTACCGGGGGTTGACCCCCTAGAATATGGACTCATGGCTTTATCGAAGGAAGAGGTTGGCGTTCATAAAACCGTTCATGTGGGTCACTAGATGCGTGGTGTTTCGCTTAGTTGGCCGAGGGGAGGGATGAGCCTGGCTGGCCCACCACACTAGCCCCTCATGTCAGCGGGTAGAAGTCGTTCTGCTCGCTGGGATGCAACATTAAACGTCCGAGAGTTTTTTTTTTTGTAGAGATAGGGTTTTCCGACGGTGGCGAGGTACATCTTCTTTGGCTCCGCATTTCGTCCGTTTTCTTTTCTCGTTCGTGTTCTCCTCTGGTGCCTGTCTCCCTGATCTCCTACCCACCTAGATCTCCATGGGTCCTAGGCGCCCTCCTAAGATAAAACCAGTTCTGAGCGAAGAGGATGCCGCGGGATTATCCCCCATTTTGGGGCGGTCGGCGTTGAGCTCACGACCTCGATGCATTAGCAAACTGATTTTGGGGTAATACGCCCTTCCATGCGCCTCCGGTGGTGAAGAAACCCCTCACCTCGAGCGAATGAAGCGATGGTGTTCGCGGCATTTCTCGAGGCAGACTTCGCTTTCGCCTCGCCTCTACCGCCGCCAAGATTCGGTTTTCCATGCGGAGCTGTCACAGCTTACCCCTAACGCCATAGTGCGATTGGCAGTGTTGGAATGGGCGTTCCGCCCGGCTGGAATCCACTTGACAGGGCGCTTGTTTTCTCTTATAGAAGACGCGTTTTGGCAACCGAAGCAACAGAAAACAGGGAACGAAGGTCGTAAGTCATGTTTCGGTTCTCTGAATTTTCAGACGAAGAGATCTCTTATAAAGGAAATCCCAGTAGCGGCCGCCAAGGGGAAATGGGACTCAGGATGGATGTCACGGTGGTATTATCAAATTCTCGTGGGCACGGACTCTCCTCTCCATACTTCGATGGGTCCCGTCCGCGCGATTCGATCCCCTAATTGGAGCGCGACCGCGGAAGAAATTGGACATCTCGACTATCTGAAGGCCCTTCGTGCCCAGAGTACAATGCGAGATTTGGTGGAAGAATACTGCCTATGTCGTATCGACCCTTTGGCCAGGAGTTCCCCCGTTACTCTGGAGCGGTCGCTGGGAGGTACGGTGTCCGTGATTCGACCTGAAGGGGTACAAGACCGGGGGCGCGGGGCGGCCGAGAGATTGGCTCGCAAGCTTCTAGGCCCTTGCCAGGCAACGGAGTATGAGGCCGCTATGGGCGCCGTGGGGGCCACCCGATGCTCTCGTTTTACTGACTGGGGACGCCGCGCGCCCCCTCATCCCCGAGGGTCAGCTGGTTCTCCCCGCCCTGCCAAACGAGCAAGGTTAGCTCGTGCTGCGCTGCCCCAAGCTGCTGCCACTTCGGGTGGGAGCGAGGATTTGGGGGATGATGACGACGAGGAGGCGGATTGGGATTCGGAGGAATCCAGCGACGAGGGTGATTCCTCCGGCTCTGTGGCGGCTACGTCTCTCCTGCCTCCGCCCCCTTCGGGTTCTGTGGGTGCGGGGGGCCCCTCCGAAACGATTCCCTTGGCTGTTGTGGGCGAACCCCCACATATGCCATCTGCCCCAGATACGAGCTTTCCCGGGGCGACATCAAGTCCGGCTGCTATGGGGGAGGTTCCCTCGGCC
Organism: Rhipidocladum racemiflorum; assembly: GCA_036346355.1. Lineage (NCBI taxonomy): Eukaryota > Viridiplantae > Streptophyta > Magnoliopsida > Poales > Poaceae > Rhipidocladum > Rhipidocladum racemiflorum. Next base: position 41,046,530 of record CM070578.1, read on the forward strand.
CTCCCACTTGACCCTTCTGTTAATGTGCATGTTGACGGGAGTCAGTCCCCCGGGTACTCATTTCTGGGGATTCCCGGAGTGGAGACTATCGACGTATATGAGGAGGATGATGATGATTCTCCGGCTGCGGAGTGCGCACGAGGGCAACTTGAAGATGGGACCGCCCCCGCGACAGAGGAGACTCGGGGTTTGCGGTTGAACATTTCCACTCCTGACACCCCCACTGGGGGAGAAGGTCTTACTCCTGATACTTTTCACGCCAGCTCGTTAGGGTGCAATATTCTTTCAGGTTTTGATGAGGTTAATGCAGGAGGTAATAATGCGGAGGAGGCGGAGGCTTTAACACCGTTGAAACAGGTCCAAACTGGGGCACTTGCCAGCCCTTTGCCCGCCGCAGAGGAAGAGGGTCGAGAACCTCCGATTCCAAGTACTCAAGGCGCCCCCCCCGGATGAGGGGATTTTGCCTTCGAGCCAACCAGCCCCTGCGGGTGGTGTGGGCTCTTCCTTTGTCCGCTTTGATTTGTCGGATTTTTCAGCCTCAGATTTTGAAAGGGGGGCGGCTGTATCTCCGTCTTTAAGAAAGATGCGCGCGGCCTTTTCTCCTTACAATAAATCTGTGGCTTTATTTGAGGAAGTCAATGACCTTTCTCTCTGCGAGATCTCGATGGACCATCATCTAAAGGTACCCTTCTTTTGAGCTTATCCCTCTTTGGTATCAATGTCTTTCAATACCCGGCTTCATATCTTCTCCATTTTTAGGGGTCAGATTTCGCCGTAAATATCGCGTCGATTTCGGGCGTACTTGGGTCAGTTTAACAAGGGGGCCCAGGATTGCGAGGCCGCGAAGGAACGGGTAGCGGAACTAGAGGCGGAGAAGGCTAATCTTTCAAGGGCACTTCAGGACTCTGAGGACTCGTTGGCCAAGGTACAGGCTGAAGCATCCCAAAGTCGGGATTTGGCTGCGAAAAATGCAGAACTCGAGGGGGTAATTTCTCTGATGAGGGACCGTCTCGCCGAGGAGGAGCGAGCCCGCATGGCGGCGGAGCGAAACGAAAAGAAGAAAGATGATCGAATAGAGGAATTGAAAAACCTATTGGTGGTTGCTGAAGAGGGCAAGAACATGTTGAAGAAGCAAGTAGAGGAATTCCCCTCTCAACTCGCAATGGCGCGGAGCGAGGTTCAAATGCACCTTCGTAACACTCAACGAGCGGAGGAGCGTCACGACATGGTTCAGAAGGAATTGGAATCCGTTGTCTCGGGGATTCACGGGGCTACAGAGGCCTTCCTTCAGCAACTCCCTCGGTTCGGTATTGATGCGGCTCCGAGTCGCATTCCCTCCTCCAGCCTGGAAGCTGTCTCCTTCCTTGAGAAATCTACTAAGATTTTTGGGGATTCAGCACTGACCTTCGGCGATTACTGCGCAAGACTGGGCTCCGTCAAAACGGCTCAGCTATTGGAGGCAAAAGGATGTACTCATATACGCGAGCACTTTGGTTTTTCTTCTGCTGCTCCGTCGTTACCTGGGTTCGGAGATATCCCTTCGTCGGTGAAGCCTTCCTCCGCCGCATCTAGGCTATCGTCAAGTTTTATGTCAGATTTCTGGAAGCAGCACGGGGAGCCCACTGCAAGGGAGTCGGTTCGTCGAGCTCGTGCTGTGATGCGCGACTCGGGGAAAGGCAAAGAGAAGCCGCCTCCTTCTTAGTTGGTGTATCTTCGTGTGAGGGAATTTTTGTAGACACTTGGGTTAAATCACCCATTTTATCAGATGACCATGTATGTTCGTTCGCTCCACGGGTCCCTTCGTCCGAAAAAGCGTTTAGCTTCTCCCAACGGAGACCAAGCGTCAGTGACGAGTATTAGCGGGACTTAATGGCCCGGCGAACTTCTTGGGGGACGTGTGGGCGCTTGGGCTTCCCGCGTTCTTATTTAACTCTGGCCTTTTTCACCTTCCTCGCCCACGTTGTTAGTATCAGAGTAGACGATCGCTCTCTACCTCTGTCTTCCTTGGCTTTTTTGATGGCTGACCTCCCCGGGGAAATCATGGAAGAAGACCCCATTTTTGCCAACCTGGATGAGGGGCCGCCTGTGGCAGAGATCCCGCCACTGCTGGGGGAGGAGGGAGCCCCTATCATGGTTCCTGATCTTCTGGGTGACGCTCTCGCTCCCGGGGGTCTTCCAGCCGCCGACGATCTCGAGGCCTTCATTGAAGGTCTATGGGCGGATTTCGACATGATAATGGCCGCAGAGGAGGCCCTCGCTCGAGACCTCGCCAACCTCGACATATTGATCGGGATGGTGCCGCGACTGCTGGAAGCCAAGGATGCCCTCGCGGAAGCCGTGGCGCGTGCTAATCACATCTAAGTCCGCTTCGTTTCGTATAAAAGCTTCTGTTGGATTGCTGTACTATGTATGCTTGGGACGATATTATGTAATTCCCAGTCGGGGATCTGCACTTATATCTGTTCTTTGTCTTCTCTGTTTGGAATTCCTTCTGATCTTGCATTCTTAGCTTCCTATCGTGCCTTGTGTAGTAGTCGTGAAATGGTCTCGTATGGTCGCATAAGGTGTAAGCACCCCCTCCTTCCTTGCCGAGGGAAAGACGGGATACCGACTTGGGTGTATTTTCTCAATGACTTGGCAAGTGTAGTACGGTGTGTTCTCCGGTCCTTCGGAGCGAAGGTGAGGTTGGCACCTTAACCCGGACAGTTATTTCGTGAATAGATGAACTGGGACAACGAACGAATTGTAATGTCGGTGCGACTAACTATCCACGAATTCTTACCCGGCGCAGGGCAACGGGTCTCCGGAGCGAGGGATGGGGGGACTTTGGCCCAACCAAGTATCCGCGAACTCCTACCCGGCGCGAGGCAACGGGTCTCCGGAGCGAGGGATGGGTGGGACTTATGCCCGACCAAGCATCCGCGAAATCCTACCCGGCGCGAGGCAACGGGTCTCCGGAGCGAGGGATGGGTGGGACTTTTGCCCGACCAAGCATCCACAGATCCTACCCGGCTCGAGGCAACGGGTCTCCGGAGCGAGGGATGGGTGGGACTTATGCCCGACCAAGCATCCGCAAAATCCTACCCGGCGCGAGGCAACGAGTCTCCGGAGCGAGGGATGGGTGGGACTTTTGCCCGACCAAGCATCCGCGTACTCCTACCCTGCGAGGCAACGAGTCTCCTGGCGAGGATGGGTGGGACTTTTGCCCGACCAAGCATCCGCAGACTTCTACCCTGGCGAGGCAACGAGTCTCCGGAGCGAGGGATGGGTGGGACTTTTGCCCGACCAAGCATCCGCGTACTCCTACCCGGCGCGAGGCAACGAGTCTCCGGAGCGAGGGATGGGTGGGACTTTTGCCCGACCAAGCATCCGCGAAATCCTACCCGGCGCGAGGCAACGAGTCTCCGGAGCAAGGGATGGGTGGGACTTTTGCCCGACCAAGCATCCGCGAAATCCTAATAGGTTTCTTGATTTGAATCCTGGAGAATATGAAGATGGCTCGAACTCGCAATGTCTTTCCATTATTTTATTGATAAGGATCGGTACATTTCTTTCCTTCGGATTCCACCACCTACGGATAAAATTTTTTGAGTGCGTCGGTGTTCCAGGTCCGTGGTATCTCTTCTCCGCAGGGGGTAATGAGCTTGTGTGCACCCTTCGCTGTTGACTCTTGGATGATGTATGGTCCCTCCCAGGTCGTTTCCAGCTTCGCGAAGGCCGGAGCGGCCCGCTTGAGCACCATGTCCCCAGGGTGTATTTCACGTTTCTTCACCTTCTTGTTGAAGCTTCGGGTGGACGCCTCCGCGTAGGCTTTCATAGTCTTTAAGGCTTGAAGCTTGTGTTCTTCCTTTAGATCACACGTGATGTCAATTGCCTCATGGGTCGGGGTTTTGATTACTCGTAAGGATTTTGCACAGATCTCCGCAGGTGAAACGGCTTCTTCCCCGAAAAGGAGGCGGAAGGGGGAGAACCCGGTCGCTCTTGAGGCCGAAGTGCGGGTTGCCCATAAGACGTGATCCAGCTCGTCGGGCCAAAGCCCCTTCTTAGAGCCGTAAAGCCTTTTTTTTATGCCATCAAGAAGTAACCCGTTCGCTGCTCCACCGCCCGCTCGACCGAGGATGACCCATCGAGGCGGCATCTTTATCCCGAGATTGTCACAAGAATCGCGAATTTCCAGAGTCGAATTGAGTCCCATTGTCGGTCACGATCTGGTAAGGGACCCCGTGACGGGCAGATAATCGTTTTCCATAGAAATTTGACGGCCTCTGCGGTTATCTTCGCAACCGCTCGCCTCGATCCAATGAGAAGTAATCGATGGCGACGATTAAAATCAAGGTTTGCTCGAGCTTTAGGAAGCGCCCCAACAATATCTATTCCCCACTTGGCGAAGGGCCGACCGGGTACCGCATGCAGTTCATTGGGCGGGCCTCGCTTGCTTGGTCATCCATTGGCACGCATGACAAGTCGGACCATGTGCTCCGTGATCTTGCAACGCTGAAGGCCAGTAGAGCCCCATCCGGAATAGCTTTCTCACGAGATTCCTAGGGGCCTGGTGTGCTCCGCAATCTCCCTCGTGTGCTTCAAGTAAAGCTTGAACTCCTTCTTCTCGCGAAATGCAGCGTAGCCATGGAGCGCAGAGGCCGCTACAGAATAGGAGGCCGTTAATGATGGCGTACTTCTTTGCTCGTTTTTCGACGCGCCTCGCCCGTGTCTCCTCGTCTGGCAAAACTCCCTCCAGGAGGTAGTTGTATATCTCATCCCTCCAGTCTTCATCACGCCCGAACGATGAGGTTTATCTCGGGAAGGAATGGAGGGGTGCGAAGTATCTCAAGAAGATTGTCGAAGGTAGGCTTCCTCCTGGCTGCGATCTTGGCTAGCTCGTCGGGCGCGTTCATTTTGAGACCTGGGAATTGCATTAATCGGTGAACCCGGTGAAGCCCTTCTCCATTGTCCGGATCATCTCGACGCATTTCCGAGCTGTTCATCCTTCACTTGATATTCTTTGGTGATGTGCCCTCGAATGAGTTTCGAAGCCTGTATATTATCGCCTTTCTTGCTCCCATGATCTTTGCTTTTCTGATACCCAATAATAGCGCTTCATACTCGGCTATATTGTTGGTTGAAGGAAATTCCAGCCTTGCTGCGAACTCCACTTTTTCTCCGCTGGGTGTGTGTATCACCGCCGCTATTCCCGCCCCACTCGCCCCCCAAGACCCGTCAGAGTGGATGGACCACATTGTTGGAGTTTGGTTGTTCTCCGGGGCTGGGGAGGTCCATTCTACCATGAAATCGACGAGGGCTTGGCTTTTGATTGCCGTGTGAGGGATTATGGTTAATTCAAAGGGAGCTAGCTCGACCGCCCACTTGCTAATGCGCCCAGTGCTTTCCCTACTGAAGAGCATAGACCCTAGGGGATATGTAGTTGGCACCTTGATGCGGTTGGCTTGAAAATAATGCCGGAGCTTTCGAGATGCCATTAACAGAGCGTATGCCAGTTTTTCCATTTCCGAGTATCGTAGCTTCGCTCCTTGGAGGGCTTCAGAGATGAAGTAGACCGGCTGTTGTTTGGCGCCTTGAGGCCGCACTAACACAGCGCTTACGGCCGAGGGGCTAGCTGCTAGATATAACAGAAGCTCCTCACCTTGCTTCGGGCTTTGTAGGACAGGGATTTCCATGAGGCTCTGCTTCAAATTATCGAAGGCGCGTTGGCATTCCCTGTCTGCATTTAAACTATCGTTTGTGCGCAAGGCTTTAAAGACCGGCAAACTTCGCTCCGCGGATTTTGGCAGGAATCGGCTAAGCGCTGCTATCCGCCCCGCCAACCTTTGTACTTCCTTTAGACTTCTTGGAGGAGCCATGTCTTGTATGGCCCTTATCTTTTCTGGGTTCGCCTCAATGCCTCGTTGGGAGACCAGGAAACCTAGCAACTTCCCTGCGTCCACGCCGAAAACACATTTTGACGGGTTAAGCTTTACCTTTCCTTTTATCAAATTTCTGAAAGTTTCCCGGAGATCCCCGATGTGATCGTCTTTCTTTTCACTTTTGACAATGATATCGTCAACGTAGGCTTCCACATTTCTTCCCAACTGATCGGCGAAGATCTTCGTGATGAGTCGAGCGAAGGTAGCACCTGCGTTTTTGAGCCCGAAAGGCATCCGCATGAAGCAATAGGTACCGAAGGGAGTAACGAATGCTGTCTTGTCTTCGTCTCCTTCTTGCATACAGATTTGGTGATAACCGGAGTACGCGTCAAGGAAGCTCATCCTTTCTGACCCGGAGGTTGAATCAACCAGCTGGTCGATGCGGGGCAGGGGGAAGTCATCTTTTGGGCATGCTTTGTTTAAGTCAGTGAAGTCGATGCACATCCTCCATGCCCCGCTAGCCTTCTTGACTAGGACGATGTTGGCCAGCCATTCCGGGTATCGGGTTTCGCGGATGATTCCCGCCTGGAGCAGTTTAGTCACTTCCACCTTCGCAGCTTCTTGTCTTTCTGCTGCAAGTTTTCTCAATTTCTGCTTCCTATGCTTCACGCTTGGATTAACAAATGAGAGCATGTTCGATAGTTTCTCTCGACGCCTTGGAAGGTCTTCAGCCCCCATGCGAACACGGTTTCATATTCCTGGATAAGCGAGATCAAGTGTTTTCCTCCTCCGAGACAACATGGCGCCGAGGCTTACTGTCTTGTCGCTTCTCGCCTGAGCGGTATCCGCTGGGTTTCTCCTGGGGTTGTGGTTTAGGAGCCACCGCCGCGCTTGCGTGCACGACGATCTAGCTCGATGAATGCGGACGTGTTTGACTTGAGGTGGGTTCTCCATATCTATCTTCCTCGCCAAGGCTTGGTCTCCTCGCACCGTGATGACACCATCTTCGGAGGGAATTTTCATGCATAGGAAACCGTGATGAATTATGGCCCCCATGGTTGTCAACGAGCCCCTGCCTAGGATCGCATTGTATTGGAATGGCATGTCTACCACATCGAATGTGACACGACTTGTGACGCCGCTTGTGGCGTCGCGAATGTGACTTCAAGCTCCAATTGCCCTGTGGTGCCGACCGTGCTTCCTCCAAAACCCATCACGGCACCTCCGATTTTTTCAACCGATCTTGTGGAATCATCATTTGTTGGAAAGCCTTCATGGATAGTATGTCCGCAGCCGCTTCCTCCATCTACCAATATTCGACGACTTCGCAATCAATGATAATGGCGGTTACTACCAAGGAATCTTGGTGCGGGAAGTGTACCCCATGGCGCCCTCCTGTGTGAATGTGATTGGCTCGCATTTTACCTGGGAGGAAGGGTGGTGGGGTAATTGCAATGTGGTTAATTTGCCGGGCGACGCCTTCCTCTCTTTTGACGAGAGATGTGATGAGGAGCCCCCGCAATGACGTTGATAATGCGACGAAGATGATTCATTCCTACTCGAGGGGGTGTTGTCGCCCAACAGAGGTGCTTCCGCGCGCAGATGCGTCTTGACTTCTCTTTGTTTCGCCTCGAACCGCCGATATCCGCTGATCACTTTGCATTGGATGGTGTCGTGAGTGATATTTTCCCCGTGATATTCACTGTAAATGCTGCCGGCTCTGTCCCTTCCTTCTTGTTAACTCGGCTTCCTCGTATTGCTTTCCTCGGCCGGGTGGTCTCGTCTCTGCCGCTCCGCGCCTGTCGCCCGTGGCTTGCCGATCTCTTGGCTTTTCAATGTGGTGGATTCTCCTCCTCTCGTCTCTTCTTCCTGGCTCTGGGTATCGTTCCCTCATTTTTGGGTTGGGCGGAGGTCCTTCCTCGCCTCTCTTGCGCTGAGCGAATTCTTGCTTCTCTGTTGGGGCCCGCCTTCCTTCTGAAGTTGTCTTCCTCCGCCCGCAGACTCCCTCATCTTCGCAAAGAGTTCTTCCACCGTCGCACCTCTTTACGAGCGAGCCTTTCCGCCAATGGCCCCTACGCAGCCGCAACGTGTCGCATTGATGATAGTAGTGTCGCTTACTCCTCGCACTGCACTTAATCCGGAGAAACGCTGAAGTAACTTTTAAGGGTTTCCCTTCGCGTTGTCCGACCGCAAATAGGTCACTTTCCTCTTTCATTCCGCCGAAATTACCTCGAAGTTGCCTTCAAGCTTGCAGCGGAGTTGCGGCCAACAGGTGATTGACCGGGGCTCCAGCGAAGAGTACCAGGATAAGGCTATGCCTTCGAGGGCTAGAAGGAGCCCCTTCGCCTTGATATCATCATCTCCTCCCGCGGCTTCAATCGCTGTATCATAAACGCGGAGGAACTCCCTTGGGTCCGTCCGACCGTCATACGGCTTAACGGTGGGGAATTTGAAACTTCCCGGGGAAGGCCATTTCTTGGTCCGTAGGCGGGCGCTGAGGGGGTTTGGATCGTGGTCTTCCCTGTGTGCCGTCGCGACCGCTGGAGATAGTACCTCACGGCTCGGGCTTTCGTCTTGTGATTCGTATTGAACCCCGTCAGATAGTCCTTGCAGACGCTTCAACTCTGCCATGAGTTGTTCGTTGGCTTCCATCAGAGCCCGCACGTTGGGGTCCATCTCCTCCTGAGCTCCTGCCTTCTCCATGGGTTTCTTCGCTTCCATGGGTCTTCCGGGCGATGAGTCGATGCGTCGACACTTCCGCCACATCTCCTCCCGGTGTCGAAACCGTTCGACCTGCCGCCGAGGCCGCCGCTTGGGGGCTCGCTATGCACGGCCGCCGGAGTCTGTGGAGGTAAGGTTCCCGCCATGTTTCGAGTTTCTGTTGCGGCTGGCATCCGCGTCTCGTCATGCAGAAGTCGAGGGGGATCTCCAGATTGGCTTCTCGTACGCCGCCTTGGTTCTTCTGTTCCTGCCGTCGTTGCCGCCCCCTTGGATACTGCCTCCTTTCCTTTCTTTGGTGGCATGGTTGCAGGAAACTTACCCTTGGGCTTGATCGGCAGGTGGTGGTTTCACCTTGCGGTTGGGTTCCCCACGGACAGCGCCAGTGTGGTGTCGTCGAACCACCGGGTCTCTGCGGCTCTCTTTTTCTTATGGGACTGGTTCTTGTTTTTTTGGGGAACTGCGCTTCTTCTCTTTCTTCTTCTTCTCTTTATATGGCAGGCCTGGGGGCATGCACATATTGACCGGCCTTCTTTTCTCCTACCTGACTCTCGCCGAGGGCTATCCTGACTTTTCCTTGAGTCGCGTCCCACACGTATGGGGCTTTTTGCCCTCTGTTCGTACACCTTTTGTGGGGGTTCAAGGGAATTTCACGTGTATTGGGGGTCTCAGATTGGCCTGACATGTCCTTGCGCACTCGGGAGGGGTTGTTGGAGGGTGTCGAGACATTGGTGATTTGGCATTAGGTTCGCGTTGGAGGGAGACACTACCGAGTGATTCCTCCTGCTCCTCCTTCGCCACGGAAGGGTACTTCCCCTCGTTGCGGGGGGAAAAGGTGTGATCCTTATCCATCTCCTCCTTTTACCGGGGGTTGACCCCCTAGAATATGGACTCATGGCTTTATCGAAGGAAGAGGTTGGCGTTCATAAAACCGTTCATGTGGGTCACTAGATGCGTGGTGTTTCGCTTAGTTGGCCGAGGGGAGGGATGAGCCTGGCTGGCCCACCACAAATAGCATTCCATTCATTAAATTATTGGTATGCAACCCGAGGAACGCATTCACCTGGTAATTGAATTGACGTGCGCGAGCTCAAGTAATTGGCCCTTGTATGACATTGTTGGTTTCCATTGGGTTTGTAGGCATGGCCGTATCCATGGTAGTGATGTCCTCATCATGTTGTAATTACAAGTAGACCAATATTGGACCACATACATGTGTTTGCAGTTTTTTGTTTGTAACTGACTAGTATATTTAAACTCAAAAACTCCATTATACTAGTTGTGTGATTTATGAGCTGCTCATTGCTCTATTTCATAATATGAGCCGATTTTGACCTTGTGGGCCTCCACAACAGTTATGATATTGCCCAACTTGTGATGTATCCTATGGAAAGGGCATGTCCTGTGATGAAATGCGTAAAAGCCGCCTAAACGCCAATAAGTTTACAGCTTTATTATAGAGAATGAGATCTATATTGTTGATACACAATCTAGGCCTTCAAGTGGGATATTGTTTTATTTCAAAGCCCTTGCAGTTAATACAGATTGGAAATGAATGATTGAGATCAAACCTCAAGACTTCACAAAGATGTGGTCACCTCCTAGTTCTAGTGGATTAGCACCCAACCATAAGTAATACATGTAATTTCCTATTCATATAATAAGTTCAAGATAAAAAATGAGGAGATTTATAGATAAGGCAACATATACAGCTTCTCTTAAAAACAATGCAGATACACAAACTTTTGTGTAAATTAAGCCAATTTCATTCAAAGCATTGGGACAACAGATATAATCGATGAAGATCAATGCAAGGCAGTCAGTAGGATTAATTAGAAAAAAAGATAAAGATTTTCAGCTTAAGACTACTCACAGACGCTTTAAGGTGATGTCCATAAGTAATTTGCAACCTCGTAGAAACTAGAATTTACATTGGTTAGAAGGCCCAAATCCCTAATATTTTGGGTGCTACTTACTCACTCATCATCGCAAGGATTAGGTGGGTCAGAAATTTTCAATGGTCTATACGCAGGAGGGATAGGGACAAGGATAAGTAGAGTATAGTTTTAAACAAAAGGTTACAGATTTACAAAGTGGAGAGATATGTAAACTATGTGATGTATGATGTGTTTTGTTCTTTTAATATATGCATTTTAACCAACTACTTGGGAACCTTTGTTGTCTCACTAATGGTCACCATACCCTTGTGAATTAGCAGTTGTAATCTATTCACTACCTAGAACTTCATCTCAGAAGGTTCGAGGCAAAGTCGAGGTGGAAAATCAATTTTGTATCAACCCAAAAGTATGTTTCTTGTTTTGATTTGTCGGGTTCTTTCTCATGACTCATTTATCCAAAATCTTGTGTCGCTGTTACATGAGCTACTTCAAGAGGGTATCAAACGAAAACAAATTGCCTCGCATGATTTTAGTTTTATATCTAAATTTATTTTTTCCAATTAAGTTCTTTTGTGCTAGTCTATTTTCATAAGGCTTTTCAACTGTTATAAGATTGATGATTTGATACACAATAACATCTATTTATTAGGAGCAGAAGCATGGACAAGAAATGGATGCACTTACCTAGGCACACACTGAATATGAAAAAGGCGCCAATTTCTTTTGAGTTTGCATTTTCCAAGTCAAAGAAGAGCCGACACAATCCGCTGCCCATGCACTAGTTGTGCTAATCTGCAGTGGTTAGAAAAGAGTATTGTTTATGACCACTTGATTTGCAATGGATTTTTAAAAGGATATAGTGAGTGGATATTCCATGGTGAGAATTTGTATTCTCAACCTGTTCATAGCTCAGATTCACAAGGGAAAATTGATATTGATGATGAAATAGATGCGATGCTTCGAAGGGCTTGGGTTATTTGATGACAAGATTTCAGAGATATACACAACAATGGTGACATGGGAGAGAAAGATGTAGACACCGAGACCTACTATAGGTTGGCCAATGAAGCTAGCAAAGAGTCAGATCCTGGATGTCAAAGGTTTTCAAAGCTTCAATTCATTGTTAGGCTCTTAAACATAAAAAATTTATGGGGAGTTAGTAATGCATGTTTTGATGAACTTATTGTACTTTTAAGGGAAGCACTTCCTGAAGGTGAAAATTTGCCTAAAAACTATCATGAGGCTAGAAAATTTGTCAAAGATGTTGGCCTTGGATATGTGTAACACCCCAAAATTTTGCTTTTCTTAAATTCATGTGTGATTTGGCACTTTGGTGAATTTTTGGAATTTTCTGGAATTTATTTGGATTTATTTGGAATTTATTTGAATTTATTCCATTTTGAAATAATTAAAGAATTTAATTTTGCAAATAAAATTTTGTTGGAAATATTTTATTTGAGTCCAAAATGTTCCAAAATATTTTCCAGAATTTTTCTGGAATTTTTCTGAGTCTTTTGCTATTTTTAATGAATTAAATGAATTACTGGGAATTATTTTAAATATTAAATCGCTGGAAATCCAACTCGGGTCAAGTATCGCTCATCCGACCGAAGTCGAACCCGAGTCGGACTCGAACCCGACCGAGCCGCTTGACTCGACCGAACCCACTCCTAAACCTAATCAATCCCAACCGTTGGATCAAGATCCAACGGCCGAGATCCGCCTGCACGGCCGAGCCGTGAATCGGCCGGATCCGATCGCGCCCGCGCGATCGTGGCCGCTGATCGCGCCACGTGGACGGCCACGATTTCGTCGTCTTCGCCGAGTCCGAGCCGGACTTCGCCGCCGCCACGCCAGAGCGAACTAGGTTTCCGCTTCAGGTACCTGACGCCGAGGCTATTTAAAGCGTGAGACGCCCCCGAGGTTGCCCTCATCCTTGCGCACCTGCTCCCGAGCCATCTCGCCGAGCCGCCACCGTTGAGCCGCAATCGCCGCCGGAGTTGTCTCTTCCTCCGCTGCGTTTGCGCCGGCTTCGCTGCCGTCTGGCCGTTTTCCGCCGAAGAAGGAGCTCAGATCCGAGTCTCGCGACGAGACGCACTCCGGGGAGGCTTCATCTCGCCGAGCACGCCCCAAACGCCGTCGGGCTCGTCGTCGTCCGCCTCGGTCAAGCCCGGCCGCCCAGTGAAGCCATCGCCGTCCGCGAAGCTCGGAGGACCGCCGGATCCAGATCGGACGGTTGAGGTGAGCTCACGTGTTCCCAAACCCGATTAGATTCCGATCGTTGGATCAAGATCCAACGGTTCACAATTGCCACGCGGTCAGTAGCGGGCGAATATAGGATTAGATCTCGACCGCCCGATCTAGATCGAACGCCCACGCAGCAACGAGTAGTTTCAACGCAGTGTTAACCCTGGATCTAATCCGCCGCTGATTTTCAAACCAACGGCCGAGATTGCGCCACGTGTCGGGAAGATGGACCGCCGCGGCCAACGCCGCCCACGCCGCTGGCAGTGCAGACGCCGACGCGCGGCCCGCGTGTCGAGGGGCCGCATGTCGCTGGCTGACCCGCCAGCGCCGACGCCACCCTATGACGCCACAATGGGTCCCACTGCCGCCAAGACTGCGGCCGAGCCTCGCCGACGCCAACGATGACGCTACCCGAGAGGGCCCACATGTCGGGCCGACACGTGAGTCGCGGACCGAGTCCACTGTGAGACCCAAGCCGGCGTGGACCAAGTCCATGGACCGGCCGACGCCAGCAGGCCAATCAGAGGCTGCCACGTGTCCATGATGACGCAATAATTAATTTCCAAAAGAAAATGATTTATTAATTCGAAATATTGATTCAAATTTAGATTCAAACTTCAAACGCTTATAACTTTATGCTTCAACTCCGATTTGAGCGATTCAAATTTCTAAATTTGTATAAAATTGAGATGTACCTAAATATGAATTTTATTTAATTTTTGGACTAAAGTTTTTCTCTGTAAAATTATTTAATTGATTATTTAAACTTTAAATAATCATAACTTTTATGCTTTAACTCCAAATTTGATTTATTCCAGTTTCTAAAAATCCAGAAAATTATGTTCTCTCTGTTTATGGATTTTATTTGGAGTTTTGGGATCTTTTGCATAGTGTTCATTTGTGTATTTGCTATTTGCACGCTTTACGAGTAGACGCGTTGAAGTGCCTAAGGATTCAAGGAGAAGTATTGACTCAGGATCCAACTCAAGACCAAGAGCAAGTACTTTTTGAAGGCAAGTTGTGCTTTGACCATGTTGATCCTATTTCAAAATCTATTTTGATTTAAACTATTGCATGCTAGTTCAATTAGAAAGATACTTTGTTTAAACATGGGGTTAGATAAATACCAATTTGCTATATGACACCTTGATTACTTAAGTATGTGCCATGACCTTTGTCACCCTAGTTGTGGTTTACTAGTTGGACATTACTAAATTGCCAACATGGGTTTAGATCGTTGTAGTATGTCGCTTAGACCTCGCTACGTGCTCATGACATGATTTTGGACAATCAAACGCTAATATGGACTTAATGATATATTGAACCTGTTTTGGAAAAGTATCATGTGATGTTGACGGCACGTGGTGCATGGTAATCAATCGGGTTTGATAAACAGCTGATCGGGCATGTGGCAAGAGTAATCGTGGGCCAGTTGTGGCATTGGGAGTGATGATTTGGTTTTTCGTAGTCTTGCCCTGGTCACTCTAAGGACTTAACCTTGCAAGCCTTTGAACTGGGTCATACTTGCAACCACATGGCTCGAATGGGACGGCCCTAGTTGACTAAGTCGCTAAGGACTCACTTGTGGAGCCTCAGGTGTCGCTTACACCTTTTGTGTGATTGCACGGGGAACGATCGTGGCTGTGGCCAGGTACCCATCTAACGGTGTGTTGGTCCCATACTTCGCCTTGGCTAAGGGAAGGGATGGTGTAGAGCACGCATCGAGAGGACCACCTGTGTTGTTTGAGGCTTCCGAAAGGCTTTGTTACTGAACTCGCCTTTGTGGTGTTTGACCAGATCTTGTGGGTAAAGTGCATAACCTCTGCAGAGTGTAGAATCTATTTGAATAGCCGAGTCCACTTGATCGACAATGCTCGAATTACAAATAAGGGGTAGACTTTCCAAAATAACTTGGTTTTGAAAAGATGGGTTGGTTTAACAAGGAAGATGATGGAAATATGGTTTAGGATGGGAAAAATGTTTATTAAACTTCTTGAAAAGTTATTTATGCTTTACTTATTTCTACCGCTTTAATCTACTTATATTACTTGTCAAAAGCTGTTTATCGCAAATATACCTCGAGCTATTCCTTTGTACTAAGCCATGCATATAGTATATTAGCTTGCATTCTCGTGCATGACTTGCCGAGTACCAAGTACTCACCCTTGCCTCAACACAATATCGCTTGAAGAGGAGATTACGCCACTTTGGAGGAGGAACTCCAAGAAGACCCGTCTACTTAGGGATGCGAGCCCGATCATTGCCTGTGGTATACCGGATGGCGCCACTAAGTTTATTTGATTTTCCGCCGCTATGTCTGTTTTAATAAGTTTCGCCTTGCAAGGCATATATTTGTAACTTGGCCATAAGGTCGAGTAACCCTTTGATTATTTAAATAAAGTACTTTGATAGTATCGTATGGTATGATTGTGATATATACCGATGTTAATACTGTGTGCACTAAGCGCTGCTCCTCGACTAGTGCTGAATACACATAGGGTCCGGATTTGCAAATTCGGGTCCCGACAGAGGTGGTATCGAGCCATACTTGACCGTGAGGCTCAACCCTAGCTAGAATGGTCGTAGTGAGGATAAAACCTATTTTCTAAAGCTAAAAAGTTGTCAAGATAAGAAATGACCTCTCGACTTATCCCCTTCTCTCTTTTCTTGTCTCTTGCTGGAATTTTCCCTTACCTTGTCACAATTTAAAAATTCCGAGTTCTTACTTAAAAGCACTCTTGTGACAGATGGAGGAAGAGTTCAACTACGTTGATCTAGGAGTTGGTCACGCCGAGAACTTTGGCATATGCTACAGACTCTCGGAGATTTTGAGAAGCCCCAATATCAAGTGGAAGTGATCGGACAAGCGGGATTGATCAAGGCTTGTGACGTGAGGATTGAGGTACCGCTAGGAAAAAGGGCCTGTGCAATCGCTCGATACACCGTGACCGCTAGAAGATCTACAATGCAGATGGGTATCCAAGAAGTTTCACGACGAGCAATGCGGCACATTACCGAGATCCACGCCAGAGAGTTGGAAAGCACGGTGTTCCGCTATCATCCGCGCAGCGATAACCTTCTTGACCCGAAGACGATTCAGATGAGAATGCCACGGTTACA
Organism: Rhipidocladum racemiflorum; assembly: GCA_036346355.1. Lineage (NCBI taxonomy): Eukaryota > Viridiplantae > Streptophyta > Magnoliopsida > Poales > Poaceae > Rhipidocladum > Rhipidocladum racemiflorum. Next base: position 41,062,374 of record CM070578.1, read on the forward strand.
CAGCTTGGCACGATTTGTCGCCGCCAGAAGATGTACTAGATAATACAAGCAAGGAGCTGCGTAAGGCCCGCAAGGAGATCACGACAGAGAAGAATAGATGGCGGAAGCTCAAGAGTATGTGGCACACCTTCTACGAAGGATTGACGAGTTGGAGATGACTTTGTACGGACTGCACTCCAGAGCCAAGATTGAGCTACACGAGCCAGATCCGCAGGAGTCGATCTCGATGAGGACACCGCTTCTTCGACTACCACAGATGACATAGTCGCTGGACATGGCGATCGCTTTCGCGCCTATGCCGCAAAGACCCGCACTCGTGCCGTGGAGGTTTTCTCGATGAGTGAGCTTAGGTTCTATAGTGAGACTCCTTCGCCGAGTCATAGAATAAAGAGTCACCCTTTAGGCGTTAGACTCCGTGAGTTAGTTCGATTTGGATTTGCTTTGTTTGCTGAGTGTGCAGTATGTGTTGCAAGGCCCTTAGGCATTGTAAGCAGCCATACCAAGTTATTAATAATAAAGATGGACCTTAAAGTTACCCCTTTTGCCCCGCATAAGTTCCATATTACTTGTCTATTCTTGTTTCCCTCTCATCTCTAAACCTAGAGCAAATCGACAGATGGTGAACACCCGTGGAAACTTTGGAAGCAATGGGAGTGGATCTCGCCAAATGAAAACCCCAATGATGGAGCACCAAAGACCGCCATCGATGTGCAGAATTTTGGAGCTTTTCTGGCTGCACAGACTCAGCTGATGCATGCAATGATGCAGCAAATGCAGCACGCCATCGCCAGGCCACCGCTAATCAAGTTAATCGTGACCACGCCAGAATACAAGGCTGTCAGAGTTCATGAGGACTCACCCACCCACTTTCTCTGGAAATGCCAATCCATTGGAGGCCGATGATTGGTTAAGATCAATCGAGAGGAAGCTACACATAGCTCAATGCATAGGGAATGAGAAGGTACTTTACGCTTCTCATCGCTTGGAAGGAACAATTACCGAATGGTGGGAGAACTTCGTACACGCAGAGAACCCTCAAGATATCACTTGGGAAGAGTTCACATTGCATTCGACAAGATCACGTGCCTGAAGGAATCATGGACCTTAAGAAGGAGGAGTTCAGAGCATCAAGCAAGGTAATCACCAAAGTGGTCGACTACTCCTAACAAGTTCACACACTAGCACGCTACGCACTGAGGACGAGCGACGGATAAATCCAGGCATACCTCGTTTTATGAAGGGACTTAACTCAGATTGCAAGTAGGGTTGATCACCCACACCTTTCCGGATTTCCAAGAGTTGGTGAATAAGGCACTTATTCTTGAGGACAAGCGCAAGGAACCGGATGAGAACAGAAGCGCAGGATGCAACAAAGAAGGATCACGTTAGGGAACGCAATACCGAGAGTTGCACCAAATCAATTCTTCGATTCCAACCACGAATGCAACGAGGACACCATCCTCAAAGACCAAGACCTACCAATCGTAACTACCAAACCCCAGCCCCGCTTAGAAACGCTACCCTGTGCAACAAGAAGGAACAAAGGAGACGTCTGTTACAATCGCAACGAGCCAGGACACTTTGCCAACAGTTGCCCAAAGAAAACAGCAGGAGTGACCCCAGTTCGCTTCAATCTAGGAACCACCCCAGCTAGGACGCCAGCACCAGGAGCCACACCCTAGACTGTGGTGAGAGGCCGAGTCAACCATGTCACCGCAGATGCACTGCAGAATGCTACGGACGTCGTACTGGGTAAGTTACTTGTTAACTCAGTACCTGCAACAGTTTTGTTTGACTCTGGAGCTTCGCATTCGTTTGTTTCGCAAGGCTTTGCTGCTAGAAATGACTTGAGAATTGCAAGACTTAAGTGCATGCTTTTAGTTCAAACCCACGGTTCAACTCCGAACGGAAGTAGGATGTTCCGGTGAGAATACTAATAGATGGAATAGAGTTCCTAGCAAACCTTATAATTTTGGAGACCTGCACCTTAGACGTCATATTGGGAATGGATTGGTTATCCAAGCACAAGGCCGTATTGGATTGTGGACGAAGGACTATCTCGATTGAGAGCCCGTGTGGGAAGAAAGTGGAATTTCAAGCCACTGCAGCTTAGAGATGGACAGCTGATGGTTAACGATCAAGGCAATCAGCATAGAGAATGTCCCAAGAGTGAATGAGTACCCGATGTTTTTCCCGAAGATCTACCTGGTATGCCGCGACAGGACATAGAGTTTGTGATAGAGCTTGTACTGCACAAAGACCGATAGCAAAGAGACTCCTATCGGATGTCTACCGAGGAGTTGGTAGAAATGAAGAAACAAACAGAGGAGTTAATGGAGAAAGGATTTATCGCACCGAGTTCGTCACCATGGGGAGCACCAGCTTTGTTTGTCAAGAAGAAGGACGGGAGTTTCAGGATGTGCATTGACTACCGTGCACTCAATGAAGTCACCGTGAAGAATAAGTATCCGCTACCCAGATTGATGATTTGTTTGATCAGTTAAGAGGAGCCGAGTTTTCTCCAAGATTGATCTCGAGATCGGGATACCATCGCTGAAGATCCGATCGTAAGATATTCAAGACTGCATTCTCGCCAAGATATGGACATTACGAGTTTACGCTATGTCCTTTGGGTCGATTTAATGCGCCAAATTTATTTCATGAACATGATGAATAAGGTGTTCATGGAATATTTGGACAAGTTTGTCGTCGTGTTCATAGACGATATCCTGGTCTACTCCAAGACAGAGGATGAACATGCCGAACACTTGAGGCGAGTTTTGGAAAAGTCGAGGAACAAAGCAACTTTTCGCCAAGTTCAGCAAGTGGGACTTTTGGAAGGACAAAGTGGAGTTTCTTGGACATGTAATGACCGCAGAAGGAGTCGCCAGTAGATCCAAGCAAAGTAGAAGTCGTGTGTTACATTGGGAACAACCAAAGATCGTGACCTGATTCGAGTTTCCTTGGAATGGCAGGATATTACCGCCGCTTTCATCGAAGGTTTTTCGACAATTGCGAAACCTCTTACGCAATTGCCAAGAAGGAAAAGAAGTTTGTATGGACGCCGAATGTGAGAAAGGATTTCAGGAGTCAAGAAGCGATTGACATCGGCACCAAGTGTTAGTTCTCGACGTTGCTCAAAGCTTTGATATTTATTGTGACGCATCGCGCCAAGGACTTGGATGTGTGCCGATGCGTAATGGAAAGGTCGCCGCTTATGCATCAAGGCGCTTGAGGCCGCATGAGGAAAATTATCCGACACATGACCTGGAGTTAGCCGCCGTAGTACATGCCTTGAAGATATGGCGCCACTATCGATTGGAAACAGATGTGAAGTGTATACGGATCATAAGAGCCTTAAGTACATATTCACCCAATGGATCTGAATATGAGGCAAAGGAGATGGCTAGAGTTAATCAAGGACTACAATGTTGGAATCCATTACCATCCCTGAAGGCCAACGTAGTAGCCGATGCTCGAGTCGGAAGAGCCATACCGTGAGTACGTTGCTAGCCACAAGTCGTGATGAGTTATGTGAGGATTTTCGTAAAATGAAGATTGAGGTTGTACCTAGCGGATTCTTGGCCGCATTGGAAGTAAAGCCTACCCTAGAGGATCAGATCCGAAGGACGTAAGGATGATGACAGATCCGCAGGATTAAGTCCATCAAGGAGGAAGGCAGGCAGGACTTCAAATTGATGAGCAAGGCACGTTGTGGATGAAGGATCGCATTTGTGTGCCTAACAAAAAGGAGTTAAAGCAACTGATTTTGGAAGAAGCCCATGACTCTAAGTACTGATTCACCTGGAAGCGCCAAGATGTATCAGATCTCAAGGAGAGATTCTCGTGGCCGAGTATGAAACGTGAAGTTGCCGAGCATGTTGCATTGTGCGACGTATGCCGAGAGTCAAGGCAATGCATCGAGAGACCAGCAGGATTGCTACAACCAATAAAATACCTCGAGTGGAAGTGGGAGGAAATCGGAATGGATTTCATTACCGGCTTGCCGAAGACTCAAGGGGTTATGACTCCATATGGGTTATAGTGGATCGCTTGACTAAAGTAGCCCATTTTATCCCCGTGAAGACCACTTACTCGAGATAAATTAGCGTAATTGTACATGATCAGATTGTCTGCTTGCACGGAGTGCCCAAGAGGATTGTATCGGACAGAGGTACCCAATTTACCTCAAGGTTTTGGAATAAGTTGCATGAAGCCATGGGGACCCGCTTGAACTTCAAGACGGCTTATCATCCACAGACGGATGGACAGGCCAAAGAGTCAACCAGATTCTCGAAGATATGCTAAGAGCTTGTGCATTGGCTTATGCTACCTCTTGGGATAAGAGTTTGCCGTATGCCGAGTTCGCCATTACAACAATAGTTATCGTGCTAGTTTACAGATGTCACCTTTGAGGCCTTCAGATGGTCGACCCTTTCTGACGCCATTGAATTGGAATGAGACCTGGCGAGCGCCGTGTCTTTGGACCTGATATTCTTCAAGAGGTCAAGAGCGTATCGCTATGATTAGGGAAAGGTTGAAGATAGCCCAATCTCGACAAAGAGTTATGCCGACAATCGTCGCCGGGATTTGAGTTTTGAACCGTAAGATTTTGTTTACCTCGCAGTTACGCCTCGGGAGTTAAGAGGTTCCATGCCAAAGGGAAACTCGCACCCTGCTATGTCGACCATTTAAGATTTTGAGCCGCAGAGGCGGTTGCTTATCACCGGAGTTGCCAATGCGTTGGCAGGAGTACATGATGTATTCCATGTGTCCTAGCTTAAAGAAGTGTCTCCGAGTTCGAGGAATGCACACCGCTAGAGTCAATTGAGTTGCAAGAGGATTTGACTTATAAGGAACATCCCGTGAGGATTCTAGACACAATGGACCGAGAAACTAGAAACAAGTCAACCCAAGCTTCGTAGAGTTCAGTGGAGCAACCATGAGGAAAGCGAAGCGACTTGGGAGTCAAGAGGATTTGAAGAAAGAGTTTCCAAACCTATTCTTTAGTGAGCCCCTGAATCTCTGTGGACGAGATTCTATTAAGGGGAGGTTTGTAACACCCCAAAATTTTGCTTTTCTTAAATTCATGTGTGATTTGGCACTTTGGTGAATTTTTGGAATTTTCTCGAATTTATTTGGATTTATTTGGAATTTATTTGAATTTATTCCATTTTGAAATAATTAAAGAATTTAATTTTGCAAATAAAATTTTGTTGGAAATATTTTATTTGAGTCCAAAATGTTCCAAAATATTTTCCAGAATTTTTCCGAATTTTTCTCGAGTCTTTTGCTATTTTTAATGAATTAAATGAATTATCGGGAATTATTTTAAATATTAAATCGCTGGAAATCCAACTCGGGTCAAGTATCGCTCATCCGACCGAAGTCGAACCCGAAGTCGGACTCGAACCCGACCGAGCCGCTTGACTCGACCGAACCCACTCCTAAACCTAATCAATCCCAACCGTTGGATCAAGATCCAACGGCCGAGATCCGCCTGCACGGCTCGAGCCGCAGAATCGGGCCGGATCCGATCGCGCGCGTGCGATCGTGGCCGCTGATCGCGCCACGCGGACGGCCACGATTTCGCCGTTTTCGCCGAGTCCGAGCCGGACTTCGCCGCGCCGCCGCCAGAGCGAACTAGGTTTCCGCTCAGGGCACGGACGCCGAGGCTATTTAAAGCGTGAGACGCCCCCGAGGTTGCCCTCATCCTTGCGCACTGCTCCCGAGCCATCTCGCCGAGCCGCCACCGTTGAGCCGCAATCGCCGGAGTTGTCTCTTCCTCCGCCGCGTTTGCGCCGCTTCGCCGCCGTCCGTCGTCTTCCGCCGAAGGAGCTCAGATCCGAGTCCTCGCGACGCAGACGCACCGAAGGAGGCTTTATCTCGCCGAGCACGCCCCAAACGCCGCCGGGCTCGTTGCCGCCCCCGTCTCCGGCCAAGCCAGCGCCGCGGAAGCCATCGCCGTCCGCGAGCTCGGAGGACCGTCGGATCCAGACGGACGGTTGAGGTGAGCTCACGTGTTCCCAAACCCGATTAGATTCGATCGCTGGATCAAGATCCAACGGTTCACAATTGCCACGCGTCGTAGCAAGGCGAATATAGGATTAGATCTCGACCGCCCGATCTAGATCGAACGCCCACGAGCAACGCAGTAGTTTCAACGTGTTAACCCTGGATCTAATCCGCGCCGCTGATTTTCAAACCAACGGCCGAGATTGCGCCACGTGTCGGGAAGATGGACCGCCGCGGTCAACGCCGCCCAGCGCTGGCAGTGTAGACGCCGGCCCGGCCTGCCCGTGTCGAGGGGCCGCATGTCGCTGGCTGACCCGCCAGCGCCGACGTCACCCATGACGTCACAATGGGTCCCACTGCCGCCAAGACTGCGGTCGAGCCTCGACGCCGGGCCGATGACGCTACCCGAGAGGGCCCACATGTCGGGCCGACACGTAGAAGTCGTGGGACCGAGTCCACTGTGAGACCCAAGCCGAAGCGTGGACCAAGTCCATGGACTCCACTGACGCCAGCAGGCCAATCGAGGCTGCCACGTGTCCATGATGACGCAATAATTAATTTCCAAAAGAAAATGATTTATTAATTCGAAATATTGATTCAAATTTAGATTCAAACTTCAAACGCTTTATAACTTTTATGCGTTTCAACTCCGATTTGAGCGATTCAAATTTCTAAATTTGTATAAAATTGAGATCTACCTAAATATGAATTTTATTTAATTTTTGGACTAAAGTTTTTCTCTGTAAAATTATTTAATTGATTATTTAAACTTTAAATAATCATAACTTTTATGCTTTAACTCCAAATTTGACGATTCCAGCTTTCTAAAAATCCAGAAAATTATGTTCTCTCTGTTTATGGATTTTATTTGGAGTTTTGGGATCTTTTTGCATAGTGTTCATTTGTGTATTTGCTATTTGCACGCTTTACGAGTAGACGTTGAAGTGCCTAAGGATTCGAAGGAGAAGTATTGACTCAGGATCCAACTCAAGACCAAGAGCAAGTACTTTTTGAAGGCAAGTTGTGCTTTGACCATGTTGATCTTATTTCAAAATCTATTTTGATTTAAACTATTGCATGCTAGTTCAATTAGAAAGATACTTTGTTTAAACATGGGGTTAGATAAATACCAATTTGCTATATGACACCTTGATTACTTAAGTATGTGCCATGACCTTTGTCACCCTAGTTGTGGTTTACTAGTTGGACATTACTAAATTGCCAACATGGGTTTAGATCGTTGTAGTATGTCGCTTAGACTCAAGCTACGTGCTCATGACATGATTTTTGGACAATCAAACGCTAATATGGACTTAATGATATATTGAACCTGTTTTGGAAAAGTATCATGTGATGTTGACGCACGTGGTGCATGGTAATCAACTCGGGTTTGATAAAACGCTGATCGGGGCATGTGGCAAGAGTAATCAGGTGGGCCGCTTGTGGCATTGGGAGTGATGATTTGGTTTTTCGGGTAGTCTTGCCCTGGTCACTCTAAGGACTTAACCTTGCAAGCCTTTGAACTGGTCATACTTGCAACCACATGGCTGGAATGGGACGGCCCTAGTTGACTAAGTCGCTAAGGACTCACTTGTGGAGCCTCAGGTGTCGATTACACCTTTGTGTGATTGTACGGGGAGCGTATCGTGGTCGTGGCCAGTACCCATCTAACGGTGTGTTGGTCCCATACTTCGCCTTGGCTAAGGGAAGGGATGGTGTAGAGCACGTCTGAGAGGACCACCTGTGTTGTTTGAGGCTTCCAAAGGCTTTATTCTGAGGAACTCGCCTTTGTGGTGTTTGACTCAGATCTTGTGGGTAAAGTGCATAACCTCTGCAGAGTGTAGAATCTATTTGAATAGCCGAGTCCACGGTACTGGACAATGCTCGGGAATTACAGTCAAGGGGTAGACTTTCTGAAAATAACTTGGTTTTGAAAAGATGGGTTGGTTTAACAAGGAAGATGATGGAAATATGGTTTAGGATGGGAAAAATGTTTATTAAACTTCTTGAAAAGTTATTTATGCTTTACTTATTTCTACTGCTTTCGAATCTACTTATATTACTTGTCAAAAGTCACATTTCATCGCAAATATACCTGAGCTATTCCTTTGTACTAAGCCATGCATATAGTATATTAGCTTGCATTCTCAGGCATGACTTGTCGAGTACCAAGTACTCACCCTTGCCTCAACACAATATCAGTTGAAGAGGAGATTACGCCACTTTGGAGGAGGAACTCCAAGAAGACCCGTCTACTTAGGGATGCGAGCCCGATCGGTTGCTCGTGGTATACCGGATGGCGCCACGAAGTTTATTTGATTTTCCGCTGCTGCTATTTCTCTTTTAATAAGTTTCGCCTTGCAAGGCATATATTTGTAACTTGGCCATAAGGTCGAGTAACCCTTTGATTATTTAAATAAAGTACTTTGATAGTATCGTATGGTATGATTGTGATATATACCGATGTTAAGACTGTGTGCACTAGCGCGTTCCTGGACTAGTGCTGAATACACAGAGGGTCCGGATTTGCAAATTCGGGGTCCCGACAATATGTCACTATCGATGCATGCATAAATGATTGCATACTATATAGGAAAGAATATGCCAATGCCTCGTCATGCCCAACATGTGGCACCTCTAGGTGGAAATGTGAAAAGGTTGGTATAGATGGAAAGCGTGTGCATAGAGTTCCAATAAAAGTTGTGAGGCATTTTCCACTTAAAAGGAGACTTCAAAGAATATTCATGTCACCAAAGACAGCGCGTGATGCGAGATGGCATGATGAAGGTCGTATAAAGGATGGTTTGTTGAGGCATCCAGCAGATTCGACTCTATGGAAAGACTTTGACTTCAACCATCCTCGAGTTTAGTTCTCAATGTCGCAATATTAGGCTTGCTTTGGCATCGATGGTTTCAATCCATTTGGAACTTGCAAGGTGTGTCCCATAGCACATGGCCTCGTTATTTTGATTCCATATAATTTCCCACCATGGATATGCATGAAGCAATCAAATTTCATTCTCTCTTTGCTGATTTCTGCCCAAAATCCTGGAAATAATATTGATGTTTACCTCCAACTATTAGTTGAAGAACTCGATTACTTATTTCGTGAAGGTGTATGGACATTTGATGCATCTTGTTCGTAATGGTTCATATTACGTGCAGCATTAATGGGGACCATTAGTGATTACCCAGGTAATGCATACCTATCTGGAAGAAAAACCAATAGAGAGGTATGTTGTGCTACTTGTTACCATGGAACTTGTTCAATAAAATTAAAGCATGGGCATAAGGCATGTTACATGGGGCATCGTAGATTCTTGCCGTTAAATCACAAGTTTAGGCAGCAAGCAAAAGCCTTTAATGGTTATAAAGAGTTGAGAGAAGCTCCTACCCCAATTTCTGGATATGATGTGTCGGAGGAAACAAGAGATTTGCATGTTGTCTTCGGAAAGCTAGAAGAAAAGAAATGTGCCAAGAAGCGAAAACGTGGGGATGATGAAATACAACCTAAGTGGCATAAGAGATCTTGCTTCTTTCAGCTAACATATTGGGAGTCTCTTTTAGTAAGGCATAATCTTGATCCAATGCATATTGAGAAAAATGTGTTTGAAAACATTTCAAACACTATTTTAAATATTGATAAGAAGTCAAAAGATAATCTAAGTTCTCGTCTTGATCTCCAAATAATGGGTATAAGGCCAGAACTCCATCCAATCTTAGAAGGAAATAAGACTTATTTACCGGCGGCAATTTACTCAATGAACACATCTCGAGAAAAGATGTTACTGTCAAGTACTAAAAGATGTAAAGTTTCCGGATGGGTTTGCATCTAATCTGCACAACAAGGTTCTCGTTGATCAAAGGAAATTTGTTGGTCTTAAGAGTCATGATTGCCATGTTATAATGCAACACTTGCTTCCTTTAGCCATAAGGAAGATTATGCTCGAAAAGGTCTCGCACAAAGATTGATTCGCTTTGAGCAATTTTTTCAAGCAAATGTACTCCAAGGTTATTAATGTTAGTGATATGGAAAAATTGGAATTTGAAATTGTTGAAACACTTTGTCTCCTTGAGATGATTTTTTCCACCTTCATTTTTTGATGTTATGGTTCATTTGTGTGTCCATCTTCCAACTGAAGCTAGGCTAGCCGACCAATACATTACCGAAATATGTATCCTATTGAGAGGTTTGTCACTTGATCATATTAGTATCATTAAATTCTCATATACTATGATTTTTTTATAGACGTGGTGTAAATTAAAATTGTAGGTACCTAAAGAAACTAAAATCAATGGTTAGAACACGAAATCACCCAGAAGGATCGATAGCTGAAGGCTACGTATTGGATGAATGCATTACATTTTGCTCACGATACCTTCATAGTTGTCAAACTAAGTTCAATCGTGGATGTCGAAATGATGACAATAGTGATACCTGCAAGTCTCAACTATCGTATCTTAAAGCATGTATGCCGCCCTTTGGTTGGCAATTATATTATGAATTTGGACAACATATCATGGCTTCAGGCTCATAGATATGTTTTAACAAACTATGATCATATTGGGCCATACGTCAAGTAAGCTATCATAGTTTGAGTTTCCTAACTATTGTTTTATTGTTTTACTACTAAATTCTCATAAATATATGCAGAAAGCACCTTGATTGTCTTTCAGCGGACAAACATATTAAAAAGCAAGACATAGAACGCATCCATCATGAAACATTTCACACATGGTTAGCTAAATATGTAAGTACATAGTTTAGCTTGATGGCTCATATAGAGATAGTAATATATAATACTTATTTCTAATTTGTTGTTATTATGTTCTTACAGGTTAATCAATTGGTTAGTGAAGGTAATACAGTTCAAGAAGAATTACTTGTCCTAGCAAACAAGCCTTATAAATTGTGACCAAATATAGCAGTTACGCTATAAATGGCTATAAATTTCAAACAAAAATGTTACTGGGGAAAAGACCACCCAAAATTTTGGTGTAGCCTGTGGTTCTTGAAAACATCAAATTTGTCTCACGAACTTAAATATTATGGTATTATCAATGAAATCATTGAACTTAATTACTCGAACAAAGGATCCATTTTATTGTTCAAGTGTGACTGGGTTGACACAGTTGAGGGTAAAGGTATCTATAAGGACAAATTTGGGATTACACTTGTCAATTTCAACCACTTGCTATACAAAGGCGAAAAAATTTCTGATGAGCCATTTATTCTTGAGACAAGCCACACAAGTGTTCTATGTGCAAGATCCCAATCGAATCAGAGTGGCATGTCAGAATATTTGCAAATCCAAGAGATGTTTTTGACTTGGATTCAAGAGAAGAGGATGATGAGGATGAATTATACTTGTGTACTGAACCTAGGCAACCTTCAATCGACAACATACCTATTGATCTTGGTCACGATGATAATTGTGCAAGGATGGACATTGATGGGCTAAATGTTGATGATGATAATTATGTAATTAATTCAAAATGGTACAAGTTTAGTTCATAAAAAATATCTTTCATTTTGTATGTTAGATCAATAAAATATTGATACAATACCATGTTACTGACACAATATTTTTTAATCTTACAGGAACAAAGATGGTAGAAAAGGAAAGAGGAAAATCCAATAGTAAGACGACATATGAGATTATGCGTGAATGCAACATTAGAAATAATAATTCCCTTCTTAAGAAACTAAACCTCAAAACAATAGCAATTCCTGGTGAAATATCATCTGATCAGCCACAACAAGATTTATCGCTCGGTAATATTGCAAGTATAATAATCTTATATATATACTAATTAACCTTTTGTTATTATAGAGTTTACCTTGTTTATTTGTTTTTATGAAGGCTTCCCATCCTGAAAAATGTGTCAATTCTGCTATGGAAAATGATCCAGATTATGTCTTTGAAAATGAAGAAACAGATAATGACAATGCTAATAATGATGAAGGAACAGATAATGACAATGAGCAACATGGTGTGTGTTATGAGCCTGTGGCTGAGAGGTCCGATGAAGATGGTAAGTTTAAATTATTTAAATTTCCATCATCATTAGTTATTCCTTAACAAATTAGTCAACTTATGCCATGAAACATTACTTGAAAAACTATAGCTGAATTGAGCAAGCAAAGAAATGTGAGAGGTCCTACGAAGATGAAATCAATCATAGCAACCCAAGGAAAGATAAAAATGTTTGTGAAGATTAATCGGTATGGCCAACCATGTGGGATAAAACTTGCAACTTCACAAATTTCATTGCTGTCCTAGTCAAAGGAGGTGATATATCATTGAAGCACAAAGATTGGAGGACCGCTCCAATCAAGATAAGAAGAAGATTTGAAATTTAGTGAATGTAATGTATCTCTAGTTTTTGTTTGTTAATACATAAATGTTTTGCTGCATGGTTAATTTAATGCCCTCTTGCTTATTTTATTATAAAAATTGTAGAAATACTTCACAATTGATCCCATATGTGAAGACTGGGTGATGGCATCTCCGCGAAGAAATGGCGTGACTTCAAAAATACATTAAAGAAAACATACTTTGATGACAATCTTTCTGAAGAAGAGAATGTTGCAAATGGTTGTAAGAATAGGATTCCTAGCCCTGAATGGGCATGGCTTGTGAACTATTGGTCTAAGGAAGAGACAAAGGTTTTAATACTTAAATATTAAGGAAAAATTTAATAATATTGAGAAGTGTTGATCTGTGTTGTTAACAAAAAGTACACTTATGTTGTAGGCTAAAGCTCAAAGGAACAGAGAAGTTCGTCATAACCAAGTCAATGCACTTCATACATGTGGATCAAGAAGTTATGTCAGTAGTGTCTCACCAATTGGTTTGTACAATTTCTATCATGTTTTTAATTATTTCATATATCTATAATATTGTCTTAGTAATTATACTTTATCGTGAAAAAGAGCTTGGACGTGAACCATCACGGGCTGAACTTTTATTGTTACTCACACTAAGGCAAATGGACAATCCAATCGATGAAGAGTGTCAACAAAAAATTGTAAGTATTTGATACCAATAATATACATGATCATTCACCTCTAGTGTGGATCTTATGCAGCCCGTATCCGGATCCGGATATTATCCATCCCATTTTCACCCCTAAATGTGAGTAATACATATATTCTTCGTAGGTTTACCTCTCATAGATGTAATGTTTGTAGGATACGATACGGCAAAGGATAGAGAATGATGATAGTCTTGCAATGAAATCAATAGAAAAAGGTGACTTATATGCTGATGTTTTTCCAAGTGAGCAAAAAGGAAGAATACGTGGACTAGGTTTGTTACCAGGTGGTTTTAAGTCTATTGCTCTAGCAAGAGCTACAGTAGCAATGATGCAAATGGAGGTTGAAAATGTTGAACTTAAAGAGAGGGTAAAACATGCTGAAGAAAGGTGTGAAAAATCTGAGCAAAATTACATTGAGCTAAAGAGCATGTTACTAGCAATGCAAAGAGCAGGAATGCATGGAGTAGGTTCTGCCAATGCTAACCACGGTACGGGATCTACTGGTGATGAAGAAATTGGTACAAGATCTGCTGGTGAAGGTAATACTAATGCTGAGAATAGTGCTGAAAATGGTGGAAGGTTAATTGGTGCTGAAAATGAAGTCAGATCTACTCATCATGATATTGGAGGGCAAACTATTTGTCATAATAATGGTAGAAGATTCACTGTTTACAATAAAACTTGTGCTAGAACTCCTATTGATATTGGTGGAAGGTTTATTGGTGCTGGAAATGAAGACAGATTTGCTCGTCGTGATACCGGAGGGCAATCTCTTAACAATTCTAAAGACAATTCTGCACTTAATAAACAGAAGGAAGGAACAAAAATGCATAACAATGTGCAGGTGTTGTACTTTGACTTCATACAATGATATTTTGCTATTTAGCTTACAATTTAGCATTTATTTTGTAGTGTATGATTATTGCTAAGTTCTTAAAATTTTTAGGTTCAAAGTGTAGCAAATGGCTCGCAGTTGCCATCATCATCATCAGATAATGGGAGGCTCTTGGATAGCGTGAACAATTTAAGGATCAGAAAGCTTGGAGAAAAACAAGATACAGTATGAAACTATTACAACTTGATGCTTATTTTATAGTTTGCTTCTTCTTACTAATATTATCTAAGCATTTACTTTGCACAAATCTTGAAGTCAGATCTCTTGTTGCATGATTTGCATCTGATGGAAGATATTTCATATTGTTTTATTCCATAATCTGAAGGAACTAGGAAAAAATGTTGTGTGGAATTGTTGTCTTACCTTTGTGGAGTGCATCTGGTAAATCCATAGCTCAAGACCTTTCTCTATCGCATCTTTGTTTATCTAGTGTCATGTCCCCGCTCCCCTCCATATGTGGACTGCTTTGCTTCATTTATCACTTAAATTTTTGGCCGAGGTTGTTGTTCATGTAGTACAAATTACAATCCGTATGATTGACTATAAGGTGCATTATGATTTGAGTGAACTGATGATGTCTATGTCACTCTTGAGTCATTTCATTAAAGCGCAATTGACTTGCAAGGTTTCTTGATTAGAAAATAACTAAAGCTACTATACAAGCTTGGATGCAGTTCTTTTTCTGCTATTATATTCTTGTTTTTACTGCATTGGTGATTATGTTTTTTTTTCCTGGTGACATGTCTTGGCTTTACCTTATTGCTGGTAGTTCCTAGATGCTCACAACTTATCACTTCTAAGTTCTAAGGTTTCTCTGTTTGATTTGATTATCGAAACCATTTGTTTGTATGGAACCGAGCATTTGATTCGGTTTCTTCGATGCATTATTCAATTTGTTTTATGTTCATCTTATTAATGGTAGGACATATGAAGGGAAGTTCCTTCCGTGCGCTTGTAATTATCATTCTTGTTGTTTGTTGTACATGTATACTTATGATCTCCATTCTCTGGTTCTGGTTTTGGAAGTTCATATTTTTGAATTGAGTAGAAGCACCCTTTTGTAATGAAGAATTGAAGATGCAATCTGGGCAATTGGACACATGGGGGAGAAGAAAAGGGTCCATATCCATTTTTTTTTCTGATGCCTTTTCTAAGCAAAATAACTGAATCTTCCAATTTGATGCTGCCTGTTGGCTTGCTTTGCGAGGTTCTTGAAATGGTCTTTAGTGCTTTAGTGGCCTCTCAAATGAATGGTCATCCCAAATTGATAGACCTACACAAAGATATATTTTCCTTTGCATGTTGAAGAGCTTGCCTAGTTGATGGTGTTACATTAATCAACATTTGTTGTCGCTCTTCACTTAAAATTGATAGTTGGCTTAGTATGCAAACAAACATACTTTTGACAGAAAAAAATGCTTTAGCTGGGTTATATAAAAAAACTGACAGATTTTTTTGTCCAAGTTACTTGCATATATCAACAATCTCTGTTCACAACATGTTCACATTACTAGCAATCCTATATTAGCTGATGAACGATTCCATTTGCAACTTGTTTATTGTTTTGTTAATTATTTGTTCTACGCTTATCATTGATTTTGTAGATTGATGGTAAGGAAATTGCTTTGCGCTCGGTAATTGGTTCCAATATTGTGGCATATGGTAGACTTAGAAACACTAATAAAAAAGCTAAAGGCATGGATGGACTGCCCTTAGGAGAATACTACCAGGTCATAGTTGATATTGTGCTAGATAAAAATGTGATATTGCCTCGAGTGCAAGGTCAAGCTACTAGGTTGGGTGCAGCTATTGGCCGTTGCATAGCATGGCCATTTCAAAATGTAAGAAATGCACTTTATCATTTGTCTGACTTATATTAATTGTGCATAATCTTATGTATTTATGATCTTCAATTCATTCATAGGTTGTTGAAAAGGATGGATCGCCTCTAATTATGTCCAAGCGTGCACTAGGTACTTTCTAAATTAGATGCACTAAATGAAAGTCAATTTAAGTTTGCAAAAAAATTATCTCAAAGGTTCTACTGTTTTGTCCATCCTTTCAGATTTCAGCAAGTGATCAAATGGTGCAGCTACAAATCTCTATGTACAGATGATAGATGCAACTAATCTTTTGCTACAGAAGGTTTATGAAGTGATCATGATGACTCAGTACTACTCTAGATGCAGTCTAACTATTTTGTGACAAAATATGTAATTGATGGCTATGAACCTTTGAGGGCCTACTTAATGATGTCTGACTTAGCAGTTATAAGGTATAGGGTGCAAGAACTATATTTTGCTCTTTTGCTGGCTATCTTGTTTATTGTGAACTATTGACATGTATGATTGATACAAGTTGTCTGTATGATTGATGCATGTGTGAACTATATTTTGCTCTTTTGCTGGCTAGAACTATTGACATGTATGATTGATGCAAGCCATTATATGAATCAGATTCTGCCATTATATTTGCTAACTATTGATACCATTATATGAATTCTGCCATTATATTGACATCTTTTGCTGCCATTATATGAATCAAATTCACATGCCAGCCATATGAATCAGATTCTACCAAATTGCTATGTGCCGTGGACAATTCTCGGCGTTTATCATATGCCATTATTAATATACCAAGGCAAATGTTATATGTCTTGTTATCCTTTTCCCGACGTTTAGTATATGCCGTGTAATTAGACATTTCCCGACGTTTATTTTGTGTTGTGTTAGCTCTGTAAACAGGCATATATTATATGCCGTGATTAACCTTTTGCCGACGTTTATTATATGCCGTGTTTAGGAATTTGCCGACGTCTGCTATGTGCCGTTTTAGCTTTGTAACCAGGCATATGCTATATGCCGGCCTAGATAAAGGCCGACATTTACTATGTGCCGTGAAAAATGAATCTACGGCATTTCAACTTTTCCCGATGGCATTTTTTCTGACAGAAAATAAACGCCGTGGAAACCCTTTTGGGGGCATTTAGACACTTAGAGTGGCATATATAGATGCCATGTCTAACTTACCATGTTGTAGTGCAATACCGCGGACACGGCTATTCGAATAGATTTTACACTCTGCAGAGGTTATGCACTTTACCCACAAGATACAGTCAAACACCACAAAGGCGAGTGTCCATAACAAAGTCTTTCGGAAACTTCTAACAGCACAAGTGGTCCTCCCCGGTGTTGCACACTAACCCTTCCCATAGCGAAGGCGAAGTTGTGACACCAAGGAGTGTCGTAACCTTATTTAATGTGCATGATATGGTCAAAAACAGTATGAGATGTGGAAATAAGGTTAAAACCATAGGATTTGGAGGTTAATAACGTTTCTGGGCCGTTTCCGGGGTTTTGGGCCTTTCCGGGGGATTTTGGGCCTTAAAGGGGGGGTTGTGGGCTTTGGTGGGATGGATTAAGAGTCCTTCTAGAACTAGGAATCCTTGTTGAGGCTGATAGGAGTTCCTCCCTGCCTTATGTGCGCCCCCCTCCCCTCTATTGCGCCCCCACACCACCTCCCTAACCCCTAGCCGCACCCCACCCCTCACTCCTTCTAGTCGTGCGCCCCTAGCCCTTGCCCTCTCCACCTCTCCACCTCCCCACTACCTCTCCTCCACCCCCTTGCTGCCCTAGGGTGGCCTCCCCACCCCTGCATCCTCTTGGATCCCTCCGAGGAGCGAGGAGCGAGGAGATCCATTGGAGTTTTCGTGCGTCGGGCAAAGGTATGATCATGGGGTTCCCTGGGATTGATCTAGGTGATGTTCTTAAGGTGATTATCAAGTTTTTAGATCAATTGGTGGTGCTGGATTGGAGTAATTTGGGTTAGATCTAGATGTTGCCACGTTTCTGTTTTGGGACAGCATGAGCAGTCGACCTAGGGTTCCTGTTTTTGCCAATTTAGAATTTGAATCTGACCGTACGGACTTTGAAGAAGTTGTAGATAATTTCATTATATTTCCGTGCATATAAAGAACGTTAAATTCTGATCAGCCGTTTGAAAGTTATGACTGTTTTACCGAGCGTATTAAAATATGTGACGCGACTGGAACAGATCACGGTAATCTGTAGATTAAACAACTTTAGAGTCCGAATCAGTCTTTCCTTATACCTAGAGAAAGTTTGGAAATTTCCTAAGCTACGCGACGATGTACTCGTTTAATTGATTCGGAGCCCCAGAACTCAAGTTATGCCTTTTGTAAGGCTGCTATCCCGCCGGGACAGAGCCTCTGTTTTTAGGTTTTTCGAGTAGATGGCAATGTCGGGGTAGATGAGGGTTTGCGTACTGTTCTGTGGTTATGATTGTGAGTGTGTGATACCTATGTGCAGGTGGTGCGACCCCGGGAGTGCCCTCTACTTCCCGCCAATCCGTTGCACGTGGTTGAGGCAAGTGTGTTGTGATGGATAGCGAGTTGTAGGTTGCATGTTGAGATTAGATGGAATTGTCTACATGATATATGATCACTTGCCATGTTTTAATGATTGCTATGATATGATGAGCATGTTTAAGATGTTATGATGCCATGTGGTAATATATGAGTTATATATGATGTTGGCATGCTTGCATACATGACATGTTGCATGGCCCGGGCGGTGAGAAAGTCAATATCTAATCTGGGAAGGTCGGTGAGAAAGATATGACTAATCTGGAGAGCCAATGAGCAAGCCCTACATCGTGATTCCATTCATCACGGTGAACGGAAGCGAGGAGTAGGCACCCTCCATCTTCGGGATGGAAGGGGGGAGAGGGTGCACACCGACGGGTGTGTACTCAACCATACCGGTATGAGTTTCCAAGGAGACATGAGCATTGCATTACATCGCATACATATTGATGATGACAATGTTAAGTGTTTATGAATAAGATGATTTACATGATGGGAGATGTTATTGCCATGTTGTTGTTCTTGTTGTCCATTGCAATATGCTTGCTGAGTTTCGAACTCACGCTTGTGTTTTCTTGTTGTTTTAGGTACCATGAGATCGGCATGCGGGGAAGGGAAATAGTCACACGCCCACACGTAGCTTCACCATAATGATTCCACAAGTCATTCTATTAGTTTGATAATAAATTGCGTGTGATGATAATTGATTTAAGGCTTAGCTTTGCTTTATGAGAGTTTTTTTGTTCATTTGACACTTGGAGACATTAAGTGCTTTATGTTAGACTTATATTGCCGTTAAGTCTTTAATAATTGCTGTTTTAGATGTCTCTCATATTGCCTTACATTGCTATAATATTGTTGATTCTTCGTAGCATGTTAAAACAAAGGAGATGCTGCCGAAATCTCGGTTTTTAGCATATGTATCCTTGCTGGAATTTATGATAAATTGTGGTATTTATATGTTGTTTAACTTATGTTTGGGAGCATTCGGGCATATTAAATGCCGGGGTGATACAGTTGGTATCAGAGCGGGCTGTAGGTCCTTGGAATGTGTATTTTTAGTGTCATACCTTAGGTTACAACTAAAATATGATGTGGAATAACTTAGAAACATGGCTTTGGTTCTAACTAAAACTTTGTTATAGGATAGCAACATTAAAACTTGCAAAAGTGGTATAACTAATCTAAAATTTGACACACTTGGTTGCACAGTAGGATGGGGTTTTGGTTCATCATTGCATCGCGCTTGATTATGTGATAAAAAAATGGCTATGATGATGTTTGATCTATGTTCTTGATTGTGTGATGTTGTGTTTATGTTTTTATGTTTCGATGGTTGTCTGTCTGAAGCAGCCATGCCGAGGGGTAGAGGCCGTGGACGCTGTGGCCGTGGAGGCCAGGGGCGAGGCTCCCAGGGAGTTACGGAATCTGTTGCTGAGGGTAGCGTTTCGCTCAATGCTCGCGGGCCAGCTCAGGAGGAGCTTCCAGCTGCACAGTCAGGGGCGGGGGTGCCCGCCGCCAATGAAGATTTAGTTCAGGCTCTGCAGAGGGAGATTTAGGAGCTGCGCCAGCAGTTGCGGGCAGCCCCTGCTGTTGTGCCTCCCCCTGTAGCGGCCCCAGTTGTTGCCCCCGCTGTGCCGGAGCCGAGGATGAGTCTCCGGGAGTGGATGTCCCTCCGTCTTGACACTTTTGACGGAGCGGGCACGCTGATCCAGTCCGCAGATTGGCTGTGGTACATGGAGAGGCAGTTTGAGGTCCTAGAGTTGACCTCAGTCCAGAGGGCTCGCTTTGTGGCCTTTCAGCTGAAGGGCCAAGCTGACATCTGGTGGGAGGGGGTTCTGGCTGCTAGAGCCCCCGATCTTGGTCCAGTCACCTGGGAGGACTTTGTGGCTCGCTTCCGAGCCAAGTTCTACCCAGTCTTTCCTTGAGCGGATGGAGCATACTCTGACGACTCTTTCCCAGGGAAAGAGGTCGGTGGCAGAGTATGAGGTGGAGTTCAACAGCGTGGTGCGCTTTGTACCTGTGGCGGCAAAGATGATCGGGAGAAGGCAAGGAGGTTCCGTAGGGGCCTCAACCAGGAGTTCAGAGTTGTCATGGGGGCGATCGTCCTCGTGACTTCTCGCTCCGTGGTGGAGCGGCGAAGGGCATGGAGCTCGAAGTGGACCTCTCCCGGATAAGCAAAACCCGGTGGTTCAGGGTTCCTGCGGCCCAGCGGGGCAAGAAGAGGACCTTTGGTGGAGGAGGTGGGTCTTCTCAGCGACCCACCTTCAAGAAGTTCAAGGGAGGACAGGGCTCCTCCTCAGGGGCTAAGATGGGGCCGCCCCAGTCGTCTTCTTCGCGAGCGGCTATTCGTCTTGTGCCCAGGCAGGGCATGAAGTGCTTCAAGTGCGGTGGTGAGCACCGTGCTTCAGAGTGTGGTTGGACCGGGAGTTGCAACCACTGTGGCAAGCCCGGCCACATGGGACGAGTCTGCCGAATGAATCCCGGTGGCATCATCAAGTGGGAGACGGTGCCTTCTCCTCCCACTCCAGCGGCGTCTTCCAGAGGATCGGTGCACATGATGGCTGCTCCTGTTTCTCAGCCGCCCTTTGCGTGGGCGCCACCAGCGGTGTACTGGTGCTCGCAGCCGTCTGCTCCTCCTCAGTTGCCTCCTCCACCCCCAACTCTGTTGGGGCATCAGCCGGGAGTCGGGGCTCCTACTGTCTCGGTGCCACCAGGAGTGTACGCTTTGCCGACCGCCGAGTCAGCCGGGCATCCAGAGGTGGTTTCAGGTACTCTGCTCATGGATTCCGTTGATGCCTTTGTTTTGTTTGATTCTGGTGCATCCTATTCCTTTGTGTCATCGGAGTTTGCTAATAGAGCTAAGTTGGGAGTTCAGCGGATTTCTGAGTCTGTGCTAGTCAGTTCTCCTGGGGGTTTGATTGCTAGCTCTTTGGTTTTCCTGGGTTGCACCATTGCCATTGATGATGAGGTTTTCTTTGCCATTCTTATGGTGATCCAGTTGGCTCCTTTTGATCTCATTTTGGGCATGGACTGGCTGCATCAGTACCGTGCCAAGATCTGTTGTTTCTGGAAGACGGTTGCCTTGCAGGCCCCGTCAGGGGTAGAGTTGACCTTTCAGGGTGGTATACCTTCCAGCTCTGTCTTTGCTTTGACTAGTCTGTTTTCTGGTCGCCGTTTGAGGCATTTGGGTTTCCTCATGGCTTTGTCAGAAAAGCCATCTTCTTCAGTTTCCATTGAGGAGATTCCTGTTGTAAAGGAGTTTGTTGATGTGTTCCCTGACGAGTTGCCTGGCTTACCTCCTGTGAGGAGTGTGGAGTTTCGTATTGATCTTGTTCCTGGCACTCGACCTATTTCTATCTCTCCATACCGCTTGGCTCGTCCTTTTCAAGACGAGTTGAAGAAGCAGTTGGAGGATCTGTTGGCCAAGGGCTTTATTCGGCGTAGCGTTTCTCCATGGGGAGCACCCATCCTCATCATCTCGAAGAAGGACGGAAGTTGGCATATGTGCATTGATTATCGTGCTCTTAACCAAGTGACAGTCAAGAACAAGTATCCTTTGCCTCGCATCGAGGATCTGTTTGACCAACTGAAGGGAGCAAAGGTGTTCTCCAAGATTGATCCTCAGTCGGGGTACAATCAGATCCGTGTGAGGGAGCAGGACATTGAGAAGACTGCTTTCTCCACTAGGTATGGGCATTATGAATTTAAAGTTATGTCTTTTGGACTAACTAATGCTCCTGCTGTCTTTATGGAGGCGATGAACAGTATGCTACACAAGTACCTTGATGAGTTTGTGGTAGTGTTCATCGATGACATTCTGGTTTACTCTAAATCAGAAGAGGAGAATGAGCGACATCTGAGGCTTGTCTTTGAGCACCTTGAGGAGAATCAGTTCTTTGCTAAGCTGAAAAAGTGCGAGTTCTGGATTTCAGAAGTGGGTTTTCTTGGCCACATCATCAATCCAGAGGGCATATCTGTAGATCCTGGCAAAGTCTCAGCGGTTTTGGATTGGAAGAGGCCTTCCAATGTCAAAGAGGTGCGTAGTTTCCTTGGGTTGGCTAGCTACTATCGGCGTTTTGTGTAGGATTTCTCTATCATTGCCAAGCCACTTTCGCAGCTGACTCAGAAGGGGATGAAATTCCAGTGGACTGCAGAGTGTGAGCACAGTTTCTGCACTTTGAAGGAGAAGTTAGTGGCTGCTCCTGTTCTTACCCTTCCCGAGCCGGGGAAGCGCTTCACTGTTTATTCTGATGCTTCTCGTTTGGGACTTGGTTGTGTGCTCATGCAAGATGGCAAGGTGATTGCTTATGCATCGAGGCAGCTGAAAAAGCATGAGCAGAACTATCCCACGCATGATCTTGAGCTAGCCATTTGTGGTGTTTGCATTGAAGATATGGAGGCATTACTCAGATGGCGAGTCTTGTGACATTTTCACTGATCACAAGAGCCTCAAGTACATCTTTACCCAGAAAGATTTGAACTTGAGGCAGAGGAGGTGGCTAGAATTGATAAAGGATTATGACCTCACAATCCAGTATCATCCAGGGAAGGCAAATGTGGTGGCCGACGCTCTCAGTCGCAAGACAATGCCCCCTGTTGTTGATTATCTTGTTGCTGATTTTGAGCGTTTGGGGGTCTCCTACTACTTTGCGGGGACCGTGCAAGCTGAAACTCAATTGATTCTTGAGTCAGCGATTCCCGAGCGTGTGCGGGAGGCACAACAGCATGATCGTTTGCTCCAGCAGGTGAGGAAACGCCTTGAGGATGGCAAGTCAGGAGACTTTACCGTGATGATGCGGAGCTTTGAGGTTTCAGGGCCATCTGTGCGTGCCTCAGAAATCTCAAGTGAAAGAAGACATTCTAAAAGAAGCTCATCGCACCCCGTACACGGTCCATCCTGGGGAGACCAAGATGTACAGGGACTTGAAGAAGAATTTCTGGTGGAAAAGGATGAGAGTGGATATTGCTAAGTATGTGGCGTCTTGTGGGATCTGTCAGAAGATCAAAGCTGAGCATAAGCGTCCCGCCGGTCTGTTGCAGCCATTGGAGATTCCTTTGTGGCCATGGGATGACATCTCCATGGATTTTGTGGTTGGTTTACCTCGTTCTCCACGAGGGAAGGATGCTGTTTGGGTTGTGGTGGATCGTCTCAGCAAGTCTGCGCATTTCATTCCTATCCGCACTACCAATTCAGCGAGCGAGTTGGCTCCCATCTATGTGCGGGAGATCGTGACACTGCATGGTGTACCCAAGACCATTATTTCTGATCGGGATGCGAAGTTCATCTCCAAGTTCTGGGAGAGTTTGCAGAGTGCTTTGGGTACGCAGCTTCGCCTTAGTACCGCTTTTCACCCTCAGACGGATGGGCAGTCTGAGCGTACCATCCAGACTTTGGAAGACATGCTTAGGGCCTGTGTGATGGCTTGGAAAGGTAGCTGGGAGGATCATTTGCCTCTTGCAGAGTTTGCTTACAATAACAGCTATCATTCCAGCATCTGGGCTGCTCCTTATGAGGTACTGTATGGCCGGAAGTGCAGATCGCCACTTTGTTGGGATGCTGTGGGCGAGAGAGCAGTTCTTGGACCGGATTGGGTTCAGCAGACTGTTGATTGCGTGGCGGAGGTATGGCAGAACCTTCTCGCACCGCAGAGCAGACAGAAAAGCTATGCTGATGTGAGGCGGTGAGATTTGGAGTTTGAAGTGGGTGATAGCGTACTCTTGCGAGTATCTCCCACCAAGGGTGTGGTGCGCTTTGGCACCAAAGGAAAGCTCAGTCCAAGGTTTGTTGCGCCATTTCCTATCATCGCCCGAGTTGGTAGGCTGGCCTATCGTCTGGAGCTACCGGAATCCATGCAAGGTGTGCATAATGTGTTCCATGTCTCGATGTTGAGGAAATACTTGCATGATCCGGAGTTGGTGGTTCCGTTGGAACCACTAGTGCTTGAGCAGGACCTCACCTTCGAGTCCCGTCCTGTGGAAATTCTGGGGACTTCGGAGCGAGTAATGAAGAACAGGACGCTTAAGTTTGTCAAGGTCCTATGGTCACATCCGACCGAGAGAGAAGCGACTTGGGAGCTGGAGTCTCGCATGCGCGAGAAGTATCCCGAGCTTTTCATCTCAGGTATGTGATGTGAGACCTAGCTATCTTTTGCTTTGCCGGTTTGCGTCTTGGTTGGAATTAGATTCGAGGTCGAATCCTGTTGAAGGGGGGAAGAATGTGACACCACGGAGTGTTGTATCTTTATAAAAAGTGAATGTTGAGGTCAAAAACTTTATGAAATGTGGAATTAAGGTTAAAACCATAGGGTATGGAGGATAGTAGCGTTTCTGGGCCGTTTTCGGGGTTTTGGGCCTTTTCGGGGGAGTTTGGGCCTAAAAGAGGGGGTTGTGGGCTTTGGTGGGATGGAGTAAGAGTCCATTTAGGATGAGGATTCCTCTTGGGCTGGTTTAAGGGGCTCCCCCTGCCCTTGTGTGCGCCCACCCTGCCCCTTGTGTGCGCCCCACCTCCTCCTCCCTTGCCCTAGCCGCCCCACCTCCTCTCCTCCCCCCTTGTGGCCGTGCGCCCCTTCCCTTTGCTCCCATTGCTCCCCACCTCTCCTCCACCCCCTTCCCTAGGGTAGCCTCCCCACCCCTGCACCTCGAGGATCCATCCATTGGAGCGAGGAGCGAGAAGCGAGGAGCAAACCGGGAGATCCTTTTAGTTTTCGTGCGTCGGGCAAAGGTATGGCCATGGGAATCTTTGGGATTGGTCTAGGTACTGTTCTAAGGGTGTTTATCAAGTTTTTAGATCAATTGGTGGTGCTGGATTTGAGTAGATTGGATTAGATCGAGAAGTTGCCACGTTCTCTGTTTCGGGCAGCATGAACAGTCCACCTAGGGTTTGGTTTTTCGCCAATTTAGAGTCGGAATCTGGTCGTACGGCTGTTGAACAAGTTGTAGATAATTTCAATACCTTTCAGTGGATATAAAGCACTTTAAATTCCGCCCAGCCGTTTGAAAGTTATGGCTGTTTTACCGAGCGTGTTAAAATCTGTGACGTGATTGGAACAGATCACGGTATTTTGTAGATTAAACAACTTTAGATTCCGAATCAGTCTTTCCCTATACCTAGAAAAAGTTGGGAAATTTCCTAAGCTACGCGAGGATGTACTCGTTTAATTGATTCGGAGTCCCAGAACCCAATTTATGCCTTTTGGAAGGCTGCTGTCCCGTCGGGACAGAACCGCTATTTTCGGGTTTTGTGAGTAGTTGGCAATGTCGGGGTAGATGAGGGTTTGCGTACTGTTTTGTGGGCTTGATTGTGAGTGTGTGGTCCCTATGTGCAGGTGGTGTGACCCCGGGAGGGCCTACTACTTCTCGCCAATCCGTCGCCAGTGGTTGAGGCAAGTGTATTGTAATGGATAGCGATTTGTAGGTTGCTAGTTGAGACTAGATGAGATTGATTATATGTGATGATCACTTGCCATGCTTTAATGATTGCCATTGATATGATGAGTATGTTTATCATGTTATGATGCCATGTGTTAATGTACAAGTTGATTATGATGTGGCATATTTGCATACAAGGCATGATTACATGGCCCGGGCGGTGAGAAAGTCATAACTAGTCCGGGAAGGTCGGTAAGAAAGTTATGACTAATCCGGAGAGCCAATGAGTAAGTCCTACATCGTGATTCCATTCACCGCGGTGAACGGAAGCGAGGAGTAGGCACCCTCCATCTTCGGGATGGAAGGGGGGAGAGGGTGCACACCGACGGGTGTGTACTCAACCATACCGGTATGAGTTTCCAAGGAGATATGAGCATCGCATTGCACTTCATACATATTGATGATGATGATAATATGTGTCCACGAATGAGATGGTTTACATGATGTGAGATATTATTGCTATGTAATTGTTCTTGTTGTACCATTGCAATATGCTTGCTGAGTTTTGAACTCACGCTTGTGTTTTCTTGTTGTTTTAGGTATCATGAGAACGGCATGCGGGGAAGGGAAATAATCATACGTCCGCACGTAGCTTCACCCTTTTTGATTCCACAAGTCATTCTACTAGTTTTGATAATAAACTGCGTGTGATGATTATTGATTTAAGGTTTAGCTTTGCTATATGAGAGTTTTATTGTTCGTTTGACTCTTGGAGACATTAAGTGCTTGATAATAGACTTATATTATCGTTAAGTCTTCAATTATTGCTGTTTTAGCTGTCTCTCATATTGCCTTATATTGCTATACTGTTGTTGCTCCTTCAATTCATGTTAAAACAAAGGAGATGCTGCCGAAATCTCGGTTTTTAGCATTTGCGCCTTTGCTGGAATTTATGTTTAATTGTGGTATTTAGATGTTGTTTAGCTTATGTTTGGTAGCATTCAGGCATATTAAATGCCGGGGTTTTACAATGTGCCCCCTCTCATCACAGACGGTTTTTGGCTAAGTTGTTTTTGGGATGAGACGAAATGCATGTAAGTTTGTTTGCATGGATCAAACTGTGTTGCTGCTATGATCTGTGATGCTTGTAGCTAGTGTCTCATTGGATCGAGTCCTTCTATACTTTGTATTTGAATGTGTCAGGACCCGAATTTGCAAATCTGGACCCTCTGTGTATTCAGCACTAGTCTAGGATCACGCTAGTGCACACAGTCTCAACATCAGTAAATATCACAATCATACACATCGATAGTAATAAAGTACTTTAATTAAGATAACCAAACTGGTTGCTCGACCATATGGTCAAGTTACAAGAGTACGCCACACAGGGCGAAAACTTATTATGAAAATAAATTGCAGCGGAATAAAAGCATCAACGTGGCGCCATCCAGTATACCATAGGCAACTGACTAGGCTCGCTCCCTAAGTAGACGGCTCCTCCTGAAGTTCTTCCTCAAAAGTTGGTGTCGCTTCTCCTTCAACTGATGTTGTATTGTGGCAAGGGTGAGTACTTGGTACTCAGCAAGTCATGCACATAATGCAAACTAATATTCTATATGCAAGGCTTAATACAAAGGATTGGCTAACCGGTACATTTGCAGTAAAACATCATTTAACAAATAACATAAGTAGATTCAAAAGCAGTAAAAGTAAAGGTAATATTAATAACTTTTCCAGGAGTTAAGTAAACACTTTTCCTTTCCTAATCCACATTTCCATCAATGTCATCATTTAACCCAACAAAACTTTCCAAGTCCAAGTTGTTTTCATGAAAGTCTAACCCTTGATTGTAATCCCCGAGCAATGTCCAGTGCCGCGGACATGGCTATTCGAATAGAGTTTACACTCTACAGAGGTTATGTACTTTAACCACAAGATACAGTCAAACATGTAACACCCCAAAATTTTTCTTTTCTTAAATTCATGTGTGATTTGGCACTTTGGTGAATTTTTGGAATTTTCTGGAATTTATTTGGATTTATTTGGAATTTATTTGAATTTATTCCATTTTGAAATAATTAAAGAATTTAACTTTGCAAATAAAATTTTGTTGAAAATATTTTATTTGAGTCCAAAATGTTCCAAAATATTTTCCAGAATTTTTTTTTTGGAATTTTTCTGAGTCTTTTGCTATTTTTAATGAATTAAATGAATTTATGAGAATTTAATTGAATTATTTAATCGAGTGGGTTTTACTATTCCTCCGACCGAGCCACGTGGACGGCTCACGTGCGTCCACGTCACCTCGCCATGTCCAGGACGGACTCCGCCACCCGTACCGGCCACGCGGATTCATGAGGATCTCGGCGTCCGTCTGCGGTATTTAATGCCCGGACCCGCGCCCGAGGTTCGCCTTTGCCTCATGCGTCGATTGCCCCACGTGCCCTAGCCCTAGCCGCCGCCGTCGACCCGCTATTGCTCGCCGTACTTAGCTCTCTCCTCCGCCACGGTTCTTGCCTCGCCCCGCCGCCGTCCGCCGTTCTCCGCCGCAGCGGAACCCAGATCCGGAGTCCTCACGACGAGCCGCACCCGTGGAGCCAACTCACTCCGCCGGAGAAGCCCCGAAGCGCCGTTGGGCTCGTCGTCGTCTTCGTCTCCGGTGGCCTCTGCTCCGCCGCGTCGCCATCGCCGTCCGTGAGCATCGCCAGCCGTCCGATCAGAATCCGACGCCCCAGATCTCGCCACGTCATCCCATGGTGAGATTTCGTTCCAACCCCCAGATCCAATCTCGACCGTTGGATCTATATCCAACGGTCCAGATTAAGCGCGTTCACCCCAAACGCTTGAGACCAGATCCAATCTGGGCTGTTGGTTTTCAAATCAACGGCCGAGATCGAGCCACGTGTAAGGAAGTTGGACCGGCGCGCGGGCCGCCAGACGCTGCAGGTGACGCCGACACGCCCGTGTCAGCGACGCGGCCAAACCGCACCATGACGTCACGCTGACGTCATGGGGGCCCACCTGTCAGCGGTCACCCCAACCGTGCGGTGACATCAGCAATGACGTCACCAGTGGGTCCCACCTATCAGCGCAGTGTGCTGAGTCCCTGCTGACGTCAGCAATGACGTCACCCGTAGGGTCCCACATGTTAGAGACACGTGAGCCGTGGACCGGGTCCACGGTGGACCCGAGCCGAGCCGTGGGCTGAGCCCGTGGACCGGCTGACGTCAGCCGCCCAATCAGAGGTTGACACGTGTCCTTGCTGACGCAATAAATAACTTTCCAAAAAAGAAAATGAAATATTAATTCGGTTTAATGTTTAATTTGAATTTCAAAACTTCAAATGCTTATAATTTTTGCATTTTAACTCCGATTTGAGTGATTCAAATTTCTAAATTTGTATAAAATTGAGATCTACCTATTGATGAATTTTATTTAATTTTTTGACTAAAGTTTTTCTCTGTATAATTATTTAATTGATTATTTAAACTTCAAAATGCTATAACTTTCGCGTTTGAACTCCGAATTTGACGATTCCAGTTTCTAAAAATTCATAAAATTATGCTCTCTCTGTTTATGAACTTTATTTGGATGTTTGGATACTTTTTGTCTACTGTTTATTTATTATTTTTTATTTGCACGCTTTACGAGTAGACGTTGAAGTGCCCGAAGGCTTCGAAGGAGAGGTGTTGACCCAGGAGCCAGCTCAGGACCAAGAACAAGTACTCTTTGTTGGCAAGTTACGCTTTGACCATGTTGATCCCAATTGGAAACCTATTTTGATTCAATTTATTGCATGCTAGTTTAATTAGAAAATACTTTATATAATTCTGGGGAAATAGATAAATGCCAAATTGCTGTATGACACCTTGGTTAATTAAATATGTGCCATGACCCCTTGTCACCCTAGTTGTGGTTTACTAGTTGGACATTATTAAATTGCCAACATGGGAATTTAGACCGTTGTAGTATACTGCTTAGACCTGCTACGTGCTCATGACATGATTTGAACAATCAAATGTTAAAATTGACTTAATGATATATTGAACCTGTTTTGGAAAGGTATCATGTGATGTTGATGGCACGTGGTGCATGGTAATCAACTGGGGGTTTGATAAATAGATTTGACCGGGGCATGTGGCAAGAATGATCGGGTGGGCCAGTTGTGGCACCGGGAACGTTGTCTTGGTTCTTCGGGTAGTCTTGCCCTGGTCACCTTAAGGACTTAACCTTGCAAGCCTTTGAACTGAGTCAAGCGTGCAACCACATGCCTGTAATGGGACGGACCTAGTTGATTAAGTTGCTAATAACGTACCTGTGGGACCTCAGGTTGTCAACTACACCCTTTGTGTAGTTGTACGGGGGAGCGTACCTTGGCTGCGGCCAGGTACCCATCTAACGGTGGCTTGACCTAAACTTCTGTAACACCCCGGCATTTAATATGCCCGAATGCTACCAAACATAAGTTAAACAACATCTAAATACCACAATTTATCATAAATTCCAGCAAGGATACATATGCTAAAAACTGAGATTTCGGCAGCATCTCCTTTGTTTTAACATGCTACGAAGAATCAACAATATTATAGCAATGTAAGGCAATATGAGAGACATCTAAAACAGCAATTATTAAAGACTTAATGGCAATATAAGTTTAACATCAAGCACTTAATGTCTCCAAGTGTCAAATGAACAAAAAAACTCTCATAAAGCAAAGCTAAGCCTTAAATCAATGATCATCACACGCAATTTATTATCAAACTAATAGAATGACTTGTGGAATCATTATGGTGAAGCTACGTGTGGGCATGTGACTATTTCCCTTCCCCGCATGCCGATCTCATGGTACCTAAAACAACAAGAAAACACAAGCGTGAGTTCGAAACTCAGCAAGCATATTGCAATGGACAACAAGAACAACAACATGGCAATAACATCTCCCATCATGTAAATCATCTTATTCATAAACACTTAACATTGTCATCATCAATATGTATGCGATGTAATGCAATGCTCATGTCTCCTTGGAAACTCATACCGGTATGGTTGAGTACACACCCGTCGGTGTGCACCCTCTCCCCCCTTTCATCCCGAAGATGGAGGGTACCTACTCCTCGCTTCCGTTCACTGCGGTGAATGGAATCACGATGTAGGGCTTACTCATTGGCTCTCCGGATTAGTCATATCTTTCTCACCGACCTTCCCGGATTAGATATTGACTTTCTCACCGCCCGGGCCATGCAACATGTCATGTATGCAAGCATGCCAACATCATATATAACTCATATATTACCACATGGCATCATAACATCTTAAACATGCTCATCATATCATAGCAATCATTAAAACATGGCAAGTGATCATATATCATGTAGACAATTCCATCTAATCTCAACATGCAACCTACAACTCGCTATCCATCACAACACACTTGCCACAACCACGTGCAACAGATTGGCGGGAAGTAGAGGGCACTCCCGGGGTCGCACCACCTGCACATAGGTATCACACACTCACAATCATAACCACAGAACAGTACGCAAACCCTCATCTACCCCGACATTGCCATCTACTCGCAAAACCTAAAAACAAAGGCTCTGTCCCGGCGGGATAGCAGCCTTGCACAAGGCATAACTTGAGTTCTGGGGCTCCGAATCAATTAAACGAGTACATCCTCGCGTAGTTTAGGAAATTTCCAAACTTTCTCTAGGTATAAGGAAAGACTGATTCGGAATCTAAAGTTGTTTAATCTACATATTACCGTGATCTGTTCCAGTCGCGTCATAGATTTTAATACGCTCGGTAAAACAGTCATAACTTTCAAACGGCTGATCAGAATTTAACGTTCTTTATATGCACGGAAATATAATGAAATTATCTACAACTTCTTCAAAGTCCGTACGGTCAGATTCGAAATCTAAATTGGCGAAAACAGGAACCCTAGGTCGACTGCTCATGCTGTCCCAAAACAGAAACGTGGCAACGTCTAGATCTAACCCAAATTACTCCAATCCAGCAACACCAATTGATCTAAAAACTTGATAATCACCTTAAGAACAGTACCTAGATCAATCCCAGGGAACCCCATGATCATACCTTTGCCCGATGCACAAAAACTCCAATGGATCTCCTCGCTCCTCGCTCCTCGGATGGATCCACGAGGATGCAGGGGTGGGGATGCCACCCTAGGGCAGCAAGGGGGTGGAGGAGAGGTGGTGGGGAGGTGGAGAGGGCAAGGGCTAGGGGCGCACGGCTAGAAGGGGTGAGGGGAGGGGTGCGGCTTAGGGTTAGGGAGGTGGTGTGGGGGCGCAATAGAGGGGAGGGGGCGCACATAAGGCAGGGAGGACCTCCTATCAGCCCTCAACAAGGATTCCTAGTCCTAGAAGGACTCTTAATCCATCCCACCAAAGCCCACAACCCCCCTTTAAGGCCCAAAATCCCCCGAAAAGGCCCAAAACCCCGGAAACGGCCCGGAAATGGCCCGGAAACGTTGTTAACCTCCAAATCCTATGGTTTTAACCTTATTTCCACATCTCATACTATTTTTGACCATATCATGCACGTTAAATAAGGTTACGACACTCCGTGGTCACATTCTTCCCCCCTTCAACAGGATTCGACCTCGAATCTAAAAGCACCAACACGCAACCCAGCAAAACTGAAGATAGCTAGGTTTTCACATCACATACCTGAGGCAAAAATCTCGGGATACTTCTCGCGCATGCGAGACTCCAGCTCCCAAGTCGCTTCTCTCTCGGTCTGATGTGACCACAGGACCTTGACAAACTTAAGCGTCCTATTCTTCATCACTCGCTCCGAAGTCCCCAGAATTTCCACAGGACGGGACTCGAAGGTGAGGTCCTGCTCAAGCACTAATGGTTCCAACGGAACCACCAACTCCGGATCATGCAAGTATTTCCTCAACATCGAGACATAGAACACATTATGCACACCTTGCATGGATTCCGGTAGCTCCAGACGATAGGCCAGCCTACCCACACGGGCGATGATAGGAAAAGGCCCAACATACCTTGGACTGAGCTTTCCTTTGGTGCCAAAACGCACCACACCCTTGGTGGGAGATACTCGCAAGAGTACACTATCACCCACCTCAAACTCCAAGTCTCGCCGCCTCACATCAGCATAGCTTTTCTGTGCGCTTCAGTCTTTGCGAGAAGGTTCTGCCGAACCTCCGACACGCGATCAATAGTCTGCTGAACCCAATCCGGTCCAAGAATCGCTCTCGCCCACAGATCCCAACAAAGTGGCGATCTGCACTTCCGGCCATACAAGACCTCATAAGGAGCAGCCGGATCTTTGGAATGATAGCTGTTATTGTAAGCAAACTCTGCAAGAGGCAAATAATCTTCCCAGCTACCTTTCCAAGCCATCACACAGGCCCTGAGCATGTCCTCCAAAGTCTGAATGGTACGCTCAGACTGCCCATCGGTCTGAGGGTGAAAAGCGGTACTAAGGCGAAGCTGCATACCCAAAGCACTCTGCAAGCTCTCCCAAAACTTGGAGACAAACTTCGCATCCCGATCAAAAATAATGGTCTTGGGTACACCATGCAGTCTCACAATCTCCCGCTCATAGATGGGAGCCAACTCGCTCGCTGAATTGGTAGTGCGGATAGGATTGAAATGCGCAGACTTGCTGAGACGGTCCACCATAACCCAAACAGCATCCTTCCCTCGTGGAGTACGAGGTAAGCCAACCACGAAATCCATGGAGATGTCATCTCATGGCCACACAGGAATCTCCAATGGCTGCAACAGACCAGCGGGACGCTTATGCTCAGCCTTGATCTTCTGACAAATCCCACAAGACGCCACATACTTGGCAATATCCACTCTCATCCTTTTCCACCAGAAATTCTTTTTCAAGTCCCTGTACATCATGGTCTCCCCACGATGGACCGTATACGGGATGCGATGAGCCTCCTTCAGAATATCCTCTTTCACTTGGGATTTCTGAGGCACGCACAGACGACCCTGAAACCTCAAAGCTCCCACATCATCAACAGTAAAGTCTCCAGACTTGCCATCCTCAAGGCGTTTCCTCACCTGCTGGAGCAACCGATCATGCTGCTGTGCCTCCCGCACATGCTCGGGAATCGCTGACTCAAGAATCAATTGAGTTTCAGCTTGCACGGTCCCCGCAAAGCAGTAGGAGACTCCCAAACGCTCAAAATCAGCAACAAGACAATCAACGACATGGGGCATTGTCTTGCGACTAAGAGCGTCAGCCACCACATTTGCCTTCCCCAGATGATACTGGATGGTGAGCTCATAATCCTTTATCAATTCTAGCCACCTCCTCTGCCTCAAGTTCAAATCTTTCTGAGTAAAGATGTACTTGAGGCTCTTGTGATCAGTGAAGATATCACAAGACTCTCCATACAGGTAATGCCTCTATATCTTCAGTGCAAACATCACAGCGGCTAGCTCAAGATCATGCGTGGGATAGTTCTGCTCATGCTTTTTCAGCTGCCTCGATGCGTAAGCAATCACCTTGCCATCTTGCGTGAGCACACAACCAAGTCCCAAACGAGAAGCATCAGAATAAACAGTGAAGCGCTTCCCCGGCTCGGGAAGAGTAAGAACAGGAGCAGTCACTAACTTCTCCTTCAAAGTGCAGAAACTGTGCTCACACTCTGCAGTCCACTGGAATTTCATCACCTTCTGAGTCAGCTGCGAAAGTGGCTTGGCAATGATAGAGAAATCCTGCACAAAACGCCGATAGTAGCCAGCTAACCCAAGGAAACTACGCACCTCTTTGACATTGGGAGGCCTCTTCCAATCCAAAACTGCTGAGACTTTGCTAGGATCTAAGGATATGCCCTCTGGATTGATGATGTGGCCAAGAAAACCCACTTCTGAAATCCAGAATTCGCACTTTTTCAGCTTAGCAAAGAACTGATTCTCCCTCAAGGTGCTCAGCACAAGCCTCAAGTGTCGCTCATGCTCCTCTTCTGATTTAGA
The DNA here is from genome assembly GCA_036346355.1 of Rhipidocladum racemiflorum. NCBI lineage: Eukaryota > Viridiplantae > Streptophyta > Magnoliopsida > Poales > Poaceae > Rhipidocladum > Rhipidocladum racemiflorum. The sequence continues at coordinate 41,097,064 of CM070578.1, forward strand.
GTAAACCAGAATGTCATCGATGAACACTACCACAAACTCATCAAGGTACTTGTGTAGCATACTGTTCATCGCCTCCATAAAGACAGCAGGAGCATTAGTTAGTCCAAAAGACATAACTTTAAATTCATAATGCCCGTACCTAGTGGAGAAAGTAGTCTTCTCAATGTCCTGCTCCCTCACACGGATCTGATTGTACCGCGACTGAAGATCAATCTTGGAGAACACCTTTGCTCCCTTCAGTTGGTCAAACAGATCCTCAATGCGAGGCAAAGGATACTTGTTCTTGACTGTCACTTGATTAAGAGCACGATAATCAATGCACATGCGCCAACTTCCATCCTTCTTCGAGACGAAGAGAACAGGTGCTCCCCATGGCGAAACGCTACGCCGGATAAAGCCCTTGGCCAATAGATCCTCCAACTGCTTTTTCAACTCGTCTTGAAAAGGACGAGCCAAGCGGTATGGAGAGATAGAAATAGGTCGAGTGCCAGGAACAAGATCAATACGGAACTCCACATTCCTCACAGGAGGTAAACCAGGCAACTCGTCAGGGAACACATCGGCAAACTCCTTCACTACAGAAATCTCCTCAATGGAAACTGAAGAAGATGGCTTTTCTGACATAGCCATGAGGAAACCCAACTGCCTCAAACGGCGACCAGAAAACAAACTAGCCAAAGCAAAGACGGAACTGGAGGGTATACCATCACGAAGGTCAACTCTACCTGACGGGGCCTGCAAGGCAACCGTCTTCCGTAAACAACATATCTTGGCACTGCATCGATGCAGCCACCCATGCCCAAAATGACATCAAAAGGAGCCAATCGATCACCATAAGATTGGCGAAGAAAACCTCGTCATCAATGGCAATGGTGCAACCCGGCAAACCAAAGAGCTAGCAATCAAACCCCTAGGAGAACCGACTAACACAGCTCGTAAATCCATTGAACTCCCAACTTAGCTCTACTAGCAAACTCAGACGACACAAAAGAATAGGATACTCCTAATCAAAGCGTAACAAAGGCATCAATGGAATCCACGAGCAGAGTACCGAAACCACCTCTGGATGCCGGTGACTCGGCGGTCGGCAAAGCGTACACTCCTGGTGGCACCGGGACAAGAGGAGCCCCGACTCTCGGTGATGCCCCAACAAAGCTGGGGCGGAGGAGGCAAGCGAGGAAGCAGACGGCTGCGGGCACCCGATAAGCCGGTGGCGCCACGCAAATCGCGGTGAGGAGCGAGGCAGCCATCATGTGCACCGAACCTCTGGAAGACGCCGCTGGAGTGGGAGGAGAAGGCACCGTCTCCCACTTGATGATGCTACCGGGATTCATCCGGCAGACTCGTCCCATGTGGCCAGGCTTGCTACAGTGGTTGCAACTCCCGGTCCAACCACACTCTGAAGCACGGTGCTCACCACCGCACTTGAAACACAACATGCCCTGCCCAGGCACAGGACGAACAGCCACTCGCGAGGAAGACGACTGGGGCGGCCTCATCTTAGCCCCTGAGGAGGAGCCCGGTCCCCCCTTGAACTTCTTGAAGGTGGGTCGCTGAGAAGACCCACCTCCTCCACCAAAGGACCTCTTCTGGGCCCCGCTTGGGGCCGCAGGAACCCCTGAACCACCCAGGTTTTGCTTCTCCCGGGAGAGCTCCAACTCGAGCTCCATGCCCTTCGCCTGCTCCACCACGGAGCAGAAGTCACGAGGGACAGTTGCCCCCATGACAACTCTGAACTCCTGGTTGAGGCCCCTACGGAACCTCCTTGCCTTCTCCCGATCGTCGGCTGCCACAGCCGGCACGAAGCGCACCACGCTGTTGAACTCCACCTCATACTCTACCACCGACCTCTTTCCCTGGGAAAGAGTCGTCAGAGTATGCTCCATCCGCTTAAGGAAAGACTCTGGTTAGAACTTGGCTCGGAAGCGAGCCACAAAGTCCTCCCAGATGACTGGACCAAGATCGGGGGCTCTAGCAGCCAGAACCCCCTCCCACCAAATATCAGCTTGGCCTTTCAGCTGAAAGGCCACAAAGCGAGCCCTTTGGACCGAGGTCAACTGTAGGACCTCAAACTGCCTCTCCATGTACCTCAACCAATCTGCGGATTGAATCGGCGTGCCCGCTCCGTCAAAAGTGTCAAGACGGAGGGACATCCACTCCCGGAGATTCATCCTCGGCTTCGGCACAGCGGGGGCAACAACTGGGGCCGCTGCAGGGGGAGGCACAATAGCAGGGGCTGCCCGCAACTGCTGGTGCAGCTCCAGAATCTCCCTCTGCAGAGCCTGAACTAAATCCTCATTGGCGGCGGGTACCTCCGCCGATCAGCTGGAAGCTCCTCCTGAGCTGGCCCATCAGCATTGAGCGAAACGCTACCCTCAGCAACAGACTCCGCAACTCCCTGAGAACCTCGCCCCTGGCCTCCACGGCCACGGCAACCACGGCCTCTACCCCTCGGCATGGCTGCTACAGACAGACAACCGTCCGATCACATAACCATAAACACAACATCATATAATCAAGAACACATAGACATAATATTCATTAAATAATCAAGCGCAATGCAATGATGAACCAAAACCCCAACCTACTGTGCAACCAAGTGTGTCAAAATTTTAAATTACTTATTCCACTTTTGCAAGTTTTAATGTTGCTATCCTATGACAAAGTTTTAGTTAGAACCTAAGCCATGTTTCTAAGTTATTCCACAACATATTTTAGTTGCAACTTAAGGTATGACACTAAAAATACATATTCCAAGGACCTACAAAGCTCTCGATACCAACAAGAATAACACCAGGCATTTAGTATGCCTGAATGCTACCAAACATAAGCTAAACAACATCTAAATATCACAATTAAACATAAATTACAGCAAAGGCGCAGATGCTAAAAACTGAGATTTCGGCAGCATCTCCTTTGTTTTAACATGAATTGAAGGAGCAACAACAGTATAGCAATATAAGGCAATATGAGAGACAGCTAAAACAGCAATAATTAAAGACTTAACGACAATATAAGTCTATTATCAAGCACTTAATGTCTCCAAGAGTCAAACGAACAATAAAACTCTCATATAGCAAAGCTAAACCTTAACGCAATAATCATCACACGCAGTTTATTATCAAAACTAGTAGAATGACTTGTGGAATCAAAATGGGTGAAGCTACGTGCGGACGTGTGACTATTTCCCTTCCCCGCATGCCGTTCTCATGGTACCTAAAGCAATAAGAAAACACAAGCGTGAGTTCAAAACTCAGCAAGCATATTGCAATGGTACAACAAGAACAATTACATAGCAATAATATCTCACATCATGTAAACCATCTCATTCATGGTCACATATTATCATCATCATCAATATGTATGAAGTGCAATGCGATGCTCATGTCTCCTTGGAAACTCATACCGGTATGGTTGAGTACACACCCATCGGTGTGCACCCTCTCCTCCCTTCCATCCCGAAGATGGAGGGTGCCTACTCCTCGCTTCCGTTCACCGCGGTGAATGGAATCACGATGTAGGACTTACTTATTGGCTCTCCGGATTAGTCATAACTTTCTCACCGACCTTCCCAGACTAGTTATGACTTTCTCACCGCCCGGGCCATGTAATCATGCCATGTATGCAAATATGCCGCATCATAATCAACTTGTACATTAACACATGGCATCATAACATGATAAACATACTCATCATATCAATGACAATCATTAAAGCATGGCAAGTGATCATCACATATAATCAATCTCATGTAGTCTCAACTAGCAACCTACAAATCGCTATCCATTACAATACACTTGCCTTAACCACGGGCGTCGGATTGGCGAGAAGTAGTAGGCCCTCCCGGGGTCACACCACCTGCACATAGGGACCACACACTCACAATCAAGCCCACAAAACAGTACGCAAACCCTCATCTACCCCGACATTGCCAACTACCCACAAAACAAAAAAACAGCGGTTCTGTCCCGTCGGGACAGCAGCCTTCCAAAAGGCATAACTTGGGTACTGGGACTCCAAATCAATTAAACGAGTACATCCTCGTGTAGCTTAGGAAATTTCCCAACTTTTTATAGGTATAGGGAAAGACTGATTCGGACTCTAAAGTTGTTTAATCTACAAAATACCGTGATCTGTTCCAATCACGTCACAGATTTTAACACGCTCGGTAAAACAGCCATAACTTTCAAACGGCTGGGCGGAATTTAAAGTTCTTTATACCCACTGAAAGGTATTGAAATTATGTACAACTTCTTCAACAGTCGTACGACCAGATTCTGACTCTAAATTATTTTGGTTCTCTCTATGATATTCATCTTTTTCATTTTTTAGATTGTGCACGCTCGTGCCGTATATCACAAAACTCTAATCTGATACGGGATTGCTGCGCATAAGAAAGGATTCTTCTTCCTCTCTGGGCTGGTTTGTGGGCTAGTTTTGGGCCAAAGGGTGAGAGGGGCACCCCTCCCTAACCCTAAATGCAACCCTCCCCCTCCCTCACCCCCCAGCCGCCTCCCCTACTTCTTTTCCCAGCTGCACCACCTCCCCTCCGTGGCAGCAGCCGCCTCTGCCTCCTCCTCTCCATGGCTAGTGCACCCCTGGCCTTCCCCTATTGAGGTCCTCCCTGGGCACTATCCCTTGCACCTTTTGGTGGCTACCTCCCTCATGCCTAGCTCGGTTGGTAAGTCTCTCGACTGAAAACCATAGCTCACTTGTTTGAATCCTAGTGTTGCATTGTTTTTTTTTTGTTGTTTAGGGTTGTGTTGGTGGATTGGATGATGTGTTTAGGAGGTGTTTTGCTAGTTTAACCTGTTCTTAGTGTGGAGAATCAGGTTTGTGAGGGGGGATCTGGTGTTTGGGGTAATCTGTGTTCCTGACCAGGTTAGATTGTGAAGTTATAGTTGAATTTCGAGGTAGTTCTGGTCATTGCCAGAGGGGTTGCTTGTTGTGAAAGTTGTAGATCGTTGTATTAAATTTAATTATAGACTAAGAATATACATTTTGGTTTAGCTGTTTAAAAGTTATGACTATTTGTTTGCCTACTATCTAGATTCTACTCCTGTTGGTAGCAGTCGTGGGGATTTGCAGTTTAGGGCTATTTAGAGGCCGAATCAAAACTTCTCAATACCTAGAAAAAGTTGGAAAATTTTCTGTAGATTCTAAAAATGTCATCATTTGCTTAATTTGGAGTCGTATACTATTAGTTATGATCTATTGAAGTGTGTTGTCCAAAATTGGATCGCGGTTGGAAGATCCGACTTCGGGCAGTTCTATATCCGAAGTTCAGATCGCATTTTGGGGCCCTTTTGTTCAGTTCTAGAAGGTTTGTATGCTGTGAAAAACATAGATTATTGTCTTAAGTTTCATTAAGATCAAGAATATGAATTTGGTTAAGCGGATAGAAAGTTTTGGCCTGTTGAAGCTGACTGTGTAGATTCTGTATGTGCTGGGTGCAATCTTGGTGGTTTGAGAATTAGGACTACTTAGGTGCTGAATTAAAATTTATCAATAACTAGAGAAAGATGAAAAATTTTCTGTGGATTTCAAAAATGTCATCGTTCGCTTAATTTGGAGTTGTATAGAAATTTTTAGGTGGTTTTGAAGCCTGTTGTCCTGAGAGTGGACAGAGCAATCTTTGAAGTTGAGTTCGAAAGGCGAGATGACCTATTAAAGAAAAGGGGAAAACTAGGAAATTGTAGGTTATTACCTGTAGATTGCTTACAACCCTATAGTTCCTTAAGTTTGGACACTATAGGCCAAAATTATGGTGTTTTGACCATCGAGACAGCAAGGGGAGCGTAGTTGTGAGGTTGCTTGGTTTGTGTTTAAATTGTTATTGCATGATTTCGTTTGGATGGATGTTTTTATATATTAACTGCAGGAGGTGCGACTTCTGGAGTGGCCTCGACCTCACGCCACTCTACTTCTCGTGGTAAAGAGGCAAGTACATCATGCGAATGATTAAGGATTGTGATGAGTTTCGAATTAAATTGAATAAGTGGTCATCTTCTTGTCATATTATGATCAATATTTCTCTTATGATAACTGAATGCCGGATGTGGTTGAATATTTGTTATTATGGTTGCATGGCAAATGGACATTGTGAAATATTATGTTGCATCACTTGCCTTCATGACATGGAAAAGAATTTCGAGCCAGGCCGGTGAGAAAGTCATATGAGGACATATAACTAATTCGGAGTGCTCTTTTGAAAGACCTACCAAATAGTCCCATCCATAGGGATGGATGGGAATGAAACCTACTTGTAGGCCCCTCCACAGGGATGGTAGGCACTGAAACGGTGCGACACCGAAAGGGTGTGCATTCAAGCTATCCCTGTATGGGCTAAGAATGGTGCATTTTGAGCATGAAAACATAAGTGCATTGCATTGTATCGCTAATGATAAACGATGATTATTGAGAAGATGGTGATGAATAGGTTTGGGATAGAGTCGTGGACTCATCCAGAGATATCTAATGAGGTAAAGGTAATAATTGAGTATGTTAATGAGTTATAGACTCAATCAAAAGGGAGCAATGAAGTGATTGTGTTAATTGGCGGTGGTATTACTATTTTATGCGCTTGCTAAATTTAACTAAGAAAAATTGTTATGTTATGGTTTTAAATGTGTTAAATGGTTATGATTTTGTTATTTGATGTACTTTGCTAAGTCTTGAACTCACGCTTGTTTGTTTAATATTTTTTTAAGTACTGTGAGACCGTCATGATGGGATGGGATTTAGCACAAACACGACATTGATCACAAATTTACCCTCATGTTGTATTTAGTACTTGAACATGCGTGGTATTTGTATAAAAAGATAAAGGATAAAGCCAGTCATGAAATAATTTAGTGGATGAAATCTTGTATGGATTTAATTAGCTTGGTTAAATTATGTTGGTGGTGTGTCTTTATAACTTTGGTATGTGCTTCATAGGTACACTTGTATGTCGTAGGTTGAAGGTAAGGTTATTTCTCCGTTGCTTGAGTGGTTATTGTTTAAAGCTAAAATTAGATGCTTGTTGAAATTATGGTGTAAAATAGATATTTGTTACTGTTGTTATATTGTTCAATGTCAAACCTTGTTGAAATAATTAAGGGATTTTATCTTGTGACCCTTAATGCATCGAGGTTGTTGCCGAATTTTTTTAGTTGAGATTGGAAATTTATTAGTGTGCTAGCTTGTTGAGGTGACATTCAGGGCACGCGAAGTGCCGGGGTGTTAAAAAAGGCTATTGGATCCAACGTAATCAATAGCCATGGTGATAGGTTGGTGTGTGTGTGAGAGAGAGAGGGGGAGAGAAGGATGTTTTGACCATGACAGAGAAAGATGGGGCGGTAGTTTTTTTTTCTTTCTTATTGTTTAATATGTTGTGGGCCCATTTAAATAGGTGCTAAATATTGAAAGGAAAAAACAAATTTAGGCCCTATTTGGCAGAGCTCTAGATCCCAGCTCTACATCAAATCTGAAACTTGTAGGCTAAAATAAAGTGAATTAAATTTATATTTTTATTCTAAAATGTAAACAAGATGACCCATCTAAATATGCTTAATATGCCCACAGCTCCAGCTTCATGGATTTTGTGGAGTTAGGAATACCCAGCTCCACCAGATCCACGGATCTGGTAAAGTTGGAGCTTTGCCAAACAGGGCCTTGGCCCCTTTGTGATGTATCATTGAGTTGAAAAACTTATCCCCTCCCACCCTCCGTACTGATTGAGTCAAGGACTCGATTTGTGAAATCATGTGATGAAAAATTGGCTTGGTGATGAATTTGGTGTTGCAAAGTGGTTGTGCTCATGGTATGTGTGGTGCATGTGCATGTGTTGTTTCAGATGATTAATTGATATGCTTGTGAGAGCATGGTAATTATTTTGCTCGATGCAATGCGCTCGTGTGAGTGGTTGCATGGACAGATCTTGAGTCAAGTCATGGACTTATGCTCAAAATATTGTTTTGTCGATTGTTCATGTGCAGTTATTGCTCAAGGGCGAACGTGGTCGATGACGGGACCGAAACTAGGTTCATAGATGAACTGAGGTTCGGGACTAGGTTCAGGGAGGAATCGAGGTCCTAATGGTCGAGGATGTCATGCGAGACGTTCGGGCTAGAGAACGGTGCACATGGAGGCTAGTTAGTCACGTGAGTGCGGCAGGTGGGCCGTACGCGTGCAGTTGTAATCGTTTGGGGTAGCTTGCATGTATTGGGCCATGTTGGGCCAAGTGGACATGCATGCGAATTCCTCAGGGTTTACTTCTTATAAATAGGAGGGGTTGTCTCCTGTTTATGAAGGGCTTGGGAGTTAGGGTTTGTACTCTTTTGTTTGAAGTACTGTAACCAGACTAGAGAAAGAAATAAAAATCAATTTCTTCAACAAGAAGACACCTGGTGCTACAGTACTCTGCGCGCTACAGTGCCGCTCGTGAACATTACCCACGCGCTACAGTAGCTCACATGAACAGTAATCCTATTTTCTCTCCCCTCGTTTACACATCCATTTTTATTCTAGATTGATTCGTTTTTCATCGTGATAATTTTGATTTGATCTATTCCAAACTTCCCAAGGGCATCAAGTTAGTGATCTAAAAAGTTTGATTGGTTAATTCCTTGTATATTTTGTTTAATCACGAAATTAGGGTTTAATCAATTCTTGTTATTATTGATATAATCAACTTACGAAGCTTATAACTTTTGATCCGTAGATACGATTGAGTTGATTCTTATTGGGTTAGTTTCTAAATTGAATCTAGTTGCTTCAGTTAAAATTTCAAGTCCATCCGACTGTTAGATTTTTGGGAATTCATATTAGATCTATTTTCGATATAATTTATCACAGCAAGATTGTGAAGCTTATAACTTTTGATCTGTATGTCCGATCGAGCTGATTCCTTTTTTGTTAGATGCGTATTGGAATCTAGTTTCTTTTTTAAAAACTTTCAAGTCAATCCGACAATTGGATTTCCAGGAATTTGCGTTTTACCGAATGTCTGTTAATCTATTTTTGCGTGAAACCGAGGCAATTATTTGATTCCAATTTGGGGTGAATTTTTAGTTGATCAAAATTTTGATTTTAGCTTCCGCACAATCATTCAACCCCCCTCTGATTGCTATACTAGTATATATCGATCCTACAAGTGGTATCAGAGCATGGTTTTTCTAATTAATCTTAACCGGTGATTAGAAATTGTAGCGATGGATAGGTATACGACAAAACCTTATGTTTTTGTTGGTATTGATTTTTAGTTTTGGAAAGCAAAGATGGAGGCGTTCATCCAGGCGCAGGGCTTCGCAATTTGGGAGAAGGTTTACAAGCCGTACGAAGTTCCTCAGAACGACAACATCAACGACACCAATCGCGCACATGTTGAAGTAAATAGCAAGGCGCGCAACTTGATCATCCAAGGCTTGGGACGCAGCGACTTTGATCGAGTGGTTCATCTTAAATCCGCATATGAGGTATGGAAATCTCTTTGTGATTACCATGAGGGTTCTAACACTATTAAAGAGGTTTGCCAAGAGATTTACAAAAAGGAATACATGCGATTTGAGATGAAACCTGTTAAGTCTGTAGATGACCTCTTTGCACGCTTTAATAAAATTCTTAGCAATCTACGTGATGTTGGAGTTAACTACGTTGATGTTGCTAATTCTAGACAATTTGCTTGGTGCTTTAGACATGTCAATTTGGGAGATGAAAGTTACATCTATTAGAGAATCAATTGTCATGAGTACACTTACATTAGATGTCCTTTATTCTAAGCTGAAAACTCATGAATTGGATTTTCTTGCTAGGAAGAATGATCATAAATCAATTGCTTTGACCTCCCAATCTAACATGTCTCATAATAATGCTTCTTCAAGTTTGGCTCTATCTTTCTTGTATTCACTAACCGATGAACAGATTGAGAAATTCCCTGTGACACTACGGTATGGTGTGACATTATAAAATGTGAAATTAGAGAATAAAACCTTACGGCTTGAGGTTTACTCGCGTTTTTGGGCCTTATGAAGTGATGTGACACCACGGAGTGTTGTAACCTTATAAGTGGTGCATGATAAGGTCAAAAACAGTATGAGATGTGGAAATAAGGTTAAAACCATAGGGTATGGAGGTTAATAGCGTTGTCGGGCCGTTTCCGGAGTTTTGGGCCTTCCCGGGGGAGTTTGGGCCTTAAAGAGGGGGTTGTGGGCTTTGGTGGGATGGAGTGGGAATCCATTTAGGATTAGGAAAGGGGCTTAGGGCTGGTTAAAGGGGGGTTTCCCTACCCTTTTGGGCGTCCTCCCCCTGCCCCTTGCGCCCCCAAGTGCCCTAGCCGCCTCCCACACCTCCCCACCTCCTCCTTGGGCGCCTCCACCTCCCCCAAGCCTCTCCCCTTGCGCCACCACCCTCTCCACCACCTCTCCACCTCCTTTGCTGCGCCTAGGTGAGTTCTTGACCTCACCACCTCGAAGATCCATCCATTGGAGCGCTCCGCGACGAGGAGATCCGGTGGATTTGGAAGCGAGGAAGGGGATCGCGCGAACCGGGAGGAGATCTATTGGGTTTTCGTGCGTCGAGCAAAGGTATGTCCATGGAAATCCTTGGGGTTGATCTAGGTACTGTTCTAAGGGTGTTTATCAAGTTTTTAGATCAATTGGTGGTCCTGGAATTGAGTAATTTGGATTAGATCTAGATGTTGCCATGTTCTATTTTTGGGACAGCATGAGCAGTCGACCTAGGGTTCACGTTTTCGCCAATTTAGAGTCTGAATTTGGATGGTCGCCTGTTGAAGAAGTTGTAGATAATTTCTTTATCTTTCAGTGGACATAAAGAACACTAAATTCCGCCCAGCCGTTTGAATGTTATGGCTGTTTTACCGAGCGTGATAAAATCTGTGACGCGATTGGAACAGATCACGGTAATCTGTAGATTAAACAACTTTAGTGTCCGAATCAGTCTTTCCCTATAACTAGAAAAAGTTGGGAAATTTCCTAAGCTACGCGAGGATGTACTCGTTTAATTGATTCAGAGTACCAGAACTCAAGTTATGCCTTTTGCAAGGCTGCTGTCCCGACGGGACAGAACCTCTGTTTTTAGGTTTTGCGAGTAGTTGGCAATGTCGGGGTAGATGAGGGTTTGCGTACTATTTTGTGGACATGATTGTGAGCATGTGGTACCTATGTGCAGGTGGTGCAACCCCGGGAGTGCCCTCTACTTTCCACCAATCCGTTGCCCGTGGTTGAGGCAAGTGTGTTGTGATGGATAGCGATTTGTAGGTTGCTTGTTGAGAATAGATGGAATTGACTACATGATATATGATCACTTGCCATGCTTTTATGATTGCCAATGATATGATGAGCATGTTTAATATGTTATGATTCCATGTGTTAATATGTGAGTTAAATATGATGTTGGCATAAATGCATACATGGCATGTTACATGGCTCGAGGCGGTGAGAAAGTCATAACTAGTCCTGAAGGTCGGTGAAAGTTATGACTAATCCGGAAAGCCAATGAGTAAGTACTACATCGTGATTCCATTCACCGGTGAACGGAAGCGAGGAGTAGGCACCCTCCATCTTCGAGGATGGAAGGGGAGAGGGTGCACACCGACGGGTGTGTACTCAACCATACCGGTATGAGTTTCCAAGGAGACATGAGCATTGCATTACATTGCATTCATAATGATGATGATATTGTTAAGTGTTCTTGAATGAGATGATATACATGATGGGAGATGTTATTGCCATGATATTGTTCTTGTTGTCCATTGCAATATGCTTGCTGAGTTTCGAACTCACGCTTGTGTTTTCTTGTTGTTTTAGGTACCATGAGAACGGCATGCGGGGAAGGGAAATAGTCACACGCCCACACGTAGCTTCACCATATTGATTCCACAAGTCATTCTATTAGTTTGATAATAAATTGCGTGTGATGATCATTGATTTAAGGCTTAACTTTGCTTTATGAGAGTTTTATTGTTCGTTTGACACTTGGAGATATTAAGTGCTTGATAATAGTCTTATATTGTCATTAAGACTTTAATTATTGTTGTTTTAGTTGTCTCTCTTATTGCCTTATATTGCTATAATATTGTTGTCTCTTCGTAGCATGTTAAAACAAAGAAGATGCTGCCGAAATCTTGGTTTTTAGCATAGGTACCCTTGCTGGAATTTTATGATAATTTTGGTATTTAGTTGTTGTTTAGCTTATGTTTGGTAGCATTCAGGCATATTAAATGCCGAATGCAGTTTTTGAAGCATTAAAGAAGTGCACAGAAAATTCAATGTTTTCAGTTTTTGAGATAGTTGAGGAAAAGAGATCATGCCACGCAGAAAAAACATTAATAGAACTTGATTTTTAGTTGTGCTTACTCTACATTGTCTATGTGTAGATTTGAGGGTGGAAGTATCTTTGATAGCATGACTTGAAGATGAATTTCATTTGTGGATGATTTATAATGCCCATTACATAAAAAAATGACAAATTTAAAACAAACAAAAAGATTTTGTTCTCTCTTTTGTATTCTTGATGAATCGATTGTCAAAGGGGGAGAATTTTGGGCACATTGCACATTCACACACACATTTTTCTTCTTAGAGGGAGATTTTTCTTATTTTTACCTATGGGGAGTTTTTCACTTTGCATATTTTTCAAAGGAGGAGATTTTGTGTATTTCACTTTGGCTTTTGATTTTAAACTTTTTGATTTCAAAAAATTTTCTTGTGAGGTGAATGCCAATGTTCAGTTCTAAGTGGTGTTGCCAATGTTTTCATCAAGGGGGAGATTGTGAAATCATGTGATGAAAAATTGGCTTGGTGTTGAATTTGGTGTTACAAAGTGGTTGTGGTCATGGCATGTGTGGTGCATGTGCATGTGTTGTTTCAGATGATTAATTGATATGCTTGTGATAGCACGGTAATTGTTTTGCTTGATGCAATGCGCTCGTGTGAGTGGTTGCATGGACTGATCTTGAATTAAGTCGTGGACTTGTGCTTGGAATATTGTTTTGTGAATTGTTCATGTGCAGGTGTTGCTCAAGGGCGAACATGGTCGATGATGGGACCGGAACTAGGTTCATAGAGGAACTGAGGTTCGGGCTAGGTTCAAGGAGGAATCGAGGTCCTAATGGTCGAGGATGTCATGCGGGACGTTCGGGCTAAAGAACGGTGCACATGGAGGCTAGTTTGTCACGTGAGTGCGACAAGTGGGCCGTAGCATGCAGTTGTAATCGTTTTGGGTAGCTTGCATGTATTGGGCCATGTTTGTCCAAGTGGACATGCATGCGAATTCCTTAGGGTTTACTTCTTATAAATAGGAGAGGTTGTCACCTGTTTTTGAAGTGCTTGGGATTTAGGGTTTATACTCTTTTGTTTGAAGTACTGTATCCATACTAGAGAAAGAAATAAAAATCAATTTCTCTAGCTAGAAGACACCTGGTGCTACAGTACTCCGCGCACTCGTCCTGTGCCACCTCACAGCCGAGCGTGCTGCTCTCGTCGTCGGACCGTACGCCGATCCTACCGCCGGGCCGTGCGCCACTCTCGCAGCCCGTCTAAGCGCGCCACCGACGAGCACACCGCTCCCCCGCCTTGAGCCCCACCCATAGTGCTGTGCGCCGCCTCGACCACCGCCCGCCGCACCATGCGTCCATGCACTAGGAGGGAGGGGTAGAGGGAGGGAGTGTGGGGGGCGATTAGCACTGGGGGTAGGCGTCGGTAGGGCCCCATGCGCGGGAGGCGAGGGAGGGGTGAGGGAGGGGGCCGTTGGCACCGGGGGAGAGGGAGGGAGGGAGCGGACGATGCCGGGGGCATGCGGTGGCGGGGCCCCATGCACGGGAGGTGAGGCAGGGGAGGGAGGGGCGAGGGAGGAGGCCGGTGACGCTGAGGGAGAGGGAGGGGTGGCCGGCGGGGCAGGCGGCGGTAGAGGTCAGAGAGGGAGGGTCGCACGTGGGTGAGGAAGACGGAGGGGCGTCGGTGGGGGAAAAAGGGGGGGAACGGGAAAAAGATGGGGGAAGGGGGGGAAATGGAGGGAAAAATGAAAGGGGAAATAGGTGAAAAAAATAAGAAAAAGGAAAGGGTAAAGGAAAATGGGGGGAATAAATAAAATTATGAAATTAAAGTAATTAAATAAAATTATGGTACTGCTCTACTATCATCAGCATAAGATCATAGATTTGAGGGTATTTATATTGCTCTACTAATCTTATCCATTAAGAAAGAATGAAGGTTGATATTTAATTTTAGTGTATGTAAAAAAGCACAATTTCTAATTCTTAATATCCAAATAGCAGTGCGTTTTTTCTACGCACTTTAAACAAAAGTAGAACTATTTATTAAAAAAGCTCTTTTACACTATGTCACTCTCTCTGGCTCAATCTCACGCTCCCAGTCCCTCTCTCTCCCTCCAACTCTCTATGTAGCTCGGCTCACTCTCACTCTCAGTGTCTCACTCTCCCCCTCCGACTCTCTATGTCACTCTCTGGCTCTCACTCTCACTCTCTCAGTCCCTCTCTCTCCCTCCGACTCTCTATGCCACTATCTCTGGCACACTCTGACTCTCTTAGTCCCTCTCTCTTTCTCCGACTCTCTATGTAACTCTCTCTAGCTCCCTCTCCCCCTCCGACTCTCTATGTCACTCCCTGAACTCTCTCCGGCTCACTCTCACTCTCAGTCCCTCTCTCTCCCCCTCCGACTCTCTATCACTCTCTGGCTCACTCTTACTGTCTCAGTCCCTTTCTCTCCCTCCGACTCTCTATGTCACTCCCTCTGGCTCACTCTCACGCTCTCAGTCCCTAACTCTCCCCCTCTGACTCTCTATCACTCTCTCTGGCTCACTCTCACTCTCTCAGTCCATCTCTCTCCCTCCGATTCTCTATGTCACTCTTTATGGCTCACTCTCACGCTCTCAATCCCTCTCTCTCCCTCCGACTTCTATGCCACTCTCTTTGGCTCACTCTTACTTTCTTAGTCCCTCTCTCTTCCTCTGACTCTCTATGTAACTCTTTCTGGCTCACTCTCTGTGACACCTCGGAGTGTCGTAACCTTATTATTGAGCATGATAAGGTTAAATATAGTATGAGGTGTGGAAATAAGGTTAAAACCATAAGACTTGGGGGTTAATAGCTTTTCCGGGCCGTTTCCGGGGTTTTGGGCCTTCCCGGGGGAGTTTTGGGCCTTGGTGGGCTTTGGTGGGATGGATTAGGTCTCCGTAACGGACTAGGATTGGGTTGAGGGCTGTTAAAAGGGGGCTTCCCCCAGCCCCTTGCGCCCCCACCCCCTTTTTGGCGCCCCACCTTCCCCCTCCACCTCTCCTCCCTTCCCCCCTTAGCCCTAGCCGCCCCACCCTTCCTCCCAAACCGTCGCCTCCCCTCCCTTTCCTACACCACCACAACACCACCCCACCACCCCTTGCTGCCCTAGGGTGGCCTCCCCACCCCTGCACCTCGTGGATCCATCCCGTGGAGCGAGGAGCGAGGAGCGTGGAGCGAGGAGCGATTCGCGAGGAGATCCGCGGAGATTGATTGGAGATTTGTTCGTCAGGCAAAGGTATGATCTTGGGGATCCTTGGGGATGATCTAGGTACTGTTATTAGGGTGTTTATGAAGTTTTTAGATCAATTGGAGGCGTTTGTTTGAAGTAATTTGGGTTAGATCTAAACTTGTCCACGTTTCTGTTTTCGGGCAGATTGAGCAATCGAGCTAGGGTTCGAGTTTTCGTCAATTTAGATTTCGAATCTGATCATACGGACTTCTAGGAAGTTGTAGATAATTTAATTATCTTTCCGTGGACGTAAAGCACGTTAATTTCCGATCAGCCGTTTGAAAGTTATGGCTGTTTTACCGAGCGCCAAAAAATCTGTGACGCGATTGGAACAGATCTCGGTAATCTGTAGATTAAACAACCTTAGAGGCCGAATCAGACTTTCCTTATACCTAGAGAAAGTTGTGAAATTTCCTAGGATACGCGAGGGTGTACTCGTTTAATTCATTCGGAGTCCCAGAACTCAAGTTATGCCTTTTGCAAGGCTGCTGTCCCGCCGGGAGAGAACCTCTGTTTTTAGGTTTTGCGAGTAGTTGGCAATGTCGGGTTAGATGGGGGTTTGTGTACTGTTTGGAGGCTATGATTGTGAGTGTGTGATGCCTATGTGCAGGTGGTGTGACCCCGGAAGTGCCCTCTTCTTCCCGCCAATCCGTTGCACGTGGTTGAGGCAAGTGTGTTGTGATGGATAGCGAGTTGTAGGTTGCATGTTGAGATTAGATGGAATTGTTTACATGATATATGTCCACTTGCCATGTGTTAATGAATGATATGATATGATGAGCATGTTTAACATATTATGATGCCATGTGTTAATATGTGAATTAAATATGATAATTGGCAATGTTGCATGCATGTCATGAGATAGGGCGAGGGCGGTGAGAAAGTCTTAACTAGTCCGGCAAGGTCGGTGAGAAAGTTATGACTAATTTGGAACGCCATTGAGTAAGTCCTATGTCGTGATTCCATCCACGTGGTGTTTGGAAGCGAGTAGGCACCCTCCATCTTCGGGATGGAAGGGAGGAAAGGGTGCACACCGACGGGTGTGTACTTCCCATACCGGTATGAGGTTCCAGAGGGTCAGGAGCATTGCATTACTTCGCATACAAATTGATGATGATATTGATAAGTAATCATGTATGAGATGATATACATGATGGAAGATGTTATTGCCATGTTGTTATGCTTGTTGTCCATTGCAGTATGCTTGCTGAGTTTTCGAACTCACCCTTGTGTTTTCTTGTTGTTTTAGGTACCATGAGAACGGCATGCGGGAAAGGGGAATAGTCACACTCTCACACGTTGCTTCACCTTAATGTTTCCCCAAGTCTATTCATTTAGTTTGATAATAAATTGCGTGTGATGGTCTTTAAAATTAAGTCTTAGCTTGGTTAATGAGAGTTCTATTGTTTGTTTGACACTTGGAACCTTAAGAGCTTAATGTTAGTCTCTTATTGTCGTTAAGACTTTATTTATTACTGTTTTAGATGTTTCTCTTATTGCCATATAATGCTATATTGTTGCTGTTCCTTAATTTCATGTTAAAACAAAGGAGGTGCTGCCGAAATTTCGGTTTTTAGTCTATGCGCCTTTCCTGGAATTTTATGTTAAATGTGGTATTTAGATGTTGTTTAGCTTATGTTTGGTAACATTCAGGCATAGTAAATGCCGGGGTGTTACACTCTCACTCTCTCCCTCTAACTCTCTATGTCACTCTCTTAGGCTCACTCTCACTCTCTCAGTCCCTCTTATCGATCGGCACCGCGCATAGTTCTCTCCACTTCGCCCTCCCCCATCGACTCCATCGACCACCACAGATGTCCCACCCTTTCAATCCAACTTCAGTGACCCCCACCCTTTCAATCCAACTTCAGTGACCCCCACCCTTTCAATACAACTCCGATGACCCATCGATCGGTGCTCCTTTTCTCTTGTAAGAATAGTTGAAATGGACCGGGCATAGGCCAACTGTAACACCCCGGCATCTAGTATGCCCTGGATGTCACCAAACATGATAGACACAACATCTAAATGGCACAAATAAAGGTAAATTACAGCAAAGGTGCAAATGCTAAAACCAAAAATTTCGGCAGTATCTCCTTTGTTTTTCCATGATTTGAAGCAACAACAATAATATGGCAATGTATAGCATAATATGAGACATCTAAAACAGCAATAACAATTGATATGACAACATCTTACATAATAAATAATGAATCCAACCACTCCAAAATTATAATGAAGCAAAAGATGAACTTAAGCACACAATCAAGCCATACTCCAAGTTTCATGGCACTAATCTTATTATTATGTGTCCAAATGATAAAAACTGTCTATATGTGAGGAGCTACGTGTAGAAGTGTAGCTAAACCCCTTTCCCGCATACCGGTTTCATGGTACCTTAAAACAATATAAGACACAAGCGTGAGTTCATCACTCAGCAAGTATATTGCAATGGAACAAAACAAACAGTTCAATGCTAATATCTCTATACATCATGCTTAACATCATAACCATGTTCAACACTCATTGTACACATCTCATTATCATCATCATGTATGCAATGCAATGCACATGTCTCCTCGAAGCACATACCGGTATTGCCGAGTGCACACCCGTCGGCGTGCACCCTCTTTCCCCTTCCATCCCGTAGATAGAGGGTGCCTACTCCTCGCTTCCATTCACAACTGTGGATGGAATCACGAGGTAGGTCTTATTCAATGGCGCTCCGGATTAGTCATAACTTTCTTATCGACCTTACCTGACTAGTTATGACTTTCTCACCGACCTGGCCAGTTCTCATGCCATGTATGCAAATATGTCATAAACATAAACAACATGCACATAAACTCAACTAATCATTGCATAGCCTCATAATAAACCATTTTCATCATGTCGCAAGCAAGAGTCAATCATGGCATCATATCATAAAATATGTGTAAACCATCTCATTATCAAACATTACGGCTCCTTGAGCCGCAACCACTACAATACACTTGCCTTCAACCGCGGCCGACGGATTAGCGAGAGGATGAGGGCACTCCCGGAGTCACACCACCTGCACATAGGTACCACACACCCAATACGTGCCCTCAAAATAGTACAAGAACGATCCCTTACCCCGACTTCGCAAACCACCCCTAAAACCCGAAAACAGATAATCTGTCCCTACGGGACAGTGGGCTTCCAACTAGCATAACTTGAGTTCTAGGACTCCAAATTAAGTAAACGAGTACATTTTCTCGAAGCTTAGGAAATTTCCTAGATTTTTCTAAGTATACACAAAGACTGAGTCGGCCTCTAAAATTGTCTAATCTACAAAACAATACGTTCTGTCACAATCACGTCACAGTTTTGAACATGTTCGGTAAAACAGCCATAACTTTCAAACGGCTAATCGGAATTATGCGTTTTTGGTGTTCAATTAAAGGTAATTCAATTAACTACAACTTCTTGAACAGGCGGACGACCAAATTCCGAATCTAAAATTGTGAAAACTCAAACCCTAGGTCGGACGTCCAATCTGCCCGAAACAGAACGCCGCCACAATTCTAGTTTTCATCTATTCTAACTATTTACAGCACAACCTCTTGATCTAATGACACCAAAACCTTCTCTAGCACAGCACCTAATCCACCCCAAGGATCTCCCAACACCATACCTTAGCCCGACGAACGACGATCCGACGAAAACTCCTCCCGGTCGCCTGATCTTCCTCCACGCGCCAATCCCGCTGGATCCTCTCGTCGTGGGACTTCCCAACGGCGAGGACAGCGAGGAGGAGGGGCGTGGCAGTAAGGGGATGTGGTGGAACTCACCTAGGGCCGGCTAAAGGTAGTGGGGAGGAAGGTGGCGGCTAGGGGAAGCAAGGGGAGGCGCAAGGGATGGAGGGGGGGCAGCTAGGGTTGTGTGGGAGGGAGGTGGGGGCGCACCCAGGTTAGGGGCTCGCGCATGGGCTCCTCCTTTGCTGGATAATCCCCCAAGGGCCCGAAAACTCTCCCACCAATGGCCCACTTCATCCCCATAAGGCCCAATTGGCTCCCGCTAGGCCCAAACTCCACCGGAAGCCCAAATTCTCCCCCGGAAAGGCCTAAACTCACGGAAAAGGCCCAAAAAACATGACACCAAAGTCGTACCTTAATACAGAAATCAAAAAATGACTCGTTTCGTCATCCGTGGTGTTACACCAGCACAGCACGAAATAGGCACGAAGCGCAAATAGACCGTGTCTCGGCTCGTCGAAGGCGAGCCGGGCTGATACGGTGGGCCGTCACAGTTCAAGCACGAAGCACGATAGACCCGTGCAAGGTCGGCCTGGCATGGCACGACGCCCACCTCTAGCCTTGTCAATAATTGCCGTGAAAAAAAACTGTGGGTGCTTCACCGGATTTTTCTTTTTGCCGGTTGAAAATTTCTAAACCAGATTTTTTTTTTTCGTGTTACCGGCCCACTGAAACAGAAATTTAAAGCTCAACAACGAAAAATTTTAGAGCGATATTTTACCAGGCTTTGGGCTGCCTCCAAGTGGGGCCTAAATATTTGCATTTACGTACCTCTTAGTTGGACACCTCTCATAATTTAATTTATCGTTAGGTTTGTTATGTCATGTAGGAAAAATACGTGACCATATTCCGTACCCGTACTCCGTCTGCCATGATGTATATGGCACAGTGCACAACTTGGTGACGCTCCAAGATGAGCTGATTTGTGGGCCCGGCTTGTCCCCAACACAAAGCAATGCGTCAACACCTCGCAACAGTAACACAAACAAGAACCCGAAACCCGCTACTCTGCTCTATAAATCGCCTCGCAAACAATTAATAGAGACGTCAAACATAGGCACGTACAGGTACGCTTACTAGACAGTCAGTACAGCCACGTTTGACCGCCATCGGCGAGCATGGCGGCGGCGACCGAGTGGGAGTGGGCGGGGCGGGTGGCGTCGGCGGTGCCGACGGCGACGGCGGACGAGGCGTGGGCGTTGCTGTCTGATTTCCTGGCTTTCCACCGGTGGCACCCGCGCGTCGCCAAGTGCCGGCGCGTCTCCGGCGCGCCGCGCGCGCCCGGGTGCGTGCGCTACTGCGAGGGGGAGCCCCGCGGCGACGGGCTCGACGCCGACTGGGCGCACGAGACGCTCCTCGAGCACGACACCGGCCGCCGCCGCCTCCGCTACGAGATGAATGACAACAACATGGGCTTCGGCAGGTTCTTCGCCACGTTCAGCGTCGTCGACCTGAGCTCTCCCGGCGCCGGCGCCGGTTGCGAGCTGCGGTGGGAGTTCGAGTGCGAGCCCGTGTCCGGCACGGCCAAGGAGGCGCTCGCCGCGCGGCTACAGGCCGGGCTCGACGGCATGGCGCGCCGGGTGCAGGAGGCCGTGTCGCTCCTGGAGGACACGGCCGCCGTGTCGTTGGAGGCCACCGGCGATCTCAAGCTGGGCACCTCCATTGCTGTTTAAGATGCAGCGCGGGGTTTCCCTTGATGCTGCTTCCCCAAATTAATAAGTCTTATCGGGTTTCGGTTCGGATTGGTGTCGATCTGTTGTTCGATTTTCGATGCCCTTGTATAATCGGACGGCCGTTGTTTTAGGATGATATCGTATTAACTCGACTGAAATGTTGCAGATGCTTTCTTTAAAAAAAATGCCGCAAAATGGCCTGTCATGTATTACATAATTAACTAAATAAGAAGTTAATCCCTCGCAAAAAAATGTTAATGTTGCCAACCGTTCAGGTAAGTTATATTTGTGAATTTTTCAAGATGTCTTTGTTGCACCTTAAAAAACAAGGCGAGAGATTAATATTACCGTGGATACTTATGCATGGAAACATGTTCGTTTTGTGATGAAAAATAGCAATGCGAAAAACATAAGCATGAATCATTTTCTTTGACAGTACAGACCGACGATGAAAAACAATAGATCAATCATATCGGTAAGCAGTTTGTTTTGGTTCAAGAAAATTACAATTAAAAGATGAAGTCAAGTGCAAAATATTGCATTAATTATTAGTATAATTGTATTAATTATTAGTATAATAATTGTACTTGGAATGACATGATGTCTTGTTTATTGTAGCCATGTTATGTAAGACAAAAAAAATAGTTGCAACCAACAGAGAGTTTTCAAACAATTTAAAAGCTCAAGGCCTTAAATCAACATCTCAAATTGGAACACATAAATTGGAAAACGCAGGGAACAGGAAGACCATAGGAACTGGGGTGTCATATCGTGCAATCCTATAAATCACAGAAAAAATACAGAGATTTGGAGAGAGAAATAGAGGATTGACTTGCTCAAGAGACAAGGAAAATTTCCATGAGATTAAGGTCTTGTTTGGCAAAGTTTTAGCTCCACCAGATCCGTGGAATTAGAGCTGTGGATATATTAAGACCCTGTTTGGTAACTTGGAATTAGACCGTTTCTACTAAAATCTGGGAGAAACCCAGTTAAACGGGCCAAAACTCGGAACGATTCTCCTCGGAATGTTTCTTCTTTTTCCACGTCGAGGCTGAATCGTCCTCAACCCCGTTCCACCCTGATTCACAGAATCCAGACAACTAGCCAAACGGTTTCCAAACAGTGATTCTGATTCTACCTAAAACGTTTTTACCAAGAATTTGAAACCGTTTCCGCTTCTACTAGAATCTGGAACCATACCAAACAGGACCTAAAAGTGTTTAGGTAGGTCATCTTGTTTACATTTTTAAATAAAAATAAAAACTTAATTCACTATATTTTAGTCTACAAGTTTTAGATGTAAGGTTTAGCTGAGATCTAGAGCTTTACCAGACAAGACCTAAACCTCAAGTTTTTTTTCCACCAAAATCCCTCTAGAATGAACCGTCCCATAGGAATTTCATAGGAATCCGAATGTCACATTCCTTTGTTTCAAAGGCAAGCATAGGAAAATCGATCTCCTATATATTTCTAATCGTCCAAAAGTCCTTCCCTTTTCCTTTATTGCAAACAAGCCATTATTTTCCGCTTGGTACACATGAATTTCACAGAGTTTACATCCTCTAGAACTCCTTCAGGGTTCCAATGTTCCAAGCAGGAATGTTTTTTTTGCACACAAGAGATTTACTTGCACCTCGTTTATATACTAAAATTAGGCTGCTGTATTCCTTTTTAGAGGAATCACACTGTACTCTTAATCTAAAAAAAAGTCCCCCTAATCTACAAATATAATATCTGTTCACTTGTCTCCTGAATCATGTATTTTTTTTTTTTGATGTTCTTTCTAATTTCTGCACAAACAGGATAACTATTTTTTTTATCAGGAACAGGACAACTATTGCAGATACAACGATAACCAAGTTTTTTTTTCTAAACAAATTAAGGTAGACTAGAGAAGAAACCCAATCAAAATTAATAAAATCCGTAAACCTTCAATCTTAGATCATAATTCCAGTACGATTTTGATTTCATTTCACGATAGAAATATCCAAAATGACCAAAATATCGTGTAAATGTGAGAAACGTTTAAGCTTTTTCGGCAGCCCATAAAATATCATGTTTAAATATAATTTGTAAGAAGAATAGACCAGATTTGCTCTTTGATATATAGACTACCATATTCTGGAGAAATATTTAATTTACACATTGCTTTGCATCTAAATTCTACTAGTGCAATAACCCTAAGTATTATAGTCGACAATTCATCTATCATTGTTAGTTTTAAACCCGAGCTATTCAACTGACAACAATTTTTGCTATACAACTCCAAATTAAATGAGGGAAGTTTCTAAATTTGTATAAAATCATATAGATTATTAATATGTAAAAATATCGGAATTATGAATATTCAAATTCCGTTGCAGCTGCATGTCCGTTTCTACAAAAACCGAACAAAGCGTATTCATTTCTCCAAAAACCGAACCCTGGTAAACCGAACATGCATTGTTTCTCCAAATTGAGAAAACTTTCTAAATTTATGTAAATTTATGTATATTATTAATACGTAAAAATATTTTAGTTTTGATTATGAATATCCAGATTCCGTTGCAGCTGCATGTCTGGTTCTGCAAAAACCGAACAAAGTGTATTCGTTTCTCCAAAAGGCGGACAAAGCGTATTCGTGGTTGAACGTCGAGGTGGTGGTGACATGAAACAACAAGGGTCCTGTGGATAATTGCAACAGATGGGCGGCAATAATGGCTTGAAGTTAACATGCCTTAGGTAAACGAAACAATAAGAGCCCTTCTGGTACACTACTGAGTGCACCGGGGTTATTTCTCCTTGCGCAACCCATCGGTGCCTGCCGCCCTCTCGCGCTCGGCTTCCCGCTTGGCCGCCAGGCGCTGCCGTTCAGCCGCCATACTAGGTTATATGTGTTTTTTTGTTTTTCTTTTCTTCTCTTTTCTCTTTATTTATTTCAAGAATTAAGGAATTACGGTCTACTGTAGATGTATCAGGGTTTTGAATATAACACATATAACCTAGTATGGGGTATCACATAGAAAATTAAACTGAAAAAGAAAAAAAATTAAGGATTTTTTTGGATTAATTAAACTAAAAATTAAGGATTTTTCGGATTAATTAAACTGGAAAAGAAAAACAAAAAAAACTCACCCAAATAATCCAGCGCTCGGTGGGAACGGGATATTTAAAAAATGGAAAAAAAAAATCAAAAATAACCAGCGATCGGTGGGAGCGGGAAAATAAAAAAAAAATATTTCTTTAATATCTAGCGGTTTGGAACAGTGGAAAAAAATTGAAATTTTTTTTAAAAAATGATGTAGCGGTCTGGACCGCGGGATTAGGAATAAAAAAATAAAAAAACATTCCGCGGTTGGAATCCGCGGTATTGCACTGTTATGGGGCTATTTTTGCAATTTCGTTCGAAAAACGGAAAAAATCGTATTTGATACAAATTTGAACTCATATTTACGAAATGATACAACAGTTTTGGATATTTACAAAAAACCCACTCATCTACGGTTGTTGGTTTACCATTCATGCATCTACCGCAAATGGGGAACCGGCCAAGGCTTGTACCGCACGTGGGGAACCGGCGAAGGGCTTGTACCGCACATGGGGAACCGGCCAAGGCTTGTACCGCACGTGGGGAACCGGCGAAGGGCTTGTACCGCACATGGGGAACCGGCCATGCATCTATGGTAACCCAGGAACCGACCAAGGGCACAAATTATTTTATTTTTTTTCGAATTTTCAAATCGAGGTCATTCGAAATGCAAATAATTTTCGGTATGGAACTCAAAAATCAATGAGACAACTTTCTAATTGTGTGTAAAATTATTTAGATTATGGATATGCAAAAATATTTTAGTTTTGTTTATTGTGCGACAAACGATGTTCAAGTCACGGTAAATTCGGATTTTTCATAACGGGCTGTTGCTTACTCGGATTTTCGAAAACCGGTTGCTGCGTATTTATGAAATTGAAATTTCATATCTGGTTTAATTAGTTTGGTTAAATTCACTTGCTCAAATTTTATGTTTTAATGCTGGAGAATTCGGAGGAATCTCCGAATTAATTATTTCCATTTTAATTGCAATAATTCATATCGAAAGCTACGAACCTCCAAATGGGAAACCAATATGTATATTTTTATTACGCTATAAGCATTCATAATATATCACAAAATGTAGCATGTTCCATGCAAATTTAAAATGTTAACTCCTCGCAATTATCCACAGGCAAGCCCAATAATCACAACTTAAAACCGAATATGAGACGCTATACAAATGTATTGGGATATTAATACGGGGGATAAAGTTTGCAAAATAAAGTTGTTGTCGACAATAATACTTAAGCATTATCGTTTGTTGTAGACTATAATACTTACTGTAATTAAAATATTTTAGCCCTTAAGGGGTAATGCTGAATGCTGAATGTAATGTGGTGCATAAATTCCTTATTCGGTTTTTAGTTGTGATTATTGGGCTTGCCTGTGGATAATTGTGAGGAGTTAACATTTTAAATTTGCATGGAACATGCTACTTTTTGTGATATATTATGAACGCTTATAGCGTAATAAAAATATACATATTTTTTCCTAATTGGAGGTTCGTAGCTTTCGATATGAATTATTGCAATTAAAATGGAAATAATTAATTCGGTGGTTCCTCCGAATTCTCCAGCATTAAAATATAAAATTTGAGCGAGTGAATTTAACCAAACTAATTAAACCAGATATGAAATTTCAATTTCATAAATACGCAGCAACCGGTTTTCGAAAATCCGAGTAAGCAACAGCCCGTTATAAAAAATCCGAATTTACCGTGACTTGGACATCGTTTGTTGCACAATAAACAAAACTAAAATATTTTTGCATATCCATAATCTAAATAATTTTACACACAATTAGAAAGTTGTCTCATTGATTTTTGAGTTCCATACCAAAAATTATTTGCATTTCGAATGACCTCGGTTTGAAAATTCGAAAAAAAAAAGTTTAATTTGTGCCCTTGACCGGTTCCTGGGTTACCATAGATGCATGGCCGGTTCCCCATGTGCGGTACAAGCCTTGGCCGGTTCCCCATGTGCGGTAGATGCATGGATGGTAAACCAGGAACCGTAGATGAGTGGTTTTTTTGTAAATATCCAAAACTGTTGTATCATATTGTAAATTCGAGTTCAAACTTGTATCGAATACGATTTTTTCCTCGAAAAACGGCTAGATTCGCAAAAAAAATATTGGAAGAGGCCAGAACAGTGCAAATTTCGACGCTTGCGCGGTGACCCGACGGCAGCGTAAAATTCAGACGAGCCTGCCTGCAGACGAAGCAGAAGACAGGGTCGCGAGTCAGAGTACAGAGACAATCTGCAACTTTGTCGTGCAGATATGCTAGCATGGACCATCCCGTTAAATCTCGCGTCCTGTTGCACTCATACGGTCATACCTCCAGCACTGTGTTCCTGGCAAGTGATGTAGCCACTGATCGATGGGCGCCTGCCACGATTTGGACCACCCTACCTATGGCGAGACCTGAAAATCTCAGGGACGAGATTTACTTGCTGGTGGCAGAGGGAGTGATCAATGTTGTCACACTGTTTTGCCAGGTTGGTTTTGGATTGTTACGTGAGATGTCGGGTCTTGCTTCTTTGACAAAATACAGTGGTGTGTGTAGGGGACGTATCAGGTGCAGCCAAGCTTCTTGGTGGTAACATGCAAACTCCGTTTTGAGGTTCTGAATTCTTCCATTATCTTCGAATTTTATTTTTAAAATAATATATTTTTAAATAATTCTACAAAAATAATACGTCGAAAAGAAAAATTACAAAAATACATATATGTCGCTATTTGAATTGGCAACATGCGCTATTTGAAATGATAACAGGGCCTGTCGCCAATTCAAATGGCGACAGAGACCTCAATCTTGTCGACTAAATGAATCCACGACAAAATAATCCGTTGGCCAAATTTAATCCGCGACAAAACAGCTTGTGTCACCATTTCAATACGGCGACAGAATCTATGTCGCCAATTGAACTGACGACAGAGGTGTATTTTTATGATTTTTCTTTTCGATGCATTATTTTTGTAAAATTATTTTAAAAATATATTATTTTAAAAAAAGTCCTATTATCTTCTATCCCAACCTGAGGCACTGAGCTTCCAGCATGCGGAGGCTGATAGTTCCCTTGACCTGTCGCCCATTGCTAACCAGTAATCACGACAAAATGTGGGACCCTTATATATATACATACATACACGGTAGCGCTAATCTGTACTTGCGCACACATTAAACTATTCCACACGCTAGTCATAATGCATAACGTCTGATTGTAATGCATTGGTCGGTAGTGTACGGCCCATAAACAACTCTGGCCCAAAAACTGACTCTTCCGTATTATCCCAATTGAGTTTGTTCGGCAGTGAAAAGCATAGTTATTCATCGTAAAAACAGGACATTCTTCTAAATAATTTACTACCAAACTAAGGTCAATATATGCTCAGTGACAAATGAATTTGAAACTAAATTCATTATATGTTCGACAGTATAACATAGAGTTATCTATAGTAAGAACAGTTGATGTGTATAGAAAAAGAATTTATTCCGCATATAACACCGATGGTATTGTGTTTCTAGTTTATACATAAATCTAATTTCTTTATTTTATCCGTAACTTTTTATTGGTAGCTCCGATTCACAAAGGTTTTCACTAGTAGCTTACTGACGACGAGAGCAACATAATAATGTAAGTCTGTATCGATAATAAAATCTATGTATATCGATAGAAAAATCTATGTCTACAGATAGTAAAATCTGATTCATGCGGTAAGACATATATCAATATGTTGCTCTTATCGTCAATAAGCTACTGGTGAATATTGTTCGTGAATCTGAGCTATTAATAAAAAGTTATGGCTAAAACAAAGAAAAATCAGATTTATGTACAAACAAGAAACACATTTACTAGTCGGTCATGCGACGTAACTAGTAATGTGTGCCCTTATTTGAACTATAATCTGTTCTTTTTTTATTTAGTAAAAATTGTACTTGTCCTATGTTGGTTTGGTAATTGCAGCAAGTAATAAATTCTTTTTTTTCGTGGTAGTAAAAGTTTATAAGTACGATAATAAAGTCATAAACTGTAGCAAGAGTTTGCATATAGAAACGGTAATAAAAATGGGAATCTCAAGGAAGTAAACGGTACTGACCGATGGTATAAACATTTATGCTTGATAGTACTCTACGCGCTGGCCGTAATCCCATAAAAGCATGCATAGCTGTAAAATCTTACAATACATTCGATAAATTGGCAATAAAATCTCATTCATGTGGCATTTATTAGCGAGACTTATATCAGTGTGTTGCTCTCATCGATAGTAGCCTACTGGTAAAACCCATTCTTGAATAGGAGTTATCAATAAGAAATGATGGTTAAATCAGAGAAAAACATATTCATGTACAAATTAAGAAACATATTACAAGTATACGTGGCATGACCGACTAGTAAATAGGTTTCTTGTTTTTACATGAATCTATTTTTTTTGTTTTAGCCATAACTTTTATTAGTACCTCTAATTCACAAACGATTTTTACCAGTAGCTTACTGATGATGAGAGGAACAAAATGATATAAGTCTGGCCAATAAATACTGCATGAATCCGATTTTACTACCAAATGAACATCAAATTACTTAATGCATTGTACGCATAGACTCCACATGCTGCTGAGTCTGTACATACGTGCAGGCATGCATAACGACTTTTTTTCTAGTCTCGTGAGATATGAGAGAACAAAAGGAAACTTCGCTGAGATAGATTTGTCAATTCTGAGATAGATTTTTTTATTCATCTATATAGATTTTACTATCCATATAAATATATGTTACTACCCATATAGTATGACATTTTATTTCTGCATAGTCAACACAGTCTATTGCCCCCCTACATGATAATAAAAGCAATACATACGAATAGGAAAATATATCTCTACGGCTAGTAAAATCTGTTACTGGATAGCAAAAATGACTATTTATAGCAAGACTTATATCATTTTGTTTCTCTCATCATAAGTAAGCTAATGATGCAAACCTTTTGCAAATTGGAGTTGCCGATAAAAATTTATGGATAAGCAAAGAAAAATATATTCATGTGCACCCTATGAAACACATTAACTAGTTGGTTTGGCCACATAACTGGGAAGTCCGTTGCACTGATTAATGGGTTGCTGTGAGACCCCGGATCGGCTATCCGAAATCTCCTGTGTATTGCCGTACTAGTCCCAGATCAGTAGCTAGTACACACAGTCAACAGTGATACTTCATTGCCGAACATAACGAAAGTTGTAACATAAATATTAAAGTATGGGCCAAATGGCCGCTTATTACAATACTCGGTCAAAAGACCGGAGACACGATAGCGGAAAACGAAAGAGGAAACAAGCGAACACCAAAACGACACAGACGATGACTAGAAACGCGGCTAGTTATCCTGACAATCCTCCTCGAACTCCTCGGGGTAGAACTCACCATCTTCAGCTGCGTCTTGAAAATTTCTGGTGATATCAAGTTGATGTAGCACGTGAGTACAAAAGTACTCAGCAAGTCGGGGAAAGTATGATTATGTAGGGCTTTCCAAAGGAAGCTTAACAGGGTTCATTTGCATAAAGCCAAATTTTATTAAACCATACTTAAGTAATAAATTTCACAAAGCATCTTTTTTACAATTCTTTTTAACAATTGAATTATTTAATATTGCAGTGAGGTTCTATCCACCATCACTAATATAAAAGGCTCTAACCGCCAACTTTTTAAAAGGTCAAGGTTAATCATATGACTTCATCCGTCAAGTATAAAATAGGTTCTTTCCACCTGGTTATCTCTATCCGCCATTCAACATCCGAGAGTTCTAACCACTCCCGAATCCCAAAACCAAAGCATCTTTTAGTTTTTAAAACCAAAACAAAAGTCTACCAATATGAAAGCATTCTTCGCTTTGCCCTTGACCGTAGGCACGGCTATTCGAATAGTTTTAACTCTGCAGAGGTGTACAACTTTACCCACAAGACATGATCATCCCTTGATGCTAAACTATTAACACACTTCCTATGGTGTGCCGGCAGAGAGATCATGACAAGGCCGTTACAATGTATCCACCTAACCCGACTCCAATTGGCTGAGGTTTCACCGCTGTTAGGGTTCCATCCGCCCAGTACAGAAGCCCCCTCTCGCGCCGTGTGAGAAAAACGACATTGCCTCTATCCGGCACTCACATTCCACCGTTTGGTGAGTCTAAATTAGGTTTCTACAAATTAGTTGGCCAGGTCATACCATTATAGACACGTGGTAGTACGGTTATGCTTAGAATGGACAATCACAAGCGTCGGTCCTTAATTGACTTGGGGCGGTACTTGCACAAGACAACTAGTGCTCCATCCGCACCCACCCGACAATCCAATCCGCCCAAGTCCAAACCATTTTTCCTTTTCTTTTTATTTTAGAAAAACAGTACCAAATTCATAATAATAATTTCCAAATCATACTTGAAATCATTCTTTTTGAGTAATCCCACCCATGGGTTGTTTTCATCGATAACGGTCCTAAGCAATTCTACCGTACTATTACACAAAGGGTACCATATAAGCATTAACATGGCATAGCAATTGTCCTAGGGTTACAAATAACATGGACGTCGATAGCAAAGGAGGAAATTACAATTCGGATTAACTATACACTTATATTTGACATATGATGATAAACATAGCATGCAAGTTATAAAACAATTAAGACAGGTTTATAAATGTAGGATCAATATGCGTCAAGGAGACTTGCCTTCAGTCGCAGCGAGATCGTCGAACGAGGAAAGTCCGGCGGCGGGGTCAGCGGTCGCATCGGGGTTCTCGGCTACTCGCAAAACGAGGCAATAAATAAATACCAAAAAATAAATAAAATCTAAAAATTACAAAAGTAGTACTGTCAGGTAGATCTTGATTTTATATAAATTTAGAAATTTGAACGGAGTCAATCGGAGTTCGGACGGAGAAGATATGAGCCTCCGAAGTTTGAAATTTGAAAAATTGGAAAACCGGGAATATTCTGCGGAATATTCCTTTTCCTTTTTCTGATTTTTAGGAATTGTTTGTGTCACATGCAAGGGGGCCCCACATGTCATACACATGGGTCATCTGCTTGCTTTGGCCATGGCCATGGCTAGGGAAGTGGAGCTTGGAAGGGTGGGGGTGGGGCTGCTTGGCCGTGAGGGGTCGGCCCGTGGCGCGAGGCATCGCGTGGCCTGTAGTGACGGCCGGCGGCGGTGACGCGGGCGGCGGCACCTAGCGCGGCGGCGAGCATGGGCAAAGCCCAAAAAAACAGAGAACACCGAAATCTCCATAAATCCGGATTTTTCCACCATTTTTGCATGAAATTGGACAAAATTAAATCATGGATTCTCTAGATAACATCCTTAGGGACCCATTGGAGGAAGAAATTGCATCAACACTGTAACACCCCAAAATTTTGCTTTTCTTAAATTCATGTGTGATTTGGCACTTTGGTGAATTTTTGGAATTTTCTGGAATTTATTTGGATTTATTTGGAATTTATTTGAATTTATTCCATTTTGAAATAATTAAAGAATTTAATTTTGCAAATAAAATTTTGTTGGAAATATTTTATTTGAGTCCAAAATGTTCCAAAATATTTTCCGTAATTTTTCCGAATTTTTCTCGATCTTTGCTATTTTTAATGAATTAAATGAATTATCGGAATTATTTTAAATATTAAATCGCTGGAAATCCAACTCGGGTCAAGAAATCTTGTTCATCCGGACCGAAGTCGGAACCCGAGTCGGACTCTCAGAACCCGACCGAGCCGTTGGCTTTCGACTCAGAACCCACTCCTAAACTAATCATCCCAACCCGTTGGATCAAGATCCAACGGTGAGATCCGCCCGTGCCGAGCCGTGAATCGCCGAGATCCGACGCGCCACGTCGCGATCGTAGCGTTGATCGCGCCACGTGGGATTCGCCACGATTTCGTCGTCTTCGCCAGTCCGAGCCGGACTTTGCCGCCGCGCACGGGCCAGCGAACTAGGTTTCCGTCTAGGCACGGACGAGGCTATTTAAAGCGTGAGACGTCCCGAGGTTGCCCTCATCCTTGCGCACTGCTTCCCGAGCCATCTCGCCGAGCCGCCACCGTTGAGCCGCAATCGCCGGAAGTTGTCTCTTCCCTCCGCTGCGGTTTGCGCCGGTTCGCTGCCGTCCGCCGTCTTCCGCCGAGAAGGAGCCCGGATCCGGAGTCCCGCGACGACGCACCCGAAGGGAGGTTTATCTCGCCGAACCGCGCCCCAAACGCCGTCGGGCTCGTCGTCGTCCCCTGCCTCCGGTCAAGCCGCCGAAGCCATCGCCGTCTGGCGAGCTCGAGGACCCGTCGGATCAGATCCGGACGGTTGAGGTGAGCTCACGTGTTCCCAAACCCGATTAGATCTGGATCGTTGGATCAAGATCCAACGGCTCACAATTGCCACGTCGTAGCCGGTCGCGAATATAGGATTAGATACGGACCGTCCGATCTAGATCGAGACCCACGAGCAACGAGTAGTTTCAACGCAGCACCCTGGATTTAATCCAGCGCTGATTTTCAAACCAACGGTGAGATTGCGCCACGCGTGTCGGGAAGATGGACCGCCGGTCAACGCCGGTCCCACGCCGCAGCGGCGTGTCAGACGCCGGCCCGCTGCGGTCGGAGGGGCCGCACGTTGCGGGCCGACCCGCCAGCGCCGACGTCACCCATGACGTCACAATGGGTCCCACACTGCCGCACCGTGGTGGAGCCTCCGGACGTCGGCCGATGACGTCACCCGAGAGGGCCCACATGTCGGCGACCGCGTGAAGTCGTGGACCGAGTCCACGGTGAGACCCAAGCCGAGCGTGGACCAAGTCCATGGATCACGGCTGACGTCAGCAGGCCAATCGTAGGCTGCCACGTGTCCATGCCGACATAATAATTAATTTCCGAAAAGAAAATGATTTATTAATTCGAAATATTGATTCAAATTTAGATTCAAACTTCAAACGCTTATAACTTTTTGCGTTTCAACTCCGATTTGAGCGATTCAAATTTCTAAATTTGTATAAAATTTAGATCTACCTAAATATGAATTTTATTTAATTTTTGGACTAAAGTTTTCTCTGTAAATTATTTAATTGATTATTTAAACTTTAAATAATCATAACTTTTATGCGTTTAACTCCAAATTTGACGATTCTAGTTCTAAAAATCCAGAAAATTATGTTCTCTCTGTTTATGGATTTTATTTGGGGTTTTGGGATCTTTTTGCATAGTGTTCATTTGTGTATTTGCTATTTGCACGCTTTTACGAGTAGACGTTGAAGTGCTAAGGATTCGAGGGAGAAGTGTTGACTCAGGATCCAACTCAAGACCAAGAGCAAGTACTTTTTGAAGGCAAGTTGTGCTTTGACCATATTGATCCCATTTTGAAATCTATTTTGATTTAAACTATTGCATGCTAGTTCAATTAGAAAGATACTTTGTTTAAACCTGGGGGTTAGATAAATACCAATTTGATATATGACACCTTGATTACTTAAGTATGTGCCATGACCTTTTGTCACCCTAGTTGTGGTTTACTAGTTGGACATTACTAAATTGCCAACATGGGTTTAGATCGTTGTAGTATGCTGCTTAGACCTGCTACGTGCTCATGACATGATTTTTGGACAATCAACGCTAATATGGACTTAATGATATATTGAACCTGCTTTTGGAAAAGTATCATGTGATGTTGACGCTTGACGTGGTGCATGGTAATCAATCGGGTTTGATAAACAGCTGATTTCTGGGGCATGTGGCAAGAGTAATCGGTGGGCCAGTTGTATTGGGAGTGATGATTTGGTTTTTCGGGTAGTCTTGCCCTGGTCACTCTAAGGACTTAACCTTGCAAGCCTTTGAACTGGTCATACTTGCAACCACATGGCTGGAATGGGGACGGCCCTAGTTGACTAAGTCGCTAAGGACTCACTTGTGGAGCCTCAGGTGTCGCTTACACCTTTTGTGTGATTGCACGGGGAGCGTATCGTGGGCGTGGCCAGTACCCATCTAACGGTGTGTTGGTCCCATACTTCGCCTTGGCTAAGGGAAGGGATGGTGTAGAGCACGCACGGAGAGGACCACCAGTGTTGCTTTGAGGCTTCCGAAAGGCTTTGTTACTGAACTCGCTTTTGTGGTGTTTGACTCGTATCTTGTGGGTAAAGTGCATAACCTCTGCGAGTGTAGAATCTATTTGAATAAGCGAGTCCACGGTCGACAATGCTCTGGAATTACAAAGTCAGGGTAGACTTTTCGAAAATAACTTGGTTTTGAAAAGATGGGTTGGTTTAACAAGGAAGATGATGGAAATATGGTTTAGGATGGGAAAAATGTTTATTAAACTTCTTGAAAAGTTATTTATGCTTTACTTATTTCTCGCTTTCAGAATCTACTTATATTACTTGTCAAAGTCTGTCTTTGCAAATATACCCTGAGCTATTCCTTTGTACTAAGCCATGCATATAGTATATTAGCTTGCATTCTGCAGATGACTTTGCCGAGTACCAAGTACTCACCTCTTGCCTCAACACAATATCGGGTTGAAGAGGAGATTACGCCACTTTGGAGGAGGAACTCCAAGAAGACCCCGTCTACTTAGGGATGCGAGCCTGGGCCGCTGCTCTGGTGGTATCTTTGGATGGCGCCACTAAGTTTATTTGATTTTCCACGTTATTTCTCTTTTAATAAGTTTCGCCTACGAGGCATACATTTGTAACTTCTTGGCCATAAGGTCAAGTAACCACTTTGTTATTTAAATAAAGTACTTTATTGGTATCGATTGGTATGATTGTGATATTTACTGATGTAAAGATCGTGGTGCACTAAGCTGCGTTCTCGACTAGTGCTGAATAATGAGGGTCCGGATTTGTACCCGGTCCCGACAAACACTCACCGGAGACGACGAATTTGGCGACGAACGGAGTTTCGGCCGTATCGGCAAAAACGCGAAATTCGTCTCCAAAACTTGAGGGATCCTAAAATTGATGGAAAGGTTAGAAGCTAGACCTCCTCACGGTCACAAGGAACCAATCGGAGTTGAGAAAAACCCACCGGAGAGAGATCTATGGCCAAGAACTTGAAGAACGCCGAAAATATGACCCGACGTTGGTTTTTCTTGATCTCACGGGCACAAGAGTTGGAGAGGCTAAAGGAGGATCATACCACTGGGACGGGGACTCTTAAACGGAGAGAATGGAAGTGGAATCACGTGGAACGGAGTTGAAACGGCCGAGTTCTGAGCATTAATGTCATTTTCGGTTTTTCCTTAATGCGTCGGTTTCCGGCGATATTAGCGACGAATGATGGTGGGGAATGGCAAGAGGACGTCGCTACGGATTCAACGGAACCGGCCGTGATTGATTTGGAGTTGTGATGGAGGAGATATGGGCATTTAAAGAGAGCCCTAGCCATGAAAGCTTGTTGGAGTTCTTCTCTGTTCTTCTTCCATGGCTAGAGGTTGAAGATGACACTGTTCATGCCACGTGGCACTCCCTCATTGGCCCATGTTTACGCGAATAAACCGCCCTAGAGAAAAATTAGGAAAAATGGTCTAAAAATTCCGGAAAAATTCCTAGAACCATTTTGGAATATTTGGAACTCAATAAAATTGGTTTCGCGGAATTTGGATGAAATTTGTGGAATTAAATATTCAGGTGCGGATTGCGGGCATTAAACAAAAGCCGCACGAGATAAAATAGGAGCGAAGTTCCAAAAATCCAAGGAATCATTTCTGAAATTATTTTGGAATATTTGGGACATAATTGAAGTGGTTTCGGAATTTTTGGAGCATTTTGCAACTCGGGTGAAATTTCGGGTACCGGCAGGAACCTGAAAATTCGATTTTTCGACCGGAAGGGAATTAAATCCCGATTTTGGATGGGAAAGGATGCCAGGTTAATATAAACACCAGAGAAACTCCAAGTTTTGAATTTAATTTATTTAAATTAGATTTTTCTCCAAAAAGCAACACTGAGGATGTTACAAACCTACCCCCCTTAGAGAGAATCTCCTCCCCGAGATTCAGACGGAGAAAGAAAAAGATCAGGAAACTCCGCTCGAAGATCTTCTTCACGCTCCCAGGTAGCTTCCTTCTCAGAATGATTGCTCCACTGAACCTTGCAGAATTTGATCACACGACTTCGGGTTCGACGCTCGGCTTCATCCAAAATCTTGACTGGATACTCCGGATACGACAGGTCTTCTTTCAGCTCCATTTCTTCCAACGGCATCTGATGCTCGAGTACTCTGAGACAATTCTTTAGCTGAGACACATGGAAGACATCATGTACCCCGGACAGCTGCGGAGGCAACTCCAACTTATATGCCACTTCTCCTTTTCTGGCAACCACCGGGAATGGCCCGATGTAGCGGGGCGCTAACTTTCCACTAATGTGAAACCGTTTCATTCGTTTCAGAGGGGAGACCTTCAAATACACATGATCACCAGGTACAAAGCTTAATTCTCGTCGACGATTATCAGCATAGCTCTTTTGTCTTGACTGGGCTGTCTTCAGATTTGCGCGGATTTGCCTGACTTGCTCTTCAGCCTCTTTCAGAATATCAGGTCCGATTATTTGCCCACCTTCGGTTTCCTTCCAATACAATGGTGTCCTGCATTTTCTTCCGTACAGAGCTTCAAAAGGCGCCATCTTTAAACTCGCCTGATAACTGTTGTTATACGAGAACTCAGCATAGGGCAAATTCTGATCCCACGAACCTTTATATGTCAGAGCACAAGCTCTCAACATATCCTTTAGGATTTGATTTATTCTTTCCGTCTGTCCATCTGTCTGGGGATGGTAAGCAGTACTGAAATTCAGATTTGTGCCCAATACCTCATGCAATCTTTGCCAAAACCTTGAGGTGAACTGGGAACCTCGATCGGACACGATCTTCTTCGGCACACCATGCAAACACACAATCTTGGCCATACACAACTCGGCAAGCTTGTCACCCGAATAAGTGGTTTTCACAGGAATGAAATGAGCCACTTTGGTTAATCTGTCCACAATGACCCAGATGGAATCATAACCGGCCTTAGTTTTGGGTAATCCCGTGATAAAATCCATTCCGATTTCTTCCCATTTCCAAACAGGAACTTGCAAAGGCTGCAATAGACCAGCGGGTCTCTGATGCTCTGCTTTTACCAACTGGCAAACATCACAACGCCCCACGAAGTCAGCAACTTCTTTCTTCATATTGGACCACCAATATTTCTCTTTCAAATCCGCATACATCTTGGTACCTCCCGGATGAAAGGAATACACCGAATCATGAGCTTCTTTCAAGACCACATTCTTGATTTCTTCTCGGTTAGGTACTACTATTCTTTTTCTGAACCAAACTGTACCTTGGTCATCTTCTGAAAATCTGGGGTGTTTCCCTTTCTTCAGGCCCTCTTTTAGGTCTGCAATACCTTTATCATCCTTCTGAGCCTCTCTGATATGATCTTCCAAGGTCGATTTTACTTCAACATTGTAAATGCAACCTTCATTCACCAATTCCAGGTTAAGACGCTGGAATTCTTCATGAAGCGCTGGCTGGCTTTCTTGTATCATAACATTGTTGCAGCGAGCTTTCCTGCTCAATGCATCCACAACAATATTAGCTTTTCCAGGGTGATAATGGATTCCCACATTATAATCTTTTACTAATTCCAACCATCTTCTCTGCCTCAGGTTGAGATCGGACTGAGTGAAGATATACTTCAAACTCTTATGATCTGTATAGATCTCACACCTATTCCTAATCAGGTAATGCCTCCAAATCTTGAGTGCATGCACCACTGCGGCTAACTCCAAGTCATGAATGGGGTAGTTTTCTTCATGAGGTTGCAGTTGTCTTGAAGCATAGGCTATAACCTTTCCTTCTTGCATCAAAACACATCCAAGCCCTTGTTTTGAAGCATCACAGTACACTTCAAAATCCTTATGAATATCTAGCAGAACAAGTACTGGGGCTGAGGTTAATCTCTTCTTCAACTCCTGAAAACTCTGCCCACAGGCTTTAGTCCATTCAAACTTCTTCTCTTTCTTCAGAAGCTGAGTAAGAGGTCTGGCTATCTTCGAGAAACATTCAATGAATCTCCGATAATAACCAGCTAATCCAAGAAAACTCCTGATGTCCGGAACGGACTTGGGTTGCTTCCAATCCAAAACATCCCTTACTTTCGCTGGATCCACTGCTACTCCTGCAGCAGAAATGATATGACCCAGGAAAGAAACTTCCTTCAACCAAAAGTCACACTTATTGAACTTAGCATACAGCTGATGCTCTCTTAACGTCTCCAAGACTATCCTCAGATGGTCTTCATGCTCTTTTCTGCTCTTGGAATAGACAAGAATGTCGTCAATGAAGACTACGACGAACTTGTCTAAATACTCCATGAATAACTTATTCATCAGATTCATGAAATAAGATGGGGCATTCGTTAATCCAAAAGACATCACCGTGAACTCGTACAGTCCATATCTGGTAGTGAAAGCTGTCTTCGGAATATCTTCTTTCCTTATCTTCAGCTGATGGTATCCCGATCTCAAATCTATCTTGGAGAAGACTTGAGCTCCCTTCAACTGATCAAACAGATCATCTATCCGAGGTAGCGGGTACTTGTTCTTTATGGTGACCTCATTCAACGACCTGTAGTCTATGCACATCCTTAGACTACCATCCTTTTTGGTGACGAAGATCACGGGCGATCCCCAAGGCGACGAACTGGGCTTGATGAATCCTTTCTCTTGTAGTTCTTCAATCTGCTTCTTCATCTCGACCAACTCATTGGAAGGTAGCCGGTACGGTCTCTTCGAGATGGGAGCCGTACTAGGTACAAGCTTAATCACAAACTCAACATCCCGGTCTGGTGGGCATACCAGGCAACTCTTCAGGAAATACATCCGGGTACTCATTGACTATTGGTACCGTTTCCAACGATGTACCTTTCAAACGATTTAGGGTACTACCCCCCTTAGAGGCAAGATTAGATAAGAATTCCACTCTAATCCCCTCAGGGCTGGTAAGAGAGACAGCTCTACTAGCACAGTCTATCCGACCCTTATACTTGGTTAACCAATCCATTCCAAGGATTACTTCTATACCCTTAGTATCTAATAGTATTAAGTTCGCTAGGAACTTTACCCCTTTTATTACTATATCCATTTTCGGACAAACAACAATTGTTCTTAATTCTTTACCAGGGGATTGCACTAACAAAGGGTTTCTTAACTGTACCGTATCCCAGTTATGCTTTTTAACCAAGTATTCTAATATGAAGCAGGTACTGAGTTGACATGGAACTTACCATAGACCACGTCAGGCGCATCTTGGGCCTCCTCAGCAGTAATGTGGTTCATGCGCCCTCTTCCCGCCGTCCTTGGGGTGCGCGGGGTCTGCGGGGTTCCTCTTCCTTGAGCCGGGGCTGGAGCGCGGGCTGGCGTGGATCCAAGGTTGAACCTCACTAGGGTGATGGGCTGATGCTTCTGTGGGCAGTTGTTGGCGTAGTGCCCCATCTCCCGGCAGTTGAAGCACTGAACTCCTGCCATGGCGGTTCCACTCTTCTGAGCTTGAGCTCCTGCATTGCCGGTAGGGGCTTCTCCAATTGGGCGCGGGGTGGACATTGGGGTCCTTGGTGCGTTGGAGGTCACTGGCCTGCTGGGCTGCTGCTGAAACGTGCGAGGCCTAGAGCTGCTGGCACCGCGTTGTTTCTGGAACATCATCTTTCTCTTTCTGGATTCAAACAGCTGACGCTGAGCATCGTCCTGTATCAGCGCCTTGTTTACCATATGCTGGAACGACGGAAAGTCGCTCGAAACCAGCTGAACCTTCAAGTTAGGGTCAAGGCCCTCCATAAAGCGTCAAATCTTAGCCTCATCCATTGCGAAATCTGCGGCCGCATAGCGATAAAGTTGGGTGAAACGGTTCAGGTACTCTGACACCGACAAATTCCCCTGTTGAAGCTTATGAAATTCACGCCTCTTCATCTCCATAATGCATTTCGGGATATGGGTAGCTCGGAACGCTTCAACGAACTCATTCAAGCAATATTCTGAGGGTCAGCATGGGCAGCACAGTAATTCTCCCACCAGTTAGCTGCAGTACTCTTCAACTGGTGCGAAGCAAATCTGACGCTCTCCAGGTCATCACACTGAGCTAGGTGGAGCTTCCTTTCGAACTCTTCAACTGGTGCTCCCGAAAAGGTGGGAGGTCTTGTTCTCATGAACTCCCCAAACTTGGACTGAGGTGGTTCTGCTGCTTGAGCTGGTGCAATGTGGGGCTGATTCAGAACATTCTGAGCTAATGCTTGAAGAAGCTGGATCTGCATCACCATCATCTGCTCAAGGTTAGGCGGTTGAACTGGAGGTGGGGGCGGCGTCGGATCATGCTGAGGGGCTGGTGGCGGTCCTTGGTGAGCGGGTGGCGGTAACTGTCCAACTGCATCCTACTGCTCCTGTGGCTCCACAAACTCATCATCCTGGAAATGCACGGGACCAGGGGCACGTCCACGGCCTCTTGCTCTTCCGTGGCCACGACCACGACCAGGGTTCTCCATCTGCAACAAGGGCGGTCAAGCACAAGGAAAGAGGGAAAAGCACAGGTAAGAGCCAGGGGACTAAACAACACC
Source organism: Rhipidocladum racemiflorum (assembly GCA_036346355.1). Lineage (NCBI taxonomy): Eukaryota > Viridiplantae > Streptophyta > Magnoliopsida > Poales > Poaceae > Rhipidocladum > Rhipidocladum racemiflorum. The sequence continues at coordinate 41,137,721 of CM070578.1, forward strand.
CTCAACAACAAGAGCACAACCGCAAAAGCACACAACAGAAGGGAAAATCAACTGAACTCCAATTAAAACAAAATAGTTTTGGGGAATGGCTGTATCACAAATGCCTAAGGGCACGATACAATCCAACAATCACTTATTCAACGTTCTATTCGAAACAAAAACAAGATAAAGGTCCTCCTGGCTAAACAACTAGACACTCGTGTCACTGTCATAGACACGCGGGGACGGGTCCTCCTCCTCCTTCTCGCTCCTGCTGCGGGAAGGTGTAGCTGAAGAAGACGGTCCTGCACCTCCAAGGGCGGCCAAGATGCCCAAAGACACTCCCAACGGCGACTGGGGCCGAACTGACTTGCGCGCGGTGGTACGAAGCTTCAGGCCCTGATGACGCTTGGCTGACGGGGCGTCGATCGGCATGTCGCGGGTAGGTGGGTCCTCCGGAACCGGGACTGGTGGTGGTGGTGCCACAGGCTGTGCCTCCTGCACATGCGCCGGTGGTAGAAGTGAACGGGTGTCCCTCCTCTCCTGCAGGAGCTGACGGTTCTCTCTCGCTGAAGTCAGAGCCCGACGCAGATCCTGCATCTCGTCGATGATCCTCACATAGGCCTCATCCTGAGCCTGGATGAGGGACCCCATGTGCACCACTGTCGGGTCAGCCTCCTGCTCCAAACTCCTGAACTGGCTGAACATCCTCCCAACCTGGAAGCGGGGAAATAGACGGTACGGGGAGTCCTCAAGCCGATCACGGTATCTTTCCCCCAACAGGAGGATAGCCTTTCTGGCAGCATCCTGAAGTGCGTACGCCAGAATCGACCTCTCGGCTGTAAAGTAGAACGGTCGGTCCTCCTCGCGTACTCGGCTCCTCGTGAAAACCAGCAACCGGACCTACCACAAGTCCTGGCCAAGACCAGAAACAGACTGGTAGCGATACTCAGGACGATGGGGAAACCCCAACTCCTGCAGCATCAGCGACAGCTCCTCACAGAAGCCTCCAGCCTGAGCGGCAAAAGTGGTGATAGCCGGCATCTACAAAATTTTAAATAAGATGGGATTAGTAACCAATTTTAAATAAAGAATAGGATAAGCACAAGACACTAAGATAGGAGAGATAGAAGCAAAGGAACTTAAACTTTTGTAAGTATGTTTTTATAAAAATATTAGTCCTTAAGGCTTTGCCATACTAACTAAGTCACATCCTACAGTTGTCTAGGCTCTGATACCACCGCTATGAGACCCCGGATCGGCTATCCGAAATCTCTTGTGTATTGTCGTACTAGTCCCAGATCAGTAGCTAGTACACACAGTCAACAGTGATACTTCATTGCCGAACATAAAGAAAGTTGTAATATAAATATTAAAGTATGGGCCACATGGCCGCTTATTACAATACTCGGTCAAAAGACCGGAGACACGACAGCGGAAAACGAAAGCGGAAACAAGCGAACACCAAAATGCCACAGGCGATGACTAGAAACGCGGCTAGTTATCCTGGCAATCCTCCTCGAACTCCTCGGGGTAGAACTCACCATCTTCAGCTGCGTCTTGAAAATTTTCTGGTGATGACAAGTTGATGTAGCACGTGAGTACAAAAGTACTCAGCAAGTCGGGGAAAGTATGATTATGTAGGGCTTTCCAAAGGAAGCTTAACAGGGTTCATTTGCATAAAGCCAAATTTTATTAAACCATACTTAAGTAATAAATTTCACAAATCATCTTTTTTACAATTCTTTTTAACAATTGAATTATTTAATATTGCAGTGAGGTTCTATCCACCATCACTAATATAAAGGCTCTAACCGCCAACTTTTTAAAATGTCAAGGTTAATCATATGACTCCATCTGTCAAGTATAAAATAGGTTCTTTCCACCTGGTTGGCTCTATCCGCCATTCAACATCCGAGAGTTCTAACCACTCCCGAATCCCAAAACCAAAGCATCTTTTAGTTTTTAAAACCAAAACCAAAGTCTACCAATATGAAAGCATTCTTCGCTTTGCCCTTGACCGTAGGCACGGCTATTCGAATAGTTTTAACTCTGCAGAGGTGTACAACTTTACCCACAAGACATGATCATCCCTTGATGCCAAGCTATTAACACACTTCCTATGGTGTGCCGGCAGAGAGATCATGACAAGGCCGTTACAATGTATCCACCTAACCCGACCCACCCGCTGAGGTTTCACCGCTGTTAGGGTTCCATCCGCCCAGTACAGAAGCCCCCTCTCGCGCCATGTGAGAAAAACGACATTGCCTCTATCCGGCACTCACATTCCACCGTTTGGTGAGTCTAAATTAGGTTTCTACAAATTAGTTGGCTAGGTCGTACCATTATAGACATGTGGTAGTATGGTTATGCTTAGAATGGACAATCACAAGCGTCGGTCCTTAATTGACTTGGGGCAGTACTTGCACAAGACAACTAGTGCTCCATCCGCACCCACCCGACAATCCAATCCGCCCAAGTCCAAACCTTTTTTCCTTTTCTTTTTATTTTAGAAAAACAGTACCAAAGTCATAATAATAATTTCCAAATCATACTTGAAATCATTCCTTTTGAGTAATCCCACCCATGGGTTGTTTTCATCGATAACGATCCTAAGTAATTCTACCGTACTATTACACAAAGGGTACCATATAAGCATTAACATGGCATCACAATTGTCCTAGGGTTACAAATAACATGGATGTTGATAGCAAAGGAGGAAATTACAATTCGGATTAACTATACACTTATATTTGACATACGATGATAAACATAGCATGCAAGTTGTAAAACATTTAAAACAAGTTTATAAATGTAGGATCAATATGCGTCAAGGAGACTTGCCTTTAGTCGCGGCGAGATCGTCGAACGAGGAAAGTCCGGCGGTGGGGTCCTCGGCTACGCGCAAAACGAGGCAATAAATAAATACCAGAAAATAAATAAAATCTAAAAATTACAAAAGTAGTACTGGCAGGTATATCTTGATTTTAGATGAATTTAGATATTTGAACAGAGTCAATCGGAGTTCGGACGGAGAAGATATAAGCATCCGAAGTTTGAAATTTGAAAAATTGGAAAACTGGGAATATTCCGCGGAATATTCCTTTTCCTTTTTCTAATTTTTGCGAATTGTTTGTGTCACTTGCAAGGGGGCCCCACATGTCATACACATGGATCATCTTCTTGCTTTGGACATGGCCATGGCCAGGGAAGTGGAGCTTGGAAGGGTGGGGGTGGGGCTACGCTTGGCGGCGCCGGCCGGTGGCGCCCGGCGCGGCAGCGAGCACGGGCAAAGCCCAAAAAAACAGAGAACACCGAAATTTCCAAAAATCCGGATTTTTCCACCATTTTTGCATGAAATTGGACCAAATAAAATCATGGATTCTCTAGATAACATCCTTAGGGACCCATAGGAGGAAGGAATTGCATCAACACTCATCGGAGACGACGAATTTGGCGACGAACGGAGTTTCGGCCGTACCGACAAAAACGCGAAATTCGTCTCCAAAACTTGAGGGATCCTAAAATTGATGGAAAGGTTAGAAGCTAGACCTCTTCACGGTCACAAGGAACCAATCGGAGTTGAGAAAAACCCACCGGAGAGAGATCTATGGCCAAGAACTGTCGGGACCCCGAATTTGCAAATCCGGACCCTCTGTGTATTCAGCACTAGTCGAGCAGCGCTAGTACACCACGATTCTTAACATCGGTATATATCACAATCATACCAAAGCGATACTATCAAAGTACTTTATTTAAATAATCAAGGGTTACTCGACCTTATGGCCAAGTTACAAATATATGCCTTGCAAGGCAAAACTTATTGAAAGAGAAATAACGGCGACCGGAAAAAATCAAATAAACGTGGCGCCATCCAGTATACCACAGGCAAGTAGGCTCGCTCGCATCCCTAAGTAGGCGGGTCCTCTTGGAACTCCTCTTCCCGCGTAGTCTCCTCTTCAGCGGTATTGTGTTGAGGCAAGGGTGAGTACTTGGTACTCGGAAGTCATGCACAGAATGCAAGCTAATATACTATATGCATGGCTTGGTACAAAGGAATAGCTCAGGGTATATTTGCAGTAAACAGCTTTTGACAAGTAATAAAAGTAGATTCGAAAGCAGTAGAAATAAGTAAAGCATAAATAACTTTTCAGGAAATTTAATAAACATTTTCCCATCCTAAACCACATTTCCATCATCTTCATTATTAAACCAACCCAACTTTTCAAATCCAAGTTATTTTCAGAAAGTCTACCCCTTATTTGTAATTCCCGGGCATTGTCGATCACAGTGGACTCGGCTATTCAAATAGATTCTACACTCTGCCGAGAGGTTATGCACTTACCCACAAGATACAATCCACTCACCACGTCAGTAGTGAATCGCCATACAAAAGTATGCGAATGAGCGATCATAACAAAGCCTTTTAAGCCTCAAACAACACAGGTGGTCCTCTCCGAGGTTCGTGCTCTACACATCCCTTCCCTTAGCCAAGGCGAAGTATGGGACCAACACACCGTTAGATGGGTATCGCCCACGACCACGATCACGCTCCCCGTACAATCACACAAGCGGTGTAATGGCCCGACACCACGAGGCTCCACAAGTGAGTCATAGCGACTTAGTCAACTAGGGCCGTCCCATTCCGGCCATGTGGTTGCAAGTATGACCCAGTTCAAGGCTTGCAAGGTTAAGTCCTTAGAGTGACCAGGGCAAGACTACCCGAAAAACCAAATCAACACTCCCAATGCCACAATGGCCGGCCCTGATTACTCTTGCCACATGCCCGGTCGAGCTGTTTATCAAACCCGGTTGATTACCATGCACCACGTCACCGTCAACATCACATGATACTTTTCCAAAAGCAGGTTCAATATATCATTAAGTCCATATTATCATTTGATTGTCCAAAATCATGTCATGAGCACGTGCTTGGTCTAAGCGACATACTACAACGGTCTAAACCCATGTTGGCAATTTAATAATGTCCAACTAGTAAACCACAACTAGGGTGACGAGGGATCATGGCACATACTTAGATAATCAAGGTGTCATAAAGCAAATTGGTATTTATCTAACCCCCATGTTTAAACAAAGTATCTTTCTAATTAAACTAGCATGCAATAGTTTAAATCAAAATAGATTTCGAAATAGGATCAACATGGTCAAAGCACAACTTGCCTTCAAAAAGTACTTGCTCTTGGTCTTGAGTTGGATCCTGAGTCAACACTTCTCCCTCGAATCCTTCCGGCACTTCAACGTCTACTCGTAAAAGCGTGCAAATAGCAAATACCCAATAAACAATAGGCAAAAACATCCCCAAAACTCCAAATAAAATCCATAAACGAGAACGTAATTTTACGGATTTTTAGAAGCTGAGAATCGTCAAATTTGGAGTTAAAGCATAAAGTTATGATTTATTAAAGTTTAAATAATCAATTAAATAATATTACAGAGAAAAACTTTAGTCCAAAAATTAAATAAAATTCATATTTAGGTAGATCTCAATTTTATACAAATTTAGAAATTTGAATCGCTCAAATCGGGTTGAAAGCATAAAAGTTATAAGCGTTTGAAGTTTGAATCTAAATTTGAATCAATATTTGAATTAATAAATCATTTTCTTTTTGAGTGGTGTGCGTCGGCATGGACACGTGTCGACCTCGATTGGCTGGTGACGCCAGTCCATGGACTCGGCCCACGCTCGGGTCCACGGTGGACTCGGGTCCACGACTCTCGTCTCATCGACATGTGGGCCCGCTGGCCCAGCTGGTTTCACCGCGGCGTGGCTGTGGTGACGACACGTGGGCCCTCGACTCCGGTCCGGTGTCGAGACACGCTCCCCATGTACGCGTGGGCGGCGGTGAAAGCACCGTGGCACAATCTCGTAGTTGATTTGAAAATCAACGGTCAGTTGGATCTAGACCTCTCGTTCAAAACTACGGTTGATCCCGGGCCGTTGATCGTCGGGCGGTCCAGAATCTAACCTAAAGCTACAACACAACTAACCACGGCCGTGCGATCTAAATCTAGCAGTTTGAAACCTAATCGAGCGAGCTTGATGCAGGCGTGGCCTCACCGCCATGCGTTGGATCTCGATCAACGGTACCGCAGCTTCGCAGGCGGCGATGGCTCGCGGCGTTCGGCCGGCCGTGGCCCGAGAGGCAGCGACCACCCTAACGGCGCTTGGGCGTCTCCGGCCAAGTGAGTGCACCAGTGAGTCGCCTCGGCCTTAAGGTTCTCGAATCCGAAAGCTTGAAGCGGCGGAGGATGACGGCGCGAAGCGAAAAGAAAAACCACGGCGGCACTCCCCAAACTTTCCGGCGAGAAATCGCGAGGCGGCACTTGGGCGTTGGAACTTAGGGCAATAAGCGCGCCTGAACGGCGATCTCGGGCGATAACCCACGCCTTAAATGGCCTCGGCGGCGTGCACAAAGCGAAACCTAATCGGTCCCTGGCCCGGCTATGCGGCGGCGAGTCCGGCTTCGTCACGGAAAACGGCGCTTAATCCTAGCGGAAATCACGTGCGATCACGATCGACCACGATCGCGCCGGCGCGATGGTCCGGTCGAGCAGGCTCGGCTCAGCCGTGCAGGCGGATCTCGGCCGTTGGATCTTGATCAACGGCGGTTGGGATCAATTAGGTTTTTCAAGTTGGTTGATCGAGTCAAGCGGCTCGGTCGGACTAAAGTCCGACTTTCGATCGGATGAAAACGATACTTGACCGAGTTGGATTTTCACGATTTAATAATTAAAATAATTCGATAATTCATTTAATTCATTAAAAATAGCAAATGACTCAGAAAAATTCCAGAAAAATTCTGGAAAATACTTTAGATCATTTTGGACTCAAATAAAATATTTCCAGCAAAATTTTATTTGCAAAATTAAATTCTTTAATTATTTCAAAAGGGAATAAATTCAAATAAATTCCAAATAAATCCAAATAAATTCCAGAAAATTCCAAAAATTCACCAAAGTGCCAAATCACACATGAATTTAAGAAAAGCAAAATTTTGGGGTGTTACAAGAACTTGAAGAACGCCGAAAATATGACCCGGCGTTGGCTTTTCTTGATCTCACGGGCGCACGAGTTGGAGAGGCTAAAGGAGGATCATACCACCGGGACGGGGACTCTTAAACGGAGAGAATGGAAGTGGAATCAAGCGGAACGGAGTTGAAACGGCCGAGTTATGAGCATTAATGTCATTTTCGGTTTTTCCTTAATACGACGGTTTCCGGCGAGATTAGCGACGAATGATGGTGGGGAATGGCAAGAGGACGTCGCTACAGATTCAATGGAACCGGCCGTGATTGATTTGGAGTTGTGATGCAAGAGATATGTGCATTTAAAGAGAGCCCTAGCCATGAAAGCTTGTTGGAGTTCTTCTCTGTTCTTCTTCCATGGCTAGAGGTTGAAGATGACACTGTTCATGCCACGTGGCACTCCCTCATTGGCCCATGTTTACGCAAATAAACCGCCCTAGAGAAAAATTAGGAAAAATATTCTAAAAATTCCGGAAAAATTCCTAGAACCATTTTGGAATATTTGGAACTCAATAAAATTGGTTTCGCGGAATTTGGATGAAAATTGTGGAATTAAATATTCAGGTGCGGATTACGGGCATTAAACAAAAGCCACGCGAGATAAAATAGGAGCAAAGGTCCAAAAATCCGGGGAATCATTCCTAAAATCATTTTGGAATATTTAGGACATAATTGAAGTGGTTTCGGAATTTTTGGAGCATTTTTCAACTCGGGTGAAATTTCAGGTACCAGCGGGAACCTAAAAATTCGATTTTTCGACCGAAAGGGAATTAAATCCCGATTTTGGATGGAAAAGGATGCCAGGTTAATATAAACACCAGAGAAACTCCAAGGTTTGAATTTAATTTATTTAAATTAGATTTTTCTCTAGAAAGCAACACTAAGGATATTACAATTGCATGGCTCGGTCGGACTGAGTTAAATGGCCCGAGCGTACAATAAGCTGTTCTACACGCAAGTGCAGAATAGCGTTTATATATGTATGTATTTATATATATGTATGTATTTATATATATGTATGTATGTATGTATATAGATATGTATGTATATATATATGTATGTATATATATGTATATATACATACTAGTAAGATACCCGTGCGTTGCAACGAGATATCAAAATAAGATGATAAAATAACAACTTTAAATTCCAAGTTAGAGTCTCATAAGTGGCAAAAGACATGTTACCTGATCACCATGAATATTGTTGGGTACTTTCCAATTAGTTTCGTTCAAGTAAAGAGGCCACTTATGAGTAATGATCATCTACACAAAAAGAGAAACATCCACGAGTGGCAATTGCGAAATACCAATTCAATGGAAAGATCAGTGAGAACTTAGATTCATGCATGTGATACTAAAGATTAACTATCACAAAAAGAATTGTTCAACTCAAATTTCATCTATTTATTTTTACCCATATTGGGGTCATTGTTTTACTGCAAGCATGCAAGATTAACAAACATTTAAAACTTGTCATGCATTGTTCCTTAATATGGCACCACCAAAAGAAATATAACTTAGTATATATAGGAGCAAAAGCTAAATGACAGAATTGCAGAACAACGAAATTAAAGACCTCAAAGATGAATCCCCACCGATTCTTCCTCTTAACATTATCTAAACTTTCACCATGTCTACTTAGAAGGATAGGACGAGGTGTCAGATGACAGTTCACCTGTAACAACATATGTGAGTTAACAAAAACAAGTAATATTGGAGCCAGAACAGTAAAGTAAAATTTATTCAAAATACACACTCACTATTTTATCAGGAATAAACAGAAGTACAGAACTCATCCAATATAGTAAAATCATAAGCATGATACTAAAGACCAGTATTATTATACACTTTCTATATTGTGACACTACGGTATGGTGTGACATTATAGAATGTGAAATTAGAGATTAAAACCTTTCGGCTTGAGGTTTACTCGCGTTTTTGCGCCGTTTGAAGTGTTGTGACACCACAGAGTGTCGTAACCTTATTTAACGTGCATGATTTGGTCAAAAACAGTATGAGATGTGGAAATAAGGTTAAAACCATAGGGTATGGAGGTTTATAACGTTTCCGGGCCGTTTTCGGGGTTTTGGGCCTTCCCGGGGGAGTTTGGGCCTTAAAGAGGGGGTTGTGGGCTTTGGTGGGATGGAGTGGGAATCCATTTAGGATTAGGAAAGGGGCTTAGGGCTGGTAAAAGGGGGGTTTCCCTGCCCCTTGGGACGTCCACCCCTTGCTGCCCCCTTGTGCGCCCCCTCCCCACCCCCAAGTGCCCTAGCCGCCACCCCTCCCTCCCTCCTCCCTTGGCCGTGCGCCTCCCCCTCCCTTGCCCCATTGCTCCCCACCTCTCCACCACCTCTCCTCCACCCCCTTGCTGCCCTAGGGTGGCCTCCCCACCCCTGCACCTCGTGGATCCATCCATTGGAGCGAGGAGCGAGGAGCGAGGAACGTGGAACGTGGAGCGAGGAGCGATCCGGGAGGAGTTTCGTTGAGTTTTCGTTCGTCGGGCAAAGGTATGACCATGGGGTTCCCTGGGGTTGATCTAGGTACTGTTATTAAGGTGATTATCAAGTTTTTAGATCAATTGGTGGTGCTGGATTGGAGTAATTTGGGTTAGATCTAGACGTTGCCACGTTTCTGTTTTGGGGCAGCTTGAGCAGTCGACCTAGGGTTCCTGTTTTCGCCAATTTAGAATTTGAATCTGACCGTACGGACATTTAAGAAGTTGTAGATAATTTCATTATCTTTTCGTGCATATAAAGAACGTTAAATTCCGCCCATCCATTTGAAAGTTATGACTATTTTACCGAGAGTATTAAAATCTGTGACGCGATTGGAATAGATCTCGGTAATCTGTAGATTAAACAACTTTAGGGGCCGAATCAGTTTTTCCTTATACCTAGAGAAAGTTGGGAAATTTCCTAAGGTACGCAAGTATGTACTCGTTTAATTGATTCGGAGTCCCAGAGCCCAAGTTATGCCTTTTGCAAGGCTGCTGTCCCGCCGGGACAGAACCTCTGTTTTTAGGTTTTGCGAGTCGTTGGCAATGTCGGGGTAGATGAGGGTTTGCGTACTGTTCTGTGGTTATGATTGTGAGTGTGTGATACCTATGTGCAGGTGGTGCAACCCTGGGAGTGCCCTCTACTTCCCGCCAATCCGTTGCACGTGGTTGAGGCAAGTGTGTTGTGATGGATAGCGAGTTGTAGGTTGCATGTTGAGATTAGATGGAATTGTCTACATGATATATGTCCACTTGCCATGTTTTAGTGATTGCTATGATATGATGAGCATGTTTAAGATGTTATGATGCCATGTGTTAATATATGAGTTTTATATGATGTTGGCATGCTTGCATACATGACATGTTACATGGCCCGGGCGGTGAGAAAGTTATTAACTAATCCGGGAAGGTCGGTGAGAAAGTTATGACTAATCCGGAGAGCCAATAGAGTAAGTCCTACATCGTGATTCCATCTACCGTGGGTTGTGGAAGCGAGGAGTAGGCACCCTCCATCTTCGGGATGGAAGGGGAGAGGGTGCACACCGACGGTGTGTACTCAACCATACCTGTATGAGTTTCCAAGGAGATATGAGCATCGCATCGCATTGCATACATGATGATGATGATAAAGATATGTGATTATGAATGAGATGATAAACATGTTGTGTGTTGTTGCAATGTAAGTTGTTCTTTTGTTCCATTGCAATATACTTGCTGAGTGATGAACTCACGCTTGTGTTTTATGTGGTTTTTAGGTACTTTGAGATCGGCATGCGGGAAAAAGGGGTTTAGCTACACTTCTACACGTAGCTCCACAATCATAGTCTATGATTAATCACTTGGAGACATGATATTAAGAGTTGTGCCATAAACTTAATGTATGGTTTAATTTAGCATGCTTGTGATTCCTTATTTGCTTCGTTATAGCTTATGGAGTGGTTGGGCATGGTATTATTGGCGTAATTTGATGATATATCCATTTATGTTGATGTTTTATATGTCGTGTGCTATGATATATCTTGCCATGATATTGATATTGTGTTAATTTATGTTAAGACAAAGGAGATGCTGCCGAAATTTCGATTTGTAGCATTTGCTCATTTGCTGTAATTTATGATAAATTGTGGTATTATGTTGTTGTTTAGTCTATGTTGGGTAGCATTCAGGCATTCTAGATGCCGGGGTGTTACATATATCATCTTGAAAACTAAGTAAACATGGAAAGCAGGAAGTTGATCTTGATCTTTAAGAGACAGCAATCAATAGCTCAAAGGATTCCCAAACTGTAACCGCAATTGTTCCATGGAAGTCACTGGAGATTTAATCCAACATCAAATGTAAAATATTGAGCAGAGTGAGGAAAAATCTAGTTAAAAATATTCAGAAAACTGTGCAACCAATTAGAGAGACCCCAATAAATTAGATGCTTGCACCATTGAATCTAATGAACTTCAAAGATAGCTATTAATCTTAAGGTGTGGACAACAAAGAGTTCAGATATTATGGATATATACCAAGAAGAAAACAATCCTTCCAGGCAAAGTAACCACTTATATAGTTGATTTGCATGAAAACCACATTAGGAGATGAGATTAAGATCTTTGGCACCAGTGGCAAAGATTGCAAGTTAATATTTTGTTCATCTCAAAATAGTATATTTGATTTGCCTGATTGCCTCTAGTCCACATATAAGTATTTATATGACAATGAGAACATCTTTCGATTGCAAAATTACATGAGTATGCGGTTGTTACAAAACAAAAAGAAATATCAAATAGAAAATAGAATGTCCATGATAATATCAAAGGGGAGCAAAACTTTGACTCTGTTTAACATATACAGGACTGACTGTTCACACTTGTAATTGCCCTCCATTCCCACTAACAATATCGATCATTTTTATGTAAGAGCCTTTTTCCACCGGTTCATACACCTGCAGAGGTTTCAAGTTGCTTGCATATATCTGTTCCAGATTCTAAACCAAAAAAATAGTAACTATGGACCTTTTCATAATAGGCCAATCGCTCTTTGAAATCTCGTACTCCAGCTTCAAAATCTGTCCTGTAACACAAACAGCAATTAAATCCAAAATGTGTTGATGGGATGCAGATAAGCAAGTAGGCAAGATATTTCTCACTTCTCTGCATAATCAGGACTTGGTTGAACTTCCAAGCATATGTTTCTCTTGAGAACATCCTAACCATTGTATATTGTTTCCAAAAAGATGATCAAGAAAGTAAAGGGAAATGCTAATATGTTAAAGAGAAGTCAATTAGATCACAAACCGTGCAATAACTTAATATAGTGTCTCACAGGGGCGGAGCCAGCTAGTCGACAAGCCTCAGGCCGGTGGGGCTCTCGCCGTCTCAGCTCTCGCCGGATGGTAAGTTTTTCACTGAAAATAGAAGGCACTCTTCTGTTCAAAGGACAACGGGCCAGTTGCTCCATGGATCCCAGGCTTCGGGCCCAGGCCCGGGTGGCCCGAGGCCTGGATCCGCCCCTGGTGTCTCATCACGCATGTATATAGTGAACAACTTCTTATTAGCAAATTTGCTATATGTTGTCACAAAATAAAATCATATTTATAAATGCAACTCCAGAAGCCTAATTTCACACATCCAATTACGAAGCGCACTAAAACTGTCTTCCACAGCATTGAAGTAACCCTTCACTTATTTTAAAATGTTTGCACTGAAAAAATAAACACTGTCGCAGTACATATGGTCATGCAGTGAAATCAAACATATGGTGGATACGTATAACACGATAGCAATGTCATCAGGGAAGCTTTAGTCAATATCAATTAATTTGTCAGAAGATAGATCCTTTCAATGAGGTATATTCTAATGAAGAATGGTTATCGTTTATCACCACATCTGATGAAATAAAATTGGGAATACAAGCCATATAGAAGTAAAGCTTGCAAGTTTTACTTCAAAAATCAATCATGAAATTGGTGTGCATGGAGACAATACAACATTCAGCAAAAATTTATAGTCCTCTTCCCTTCAAAATAATTATGATGATATCATCTTAAATTCTTGCTTAGCAATAAAGGCTTTCTAAAAGAAAAATGTTTTGACAGATGGTTAACCAATATTTTTAATTAAGACATCCATAAAGAAAAAAGGCTCCTATAAGGTTCCACAATTTACCCCAAAAATCATTTGAAGAGTTTATTAAGCAAACTGCATGATGCTCAAAAAGAAGAGAATCATGATGACATTATCTAAATACTGAAGAGTAAAAATCTCTAATTAAAATATTCATCTCAAAGGGTGTCCACTTACTATCCTCATAGTCGCTTTCACCACCGTCATTGTATGGAAGGTTTCTAGTTCCCACTCTGTACCGAAGGTGCTTTAATGTTCGGCGAGGGGATGAACTATCATCGTTTACATGACGAAAACTTAAAATTATGTGCGCATGACACTGGTGGAAGTTATATTAAAAGACTGTATATAAGTAATCACACAAAAACTTGAAGACTGTAATATTACCATTATCGGAGCTACTCCGCCATGTGTCTTCATCTTCACCTTCACTCACCTCGCCACTTAAACATCAAGATGTAGATATCTATCTTTCGGAGGCGCTTTGACCTTCTTTGTGGAACCAACTTCCTAGCCTCTGTGACACACCATGCGAATCAACAAAACAAGTCATCCATAACAAGTACACACTAATTCATGCATCTTCAAGTTACAAAATTGTAAACAGTTCGCTCTTACCATCATCGATGCTACTCCGGTTGTTCGCAAATACATTTTCTTCACTCTCCCTAGCATCCAAATCTCGCTTTTGAGTTGGTTGGCTCTGTAGGCGCTTGGACCTTCTGTATGAAGGCAACTTTGGGCCACCTGATGTAAATATAAGGTCAAATTAACACTGAATCAAAAAAATCTAAAAAACCATAACTATGTGTTACTATACCAAATTTTATACATCAGCAACACAAATATGGCACTTACCATCATCAGAGAAAGTCTGTACGTTCTCCTCCGCAACCTCAACCCTTTTCCCCACCAAGCCATTAAAAGCATCCACTGCTATATTACGGCACTTCAATTCTCCACAGGGAGCTATGTTCATAACTTCTACAAAAGATAACCAAACAATGAACATGATGACATGAAACAGCTGGCCACATCAACAATATAAGCAATGTGCGAAATTCGGAGAGATGGGAGTTTTCCGCCCATCACCCACCTTCATCGTCACTCAACCTGACCTCAGCAACCTCTACCACGTGCACCTCCGCAGTTGCAGCATTGCTGGTGGTCGTCTACTTCCTAAAACGCTTCATGTTCCTTGTGGGAACTATCGTCAGGTCATTAAACCAAAACCTGAATTAGCCGGAAGTCTACAACTTATAACTACCCTTCTCAGTCCACGAGGAGTTTGATCTTTCAATCTCACCTTCCCTAGGAGCATCATGCGAGCGCCGCACAACCCTCCGCACTTGGATCAGCCCAGAAAGACATTTTATCCAATCCAGGCACCAGTAATGTTAGATTCAGATAGCGTGTTATGGCCACCATATCACATATCTACAAGATACCATTTGATAAGCAATTTACAACCAAATAAAAAATTGTCAGTTTGCTGGCTCGCAGCATGTACCTAGACAACGAAGCAACAAGAAGCTAATATAGCCAAGGTACAAACCCAGCTCGCATTTGATTGAGGCCTCCATTTCAAGTCACTTTTCGACTAAACCAAACTAATCAAATTAAAGGCAATCAACTGGAACCTTACCTAAGCTCTGCACAAATAAACTACGCATCAGGACAAGCATGCAAAAATTATGCATAGAGCGAGAACACATTAGAAATTTTTTGGGAGTGATTGAAATGGGTCACAGGAAATTGAGGGAGTGGAGTTGCTTACCCATCCAGATGGAACAAAAGGGGCAGGAGCACGGCATGTGAGGCGGCACGGTGGAAGGTGGCGGCCGGAGCAGCCACCGCTGGATTCGTCATCCTTTAGCTCGCTAGCATCGAATCCTCTTTCATCGAGGTCGGCACCACCATATCCGCCCTCCTTTTTATCTGGTGTGATCTCCACGACGTTGCCGTCTTGGCGCCGTAGCGGGGGCGGGTGACGGCAGTGAGGTTGAACAAGGAGGCAACGCACGACATGTGAGACGGCATGGTGGAAGGTGGCGCCATATTTCCCTCTTTCTCTGGCATCATCTGCATGGCGTCGCCCTGCAAGAACGCCTCGGTGACGGATTGGGAGCAGGTGCAATGGGAGGTGGAAGCAGGCCAAGCTGGGCAGCGAAGATTTGGCCATTTGGAGTCGTAGTGGGGGCGGGTGATGGCGGCGAGGTTGAAGACCAGGTGAGTGGGGATCGAAGACCACTGCATGGAGATCGTGGAAATGGTTGTAATGAAATTAGGAGAGCATAGGACCAGGCCACGCACGATCATGGTTGTTTTCATGAGACTAGTAAGGTGCCCGTGCGTTGCAATGGAAAAAAGAAATGTACAAAATGTACATGATTTTTTCTTTTCATCATTACGAGAGTAAATGTAATATTCACACTTGGTACACAATCATGTAGAATAGTAGTTGTTAAAAATCTAAATGAAGATTATTTAAGTGCAATATACTTTAATACATAAATAACTGTGAAACCATGTTGTGAAATAACAACAAACCAAATGATAAATTCGAATGACAAATCAAATACATAAGACATCTAGGATGTTAGAACTTCTTTGTAGACAATGTTCTTAGTAAATGTGCCAACGGAATTGAAGCTCGCAGTTTTTTCTAGCGCAGCAAGTATTCTGATACTAGTCCTAGCAGTAGCTCGCAAAAGGGCAACATATATTTGTCCATGGGAGAAAACTGAATCTGGGAGGTACACACCTACATGCAGTATTGTCTGCCCTTTTGCCTTATTGATGATCATTGCAAAACTCAGTCTTATAGGGAACTGCTTCCTCTTGAACTTAAATGGGAACAATTCATCATCAGATGGACACAAAGGTATGCGAGGCAGAAAAACCCTCTTTCTAGCATGTTGTCCTAACACAATTTCAACATCTACG
Organism: Rhipidocladum racemiflorum; assembly: GCA_036346355.1. Taxonomy (NCBI): domain Eukaryota; kingdom Viridiplantae; phylum Streptophyta; class Magnoliopsida; order Poales; family Poaceae; genus Rhipidocladum; species Rhipidocladum racemiflorum. The sequence goes on from CM070578.1 coordinate 41,153,803, forward strand.
GTGTTCCTTTGGAATGCACGGATTACCAACCTCGTCTCGTTACACAACCCATTTGCTGGATCTAGGTTCCTTAACAAAATCACAGGGCAATTGACCTTCAGCTTGAGGAGCAGGCAATCCATTAGGTGTGAGAGAATTCAAGAATTCAGAGGGGTAGTAGTTGTGAGGGTCGTCTTCCGCACGATCAAAACTATGGTAGATCATCTCCTCCCTAGGAAATTGTTCAATTAGCTTCATATTTATCCTATCAACGAACTCATTTCGCATCGATAGAATAGCTCGAGAAGTAATGTAGCTTGGATCGAATATGTTTACTGTTAGCATTGGAAAGATGCAGTCTACAAGGTCATCAATATTAGAGTCCTCACCGGTATATGGCACACATATCTCGTTGGAAAGCTGCACAAAATCATCTTCGACGGATTCTACAGTGCCATTCCCAACATGTAGAAGGTAGTCAGAAAACCATGGATTGAGAAGAACAATGTATTGGCAGTTTGCTAAATCAAAACATGTACCTGCAGCAAAATCCAAAATTCAGAGTCCAATACTAATCTAGGCACTGAACACCATCTTATTTTGCTTGAAATCCACAAAATAAAAGATCTATCAAATCGTCCCATCCTTTGCTAATTTCTGAAACAATAAGTTGCAGCATGGTTTGGTTTCATTACCACTTGTGCTTACTTGCAGAACCGCTCGAGTCCTCTTCTTTGTCGCCCAAATCAACACGCCTCTGCACCAATCTCTATGAGCAGATGCCACATTACAACGAGATATAAAAAAAAACATTGAAGTATGCAGTCTCCCCTAGCACACTGAAGAAATGCTATACACTGAAAAAATATATTGGATGCTTTCACCACACAGCACATTGCAGTTCTATTTTGAAACAATTTGCACAGACATGTAATGAGTAATGAGAGTTTTTGTGCAAAGATATCTCAGCACACTTTTGAAGCCATTCTACGAGCAATCGATGCGGTGGATATATTGGCTGTGCTGACTGCTGAATGCAGATGCAAATAGAGATTTGAATTAGATGTACTGTTTTCTCAGTTTAGTAAGCAAACAGATATTCTTAGTGTCTTTGAGTAAGTTCTTTAAAGCACACTAACACATGACTATCTAATATGACTGCTACTAACTAATTAGATCAATTCTAGTGGATTACTGATTAGATGCAAAATAGAATTCTTTAAGTGGATTAATTCTAGTGGAGCCTTCTTATAAATGTCTAGAAGTCATTTTTTTTGTATGCACATCCATACATGTTGACTACATCAATTATTCTATTTTTATTTTTTGTATTAAGTATAATAATACACTATTTTACGCATTCATTATAGATGCAAAAAGAAGGAAGAAGACGAATGCAAGTGCGAGAAATCAGGTGGAAAGGGATGCCAGAGGGAACTATTTACCTCATTTCAAATATTGGAGGAGTGTGCTGCTGTTGTATTTGTGTGGAATATGATCCTACCTGCGTCGATCCACTAAAATCTTGCAGATGCAGAAAGAAGGAAGAAAGTTATTCCACGTGTACAGTAGAAGATAAGAAAAAGAAAAGATTAGCATGTAGATGCAGATTTATTATTGACTAGTTTGGATGACGATTTATTCCATATGTACAGTACAAGACAAGAAAAAGAAAAGAGCATTTTAACTTTAAAAAACATAGAGAAATAATTAATTAAGTAAATTTTCTGAAAGTGATTAATTGATGGAGCTACTTTTCTGAACAAGGTTTGCATGATGACTTATTCGTCATTTACAGTAGATGGAGCTAATTGATGGAGCTACTCTTCATGTATGAACTTCTGTGGAAACCAACCAATGAAGCATGTTAGAGAAGTAATGGGGTTGTGTTTCTTTCTGCTAGAGAAGTAATGGTACACTTATGCATGTTGTTTGATAAGAAAAACCATGAAGGAATATGAAGCCTATATTTGGGGCAAACATTTTATTGTGTAATGAACTATTTGTGATTTGAAGATGATGTAGCTATCTATTTTGAAAACAATACTGCAATCTGCAAGCTGCTATACCTAAGACCTATAAGTTGATTTTTGAACCCATCATTGATGAGCTATCTATCTATTTTGAAAGCAATGCTGCAATCTGTAAGATGCGATACCTAAGACCTATAAGCTGATTTTTGAACCCATCATTTTAAACCACATTTTTCTCTACTAATTAAACACTGGGTTCTTGTATCATGCTTCACATGAACATTACATAGTTTACAATTAAACACTGCATACATAAATGGTCACACAAAACATAGAAAAGCTGATACTCCATTACTGTTTGGAAATAAGACAAACGTTTTCGTTTCACTGGATGGATGGCCAATAAACTGGTCCACAACCAACCAGGGAAACTGGCCTTTTATATTCGGAGAGAAATGCTATATACTGAAGACATTGTTGAAATTCTATATACTGAAGACAAAGTTGAACAAAATAAGAATGAATAGTAAAGTGCCCGTGCGTTGCAACGAGATCCAAGAATAATACATATTATCAATCATTACTCTAAGCACCCGTATGCTAACATTGATTTTCAAAATGGGGATAAACCTCTCCTTTTGTATTTAAAATCCCATCATCTAGTTAGTTCCTTTCTGAGAGCTTGTTTCATAAGTCAATTTAGATTTTAGTGTGACACCACGGAGTGTCGTAATCTTATAAAATGTGAATGTTGAGGTCAAAACATTATAAAATATGAAATCAGAGGTTAAAACTATACGCTGTGAGGTTTATTTGCATTTTCGGGCTATTTTCGGGAGTTTGGGCCTCTCCGGGGGAGTTCGGGCCCAAGGGGGATGTGTCGTGGGCCTTGGTGGGAGGATTTTTGGGCCCATGAGGGAGGGGGAGGCAGGATAACCTGCCTTGGGGGCGTCCTCCCCCTGCCCACGTGCGCCCCACAACCCTAGCCGCCACTCCACCTCCTCCTCCCACCACCCAAGCCGCCACCCCCCACTTTGGGCGCCTTCTCTCCCCCTTGCGCCATCCCCTCCCCTCTCCACCACCCCTTGCTGCCCTAGGCTAGCCTCTCCACCTCACCACCCCGAAGATCCGTCCATTGGAGCGCTCCGCGATGAGGAGATCCAGTAGATTTGGAGAGAGGAAGGAGATCGCGCGAACCGGGAGGAGATCCGTTGGTTCTTCGTTCGTCGAGCGAAGGTATGGCCACGAGAATCCTTGGGGTTGGTCTAGGTAATGTTATAGGGGTGGATATCATGTTTCTAGATCAATTGGTGGTGCTGTAATTGGGTAGATTAGATGGAATCTAGAGTTTGCCACATTCTCTGTTTCGGGCAGCATGAGCAGTCGACCTAGGGTTTGGGTTTTCGCCAATTTAGATTCGGAATTTGGTCGGCCGCCTGTTGAGGAAGTTGTAGGTAATTTCAATACCTTTCAGTGTACATAAAGAACATCCAGTTGCGCCCAGCCGTTTGAAAGTTATGCTCATTTTACCGAACGTGTTAAAAACTGTGACGTGATTGGAACAGATCACGGTATTCTGTAGATTAAACCACTTTAGAGTCTGAATCAGTTTTCCCATATACTTAGAAAAAGTTAGGAAATTTCCTAAGCTACGCGAGGATGTACTCATTTAATCGATTCAGAGTTACGCTCGTTGCAAGTCTGCTGTCCCGACGGGACAGAACCTCTGTTTTGGGTTGCGCGAGTAGTTTGCGAAGTCGGGGTAGAAGAGTGTTTACGTATTGTTTTGTGGGCATGATTTTGAGTGTGTGGTGCCTATGTGCAGGTGGTGTGACCCCGGGGGTGCCCTCTACTTCTCACCAATCCGTCGCCCGTGGTTGAGGCAGGTGTATTGGAATGGGTAGCGGGTTGTAGATTGCTAGTTTTGTTGTGATTGAAATGGAATATATGATATGTTCACATGCCATGCTTTAATGTTTGCCATTGATATGATGAATATGCTTTAGTATGTTATGATGCCATGTGTTAATGTACAAGATATCTATGATGTTGGCATGTTTGCATACATGGCATGATACATGGCCGGGTCGGTGAGGAAGTCATAACTAGTCCGGTAAGGTCGGTGAGAAAGTTATGACTAGTCCGGAGCTCCATTGAGTAAGTCCTACATCATGATTCCATCCACTGCGGTGAATGGAAGCGAGGAGTAGGCACCCTCCATCTTCGGGATGGAAGGGGGGAAAGGGTGCACACCGACGGGTGTGTACTCAACCATACCGGTATGAGTTTCCAGGAGACATGTGCATTGCATCGCATTGCATACATGATGATGATGATGATAATGATATGTGATCATGAATAAGATGATAGACATGATGTGAGTTGTTGTAGCCATGTAATTGTTCTTTTGTACCATTGCATTATACTTGCTGAGTGTTGAACTCACGCTTGTGCTTTCTTGTTGTTTTAGGTACCATGAGACCGGAATGCGGGGAAGGGAAATAGTCACACTTCTACACGTAGCTTCACTCATTTGTTCGCACAGTCATTCAATTGGGTCTTGATAATAAATTAAGTGTGATGCTTATTGATTTATGATTTAGTTTTGCGATATGAGAGTCTTATTGTTCGTTTGGCTCATGGAGACATTGAATGCTTGGAATTAGACACATATTGCTGTTATGCCGTCAATTATTGTTATTTTAGATGCCTCTTATGTTGCCATATATTGCTATGTTGTTGTTGTTCCTTCAGTTCATGTTAAAACAAAGGAGATGCTGCCGAAATTTCGGTTTTAGCATTCGTGCCTTTGCTGTAAATTACTTGTATTTGTGGTATTTAGAGGTTGCTTAGTCTATGTTTGGTAGCATTCGGGCATATTAAATGCCAGGGTGTTACAGTTGGTATCAGAGCGGGCTGTAGGTCCCTGGAATGTGAATTTTTAGTGTCATGCTATAGGGTACAACTAAAATGTGATGTGGAATAACTTAGAAACATGGCTTAGGTTTTAACTAAAATTTTGTCATAGAACAGCAACATTAAAACTTGCAAAAGTGGTATAACTAATCTAAAATTTGACACACATGGATGCACAGTAGGAAAGGGTATGGGTATTGTTTCTTTACGCTTAAATGTTGTATTTAAGCTTTGATGTTGAATGCTTCATTTGATAATGCATGTTGCCATGTCAATGAGATAAATGATTGAATTGTTCTTGTTGTTGTGATAGAGTGGGGTTGTGGTGCCGAAGGGTTTCGGTCACTTCTTTTTGTTCATAGTAAGGGTGTGGTTTGACGGTGTGGCCGGTTAGCGCCATCACCGAAGAACTATTAACCTCTGTGGGAGAAGTGTGCTTATCCTTTCTGTCGTAGACCGGGTAGTTGGCTGGAGTCGAATAGAAGAGTTCGTGGTGGCTTCTTTCAGTTGCTCTTTACCGTTCTAACGGTCGGTTTCGGTTGGTTTTCTTGGCTCTGGTTGATTGAAATCAAAAGAAAAGTGTTTGGAATTGGATTTTCGAAGAGTGTCCCTTCGGTGTTTCTTGGTTTTGTCTTCTTTGGGTGAAGACAAAGAAGAAGAGTTTTGTGTTGCGCGTCTTTTGGTCGCCTTTTTGCTTTGACACCGATTTTGTTGGTTGCCTTGTAAAGAAATGTATAGTTTTGGTTCTTGTGTGTCTTACTCTGAGTTTAAAAGAAGTTATTGAAGCGTGTGCAAAAAGTTAAGTTGTTGTAACACCCCGGCATCTAGTATGCCCGAATGCTACCAAACATAGACTAAACAACATCTAAATACCAGAATTAACGATAAATTACAGCAAAGGCGTATATGCTAAAAACCGAAATTTTGGCAGCATCTCCTTTGTTTTAACATGAATTGAAGCGATAGCAATAACAAGGCAATTCATAGCAAAACATAAGGCATCTAAAGCAGCAATATAAACGAATAAAGCATCAACATAAGTCAATAATACTAAAGCCAACCACTCCATAAACTATGGCTAAGCAAATAAGGATCACAAGCACACAAAAATTATTCCAAACACCTAGTTCATGGCGCTTATGATGAACTTGACTAAACAATAGAAAATGTGGCTGGACTACGTGAAGATGTGTAGCTATTGCTCCTTCCCACATGCCGGTGTCATGGTACCTAAAGAAAAACAACATAAAAACAAGCGTGAGTTCATCACTCAGCAAGTATATTGTAATGGTACAAACAAAAACAACTACATGGCTACAACAACTCACATCATGTATATCATCTCACTCATGATCACATATCATTATCATTATCATTATGTATGCAATGCGATGCAATGCTCATGTCTCCTTGGAAACTCATACCGGTATGGTTGAGTACGCACCCGGCGGTGTGCACCATCTCCCCCCTTCCATCCCGAAGATGGAGGGTGCCTACTCCTCGCTTCCCCACACCGCGGTGGATGGAATCACGATGTAGAACTTACTCATTGGCTCTCCGGAATAGTCATAACTTTCTCACCGACCTTCCCCGGACTAGTTATGACTTTCTCACCGCCCGGGCCATGTAACATGTCATGTATGCAATCATGCCAACATCATAAATCACTTGTACATTATCACATGGCATCATAACATAGTAAGCATATTCATCATATCATTGGCAATCATTAAAGCATAGCCTGTGAACATATCATGTATAGATCTCAGTCACAACCGATCTAGCAAACAATAACCCGCTACCCATTCCAATACACTTGCCTCAACCACGGGCGACGGATTGGCGAGATGTAGAAGGCACTCCCGGGGTCACACCACCAGCACATAGGGACCACACACTCACAATCATGTCCACAAAATAGTACGCAAACCCTCTTCTACCCTGACATTGCCAACTACTCGCAAAACCCAAAAACAGAGGTTCTGTCCCGTCGGGACAGCAGCCTTCCAAAAGGCACAACTTGAGTTCTGGGACTCCAAATCAATTAAACGAGTACATCCTCACGTAGCTTAGGAAATTTCCTAACTTTTTCTAAGTATACAGAAAGACTGATTTAGACTCTAAAGTTGTTTACTCTACAAAATACCGTGATCTGCTCCAATCACGTCACAGATTTTAATACGTTTGGTAAAACGATCATAACTTTCAAACGGCTGGGCGGAATTGGACGTTCTTTATACCCACTGAAAGGTATTGAAATTACCTACAACTTTTTCAACAGTCGTACGACCAAATTCCAACTCTAAATTGACGAAAACCCAAACCCTAGGTCGACTGCTCATGCTGCCCGAAACAGAGAACGTGGCAACTTCTAGATCTAATCTACTCAATTCCAGCACCACCAATTGATCTAAAAACATGATAATCACCCTTAGAACAGATCCTAGACCAACCCCAAGGATTCCCATGGCCATACCTTCGCCCAACGCACAAAAACCCAATGGATCTCCTCATGGTTCGCTCCTCGCTCCTCGCTCCAGTGGACGGACCTTTGAGGTGCAGGGGTGGAGAGGCTACCCTAGGGCAGCAAGGGGTGGAGGAGAGGTGGTGGGGAGGTGGGGAGCAAAAGGGGGGGGCAAAGGGGGCGCACGGCCAAGAGGAGAGGGGAGGTGGGAGGTGGCGGCTAGGGCATGGGAGTGGGGGCGCAAGGGGCTGGATGGGGCGCACTTAAAGGGGTGGAGGAGGCCCCCAACCAGGATTCCTACTCCTAAATGGACTCAAACTCTTCCCCCACCAAGGCCCACGACCCTTTCCCCTAGGCCCAAACTCCCCCGGAAAGGCCCAAATCCCCGGAAATGGCCCGAAAACGCAAATTAACCTCAAACCGTATGGTTTCAACCTCCAATTTCATATTTCATAAATTTTTGGACCTCAACATTCACATTAAATAATGTTACACCATTCCGTAGTGTCACAGTTGTGTTGATTTATGTTTTGTGCCTTTGTCCGTAAAGGTTTACTTGATCGCTTGGTTCCCTCCTGTTGGAGTCTTTAAGATTGAAATGTGTTTTGGAGTCATGTCCCATTGCAACTTTGAGAGTCAAGCTTCTTTGTGAGTTTTGGTTGAGTATTAAAAGAAAAATGCTACAAATAAAGTAAGTATTCGTTTGACTGAAATTACTTGTCAAAAGTGAAAATTGTTGTTTAGCATGTTATGTAGTATGTAACAATGTGGTTTATGGAAATGATGTACACCTTAGTTAATTTGCGAGTTGAATCAATTAAATGTAATTGTTACCTTTAGCTTAAGATTAAATGAACCTCTAGTGATGTAGAGTACCCCATAGTGGGAATGATTAAATGTGTTAATGTACATGCTTAGAATTTGTTGCTTTGCTTTAAAAGTGCTTATGACCCCCGATAATGTTTAAAGTTTAAACCCTGATGCATAGTTAGAACATTAAGGTGATGTAAATTACTAATATTGTTAAAGAAACCTTGCTGGTTGATTATAGATGTTCTAATTTTAACATGTTAGTAGTGAAATTCAATCATGTTGGCTTGTGACCTTAACTTGGAAGGTAATTAGAGTTGCTATTTATGTTGTTGCAAACCATTAGTATATTTCGAAGTATGCAGTTGTGTTCCTATAATGCTAATACCGATGTCAATTGAGAAAAACATAGGTCTTGTTGTTGTTTTAAGAACATTGTGCTGATCTAACTTATTAAATTTACTTTAATAGTTGGAGTATGTTGTGTAGTGACAATTTGTTATGATATATGGATAGAGTAACTAAAAAAAAACAACGTTGTTGTTTATGATTATGCCCATTTATTAATAGTGATGATTTAGTAGTGGTGGTAATTGTGTAGATTACTTGTTGGAAACCATGGTTAAAATAGAGGAAATTGTAACATGTTGCGATGGAGTGAGCTTTGGATAATTAACATGATGAATGATTTTATCCTTAATGAAAGTATAACTTAGAGTCTCACTTACGAATTCTTCCCTGTGGAGATAATATTTACATGTTAAAGTCGTTGTTTAACTGAATAAGGTTCGGTTGTCGAGACGTGAACATATAGGTGATATGAAATTTATAGGTTGATCTTGCTGAAAGATTTGTTGAAGTACTATGTTTCAAATTTAGAATAAGATGTATTATGATTTGGTGATCCGTGGGGATCATGTCAATGTAATCTTGGTTGGGTGCCTTTCTGACAAGCATCATAAACTTTAATTAAAGGTGTTGGGAATGATAACTAGAGAAAGAATTTGTTATGTAAATTTTGTTAAAACCGGTTGGACTTTCTCAATGAGTAAGTAGTGAATTTTGAAGTCTTTAATGGAAAGCGTAGTAGAACACTAGAGATGATTGTATTTATGCTAAGCTGGTGTTTAAAATCTTCTGGACTGGTTTGGTTGTTTGCTATCTTGGTTGAATGCTTTTGGGCAAAAGTGTTCCTTATATTGAGTTTCAGAGATTCCCTAAAACTCGTAGAAATTGGTGCCAATCTTTGGTTTTGGCGAATTTGTTTAGTTTGTGTTGTGAGTATGAGTTGACACCCAAAAGTCTTTGAGAGGATCACGCTCTTTCGCGTTCTCACTGAATTACCTTTGGAATAGATGCTTAAAAGGAAGCAGATGGTCATAATGGGTTGTGTTGGAAACTTGTGAGTTAAGCCCTTGATGTGTAACTCTAGTTGGCTAGAGTTGGAGTTATTTGGAAAATGTGTCTAGTGTGCGGATGCTTCACAAGGCTGGATTTTTATGAATGTTTCATAAGTGATTTTGTTAGTGAAGTGTTCCGTTTTGAAATGAGTTTCCTTTTCTCTTTGAGAAAATTTGTGGTGGTTGTGTGTGTAGATGATTGACTTTGGAGCCGATATTCTTTTCCAAATGTTGATTGTGGTTAAAATGCGAGGTTTTGCAAAGTCTAGTTTTTCAATTGACGTGGGTTCTTTTACGACGTGGTGTTTCCCTGTTATTGGTGTTGCCGTCATAGTTTTTATGAATTTCGCAGCCATCAATGATATTTGAGTTTTAATCATGTGATACCGAGGAAGAAGTCGTTTTGTGAATGACTATTCGTTTATATAGAATTATTCATAATTGAGTCGTTGAGCCAGGGCGGTGAGAAAGCCATATATGGATATATGACTAATCCAATGTGACACTACGGTATGGTGTGACATTATAAAATGTGAAAATAGAGAATAAAATCTTACGGCTTGAGGTTTACTCGCGTTTTTGGGCCTTACGAAGTGATGTGACACCACAGAGTGTCGTAACCTTATTTAATGTGCTTGATAAGGTTAAAAACATTATGAAATATGGTATTGGAGGTTAAAACCATACGCTATGAGGTTTAATCGTGTTTCTGGGCCGTTTCCGGGGTTTTGCCTTTCCAGGGGAGTTTGGGCCTAAGAGAGGGGGTCGTGGGCTTTGGTGGGATGGAGTTTGAGTCCAATTGAGGGGAGAAGTCCTGGTTGGAGGCCTCCACCAGCCCCTTATTGCGCCCCCCATACTACCCCTTGCGCCCCCATGATGCCCTAGCCGCCCCCACACATCTCCACCTCCTCCTTGTGGCGCCTCCACCTCCCCCATTGCTCCCCTTTGCTCCACCACCTCTCCACCACCTCTCCTCCACCCCCTTGCTTCCCTAGGGTGGCCTCCCCACCCCCTGCACCTCGAGGATCCATCCATTGGAGCGAGGAGCGAGGAGCAAGGAGCGAGGAGCGAACCGGGGGGAGATCCGTTCAGTTTTCGTGCGTTGGGAATCCTTGGGGTTGGTCTAGGTACTGTTCTAAGGATGTTTATCAAGTTTTTAGATCAATTGGTGGTGATGGATTTGATTAGATTAGATGGATTCTTGAGTTGGTCACGTTCTCTGTTTCGGACAGCATGAGCAGTCGACATAGGGTTCGGTTTTTCGCCAATTTCGAGTAAGAATCTGGTCGTACGGATGTTGAAGAAGTTGTAGATAATTTCATTATGTTTCCGTGGATATAAATAACGTCCAAATCTGATCAGCCGTTTGAAAGTTATGACTGTTTTACCAAGCGTGTTAAAATCTATGACGTGATTGGAACAGATCATGGTATTTTGTAGATTAAACAACTTTAGAGTCCGAATCAGTCTTTCCTTATACCTAGAAAAAGTTGGGAAATTCTCTAAGATACGCGAGGATGTACTCGTTTAATTGATTTGGAGTCTTAGAACCCAAGTTATGCCTTTTGGAAGGATGCTGTCCCGACGGGACAGAACCGCTGTTTTTGGGTTTTGCGAGTAGTTAGCAATGTCGGGGTAGATGAGGGTTTGCGTACTGTTTTGTGGACATGATTGTGAGTGTGTGGTACCTATGTGCAGGTGGTGCGACCCCGGGAGTGCCTTCTACTTCCCGCCAATCCGTTGCTTGTGGTTGAGGCAAGTGTATTGTAATGGATAGCGATTTGTAGGTTGCTTGTTAAGAATAGATGAATTTGACTATATGATATGATCACTTGCCATGCTTTAATGATTGCCAATGATATGGTGAGCATGTTTATTATGTTATGATGCCATGTGTTAATGTACAAGTTGATTATGATGTGGCATATTTGCATACATGGCATTATTACATGGCCCGGGCGGTGAGAAAGTCATAACTAGTCCGGGAAGGTCGGTGAGAAAGTTATGACTAATCCGGAGAGCCAATGAGTAAGTCCTACATCGTGATTCCATTCACCGCGGTGAACGGAAGCGAGGAGTAGGCACCCTCCATCTTCGGGATGGAAGGGGGGAGAGGGTGCACACCGACGGGTGTGTACTCAACCATACCGGTATGAGTTTCCAAGGAGACATGAGCATCGCATTGCACTTCATACATATTGATGATGATGATAATATGTGACCATGAATGAGATGGTTTACATGATGTGAGATATTATTGCTATGTAATTGTTTATGTTTGTACCATTGCAATATACTTGCTGAGTGATGAACTCACGCTTGTGTTTATGTTGTTTTCTTTTAGGTACCATGAATCCGACATGCGGGAAAGGGAGCTAGTCACACGTCATCACTTAGCATCACACATTTAAACAATGACATGTTCCTTCCCTTACGGTTATGGTTAATTCATTGAACTAAACTATGGTTTCGATGATTCGTTGGTCGTTATGAGTAGTTGATTAGTCCATATTTGTCAAGTGATGGATAGAATTTATATCCTTAGTGGTATGGTGGCTATTTTTTCCGTTTGATCATGTTATTGCTATCGTTCGTTATGCCACATTGACATGTTATTATTGTTGTTGCTTCAATTCATGTTAAAACAAAGGAGATGCTGCCGAAATCTCGATTTTTAGCATGTGCGCCTTTGCTGGAATTTTTGTGTAATTATGGTATTTAGATGTTGTTTAGCTTTTGTTTGGTAGCATTCAGGCATAGTAAATGCCGGCGTGTTACAGTTGGTATCAGAGCGGGCTGTAGGTCCTTGGAATGTGTATTTTTAGTGTCATGCTATCGGGTACAACTAAAATGTGATGTGGAATAACCTAGAAACATGGCTTAGGTTTTTACTAAAATTTTGTCATAAGATAGCAACATTAAAACTTGCAAAAGTGGTATAACTAATCTAAAATTTTACACACATGGATGCACAGTAGGAAGGGTATGGGTATCGTTGTTTACGCTTAAATGTTGTATTTAAGCCTTGTTGCTAAATGCTATATTTGATATAGTATGTTGCTATGTCTATGAGATAAATGATTGAATTGTGCTTGTTGTGGTGATAAAGTGGGGTTGTGGTGCCGAAGGGTTTCGGTCACCTCTTTTGGTTCCTAGTAAGGGTGAGGTTTGACGGAATGGCCGGTTAGCACCATCATCGAAGAAGTATTAACCCTTGTAGGAGAAGAGTGTTTACCCTTTCTGTCGTAGAACGGGTAGTTGACTGGAGTCAAATAGAAGAGTTTGGTGGTGGATTTTCCTTCGGAGGTTCTTTATCATTCTGTGGTCGGTCTTGGTTGGTTTTCTTGGTTTTAGTTGATGGAAACCTAAAGAAAAGTGTTTGGTATTGGTTTTTCGCGGATAATTCCGTATGCGGTGTGTGGTTTTGTCTTCCTTGGTTGAAGACGAAGAAGAGGAGTCTAGTGTTGCGCTTCTTTTGGGCGCCGTTCCAGTTTTGATGTTTAGTTTGTTAATTGCTTTATGGGGAAGAAGCATTCAATTTATTTCTGTGTTTGTCTTTCTCCGAGGTTAAAGGAGTTAGTGAGGTGCTATGCCAGACCTGGTTGTAAGGGCTGAAGTTCTGTGGCTTTGTAGGAGTAAGTGGTGTTTGATTTCGTCATTTTTCTGGTTTGAGAAATCATCTTTCAAAACCCTTCTTGTTTCGTGAAAGTTTGGGGTTTGGTGTTAAGGTTTTATTTGAAAAGGATTACTAAAACGCTTGGTTCCCTTTTAAGAAAATTGTCTTTCAACCATTTTCCTCTATGGGAGCCTTTGAGATTGAAAAGTGTTTTGGAGAGTTCCTTTTGCATGACCAAGTTTGGGTTTGTCTCATTGCAATTTTGAGAGTCAAGTTTCCTTACGAATTTTGGGATGAGCTTTAAAACTAAAATGCTGCAAACAAAGAAAGTAGTCTTTTGACTGAAATCGTTTGTCCCTAGTAAGAATTGTTGTTTAACATGTTATGTAGCATGTACCAATGTGGTTTATGGAATGACATATTGTTAAGTTAAATTGTGAGTTGAAACGATTCAATGCGGTTGTTACCTCTAGCTTGAAATTAAATAGACTACTAGTGTTGTAGTTTGCTCTTAGCGAAAATGATTAAATGTGTTAATGTATATGCTTAGAATCTGTTGCTTTGTTATAAAAAAATGCTTATGACCCCCGATTATGTTTAACATTTTAAACCCTGATGCATAGTTGAAACATTAAGATGATGTAGACTGCTGTTATTGTTAAAGAAACTTTGCTAGTTGTTTAAAGATGCTCTAATCTAATGGATTAATAGAGAAATTTAATCGTGTTGCCTAGTGACTTTAATTTGGAAGTTGATTAGAGTTGCTATTTACGTTGTTGCAAACTACTAGTATATTTGGAAGTATGCAGTTGTGTCTCTACAATGCTAGTATTGATTGAGAAGACATAATACTTATTGTGACACCACGGAGTGTCGTAACTTTATTTAACGTGCTTGATAGGGTCAAAAACAGTATGAGATGTGTAAATAAGGTTAAAACCATAAGGTTTGGAGGTTCTTAACGTTTCCGGGCCGTTTCCGGAGTTTTGGGCCTTTCCGGGGGTTTTTGGGCCTTAAAGTGGGGTTGTGGGCTTTGGTGGGAAGGATTAGGGAACCTACTCGGACACGGATTCCATGTTGTGGGCTGGTGGGGGGCTCCCCCTGCCCTTAAGTGCGCCCCAAGCCTCCCCCTTGCGCCCCATACCCCACCCCCTAACCCTAGCCGCCCCATACCCCCTCCCCTAGCCGTGCGCCTCTCCCTCCCCAAGCCGTGCGCCCCCATTGCCCCTCCACCTCTCCACCTCCCCACCTCTCCTCCATCCCCTTGCTGCCCTAGGGTGGTCTCCCCACCCCTGCAACCTCGTGGATCCACCCGAGGAGCGAGGAGCGAGGAGCGAGGAGATCGTGTGGAGTTCTCGTGCGTCCAACGAAGGTATGATCATGGGGCTCCTCGGGGATGTGCTAGTTACTGTGATTAGAGAGTTTATCACGTTTTTAGATCAAGGGAGGTGCTGGTGCTGCCTTGGGGTAGATTTGATGGAAACTAGAGGTGTATCCACGTTTCTGGTTCGGGCAGATTGGGGACCCGAGCTAGGGAAGGCGTTTTCGCTAATTTAGAGTTGGAATCTCATCGTACGGCCTTCTAGGAAGTTGTAGATAATTTCATTATCTTTCAGTGCATATAAAGAAATTGAAATTCCGCCCAGCCGTTTGGATGTTATGGCTGTTTTACCGAGCGCTGTCAAATCTGTGACGAGATTGAGACAGTTCGTGTTCAACGTTAGATTAAACAACATTAGAGTCCGAATCAGTCTTTCCCTATAACTAGAAAAAGTTGGGAAATTTCCTAAGCTTCGCGACGGTATACTCGTTTATTCGATTTGGAGTTCCAGAACTCAAGTTTTGGCCTTTGCAAGGCTGCTGTCCCGCCGGGACAGAACCTCTGTTTTTAGGTTTTGCGAGTAGTGGGCAATGTCGGGTGAGATGGGGATTTGTGTACTGTTTTGTGGGCATTATTGAGAGTGTGTGATGCCGTTGTGCAGGTGGTGTGACACCGGGAGTGCCCTCTACTTCCCACAATTCCGTCGCCCACGGTTGAGGCAAGTGTGTTGTAATGAATAACGGATCGTAGATTGCTTGTGAGAATAGATGAAAGTCTGAATACATGCTATGATTACTTGCCATGCATACTGTTTTCCAATGGTATATTGAGTATGATTATCATGATTCGATGCCATGTGTTAATATTTGTCATGATGAGATGCCATATGTTTATGTACATGTGAAATATGATAATTGGCATAGTTGCATGCATGACATGAGATGGGGCGAGGGCGGTGAGAAAGTCATTAACTAATCCGGGAAAAGCCGGTGAGAAAGTTATGACTAGTCCGAAACGCCATTGAGTAAGACCTACATCGTGATTCCATTCACGTGGTGAATGGAAGCGAGGAGTAGGCACCCTCCATCTTCGGGATGGAAGGGGGAAGAGGGTGCACACCGACGGGTGTGTACTCAACCATACCGGTATGAGTTTCCAAGGAGATGTGAACATTGCATTGCATTCATGCATAGTGATGATGATGGTATTATGTGTTCAAAGATTGAGATGCTATATGAGTTGTAGCGTAATATTGTCTTGTCATTGCTCTTATTATCCATTGCAATATGCTTGCTGAGTTTCGAACTCACGCTTGTGTTTTCTTGTTGTTTTAGGTACCATGAGAACGGCATGCGGGAAAGGGGAATAGTCACACGCCCACACGTAGCTTCACCATATTGTTTCCCCAAGTTATTCTAATAGTTTGATAATAAATTGCGTGTGATGATCATTGATTTAAGTCTTAGCTTGTTTATGAGAGATTTATTGTTCGTTTGACACTTGGAGAGTTTGAGTGCTTGATGTTAGTCTTATATTGTCGTTAAGACTCCATTTATTTATGTTTTAGATGTCTCTCATATTGCTTTATAATGCTATACTATTGTTGCTCCTTAAATTCATGTTAAAACAAAGGAGATGCTGCCGAAATCTCGGTTTTTAGCCTATGCGCCTTTGCTGGAATTTTATGTTAAATGTGATATTTGGATGTTGTTTAGCTTATGTTTGGTAGCATTCGGGCATATTAATTGCCGGGGTGTTACACTTATTGCTAATGATGTTGTTAAAGGCAGTGTTAATGCTAGTATTCAATCTATTTTAAATAGTGGGAGTATGTTGTGTGGTGGTAATTTTGTTATCACCTTTGTATAGGGTAGCTAAAAGTAATGTTGTTGGTTGATGATTTTGCCCTTTTGTTGTTATTGATGACTAAGTAGTGGTGGTAACTGTTTAGATTACTCGTTGGAAAACCATGGTTAAAATAGAGGAAAATTTTAACATGTTGCGATGGAGTGAGCTTTGGATAATTAACATGGTAAATGATCTTATCCTTAATGAAAGTATAACTTCGAGTCTCACTTACGAATTCTTCCCTGTGGAGACAATATTTACATGTTGAAGCCATTTTTAACTGAATAAGGTTCGGTTATCGAGACGTGAGTATATAGGAGGTATGAAATTTATATGTTGATCTTGTTGAAAGATTTGTTGAAGTACTATATTTCAAATGTAGAATAAGATGTATTATGATATGATGATCCGTGGGGATCATGTCGATATAGTATTGGTTGGGTGCCTTTTTGATAAGCATCATAAACCCTAATTAAAAGTGTTAGGAATGGTAACTAGAGGAAGAATTTGTTGTGAAACTTTTGGTTTAATTGTGTTGGGGCTTCTCAGGGAGTAAATAGTGATTATTGAAGTTTTTAATGGAAAGCGTAGTGAAGTACTAGAGATGATTGTATTTATGCTGAGCTTGTGTTCAAAAGCTTTTGGACTGGTTTGGTTGTTTGCCTTTTTTGGGTTGAAGGGTTTTCGGTCAAGGTGTTCCATATGTTGTGTTTCAGAGTTTCCCTAAAACTCGTAGACATTGGTGCAAAAATTTGGTTTTGGCTAATTTGTTTAGCCCGTGCTATGAGTATGGATTTACACCCCAAAAGTTTTTGAGTCGATCGCGCCCTTCCGCGTTCGCACTGGATTATCTTTGGAATTAATTTTAAAAGGAAGCAGATGGTCATAAAGGGTTGTGTTGGAAACTTTTGAGTTAAGCCCTTAATGTGTAACTCTATTTGGCTAGAGTTGGAGTCATTTGGAAAATATGTGTGACACTACGGAATGGTGTGACATTATTTAACGTGAATGTTAAGGTCAAAAAACTTTATGAAATATGGTATTGGAGGTTAAAACCATATGATAGGAGGCTTAATAGCATTTCCGGGCCGTTTTCGGGCCGTTTCCGGGGTTTTGGGCCTTTCCGGGGGGGTTTGGGCCTAAAGGAAAGGGTCGTTGGCTTTGGTGGGATGGAGTTTGAGTCCTAATAGGAGTAGGAGACCTGGTTGGGGGCCTCCCCCAGCCCCTTTAGGCGTTCACCCCCTGCCCTTGCGCCCCCACAAGTCCTAGCCGCCCCCCCACACCACCCCACCACCACCGTGTGGCGCCACCACCACCCCCAATGCTCCCCCATGCTCCACCACCACACCACCACCACACCACCACCCATGCTGCCCCAAGGGGAGTTCTCCACCACCACACCACAAAGATCCATCCGTTGGAGCGCTTCGCGACGAGGAGATCCGGCGGGATTGGAGCGAGGAAGGAGATCACGCGAACCGGGAGGAGATCTATTGGGTTTTCGTGCGTTGGTGTAACACCCCAAAATTTTGTTTTTCTTAAATTCATGTGTGATTTGGCACTTTGGTAAATTTTTGGAATTTTCTGGAATTTATTTGGATTTATTTGGAATTTATTTGAATTTATTCCATTTTGAAATAATTAAAGAATTTAATTTTGCAAATAAAATTTTGTTGGAAATATTTTATTTGAGTCCCAAATACCCTAAAATATTTTCCAGAATTTTTCTGGAATTTTTCTGAGTATTTTGCTATTTTTAATGAATTAAATGAATTACTGGGAATTATTTTAATTATTTAATCGCTGGAAAATGCGAGTGGGTTTGTACTGTTCATCCGACCGAGCCCGAGTCAGACTCGAGTTCGAGTCCGACCCGAACCCGACCCGAGCCAGTTGACTCAACCAAACCCGTTCTTAACCCCAATCGATCCTGACCGTTGGATCGGGATCCAACGGTCCGGATTGGATCGCCCCGACCCAAGCCGTGTCCGGCTCGGACCCGTGCGCGCCTGGCGATCGTGGCCGTTGATCGGACACGTGTACGGCCGCGGGTCGTCGTCTTCGCCCGAGTCCGGATCGGACCGCGCCGCCGCCGTCCTCCGCCGCATCCGTTAGGGTTACGGATTGAGCGCGGAAGCCGAGGCTATTTAAAGCCCGGATCCTGCCCCAAGGACCGCCGTGACCCCGCGCTACTTTTGCCCTAGCTCGCTAAACCCTAGCAGCCGCCGCTTGCCCGGGATTGCTCGCCGTAGTAGCTTAGGGTCTTGTGTTGGTTTTTCTCACCTTCCGCCGCCGTCCGCCGTCGCCCGAGAAGAAGGAAGCCAGATCCGGAATCCCCGAGCCAGGGCGATTCGAACGTGACCACGCACGTCGCCGGAGGAGCCCCGTAGCGCCGCGCCCTTGGTCGTCGTCCCCGTCTCCGGTGCACCAAGCCCCGCCGCGACGCCATCGTCACCGCGAAGGTCCTCAGCCGTCCGATCAAGATCCGACAGTCACGGTGAGCCCACGTGCAACCCAAACTCCTTAAACTAGATCGGATCTGGACCGTTGGATCAAGATCCAACGGCCCACGATCGTCACGTGCTGGAAACTGCGTTAACCTAGGGTGGATCTAGACCGCTGGATCTAGATCCAACGGCCGTGATCAGGCCACGTAGCCGTCGCCGCGCCGTGTGTTGCGTCACTGACGGGTGGGACCCGCGTGTCAGCGACCCAAGCCATGGACCGAGTCCACGGTGGACCGAGCCGCACCATGCGCCGAGTCCGTGAGCCGGCTGACGTCAGCAGGCCAATCAGAGGCTGACACGTGTCCTTGCTGACGCAATAATTAATTTCCGAAAAAGAAAATGATTTATTAATTCGTAATAATGATTTCAGATTTTGTTTCAAACTTCAAACGCTTATAACTTTTGCGTTTCAACTCCGATTTGAGTGATTCAAATTTCTAAATTTGTATAAAAATGAGATCTACCTAAATATGAATTTTATTTAATTTTTGGACTAAAGTTTTTCTCTGCAAAATTATTTAATTGATTATTTAAACTTTAAATAATCATAACTTTTGCGTTTTAACTCCAAATTTGACGATTCCAGTTTCTAAAAACTCATAAAATTATGTTCTCTCTGTTTATGGATTTTATTTGGATGTTTGGACACTTTTGCCTATTGTTTATTCGTGTATTTGCTATTTGCACGCTTTACGAGTAGACGTTGAAGTGCTTAAGGATTCAAGGAGAAGTATTGACTCAGGATCCAACTCAAGACCAAGAACAAGTACTTTTTGAAGGCAAGTTGTGCTTTGACCATGTTGATCCTATTTCGAAATCTATTTTGATTTAAACTATTGCATGCTAGTTCAATTAGAAAGATACTTTGTTTAAACATGGGGGTTAGATAAATACCAATTTGCTGTATGACACCTTGATTACTTAAGTATGTGCCATGACCCTTTGTCACCCTAGTTGTGGATTACTAGTTGGACATTATTAAATTGCCAACATGGGTTTAGAACGTTGTAGTATACTGCTTAGACCTGCTACGTGCTCATGACATGATTTTGAACAATCAAATGTAAATATTGACTTAATGGCTTATTGAACCTGTTTTGGAAAAGTATCATGTGATGTTGAAGGCACGTGGTGCATGGTAATCAACTGGGGTTTGATAAACAGTTTTCGACCGGGGCATGTGGCAAGAGTAATCAGGTGGGCCAGTTGTGGCATTGGGGATGTTGATTTGGTTCTTCGGGTAGTCTTGCCCTGGTCACCCTAAGGACTTAACCTTGCAAGCCTTTGAACTGGGTCTAACGTGCAACCACATGTCTGTAATGGGACGGACCTAGTTGACTAAGTTGCTAATGACGTACCTGTGGGACCTCAGGAGGTCAACTACACCCTTTGTGTAAGTTGTACGGGGGAGCGTACCGGGGCTGAGGCCAGGTACCCATCTAACGGTTGATTGGCCTAGACTTCGCCTTAGCTAAGGGAAGGGTTAGTGCGCAATAACCGGGGAGGACCACTTGTATTGTTAGAGGTTTCCGAAAGACTTTGTTACTGAACTCGCCTTTGTGGTGTTTGATTGTATCTTGTGGGTAAAGTGCATAACCTCTGCAGAGTTTAGAATCTATTCGAATAGCCGTGTCCGCGGTATTGGACATCGCCGAATTA
Organism: Rhipidocladum racemiflorum; assembly: GCA_036346355.1. Classification (NCBI taxonomy): domain Eukaryota; kingdom Viridiplantae; phylum Streptophyta; class Magnoliopsida; order Poales; family Poaceae; genus Rhipidocladum; species Rhipidocladum racemiflorum. The sequence continues at coordinate 41,174,296 of CM070578.1, forward strand.
CAGTCAAGGGTTAGATTTTCTCAAAAATAACTTGGTTTGAAAGGTTGGGCTGGATTAATAATGAAGTTGATGGAAATGTGGATTAGGATGGGAAAGATGTTTATTAAATTCCTTGAAAAGTTATTTATACTTTACTTATTTCTACTGCTTTCGAATCTACTTATATTACTTTTCAAATGCTATTTATCGCAAATATACCTTGAGCTATTCCTTTGTACCAAGCCATGCATATAGTATATTAGCTTGCATTCTCAGGCATGACTTGCTAAGTACCAAGTACTCACCCTTGCCTCAACACAACACCGCTTGAAGAGGAGATCGCACAAGCTTTGGAGGAGGAACTCCAAGAAGATCCGCTCTACTTAGGAAGCGAGCCCACTGGTTGCCTGTGGTATACTGGATGGCGCCACGAAGTTATTTGATTTTCCGCTGCTATCATTTTTCTCTGAATAAGTTTCGCTTTGAGAGGCATATATTTGTAACTTGACCATAAGGTCGAGTAACCAGTTTGACTATTTAAATAAAGTACTTTATTGGTATCGAGTGGTATGATTGTGATATTTACCGATGTTAAGACTGTGTGCACTAGCGCGTTCCTGGACTAGTGCTGAATACACAGAGGGTCCGGATTTGCAAATTCGGGGTCCCGACAGAGGTGGTATCAGAGCCATACTTGACTGTAGGCTCAACCCTAGCTAGAATGGTCGTAGTGAGGATAAAACCTATTTTCTAAAAGCTAAAAATTTGTGAAGACAAGAAATGACATCTCGACTTATCGCCTTCTCTCTTTTCTTGTCTCTTGCTGAAATTTTCCCTTACCTTGTCAACAGTTTAAAAATTCCGAGTTCTTACGTAAAGCACTCTTGTGACAGATGGAGGAAGAGTTCAACTACGTTGATCTGGGAGTTGGTCACGCCGCGGAACTTTGGCATATGCTACAAATTCTCGGAGATTTTGAGAAGCCCCAATACCAACTAGAAGTGATCAGACAAGCGGGATTGATCAAGGCTTGTGACGTGAAGATTGAGGTACCCGCTAGGAAGAAGGGCCAGTGCAATCGCTCGATACACCTTGACCGCCAGAGATCTACAATGCAGATGGGTATCCAAGAAGTATCACGACGAGCAATGCGGCACATTACCCGTATCTACGCCAGAGAATTGGAGAGCACGGTGTTCCGTTATCATCCGCGCAGCGATAACCTTCTTGACCCGAAGGCAATTCAGGATGAGGATGCCACGGTTACACAGTTGGCACGATTTGTTGTCGCCCAGGAGGATGTACTAGATAATACAAGCAAGGAGCTACAGAAGGCCCGCAAGGAAATCACGACAGAGAAGAACAGATGGCGGGAAGCTCAAGAGTATGTGGCACACCTTCTGCGAAGGATTGACGAGTTGGAGATGACTTTGTACGGACCAGACCCAGAGCCAGTACTCGAGCTACACGAGCCAGATCCAGAGGAGTCAGATCTCGATGAGGACACTGCTTCTTCGACTACCACAGAGGACACAGTCGCTGGACATGGCGATCGTTTCGCGCCTATGCCACAAAGACCCGCACCAGTGTCGTGGAGGTTTTCTCGATGAGTGAGCATAGGTTCTATAGTGAGACTCCTTCGCCGAGTCGCGTCATAGAATAAAGAGTCACCCTTTAGGCGTTAGACTCCAGAGTTAGTTCGATTTGGATTTTCATTGTTTGCTGAGTGTGCAGTATGTGTTGCAAGGCCCTTAGGCAGCCATACCAAGTTATTAATAATAAAGTTGGACCTTAAGAAGGAGGAGTTCAGAGCACTGAAGCAAGGAAATCAGCCAGTGGCCGACTACTTGAACAAGTTCACTCAGCTAGCACGCTACGCACCTGAGGATGTATCGACAGATAAATCCAGACAGTCTCGTTTTATGAAGGGACTTAACTCAGGATTGCAAGTAGGGTTGATCACCCACACCTTTCCAGATTTCCAAGAGCTGGTGAATAAGGCACTTATTCTTGAGGACAAGCGCAAGGAACTGGATGAGAACAGGAAGCGCAGGATGCAACAGCAAGGATCACGCCAGGGAACGCAATACCGAGAGTTGCACCAAATCAATTCTTCAGATTCCAACCACGAATCGCAACAAGGACACCGTCCCCAAGCACCAAGACTCACAACCAGAACTACTGCACTCACCGCTAGAAACACTACTCCGTGCAATAAGAAGGAACAAGGAGACGCCGCTACAATCGCAACGAGCCAGACACTTTGCCAACAGCTTGTCCAAAGAAGACAGCAGGAGTGACCCCGATTCGCTTCAATCTAGGAACCACCCCGATTAGGACGCCAAAGATCAGGAGCCACACCCTGCATCGTGGTGAGAGGCCGAGTCAACCATGTCACCGCAGATGCACCGCAGAATGCTACGGACGTCGATCGGGTAAGTTACTTGTTAACTCAGTACTGCAACGCTTTGTTTGACTCGAGCTTCGCATTCGCTTGTTTCGCAAGGCTTTGCAACTATAAATGATTTGAGGATTGCTAGACTTAAGTGCATGCTTTTAGTTCAAACCCCTGGTTCCGATCTCCGAACGAAAGTAGGATGTTCCGGGTTGAGAATACTAATAGATGGAATAGTGTTCTTAGCAAACCTTATAATTTTGGAGACCTGCACCTTAGACGTCATATTGGGAATGGATTGGTTATCCAAGCACAAGGCCGTATTGGATTGTGGACGAAGGACTATCTCAGAGAGGGCCCGTGTGGGAAGAAAGTGGAATTTCAAGCCATCATGTTAGAGATGGACAGTTTATGGTTAACAGTAACAAGTAAATAAGCATAGAGGATGTCCAGTGGTGAATGAGTACCCAGACGTTTTCCCAAAGATCTACCTCGGTATGCCGCCAGACAGGACATAGAGTTTGTGATAGAGCTTGTACTGCACAAGACCGATAGCAAAGAGACCCTATCGGATGTCCACCGAGGAGTTGGTAGAGATGAAGAAACAGCTAGAGGAGTTAATGGAGAAAGGATTTATCAGACCGAGTTCGTCGCCTTGGGGAGCACCGCTTTGTTTGTCAAAAAGAAGGACGGAGTTTCAGGATGTGCATTGACTACCGTGCACTCAATGAAGTCACCGTGAAGAATAAATATCCGCTACCTAGGATTGATGATTTGTTTGATCACCGAGAGGAGCCGAGTTTTCTCAAGATTGATCTGAGATCGGGATACCATCGCTGAAGATCCGATCGTAAGATATTCAAGACTGCATTCTCGTCAAGATATGGACATTACGAGTTTACTGTTATGTCCTTTGGGCTCAACGAATGCGCCAAATTTATTTCATGAATATGATGAATAAGGTGTTCATGGAATATTTGGACAAGTTTGTCGTCGTGTTCATAGATGATATCCTAATCTACTCCAAGACAGAGGATGAACATGCCGAGCACTTAAGGCGAGTTTTGGAAAAGCTGAGGGAACAGCAACTTTTCGCCAAGTTCAGTAAGTGTGATTTTTGGAAGGACAAGGTGGAGTTTCTTGGACATGTAATGACCGCAGAAGGAGTCGCCGTAGATCCAAGCAAAGTAGAAGCTGTGTTGCATTGGGAGCAGCCGAAGACTGTGACCCAGATTCGGAGTTTCCTTGGAATGGCAGGATACTACCGCCGTTTCATCGAAGGCTTCTCGACAATTGCGAAACCGCTTACGCAATTGCTGAAGGAGGAAAAGAAGTTTGCATGGACGCCAGAATGTGAGAAAGGATTTCAGGAGCTGAAGAAGCGATTGACATCAGCACCGGTGTTAGTTCTACCGGATGTTGCTCAAAGCTTTGATATTTATTGTGACGCATCACGCCAAGGACTTGGATGTGTGCTGATGCAGAATGGAAAGGTCGTCGCTTATGCATCAAGGCAGTTGAGGCCGCATGAGGAAAATTATCCGACACATGACCTAGAGTTAGCTGCCGTAGTGCATGCCTTGAAGATATGGCGTCACTATCTGATTGGGAACAGATGTGAAGTGTATACGGATCATAAGAGCCTTAAATACATATTCACCCAGTCGGATCTGAACATGAGGCAGAGGAGATGGTTAGAGTTAATCAAGGACTATAATGTTGGGATCCATTACCATCCCGGGAAGGCCAACGTAGTAGCCGATGCTCTGAGTCGGAAAAGCCATACCGTGAGTACGTTGCTAGCCACAAGTCAGGATGAGTTATGTGAGGATTTTCAAAAAATGAAGATTGAGGTTGTACCTAGCGGATTCTTGGCCGCATTAGAAGTAAAGCCTACCCTAGAGGATCAGATCCGAGAAGGATGTATGATGATGACAAGATCCGCAGGATTAAGTTCATCAAGGAGGAAGGCAAGGCAGAGGACTTCAAGTTGGATGAGCAAGGCACGTTGTGGATGAAGGATCGCATATGTGTGCCTAACAAGAAGGAGTTAAAGCAATCGATTCTCGAAGAAGCCCATGACTCCAAGTACTCAATTCATCCCGAAGCGCCAAGATGTATCAGATCTCAAGGAGAGATTCAGTGGCCGAGTATGAAACGAAGTTGCAGAGCATGGTTCATTGTGCGAAGTATTCCAGAGATTCAAGGCAATGCAACAGAGACCAGCAGGATTGATACAACCGCTGAAAATACCTGAGTGGAAGTGGGAGGAAATCGGAATGGATTTCATTACCGGTTTGACGAAGACTCAAGGAGGTTATGACTCCATATGGGTTATAGTGGATCGCTTGACTAAAGTAGCCCATTTTATCCCCGTGAAGACCACTTACTCGGGAGATAAATTAGCGGAATTGTACATGATCAGGATTGTCTGTTTGCACGGAGTGCCGAAAAGGATTGTATCGGACAGAGGTACCCAATTTACCTCAAGGTTCGGAATAAGTGGCATGAAGCCATGGGAACCCGCTTGAACTTCAAGATCTGACTTATCATCCACAGACGGATGGACAGATCGAAAGAGTAAAACTGCATTCGAGGATATGTTGAGAGCATGTGCATTAGCTTATGCTACCTCTTGGGATAAGAGTTTGCCGTATGCCGAGTTCAGTTACAACAATAGTTATCAGGCTAGTTTACAGATGTCACCTTTTGAGGCACTGTATGGTCGACCCTGTCGGACGCCATTGAATTGGAATGAGACCGGCGAGCGCCGTGTCTTTGGGCCTGATATTCTTCAGGAGGCTGAAGAGCAGATCGCCATGATTAGGGAAAGGTTGAAGATCGCCCAATCTCGACAGAAGAGTTATGCTGATAATCGTCGCAGGGATTTGAGTTTTGAACCAGACGACTTTGTATACCTCAGAGTTACGCCTCTCAGGGGAGTTAAGAGGTTCCATGCCAAAGGGAAACTCGCACCCCGTTATGTTGGACCATTTAAGGTTTTGAGCCGCAGAGGCGAAGTTGCTTATCACCGGAGTTGCCGCATCGTTGGCGAGGAGTGCATGACGTATTCCATGTGTCCCAGTTGAAGAAGTGTCTCCGAGTTCCTGAGGAACAGACACCGCTAGAGTCAATTGAGTTGCAAGAGGATTTGACTTATAAGGAGCATCCCGTGAGGATTCTAGACACAATGGATCGAGAAACCAGAAACAAGTCAACCCATTTCAGAGAGTTCATGGAGCAACCATGAAGAAAGCGAAGCGACTTGGGAGCCGAAGAGGATTTGAAGAAAGAGTTTCCAAACCTATTCTCAGAGTGAGCCACGAATCTCTGTGGACGAGATTCTATTAAGGGGAGGTTTGTAACACCCCAAAATTTTGCTTTTCTTAAATTCATGTGTGATTTGGCACTTTGGTAAATTTTTGGAATTTTCTGAATTTATTTGGATTTATTTGGAATTTATTTGAATTTATTCCATTTTGAAATAATTAAAGAATTTAATTTTGCAAATAAAATTTTGTTGGAAATATTTTATTTGAGTCCCAAATACCCTAAAATATTTTCCAGAATTTTTCTGGAATTTTTCTGAGTATTTTGCTATTTTTAATGAATTAAATGAATTACTGGGAATTATTTTAATTATTTAATCGCTGGAAAATGCGAGTGGGTTTGTATCTTGTTCATCCGATCGAGCCCGAAGTCGACTCGAGTTCGAGTCCGACCGAACCCGACCGAGCCGATTGACTCAACCAAACCCGTTCTTAACTTGATCGATCCTGGCCGCTGGATCGGATCCAACAATCCGGATTGGATCGCTTCGACCCAAGCCGTGTCGGCTCGGACCGTCTTGGCGCTGGCGATCGTGGCCGTTGATCGGACACGTGTACGGCCGTGGGTCGTCGTCTTCGCCCGAGTCCGGATCGGACCGCGCCGCCGCCGTCCTCCGCCGCATCCGTTAGGGTTACGGATTGAGCGCAGAAGCCGAGGCTATTTAAAGCCCGGATCCTGCACCAAGGACCGCCGTGACCCCGCGCTACTTTTGCCCTAGCTCGCTAAACCCTAGCAACCGCTGCTTGCCCGGGATTGCTCGCCGTAGTAGCTTAGGGTCTTGTGTTGGTGTTTCTCACCTTCCGCCGCCGTCCGCCGTCGCCCGAGAAGAAGGAAGCCAGATCCGGAATCCCCGAGCCAGGGTGATTCGAACGTGACCACGCACGTCGCCGGAGGAGCCCCGTAGCGCCGCGCCCTTGGTCGTCGTCCCCGTCTCCGGTGCACCAAGCCCCGCCGCGACGCCATCGTCACCGCGAAGGTCCTCAGCCGTCCGATCAAGATCCGAAGCGATCCACGGTAAGCCCACGTGCAACCCCAACTCCTTAAACCAGATCGGATCTGGACCGTTGGATCAAGATCCAACGGCCCACGATCGTCACGTGCTGGAAACTGCGTTAACCTCGGGTGGATCTAGACCGCTGGATCTAGATCCAACGGCCGTGATCAGGCCACGTAGCCGTCGCCGCGCGCCGTGTTGCGTCATCGACGGGACCAGCGTGTCGGCGACCCAAGCCATGGACCGAGTCCACGGTGGACCGAGCCGCACCATGCGCCGAGTCCGTGAGTTTACTGACGCCAGCAGGCCAATCAGAGGCTGACACGTGTCCTGCCGACGCCAATAATTAATTTTCGAAAAGAAAATGATTTATTAATTCGTAATAATGATTTGATTTTGTTTCAAACTTCAAACGCTTATAACTTTTGCGTTTCAACTCCGATTTGAGTGATTCAAATTTCTAAATTTGTATAAAAATGAGATCTACCTAAATATGAATTTTATTTAATTTTTGGACTAAAGTTTTTCTCTGCAAAATTATTTAATTGATTATTTAAACTTTAAATAATCATAACTTTTATGCTTTAACTCCAAATTTGTGATTCCAGTTTCTAAAAACTCATAAAATTATGTTCTCTCTGTTTATGGATTTTATTTGGATGTTTGGACACTTTTTGCCTATTGTTTATTCGTGTATTTGCTATTTGCACGCTTTACGAGTAGACGTTGAAGTGCCTGGGAAGGATTCAAGGAGAAGTATTGACTCAGGATCCAACTCAAGACCAAGAACAAGTACTTTTTGAAGGCAAGTTGTGCTTTGACCATGTTGATCCTATTTCGAAATCTCTTTTGATTTAAACTATTGCATGCTAGTTCAATTAGAAAGATACTTTGTTTAAACATGGGGTTAGATAAATACCAATTTCTTTGTATGACACCTTGATTACTTAAGTATGTGCCATGACCCTTTGTCACCCTAGTTGTGGATTACTAGTTGGACATTATTAAATTGCCAACATGGGTTTAGAACGTTGTAGTATACTGCTTAGACCTGCTACGTGCTCATGACATGATTTTGAACAATCAAATGTAAATATTGACTTAATGGCTTATTGAACCTGTTTTGGAAAAGTATCATGTGATGTTGAAGGCACGTGGTGCATGGTAATCAACTGGGGTTTGATAAACAGTTTTCGACCGGGGCATGTGGCAAGAGTAATCAGGTGGGCCAGTTGTGGCATTGGGGATGTTGATTTGGTTCTTCGGGTAGTCTTGCCCTGGTCACCCTAAGGACTTAACCTTGCAAGCCTTTGAACTGGGTCTAACGTTCAACCACATGTCTGTAATGGGACGGACCTAGTTGACTAAGTTGCTAATAACGTACCTGTGGGACCTCAGGAGGTCAACTACACCCTTTGTGTAAGTTGTACGGGGAGCGCATCGGGTGAGGCCAGGTACCCATCTAACGGTTGATTGGCCTAGACTTCGCCTTAGCTAAGGGAAGGGTTAGTGCGCAATAACCGGGGAGGACCACTTGTATTGTTAGAGGTTTCCGAAAGACTTTGTTACGGGAACTCGCCTTTGTGGTGTTTGACTGTATCTTGTGGGTAAAGTGCATAACCTCTGCAGAGTTTAGAATCTATTCGAATAGCCGTGTCCGCGGTATTGGACATCGCTCGGGAATTACAGTCAAGGGTTAGATTTTCTCAAAAATAACTTGGTTTGAAAGGTTGGGCTGGATTAATAATGAAGTTGATGGAAATGTGGATTAGGATGGGAAAGATGTTTATTAAATTCCTTGAAAAGTTATTTATACTTTACTTGTTTCTCGCTTTGAATCTACTTATATTACGTTTCAAATGCTATTTACCGCAAATATACCTTGAGCTATTCCTTTGTACCAAGCCATGCATATAGTATATTAGCTTGCATTCTCAGGCATGACTTGCCGAGTACCAAGTACTCACCCTTGCCTCAACACAACACCGCTTGAAGAGGAGATCGCACAAGCTTTGGAGGAGGAACTCCAAGAAGATCCGCTCTACTTAGGGAAGCGAGCCCACTGGCCATTGCCTGTGGTATCTTTGGATGGCGCCAATGGTTATTTGATTTTCCGCTGCTATCATTTTTCTCTGAATAAGTTTCGCCTTGCGAGGCATATATTTGTAACTTGACCATAAGGTCGAGTAACCAGTTTGACTATTTAAATAAAGTACTTTATTGGTATCGAGTGGTATGATTGTGATATTTACCGATGTTAAGACTGTGTGCACTAGCGCGTTCCTGGACTAGTGCTTAATACACAGAGGGTCCGGATTTGCAAATTCGGGGTCCCGACAGTTGGGCAAAGGTGGTGCGACCCCGGGAGTGCCTTCTACTTCCCGCCAATCCGTTGCCCATGGTTGAGGCAAGTGTGTTGTAATGGATACCGATTTGTAGGTTGCTTGTTGAGAATAGATGGAATTGACTACATGATATATGATCACTAGCCATGCTTTAATGATTGCCAATGATATGATGAGCATGTTTATTATGTTATGATGACATGTGTTAATGTACGAGTTAAATATGATGTTGGCATAATTGCATACATGGCATGTTACATGGGCCGGGCGGTGAGAAAGTCATAACTAGTCCAGGAAAGGTCGGTGAGAAAGTTATGACTAATCCGGAGAGCCATTGAGTAAGTCCTACATCGTGATTCCATCCACGTGGTGTTTGGAAGCGAGGAGTAGGCACCCTCCATCTTCGGGATGGAAGGGGGAGAGGGTGCACACCGACGGGTGTGTACTCAACCATACCGGTACGAGTTTCCAAGGAGACATGAGCATTGCATTGCATTGCATACACAATGATGATGATAATGTTAAGTGTTCATGAATGAGATGATACACATGATGTGAGATTTTATTGCCATGTTATTGTTCTTGTTGTCCATTGCAATATGCTTGCTGAGTGATGAACTCACGCTTGTGTTTATGTTGTTTTCTTTTAGGTACCATGAATCCGGCATGTGGGGAAGGGAAATAGTCACACTTCCACACGTAGCTTCACTCTTTTGATTTCACAAGTCATTCAATTAGTGTTGATAATAAATTGCGTGTGATGATCATTGCTTTAAGGCTTAGCTTTGCTAAATGAGAATCTTTTCGTTTGTTTGACTCTTGGAGACATTATATGTTTGGAACTAGACTTACATTGTTGCTAAGTCGTTAATTATTGCTGTTTTAGATGCTTTCCATTATGATATAACTTGTGTTACTGTTGTTGCTCCTTCAATTCATGTTAAAACAAAGGAGATGCTGCCAAAATCTCGGTTTTTAGCATGTGCGCCTTTGCTGGAATTTATGTTTAATTGTGGTATTTAGATGTTGTTTAGCTTATGTTTGGTAGCATTCAGGCATATTAAATGTCGGGGTGTTACAGTTGGTATCAGAGCGGGCTGTAGGTCCTTGGAATGCGTATTTTTTTTAGTGTCATGCTATAGGGTACAACTAAAATGTGATGTGGAATAACTTAGAAACATGGCTTAGGTCTTAACTAAAATTTTGTCATAGGATAGCAACATTAAAACTTGCAAAAGTGGTATAACTAATCTAAAATTTGACACACACTGGATGCACAGTAGGAAAGGGTATGGGTATCGTTCCTTTACGCTTAAATGTTGTATTTAAGCTATAATGTTGAATGCTTCATTTGATAAAGCATGTTGCTATGTCTATGAGATAAATGATTGAATTGTTCTTGTTATTTGTGATATAGTGGGTTGTGGTGCCGAAGGATTTCGGTCACCTCTTTTTGTTCATAGTACGGGTGAGGTTTGACGGTGTGGCCAGTTAGCGCCATCACCGAAGAACTATTAATCCCTGTAGGAGAAGAGTGCTTACCCTTTGTGTCATAGATCGGGTAGTTGACTGGAGTCAAATAGAAGAGTTTGGTGGTGGATTCCTTCGTATGTTCTTTATCGTTCTATGGTCATTCTTGGTTGGTTTTCTTGGTTTTAGTTTATGGAAACCAAGAGAAAAGTGTTTGGTATTGGATTTTCGCGGATTGTTCCGTATGTGGTGTGTGGGTTTGTCTTCCTTGGTTGAAGACGAAGAAGAGGAGTCTAGTGTTGCGCTTCTTTTGGGTGCCTTTCCAGTTTTAATGCCTAGTTTGTTGATTGTTTTATAGGGAAGAAGCATTCAATTTATTCCTGTGTTTGTCTTTCTCCGAGGTTAAAAGAGTTTTTATGAGTTGTGCCACACTGGCCGCTGTCGTGGCTGAAGTTACGTGGCTTTGTAGGAGTAAGTGGTGTTTGATTTCGTCATTTCTTGGTTTGAGAAATCATCTTTGAAAAATCCTTCTTGTTTCGTGAAAGTTTGGGGTTTGAGATTAAGGTTTTATTTGAAATGGATTACTTGGTCGCTTGGTTTCCGTTAAGAAAATTGTCTTTCAACCATTTTCCTTTATGGGAGTCTTTGAGAATGAAAAGTGTTTTGGAGAATTCCTTTTGCATGACCAAGTTTGGGTTTGTCTCATTGCAATTTTGAGAGTCAAGTTTCCTTATGAACTCGGGATGAGCTTTAAAACTAAAATGTTGCAAACAAAGTAAGTAATCTTTTGACCGAAATCGTTTGTCCCTAGTAAGAATTGCTGTTTAGCATATTATGTAGCATGTACCAATGTGGTTTATGTGATGATGCATTGTTAAGTTAATTTTTGAGTTGAAACAATTCAATGCGGTTGTTATCTCTAGCTTGAGAATAAATAGACTACTAAGTGTTGTAGTTTACTCTTAGCGAGAATGATTGAATGTGCTAAAGTACATGCTTAGAATCTGTTGCTTTTCTTTAAAAGTGCTTATGACCCTTGATAATGTTTAAAGTTTTAAACCCTGTTGCATAGTTGAAACATTAAGATGATGTAGATCATTGTTATTGTTAAAGAAACTTTCTTTGGTTGTTTAAAGATGTTCTAATCTAATGGATTAATAGAGAAATTTAATCGTGTTGCCTAGTGACTTTAATTTGGAAGTTGATTAGAGTTGCTATTTACGTTGTTGCAAAATACTAGTATATTTGGAAGTATGCAGTTGTGTCTCTACAATGCTAGTGTTGATATCAATTGAGAAGACATAAGACTTTTTGTTAATGATGTTGTTAAGGGCAGTGTTAATGTTAGTATTCAATCTATTTTAAATAGTTGGAGTATGTTGTGTGGTGGTAGTTTTTGTTATCACCTTTGAATAGAGTAGCTAAAAAAATGTTGTTGGTTGATGAACATGCCCATTTGTTGTTATTGATGACTAAGTAGTGGTGGTAATCGCTTAGATTACTCGTTGGAAAATCATGGTTAAATAGAGGAAAATGTTAACATGTTGCGATGGAGTGAGCTTTGGATAATTAATATGATAAATGGTCTTATCCTTAATGAAAGTATAACTTAGAGTCTCACTTACGAATTCTTCCCTGTGGAGATAATATTTACATGTTGAAGTCATTGTTTAACTGAATAAGGTTCGGTTGTCGAGACGTGAATATATAGGAAGTATGAAATTTATATGTTGATCTTGCTGAAAGATTTGTTGAAGTACTATGCTCCAATAGAGAATAAGAAGTATTATGATTCAGTGATCTGTGGGGATCATGTCAATATAGTATTGGTTGGGTGCATTTTTGATAAGCAGCATAAACCCTAATTAAAAGTGTTAGGAATGGTAACTAGAGGAAGAATTCGTTGTGAAGCTTTTGGTTTAATTGTGTTGGGGCTTCTCAGGGAGTAAATAGTGATTATTGAAGTCTTTAATGGAAAGCGTAGTGGAGTACTAGAGATGGTTCTTTTTATGCTGAGCTTGTGTTCAAAAGCTTTTGGACTAGGTCGGTTGTTTGCCCTTTTGGTTGAAGGGTTTTCGGTCAAAATGTTCCATATGCTGTGTTTCAGAGTTTCCTTAAAACTCGTAGAAATTGGTGCAAATATTTGGTTTTGGCTAATTTGTTTAGTTGGTGCTATGAGTATGGATTTACACCCCAAAAGTTTTTGAGTCGATCGCGCCTTTTCGCGTTCGCACTGAATTATCTTTGGAATTAATTTTAAAAGGAAGCAGATGGTCATAAAGGGTTGTGTTGGAAACTTTTGAGTTGCTCTAGAGAATATTCAAGGAGCTCAAGTATTCAGCCAAGGCAAGAGTGTAACCAAAAAAAGGTGGAGATGGGGGTATTTATAGTTTTGGTTCAAAACTAGCCGTTATCCCCGCACACAGCCACACATCGGAACTTCCGATGCTAACTTCGGAACATCCGAAGAGCACAAACTACCAGACCTTGGAAAGCTTCCAACGGTCGAAAACTACAGGCATCGGAATATCCGATACCAACTTCGAAACATCCGAAGAGGCCCAGAGAGGGAACAAAGCTAATTACACTAAGTCCACATCGGAATGTCCGATATAAAATATCGAAACATCCGAAACAAACAGAGAGTTCCCAAACTGGAAAACAACCACTTCAGAATTTCCGAAAAAGCAACTTCGGACAGTCCGAACTAGACAGAGAGCACCCTAAAACAGGACAGAACACATCGGAACTTCCGATGCCTACAATCGGAACATCCGAAGCTAACAGAGAGCTCCCAAGCTAAAGACCAATAGGTATCGGAACATCCGAACAAGAAAATCGGAATGTCCGATCCTAAAAGAACAAACCGGACAGAAGCACACCTACACTTCGGAACTTCTAAAGCATCGGAATGTCCGATACAATATCGGAACATCCGACTTGAACTTTAACACAAACTCAATCCGAAGCTAGAGAGAACACTTCTAACCCTTGAGAGACTCGACTAAATTCATCTTGAGTGAGGAGACCATCTCTAAGTCAATTTCAAAGCATCCCTCTTAATAGTACGGCAACCCTATAACTTCAACAAATCAAAAATTACGGTCGGAGATGCCGTTTTTCTTACTCTACGAAGCTTGAGGATACCCAATTTCATAGATGATCTCTTCTCGAACCTTTTACCTGTTCATGAACTAGTTGAACACATTAGAATCTTTAATCGTTTGTCATTAATCATCCAAAACCAGTTTACGGGGGCCTAGATGCACTTTCACATGTGGTGCATGGTAATCAACTGGGGTTTGATAAATAGCTTTTGACTGGGGCATGTGGCAAGAATGATCGGGTGGGCCAGCTGTGGCACCGGGAACGTTGTGTTGGTTCTTCGGGTAGTCTTGCCCTGGTCACCTTAAGGACTTAACCTTGCAAGCCTTTGAACTGAGTCAATCTTGCAACCACATGTCTGTTATGGGACGGACCTAGTTGAATAAGTTGCTAATAACGTACCTGTGGGACCTCAGGTTGTCAACTACACCGTTTGTGTAAGTTGTACGGGGAGCGTCTCGGGCTGCCAGGTACCCATCTAACGGTGGATTGACCTAAACTTCGCCTTTGCTAAGGGAAGGGTTAGTGTGCAACACCGGAGAGGACCACTTGTACTGTTAGAAGTTTCCGAAAGACTTTGTTACGGGAACTCGCCTTTGTGGTGTTTGACTGTATCTTGTGGGTAAAGTGCATAACCTCTGCAGAGTGTATAATCTATTCGAATAGCCGTGTCCGCGGTATTGGACATCGCTCGGGAATTACAGTCAAGGGTTAGATTTTCTTGAAAATAACTTAGAGTTGAAAGGTGGGGTTTGGTTAAACAATGATGTCGATGGAAATGTGGATTAGGAATGGGAAAGATGTTGATTAAACTCCTGGAAAAGTTATTGATCTTATACTTGCTTCTATTGCTTTTGAATCAACTTATGCTACTTGTCAAATGCTGTTATACTGCAAATATACCCTGAGCTATTCCTTTGTATTAAGCCATGCATGTAGTATATTAGCTTGCATTCTGTGCATGACTTGCTGAGTACCAAGTACTCACCCTTGCCAAAATACAACATCAGTTGAAGAGGAGTCTACACCAGCTTTGGAGGAGGAGCTCCAAGAGGAACCGTCTACTTAGGGAGCGAGCCCAGTCAGTTGCCTGTGGTATACTGGATGGCGCCACGAAGTTATTTTATTTTCCACTGCTATTATTTCTCTCTTAATAAGTTTCTCCCTGCGTGGCGTATATTTGTAACTCGACCATAAGGTCGAGCAACCAGTTTGACTATTTAATTAAAGTACTTTATTAGCATCGAGTGGTATGATTGTGATATTCACTAATGTTAAGACTGTGTGCACTAGCGCGTTCCTGGACTAGTGCTGAATACACAGAGGGTCCAGATTTGCAAATTCGGGTCCCGACAGAGGTGGTATCAGAGCCATACTGACCGTAGGCTCAACCCATAGTTAGAATGGTCGTAGTGAGGATAAAACCTATTTTCTAAAGCTAAAAGTTGTCAAGATAATGAATGAATTCTCGACTTACCCCTTTTCTTTCTTGTTCATACCCCTTGCTGAGTTCTTTTTGTCTTCCACATTGGTTTTAAAGTGCTGCGATCTTACGTAAGTATCCTTTGACAGATGGAAGGAGAAATCAACTACGTCGATCTTGAGGTTGGTCACGCCGCAGAACTTTGGTGTATGCTGCAGACTCTCGGAGGTTTTGAGAAGCCAAAATACCAAGTGGATGTAATCAGACAAGCAGGATTGATCAAGGCTTGTGACGTGAAGATTGTGGTACCTGCCAGGAAGAAGGGCCCGGGCAATCGCCCGATACATTGCACTGCCAGGAGGTCTACAATGCAGATGGGTATCCAGGAGGTGTCGCGACGAGCAATGCGGCACATTGCCCGCATCTACGCCAGAGAGTTATAGGGCACGGTGTTCCGTTACCATCCGCGCAGCAATAACCTTCTCGACCCAAAGATGATTCAGGATGAGAACGCCGTGATCACACAATTGGCACGACTTGTGGTCGCCCAGGAGGATGTACTTGATGATACGAGCAAGGAGCTACAGAAGGCCCGCAAGGAGATCACCGCAGAGAAGAACAGATGGCGGGAGACTCAGGAGTATGTGTCACATCTTCTGCACAGGATTGGAGAGTTAGAGACGGCGTTATGCGCACTGCAGCCGGAGCCATTGCACGAGCTACGAGCCAGATCCGGAAGAGCCAGAGCTTGAGGAGGACACCGCTTCTTCGACTACCACAGTTGACACAGTTGCAGGGCATGGCGATCGTTTCGCGCCTATGCCAAAGCACCCGTACCCAGGCCGTGGAGGTTTTCTCGATGAGTGAGCATAAGTGTTGTAGTGAGACTCCTTCATCGAGTCGTGTCATAGAATAAAGAGTCACCCTTTAGGCGTTAAACTCCAGTGTTAGTTTGATTTGGATTTTCATTGCTTGCTGAGTGTGCAGTATGTGTTGCAAGGCCCCTAGGCATTGTAAGCGACCATACCAAGTTATTACTATTATTAATAATAAAGTTGGATTTTGAGTTACACTTTTCCCCCGCATAAGTTTTTCCTATTACTTGTCTATTCTTGTTCCCTCTCATCTCTAAAACCTTGGAGCAATCGACAGATGGTGAACACCCGCGGAAACCTTGGAGGCAATGGAAGTGGTTCTCGCCCAGCAGAAAACCCCAATGATGGAGCACCAGCACCGCCAGTTGATATGCAGAATTTCGGAGCTTTTCTCACTGCCCAGACTCAGTTGATGCATGCCATGATGCAACAGATGCAGCACGTCACCGCTCAGGCCACTGCTAATCAAGTCAATCAGGGACAACGCTAGAATACAAGACTGTCAGAGTTCATGAGGACTCATCCACCCACTTTATCCGGGAATGCCAATCCGTTGGAGGCCGACGACTGGTTAAGGTCAATTGAGAGGAAGCTACACATTGCTCAATGCATGGGAAACGAGAAGGTACTCTACGCTTCTCATCAGTTAGAACGGACCGCCGCTGAATGGTGGGAGAACTTCTGTGCCACGCAAGAGAACCCTCAAGACATCACTTGGGGGGAGTTCACAGCTGCGTTTCGTCAGTATCATGTGCCAGAAGGAATTATGGACCTCAAGAAGGAGGAGTTCAGAGCACTAAAGCAAGGCAGCCAGCCTGTGGCCGAATACCTGAATAAGTTCACACAGCTTGCTCGTTACGCACCTGAAGACGTAGCGACAGATAAAGCCAGACAGTCTCGCTTTATGAAGGGACTTAACTCAGGACTACAGGTGGGACTGATCACCCACACCTTTCCAGATTTCCAGGAGCTGGTGAATAAGGCGCTTATTCTTGAGGACAAGCGCAAGGAACTGGATGAGAACAGGAAGCGCAGGATGCAGCATCAGGGATCGCGTCAGGGAGCACAGCAACGTTTGAGGGTTGCGCCAAATCAGTTTTTCAGATTCCAACCGCAGAATGCAACCAGGACACCGTCACCAGCACCAAGACCCGTCAATTAGAATTATCAGACCCCAGCACCAGCCAGAAACGTCGCTTCAGGCAGTCAACAAGGGACAGTGAGACGCTGCTACAATTGCAACGAGCCAGGGCACTTTGCCAACAGTTGTCCTAAGAAGACAACAGGAGTGACCCCAGTCCGCTTCAATCTTGGATCCACACCAGCCAAGACGCCAGTACCAGGAGCAAACCGAGGGACAAAGACCCCAGGGCAGCACCCTGCACCGTGGTGAGAGGCCGAGTCAACCATGTCACCGCAAATGCACTTGTAATGCCACGGATGTAAATCTTGGGTAAGCTACTTGTCAACTCAGTACCTGCAACAGTTTTGTTTGATTCTGGAGCTTCGCATTCGTTTGTTTCACAAGGCTTTGCTGCTAAAAATGATTTGGAGATTGCAAGACTTAAGTGCATGCTTTTAGTTCAAACCCTTGGTTCTGAACTCCGAACGAAAGTAGGATGTTCGGGGGTAAGAATATTAATAGATGGGATAGAGTTCCTAGCGAACCTTATTATTTTGGAGACCCAGACCTTAGATGTTATTTTGGGAATGGATTGGTTATCCAAGCACAAGGCCGTATTGGATTGTGGACGAAGGACTATCTCAGTTGAGGGCCCGTGTGGAAAGAAAGTGGAATTTCAAGCTACCGCCGTTAGAGATGGACAGTTGATGGTTAACAGCACCAAGGCAATCAGCATAGAAGATGTCTCAGAAGTGAATGAGTACCCAGATGTTTTTCCTGAAGATCTACCTGGTATGCCGCCAGACAGGGACATAGAGTTTGTGATAGAGCTTGTACCTGGTACAGCACCGATAGCGAAGAGACCTTATCGGATGTCCACTGAGGAGTTGGTAGAGATGAAGAAGCAGCTTGAAGAGTTAATGGAGAAAGGATTTATCAGACCGAGTTCGTCGCCGTGGGGAGCGCCAGTTCTGTTTGTCAAGAAGAAGGATGGGAGTTTCAGGATGTGCATTGACTACCGTGCACTCAATGAAGTCACCGTGAAGAATAAGTATCCGCTACCTAGGATCGATGATTTGTTTGATCAGCTGAGAGGAGCCGGAGTTTTCTCTAAGATTGATTTGAGATCGGGATACCACCAGTTGAAGATCTGATCAGAGGATATTCCGAAGACCGCATTCTCGTCGAGATATGGACATTACGAGTTTACAGTTATGTCCTTTGGTTTGACGAATGCGCCAGCATATTTCATGAATATGATGAATAAGGTGTTCATGGAGTATTTGGACAAGTTTGTTGTTGTGTTTATAGATGATATCTTAATTTACTCCAAAACAAAGGATGAACATGCAGAGCACTTGAGGCAAGTTTTGGAAAAGCTAAGGGAACAGCAACTTTTCGCCAAGTTCAGCAAGTGTGATTTTTGGAAGGACAAGGTGGAGTTCCTCAGACATGTAATGACCGCAGAAGGAGTCACCGTAGATCCAAGCAAGGTAGAAGCTGTGTTACATTGGGAGCAGCCAAAGACCGTGACCCAAATCCGGAGTTTCCTACGAATGGCAGGTTACTACCGCCGTTTCATTGAAGGCTTTTCGACAATTGCGAAACCTCTCACGCAATTGCTGAAAAAGGAGAAGAAGTTTGCATGGACGCTAGAGTGCGAGAAAGGTTTTCAAGAGCTGAAGGAACGATTGACATCAGCGCCGGTATTGGTTCTACCAGACGTCAATCAAAGCTTTGATATATATTGTGACGCATCGCGTCAAGGACTTGGATGCATGCTGATGCAGAATGGAAAGGTCGTCGCCTACGCGTCAAGGCAGTTGAGGCTGCATGAGGAGAATTATCTGACGCATGACTTAGAGCTAGCTGCCGTAGTGCATGCTTTGAAGTTATGGCGTCACTATTTAATTGGAAACAGATGTGAAGTATACACGGACCATAAGAGTCTTAAGTATATCTTTACCCAATCAGACCTGAACATGAGGCAGAGGAGATGGTTAGAGTTGATCAAAGATTATAATGTTGGAATCCATTACCATCCAGGAAAGGCTAACGTAGTTGCCGATGCTCTGAGTCGGAAAAGCCATACGGTGAACATGTTGCTTGCCACAAGTCAGGATGAGCTATGTGAGGATTTCCAGAGAATGCAGATTGAAGTGGTACCAGAAGGATTCTTAGCCGCATTGGAAGTGAAGCCTACCCTGGAGGATCAGATCCGAGAAGGACAGGAGGATGATGACAAGATCCGCAGGATTAAGTCCAACATGAATGAAGGCAAGGCAGAGGACTTCAAGTTGGATGAGCAAGGCACGTTGTGGATGAAGGATCGCATTTGTGTGCCGGACAAGAAGGAGCTGAAGCAGCTGATTCTAGAAGAAGCCCATGACTCTGTCGGGACCCCGAATTTGCAAATCCGGACCCTCTGTGTATTCAGCACTAGTCCAGGAACGCGCTAGTGCACACAGTCTGAACATCGGTAAATATCACAATCATACCACTCGATATTATCAAAGTACTTTATTTAAATAACCAAACTGGTTACTTGACCTTATGGTCAAGTTACAAATGTATGCCTCTCAAGGCGAAACTTATTCAGAGAAAAATAATAGCAGCGGAAAATCAAAATAAGGTAACATCGTGGCGCCATCCAGTATACCACAGGCAACTGACTGGGCTCGCTTCCCTAAGTAGACGGATCCTCTTGGAGTTCCTCCTCCAAAGCCGTGCGATCTCCTCTTCAAGCGATATTGTGTTGAGGCAAGGGTGAGTACTTGGTACTCGGCAAGTCATGCATGAATGCAAGCTAATATACTATATGCATGGCTTGGTACAAAGGAGTAGCTCAAGGTATATTTGCAGATGCTTGACATTTGACAAGTAATATAAGTAGATTCGAAAACAGCAGAAATAAGTAAAGCATAAATAACTTTTCAAGAATTTTAATAAACTTTTTCCCCATCCTAAACCACATTTCCATCATCTTCATTATTAAACCAACCCAACTTTCCAAATCCAAGTTGTTTTTGAGAAAATCTAACACTTGACTGTAATTCCCGAGCGATGTCCAATACCGCGGACACGGCTATTCGAATAGATTCTATACTCTGCAGAGGTTATGCACTTTACCCACAAGATACAGTCAAACACCACAAAGGCGAGTTCCCATAACAAAGTCTTTCGGAAACCTCTAACAATACAAGTGGTCCTCCCCGGTTATTGCGCACTAACCCTTCCCTTCGCTAAGGCGAAGTCTAGGCCAATCAACCGTTAGATGGGTACTGGCCTCACCCAGACGCTCCCCGTACAACTTACACAAAGGGTGTAGTTGACCTCCTGAGGTCCCACAGGTACGTTATTAGCAACTTAGTCAACTAGGTCCGTCCCATTACAGACATGTGGTTGCACGTTAGACCCAGTTCAAAGGCTTGCAATGTTAAGTCCTTAGGGTGACCAGGGCAAGACTACCCGAAGAACCAAAACATCACTCCCAATGCCACAACTGGCCCACCTGATTACTCTTTGCCACATGCCCCGGTCGAAAACTATTTATCAAACCCCAGTTGATTACCATGCACCACGTGCCATCAACATCACATGATACTTTTCCAAAACAGGTTCGATATATCATTAAGTCAATATTAACATTTGATTGTCCAAATTCATGTCATGAGCACGAAAGGTGTCTAAGCAAAGATACTACAACGGTCTAAAACCCATGTTGGCAATCTAATAATGTCCAACTAGTAATCCACAACTAGGGTGACAAAGGGTCATGGCACATACTTAAGTAATCAAGGTGTCATACAGCAAATTGGTATTTATCTAACCCCCATGTTTAAACCAAATATTTTTCTAATTGAACTAGCATGCAATAGTTTAAATCAAAATAGATTTCGAAATAGGATCAACATGGTCAAAGCACAACTTGCCTTCAAAAAGTACTTGTTCTTGGTCCTAAGTTGGATCCTGAGTCAATACTTCTCCTTTGAACCCTTCCGGCACTTCAACGTCTACTCGTAAAGCGTGCAAATAGCAAATACACAAATAAACAATAGGCAAAAAGTATCCAAACATCCAAATAAAATCCATAAACAGAAAGAACATAATTTTATGGATTTTTAGAAACTGGAATCGTCAAATTTGGAGTTAAGACGCAAAAGTTATGATTATTTAAAGTTTAAATAATCATTTAAATAATTTTGCAGAGAAAAACTTTAGTCCAAAAATTAAATAAAATTCATATTTAGGTAGATCTCAATTTTATACAAATTTAGAAATTTGAATCACTCAAATCGGAGTTGAAACGCAAAAGTTATAAGCGTTTGAAGTTTGAATCTAAATTTGAATCAATAATTCGAATTAATAAATCATTTCTTTTTTTTTCGGAAATTACTTATTGCGTCATCATGGACACGTGGCAACCTCTGATTGGTTGGCTGACGTCAGCCGGTCCATGGACTCGGTCCACGCTCGGCTCGGGTCTACCGTGGACCCGGTCCACGACTCCACGTGAGACTGACATGTGGGACCACTCGGATGACGCGTCATTCTTGGCGTCGTGGGGCTCGGCCACGCATCGGCAGTGGGACCCACTGTGACGTCATGGGTGACGTCAGCGCTTGGCTTGGTCAGCCGCTGACATGCGGGCCCGCCATGTCAGCGTCGGCCAGACGGCGCTGACCGCGTCGGTCCAACTTCCCGACACGTGGCGCAATCTCGACCGTTGGTTTGAAAATCAACGGCCGCGATTAGATCCAGGGTTAACACGTTGAAACTACTCGATGATCGTGGGTCGTTCGATCTAGATCGGACGGTCCAGATCTAATCCTATAATAATAACTACTACGGCACGTGGCGATTGTGTACCGTTGGATCTTGATCCAACGGTCCAGATCTAATCGGGTTTGGAACACGTGAACTCACCTCAACCGCACGATCAAGATCGGACGGCGCACAGAGTTCGCGAGGGCGATGGCGACGCGGCGGAGCTGCAGCCACCGGAGACGGAGACGATGACGAGCCCGACGGCGCTCCGGGGTCGTTCCGGCGAAGTGGGTGGTCTCTTCGGGTGCGTCTCGAAGCGGGGACTCCGGATCTGGGCTCCTTCTCGGCGGATGACAACGGACGGCGGCGAGACGGGGCAAAAACCGCGGCGGAGTGGCGCTCAACTACGGCGAGCTCGCACGGGCAAGCGGCGGCGGCTCGGGCGAGATGGCTCGGGAAAGCGGGTGCGCAAGGATGAGGGCAACCTCGGGCGTGACTGAGGGCTTTAAATAGCCTCGGCGTTCGTGCCCGAGACGGAAACCTAATTCTACACGGCGGCGGGCGCGGCGGCGGAGTCCGGCTCGGACTCGGCGGAGACGACGACGCACAGCCGTCCACGTGGCACGATCAACGGCCACGATCGCGTGGGCGCGATCGGATCCGGGCCGGATACGGCTCGAACCGGTACGGGCGGATCTCAGCCGTTGGATCTTGATCCAACGGGTGGGATCGATTAGGGTTTTGAGCTGGTTTGATCGAGTCACGTGGCTCGGGTTGGACTCGAGTCCGACTCGGGTTCCGACTCGGTCGGATGAACAGTACTAGACCCGAGTTGATTTTCCAGCGATTTAATATTTAAAATAATTCCCAATAATTCATTTAATTCATTAAAAATAGCAAAAGACTTTAAAAATTCCAAAAATTCGAAAATACTTTGGATCATTTTGGACTCAAATAAAATATTTCCAACAAAATTTTATTTGCAAAATTAAATTCTTTAATTATTTCAAAATGGAATAAATTCAAATAAATTCCAAATAAATCCAAATAAATTCCAGAAAATTCCAAAAATTCACCAAAGTGCCAAATCACATATGAATTTAAGAAAAACAAAATTTTGGGGTGTTACAGACTCCAAGTATTCAATTCATCCTGGAAGTGCCAAGATGTATCAGGATTTAAAAGAAAGATTCTGGTGGCCGAACATGAAGCGTGAAGTTGCTGAGCATGTTGCATTGTGCGACGTATGCCAGAGAGTTAAGGTAATGCATCAGAGACTAGCAGGATTGCTGCAGCCTTTGAAAATACCTGAGTGGAAGTGGGAGGAAATCGGAATGGATTTCATTACCGGTTTGCCTAAGACTTAAGGAGCTTATGACTCCATATGGGTTATAGTGGATCGCTTGACCAAGGTCGCCCATTTTATCCCTGTGAAGACCACTTACTCGGGAGATAAGTTAGCAGAGTTGTACTTGATCAGGATAGTCTGTTTGCACGGAGTGCCAAAGAGGATTGTATCGGACAGAGGTACTCAATTTACCTCAAGATTCTGGAATAAACTGCATGAAGCCATGGGAACCCGTTTGAACTTCAGTACAGCTTATCATCCACAGACGGATGGTCAGACTGAAAGAGTCAATCAGATTCTGGAGGATATGTTAAGAGTGTGTGCATTGGCTTATGCTACCTCTTGGGATAAAAGTCTGCCGTACGCCGAGTTCAGCTACAACAACAGTTACCAAGCAAGTTTGCAAATGTCACCATTTGAAGCACTATATGGTCGACCCTGTCGGACACCGTTGAACTGGAATGAGACAGGTGAAAGTCGTGTCTTTGGACCAGATATTCTTCAAGAAGCCGAAGAACAGATTGCCATGATCAGGGAGATGTTAAAGATTGCCCAATCGCGACAGAAGAGTTATGCTGACAACCGTCGCCGGGACCTGAGTTTTGAACCAGAGGATTTCGTGTATCTCAGAGTCACACCACTCAGAGGAGTTAAGAGATTCCATGCTAAAGGAAAACTCGCGCCGAGATATGTTGGACCATTCAAGGTTCTCAGCCGCAGAGGTGAAGTTGCTTATTAGCTAGAGTTACCGCAATCACTAGCAGGAGTGCATGACGTGTTCCATGTGTCCCAGCTGAAGAAGTGTCTCCGAGTACCTAAGGAGCAGACACCGCTAGAGTAAATTGAGTTGCAAGAAGATCTGACTTACAAGGAGCACCTCGTGAAGATTCTAGACACCATGGATCGAGAGACGAGGAACAAGTCAACCCGTTTCTGCAGAGTTCAATGGAGCAACCACGCGGAGAGTGAAGCAACTTGGGAGCGCGAAGAGGATTTGAAGAAAGAATTTCCGAACCTATTTCTTTAGAAAGCCCTGAATCTCGGGGACGAGATTCTATTAAGGGGGGGGGAGGTTTGTAACACCCCAAAATTTCGCTTTTCTTAAATTCATGTGTGATTTTGCACTTTGTTGAATTTTTGGAATTTTCTGGAATTTATTTGAATTTATTCCATTGTGAAATAATTAAAGAATTTAACTTTGCAAATAAAAATTTGTTGGAAATATTTTATTTGAGTCCAAAAGGTTCCAAAATATTTTCTAGAATTTTTTCTGGAATTTTTCTGAGTATTTTGCTATTTTTCTTGAATTAAATGAATTTCTGGAAATTATTTTGAATATTAAATCGCTGGAAAATCAACTCGGGTCGAGTACTGTTCATCCGACCGAGTCGGAACCCGAGTCAGACTTGAGTCCGACCCGAGCCACGTGACTCAACCGAACCCAACCCTAAACCTAATCGATCCCGACCGTTGGATCGAGATCCAACAGTCAGGATTGGGCCGCACTGTTTCGATCGGATCCGGCTCGGATCCGTGCGCGCCAGGCGATCGTGGCCGTTAATCGGACACGTGGACGGCTCCCGTGTCGTCTTACCAGTCCGAATCCGAGCCGGAGAGCTCCGCCAAGCCGTTTCCGAGTTCGTTAGGGTTCCGCGTTTATCACGGACGTCGAGGCCCTATTTAAGGAAGCGACCCCACCGCCGTGATCCTCTTTCTCTTGCGCACTGTTTGCCCCGATCCATTTCGCTCGAGCCGCCGCCACGCACGCGCAATTGCTCGCCGGAGTTAGATCTAGGGTTTGCTTCGGTTTTTGCCTCGCCCCGCCGTCGTCCGCCGCCCTCTGCTGCTTCTGTGGTCAGATCTGGGACCGTCGCGTCAAGACGCACCCGTGAGCACCACTCACCTCGCCGGAGAAGCCCCGGAGCGCCGCTGCGTTGGTCGCCTTCCTCCTCTCCGGCCAAGCCCGCGCCGCCGCGACGCCATCACCGCCCCGAGCTCGGTGCACCGTCGGATCTAGATCGGACGGCAACGGTGAGTTCGCATGTTTTTCGAATCGTAAAACTTAGATCGGATCTGGACCGTTGGATCTAGATCCAACGGCCCACGATCGCCACGTGCTGGAAACTGTGTTAACCTAGGGTAGATATAGACCGTTGGATCTAGATCCAACGGCCCTGATCATGCCACGTAGCTCTAGCCGCCGCACCGTGCACGTGGGAGCACGCCACTGACATGTGGGGCCCCCGTGTCAGCCGCGCCCGCGCCGGCGTGAGCCCGAAAGCATCGACAGGCGGGCGCTGTCGGCCGATCGAGACGTGGACTGAGCCCACGGTGGACCGAGCCGAGGCCGTGCGCCGGGTCCGTGGACCCGAGGCCACGTGTCGTCACCCGATTGGTCCACGTGTCCTTGCTGATGCAATAATTAATTTCCAAAAAAAAGAAAATGATTTATTAATTCGAAATAATGATTTCAGTTTTTGATTCAAACTTCAAACGCTTATAACTTTTGCGTTTCAACTCCGATTTGAGTGATTCAAATTTTTAAATTCGTATAAAATGGAGATCTACCTAATGATGAATTTTATTTAATTTTTGGACTAAAGTTTTCCTCTGTATTATTATTTAAATGATTATTTAAACTTTAAACGCTTGTATCTTTTGCATTTAAACTCCGAATTTGACGATTCCAGTTTCTAAAAATTCATAAAATTATGCTCTCTCTGTTTGTGGACTTCATTTGGATGTTTGGACAATTTTTGTCTACTGTTTTATTCATTTGTTGCTATTTGCACGCGTTACGAGTAGACGTTGAAGTGCCGAAAGGGTTCGAAGGAGAAGTATTGACCCAGGAGCCAGCTCAGGACCAAGAGCAAGTACTTTTTGAAGGCAAGTTGTGCTTTGACCATGTTGATCCCAGTTTCAAATTAATTTGGTTTAAATTATTGCATGCTAGTTTGATTAGTGTGAGATCATGTGCTGAAAAATTGGCTTAGAATTGAATTTGCAAATGTGCTGGTGCATGTGCTTGACAATTTGATAAGAAGCAGTAAGTTTCGCTTTTGCGCCGGACCAAAATCTCAAGAAAACAAGAGTTTCCCATCTACGATGGACAAACTTTGTTGGTCTGTCAGTGACATGCTTTTGAACTCATTGAGTCGAACTCAATCTTCCAAGAAACCAAGAAGTTTTGCATGTACGCGACAAACTTCTTTGGTCACTGTAAATGGCTTTTTGAGGTTTTATTTCGCATGTACGACTTTGATCGATTTTGGTTGTCCATCGTAAACATGTTTTCGCTTAATGTTTTCTTTTGGAACCGAGAGTTTCCCTTGTACAACGGGACAGACTTTTGTTGGTCCTTCGTGAACTATTTTCTAGGGTTTCACTTATCATTTGGCGCCGACCGTTTTGTTGTCCGTCGTGAATGGGATTTGCTCAATTAGAGTTTTGAGCGTAATTGAAATAATTTGAATTTGAGATTATGAAATTTGTGATGATTTCATGATGCTTCTTGAAGTGGACTTTATGCAATGCTCATGTGAGTAGTTGCATGGATTGACATTGAGTCAAGTCGTGACTTGTGCTCGGATTCGCTTTTAGGTTTTGTTCATGTGCGTATTGCTCAAGACGTAATGTGGTCGATGACGGACCGAACTAGGTCTGGAGGAACCGAGGTTCGGACTAGGTCTCAGAGGAACCGAGGTCTTGGTGGTCAAGGATGTCATGCGCGACGCTCGCCAAGAGAATGGTGCACATGAAGAATGGTTAGTCACGGAGAATGGCAGGAGGTCATTCGCAGCAAAGTGTTAGTCACGTGAGTATGGCAGTGGCCATACGCTGCAAAGTGTTAGTCACGTGAGTATGGTAGGGTTGCCATACGCTGCAGTAAGAGTTGTACTCGCCAAAGGTTGGGGCCAAGTAGAGTTGTGTTGATACGGATTCCTTCTAGGAATAGGAATCGTATTCAACTCCTTGTGGGTTGGTGCTTTAAATAGGTGGGGTCTCCGCTGAAAGGCACCAAGTAGAGCTGAGCGCATCAAGCTTTGAGCTTGGTTTTAGGGTTTGTACTCTTTATGAGAGTATTTTAGACAAGAAATAAAGATCAATTCTTCCAAGATTTTTGGCGTACAAGAACCACGTCGCACGGTGTTTTCTCGCTTTGGTTCTTGTTTGCATGCTTGTTCTAATTCTAGATTGGTTTTTGATCGCTGAGTTTCATCTTGATTTGATCCATCAAAACCGCTCTAGGGTATTGATTTAGAGTTTCTCAAAGTCTAGTTGATTAATCTTGAAGTTCTTGTTTAATCTTGAAGTTTTGATTAGATTGATTCTCGTCAAGTTCTGGATCAGCAAGCTTATGAAGCTTATAACTTTGATCCGGTAAGTCCGATCGAGCTGATTCTTTTGGGTTCGATTCGTATTGGAATCTAGTTTCTTGTGTCCAAATTTCAGATCGTTTCGACGGTTGATCTCCGGGAATTCTTCGTTTTACCAAACCTCTGTCATTCTGTTTTTGTCGAAACGAGGCAATTATTTGGTTCTGTTTTGGGGTGAACTTTAATAGGTCAAGAATTTGGTTTTAGCTTCCGACAATCATTCACCCCCCTGATTGCTATATTCGTATACTTCGATCCTACAAGTGGTATCGTGAGCAAGGTTTCTCTAATCTATCTTAATCGGTGATTAGATCAATGGATCGTTATTCGACAAAACCATGTGTGTTCGATGGTGTTGATTTTCAGTTTTGGAAGGCCAAGATGGAGGCGTTTCATCCAAGCACAGGCTTCACAATTTGGGAGAAGGTTTAAAAGCCATGAAGTCCTCGCGCAAACGGCTAAACGCCAACTACACCAATCGCACATGTTGAAGCAAATAGCAAGGCGCGCGAACTTGATCATCCAAGGCTTGGGACGCAGCTGACTTTGATCGTGTGGTTCATCTTCGATCCGCATATGAGGTATGGAAATCTCTTTGTGATTACCATGAGGGTTCTAACACCACAAAGAGGTTCGCCAAGATATTTACAAAAAGAATACATGCGCTTTTGAGATGAAACCTGAATCAGATGACTTCTTTGCACGCTTCAATAAAATTCTTAGCAATCTAACGTGTCGTTGGAGTTAGCTACACTGATAAGAAAATGCTCGACAATTGCTTAGTGCTTTGGACATGTCTGGTGGGGAGATGAAAGTAACATCTATACAAGAATCTACTACCATGAGCACACTCACATTAGATGTTCTTTACTCTAAGTTGAAAACTCATGAGTTGGATGTTCTTGCCAGAAGGGTAACATTAAATCAATTGCTTTGATCTCTAACCCTAACATGTCAAATGCAAATTCTTCTTCTAGCTTTGCCTTGTCTTCCATGTCTTCAACAGATGAGCAACTTGAAGAGTTTCCTGAAGAAGATCTCGGCACTACTCTCTTCTCGCTTTAACAAAGCTTTGCAGAATGTGAGAATGAGAAAGAGAGGTGGTCCTCCAAGATGCTATGAGTGTGGTGACCTCAACCATATTCGCACAAATTGTCCTAAGCTTGCAGGAAAACATCAAAGGAGGAGAAGGACAACGACGGTATGAATGAGAAGAAAAGGTTCTCACAAATGATAGAAAGAAGAAGAGCTTCATCAACCGCAAGGTGGTTCATCGAGTTCTTTCCGCCTTGAACAAGTCAATTTGAGCGATGTGGACTCCTGAGAGCAAATAAGATGATGCAACTCCAAGCAAGCATGATTTGATAGGATTATGTCTCATGGCAAGAAGAAGGATAGCTTCACTGAGGACCCACTCACGACAAATGACTTCAATGAGGTAGATCCTCTTATGATGAATTAGCTATCGTTGCTCGCCTTGGAAAATTGCTTGACAAACGTGATAAGAAAATTAAGAAACATGATTTCATTATTGAATCATTGAATGCTGAAATTGCTAGACTTAAGACTTTGATTCCTAGTGATGATACTTTGCAAATCATGTGACTTAATTTACAATGAGCTCACCTTGCTTAGAAAAGAACATGCTCTTTGTTACATCTAAATGAGAAAATGAGAAACATGTTGTACATGCTAGCTGCTCCACTCCGATGATTTGCATAGTTCAACTTCCTGCTCTAAATGCTCAACTCTTGAATTAAAACTGAAGATGCAAATGCTAGGGTTTCTCAATTGACTGATAATTTGCTTTCACATGAAATTCTCTCATGCTCAACTTGTCGCAAGCAAAAAGAAAAAGTGAACGCTCTTCAATAATCGCTTAACTCTTCTCAAAAGGTTGATTACTTAGAAAGTCGTTAGAACGTTTCACTAAAGGAAAGAAAAACCTAAACATGATTTTGGATCAATCAAAGTCAAAGACTCATAATAAAGGTTTAGGTTTTGATTCTTATGCTCATCATAAATCACAAGCTCCCACCGTTGTTAAAGCACTTGAAGTAGGAAAATTTGAAATTGACAATGAGCCTAAGAAAATTGTCTTTAAGTCTCAGCTGAGTGTTATCTTCTACTATGATGAATGCAAATGTTGCTTCTACTTCTAAACCCAAACATCCCTGTTAAGTACACTTGCACTCATTGTGGTAGAGATGGACATTTAGTAGATTTTTGCTTTAGACTAGCCAAACAACAAAAAAGAAAGATAGAGCTAAGGCTAGGTCTAATTTCAGACAGCACGCTTTGTTTCTCATTATGTGCCTAGGTGATGCAAACACCTTTGTTGCTAAGAACACGAGAAAAGACAAACTGCTGTTTTTGTGCATAAGAATACTGCGGTTGTGCCTACTGCAGCGCCAGGTGTCTCAAGATCGATTCCTAAACATCTTATTTCTAACCCCAGCATCGAGACCTCGACACTTTCTCGCTTCTATGTAGGCTTCACACGAGGAGGGAGAACATGTGGCTAGTGAATTTTGATGCTCACTTCATATGTTCAAGGATAAAATTTGGTTCTCTTCACTGTGCATCTCATGCTGAAAGTGTTGCCTTTGGAGATGCTTCTTTCACTTGCTGCAAGAGGCACTAGTTCAAATGATGCAGTACAAGTACATATGTTCAGGTGGGGAGAGTGTCTTTGTTCATAAAGATGATGATAATGTCATGGAGGACGAGATAATTAGAGGTTTACATGAGAGACTCTTCCACGTGCTTGTGTGTGCTTGTGTGCTTGTTTTCAAGCTTCCTAACGTGCTTCACATCGACAAGCTATCTTCGTATCTTCATAGAACTCAAGATTTTGGCATTTGGCCTGCCTTCCTCATGGATTAGTTTAAGAGCTTTTTTCTGATGTTGACTTTGGAGGATGTTGATTTGATTTGGTTTGTGCCACCTCTGAGTAATCCCTTTTCTTGAGCATATTGATACCGATTTCACTTTCTTAGAGATCATGTTGAAAAGAAAATATTGTGCTTCATCATGTGGATACTCTAACATCAATTGGTAGACATTTTCACAAAACCTTGTCTTCTTCTCGCTTTTGCTTTTATTCGGGAGAACTTGGAATTGTTCATCCAATGGGATTGTTTTGAGGGGGAGTTCTTTGCCAAGTTCTTTCACTTGATGAGCTCACTTTATCATATTTCTTTATATACTATATAATTGAGCTAATATATGATAATCTAAATTGTCTCACTTGAACTAAGAATGACATTGCGAAATTCCCTGATCTGATTGCCTATAGCTAAATACTCGTGATATCTTACTCTTCTAGGCTTGATATTGAATCCTCTTGACAAATTTGGGCTATGAAGCAAGTGTGGTTTCAACTTTACTCTTTCATAAGACCATTTAATCATTTTTGCATGTTTATAATCAAAGAAAAAAGAAAAGGGAATAAAAAAGGGGTGTTAAAAGCAAAAGCTTCAAGTTGTATGCTTGCATGCTTTCCTTAAAAGATAAGATGTATGCTTCAAGCATGCCATTCCCTCAAAGATAAGATGTATGCTTCAAGCATGCCACTCTAGAAAATAAAAGAAGTATGTTTCAAGCATGCCACATGCAACTTATTGTTTAAAGATTAAATTGGTCTACTAGATTGGAGTTGAAACTACTTGCTCGCCTAAGTTGTTAGTTGCTTCAATTTTTTTAAAAGCCTTGCTTTTCTCGCTAAGATCTTGCTTAGTACTTGGCTATAGTTGACTAAATTGAGGTTGAGATGCATGTCATTCCCTTAACTTGTTAAAATCACATCAAGATCATGTATTTTACATATTATGTGATATATAAGGTTATATGATCGAATGAGCTCATCTTTTTCTATCTTGGCACTCCTTGTTTCTTCTTGTGAAATCATTGTTTTAAAATTTTGAACATGTTCTTCTTTTGTACTCTTTGATGAATCCATTGTCAAAGGGGAGAAAATTGGGAATTGTTGAAAAATTAATGAAAAGGGTGAGAAGAAAAAGGGGAGTTGTTTCGAATTTTTGGGAGAAGTTTGGAGAATTTTTGAAATTTTTGGGCGCATTGCACATTCACACACATTTTCATTCTCGGGAGATTTTGTTTTGCATTTTGGTCAAAGGGGGATTTGTTTTCTTACTTTGGTCTTTGATCCTTCTGGATTTCAAAATCTTTGTAAAGTGAATGCCAAATGTTCAATTTAGTGGTGTTGCCAACATGTTTTCATCAAGGGGAGATTGTGAGATCATGTGCTAAAAATTGGCTTAGAATTGAATTTGCAAATGTCGTGCATGTGCTTGACAATTTGATAAGAAGCAAAGAAGTTTCATGCGCCGACCAAAATCTCAAGAAACAAAGAGTTTCCCATCTACGACGACAAACTTTGCTGGTCCTGTCGTGGACATGCTTTTGAACTCATTGAGTCGAACTCAATCTTCAAGAAACCGCATAGTTTTGTATGTACGACAAACTTTTGGTCGGGCCAGAAATGGCTTTTTGAGGTTTTATTTCGCATGTACGATTGATCGATTTGGCTGTCCATCAGAAACATGTTTTCGCGAATATTTTCTTTTGGAACCGAGTTTCCTTGTACAACTGACAGACTTTGTTGGTCCTTCGTGAACTATTTTCTAGGGTTTCACTTGAGCATTTGCGCTGACCCGGTAGTTTTGTTGTCCGTCAGGAATGGATTTGCTCAATTAGAGTTTTGAGCACTGAAATAATTTGAATTTGAGATTATGAAATTTGTGATGATTTCATGATGCTTCTTTGAAGTGGACTTTATGCAATTCTCATGTGAGTAGTTGCATGGATTGACATTGAGTCAAGTCGTGGACTTGTGCTCGATTCGCTTTTGTGTTTTGTTCATGTGCAGTATTGCTCAAGACGAATGTGGTCGATGACGGACCTAACGAACTAGGTTCATGGAGGAACTGAGGTTCGGACTAGGTTCAGGAGGAACCGAGGTCTTGGTGGTCAAGGATGTCATGCGACGCTCTGGCTAAGAGAATGGTGCACATGAAGAATGGTTAGTCAATGCGGAGAATGGCAGAGGTCATTCGCAAAGTGTTAGTCACGTGAGTATGGCAGGTGGCCATACGCTGCAAAGTGTTAGTCACGTGAGTATGGTAGGGGTTGCCATACGCTGGTTACAAGAGTTGTACTCGGCCAAAGTTGGGCCAAGTAGAGTTGTGTTGATACGGATTCCTTCTAGGAATAGGAATCGTATTCTTAACTTCCTGTGGTTGGTGCTTTAAACAGGTGGGGGGTCTCCTGTTGAAAGGCACCAAGTAGAGCTGAGCGCATCAAGCTTTGAGCTTGGTTTTAGGTTTGTACTTTTTATGAGAGTATTTTAGACAAGAAATAAAGATCAATTCTTCCAAGATTTTTATAACAAGAACTAATCACGCGCTACGGTGTTTTCTGCTTTGGTTCTTGTTTGCATGCTTGTTCTAATTCTAGATTGGTTTTTGATCGCTGAGTTTCATCTTGATTTGATCCATCAAAAACCGTTCTAGGTATTGATTTAGAGTTTCTCAAAGTCTAGTTGATTAATCTTTGAAGTTCTTGTTTAATCTTGAAGTTTTGATTAGATTGATTCTCGTCAAGTTCTGGATCAGCAAGCAAGTTTGCTAAGCTTATAACTTTGATCCGTAAGTCCGATCGAGCTGATTCTTTTTGGGTTCGATTCGTATTGGAATCTAGTTTCTTGTGTCCAAATTTCAGATCGTTTCGACGGTTGGATCTCCGGGAATTCTCGTTTTACCAAACATCTGTCATTCTGTTTTTGTCGAAAACGAGGCAATTATTTGGTTCTGTTTTGGGGTGAACTTTTAATAGGTCAAGAATTTGGTTTTAGCTTCCGCACAATCATTCACCCCCCCTCTGATTGCTATATTCGTATACTTCGATCCTACAATTAGAAAATGCTTTACTTAACTATGGGAAATTAGATAAATGCCAAATTGTTGTATGACACCTTGATTATTTAAATATGTGCCATGACCCTTGTCACCCTAGTTGTGGTTCACTAGTTGGACACTATTAAATTGCCAACATGGGAATTTAGACCGTTGTAGTATATTGCTTAGACCTGCTACGTGCTGATGACATGATTTTGGACAATCAAATGTTAATATTGACTTAACGATATATTGAACCTGTTTTCGAAAGGTATCATGTGTCGTGACGTTGATGGCACGTGGTGCGTGGTAATCAACTGGGGTTTGATAAATAGCTTTTGACCGGGGCATGTGGCAAGAATGATCGGGTGGGCCAGCTGTGGCACCGGGAACGTTGTGTTGATTCTTCGGGTAGTCTTGCCCTGGTCACCTTAAGGACTTAACCTTGTAAGCCTTTGAACTGAGTCAATCTTGCAACCACATGTCTGTTATGGGACGGACCTAGTTGAATAAGTTGCTAATAACGTACCTGTGGGACCTCAGGTTGTCAACTACACCGTTTGTGTAAGTTGTACGGAGCGTCATCGGTCGCGGCCAGTACCCATCTAACGGTGGATTGACCTAAACTTCGCCTTTGCTAAGGGAAGGGTTAGTGTGCAACACCGGAGAGGACCACTTGTACTGTTAGAAGTTTCCGAAAGACTTTGTTACGGGAACTCGCCTTTGTGGTGTTTGACTGTATCTTGTGGGTAAAGTGCATAACCTCTGCAGAGTGTATAATCTATTCGAATAGCCGTGTCCGCGGTATTGGACATCGCTTGGGAATTACAGTCAAGGGTTAGATTTTCTTGAAAATAACTTAGACTTGAAAGGTGGGGTTTGGTTAAACAATGATGTTGATGGAAATGTGGATTAGGAATGGGAAAGATGTTGATTAAACTCCTGGAAAAGTTATTGATCTTATACTTGCTTCTATTGCTTTCGAATCTACTTATGCTACTTGTCAAATGCTGTTATACTGCAAATATACCCTGAGCTATTCCTTTGTATTAAGCCATGCATGTAGTATATTAGCTTGCATTCTGTGCATGACTTGCTGAGTACCAAGTACTCACCCTTGCCACAATACAACATCAGTTGAAGAGGAGTCTACACCAGCTTTGGAGGAGGAGCTCCAAGAGGAACCGTCTACTTAGGGAGCGAGCCCAGTCAGTTGCCTGTGGTATACTGGATGGCGCCACGAAGTTATTTTATTTTCCACTGCTATTATTTCTCTCTTAATAAGTTTCGCCCTGCGTGGCGTATATTTGTAACTCGACCATAAGGTCGAGCAACCAGTTTGACTATTTAATTAAAGCACTTTATTAGCATCGAGTGGTATGATTGTGATATTCACTGATGTTAAGACTGTGTGCACTAGCGCGTTCCTGGACTATTGTTGAATACACAGAGGGTCCGGATTTGCAAATTCGGGTCCCGACACCCCCCTGCCCGAAGCCCTCTGCCGGCAGTACCGGCCAAGGCCGGTGGTACTGCCGCCTAGGGCAGAAAAACCCCAAAAGACCCGAAAAAGCTCCGAAACTCAAAAACCCTTCCCAAAAACCTTTATGATAGACTCTGTAACACCCCAAAATTTTGCTTTTCCTAAATTCATGTGTGATTTGGCACCTTGGTGAATTTTTGGAATTTTCTGGAATTTATTTGGATTTATTTGGAATTTATTTGAATTTATCCCCTTTTGAAATAATTAAAGAATTTAATTTTGCAAATAAAAATTAGTTGGAAATATTTTATTTGAGACCAAAATGATCCAAAATATTTTCTAGAATTTTTCTGGAATTTTTCTAAGTCTTTTGCTATTTTTAATGAATTAAATGAATTTCTAAGAATTTATTGGATTATTTAATCGCTGATAAATGCGAGTGGGTTTGTACTGTTCATCCGACCGGACCCGAGTCTGAGTCAGACCCGAGTCCGACCCGAGCCAACCGTTTCGGTCGAACCCGCTCGGCCGAACCCTAACCGCGTGACCGTTGGATCTTGATCCAACGGCCACGATTGAGCCACGTCGACCGAACCCGAGTCCGACCGAGCCAGCCAGCTCGCCCGACTCAGACCCGAGCCCAAACCCTCGCACCGTTGGATCTTGATCCAACGGCTGACGTTGATCCACGTCACCCAATCCGAATCCCTTTCGGATTCCGCCGTCGCATCGGAGTGGGCCTCGGTTTCCGCGCGTTTAACGGACGCCGAGGGCCCTATTAAATGCGTCACCGCCACTGTCGCGTTGCCGACTTCCGTGCTCACCTGTAGCCCTAGCCCGCTGAGCTCAAGCCGCTGTGTAGCCACCGCAATCGCTCGCCGGAGTTGGCCGTGCGTTCCGCCGCGGTTTTGCGTCGTTTCCGCCGCCGTCCTCCGCCGCCGTTGAGCCCAGATCCGGAATCGCGAAGTCAAGCCGCGTCGGTGAGGACCTTTCACATCGCCGGAGGAGCCCCGCAGCGCCGTCGGGAGTGTTGTCGTCCTTGTCTCCGGTGACCCAGCGCCGCCGCAAGCCATCGCCGTCGATCGAGCTCCACCAGCCGTCCGATCCAGATCCAAGGGCTCAGACCGCGCCACATCACCCCTCGGTGAGTTCCACGTTGAAATCCCCAGATCTATTTCCAACCGTTGGATTTAGATCCAATGGCGTAGATTGTGCCACGTAGCCTTAATCGCACAGTACTAGATCCGTTCTCAACCGTTAGATCTAGATCAAACGGTTAGGGTTAGCCACGTTGTAAACGTTAGATTGGATCTTGACCGTCCGATCAAAATCGAACGGTCCAGATCAGCCGAGTTGTTTTCCAAACGCGTTAAGCCAGATCCAATCTGGGCCGTTGGTTTTCAAATCAACGGCCAAGATCAAGCCACGTGGCCGAGAGGCTGACCGCCGCGATCAGCGCACGCGTGCGTGCGACGCTGACACGCCGGGCCCGCGTGTCAACGGCAGTCCCAGCCGTGCGGTGACGTCACCCATGACGTCACCAGTGGGGCTCGCTTGTCAGCGCTGTGACCAAGCCTCGCCGACGTCAGCGATGACGTCACCCGTTGGGTCCCACCTGTTAGTGAGACATTTGAGCCGTGGACCGAGTTCACGGTGGACCGAGCCAAACCGTGCGCCGGGTCCATGGACCCATGGCGACGTGGCGGCTCCTGGATGGTCCACGTGTCACTGCTGACGCAATAATTGAATTTCCGAAAAAGAAAATGATTTATTAATTCGAATTATTGATTTCAGAATTTGTTTCAAACTTCAAACGCTTATAACTTTTGCATTTTAACTCCGATTTGAGTGATTCAAATTTCTAAATTTGTATAAAATTGAGATATACCTATTGATGAATTTTATTTAATTTTTGGACTAAAGTTTTTCTCTGTAATATTATTTAATTGATTATTTAAACTTTAAATGCTTGTAACTTTTGCATTTAAACTCTGAATTTGACGATTCCAGTTTCTAAAAATTTATAAAATTATGCTCTTTTTGAACTTTATTTGGATGTTTGGACACTTTTTGTCTACTATTTATTTAATATTTTCTATTTGCACGCTTTACGAGTAGACGTTGAAGTGCCCGAAGGCTTCGAAGGTGAAGTGTTGACCCAGGAGCTAGCTCAGGACCAAGAGCAAGTACTTTTTGAAGGCAAGTTGTGCTTTGACCATGTTCATCCCAATTCCAAATTAATTCGATTGAAACTATTGCATGCTAATTTAACTAGAAAATACTTTATTTAAATATGGGAAATTAGATATATGCCAAATTGCTGTATGACACCTTGGTTAATTATATATGTGCCATGATCCCTTGTCACCCTAGTTGTGGATTACTAGTTGGACGTTATTAAATTGCCAACATGGGAATTTAGATCGTTGTAGTATATTGCTTAGACCTGCTACGTGCTCATGACATGATTTTTGGACAATCAAAGGCTAATATTGACTTAATGATATATTGAACCTGTTTTGGAAAGGTATCATGTGATGTTGATGGCACGTGGTGCATGGTAATCAACAGGGGTTTGATAAATAGTTTTCGACCGGGGCATGTGGCAAGAACGATCGGGTGGGCCAGTTGTGGCACCGGGAACGTTGTGTTGCTTCTTCGGGTAGTCTTGTCCTGGTCACCCTAAGGACTTAACCTTGCAAGCCTTTGAACTGAGTCAAGCGTGCATCCACATGTCTGTAATGGGACGGACCTAGTTGATTAAGTTGCTAATAATGTACCTGTGGGACCTCAGGATGCCAACTACACCCTTTGTGTAGTTGTATGCAGGGAGCGCACAGTGGCTGCGCCAGGTACCCATCTAACGGTGGATTGGCCTAAACTTCGCCTTCGCTAAGGGAAGGGTTAGTGTGCAATCACCGGGGAGGACCACTTGTACTGTTAGAAGTTTCCGAAAGACTCTGTTACGGACACTCGCCTTTGTGGTGTTTGACTGTATCTTGTGGGTAAAGTGCATAACCTCTGCAGAGTGTATAATCTATTCGAATAGCCATGTCCGCGGTATTGGACATCGCTCGGGAATTACAGTTAAGGGTTAGACTTTCTTGAAAATAACTTGGTCTTGAAAGGTTGGGTTTGGTTTAATAATGATGTTAATGGAAATGTGGATTAGAATCGGGAAAGATGTTTATTTAACTCCTGGAAAAGTTGTTGATGCTATAACTGTTTCTACTGCTTTCGAATATACTTATGATACTTATTAAATGCTCTTTACTGCAAATATACCTTGAGCCACTCCTTTGTATTAAGCCATGCATGTAGTATATTAGCTGCATTCTGTGCATGACTTGCTGAGTACCAAGTACTCACCCTTGCCGCAATACAACACCAGTTGAAGAAGAATCTACACCAGCTTTGGAGGAGCTCCCAGAGGAACCGTCTAACTAGGGAGCGAGCCCAGTCAGTTACCTGTGGTATACTGGATGGCGCCACGATGTTATTTTATTTTCCGCTGCAGTTATTTCTCTTTTAATAAGTTTTCGCCCTGCGTGGCGTATATTTGTAACTTGACCATAAGGTCGAGCAACCAGTTTGGTTAATTAATTCAAGTACCCTATTAATTCGTTGAGTATGATTGTGATATTTACCAATGTTGAGACTGTGTGCACTAGCGCGTTCCTGGACTAGTGCTGAATACACAGAGGGTCCGGATTTGCAAATTCGGGTCCCGACAGACTCTAGGATAGCTAAAGAAGGTTTGGAAACTACGGTTGCTCGGAAGTCCTAACCGCAACACGAAATAACATTTTGGAGCAAAAACTAAAACGAAACAGATCAATCAAACAAATCCAAGCTCAATTAACTCCAAATTGAAATCCAAATAACTCTCAAAGGATAATTAACATTTAAAAAGGCAAGTACAAACTCAGGATGTTACAGCTCTACCCCCCTTACAATAATCCCGTCCTTGAGATTACAAGGATTCAGTAAAGAAAGATGGAAACTCAGATCGAAGGCGATCTTCACGTTCCCAGGTTGCTTCTTCTTCGGTGTGATTACTCCACTGAACTCGAAGCATTTTGATTACGTGATTACGAGTAAGTCGTTCAGCTTCGTCCAGAACGCGAATTGGATATTCACGGTATGTAAGATCTGGTTGAAGTTCAATTGCGTCCAGAGGAGTGAGTTCAGTAGGAACTCGAAGACACTTCTTCAACTGAGAGACATGAAACACGTCATGCACATCCGCAAGTTGAGGTGGAAGCTCCAACTGATAAGCTACTTCACCCTTCCTTGCAAGAATGCGATACGGACCGACGTATCTCGGCGCTAACTTTCCGCGAACTTGGAATCGCTTCGTGCCACGTAACGGCGACACCTTAAGATAGACAAAATTGTCTACATTGAAGCTCAGATCACGGCGGCGATTATCAGCATAGCTCTTTTGTCTAGACTTAGCTTCTTTCAACCGATCGCGGATTAGCCAGACTTGCGTCTCAGCTTTCTGAATCACTGTTGGTCCAAAGAACTTTCTTTCACCGACTTCGGACCAGAAGAGAGGAGTTTGTCATTTTCTTCCATACAGTGCTTCAAACGGAGACATTTGAAGGCTTGCTTGATAACTATTATTGTAGGAAAACTCAGCAAATGCTAAACACTTTTCCCACTTCGAGTTATACGAAAGAATACAAGCTATGAGCATGTCTTCAAGGACTTTATTTGTTCTTTCAGTCTGTCCATCCGTTTAGGGATGGTAAGCTGTGCTGAAGAGCAGCTTAGTCCCTAGGAGTTCATGCAAATTCTTCCAGAACCGCGAAGTGAATCGGTCCACGGTCGAGACACAATGGTTTTAGGAATTCCATGTAGTCGGACAATATGGTTCGTAGAGTTCGCAAGTTTAGCTCCATTGTAGGTAACGCAGCGTCTGTATGAAATGAGCAACTTTGGTTAACCGGTCGATGATTACCCAAATAGAGTCATGGCCATTAGCTGATTTTGGCAGGCCAGTGATGAAGTCCATTCCGACCTCATCCCATTTCCACTCCGGAACCTTCAAGGGTTGAAGCATTCTAGCTGGTCGTTGGTGCTCTGCTTTAACTCACTAACACACGTCACAAATGGCGACGTATGCAGAGATATCTCTTTTCATACCAGGCCACCAAAACTTCTTTCGAATATCTTGGTACATTTTAGTGCTTCCAGGGTGGATTGACAACGGAGTCTCATGAGCTTCTTTCAAGATCAATTCTTTGATCTCCTGATCATTCGGGACATAAATTTGATATCCACGCATGATCAGACCATCAACTCGTTCTGAAAACTCCGATGATGCGCTTTCTTTCAAGTTGCGCTTGATCTCAGCTACTCCTTCATCTTTCAACTAAGTAGCCTGAATTTGGGATTCAAGGGTAGGTCGTAGGGTTAATGTAGCCACAAATCCTTCCCCTACCATCTCCAAGTTGAGTCTACGAAACTCATCCAGTAACTGGGGTTGACAAACACCCGACAAGGAATTACTAGTGTGTAGCTTGCGACTGAGGGCATCAGCTACCACATTAGCTTTTCCTGGATGATAATGAATTCCCAAATCATAGTCTATGATTAGCTCCAACCATCGGCGCTGTCTCAAGTTTAGATCTGGTTGGGTGAAAAAGTATTTCAAACTCTTATGGTCGGTAAATATCTCAACTCGGTTTCCGATGAGATAATGACGCTATAACTTAAGAGCATGAATTACGGCAGCCAATTCTAGATCATGAGTCGGATAATTGTCTTCATGAGGTTTAAGTTGGCGTGAAGTATACGCCACGACTTTTCCTTCCTGCATCAGCACACAACCAAGACCCTGACGTGAAGCATCACAGAATACGTCAAAGTTTTTGTGCACATTAGGCAAG
The DNA here is from genome assembly GCA_036346355.1 of Rhipidocladum racemiflorum. Lineage (NCBI taxonomy): Eukaryota > Viridiplantae > Streptophyta > Magnoliopsida > Poales > Poaceae > Rhipidocladum > Rhipidocladum racemiflorum. Next base: position 41,215,124 of record CM070578.1, read on the forward strand.
ACAAGAATTGGAGCTGTTGTAAGCCTTCGCTTCAACTCTAGGAAACTAACTTCACAAGCTGACGTCCACTCAAACTTCTTCTCCTTCTTGAGTAACTCAGTCATCGGCTTGGAAATTTTGGAAAAGTTTTCAATGAATCGCCGATAGTACCCGGCTAACCCAAGAAAACTTCGGACTTCGGGAACAGTCCGTGGCTATTCCCAAGCAAGTACATCCTTCACCTTGCTGGGATCAACAGCAACACCTCCTTCGGAGAGAACGTGGCCTAAGAAGGCAACTTCTTTGAGCCAGAACTCACATTTGCTGAACTTGGCATGCAGATGATGTTCACGCAGTTTATCAAGCACTAAATGCAGATGGAGTTCATGCTCCTGCTCACTCCGAGAATAGATAAGAATGTCATCAATGAACACCACCACAAATTTATCTAGATATTCCATGAATACCTTATTCATGAGATTCATGAATGTGGCTGGTGCATTGGTGAGTCCAAAAGAAACTACTGTATACTCGTACAAACCATATCGAGTAGTAAACGCAGTCTTCTGGATATCTTCCGGTCGAATTTTGAGTTGAAAGTACCCCAGTCTCAAGTCAATCTTAGAAAAGACTCGAGCTCCACTTAATTTATCAAACAAATCATCAATCCGAGGAAGAGGATACTTATTTTTGATAGTGACTTCGTTTAAGGATCGATAGTCCACGCACATGCGTAAACTACCATCTTTCTTCTTGACGAAGAGCACTGGACTACCCCATGGAAACGAACTAGGGCGAACAAAACCCTTAACTAATTGCTCCTTGAGTTGTTTCTTCAACTCCAACAACTCATCAGAGGGCATCCGATACGGACGTTTGGACAATGGTGCTGTTCCTGGCAGCAAGTCAATAACAAACTCCATATCCCGATCTAGGGGCAATCCTGGTAATTCTTCAGGAAACACATCAGGATTCTCACAGACCACTAGTACTTGACTTAATTCCGGCACAAAAAGCGAATGGAAAGAAGCCTTAAGCACATTTGATCGTCTGGAGTAATACTTAGTCTGGATTCCATCCGAATTTACCAGAGAAATGGAACGATTTGCGCAATCAATATGTCCTCGATTTTGAGATAACCAATTCATCCCAAGGATAACATTGAGTTTAGGGGTATCTATCTGGATCAGATTTCCCAAAAATAGAACTTCATTGATCACTATGGGTACTCTAAGGCATATGCGCTCAGCTCGCATAACCGAACCAGGAGAATAGACTAACATTGGATCTCGCAATCTGTTAGTCTCAACCTTATGTTCCATAACAAACTTTGAAGAAATGAAAGAATGTGAAGCGCCCGAATCAAATAAAACCAAAGTGGGTACTGAGTGTATGAGAAACATACCAACTACCACATCTGGAGCATTGCTAGCCTCCTCCGCGGTCACTAGGTTAAGTCGACCAAGGGCTTGACTCGGGGCTACTTTTTGGCTTGAACGCCCTCCTAAGTGTCCACCACGCCCGGTTACAGAACCTTGCGGGCGAATCGGACCGCTTGGAACTTGAGGTCGAGCAGCAACAGGACGTTTACTCGGACAAACAGTAGAGATATGTCCCTTCTCACCGCAAGCATAGCAGGTGAGTGCGGCCATCCTGTCCTGCCCTCCATGAATCTGTCCTCCGCGGCTAGAAGGTTGAGCCGCAGACAGAACAGGTTGGGGAAAGTTTCTCTGAGATCATGGAGGCGGCGATGCCACGGACTGAGCACTGACGGTTTGCCCAGAACGCGGTCTCGAAGTATCGGCACCGGCAGATTTCCGAGCCATCCACTTACGCTTCCGGCTCTCCAAAACTGCCTTGCCGCTGTCCTCTACACAAATCGCCTTGTCCACAAGCACTTGCATATTGGGGATGTCAAGTGGTGCGAGCGAATGACGAATCTCCTCGTTGAGATGTTGACGAAACAAGGAGACTTTTCGAGCTTCGCTCGGGACCTCATCTGCTACATAGCGAACCAGATAATTGAACTTATGCAGATAGTCCGTCACTGACATCGACCCCTGACGAAGATCATAGAACTCTCGTTTCTTTATCTCCATCAGACTAGCAGGAATGTGCACTGCACGAAAGGCTCCTTTAAAATCCTCCCAAGTCATGACCTGACCAGGTGGACGAATTGCCTTAAAACTACCCCACCAGGCTGCTGCTGTGCCTTGGAGATAGTAAGCAGCATACTGAACCTTCTCCTCATCAGTACACCTCACGAGGTCGAGTTTATCTTCAACATCGCGAAGCCAATCGTCTGCGTCCAGAGGATCGGTTGCTGATGAGAAGTTTGGTGGGCGAGTTCGCTGGAACTCGACCAACCTCGATTGGGGTTGCATTGCTGCCAAACCACCATAAGCAGCGGCACCAAGGTTCTCGAAATTCTGCACCAACCGCTCCAACAAGCGGGTCTGCATAACAAGAACTTAGGCCATTGACGGAGCTGTAGGTAACTCTTCACTTTGGGCATCGTGATGACTAAGCGATGCCTCCCGATTACCTACTTGCTCATTAGAGTGATGAAATCCTTGGCTATGGGATCTGGCCAAAGGTGGATCTTGACGCTCCGGATTCGGTATTGCCACAGCTGGTTCTTGGCTATTCTGAGCAACACCCCGGGCCATCACCGAACGATCAACACGTCTCTTCGGCGGCATCCTGTTGACACAAGGACTTAGAGACAAATACCACAAGAGCCCATCGAAGAACGTGGGGATTTGCACAACAATTGCGAAACTCAAACACAATCCATCACATAGCAATACAAAATTCAAAATATGTATCACAGTGAAAGGATTGCAGGGCGATAGATTTACAGATGATAACTTAGCACGTCTCTTCGCGCTACAGGGGGTTATTTACAACACCACCAACATCAACTACCACTAGTTCCACGGGAGTAATTACAACAAAAGGTTTTTCCACCAGCTCGTAATTACAACAAAAGCGAGCTGTAGATCCAACTACCTATTAGGATAGGGATCTAATCCTAGGCACGACCACCGTTCACAGCAGGGACATCTGAGGTGCCTGGGGCTACAGAAGAAGCAGTTGACTCTGCGGGAAACATCAACTCGTACTCGCGTCCACCAAACAGCAGGTTATGTCCTGGCATGGCAGTCGCAGAAGCACTAGGGCGCACAGCCGAAACACGGCGATGGCTGCTACCTCGAACAGACATCCTGGCACTACGAGAGACCCGACGATAAGATCCATAAGGATGGGGTAACTCCTCAGCAGGCTTGAGGTCGTCATTCTCCCCATAGATCATCCCAGTAGTAAAGAAACCATAGCTAACCAAGGGCGCCATGTTACTCTCTAACTCAGAGATACGGCGTCGAGCGAGCAACAGTTCTTCACGCAGACGAAGCAAATATCGATCAAGGGACCTCACTAGCCCAGTCTGCCAAATCTGCACAGGATCCAACAATGGATAATCTGGCACATACAGGTTCTCTTGGCTGTCCGGCTCACGAGAGGGACAAACAGGAAACTGAGCCATTTCTGGTACATCAAAGCGAAGCCTCAAAATTGCAATATATGCTCCATCGAGTAGAGCTGCAAGAGGACTTGGTGCTGTACCATGATACTGACGGGTTTGCTCTCCTGCGTGGCGTCCGCGAATGGGAACTTCAGCCACATATAGGGAGGAAGCGGGACTAAGTCCAGCACGTGAGATTAAGTACCCTGGCGGCTCAGGAAAGCCAGCACGCTGCATCATCTCCCAGAGGGTAGCCTGAAATGAGCCCTCTAGAATCGCAGACGTGAAATAGCAGGGTTCCCAACGTCCAGACATCTAAGATTAAGAAGGGAATAGATTAGTGACATCCTCAACAAACGGAAATTCGAAATAAACAGAAATTAAATAAACGAAAAGAAAATAACCCAACAACGAACCAATAAAAGAAACTCACGATTTTAAGCCTTATCCTTATTCTTACTCAATTCTTAACTATCTTTTGAAGTGGATAAGCTTCCCAAATAATTCTAACTTAAATTTCGAATAGGATCGGGAAAATAGATCGAACCGAATACCCCATTTGCTTTTGCCCTGGAAATCTGACTTTGAAAACCGAGATAAGAGGAAAATTTCGTTTGAAGCTCAAAACCAGAAGAGATGCTACAGAAAAGAAAAGATCAGCATTCTATGTTTTCACAATTAAGGAGTGCATAATCAAAATAACTTTTAAGGGAAAAGACTCTTCCTTAATCCTATCAATTACTAACCTTTGCTCTGATACCACGCCTGTGGGGCTCTGTCTGCATGCAGGATACTCCATTACTGTTGCGCGGGCCTGGATAATCACACAACCAGTAACGTAACGATCAAGGCATCACGACAGACTCAGATTGAAACCACTTGGTCAGCACGATACTCAACTAATGAGATCACACGCCATCCAATTGGTTCCAATTTGAGCTTCCCGCAACCATGTGATAACCACTAGTCCCTGGATCAGTAGGCTAGTGTCACATGTTGAGAAGGTAGAGTCTCATCCAAGCGAACGCAATTTAAGGGCAGAGGTAGTATATTACAGCGATAGATATTAATATTACAACTTGTTTCTGTTTACAAAATGCCGATTGGCTTAAAGTAAACTGAAGAGAAAAACATCAGAGAAACAAAAGTAAAGCGGCCGCGGTGTGCCTCCATTCCCACAGGCAACCGGCGAGCAACTAACTCCGCTAGCCGTCAAACGCACCACCCGCGTTTGGGTCACTGAACTCCTGGTCACCTTCTTCCTCACCTGCATCTTCTGCTTCTCACGCAAATTTTCAGAGCAAACGGTGAGTACACGTATGTAATCGCAAGAATTTATTGTTTGCAAGTATAATACTAATGCAGGCTAAACAATGAAGATGGTTGCTATTCTAGTTCAGATTTGCATGAAGTTGAAGTTATTTGTAATAGACTAATAGATTGGAATACTGCACAGTTATAAAGCATTTAGTAAATGAGAGTAAAGCAATACACAATGTAATTGTACATTTCATTCAACTCCCAAATTCCTCCACCATAACCAACACCACCATCACATGGCATCAGGAATCATTTCCTTCAACATAACCATCATACCATCACAAGGCATCAAGTATCACCACCAGCTTGATCAAATCACCAGTCCAACCGATCTCTGAGTTCAACGACTCAACATTTGTATGATAAAGTCCAACATTTAAAAGATCTACCGATTTCAAATCCTTTTCAGAAATCAAAACCAACTTCTATACTTGACAGCAAATACCCAAGATGCTCGTGACCGTGAGCACGGCTAATCGATTAGTTTGATTAATCTCTGCAGAGAATGCACACTTTACCCACACGACACGCTCTAGCAATCATGTCAACCATGCCACGCAATACATACCGTATCCGTTTTGCTAGATTGTGACGAAACTCTTCCAATTGTTGGCATCTAGTCTTGCGTCAGCCCCGGCTATGTGCGCTCTTTGCTTTGCGTGGGGGCTCCACACACCCACACAGAGTACCCCCGGGCCAGGCGAGAGTACCCCCCAATTAAGGTGTTTGGGTAACTTAAACTCCAAAGCTGATTCACCCACCCGGATCCAACGATGGCTAACAGCCCATCGTGCCTTTTACCCTCAGCAAAGCATCCACCGTTGTTTCACGAAAGTCTCCAACACCTGCGCGTGGTGAGGGAGTATTCTAAGCAACACCAGCATGTCGGTATTGCCCAACTACTTCGACCTACCACGGCGCAAGATCAAATTCCAACTCCTGTACTGGGTTTAGGCTATCCCATACTAGCACATGTGGTTGTACGAAAGGACTTGGTTAAAAACGTCAAGTTCAGTCCTTAGGATTGCACAGACGAGACCTCCCATCATCCGTCCGGCATAAATCACCGTACACCTTTTCCTTTTTCATCTTTTACCAACATAGTCTTTGTTTTTCCAAAATCACCATTTCCGAAATCCTAATAACGTATCGAAAATCTTTGATTGACTGAGTCCACCGATCATTATTCAATCAATCTAAAGCTGGGCTAAGCGTATGCAACTATTAGACTTATAATCCCTGACGACACTTATTATAGCGTCTATCCTTAAACTAGGGTTACTCAAGGATTTTAGGGTAGCAACGAGATTAAGATAAGCCATCCAACCATTAGGGTAACTACCTATTCCCACAATTTAAATACTTGTAATAATCATATGCATGCGTAATAGTTTTGCGAAACATCAAATACTTTTGCAATTATAGGAGCAATATGTTCAAAGGGGGTGCTTGCCTGCTTGCTCTGGGTTTTGCGTGTCCTTTGGGTCGAAGTCCGGATCCTCGCCTACTGCTCCCGAGGCGTCAACGTCTAAACGAAAGCGCGACAAAAGAAATAATGAGGAAACGATTAAGATCCAATGAGAACAAGGCAAAAAGCTCAAAGAAGTAGACAACAACCAATAAGCGAACGCGAGAGGGAAAAATCAAACGAAAACCAAAACTTGAATTGGAGACCGGCAGTACCGACGTACAAACCCCGGTAGTGCCGCCCTACTGCCCGGCAGTACTGGCCCCAAGGGTCGGTAGTACCGGAGGCAACGAAACCTAAAAGAGGACCTCTCTGGAAAATAACTACCGGCGTTGCGGAAGCGGTAGTGCCGGCCTAAGCCCGCCAGTACCGGCCGCAAGGGTCGGTAGTACCGGCCTGAGCGGCAGTACCGGTCTCACCACTACGGTAGTGCCGGTCATAGGTCGACTGAATTTTTCAAAAAAAGGATTTTCGCACAAACTACTTCGGAATTTCGTGGCGATTGCACGGATGGGTTCTCGGAGATGACAAGGATCCATTTACGCAAACCACCCGAGGTTCCGACCTCGTTTGGCCTAATTTCTAATCCGAGAAACTCTAGAGTCCTAATTCATGCTAAATTCCGACTTTCTCCCCGAATCGAATTCAAACTCGATTCCTTTCGCGAAACTCGGACTTTAACGACGTCGAATACATTCTAGCGTCCTTTTCCTATCTTTTGGAACTAGGGTTCCAAGGTTTACTTCCAAAAGCTACGAAAATGACATTTAACCAAATATATCCGATAAAAACGTATTTAGGGTTTCTGATCTCAGTTTTCGCACTAACGAGAACTCTAGCACCTAACATAGGTTTAGATACTCAGCTAACTAAAAGTTGAGCTCTACAACTAGGTTTTCTAGGGTTTTGGCTAAAAGAAAAGTTGATAGAAATGGAGAAAAATACAAGATCAAGCTCAAGTCATCACAGATCTGACTGAAACTTGCTCCACTCACCACAGATTGCTGCTAGGGTTTGAGAACGGCGATCTCCTCCGTGGCTTGCTTCTCCTCGAGCTCAAGAACACCAGAGAGAGTTTTAGGGAGAGGAACAGCTTGAGAGAGAGGGAGAGAGCTCCATGGGAGAGAGAGCTAGAGGATGAGGGTGAGAGTGAGAGGGAGTGAAGTGAGGGAGAGGGAGTTGGCTGGGGGAGGTGAACCCGCGAAAAAAATGTGGAGGTGGCCAGGGCAGCCGGTCAGCAACGGGCGCCCTGCCCCCCTGCCCGAACCCCTCGTGGCGATCTGACGGGCCAGGGCAGATCGCCACCCAGGCGTAAAAACCCCAAAAGACCCGAAAAAGCTCCGAAACTCAAAAACCCTTACCGGAAACCTTTAGGATAGACTCTAGGATAGCTAAAGAAGGTTTGGAAACTACGGTTGCTCGGATGTCCTAACCGCAACACGAAATAAAATTTTGGAGCAAAAACTAAAACAAAACAGATCAAACAAACAAATCCAAGCACAATTAACTCCAAATTGAAATCCAAATAACTCTCAAAGGATAATTAACATTTAAAAAGGCAAGTACAAACTCAGGTTGTTACACTCATGCTCAAAAGCACTGAGTAGGGGACTGAAGACCCGGTCCCGCCAGGGAGTCGGATCAACGAGTGCTGAGTCGCGAATAGTAGGTGTTCTCACTGCCAAACCACTTGGCACCTCCAAGCGCCCGGAGCTATCCCCTCCGGGCTCGCCCAGCTCACCGACCGAGTCAGAAGAGAGCCTGGAGAGTTGCTGGAATTTCCGCAGAGTCTGCGTGATCGAAGGCTCGCGGGCGGATTCGCAACAATGCCTCGACACATCGGTCTCCGCCGACTTGGATGGTGGCCAAAGGACAGAGCTGGACGCACAGGCGCTTGCACTACGAGACCGCGCACGCGGCGTCAATGAAGACATTCTGCAAGCCAAGATGGGGGACCAAGCGGTCTTCCATACTCCACAGCAGAATATCGTCGCCTCCAAGACACTCTTGGATACCTTGAGTCCCATGCTGGGGGCTGGCAACCCAGCCGCCCCGATCGTGGCCCAAGTAAAGGCCATGGTGACGGCGGCAGCGATCCAGCAGGCCCAGACCGACCAGCCGGCAAAGGTGCAATCACGCACTCCGGCTAGGACCCAGACGGCCAGCAGTCGGCCGGGTCGTGAAGCCCCCCATCGGGGACGTTATATTCCTCCCCGCGGGGATGACTTGCGACACAGCCTCAACCGTGATCTCCGTTCCAACCTCGACGCCAGGCGCCGCGACCGAGAAAGGGAGGAGCAACGCCGTCATGCCAACGAGTATGAACGTTACGGCATCCTTCCAGGAGATCGCGAAGCACGCCAAGCCCGATCCCCTCCATGTCGGTCACCGCCCGGGGGTTGTCGTGGGGTCATTGAAGGGGTTCGTGCGTTTACCCCTCACCTACGCCGAGTGGTTTGGCCTGAGGGGTTCAACCCCAAGGGCATCACTAGGTTTGATGGTGAGAGGGACCCAGAGGCTTGGTTACAGGTGTACGCCCTAGCGGTCGTGGTCTTTGGGGATCAAAGTAATGGCAAATTACTTGCCGGTTACTCTCTCGCCCTTGGGCCAAGCTTGGCTCACCGGACTCCCAGCGAACTCTATAGATTCCTGGGAAGACCTGTGTGAGCAGTTTATTTCAAATTTCCAAGGCACGTATGAGCGCGCTGGCACCCCCTGGGACCTGTATCAGCTGCACCAAAAGAGGAATGAGTCCCTGCGGGAGTTCGTCAAGCGCTTCATGCACAGGAAAAGCACTGTTCGGGATGTCACGGATGCGGTTGTTATAGCTGCCTTCCAAAAGGGGGTCAGCGACCCTGATCTCATCAAGAAGATGTCCCAAAAGCCGCCAACGTCGGTTCGTGAGCTGTTCGCTCTAGCGGACCGCTACACTTCAGCCTCCGAGGCCTTGGCGGAACGGCACGATGAGAGGAAGGATCAGGCCGAGCCCTCCAGATGGAAAGAGAAGAAGCGCAAAAGTGAAGAGCTAGTGGCAGTCGCTGAACATGCCCGCCCTCGTGCGCTCAAAGTGGATGGGTATGACAAGGTGATGAACTCGCTTTGCCCCTTCCATCCGAAGGGAAGACATGCCGCCAAGGACTGCATCACTTTGAAGATATTCTCCTGGGAGAGCAAGAAGCAGGCCGGACAAGGTCCGAGTGGACCCACCGCCAAGCAGCCTCCTCCCGAAGCTGAGGAAGGCTATCAGGAAGTCGATCTCGAGCTCAATTACATATTCGGGGGTTCGGCAGCGTACGAGTCCAAGCGGAAGCAAAAGCTTACCGCCCGGGACATCAACGCAATAAAGTCGGAGACCCCCAGTATGTATGGTGGTTCGAGGTCGCGATAACTTACGACCGCTCGGATCACCCGGATCGAGTCCCCTTCCCCGGTAGATACCCGCTTGTCTTGGCGCCGGTTGTCCGCAGCATCAAGCTCAAGAGGGTGTTGATTGATGGTGGAAGTGGGCTCAATGTCCTCTTTGTGAAAACTCTCGACGACATGGGAATTCCACGGTCAGAGCTTAAACGTGGGTCGTTGCCTTTTCACGGCATGATACTCGGAACATCGGCGACACCACTCGGACAAATCACTCTGCCGGTCACCTTCGGCGCAAGAGATAACTACCGGACAGAGAACCTTAGCTTCGAGGTGGCTGATTTCGCGACAGCGTATTATGCCATCTTGGGGAGACCAGCGCTAGCCAAGTTCATGGCAGTGCCCCACTATGCGTACCTGACACTGAAAATGCTAGGGCCGAGTGGTATTATCGCTTTACACGGTGATATCAGGCAGCCTTTTTCTTGCGACAGGGAGAGCTGCGAGATGGCCGAGTCGCTAGAGGCGCAAGCGGGTCGGGAGAGGATCCGGCAAGAGGCGGATTCCGACAAGCTGGAAGGTAGCGTCCCTACCCGCAGAGCGCATGTAACATCCCAAAATTTTGCTTTTCTTAAATTCATGTGTGATTTGGCACTTTGGTGAATTTTTGGAATTTTCTGGAATTTATTTGGATTTATTTGGAATTTATTTGAATTTATTCCATTTTGAAATAATTAAAGAATTTAATTTTGCAAATAAAATTTTGTTGGAAATATTTTATTTGAGTCCAAAATGATCCAAAATATTTTCCAGAATTTTTCTGGAATTTTTCTGAGTCATTTGCTATTTTTCATGAATTAAATGAATTACTAGGAATTATTTTAAATATTAAATCGCTGGAAAATCCAACTCGGTCAAGTATCGTTTCATCCGACCGAAGTCGGACTCGAAGTCCGACCGAGCCGCTTGGCTCAACCAAACCAGCCTCCCAACCCTAAGCGATCCCGACCGTTGGATCAAGATCCAACGGCCGAGATCCGCCTCCGACCCGAGCCGTGGTCCGATCGACCGGCCGCGCCGCGATCGTGGGCCGTTGGTTGTGCCACGTGGACGGCCACGATTTCGCCGTCTTCACCGAGTCCGAAGCCGACTCGCCGCCGCGCCGCCGTAGCAAATTAGGTTTCGTTTTACGCACGGACGCCGAGGTTATTTAATGCCCGGCATACCGAGGACCGCCCGTGATCCGCGCCCTCCCTTCTCTACTTCACCGAGGCTAAGTCGCCGCCCGTTTAGCCGTCTTGAGCTTCGCCGTAGTTCTTGCGCTGCTCGCCACGCGGTCTTTGCCCGTTCATGCCGCCGTCGCCGTCCCTGCGCCGTTGACCTCGAGATCCGGACTCACCGCGACGAGCGCCGAAGGACCCTTCATCTCGCCGAGCAACCCCGGAGCGCCGTTGGGCTCGCTGTCGTTTTCAACTCCGGCAGCCGTGCGCCACCACGAAGCCATCACCCTCGCGAGCTCAGGCACCGCCGGATCCAGATCGGACGGTTGAGGTGAGTTCACGTGTTCCAAACCCGATTAGATTCGGGCCGCTGGATCAAGATCCAACGGTTCACAATCGCCACGCGTCGTAGCAAAGGCGATTATAGGATTAGATCCGACCGTCCGATCTAGATCGAACGGCCCACGAGCATCGAGTAGTTTCAACGTGTTAAACCCTGGATCCAATCCGCGCCGCTGATTTTCAAACCAACTGACGAGATTGCGCCACGTGTCGGGAAGTTGGACCGACGCGGTCGATGCCGCCCACGCCGTGCGTGTAGGACGCCGACACGCCGGGCCCGCGTGTCGAGGGCCCGCATGTCGCTGGCTAACCGCCTAAGCGCCGACGCCGCGATGACGTCACCCGAGTGGGCCCACATGTCGATCCACGTGAGCCGTGGACCGAGTCCACCGTGGACCCGAGCCGAGCGTGGACCAAGCCCATGGATCGCTGACGCCGCAGGCCAATCGAGCTGCCACGTGTCCATGCCGACGCAATAATTAATTTCCAAAAGAAAATGATTTATTAATTCGAATAATGATTTCAAATTTAGATTCAAACTTCAAACGCTTATAACTTTTATGCTTCAACTCCGATTGGAGCGATTCAAATTTCTAAATTTGTATAAAATTAAGATCTACCTAAATATAAATTTTATTTAATTTTTGGACTAAAGTTTTTCTCTGAAATATTATTTAATTGATTATTTAAACTTTAATAAATCATAACTTTTGCATTTTAACTCCGATTTGAACGATTCCAGTTTCTAAAAATCCAGAAAATTATGTTCTCTCTGTTTATGGATTTTATTTGGAGTTTTGGGATCTTCTTGCCTAGTGTTTATTTGTGTATTTGCTATTTGCACGCTTTACGAGTAGACGTTGAAGTGCCGAAAGGATTCGAAGGAGAAGTGTTGACTCAGGATCCAACTCAAGACCAAGAGCAAGTGCTTTTTGAAGGCAAGTTGTGCTTTGACCATATTGATCCCATTTCGAAATCTATTTTGATTTAAACTATTGCATGCTAGTTTAATTAGAAAGATACTTTGTTTAAACATGGGGGTTAGATAAATACCAATTTGCTATATGACACCTTGATTACTTAAGTATGTGCCATGACCTTTTGTCACCCTAGTTGTGGTTTACTAGTTGGACATTATTAAATTGCCAACATGGGTTTAGACCGTTGTAGTATGCTGCTTAGACCTGCTACGTGCTCATGACATGATTTTGGACAATCAAATGATAATATGGACTTAATGAGATATTGAACCTGTTTTGGAAAAGTATCATGTGATGTTGACGGCACGTGGTGCATGGTAATCAACTGGGGTTTGATAAACAGATTTCGACTGGGGCATGTGGCAAGAGTAATCAGTGGGCCAGTTGTGGCATTGGGAGTGTTGATTTGGTTTTTCGGGTAGTCTTGCCCTGGTCACTCTAAGGACTTAACCTTGCAAGCCTTTGAACTGGGTCATACTTGCAACCACATGGCTGGAATGGGACGGCCCTAGTTGACTAAGTCGCTAAGGACTCACTTGTGGAGCCTCAGGGTGTCAGTTACACCTTTTGTGTGATTGTACGGGGAGCGATCGTGGTCGTGGGCCAGGTACCCATCTAACGGTGTGTTGGTCCCATACTTCGCCTTGGTTAAGGGAAGGGATGGTGTAGAGCACGAACCGGAGAGGACCACCTGTGTTGTTTGAGGCTTCCGAAAGGCTTTGTTATGATCGCTCATTCGCATACTCTTGTATGGCGATTCACGGCTGACGTGGTGAGTGGATTGTATCTTGTGGGTAAAGTGCATAACCTCTGCAGAGTGTAGAATCTATTTGAATAGCCGAGTCCACTGTGATCGACAATGCTCGGGAATTACAGTCAAGGGTTAGACTTTCTGAAAATAACTTGGTTTTGAAAAGATGGGTTGGTTTAACAAGGAAGATGATGGAATTATGGTTTAGGATGGGAAAAATGTTTGTTAAACTTCTTGAAAAGTTATTTATGCTTTACTCATTTCTACTGCTTTGAATCTACTTATATTACTTTTCAAATCTTTGTTTCTTGCCAAAAATACCTTGTGCTATTCCTTTGTACCAAGCCATGCATATAGTATATTAGTTTGCATTCTCAGGCATGACTTGTCGAGTACCAAGTACTCACCCTTGCCTCAACACAATATCGCTTGAAGAGGAGATTACGCCAGCTTTGGAGGAGGAACTCCAAGAAGACCCGTCTACTTAGGGATGCGAGCCCAGTCAGTTGCCTGTGGTATACTGGATGGCGCCACGAAGTTTATTTGATTTTCCGCTGCTATTATTTCTCTTTTAATAAGTTTCGCCTTGCAAGGCATATATTTGTAACTCGGCCATAAGGTCGAGTAACCCTTTAATTATTTAAATAAAGTACTTTGATAGTATCGTTTGGTATGATTGTGATATATACCGATGTTAAGACTGTGTGCACTAGCGCGTTCCTGGACTAGTGCTGAATACACAGAGGGTCCGGATTTGCAAATTCAGGGTCCCGACAGAGGTGGTATCAGAGCCATACTTGACTGTAGGCTCAACCCTAGCTAGAATGGTCGTAGTGAGGATAAAACCTATTTTCTAAATCTAAAAATTTGTGAAGACAAGAAATGACATCTCGACTTATCCCTTTCTCTTTTCTTGTCTCTTGCTGAAATTCTCCCTTACCTTGTCACAATTTAAAAATTCCGAGTTCTTACGTAAAGCACTCCTGTGACAGGTGGAGGTTTTCTCGATGAGTGAGCATAGGTTCTATAGTGAGACTCCTTCACTGAGTCGAGTCATAGAATAAAGAGTCACCCTTTAGGCGATAGACTCCAGAGTTAGTTCGATTTGGATTTGCTTTGTTTGCTGAGTGTGCAGTATGTGTTGCAAGGCCCTTAGGCATTGTAAGCAGCCATACCAAGTTATTAATAATAAAGTTGGACCTTAAGGCTACACCTTTTCGCCCCGCATAAGTTCCATATTACTTGTCTATTCTCGTTTCCCTCTCATCTCTAAACCTAGAGCAAATCGACAGATGGTGAACACCCGTGGAAACTTTGGAAGCAACGGGAGCGGTTCTCGCCAAGCAGAAAACCCTAATGATAGAGCACCAGCACCGCCAGATGATATGCAGAATTTTGGAGCATTTCTTGCTGCTCAGACCCAGTTGATGCATGCTATGATGCAACAAATGCAGCACGTCCATCGCCAGGCCACGCTAATCAAGTTAATCAGTGACCACGCCGTAATACAAGGTCGCCGAGTTCATGAGGACTCACCCACCCACTTTCTCTGGGAATGCCAATCCATTGGAGGCCGACGATTGGTTAAGATCAATTGAGAGGAAGCTACACATAGCTCAATGCATAGGGAATGAGAAGGTACTTTACGCTTCTCATCGCTTGGAAGGAACAAATTACCGAATGGTGGGAGAACTTCGTACACGCAGAGAACCCCAAGATATCACTTGGGAAGAGTTCACAATGCATTCCGACAAGATCACGTGCCTCGAAGGAATCATGGACCTTAAGAAGGAGGAGTTCAGAGCATCAAGCAAGGTAATCACCAAAGGGTCGACTACCCGAACAAGTTCACACAGCCTAGCACGCCACGCACCGAGGATGTAGCGACAGATAAATCTAGACAGCCTCGTTTCATGAAGGGACTCAACTCAGATTGCAAGTAGGGTTGATCACCCACACCTTTCCAGATTTCCAAGAGTTGGTGAATAAGGCGCTTATTCTTGAGGACAAGCGCAAGGAACTGGATGAGAACAGAAGCGCAGGATGCAACAAAGAAGGATCACGTCAGGAACGCAATAGCGCTTGAGAGTTGCACCAAATCAATTCTTCAGATTCCAACCACAGAATGCAACAAGGACACCCTCCCCAGCACCAAGACCTGCCAATCAAAACTACTGCACTTCACTTCGCTAGAAACGCTTACCCTGTGCAACAAGAAGGAACGGAGACGCCGCTACAATCGCAACGAGCCAGACACTTTGCCAACAGCTTGTCCAAAGAAGACAGCAGGAGCGACCCGGGCCGCTTCAACCTAGGCACCACCCCAGCTAGGACGCCAAAGACCAGAGCCATACCCTGCATCGTGGTGAGAGGCCGAGTCAACCATGTCACCGCAGATGCACTGCGAATGCTACTGACGTCGTGATCGGGTAAGTTACTTGTTAACTCAAGACTGCAATGCTTTGTTTGACTCGAGCTTCAGATTCGCTTGTTTCGCAAGGCTTTGCTACTAGAAATGATTTAAGGATTGCAAGACTTAAGTGCATGCTTTTAGTTCAAACCCCTGTTCCGAACTCCGAACGGAAGTAGGATGTTCCGGTGAGAATACTAATAGATGGAATAGAGTTCCTAGCAAACCTTATAATTTTGGAGACCTGCACCTTAGATGTTATATTGGGAATGGATTGGTTATCCAAGCACAAGGTCAGTATTGGATTGTGGACGAAGGACTATCTCGATTGAGAGCCCGTGTGGGAAGAAAGTGGAATTTCAAGCCACTGCAGCTAGAGATGGACAGCTGATGGTTAACAGCACCAAGGCAATCAGCATAGAGGATGTCCCAAAGAGTGAATGAGTACCCGATGTTTTTCCCGAAGATCTACCTCGTATGCCGCTGCACAGGGACATAGAGTTTGTGATAGAGCTTGTACCTGCACAAGACCGATAGCAAAGAGACCCTATCGGATGTCTACCGAGGAGTTGGTAGAGATGAAGAAACAACTAGAAGAGTTAATGGAGAAAGGATTTATCGCACCAAGTTAGTCGCCGTGGGGAGCACCGCTTTGTTTGTCAAGAAGAAGGATGGGAGTTTCAGATGTGCATTGACTACCGTGCACTCAATGAAGTCACCGTGAAGAATAAGTATCCGCTACCCAGGATTGATGATTTGTTTGATCGCTAAGAGGAGCCGGAGTTTTCCAAGATTGATCTGAGATCGATACCATCGCTTGAAGATCCGATCGTAGGATATTCCAAGATCGCATTCTCGCCAAGATATGGACATTACGAGTTTACGCTATGTCCTTTGGGTCGATTTAACGCGCCATTATTTCATGAATATGATGAATAAGGTGTTCATGGAATATTTGGACAAGTTTGTCGTCGTGTTCATAGACGATATCCTGGTCTACTCCAAGACAGAGGATGAACATGCCGAACACTTAAGGCGAAGTTTTGGAAAAGCCGAGGAACAAAGAACTTTTCGCCAAGTTCAGCAAGTGTGATTTTTGGAAGGACAAGGTGGAGTTTCTTGGACATGTAATGACCGCAGAAGGAGTCGCCGTAGATCCAAGCAAAGTAGAAGCTGTGTTACATTGGGAACAACCAAAGACGGTGACCCAGATTCGGAGTTTCCTTGGAATGGCAGGATATTACCGCCGTTTCATCGAAGGCTTTTCGACAATTGCAAAACCTCTTACGCAATTGCTGAAGAAGGAAAAGAAGTTTGCATGGACGCCAGAATGTGAGAAAGGATTTCAGAGTCAAGAAGCGATTGACATCGACCGGTGTTAGTTCTACCTGATGTTGCTCAAAGCTTCGATATTTATTGTGACGCATCGCGCCAAGGACTTGGATGTGTGCCGATGCAGAATGGAAAGGTCGCCGCTATGCATCAAGGCGCTTGAGGCCGCATGAGGAAAATTATCCGACACATGACCTAGAGTTAGCCGCCGTAGTGCATGCTTTGAAAATATGGCGTCACTATCTCGATTGGAAACAGATGTGAAGTATATACGATCATAAGAGTTTTAAGTACATATTCACCCAAATGGATCTCGAATATGAGGCAAAGGAGATGGTTAGAGTTGATCAAGGACTATAATGTTGGAATCCATTACCATCCCTGAAGGCCAACGTAGTAGCCGATGCTCGAGTCGGAAAAGCCATACCGTGAGTACGTTGCTAGCCACAAGTCGATGAGTTATGTGAGGATTTTCAAAAGATGAAGATTGAGGTTGTACCTAGCGGATTCTTGGCCGCATTGGAAGTAAAGCCTACCCTAGAGGATCGATCCGAGAAGGACGTAGGATGATGACAGGATCCGCAGGATTAAGTCCATCAAGGAGGAAGGCAAGGCGAGGACTTCAAATTGGATGAACAAGGCACGTTGTGGATGAAGGATCGGATTTGTGTGCCTGACAAGGAGGAGTTAAAGCGATCGATTTTGGAGGAAGCCCATGACTCCAAGTACTCAATTCATCCCGAAGCGCCAAGATGTATCAGATCTCAAGGAGAGATTCTCGTGGCCAAGTATGAAACGTGAAGTTGCCGAGCATGTTGCATTGTGCGACGTGTGCCGTAGAGTCAAGGCAATGCATCGTAAACTAGCGGGATTGCTACACCGCTGAAAATACCTCGAGTGGAAGTGGGAGGAAATCGGAATGGATTTCATTACCGGTTTGTCAAGACTCAAGGAGGTTATGACTCCATATGGGTTATAGTGGATCGCTTGACCAAAGTAGCCCATTTTATCCCCGTGAAGACCACCTACTCGGAGATAAATTAGCGTAATTGTACATGATCGATTGTCTGCTTGCACGGAGTGCCAAAGAGGATTGTATCGGACAGAGGTACCCAATTTACCTCAAGGTTCTGGAATAAGTTGCATGAAGCCATGGGAACCCGTTTAAACTTCAAGATGACTTATCATCCACAGACGGATGGACAGACCGAAAGAGTCAACCAGATTCTGGAGGATATGTTGAGAGCTTGTGCATTGGCTTATGCTACCTCTTGGGATAAGAGTTTGCCGTATGCCGAGTTCAGTTACAACAATAGTTATCAGGCTAGTTTACAGATGTCACCTTTCGAGGCATCAGATGGTCGACCCTGTCGGACGCCATTGAATTGGAATGAGACCGGCGAGCGCCGTGTCTTTGGGCCTGATATTCTTCAAGAGGCTGAGGAACAGATCGCTATGATTAGGGAAAGGTTGAAGGTAGCCCAATCACGACAAAAGAGTTATGCTGACAATCGTCGCCGAGATTTGAGTTTTGAACCAGAAGACTTTGTATACCTCAGAGTTACGCCTCTCAGGGGAGTTAAGAGGTTCCATGCCAAAGGGAAACTTGCACCCCGTTATGTTGGACCATTTAAGATTTTGAGCCGCAGAGGCGAAGTTGCTTATCACCGGAGTTGCCCGCGATCGTTGGCAGGAGTACATGATGTATTCCATGTGTCCCAGTTGAAGAAGTGTCTCCGAGTTCCTGAGGAACAGACACCGCTAGAGTTAATTGAGTTGCATGAGGATTTGACTTATAAGGAGCATCCCGTGAGGATTCTAGACACAATGGATCGAGAAACTAGAAACAAGTCAACCCGTTTCTGTAGAGTTCAGTGGAGCAACCATGAAGAAAGCGAAGCGACTTGGAAGCGCGAAGAGGATTTGAAGAAAGAATTTCCAAACCTATTCCTTTAGTGAGCCCTGAATCTCGGGGACGAGATTCTATTAAGGGGGGGAGGTTTGTAACATCCCAAAATTTTGCTTTTCTTAAATTCATGTGTGATTTGGCACTTTGGTGAATTTTTGGAATTTTCTGGAATTTATTTGGATTTATTTGGAATTTATTTGAATTTATTCCATTTTGAAATAATTAAAGAATTTAATTTTGCAAATAAAATTTTGTTGGAAATATTTTATTTGAGTCCAAAATGATCCAAAATATTTTCCGTAATTTTTCCGAATTTTTCTCGAGTCATTTGCTATTTTTCATGAATTAAATGAATTACTAGGAATTATTTTAAATATTAAATCGCTGGAAAATCCAACTCGGGTCAAGCATCGTTTCATCCGACCGAGTCGGACTCGAGTCCGACCCGAGCCAGTTGGCTCAACCAAACCAGCTCCCAACCCTAAGCGATCCCGACCGTTGGATCAAGATCCAACGGCTGAGATCCGCCCGACCCCGACCCGAGCCGTGTCCGACCGACCGGCCGCGCCGCGATCGTGGCCGTTGGTTGTGCCACGTGGACGGCCACGATTTCGTCGTCTTCACCGAAGTCCGAAGCCGACTCCGCCGCCGCGCCGCCGCCGTAGCAAATTAGGTTTCCGTTTTCTGCACGGACGCCGAGGCTATTTAATGCCCGGGGCATACCCCGAGGACCGCCGTGATCCCGCGCCCTCCCTTCTCTACTTCACCGAGGCTAAGTCGCCGCCGCTTAGCCGCGGCGAAGCTCGCCAGAAGTTGCGCTCCGCCCGCCACGGTCTTTGCTTCGCTCGCCGCCGCCCGTCCCTGGCCGTTGACCTCAGATCCGGACTCACCGCGACGAGACGCACCTGGCGACCCTTCATCTCGCCGAGCAACCCCGAACGCCGTTGGGCTCGCTGCCGTTTTCAACTCCGGCAGCTGCGGCGCCACCACGGCCATCACCGCGAAGCTCGCGGCACCGCCGGATCCAGACGGACGGTTGAGGTGAGTTCACGTGTTCCAAACCCGACAGATTCTGGCCGCTGGATCAAGATCCAACGGTTCACAATCGCCACGCGTCGTAGCAAAGGCGATTATAGGATTAGATCTGGACCGTCCGATCTAGATCGAACGCCCACGAGCATCGAGTAGTTTCAACGTGTTAAACCCTGGATCCAATCCGCGCCGCTGATTTTCAAACCAACGGACGAGATTGCGCCACGCGGTCGGGAAGTTGGACCGACGCGGTCGCCGGCCGCCCACGCTGGCAGTGTAACGCCGACACGCGGGCCCGCGTGTCGAGGGCCCGCATGTCGCTGGCTAACCCAGCCAAGCGCCGACGCCGGGCCGATGACGCCACCCGAGTGGGCCCACATGTCGGGCCACGTGAGCCGTGGACCGAGTCCACCGTGGACCCGAGCCGAGCGTGGACCAAGCCCATGGACTACCGACGCCAAGAGCCAATCAGGAGCTGCCACGTGTCCATGCCGACGCAATAATTAATTTCCGAAAAGAAAATGATTTATTAATTCGAATAATGATTTCAAATTTAGATTCAAACTTCAAACGCTTATAACTTTTGCGTTTCAACTCCGATTGGAGCGATTCAAATTTCTAAATTTGTATAAAATTAAGATCTACCTAAATATAAATTTTATTTAATTTTTGGACTAAAGTTTTTCTCTGAAATATTATTTAATTGATTATTTAAACTTTAATAAATCATAACTTTTGCATTTTAACTCCGATTTGAACGATTCCAGTTTCTAAAAATCCAGAAAATTATGTTCTCTCTGTTTATGGATTTTATTTGGAGTTTTGGGATCTTCTTGCCTAGTGTTTATTTGTGTATTTGCTATTTGCACGCTTTACGAGTAGACGTTGAAGTGCCGAAAGGATTCGAAGGAGAAGTGTTGACTCAGGATCCAACTCAAGACCAAGAGCAAGTGCTTTTTGAAGGCAAGTTGTGCTTTGACCATATTGATCCCATTTCGAAATCTATTTTGATTTAAACTATTGCATGCTAGTTTAATTAGAAAGATACTTTGTTTAAACATGGGGGTTAGATAAATACCAATTTGCTATATGACACCTTGATTACTTAAGTATGTGCCATGACCTTTTGTCACCCTAGTTGTGGTTTACTAGTTGGACATTATTAAATTGCCAACATGGGTTTAGACCGTTGTAGTATGCTGCTTAGACCTGCTACGTGCTCATGACATGATTTTGGACAATCAAATGATAATATGGACTTAATGAGATATTGAACCTGTTTTGGAAAAGTATCATGTGATGTTGATGGCACGTGGTGCATGGTAATCAACTGGGTTTGATAAATGATTTCGACCGGGCATGTGGCAAGAGTAATCAGGTGGCCAGCTTGTGGCATTGGGAGTGTTGATTTGGTTTTTCGTAGTCTTGCCCTGGTCACTCTAAGGACTTAACCTTGCAAGCCTTTGAACTGGTCATACTTGCAACCACATGGTCGAATGGGACGGCCCTAGTTGACTAAGTCGCTAAGGACTCACTTGTGGAGCCTCAGGTGTCGATTACACCTTTTGTGTGATTGTACGGGGAGCGTATCGTGGTCGTGGCCAGTACCCATCTAACGGTGTGTTGGTCCCATACTTCGCCTTGGCTAAGGGAAGGGATGGTGTAGAGCACGAACCTGAGAGGACCACCTGTGTTGTTTGAGGCTTCCAAAGGCTTTGTTATGATCGCTCATTCGCATACTCTTGTATGGCGATTCACTACCGACGTGGTGAGTGGATTGTATCTTGTGGGTAAAGTGCATAACCTCTGCAGAGTGTAGAATCTATTTGAATAGCCGAGTCCACTGTGATCGACAATGCTCGGGAATTACAATAAGGGTTAGACTTTTCGAAAATAACTTGGTTTTGAAAAGATGGGTTGGTTTAACAAGGAAGATGATGGAATTATGGTTTAGGATGGGAAAAATGTTTGTTAAACTTCTTGAAAAGTTATTTATGCTTTACTTATTTCTACCGCTTTCGAATCTACTTATATTACTTTTCAAATGTCAAGCATCGCAAAAATACCTTGTGCTATTCCTTTGTACCAAGCCATGCATATAGTATATTAGTTTGCATTCTCAGGCATGACTTGTCGAGTACCAAGTACTCACCCTTGCCTCAACACAATATCGCTTGAAGAGGAGATTACGCCACTTTGGAGGAGGAACTCCAAGAAGACCCGTCTACTTAGGGGATGCGAGCCTACTGCCTGTGGTATACCGGATGGCGCCACTAAGTTTATTTGATTTTCCGCCGCCGTTATTTCTCTTTTAATAAGTTTCGCTTTGCAAGGCATATATTTGTAACTTCGGCCATAAGGTCGAGTAACCCTTTGATTATTTAAATAAAGTACTTTGATAGTATCGCTTGGTATGATTGTGATATATACCGATGTTAAGACTGTGTGCACTAGCGCTGCTCCTCGACTAGTGTCGAATACACAGAGGGTCCGGATTTGCAAATTCGGGTCCCGACAGAGAGGTGGTATCAGAGCCATACTTGACTGTAGGCTCAACCCTAGCTAGAATGGTCGTAGTGAGGATAAAACCTATTTTCCAAATCTAAAAATTTGTGAAGACAAGAAATGACATCTCGACTTATCCCTTTCTCTCTTTTCTTGTCTCTTGTTGAAATTTTCCCTTACCTTGTCACAGTTTAAAAATTCCGAGTTCTTACGTAAAGCACTCTTGTGACAGATGGAGGTTTTCTCGATGAGTGAGCATAGGTTCTATAGTGAGACTCCTTCACGAGTCGAGTCATAGAATAAAGAGTCACCCTTTAGGCGATAGACTCCAGAGTTAGTTCGATTTGGATTTGCTTTGTTTGTCGAGTGTGCAAGATGTGTTGCAAGGCCCTTAGGCATTGTAAGCAGCCATACCAAGTTATTAATAATAAAGTTGGACCTTAAGGCTACACCTTTTTCGCCTGCATAAGTTCCATATTACTTGTCTATTCTCGCTTCCTCTCATCTCTAAACCTAGAGCAAATCGACAGATGGTGAACACCCGTGGAAACTTTGGAAGCAACGGAGCGGTTCTCGCCAGCAGAAACCCTAATGATAGAGCACCAAAGACCGCCAGATGATATGCAGAATTTTGGAGCATTTCTTGTCGCTCAGACTCGCTTGATGCATGCTATGATGCAACAAATGCAGCACGCCATCGCCAGGCCACCGCTAATCAAGTTAATCAGTGACCACGCCGTAATACAAGGTCAGCCGAGTTCATGAGGACTCACCCACCCACTTTCTCCGGGAATGCCAATCCATTGGAGGCCGACGATTGGTTAAGATCAATTGAGAGGAAGCTACACATAGCTCAATGCATAGGGAATGAGAAGGTACTTTACGCTTCTCATCGCTTGGAAGGAACAAATTACGAATGGTGGGAGAACTTCGTACACGCAGAGAACCCCAAGATATCACTTGGGAAGAGTTCACAATGCATTCCGACAAGATCACGTGCCTCGAAGGAATCATGGACCTTAAGAAGGAGGAGTTCAGAGCATCAAGCAAGGTAATCACCAAGGGCCGACTACCCGAACAAGTTCACACAGCCTAGCACGCTACGCACTGAGGATGTAGCGACAGATAAATCTAGATACCTCGCTTTCATGAAGGGACTCAACTCAGATTGCAAGTAGGGTTGATCACCCACACCTTTCCAGATTTCCAAGAGTTGGTGAATAAGGCGCTTATTCTTGAGGACAAGCGCAAGGAACTGGATGAGAACAGAAGCGCAGGATGCAACAAAGAAGGATCACGCTGTGAACGCAATAAACGCTTGAGAGTTGCACCAAATCAATTCTTCAGATTCCAACCACGTAATGCAACAAGGACACCCTCCCCAAAGACCAAGACCTGCCAATCAAAACTACTGCACCCCACCCGCTAGAAACGCTTACTCGTGCAACAAGAAGGAACAGTGAGACGCCGCTACAATCGCAACGAGCCGTGACACTTTGCCAACAGCTTGTCCAAAGAAGACAGCAGAGCGACCCCGCCGCTTCAACCTAGGAACCACCCCGGCTAGGACGCCAAAGACCAGAGCCATACCCTGCATCGTGGTGAGAGGCCGAGTCAACCATGTCACCGCAGATGCACCGCATGCTACTGACGTCAGATCGGGTAAGTTACTTGTTAACTCAAGACTGCACAGCTTTGTTTGACTCGAGCTTCAGATTCGCTTGTTTCGCAAGGCTTTGCTACTAGAAATGATTTAAGGATTGCAAGACTTAAGTGCATGCTTTTAGTTCAAACCCCTGGTTCCGAACTCCGAACGGAAGTAGGATGTTCCGGTGAGAATACTAATAGATGGAATAGAGTTCCTAGCAAACCTTATAATTTTGGAGACCCGCACCTTAGATGTTATATTGGGAATGGATTGGTTATCCAAGCACAAGGTCAGATTGGATTGTGGACGAAGGACTATCTCAATGAGAGCCCGTGTGGGAAGAAAGTGGAATTTCAAGCCACCGCAGCTAGAGATGGACAGCTTGATGGTTAACAGTACCAAGGCAATCAGCATAGAGGATGTCCTAAGAGTGAATGAGTACCCGATGTTTTTCCGAAGATCTACCTCGTATGCCGCTGCACAGGACATAGAGTTTGTGATAGAGCTTGTACTGCACAAAGACCGATAGCAAAGAGACCCTATCGGATGTCTACCGAGGAGTTGGTAGAGATGAAGAAACAACTAGAAGAGTTAATGGAGAAAGGATTTATCGCACCAAGTTCGCCGCCGTGGGGAGCACCGCTTTGTTTGTCAAGAAGAAGGATGGGAGTTTCAGGATGTGCATTGACTACCGTGCACTCAATGAAGTCACCGTGAAGAATAAGTATCCGCTACCCAGGATTGATGATTTGTTTGATCGCTTAAGAGGAGCCGAGTTTTCTCCAAGATTGATCTCGAGATCGATACCATCGCTGAAGATCCGATCGTAGGATATTCAAGATCGCATTCTCGCCAAGATATGGACATTACGAAGTTTACGCTATGTCCTTTGGGTCGATTTAATGCGCCAATTATTTCATGAATATGATGAATAAGGTGTTCATGGAATATTTGGACAAGTTTGTCGTCGTGTTCATAGACGATATCCTGGTCTACTCCAAGACAGAGGATGAACATGCCGAACACTTAAGGCGAGTTTTGGAAAAGCCGAGGAACAAAGAACTTTTCGCCAAGTTCAAGCAAGTGTGATTTTTGGAAGGACAAGGTGGAGTTTCTTGGACATGAATGACCGCAGAAGGAGTCGCCGTAGATCCAAGCAAAGTAGAAGCTGTGTTACATTGGGAACAACCAAAGACGGTGACCCAGATTCGAGTTTCCTTGGAATGGCAGGATATTACCGCCGCTTTCATCAAGGCTTTTCGACAATTGCAAAACCTCTTACGCAATTGCCGAAGAAGGAAAAGAAGTTTGCATGGACGCCGTAATGTGAGAAAGGATTTCAGAGTCAAGAAGCGATTGACATCAAGACCGTGTTAGTTCTACCTGATGTTGCTCAAAGCTTCGATATTTATTGTGACGACGCGCCAAGGACTTGGATGTGTGCCGATGCAGAATGGAAAGGTCGCCGCTTATGCATCAAGGCGCTTGAGGCCGCATGAGGAAAATTATCCGACACATGACCTAGAGTTAGCCGCCGTAGTGCATGCTTTGAAAATATGGCGCTACTATCTCGATTGGAAACAGATGTGAAGTATATACGGATCATAAGAGTTTTAAGTACATATTCACCCAATGGATCTGAATATGAGGCAAAGGAGATGGTTAGAGTTGATCAAGGACTATAATGTTGGAATCCATTACCATCCCGGAAGGCCAACGAGTAGCCGATGCTCGAGTCGGAAAAGCCATACCGTGAGTACGCTGCTAGCCACAAGTCGTGATGAGTTATGTGAGGATTTTCAAAAGATGAAGATTGAGGTTGTACCTAGCGGATTCTTGGCCGCATTGGAAGTAAAGCCTACCCTAGAGGATCGATCCGAGAAGGACGTATGATGATGACAGATCCGCAGGATTAAGTCCATCAAGGAGGAAGGCAAGGCAGAGGACTTCAAATTGATGAACAAGGCACGCTGTGGATGAAGGATCGGATTTGTGTGCCTGACAAGGAGGAGTTAAAGCGATCGATTTTGGAGGAAGCCCATGACTCCAAGTACTCAATTCATCCTCGAAGCGCCAAGATGTATCAGATCTCAAGGAGAGATTCTCGTGGCCAAGTATGAAACGTGAAGTTGCCGAGCATGTTGCATTGTGCGACGATGCCGTAGAGTCAAGGCAATGCATCGAAACCAGCAGGATTGCTACAACCACTGAAAATACCTCGAGTGGAAGTGGGAGGAAATCGGAATGGATTTCATTACCGGCTTGTCAAGACTCAAGGAGGTTATGACTCCATATGGGTTATAGTGGATCGCTTGACTAAAGTAGCCCATTTTATCCTCGTGAAGACCACCTACTCGGGAGATAAATTAGCGTAATTGTACATGATCAGGATTGTCTGCTTGCACGGAGTGCCAAAGAGGATTGTATCGGACAGAGGTACCCAATTTACCTCAAGGTTCGGAATAAGTTGCATGAAGCCATGGGAACCCGCT
Organism: Rhipidocladum racemiflorum; assembly: GCA_036346355.1. NCBI lineage: Eukaryota > Viridiplantae > Streptophyta > Magnoliopsida > Poales > Poaceae > Rhipidocladum > Rhipidocladum racemiflorum. The sequence continues at coordinate 41,241,395 of CM070578.1, forward strand.
TAAACTTCAAGATGCCTTATCATCCACGCATCGGATGGACAGACCGAAAGAGTCAACCAGATTGGAGGATATGTTGAGAGCTTGTGCATTGGCTTATGCTACCTCTTGGGATAAGAGTTTGTCGATGCCGAGTTCGCCATAACAATAGTTATCGTGCTAGTTTACGATGTCACCTTTGAGGCATCAGATGGTCGACTCGCCTGACGCCATTGAATTGGAATGAGACCGCGAGCGCCGTGTCTTTGGGCCTGATATTCTTCAAGAGGCTGAAGATCAGATCGCTATGATTAGGGAAAGGTTGAAGGTAGCCCAATCACGACAAAAGAGTTATGCTGACAATCGTCGCCGAGATTTGAGTTTTGAACCGTAAGACTTTGTATACCTCGAGTTACGCCTCTCAGGGAGTTAAGAGGTTCCATGCCAAAGGGAAACTTGCACCTGCTATGTTGGACCATTTAAGATTTTGAGCCGCAGAGGCGGTTGCTTATCACCGGAGTTGCCACGATCGTTGGCAGGAGTACATGATGTATTCCATGTGTCCTAGCTTGAAGAAGTGTCTCCGAGTTCCCGAGGAAAGACACCGCTAGAGTTAATTGAGTTGCATGAGGATTTGACTTATAAGGAACATCCCGTGAGGATTCTAGACACAATGGATCGAGAAACTAGAAACAAGTCAACCTGCTTCAGAGAGTTCAAAGGAGCAACCATGAAGAAAGCGGCGACTTGGGAGCGCGAAGAGGATTTGAAGAAAGAATTTCCAAACCTATTCCTTTAGTGAGCCCCTAATCTCGGGACTAGATTCTATTAAGGGGAGGTTTGTAACATCCCAAAATTTTGCTTTTCTTAAATTCATGTGTGATTTGGCACTTTGGTGAATTTTTGGAATTTTCTGAATTTATTTGGATTTATTTGGAATTTATTTGAATTTATTCCATTTTGAAATAATTAAAGAATTTAATTTTGCAAATAAAATTTTGTTGGAAATATTTTATTTGAGTCCAAAATGATCCAAAATATTTTCCAGAATTTTTCCGAATTTTTCTCGAGTCATTTGCTATTTTTCATGAATTAAATGAATTACTAGGAATTATTTTAAATATTAAATCGCTGGAAAATCCAACTCGGTCAAGTATCGCTCATCCGACCGAAGTCGGACTCGAAGTCCGACCCGAGCCGCTTGGCTCAACCAAACCAGCTCCCAACCCTAAGCGATCCCGATCGTTGGATCAAGATCCAACGGCCGAGATCCGCCTGACCTCGACTCCGAGCCGCGGTCCGACCGACCCGGCCGCGCCGCGATCGTGGCCGTTGGTTGTGCCACGTGGACGGCCACGATTTCGTCGTCTTCACCGAGTCCGAAGCCGACTCGCCGCCGCCGCCGTGAGCAAATTAGGTTTCCGTTTTACGCACGGACGCCGAGGTTATTTAATGCCCGGCATACCCCGAGGACCGCCGTGATCCCGCGCTCTCCCTTCTCTACTTCACCGAGGCTAAGTCGCCGCTGCTTAGCCGTCGGCGAGCTCGCCAGAAGTTGCGCGCTGCCCGCCACGGTCTTTGCTTCGCTCGCCGCCGTCGCCGCCCCTCGCCGTTGACCTCGGATTCCGGACTCACCGCGACGAGACGCACCCGGCGACCCTTCATCTCGCCGAGCAACCCCGAACGCCGTTGGGCTCGCTGCCGTCTTCAACTCCGGCAGCTGCGGCGCCACCACGGCCATCACCGCGAAGCTCAGGCACCGCCGGATCCAGACGGACGGTTGAGGTGAGTTCACGTGTTCCAAACCCGATTAGATCCGGCCGCTGGATCAAGATCCAACGGTTCACAATCGCCACGCGCCGTAGCAAAGGCGATTATAGGATTAGATCCGACCGTCCGATCTAGATCGAACGCCCACGAGCATCGAGTAGTTTCAACGTGTTAAACCCTGGATCCAATCCGCGCCGCTGATTTTCAAACCAACGGACGAGATTGCGCCACGTGTCGGGAAGTTGGACCGACGCGGTCGCCGCTGGCCCACGCTGGCAGCGTAGACGCCGACACGCCGCCCGCGCGTGTCGAAGGGCCCGCATGTCGCTGGCTAACCCGGCCAAGCGCCGACGCCGATGACGCCACCCGAGTGGGCCCACATGTCGGGCCACGTGAGCCGTGGACCGAGTCCACCGTGGACCCGAGCCGAGCGTGGACCAAGCCCATGGATCGCCGACGCCAGCAGGCCAATCAGGAGCTGCCACGTGTCCATGCTGACGCAATAATTAATTTCCGAAAAAGAAAATGATTTATTAATTCGAATAATGATTTCAAATTTAGATTCAAACTTCAAACGCTTATAACTTTTGCGTTTCAACTCCGATTGGAGCGATTCAAATTTCTAAATTTGTATAAAATTAAGATCTACCTAAATATAAATTTTATTTAATTTTTGGACTAAAGTTTTTCTCTGAAATATTATTTAATTGATTATTTAAACTTTAATAAATCATAACTTTTGCATTTTAACTCCGATTTGAACGATTCCAGTTTCTAAAAATCCAGAAAATTATGTTCTCTCTGTTTATGGATTTTATTTGGAGTTTTGGGATCTTCTTGCCTAGTGTTTATTTGTGTATTTGCTATTTGCACGCTTTACGAGTAGACGTTGAAGTGCCGAAAGGATTCGAAGGAGAAGTGTTGACTCATGATCCAACTCAAGACCAAGAGCAAGTGCTTTTTGAAGGCAAGTTGTGCTTTGACCATATTGATCCCATTTCGAAATCTATTTTGATTTAAACTATTGCATGCTAGTTTAATTAGAAAGATACTTTGTTTAAACATGGGGGTTAGATAAATACCAATTTGCTATATGACACCTTGATTACTTAAGTATGTGCCATGACCTTTGTCACCCTAGTTGTGGTTTACTAGTTGGACATTATTAAATTGCCAACATGGGTTTAGACCGTTGTAGTATGTCGCTTAGACTGCCACGTGCTCATGACATGATTTTGGACAATCAAATGATAATATGGACTTAATGAGATATTGAACCTGTTTTGGAAAAGTATCATGTGATGTTGACGCACGTGGTGCATGGTAATCAATCGGGTTTGATAAATGATTTCGACCGGGCATGTGGCAAGAGTAATCAGGTGGGCCAGTGTGGCATTGGGAGTGTTGATTTGGTTTTTCTAGTCTTGCCCTGGTCACTCTAAGGACTTAACCTTGCAAGCCTTTGAACTGGGTCATACTTGCAACCACATGGTCGAATGGGACGGCCCTAGTTGACTAAGTCGCTAAGGACTCACTTGTGGAGCCTCAGGTGTCGCTACACCTTTTGTGTGATTGTACGGGGAGCGATCGTGGTCGTGGCCAGGTACCCATCTAACGGTGTGTTGGTCCCATACTTCGCCTTGGTTAAGGGAAGGGATGGTGTAGAGCACGAACCTGAGAGGACCACCTGTGTTGTTTGAGGCTTCCGAAGGCTTTGTTATGATCGCTCATTCGCATACTCTTGTATGGCGATTCACTACCGACGTGGTGAGTGGATTGTATCTTGTGGGTAAAGTGCATAACCTCTGCAGAGTGTAGAATCTATTTGAATAGCCGAGTCCACTGTGATCGACAATGCTCGGGAATTACAAATAAGGGTTAGACTTTCAAAATAACTTGGTTTTGAAAAGATGGGTTGGTTTAACAAGGAAGATGATGGAATTATGGTTTAGGATGGGAAAAATGTTTGTTAAACTTCTTGAAAAGTTATTTATGCTTTACTTATTTCTACCGCTTCGAATCTACTTATATTACTTTTCAAATGTTTCAAGCATCGCAAAAATACCTTGTGCTATTCCTTTGTACCAAGCCATGCATATAGTATATTAGTTTGCATTCTGCATGACTTGTCGAGTACCAAGTACTCACCCTTGCCTCAACACAATATCGCTTGAAGAGGAGATTACGCCACTTTGGAGGAGGAACTCCAAGAAGACCCGCCTACTTAGGGGATGCGAGCCGGTCGGTTGCCTGTGGTATCTTGGATGGCGCCACTAAGTTTATTTGATTTTCCGCTGCTGTTATTTCTCTTTTAATAAGTTTCGCCTTGCAAGGCATATATTTGTAACTCGGCCATAAGGTCGAGTAACCCTTTGATTATTTAAATAAAGTACTTTGATAGTATCGTTTGGTATGATTGTGATATATACCGATGTTAAGACTGTGTGCACTAGCGCGTTCCTGGACTAGTGCTGAATACACAGAGGGTCCGGATTTGCAAATTCGGGGTCCCGACAGCGCCGAACCCCGGAATTGGTCCCGAAGAAGGTACCAAGAGAATTATCCTCGACCCGTCCGATTCGGCTCGAACGGCCTTGATCGGGACAAGGCTCGGGGAGAAATAGGAAGACGTGCTCGTCACCTTTCTGCGGGCAAACAAAGACGTCTTTTCCTGGAAGCCGTCGGACATGCCCGGGGTCCCCAGGGAGGTGATCGAGCATGCGCTGAACGTAAATGAAGCGGCCAGGCCGGTCAAACAAAGGTTGCAACGGTTCGCCCAAGACCACCGAGAAGCCATCAGAGAAGAGATCACAAAGCTGTTATCCGCAGGTTTTATCAAAGAAGTGTATCATCCCGACTGGTTGGCAAATCCTGTACTCGTTCAGAAGAAGAATAAAAGTTGGCGCATGTGTGTTGATTATATCGACCTCAACAAGGCATGCCCAAAAGATCCCTTTGGTTTACCCCGCATCGATCAAGTGGTGGACTCCACTGCTGGATGTCAACTCCTCAGTTTTCTGGACGCCTACTCAGGCTATCACCAAATCCGGCTTCGAGAGGAGGATTGCGAGAAGACTTCTTTCATCACTCCATTTGGAGCATATTACTATTTCACGATGTCGTTTGGGCTGAAAAACGCCAAGAACTTATCGGGCCGATACAATGATGTTTTCACCATCAGCTCGGACGCAACGTGGAGGCATATGTGGATGATGTAGTGGTTAAAACGCAAGCAAAGGACAGCCTCACCTCTGATCTGGCCGAGACCTTCGAAAGTCTAAGGGCGTTCCGGATGAGGTTGAACCCTGAGAAGTGTGTTTTTGGAGTTTCTTCTGGGAAACTACTCGGATTCATTGTCTCTCATCACGGGATCGAGCCAAATCCAGAGAAGATCAGGGCCATCATGAGGATGGCACCACCAACCAGCCAGAAAGATGTTCAAAAGCTTACTGGCTGCATGGTGGCACTTGGCAGGTTTATCTCCCGGTTGGGGATTCGGGGGATGCCTTTCTTCAAGCTCCTCAAGAAGCAGGACCGTTTCGAGTGGACAGCTGAGGCACAACAAGCCTTCGAAGAACTCAAGGTGTTCCTCTCCACCCCTCCAATCCTAGTCTCGCCGGTGCAAGGTGAACTTCTCCTGCTTTACATTGCGGCAACAACTCATGTAGTCAGTGCCGCAATAGTTGTGGAGCGGGAGGAGTTAGGACACCGCTATGGTGTCTGGCCTCTTGGTCTACTTTGTCAAGCATCTTGGCGAATTTAAGGCGCGATATCCTCAAGTTCAGAAGCTACTGTACGCAATCTTGATCTCGTCGCGGAAGCTAAAGCATTATTTCCAAGGAAACTCGATCTCAGTAGTGACTTCTTTCTCGGTGGGAGAGGTCCTCCATAATCGGGAGGCTACTGGGAGAATCTCAAAATGGGCGGCCGAGCTTGGAGCCTTCGACATCTCGTTCAAGCCATGCACCGCCATCAAGTCCCAGGCCTTGGTCGACTTCATGGCCGAGTGGACTGAATTCCAAGCTCCCCGTATCGAGGAAGAGCCGGAGTATTGGACCATGCACTTCGATGGATCTCTCATGCTCAGCGGGGCCGGGGCTGGAATTCTCCTCATCTCGCCGAAAGGCGATAGACTCAAGTACGTCCTTCGGATTCAGTTTTCGGCCTCGAACAACGGCGCAGAGTACGAGGCACCCAATTCATTACAGACAATGGTACCCAATTCAAGAGTGAAGAATTTCAAGAGTGGTGCGAAGGCGTTGGAATCAAGATTTGCTTCGCCTCGGTAGGTCATCCACGGAGCAATGGGCAGGTTGAGCGGGCTAATGGCTTGGTCCTCCAGGGCCTCAAGGCCAGGATTTTCGATCGCCTCAAACCATATGCTGCCCGATGGGTGAAAGAGTTATCGTCAGTACTTTGAGGACTCAGAACCACTCCTAGCCGAGCAACCGGGCAAACTCCCTTCTTCCTAGTTTACGGTGCAGAGGCGGTTTTGCCAACTGAGCTAGAATTTGAATCCTCGAGGGTTCGGAATTACAAGGAAGCCGAGTCCGAGGAAAGCCGAGTGGTAGAGCTTGATCAACTCGAGGAGGCTCGAAATGTTGCAGCCATCCAGTCGACTAAGTACCTCCAGGGACTTTGGCGCTACCATTCTCGCAATGTCCGAAGTCGAGCCTTCTCAAAAGGAGATTTGGTCCTCAGAATGAACCAGAAAAGTGAGCACAAGCTCTCTCCGATTTGGGAAGGCCTGTACATTGTGGAGGAGGCGGTTCGACCGGGTGCCTATCGACTTAGACGTGGAGATGGTGCGGTTTTGGTGAATACTTGGAACGCCGAACAGCTGCGTCGCTTCTACACTTAAGTTATGTATCCCGCCCCCGTGCATTAAATAAAGTTGTCGACTATCTAGTTCTTTGATCTGTCTTACTATGCTGTGACCAAGTCGGTCCCGAGTGGTTATTACCCTACTAGCGTAGCGTCTAATCCAAATGGTGCCGATACAAATTAGGCAGAAACGCATGTTCGGGGTAAGGCCGCGACAAGCGGCAAGATCCGGACGTTTTTATTAGCGCACAAAGAAGGAAAGACGAAGCTAGAAGAAGGCACTAACCGCTCAAGAACGGCGATCTACGGTTCATGAACACTTCCGGACACAGAAGTCAGAGCCACTAGTCCCTAATCGGTAGAAATTCGGCCCTCCAGCAACTCGCTGTAGGGGCTGGAGCTATCGACTAGGACAAACAATCTACAGAAAGACGATCAAACTTAGAAAGATATAAACGGCACCGTTCTCATACTTTATTTCACGGTATTAGTAATTTACATTGCTAATCTTTTTTTCATTTTCTCACGCTAAAAAAAGGGGGGGAGGGGCGGCGGCTGCTGCCGCTGGTGCTGCTGCTAGGTGCTTCTTCTTTGGTGTCTCTTGGGTTCTGTCGGTGCGACCACTAGGACGGCCGGCGTCGGGATCGCCGAGGTCAAGCGCGGCGCGCATGACCCAGAGCTGCGAGGATCTCATCCTCAACCACCCAAAGGGGTGGTACAAGGCGGACGAGGGCCGTCACGGCTAGGGTGTCGCGACGCTCGCGCCCTACCATCTCCAAAATGACCTCGGCTACCTCAGAGAGCCCCGGCGCCACCTTCAATAAGGCGGCCACGGCGGCGGCGTCTCTGGCGGCCCTAGCCTCCTCCTCCGCCTCCAGTATGGCTAAGTCATGGTCTTCCCAGAACTCCGCCTCCTCCAAGCTGAAGAGCAGGCCGAAGAAGCACTGCCGGAAAAATGCCGCGTAAGGGCCGAACAATCTCCTCATGTTAGACATGGCGGGAAGCTTGGGGGAAGAAGGAGAAGAAGACTCGAAGAAGACGGCGATCGCTCAAGAGCGGTAATGCCCCATTTATGGGCCATACATGGCCCGGAAGCCGAGATGACACCATTTAAAAACACGGAAGGCGAAGCGGCGCTGCGACGCTGCTGATATTTTCAAAGTATAAAAAAGATCAACACGTTGAATAGAATGAAGGAATATTTCTCCAGACACGTGTCAGGTGCCACACAACTTGATCTGACCTTCCCGCTCACTTGGCCCAATTCAGCGAGAAGTCCGGGGGCTGGGAGGCAACGACGTAAGCTTGGGGGCTGAACCACTCAGCCAGGAGGCAACAACGTAAGTCCCGACGCTCGAGAGCTGCATGCCAGCCACTCGGAAAAGCGTGTCTGGGGCGAGAAGGCCACAAGCCAAGGACCCGGCGCTTGGGGGCCATACCAGTCGGCTGAAGGCCACCCAGAAAGGCGTAACGGGGGCCAAAAGGCCGCGGGCCTATGTGTTAGCAACTTAGACGAGCGGAAAAGAGCGAAAGAAGTTGTGAGCCCGCTTAGCGGAGAACAAAGCAGACAAATTATATTCAAGTAAGAAATACAATGCTTCAAACAAGGAGGGTCGGCATTCGGCATGAAAATTCACATCAAATTCAGAATTCAAGATTCTCCAATAGGGCCTGTGATGTACCGGAAACCTCTTCAAGGAGTGCGTTGGCCTTGTCTTCGTCACAGGCAAAACCCTCTTTAACAGCTTCAAGGTCAACTCTCGGATAGTGAGATTTGACCACTGTCAACGCCTGATTAGCACTCATGGTCGCCGACTCCATCGCGTAAGCCATGATCCTGTCAGCTCCTCCCGAGAGAAGCGGAACGGCATCGTCTCCCTGGCTTGGTTCGGCTCCCTCGATACGCAGAAGGTGCAGAACTAGCTCAGAGGGCGGCGGAGCTCTTGGCGTTCGTCTCGGCAATGGTCATCTTTTCCTTGCATTCTGCATCAAAGCCAAGCTGTCATCAGAAAGCGCACCCAGCGCGAGGCACGTCTAATTCGAATCAAGAAGTCTACCCTCCAACTCTCGCTGTGTCTTCTCCAAGCTAGCCCTAGTTTCGAGGTTAGAACTTTTTGAAGCCTCCAGCTGTGTCCTCAGCTCAGTGATTGTCAAATCGCGCTCTGAAAACATGGAAAGTCAGACTCATCTCTGACCACTCAAGAGGAAGGCACCCGCCCCAGGCCCGCGGAGGTTCATACCTTGTAGTGACCACTCAAGTTCCGCCTTTTCCTCGCGGAGGGCCATGTATTGAGCCTCAAGCGCATGGACTTCCTTCCATCGCATCTGACTGAGCTCCTTTAGCTCGTCTTTGTACTTTTGGTGGTCTTTAAGCTTGGGCAACGCCTTCCGGAAGAATTCAGACCTCTTTTCGGAGCGAGTTCCCACATCCTGGGCATCACAGCAGAACACCGGCAAGGGGTCAGCGCTTCAAAGATATACTGAGGGAGGGAACGTTGAAGGACTCACCCGGACCAGTCGGCTACACTTCACCGTGAGCTCATACAGCTCCATCCGGGTTGCTATCTCCGCTTTTTCATCCTCCTCCATACCATCCCAGTCGGAACCTCCCCACCACATTGTCTGAGTTGGTGGTTCCGGGAGAGGACCGAGCGGTGGGGGTTCTCGATGAATCTCCTCCACGTCGGGGGCTGACGGACCGGCAGCATCTTCGCGATCAGGGCCTCCGAACGGCCCAGCAGTTGAACGCGTCTCCTCCGCCGGCACATCCTCCGCCGGTGAGGCAGCGCGCGAAGCAGCCCTCCCGTGAGAAGCCGACGCTGGAGCCTCCTTCTCAGAAGATGCCTCCACTGGGACGTCCGTGGAGGGAGCCCTGACTCACCAAAGGGCCAGTATGTTGGCACACATTCAAAGAGACAAGAACAAGAGTCAAGGGGTAATAGACCTTTTGGACTTCTTGAATTTCATCCCTGGCTTCCTACGGACCCCAGCACCACTCGGAGGAGAGCCTAAGTTCACGTCAACGTCCGGGGCAGGTGCTGGCTCGGAAGATGGACCTCCTGAACGTTCCTCCTCGGGGCTAACGGTAGTGAATGGCCCAGTCGAGGAAGGAGCAGGAACCTCCTCCACCGATGTCCTTTCTCTCTTAGAAGACCCTGGCCCTCAGCCAAAGAGTCCGCTGGACGTTTTCTCGGAACATTCCTCAGCCGAGAGACGTCGACGACCGGAGCATCAGAAACGAAAGCTTCACGCTCCTGAAAAGTGAACAATCACATATCATCAGAGCCTCAAGTCAGGTGAAAACAACCAAGAAATGTCTCGAAGGTGAGGGATACTCACGCGAGGGGTAGCTCTCTTCGCCGAAAACTTGCCCGGACAGCCTCTGTTGGTTATCTCGGCGCCCAGAGTGAAGAGATCTATCAACCGCGCCCCCAGGATGTCTCTTGGCAGCGGCACATTCGAATCCCGGGTGGGATCCTGAGTCCCACCGTACCGGAAACCCAGATGGATTCGTTCCTTCAAGGGTTGTACCCGCCGCTTAGCAAAGCTGACGGCGACCCCAATGCCGGTCAAGCCGCGGTTTTTCAGATCATCGATCAGCGTCAGAAGTTCAGCGACTTGATCCAATCCGGGCCCCTGCGGGGGATCGCTCCAGCACTGGAGAACTACAGGGGCACGGCCGGTAAAGGGAGCGAGGAAAGGGTCTACATTGGCGCAATAGAACCATTCCCGCTTCCAACCTTTGAGGGAGGTTTTGAAAGGGATAGAGAAGTAGCGCTTCTCCAGGCCCTCTCGCGATTGGAACCCTGCTCCCCCAATGGCACTGGGAGAATTTCGATTCGGATGGGGTTTGAGCAAGAAGAGGGAGCGAAACAGATTGAAGTGAGGACGGGTCCCAAGATATGCCTCACAGAGTTGAACAAATATGGCGATTTAAAGAATGGAGTTGGGGTTCAGGTTAATCAATTCAATCCCGTAGAAATGAAGAAGCCCCCGAAAGAAGGCGCTCCCCGGGACACTAAACCCCGCCAAAAGAAGGACTCGAAGACTACAATTTCGTTGGCTCGAGGAGTGGGGTAGGTGTCGGGACCCCGAATCTGTCACAAGAGTGCTCACGTAAGAACTCGAAATTTTAAATCGTGACAAGGTAAGGGAATATTCAGCAAGAGACAAGGAAAGAGAGAAGGGGGTAAGTCGAGATGTCATTTCTTATCTTGACAAATTTTTAGCTTTAGAAAATAGGTTTTATCCTCACTACGACCATTCTAGCTTAGGGTTGAGCCTCACGGTCAAGATGGCTCGATACCACCTCTTTCTGACCCCGAATTTGCAAATCCGGACCCTCTGTGTATTCAACACTAGTCCAGGAACACGCTAGTGCACACAGTCTTAACATCGGTAAATATCACAATCATACCATTCGATACTAATAAAGTACTTTTATTTAATTAAGCAAACTGGTTACTTGACCTTATGGCCAAGTCACAAATGTACGCCTTGCAGGGCGAAACTTATTAAGAGAGAAATAGTAGCAGCGGAAAATAAGATAACTTCGTGGCGCCATCCAGTATACCACAGGCAACTGACTGGGCTCGCTCCCTAAGTAGACGGTTCCTCTTGAAGCTCCTCCTCCAAAGCTGGTGTAGTCTCCTCTTCAACTGGTGTTGTATGGTGGCAAGGGTGAGTACTTGGTACTCAGCAAGTCATGCACAGAATGCAGGCTAATATACTATATGCATGGCTTGGTACAAAGGAATAGCTCAAGGTATATTTGCAGTAAACATCATTTGACAAGTAATATAAGTAGATTCGAAAGCAGTAGAAACAAGTAAAGCATAATTAACTTTTCAAGGAGTTTAATAAACATCTTTCCCATCCTAATCCACAATTCCATCAACATCATTATTAATCCAACCCAACCTTTCAAATCCAAGTTATTTTGGAGAAAATCTAACCCTTGACTGTAATTCCCGAGCGATGTCCAATACCGCGGACACGGCTATTCGAATAGATTCTATACTCTGCAGAGGTTATGCACTTTACCCACAAGATACAGTCAAACACCACAAAGGCGAGTTCCCGTAACAAAGTCTTTCGGAAACTTCTAACAATACAAGTGGTCCTCCCCGGTTGTTGCACACTAACCCTTCCCTTAGCTAAGGTGGAGTCTAGGCCAATCAACCGTTAGATGGGTACCCGGCCTCAGCCCCGGTACGCTCCCCCGTACAACTTACACAAAAGGTGTAGTTGACCTCCTGAGGTCCCACAGGTACGTTATTAGCAACTTAGTCAACTAGGTCCGTCGCATTACAGACATGTGGTTGCACGTTAGACCCAGTTCAAAGGCTTGCAAGGTTAAGTCCTTAGGGTGACCAGGGCAAGACTACCCGAAGAACATAATCAACATCCCCAATGCCACAACTGGCCCACCCGATTACTCTTGCCACATGCCCCGGTCGAAAAACTATTTATCAAACCCCAGTTGATTACCATGCACCACGTGCCATCAACATCACATGATACCTTTCCAAAACAGGTTCAATATATCATTAAGTCAATATTAGCATTTGATTGTCCAAAATCATGTCATGAGCACGAAAGGTGTCTAAGCAGTATACTACAACGGTCTAAAACCCATGTTGGCAATTTAATAATGTCCAATTAGTAATCCACAACTAGGGTGACAAGGGTCATGGCACATATTTAAATAATCAAGGTGTCATACAGCAAATTGGTATTTATCTAATCCCCCATATTTAAATAAAGTATTTTCTAATTGAACTAGCATGCAATAGGTTAAATCAAAATAGATTTCAAAATAGGATCAACATGGTCAAAGCACAACTTGCCTTCAAAAAGTACTTGTTCTTGGTCTTGAGTTGGATCCTGAGTCAATACTTCTCCTTCGAATCCTTCCGGCACTTCAACGTCTACTTGTAAAGCGTGCAAATAGCAATACACGAATAAACAATAGGCAAAAAGTGTCCAAACATCTAAATAAAATCCATAAACAGAGAGAACATAATTTTATGAATTTTTAGAAACTGGAATCGTCAAATTTGGAGTTAAAATGCAAAAGTTATGATTATTTAAAGTTTAAATAATCAATTAAATAATTTTACAGAGAAAAACTTTAGTCCAAAAATTAAATAAAATTCATATTTAGGTAGATCTCAATTTTATAAAAATTTAGAAATTTGAATCACTCAAATCGGAGTTGAAACGCAAAAGTTATAAGCGTTTGAAGTTGTGAAATTCAAATCAATTATTAAACCGAATTATTAAATCATTTTCTTTTTCGGAAAATCATTTATTGGCGTCACCGACACGCGTGGCGATCTCGATTGGTTGGTCGACGTCGGTCGGTCCATGGACTCGATCACGCTTCGGTTTGGAGTCTCACCGTGGACCGGTCCACGGCTCGCGCGTGAGGCCCGGTGGGTCCCCTCGGGTAGCGTCATCGGCCCGGCGTCGGCAGAGGCTCGGCCGCAGTGGCGGCAATTGGAGTCCCATGGGTAGCGTCATTCTTGGCGTCGGCGCGGCCGCGGCTGGGGCATTTGGCGACATGCGAGCCCGCCATGGCGTCGGCGTGGCGTCATGGTGCGGTTTAATTGAGGCGTGACATGCGGGCGGCGTGTCGGGACAGCGCTCACAGCGTCGTGTGGCCCGGCGCGGCGTCGATCTCCGCGCGCGTGGCTAGATCTCGACCGTTGATTTGAAAATCAACGGTCCAGATTGGATCTGAACTCACGCGTTTGGGATAAACGCGGTTGATCTGGACCGTTGGATCTAGATCGGATGGTCAAGATTGGATCTAGTGGTTTTGGACGGAATCTCACCGTGAGATGACGTGGCGCAATCTGGGCCCTTGGATGAAGATCCGACGGCTGAGAGAGCTTGAAGTCCGTCGATGGCCCACGGCGGCGCTGGCTTGTCGGAGTTGGGGACGACGACCACGGCAACGGCGCGTCGAGCGTGCTCCGGCGATGTGAAGGGTCCCTTCCGACGCGGCTTGGTCTCCCGGTTCCAGATCTGACCTCAACGGCGGCGGAGGACGACGGAGATGGCCGCAATCGGCAAAGAACCACGGCGGAGGGAAGAGGCAACTCCGGCGAGCGATTGCGGCTCAACGGCGGCTCAGCGACGCGTTGTCTAGGGCTACGGTGCGCAATGAAACGGCGATCCCGACACGTGGCGGCGCAATAAATAGGGCCCTCGACGTCCGCGGAAACGCCGCGAATCCGAGGTCCTCTCCGCTTGGCGCGAGTCCGTGGCCATGGCTACCTGGTTAGGGGTGACGTGGGCACGCCGCACAGCCGCTGGATCGAGATCCAACGGTGCGAAGTTTGGGTCCGGTCGGACTCGGCGAGCCGGGGCTCGGTCGGGCTCGGGCTCGGTGACGTGGCTCAATCGTGGCCGTTGGATCAAGATCCAACGGTCACGCGGTTAGGGCTCGGCCGAGTGGGTTTGGTCGAGTCACGTGACTCGGGTCGGACTCGAACTCGAGTCTGACTCGGGCTCAGTCGGATGAACAGTAACCGACTCGGTTTGATTTTCCAGCGATTTATTATTTAAAATAATTTAAAGTAATTCATTTAATTCATTAAAAATAGCAAAATACTCAGAAAAATTCCAAAAATTGGAAAATATTTTAGGGTATTTGGGACTCAAATAAAATATTTCCAATAAAATTTTATTTGCAAAATTAAATTCTTTAATTATTTCAAAATGGAATAAATTCAAATAAATTCCAAATAAATCCAAATAAATTCCAGAAAATTCCAAAATTCACCAAAGTGCCAAATCACACATGAATTTAAGAAAAGCAAAATTTTGGGGTGTTACAAACCTCCCTCTTAATAGAATCTCGCCCCGAGATTCAGGCTAACTAAGGAATAGGTTTGGGAACTCTTTCCTCAAATCCTCTTCAGCCCTAAGTCGCTTCGCTTTCTTCATGATTGCTCCATCGAACTCTACAGAAACGGGTTGACTTATTTCTCGGTCTCTCGATCCATAGTGTCCAAAATCTTTACGGATGCTCCTCGTAAGTCAAATCTTCTTGCAACTCGATTGACTCTAGCGGTGTCTGCTCCTTAGGTACTGAGACACTTCTTCAATTGAGACACATGGAATACGCCATGTACTCCTCGCTAACGATCGTGGCAACTCCGGTGATAAGCAACTTCGCCTCATGCGACTCAAAATCTTAAATGGTCCAACATAACGGGGTGCGAGTTTCCCTTTGGCATGGAACCTCTTAACTCCCCTAAGAGGCGTAACTCTGAGGTATACAAAATCTTCTGGTTCAAAACTCAAGTCTCGGCGACGGTTGTCAGCATAACTCTTCTGTCGTGATTGGGCTATCTTCAATCTCTCCCTGATCATGGCAATCTGCTCTTCAGCTTCTTGAAGAATATCTGGCCCGAAGACACGGCGCTCGCCGGTCTCATTCCAATTCAATGGCGTCCGACAGGGTCGACCATACAGTGCCTCAAAAGGTGACATCTGTAAACTAGCCTGGTAACTATTATTGTAACTAAACTCGGCATACGGCAAACTCTTATCCCAAGAGGTAGCATAAGCCAAAGCACATGCTCTTAGCATATCCTCCAGAATCTGGTTGACTCTTTCGGTCTGTCCATCCGTCTGTGGATGATAGGCTGTACTGAAGTTTAAACGGGTTCCCATGGCTTCGTGCAACTTATTCCAGAACCTTGAGGTAAATTGGGTACCTCTGTCCGATACAATCCTCTTTGGCACTCCGTGCAAACAGACGATCCTGATCATGTACAACTCTGCTAATTTATCTCCCGAGTAGGTGGTCTTCACGGGGATAAAATGGGCTACTTTGGTCAAATGATCCACTATAACCCATATGGAGTCATAACCTCCTTGAGTCTTAGGCAAACCGGTAATGAAATCCATTCCGATTTCCTCCCACTTCCACTCAGGTATTTTCAGTGGCTGTAGTAATCCTGCTGGTCTCTGATGCATTGCCTTGACTCTCTGGCATACGTCGCACAATGCAACATGCTCGGCAACTTCACGCTTCATACTCGGCCACCAGAATCTTTCCTTCAAATCCTGATACATTTTGGCGCTTCCAGGATGAATTGAATACTTGGAGTTATGGGCTTCTTCTAGAATCAACTGCTTCAGCTCCTTTTTGTTCGGCACACAAATGCGGTCCTTCATCCATAACGTGCCTTGCTCATCCAACTTGAAGTCCTCTGCCTTGCCTTCCTCCTTGATGGACTTAATCCTGCGGATCTTGTCATCATCCTTCTGTCCTTCCCGGATCTGATCCTCCAGGGTAGACTTTACTTCCAATGTGGCCAAGAATCCGCTAGGTACCACCTCAATCTTCATTCTCTGGAAATCCTCACATAGCTCTTCCTGACTTGTGGCTAGCAACATGCTCACAGTATGGCTTTTCCGACTCAAGGCATCGGCAACTACGTTGGCCTTCCCGGGATGGTAATGGATTCGAACATTGTAGTCCTTGATCAACTCTAACCATCTCCTTTGCCTCATATTCAGATCCGACTGGGTGAATATGTATTTAAGGCTCTTATGATCCGTATACACTTCACATCTGTTCCCGATCAGATAGTGACGCCATATCTTCAAGGCATGCACTACAGCAGCTAACTCTAGGTCATGCGTCGGATAATTCTCCTCATGAGGCCTCAACTGCCTTGATGCATAAGCGACGACCTTTCCATTCTGCATCAGCACACATCCAAGTCCTTGGCGCGATGCGTCACAATAAATATCAAAGCTTTGAGCAACATCCTGTAGAACTAACACCGGTCGATGTCAATCGCTTTTTCTCCCCAAATCCTTTCTCACATTCTCGACGCCCATGCAAACTTCTTCTCCTTCTTCAAAGAATTGGCGTAAGAGGTTTCGCAATTGTCTAAAAGCCTTCAATGAAATGGCGGTAGTACCCTGCCATTCCAAGGAAACTCCGGATCTGGTCACGGTCTTCTACCGCTCCCAATGTAACACGCCTTCTACCTTGCTTGGATCTACGGCGACTCCTTCTGCGGTCATTACATGTCCGAGGAATTCTACCTTGTCCTTCCAAAAATCACACTTGCTGAACTTGGCGAAGAGTTGCTGTTCCCTCAGCTTTTCCAAAACTCGCCTCAAGTGTTCGGCATGTTCATCCTCTGTCTTGGAGTAGATTAGGATATCGTCTATGAACACGACGACAAACTTGTCCAAATATTCCATGAACACCTTATTCATCATATTCATGAAATATCTTTGGCGCATTCGTCGACCCAAAGGACATAATCTGTAAACTCGTAATGTCCATATCTTGACGAGAATGCAGTTTTCGGAATATCTTCTGATCGGATCTTCAGCTGATGGTATCCCGATCTTAGGTCAATCTTGGAGAAAACTCCGGCTCCTCTCAGCTGATCAAACAAATCATCAATCCTGGGTAACGGGTACTTATTCTTCACGGTGACTTCATTGAGTGCACGGTAGTCAATGCATCCTGAAACTCCCGTCCTTCTTCTTGACAAACAAAACTGGTGCTCCCCACGGCGACGAGCTCGGTCTGATAAATCCTTTCTCCATTTACTCTTCCAGCTGTTTCTTCATCTCTACCAACTCCTCGGTGGACATCCGATAGGGTCTCTTTGCTATTGGTGCTGTACCAGGTACAAGCTCTATCACAAACTCTATGTCCCTGTCTGGCGGCATACCAGGTAGATCTTCGGGAAAAACATCTGGGTACTCATTTACTACTAAGACATCCTCTATGCTGATTGCCTTGGTACTGTTAACCATCAACTGTCCTTCTCTAACGGCAGTAGCTTGAAATTCCACTTTCTTTCCACACGGGCTCTCAATTGAGATAGTCCTTCATCCACAATCCAATACGGCCTTGTGCTTGGATAACAAGTCCATTCCCAAAATAACGTCTAAGGTCTGGGTCTCCAAAATAATAAGGTTCGCTAAGAACTCTATTCCATCTATTAGTATTCTCACCCCGGAACATCCTACTTTCGTTCGGAGTTCGGAACCAGGGGTTTGAACTAAAAGCATGCATCTAAGTCTTGTAATCCTCAAATCATTTCTAGTAGCAAAGCCTTGCAAAACAAACGAATGCGAAGCTCCAGAGTCAAACAAAATCAAGCTGATGTGCATCGAAGTTAACAAGTAACTTACCCAAAGACGACGTCAGTAGCATTCTGCAGTGCATCTGCGGTGACATGGTTGACTCGGCCTCTCACCACGATGCCTGGGGTGTGACTCACGGTGTCGGGCGTCCTAGCCGGGTGGTTCCTAGATTGAAGCGAACAGGGGTCACTCCTGCTGTCTTCTTTGGACAACTGTTGGCAAAGTGTCCTGGCTCGTTGCGATTGTAGCCAGATCTCATCGTTCCTTCTTGCCGATCGCTCGAGCAGCGTTTCTAGCGAAGTGAGGTCCGTAGTTCTCGATTGACGGGTCTTGGTGCCGTGACGGTGTCCTTGTAGCATTCTCGTGGCTGGAATCTAAAATTGATTTGGTGCAACTCTCGGGGCCATTTATGCGTTCCTGGCGTGATCCTCGCCGTTGCATCCTACGCTTCTTGTTCTCATCCAGCCTCCTTGCGCTTGTCCTCAATAATAGCGCCTTATTCACCAATTCTTGGAAATCTGGAAAGGTGTGGGTGATCAATCCTACTTGCAACCCTGAGTTAAGTCCCTTCATAAAACGAGACTGCCTGGCTTTATCTGGTCGCTACATCCTCAAAGCGTAGCGTGCTAGGCTGTGTGAACTTGTTCAGGTAGTCGACCACCGGTGATTACCTTGCTTCAGTGCTCTGAACTCCTCCTTCTTAAGGTCCATGATTCCCTCGGCACGTGATAATCGACGTAAACGCAAGTGTGAACTCTTCCCAAGTGATATCTTGAGGGTTCTCTTGCGTGGCATAGAAGTTCTCCCACCATTCGTAATGTTCCTTCCAACCGATGAGAAGCGTAGAGTACCTTCTCATTTCCTATGCATTGAGCTATGTGTAGCTTCCTCTCAATTGACCTTAACCAATCATCGGCCTCCAATGGGTTGGCATTCCCGAGAAAGTGGGTGGGTGAGTTCTCATGAACTCGATAGTCTTGTATTCTCGCGTTGTCCCCGATTGACTTGATTAGCCGTGGCCTCGAGCAAAGGACGCTTTGCGCTTGTTGCATCATAGCATGCATCAACCGAGTCCGAGCAGCAAGAAAAGCTCGAAATTCTGCATATCCAAGTGGCGGTGCTGGTGCTCCATCATTGGGGTTTTTCTGGCGAGAACCACTTCCATTGCTTCCAAAGTTTCCGCGGGTGTTCACCATCTGTCGATTTGCTCTAAGTTTTAGAGATGAGAGGGAAACAAGAATAGACAAGTAATATGGAACTTATGCGGGGCGAAAGGTATAACTTTAAGGTCCAACTTTATTAACTAATCAATAGCAACTTGGTATGGTTGCTTACAATGCCTAAGGGCCTTGCAACACATACTGCACACTCAGCAAACAATGAAAATCCAAATCGAACTAACACTGGAGTCTAACGCCTAAAGGGTGACTCTTTATTCTAAGACGCGACTCGGCGAAGGAGTCTCACTATAGAACCTATGCTCATTCATCGAGAAAACCTCCACGGCCTGGGTACAGATGCTGCGGCATAGGCGCGAAACGATTGCCATGTCCAAAGAATCGTGTCATCTGTGGTAGTCGAAGAAGCGATGTCCTCATCGAGATCTGACTCCTCCGGATCTGGCTCGTAGCTTCAATCGCTCTGGTTCTGGTCCGTATAAAGCCATCTCTAACTCATCAATCCTTCGCATAAGGTGTGACACATACTCTTGAGCTTCCCGCCATCTGTTCTTCTCTGTTGTGATCTCCTTGCGGGCCTTCTGTAGCTCCTTGCTTGTATCATCGAGTACATCCTCCTGGGCGACAACAAGTCGTGCCAACTGTGTAACCATGGCATCCTCATCCTGAATCGCCTTCGGGTCAAGAAGGTTATTGCTGCGCGAGTGATAACGGAACACCGTGCTCTCCAACTCTCTGGCGTAGATACGGGTAATGTGCCGCATTGCTCGTCGTGATACTTCTTGGATACCCATCTGCATTGTAGACCTCCTGGCAGTGCAGTGTATCGGCCGATTGCCTGGGCCCTTCTTCCTAGCAGGTACCTCAATCTTCACGTCACAAGCCTTGATCAATCCTGTTTGTCTGATCACTTCTACTTGGTATTGAGGCTTCTCAAAATCTCCGAGAGTCTGAAGCATATGCCAAAGTTCCGCGGCGTGACCAACCTCTAGATCGACGTAGTTGAACTCTCCCTCCATCTGTCACAAGAGTGCTCACGTAAGAACTCGAAATTTTAAATCGTGACAAGGTAAGGGAATATTCAGCAAAAGACAAGGAAAGAGAGAAGGGGGTAAGTCGAGATGTCATTTCTTATCTTGACAAATTTTTAGCTTTATAAAATAGGTTTTATCCTCACTACGACCATTCTAGCTTAGGGTTGAGCCTACGGTCAAGATGGCTCGATACCACCTCTGTCGGGACCCCGAATTTGCAAATCCGGACCCTCTCGTGTATTCAACACTAGTCCAGAACGCGCTAGTGCACACAGTCTTAACATCGGTAAATATCACAATCATACCATTCGATACTAATAAAGTACTTTTATTTAATTAAGCAATCGGTTACTTGACCTTATGGCCAAGTCACAAATGCGCCTCGCAGGCTAAACTTATTAAGAGAGAAATAGTAGCAATGAAAATAAGATAACTTCGTGGCGCCATCCAAGTATACCACAGGCAACTGACCGGGCTCGCCCCTAAGTAGACGGTTCCTCTTGGAGCTCCTCCTCCAAAGCCGTGTAGTCTCCTCTTCAACCTGGTGTTGTATGGTGGCAAGGGTGAGTACTTGGTACTCGAGAAAGTCATGCACGTAATGCAAAGCTAATATACTATATGCATGGCTTGGTACAAAGGAATAGCTCAAGGTATATTTGCAGTAAACATCATTTGACAAGTAATATAAGTAGATTCGAAAGCAGTAGAAACAAGTAAAGCATAATTAACTTTTCAAGGAGTTTAATAAACATCTTTCCCATCCTAATCCACAATTCCATCAACATCATTATTAATCCAACCCAACCTTTCAAATCCAAGTTATTTTTGAGAAAATCTAACCCTTGACTGTAATTCCCGAGCGATGTCCAATACCGCGGACACGGCTATTCGAATAGATTCTATACTCTGCAGAGGTTATGCACTTTACCCACAAGATACAGTCAAACACCACAAAGGCGAGTTCAGTAACAAAGTCTTTCTGGAAACTTCTAACAATACAAGTGGTCCTCCCGGTTATTGCACACTAACCCTTCCCTTAGCTAAGGCGAAGTCTAGGCCAATCAACTGCTAGATGGGTACCCGGCCTCACTCTCAGACGCTCCCGCACAACTTACACAAAAGGTGTAGTTGACCTCCTGAGGTCCCACAGTGCGTTATTAGCAACTTAGTCAACTAGGTCCGTCCCATTACAGACATGTGGTTGCACGTTAGACCCAGTTCAAAGGCTTGCAAGGTTAAGTCCTTAGGGTGACCAGGCAAGACTACCCGAAGAACCAAATCAACATCCCCAATGCCACAATCTGCCCACCCCGATTACTCTTGCCACATGCCCGGCCGAAAAACTATTTATCAAACCCCGCTTGATTACCATGCACCACGTGCCATCAACATCACATGATACCTTTCCAAAACAGGTTCAATATATCATTAAGTCAATATTAGCATTTGATTGTCCAAAATCATGTCATGAGCACGTGCGTGTCTAAGCAAAGATACTACAACGGTCTAAAACCCATGTTGGCAATTTAATAATGTCCAACTAGTAATCCACAACTAGGGTGACAAGGGTCATGGCACATATTTAAATAATCAAGGTGTCATACAAAGAAATTGGTATTTATCTAATCCCCATATTTAAATAAAGTATTTTCTAATTGAACTAGCATGCAATAGGTTAAATCAAAATAGATTTCAAAATAGGATCAACATGGTCAAAGCACAACTTGCCTTCAAAAAGTACTTGTTCTTGGTCTTGAGTTGGATCCTGAGTCAATACTTCTCCTTCGAATCCTTCCGGCACTTCAACGTCTACTCGTAAAGCGTGCAAATAGCAATACACGAATAAACAATAGGCAAAAAGTGCCCAAACATCCAAATAAAATCCATAAACAGAGAGAACATAATTTTATGAATTTTTAGAAACTGGAATCGTCAAATTTGGAGTTAAAATGCAAAAGTTATGATTATTTAAAGTTTAAATAATCAATTAAATAATTTTAGAGAGAAAAACTTTAGTCCAAAAATTAAATAAAATTCATATTTAGGTAGATCTCAATTTTATACAAATTTGGAAATTTGAATCACTCAAATCGGAGTTGAAACGCAAAAGTTATAAGCGTTTGAAGTTTTGAAATTCAAATCAATTATTAAACCGAATTATTAAATCATTTTCTTTTTCGGAAAA
This sequence comes from Rhipidocladum racemiflorum, assembly GCA_036346355.1. Taxonomy (NCBI): domain Eukaryota; kingdom Viridiplantae; phylum Streptophyta; class Magnoliopsida; order Poales; family Poaceae; genus Rhipidocladum; species Rhipidocladum racemiflorum. Next base: position 41,263,501 of record CM070578.1, read on the forward strand.
TCATTTATTGCATCAGCCTGGACACGTGGCAATCTCTGATTGGTTGGCTGACGTCAGCCGGTCCATGGACTCGGTCCATGCTCGGTTTGGGTCTACCGTGGACCCGGTCCACGGCTCACGTGAGACTGACAGGTGGGTCCCCCTCGGGTGACGTCATCGCTGACGTCAGCGGGGCTTAGCCCACGGTGCTGACAGGTGGGTCCCATGGGTGACGTCATTCTTGGCGTCGGCCGCAGCCGGGACAAATGGCCGACATGCGGGCCCGCCATGACGTCAACGTGACGTCATGGTGCGGTTTGGTCAGGCCGCTGACATGCGGGCCCCGCGTGTCAGAGACACGCGCTCACGCGTGCGTGGCGGCGCTGACCGCGGCGGTCAGTCTCCCGCACACGTGGCTAGATCTCGACCGTTGATTTGAAAATCAACGGTCCAGATTGGATCTGAACTCACGCGTTTGGGGTAAACGCGGTTGATCTGGACCGTTGGATCTAGATCGGACGGTCAAGATTGGATCTAGTGGTTTTGGACGTGTCGGGACCCCGAATTTGCAAATCCGGACCCTCTGTGTATTCAGCACTAGTCCAGGAACGCGCTAGTGCACACAGTCTTTACATCGGTAAATATCACAATCATACCAATCGATACCAATAAAGTACTTTATTTAAATAACCAAAGTGGTTACTTGACCTTATGGCCAAGTTACAAATGTATGCCTCGTAAGGCGAAACTTATTAAAAGAGAAATAACAGCAGCGGAAAATCAAATAAACTTCGTGGCGCCATCCAGTATACCACTGGCAACTGAGTTGGCTAGCATCCATATGTAGACGGGTCATCTTGGAGTTCCTCCTACAAAGATGGCGTAATCTCCTCTTCAACTGATATTGTGTTGAGGCAAGGGTGAGTACTTGGTACTCGACAAGTCATGCACGTAATGCAAGCTAATATACTATATGCATGGCTTAGTACAAAGGAATAGCTCAGGTATATTTGCGATAAGAAACTTTTGACAAGTAATATAAGTAGATTCAAAGCGGTAGAAATAAGTAAAGCATAAATAACTTTTCAAGAAGTTTAATAAACATTTTTCCCATCCTAAACCATATTTCCATCATCTTCCTTGTTAAACCAACCCATCTTTTCAAAACCAAGTTATTTTCATAAAGTCTACCCCTTGACTGTAATTCCCGAGCATTGTCCAGCATCAGTGGACTCGGCTATTCAAATAGATTCTACACTCTGCAGAGGTTATGCACTTTACCCACAAGATACAAATCAAACACCACAAAGGCGAGTTCCTCAGTAACAAAGCCTTTCTAAGCCTCAAACAACACAGGTGGTCCTCTCCGTGACGTGCTCTACACCATCCCTTCCCTTAGCCAAGGCGAAGTATGGGACCAACACACCGTTAGATGGGTACACTGGCCACGACCACGATACGCTCCCTGCACAATCACACAAAAGGTGTAACTGACACCCTGAGGCTCCACAAGTGAGTCCTTAGCGACTTAGTCAACTAGGGCCGTCCCATTCCAGCCATGTGGTTGCAAGTATGACCCAGTTCAAAGGCTTGCAAGGTTAAGTCCTTAGAGTGACCAGGGCAAGACTACCCGAAAAACCAAATCATCACTCCCAATGCCACAACTGGCCCACCTGATTACTCTTGCCACATGCCCCAGTCGAAAACTGTTTATCAAACCCCAGTTGATTACCATGCACCACGTGCCGTCAACATCACATGATACTTTTCCAAAACAGGTTCAATATATCATTAAGTCCATATTAGCGTTTGATTGTCCAAAATCATGTCATGAGCACGTAGCAGGTCTAAGCAGCATACTACAACGATCTAAACCCATGTTGGCAATTTAGTAATGTCCAACTAGTAAACCACAACTAGGGTGACAAAAGGTCATGGCACATACTTAAGTAATCAAGGTGTCATATATCAAATTGGTATTTATCTAACCCCCATGTTTAAACAAAGTATCTTTCTAATTGAACTAGCATGCAATAGTTTAAATCAAAATAGATTTTCGAAATAGGATCAACATGGTCAAAGCACAACTTGCCTTCAAAAAGTACTTGCTCTTGGTCTTGAGTTGGATCCTGAGTCAATACTTCTCCTTCGAATCCTTCCCAGACTTCAACGTCTACTCGTAAAGCGTGCAAATAGCAAATACACAAATAAACACTAGGCAAAAGATCCCAAAACTCCAAATAAAATCCATAAACAGAGAGAACATAATTTTCTGGATTTTTAGAAACTGGAATCATAAATTTGGAGTTAAACGCATAAAAGTTATGATTATTTAAAGTTTAAATAATCAATTAAATAATTTTACAGAGAAAAACTTTAGTCCAAAAATTAAATAAAATTCATATTTAGGTAGATCTCAATTTTATACAAATTTAGAAATTTGAATCGCTCAAATCGGAGTTGAAACGCAAAAGTTATAAGCGTTTGAAGTTTGAATCTAAATTTGAATCAATATTTCGAATTAATAAATCATTTTCTTTTTCGGAAATTAATTATTGCGTCATGGACACGTGGCAGCCTCTGATTGGCCTGCTGGCGTCACCGGGTCCATGGACTTGGTCCACGCTCGGCTTGGGTCTCACAGTGGACTCGGTCCACGACTTCACGCGGTCGCCGACATGTGGGCCCTCTCGTGACGCGTCATCGGCCCGACGTCGGCGTGGGCTCGGCCAGTCGGTCGGCGAGGTGGGACCCATTGTGACGTCATGGGTGACGCGTCGGCGCTGGCGGGTCACCAGCGACATGCGGCCCCTCGACACGCGGGCCCGGCGTCATTGCCACGCGTGGGCGGATTGCGTTGACCGCGGCGGTCCATCTTCCCGACACGTGGCGCAATCTCGGCCGCTGGTTTGAAAATCAACGGCGGATTAGATCCAGGGTTAACACGCTGAAACTCCTCGTTGCTCGTGGGGCCGCTCGATCTAGATCGGACGGTCCGCATCTAATCCTATATTACGCCTTTGCTAAAGACGCGTGGCAATTGTGAACCGCTGGATCTTGATCCAACGATCCGCATCTAATCGGGTTTGGGAACACGTGAGCTCACCTCAACCGTCCGATCTGGATCCGACGGTCCTCCGAGCTCGCGGACGGCGATGGCTTCACTGGCGCTGGCTTGACCGGAGACGGACGACGGCAACGAGCCCGACGGCGTTTGGGGCGTGCTCGGCGAGATGAAGCCTCCTTCGCGGTGCGTCTCGTCGCGGACTCGGATCTCTCCTTCGGCGGAAGACGACGGACGGCAGCGAAACCGGCGCAAACCGCAGCGGAGGGAAGAGACAACTCCGGCGAGCGATTGCGGCTCAACGGTGGCGGCTCCGGCGAGATGGCTCGAGGAACGGTGCGCAAGGATGAGGGCAACCTCGGGGGCGTCTCACGCTTTAAATAGCCTCGGCGTGCGTTCTAGACGGAAACCTAGTTCGCTACGGGCGGCGCGGCGGCGAAGTCCGGCTTCGGACTCGGCGAAGACGATTTAAATCGTGGCCGTCCACGTGGCGCGATCAACGGCCACGATCGCCGACGGCGCGATCGGATCCGGCCGATTCACGGCTCGAAGCCGTCTGGCGGATCTCGGCCGTTGGATCTTGATCCAACGGTTGGGATTGATTAGGTTTAGGAGTGGGTTCGGTCGAGTCAATCGGCTCGATCGGGTTCGAGTCCGACTCGGGTTCACTTCGGTCGGATGAGCGATGCCTTGACCCGAGTTGGATTTCCAGCGATTTAATATTTAAAATAATTCCCGATAATTCATTTAATTCATTAAAAATAGCAAAAGACTCGAGAAAAATTCCAAAAATTCTGAAAATATTTTGGAACATTTTGGACTCAAATAAAATATTTCCAACAAAATTTTATTTGCAAAATTAAATTCTTTAATTATTTCAAAATGGAATAAATTCAAATAAATTCCAAATAAATCCAAATAAATTCCAGAAAATTCCAAAAATTCACCAAAGTGCCAAATCACACATGAATTTAAGAAAAGCAAAATTTTGGGGTGTTACAGGACGGAATCTCACAGTGAGATGACGTGGCGCAATCTGGGCCCTTGGATGAAGATCCGACGGCTGAGAGAGCTTGAAGTCCGTCGATGGCCCACGGCGGCGCTGGCTTGTCGGAGTTGGGGATGACGACCACGGCAACGGCGCGTCGAGCGTGCTCCGGCGATGTGAAGGGTCCCTTCCGACGCGGCTTGGTCTCCGGTTCGAGATCGACCTCAACGGGCGGAGGACGACGGAGATGGCCGCAATCGGCAAAGAACCACGGCGGAGGGAAGAGGCAACTCCGGCGAGCGATTGCGGCTCAACGGCGGCGGCTCAGGCGACGTTGTCTAGGGCTACGGGTGCGCAATGAAACGGCGATCCCGACACGGGTGGCGGCGCAATAAATAGGGCCCTCGGCGTCCGTGAAACGCGCGGAATCCGAGGTCCTCTCGCGCGGCGAGTCCGGCGGCGACACGGTTAGGGTGACGTGGCACGCCTGACACCGTTGGATCGAGATCCAATGGTGCGCGAAGTTTGGGTCCGGTCGGACTCGGGCAAATTTGTTTGGCTCGGTCTGGCTCGGGCTCGATGACGTGGCTCAATCGTGGCCGTTGGATCAAGATCCAATCACACGCGGTTAGGGCTCTGGCCGAGTGGGTTGGCCGAGTCACGTGACTCGGTCGGACTCGAACTCGAGTCTGACTCGGCCTCTGGCCGGATGAACAAGAATCGACTTCGGTTTGATTTTCCAGCGATTTATTATTTAAAATAATTTCCAGTAATTCATTTAATTCATTAAAAATAGCAAAATACTCAGAAAAATTCCAGAAAAATTCTGGAAAATATTTTAGGGTATTTGGGACTCAAATAAAATATTTCCAACAAAATTTTATTTGCAAAATTAAATTCTTTAATTATTTCAAAATGGAATAAATTCAAATAAATCCAAATAAATTCCAGAAAATTCCAAAAATTCACCAAAGTGCGAAATCACACATGAATTTAAGAAAAGCAAAATTTTGGGGTGTTACAGTAGGGTTCACCTGCCGCCGGCCGGGCGGAAATCAATTCCAGAGGAGGAAGAATGCCGCCCGCGACCATCTCCTCCAGGTGAGCCCCCGTCGACACGAAGGCCTCCCACCCTGCTGCCGCCAGGTCGGTGCTCGCTTCCGGCGATGAAGAAGAGGACATCCAGACGAAGCGAGGTCTCTGGGGAGAAGTGTTCGGCGCGAAACCGGAAACCCTAAGCTATCAAGGTCGCCCGAGAAGTTTGGGAGATTTCGCGACTGTGGGGATAAAGGGGCAAAGATGTCTTTCCCCCAACAAGAGTTCCCTCGCTTATAGGAAGTGAGTTCCAGCCTTCACCTCACGGCGGGAAAAAAGCAAGAGCTCCGGTACTTAATCCTGAGCCAGATCTAGGGCATGCCCCATGTTGGGCCGTTCGCTGTGCCGCGCAAGCCGCGACCAGATGTCAAGTCTGGCTCGAGGTTCGGGATAGAGTGTGCCCCATGATGGGCCTGAACACTGGTCGCCATGGAAGATTGGGACCAGGCACTCTCCGAACATCCTCCAGCGATACACCCCATAATTTGGGGTCAAAAGCTGGTCACCGCCGTATGGCGTGATTGGGTACCGCAGGAGGATTCAACCAAAAAGGCCACGAGCCAACCAACTATGGTACGCCCCATGAGGGTCGATTGAGCTCTACGAGCCAATTGCCGCAGACCGTAAATGGGTGCGGGTACCACTCGACCACGAGCCAACCAACTATGGTACGCCCCATGAGGGTCAATTGAGCTCTACGAGCCAATTGCCGCACACCGTAAACGGGTGCGGGTACCACTCGGCCACGAGCCGACCAACTATGGTACGCCCCATGAGGGTCAATTGAGCTCCACGAGCCAATTGCAGCACACCGTAAATGGGTGCGGGTACCACTCGGCCACGAGACAACCAACTATGGTACGCCCCATGAGGGTCAATTGAGCTCCGCGAGCCAATTGCTGCACACAGTAAACGGGTGTGGGTACCACTCGGCCACGAGCCGACCAACTATGGTACGCCCCATGAGGGTCAATTGAGCTCCGCGAGCCAATTGCCGCACACCGTAAACGGGTGTGGGTACCACTCGGCCACAAGCCGACCAACTATGGTGTCGGGACCCCGAATTTGCAAATCCGGACCCTCTGTGTATTCAGCACTAGTCCAGGAACGCGCTAGTGCACACAGTCTTAACATCGGTATATATCACAATCATACCAAACGATACTTATCAAAGTACTTTATTTAAATAATCAAAGGGTTACTCGACCTTATGGCCAAGTTACAAATATATGCCTTGCAAGGCGAAACTTATTAAAAGAGAAATAATAGCAGCGGAAAATCAAATAAACTTCGTGGCGCCATCCAAAGATACCACAGCAACCTGACCGGCTCGCATCCCTAAGTAGACGGGTCCTCTTGGAGTTCCTCCTCCAAAGTGGCGTAATCTCCTCTTCAACTGATATTGTGTTGGGGCAAGGGTGAGTACTTGGTACTCGACCAAGTCATGCACAGAATGCAAGCTAATATACTATATGCATGGCTTAGTACAAAGGAATAGCTCAGGTATATTTGCAAGAAATGCCTTTTGACAAGTAATATAAGTAGATTCGAAAGCAGTAGAAATAAGTAAAGCATAAATAACTTTTCAAGAAGTTTAATAAACATTTTTTTCCCATCCTAAACCATATTTCCATCATCTTCCTTGTTAAACCAACCCATCTTTTCAAATCCAAGTTATTTTCAGAAAATCTAACCCTTGACTGTAATTCCCGAGCATTGTCCAGTACCGTGGACTCGGCTATTCAAATAGATTCTACACTCTGCAGAGGTTATGCACTTTACCCACAAGATACAATCCACTCACCACGTCGATCGTGAATCGCCATACAAGAGTATGCGAATGAGCGATCATAACAAAGCCTTTGGAAGCCTCAAACAACACAGGTGGTCCTCTCCGGTACGTGCTCTACACCATCCCTTCCCTTAGCCAAGGCGAAGTATGGGACCAACACACCGTTAGATGGGTACCTGGCCACAGCCACGATACGCTCCCCCGTACAATCACACAAAAGGTGTAATCGACACCTGAGGCTCCACAAGTGAGTCCTTAGCGACTTAGTCAACTAGGGCCGTCCCATTCCAGCCATGTGGTTGCAAGTATGACCCAGTTCAAAGGCTTGCAAGGTTAAGTCCTTAGAGTGACCAGGGCAAGACTACCCAAAACCAAATCAACACTCCCAATGCCACAATCGGCCCACCTGATTACTCTTGCCACATGCCCCGATAAAATCATTTATCAAACCCAGCTTGATTACCATGCACCACGTGCCATCAACATCACATGATACTTTTCCAAAACAGGTTCAATATATCATTAAGTCAATATTAGCATTTGTTTATCCAAAATCATGTCCCGAGCACGAAAGTGTGTCTAAGCGATATACTACAACGATCTAAACCCATGTTGGCAATTTAATAATGTCCAACTAGTAAACCACAACTAGGGTGACAAAGGGTCATGGCACATACTTAAGTAATCAAGGTGTCATATATCAAATTGGTATTTATCTAACCCCCAGGTTTAAACAAAGTATCTTTCTAATTGAACTCGCAGGCACTCGTTGAAATCAAAATAGATTTCGAACTAGGATCAACATGGTCAAAGCACAACTTGCCTTCAAAAGCACTTGCTCTTGGTCTTGAGTTGGATCCCGAGTCAATACTTCTCCTTGAATCCCTCCGGCACTTCAACGTCTACTCGTAAAGCGTGCAAATAGCAAATACACAAATAAACACTATGCAAAAAGATCCAAAAACTCCAAATAAAATCCATAAACAGAGAGAACATAATTTTCTGGATTTTTAGAAACTGGAATCAATCAAATTTGGAGTTAAAACGCATAAAAGTTATGATTTATTAAAGTTTAAATAATCAATTAAATAATATTACAGAGAAAAATTTAGTCCAAAAATTAAATAAAATTCATATTTAGGTAGATCTTAATTTTATACAAATTTAGAAATTTGAATCGCTCAAATCGGAGTTGAAAGCATAAAAGTTATAAGCGTTTGAAGTTTGAATCTAAATTTGAAATCATTATTCGAATTAATAAATCATTTTCTTTTTCGAAATTAATTATTGCGTCGGCATGGACACGTGGCAGCTCCTGATTGGCTCTGCTGACATCAGCCGTCCATGGGCTCGGTCCATGCTCATTTCGGGTCCACGGTGGACTCGGTCCACGGCTCACGTGGATCGACATGTGGGCCTACGGATGACGTCATTCTTGGCGTCGGCCTGCTCTTTGGGGCTGGCGACAGCGGCCCCGCCATGGCGTCGATGTGGCGTCATGGTGTGGTTGGCCGAGCGGCCGACACGCTGGCCCAGCGTGTCGGCGTCACAGCATCTGGCCGACGCGTCGGTCCAACTTCCTGGGCCAGCGTGGCTCGATCTCGGCCGTTGATTTGAAAATCAACGGCGCGATTGGATCTAGTGTTGACACGTTTTAGGTTAACGCATTGATTTCGGACCGTTGGATCTAGATCCAACGGTGGATTGATCTGGAGTTCAAGCGTGATCTCACCGGCGGGTGACGTGGCGAGATCCTAGCCGCGGCGACCGATCGGACGGCGATGCAGCTCGCGAACGGCGATGGCACGCGGCGGCGCCGGGCTTGGACCGAGACGGGACGACGCACCTGCCGCCGGCGCGTTTCGCGCCGCCCGTAGTGGCGAGGGGTACTCCCGAACGCGTCTCGTCTTGGGGAATCCGGATCTGGGCTTGATGACGGCGGAGGACGACGGACGACGGCGGAAAACGGCGCAAACCGCAGCGGAGGAAAGAGACAACTCCGGCGAGCGATTGCGGCTCAACGGCAGCGGCTTTCGAGCGAGATGGCTCGGGGAAACGGGTGCGCAAGGATGAGGGCAACCTCGGGGGACGTCTCACGCTTTAAATAGCCTCGGCGTTCGTGCCCTAGACGGAAACCTAGTTTGCTACGGCGGGGCGCGGCGTGAGTCCAGCTTCGGACTTCGGTGAAGACGACGCAATCGTGGCCGTCCACGTGGCACAACCAACGCCACGATCGCGGCGGCGACGGGTCTGGTCCGACACGGCTCGGAGTGCAGGTCGGACGGATCTCGGTAGTTGGATCTTGATCCAACGGTTGGGATTGATTAGAGTTAGGAGTGGGTTCGGTCGAGTCAAGCGGCTTGGGTCGGACTCGAGTCCGACTTCGGTCGGATGAACAAGATGCTTGACCGAGTTGGATTTTCCAGCGAATTAATATTTAAAATAATTCCCGAATTCATTTAATTCATTAAAAATAGCAAATGACTCGAGAAAAATTCGGAAAAATTCTGGAAAATATTTTGGATCATTTTGGACTCAAATAAAATATTTCCAACAAAAATTTATTTGCAAATTTAAATTCTTTAATTATTTCAAAATGGAATAAATTCAAATAAATTCCAAATAAATCCAAATAAATTCAGAAAATTCCAAAAATTCACCAAAGTGCCAAATCACACATGAATTTAAGAAAAGCAAAATTTTGGGGTGTTACAAACCTCCCCTTAATAGAATCTCGTCCCTAGATTCAGGGCTTACTAAAGGAATAGGTTTGGAAATTCTTTCTTCAAATCCTCTTCGCGCTCCCAAGTCGCTTCACTTTCTTCATGGTTGCTCCAATTGAACTCTCTACAGACCGGGTTGACTTGTTTCTAGTTTCTCGATCCATTGTGTCTAGAATCCTCACGGGATGCTCCTTATAAGTCAAATCTTCTTGCAACTCAATTGACTCTAGCGGTGTCTGCTCTCAGAACTCGGAGACACTTCTTTAAGCTGGGACACATGGAATACGTCATGCACTCCTGCCAACGATCGTGGGCAACTCCACCGGTAGGCAACTTCACCTCTGCGACTCAAAATCTTAAATGGTCCAACATAACAGGTGCAAGTTTCCCTTTGGCATGGAACCTCTTAACTCCCCGAGAGGCGTAACTCGAGGTATACAAAGTCTTACGGTTCAAAACTCAAATCTCGGCGACGATTGTCAAGCCATAACTCTTCTGTCGAGATTGGGCTATCTTCAACCTTTCCCTAATTATGGCGATCTGCTCTTGACCTCTTGAAGAATATCAGGCCCAAAGACACGGCGGCCGCCGGTCTCATTCCAATTCAATGGTGTCCGACAGGTCGACCATACAAAGGCCTCAAAAGGTGACATCTCAGAACTAGCCTGATAACTATTGTTGTAACTAAACTCGGCATCACGGCAAACTTTTATCCCAAGAGGTAGCACAAGCCAATGCACAAGCTCTTAACATATCTTCCAGAATCTGGTTGACTCTTTCGGTCATCCATCCGTGCATGGATGATAAGGCTGTCTTGAAGTTCAAACGGGTCCCCAGGCTTCATGCAACTTATTCCGAGAATCTTGAGGTAAATTGGGTACCTCGGTCCGATACAATCCTCTTTGGCACTCCGTGCAAACAAACAATCGATCATGTATAACTCGCTAATTTATCTCCCGAATAAGTGGTCTTCACGGGATGAAATGGGCTACTTTAGTCAAGCGATCCACTATAACCCATATGGAGTCATAACCTCCTTGGGTCTTGACAAACCGGTAATGAAATCCATTCCGATTTCCTCCCACTTCCACTCGTATTTTGGTAATTTGTAGCAATCCTGCTGGTCTCGATGCATTGCCTTGACTCTCTGGCATACGTCGCACAATGCAACATGCTCGGCAACTTCACGTTTCATACTCGGCCACTGCATCTCTCCTTGAGATCCTGATACATCTTGGCGCTTCGGGATGAATCGAGTACTTAGAGTCATGGGCTTCTTCCAAAATCAGTTGCTTTAACTCCTTTTGTTAGGCACACAAATGCGATCCTTCATCCATAACGTGCCTTGTTCATCCAATTTGAAGTCCTCTGCCCTGCCTTCCTCCTTGATGGACTTAATCCTGCGGATCTTGTCATCATCCTTCTGTCCTTCTCGGATCTGATCCTCTAAGGTAGGCTTTACTTCCAATGCGGCCAAGAATCCGCTAGGTACAACCTCAATCTTCATCTTTCGAAAATCCTCACATAACTCATCCTGACTTGTGGCTAGCAACGCACTCACGGTATGGCTTTTCCGACTCGAGCATCGGCTACTCGTTGGCTTTCCGGGATGGTAATGGATTCCAACATTGTAGTCCTTGATCAACTCTAACCATCTCCTCTCGCCTCATATTCGAGATCCGATCGGGTGAATATGTACTTAAGGCTCTTATGATCCGTATACACTTCACATCTGTTTCCAATCGATAGTGACGCCATATCTTCAAGGCATGCACTACGGCGGCTAACTCTAGGTCATGTGTCGGATAATTTTCCTCATGCGGCCTCAATCGCCTTGATGCATAAGCGGCGACCTTTCCATTCTCGCATCGACACATCCAAGTCCTTGGCGCGATGCGTCAAAATTAATATCGAAGCTTTGATCAACATCCGGTAGAACTAACACCGGTGCTGATGTCACTCGCTTCTTCAGCTCCTGAAATCCTTTCTCACATTCTCGCGTCCATGCAAACTTCTTCTCCTTCTTTCAAAGAATTGCGTAAGGGGTTTCGCAATCGTCGAAAAGCCTTCGATGAAAGCGGCGGTAGTATCCTGCCATTCCAAGGAAACTCAGAATCTGGGTCACGATCTTTGGTTGTTCCCAATGTAACACCGCTTCTACTTTGCTTGGATCCACGGCGATTCCTTCTGCGGTCATTACATGTCCAAGAAACTCCACTTTGTCCTTCCAAAAGTCACACTTGCTGAACTTGGCGAAAAGTTGCTGTTCCTCGACTTTTCCAAAACTTCGCCTTAAGTGTTCGGCATGTTCATCCTCTGTCTTGGAGTAGATTAGGATATCGTCTATGAACACGACGACAAACTTGTCCAAATATTCCATGAACACCTTATTCATCATATTCATGAAATAATTTGGCGCATTCGTTACCCAAAGGACATAATCAGAACTCGTAATGTCCATATCTTGACGAGAATGCAGTCTTGAATATCTTACGATCGGATCTTCAATCGATGGTATCCCGATCTCGAGATCAATCTTGGAGAAAACTCCGGCTCCTCTCAACTGATCAAACAAATCATCAATCACTGGGTAGCGGATACTTATTCTTCACGGTGACTTCATTGAGTGCACGGTAGTCAATGCACATCCTGAAACTCCGTCCTTCTTCTTGACAAACAAAAGCGGGTGCTCCCCACGGCACGAACTCGATCGATAAATCCTTTCTCCATTAACTCTTCTAGCTGTTTCTTCATCTCTACCAACTCCTCGGTAGACATCCGATAGGGTCTCTTTGCTATCGGTCTTTGTGCAGTACAAGCTCTATTACAAACTCTATGTCCCTATCTGGCGGCATACCGAGGTAGATCTTCGGGAAAGACATCTGGTACTCATTCACTCTTTGAGACATCCTCTATGCTGATTGCCTTGGTACTGTTAACCATCAAGCTGTCCATCTCTAATCGCGGTGGCTTGAAATTCCACTTTCTTCCCACACGGGCTCTCAATCGAGATAGTCCTTCGTCCACAATCCAATACAGCCTTGTGCTTGGATAACCAATCCATTCCCAATATAACATCTAAGGTCCGGTCTCCAAAATTATAAGGTTTGCTAGGAACTCTATTCCATCTATTAGTATTCTCACCGGAACATCCTACTTCCGTTCGGAGTTGGAACCAGGGTTTGAACTAAAAGCATGCACTTAAGTCTTGCAATTCTCAAGTCATTTCTAGTAGCAAAGCCTTGCGAAACAAGCGAATCTGAAGCTCAGTCAAACAAAATCAAGCAGTGTACTTGAGTTAACAAGTAACTTACCCAAGATTACGTCAGTAGCATTCTGCGGTGCATCTGCGGTGACATGGTTGACTCGGCCTCTCACCACGGTGCAGGGTGTGGCTCCTGTCTTTGGCGTCCTAGCTGGGTGGTTCCTAGATTGAAGCGAATCGGAGTCGCTCTCGCTGTCTTCTTCGGACAAGCTGTTGGCAAAGTGTCCTGGCTCGTTGCGATTGTAACAGCGTCTCACCATTCCTTCTTGATTGCACAGAGTAGTGTTTCTAGCGGGGCTGGGGTTTGGTAGTTCGATTGGCGGTGTCTTGGTCTTTGAGGATGGTGTCCTTGTTGCATTCTCGTGGTTGGAATCGAAGAATTGATTTGGTGCAACTCTCAAGCGCCATTGCGTTCCTGGCGTGATCCTTGCTGTTGCATCCTGCGCTTCTGTTCTCATCCAGTTCCTTGCGCTTGTCCTCAAGAATAAGCGCCTTATTCACCAACTCTTGGAAATGCTGAAAGGTGTGGGTGATCAACCCTACTTGCAATCTGAGTTAAGTCCCTTCATGAAACGAGGTATGCGGATTTATCTCGTCGCTACATCCTCGGGTAGTCGGCCATTGGCTGATTACCTTGCTTCAGATGCTGAACTCCTCCTTCTTAAGGTCCATGATTCCTTCAGGCACGTGATCTTGTCGGAATGCACCGTGAACTCCTCCCAAGTGATATCTTGAGGGTTCTCTGCGTGGCACGAAGTTCTCCCACCATTCGGCGGTCGTTTCCTTCCAAGCGATGAGAAGCGTAAAGTACCTTCTCATTCCCTATGCATTGAGCTATGTGTAGCTTCCTCTCAATTGATCTTAACCAATCGTCGGCCTCCAACGGATTGGCATTCCCAGAGAAAGTGGGTGGGTGAGTCCTCATGAACTCTGACAGCCTTGTATTCTGGCGTGGTCCCCGATTAACTTGATTAGCGTGGCCTGAGCAAAGGACGTGCTGCATTTGTTGCATCATAGCATGCATCAAGCCAGTGCGAGCAGCAAGAAATGCTCCAAAATTCTGCACATCCATGGCGGTGCTTTGGTGCTCCATCATTGGGGTTTTACATTTGGCGAGATCCACTCCCATTGCTTCCAAAGTTCCCACGGGTGTTCACCATCTGTTGACTTGCTCTAGGTTTAGAGATGAGAGGGAAACAAGAATAGACAAGTAATATGGAACCTATGCGAGGCGAAAGGGGTAACTTTAAGGTCCATCTTTATTATTAATAACTTGGTATGGCTGCTTACAATGCCTAAGGGCCTTGCAACACATACTGCACACTCAGCAAACAAAGCAAATCCAAATCGAACTAACTCTGGAATATAACGCCTAAAGGGTGACTCTTTATTCTATGACGCGACTCGGCGAAGGAGTCTCACTATAGAACCTAAGCTCACTCATCGAGAAAACCTCCACGGCACTGGTACGGGTCTTTGCGGCATAGGCGCGAAACTTGATCGCCATGTCCAGAATCTGTGTCCTCTGTGGTAGTCGAAGAAGCGATGTCCTCATCGAGATCCGACTCCTCTGGATCTGGCTCGTGTAGCTCGATCTTGGCTCTGAGTCCGTCCGCATAAAGTCATCTCCAACTCGTCAATCCTTCGTAGAAGGTGTGCCACATACTCTTGAGCTTCCCGCCATCTATTCTTCTCTGTCGTGATCTCCTTGCGGGCCTTCTGTAGCTCCTTGCTTGTATTATCTAGTACATCCTCCTGGGCGACGACAAATCGTGCCAACTGTGTAACCGTGGCATCCTCATCCTGAATCTCCTTCGGGTCAAGAAGGTTATCGCTGCGCGGATGATAACGGAACACCGTGCTTTCCAACTCTCTGGCGTAGATACTGGTAATGTGCCGCATTGCTCGTCGTGAAACTTCTTGGATACCCATCTGCATTGTAGACCTTCTAGCAGTGCAGTGTATCGGGCGATTGCCTGGGCCCTTTTTCCTAGCAGGTACCTCAATCCTCACGTCACAAGCCTTGATCAATCCCGCTTGTCCGATCACTTCCACTTGATATTGGGGCTTCTCAAAATCTCCGAGAGTCTCATGGCATATGCCAAAGTTCCGCGGCGTGACCAACTCCCAGATCAACGTAGTTGAACTCTTTCCTCATCTGTTCACAAGAGTGCTTTACGTAAGAACTCGGAATTTTTGAATTGTGACAAGGTAAGGAAAAATTTTAGCAAGAGACAAGAAAAGAGAGAAGGGGATAAGTCGAGATGTCATTTCTTATCTTGACAAACTTTTAGCTTTAGAAAATAGGTTTTATCCTCACTCGACCATTCTAGCTTAGGGTTGAGCCTACAAATCAAGTATGGCTCGATACCACCTCTGTCGGGACCCGAATTTGCAAATCCGGACCCTCTGTGTATTCAGCACTAGTCCAGAACGCAGCTAGTGCACACACAGTCTTAACATCGGTATATATCACAATCATACCAAACGATACTTATCAAAGTACTTTATTTAAATAATCAAAGGGTTACTCGACCTTATGGCCAAGTTACAAATATATGCCTTGCAAGGCGAAACTTATTAAAAGAGAAATAATAGCAGCGGAAAATCAAATAAACTTCGTGGCGCCATCCAGTATACCACAGGCAACTGACTGGGCTCGCATCCCTAAGTAGACGGGTCCTCTTGGAGTTCCTCCTCCAAAGCTGGCGTAATCTCCTCTTCAAGCGATATTGTTTTGGGGCAAGGGTGAGTACTTGGTACTCGACAAGTCATGCAGAATGCAAGCTAATATACTATATGCATGGCTTAGTACAAAGGAATAGCTCAGGGTATATTTGCGAAATGACTTTTGACAAGTAATATAAGTAGATTCAGCGGTAGAAATAAGTAAAGCATAAATAACTTTTCAAGAAGTTTAATAAACATTTTTCCCATCCTAAACCATATTTCCATCATCTTCCTTGTTAAACCAACCCATCTTTTCAAATCCAAGTTATTTTGGAAAATCTAACCCTTGACTGTAATTCCCGAGCATTGTCCAAGCATCGTGGACTCGGCTATTCAAATAGATTCTACACTCTGCAGAGGTTATGCACTTTACCCACAAGATACAATCCACTCACCACGTCGGTAGTGAATCGCCATACAAGAGTATGCGAATGAGCGATCATAACAAAGCCTTTGGAAGCCTCAAACAACACAGGTGGTCCTCTCCGGTTCGTGCTCTACACCATCCCTTCCCTTAGCCAAGGCGAAGTATGGGACCAACACACCGTTAGATGGGTACCTGGCCACGACCACGATCGCTCCCCGCACAATCACACAAACGGTGTAACTGACACCCTGAGGCTCCACAAGTGAGTCCTTAGCGACTTAGTCAACTAGGGCCGTCCCATTCCAGCCATGTGGTTGCAAGTATGACCCAGTTCAAAGGCTTGCAAGGTTAAGTCCTTAGAGTGACCAGGGCAAGACTACCCGAAAAACCAAATCAACACTCCCAATGCCACAAGGCCCACTGATTACTCTTGCCACATGCCCGATCAGCGTTTATCAAACCCCAGTTGATTACCATGCACCACGTGCCATCAACATCACATGATACTTTTCCAAAACAGGTTCAATATATCATTAAGTCAATATTAGCATTTGTTTATCCAAAATCATGTCCTGAGCACGTAGCAGGTCTAAGCAGTATACTACAACGATCTAAACCCATGTTGGCAATTTAATAATGTCCAACTAGTAAACCACAACTAGGGTGACAAAGGGTCATGGCACATACTTAAGTAATCAAGGTGTCATATATCAAATTGGTATTTATCTAACCCCCAGGTTTAAACAAAGTATCTTTCTAATTGAACTAGCATGCAATAGTTTAAATCAAAATAGATTTTCGAAATAGGATCAACATGGTCAAAGCACAACTTGCCTTCAAAAAGCACTTGCTCTTGGTCTTGAGTTGGATCCTGAGTCAATACTTCTCCTTCGAATCCCTCCGGCACTTCAACGTCTACTCGTAAAGCGTGCAAATAGCAAATACACAAATAAACACTATGCAAAAAGATCCCAAAACTCCAAATAAAATCCATAAACAGAGAGAACATAATTTTCTGGATTTTTAGAAACTTGAATAGTTCAAATCGGAGTTAAAACGCAAAAGTTATGATTTATTAAAGTTTAAATAATCAATTAAATAATATTACAGAGAAAAACTTTAGTCCAAAAATTAAATAAAATTCATATTTAGGTAGATCTTAATTTTATACAAATTTAGAAATTTGAATCGCTCAAATCGGAGTTGAAACGCAAAAGTTATAAGCGTTTGAAGTTTGAATCTAAATTTGAAATCATTATTCGAATTAATAAATCATTTTCTTTTTCGGAAATTAATTATTGCGTCAGCATGGACACGTGGCAGCTCCTGATTGGCCTGCTGACGTCAGCCGGTCCATGGGCTCGGTCCATGCTCAGCTCGGGTCCACGGTGGACTCGGTCCACGGCTCACGTGACTGACATGTGGGCCTACAGATGACGTCATTCTTGGCGTCGGCCACTTCTTTGGGACAGCTGGCGACAGCGGCCCCGCCATGACGCGTCGGCGTGGCGTCATGGTGTGGTTGGCGAGCGACCGCAGCGGGCCCAGCGTGTCGGCGTCACAGCAGCGTCTGGCCCGACCGCGTCGGTCCAACTTCCTGGACGCGTGGCTCGATCTCGACCGTTGATTTGAAAATCAACGGCGCGGATTGGATCTAGTGTTGACACGTTTTAGGTTAACGCATTGATTTCGGACCGTTGGATCTAGATCCAACGGTCGGGATTGGATCTGGAGTTCGAAGCGTGATCTCACCGGCGGGGTGACGTGGCGAGATCCTAGCCGTGCGATCTGGATCGGACGGCTGACAGAGCTCGCGAACGGCGATGGCACGCGGCGGCGCTGGCTTGACCGGAGACGGGGACGACGACCTTGCCGTCGGCGTTTCTGGCGCGCTCCGGCGAAGTGAGGGGTACTCCGAGCAGCGTCTCGTCTTGGGGAATCCGGATGCGGTCTTGATGATCGGCGGAGGACGGCGGACGGCGGCGAAACGGCGCAAACCGCAGCGGAGGAAGAGACAACTCCGGCGGCGATTGCGGCTCAAGCAGCGGCGGCTTTCGGCGAGATGGCTCGGGGAAACGAGTGCGCAAGGATGAGGGCAACCTCGGGGGACGTCTCACGCTTTAAATAGCCTCGGCGTTCGTGCCCTAGACGGAAACCTAATTTGCTACGGCGGCGGGCGCGGCGGCGAGTCCAGCTTCGGACTTCGGTGAAGGCAGCGCAATCGTGGCCGTCCACGTGGCACAACCAACGGCCACGATCGCGCGGCGCGGCCGGGTCAGTCGGACACGGCTTCAGTGCAGGTCGGACGGATCTCACCGTTGGATCTTGATCCAACGGTTGGGATTGATTAGAGTTAGGAGTGGGTTCGGTCGAGTCAAGCGGCTTGGTCGGACTCGAGTCCGACTTCGGTCGGATGAAACGATGCTTGACCGAGTTGGATTTTCCAGCGAATTAATATTTAAAATAATTCCCAGTAATTCATTTAATTCATTAAAAATAGCAAATGACTCAGAAAAATTCCAGAAAAATTCTGGAAAATATTTTGGATCATTTTGGACTCAAATAAAATATTTCCAACAAAAATTTATTTGCAAATTTAAATTCTTTAATTATTTCAAAATGGAATAAATTCAAATAAATTCCAAATAAATCCAAATAAATTCCAGAAAATTCCAAAAATTCACCAAAGTGCCAAATCACACATGAATTTAAGAAAAGCAAAATTTTGGGGTGTTACATATGGTACGCCCCATGAGGGTCAATTGAGCTCTACGAGCCAATTGTCGCACACCGTAAACGGCTGCGGGTACCACTCGGCCACGAGCCGACCAACTATGGTACGCCCCATGAGGGTCAGTTGAGCTCTACGAGCCAGTTGCCGCACACCGTAAACGGGTGCGGGAACCACTCGGCCACGAGCCAACCAACCACGGCGACCTATCCCTCTACGCCCTGAAAAGATCGACGACGAGCGTGAGCGCTACTCGGACATCGAGTTGGGAAAACATTGGTAACAATCCCAGCAATTAATAAGTCCTTTACGATCTTTTTTCCCATAAAATCTTTCCGACAGGACAAGAGGGGGAAATCCGATCTTAAAGCACTTGGGGGCTACTGTGGGATGCCCGAGACGGGGGTTCCGCAAGAGGGGCCTATGCCTAACTGGGCCGAGGACGGGGCAGTAGGCCCAGAGCTTGGAAGCACTACGAAGAGCCCATAGCCATGGCCCGACTTCTTCCCCAAGGCAGCTGGTTGTCTCCTCGACGAAGCTTCGCGCCGCGTCAGGACAACCCCGCCAAAAGTAAAGCCTGCGACCTGGCGCCTGTAGAGCCTGAAGCCATCAGAACCTGGCGGATCGGCAGGTGTGGGTCGGGAAAGGAACGACCAAATCCCCTGAACGTAGTGGGGCTCGGCAGACAGAGACAAACCACATACTCATGAGTTCACCTCGTCCAGGGCCAGGTGGCGCCCATTTGTAACGTGCCCTTCCCCCAGTATATAAGGGGGAGGGAACAATCCTGAAAGAGAGAGAGAGAGAAAAAAAAACATAAGAAGAAAAAGAGACCACATCCATATATCCAAGAACACAGGACTAGGGTATTATCTCCTCCGCGAGAGCCCGAACCTGTCTAAAAAAGATCGCCCTCGCATCCTGTGTTACCATCTTGCTCTGATCACACACGAATCCCCTAGAATCACAAATCTAATTGCCGGCGGAACCGATCGTCGACAGTTGTAACACCCCAAAATTTTGCTTTTCTTAAATTCAAGTGTGATTTGGCACTTTGGTGAATTTTTGGAATTTTCTGGAATTTATTTGAATTTATTCCATTTTGAAATAATTAAAGAATTTAACTTTGCAAATAAAATTTTGTTGGAAATATTTTATTTGAGTCCAAAATGTTCCAAAATATTTTCAGAATTTTTCTGGAATTTTTCTAAGTCTTTTGCTATTTTTAATGAATTAAATGAATTTCTGGGAATTTATTGGATTATTTAATCGCTGGAAAATGCGAGTGGGTTTTACTGTTCAATCGACCAAGCTCGAACCCGAGTCCGACCCGAACCCTAACCGCGTGACCGTTGGATCTTGATCCAACGGCCACGATTGAGCCACGTCACCGAGCCCGACTCCGACCGAGCCAGCCAGCTCGCCCGAGCCAGACCGAGCCCGAACCCGCGCGACCATTGGATCTTGATCCAACGGCTGACCGTGTGCCACGTCGCCCTCTCCGAGTCCTCGTCGGACTCTGCCGCCGCGCGCGGGTGGACCGAGCCGAGGCCGTGCGCCGGGTCCGTGGACCCGAGGCCACGTGTCGTCACCCGATTGGTCCACGTGTCCTTGCTGACGCAATAATTAATTTCCAAAAAAAAGAAAATGATTTATTAATTCGAAATAATGATTTCAGTTTTTGATTCAAACTTCAAACGCTTATAACTTTTGCGTTTCAACTCCGATTTGAGTGATTCAAATTTCTAAATTTGTATAAAATTGAGATCTACCTAATGATGAATTTTATTTAATTTTTGGACTAAAGTTTTTCTCTGTAATATTATTTAATTGATTATTTAAACTTCAAAATGCTATAACTTTTGCAATTTAATTCCGAATTTGACGATTCCAGTTTCTAAAAATTCATAAAATTATGCTCTCTCTGTTTGTGAACTTTATTTGGATGTTTGGACACTTTTTGTCTACTATTTATTTACATGTTGCTATTTACACGCTTTACGAGTAGACGTTGAAGTGCCTGAAGGATTCGAAGGAGAAGTATTGACCCAGGAGCCAGCTCAGGACCAAGAACAAGTACTTTTCGAAGGCAAGTTGTGCTTTGACCATGTTGATCCCATTTTGAAATCTATTTTGATTCAATGTATTGCATGCTAGTTTGATTCAATGTATCCCATTTAATTAGATAAATGCCTAATTGCTCTATGACACCTTGGCTAATTACATATGTGCCATGACCCCTTGTCACCCTAGTTGAGGTTTAAATAGTTGGACATTACTAAAGTGCCAACCTGGGAATTTAGATCGTTGTAGTATATTGCTTAGACATGCTACGTGCTCATGACATGTTTTTGGACAATCAAATGTTAATATTGACTTAATGATATATTGAATCTGTTTTGGAAAGGTATCGTGTGATGTTGATGGCACGTGGTGCATGGTAATCAACTGGGGTTTGATAAATAGCTTTTGACCGGGGCATGTGGCAAGAATGATCGGGTGGGCCAGTTGTGGCACCGGGAATGTTGTGTTGGTTCTTCGGGTAGTCTTGCCCTGGTCACCCTAAGGACTTAACCTTGCAAGCCTTTGAAATGGGTCAAACGTGCAACCACATGTCTGTAATGGGATGGACCTAGTTGAATAAGTTGCTAATAACGTACCTGTGGGACCTCAGGTTGTCAACTACACCCTTTGTGTAGTTGTAGGGGGGAGCGTACCGGGGCTGCGGCCAGGTACCCATCTAACGGTGGCTTGACCTAAACTTCGCCTTCGATAAGGGAAGGGTTAGTGTGCAACACCGGGGAGGACCACTTGTGCTGTTAGAAGTTTCCGAAAGACTTTGTTACGGACACTCGCCTTTGTGGTGTTTGACTGTATCTTGTGGGTAAAGTGCATAACCTCTGCAGAGTGTAAAATCTATTCGAATAGCCGTGTCCGCAGTATTGGACATCGCTCGGGAATTACAGTCAAGGGTTAGACTTTCTCAAAAATAACTTGGACTTGAAAGGTTGGGTTTGGTTTAATAATGATGTTGATGAAAATATGGATTAGGAGTGGGAAAGATGTTTATTTAAACTCCTGGAAAAGTTATTAATGATATACTTGTTCAACTGCTTTCGAATCTACTTATATTATTTGTAAATGCTCTTTACTACAAATATACCTTGAGCTATTCCTTTGTATCAAGCCATGCATATAGTATATTAGCTTGCATTCTGTGCATGACTTGCTGAGTACCAAGTACTCACCCTTGCCCCAATACAACACCAGTTGAAGAGGAGACTACACCAGCTTTGGAGTAGGAACTCCAAGAGGAACCGTCTACTTAAGGAGCGAGCCCAGTCAGTTGCCTGTGGTATACTGGATGGCGCCACGAAGTTATCTTATTTTCCGCTGCTATTATTTCTCTTTTAATAAGTTTCGCCCTGCGAGGCGTATATTTGTAACTTGGCCATAGGTCGAGCAACCAGTTTGATTATTTAATTAAAGTACTTTATTAGTATCGAGTGGTATGATTGTGATATTTACCGATGTTAAGACTGTGTACACTAGCGCGTTCCTGGACTAGTGCTGAATACACAGATGGTCTGGATTTGCAAATTCGGGTCCCGACAGAGGTGGTATCAGAGCCATATTGACTGTAGGCTCACCCATAGTTAGAATGGTCGTAGTGAGGATAAAATCTATTTTCTAAAGATAAAATTTGTCAAGATAATGAATGAATTCTCGACTTACCCCTTTTCTTCCTTGTTCATACCCCTTGTCGAGTTCTTTTCGTCTTCCATATTAATTTTAAAATGTTGCGTTCTTACGCGAGCGTCTTTTGGCAGATGATGATGAAGAACAACTACGCCGAGCGTGAAGGAGGCTATGCTGCCGAGTTGTGGCGTATGCTTCAGTTTCTTGGAGGTTTTGAGAGACCGCTCTACCGAGGGACTACACTTGTGCAAGCAGGACTGGTCATAGGATGGGACGTCCGGATCACGGTGTACGCCCGAGAGAAGACAAAGTTCAGTCGCCCTTTCCACTTCACCGCCAGGAGGTCTACCTTTGAGATTGGAATTCAGGAGGTGTCGCGTCGAGCAATGCAGCAGATCGCTCGCACTTACTTCAGGGAGCTGGAAGGCACAGTGTTCCATCACCACCCACGCCGAGACAGCAGAGCTCAACAGAAGCCGATTGAAGATGAGGATGCTACCGTCACTCACTTAGCCAGGTTCGTCGCCGCTCAGGAGGAGCTGATCGAAGACACAGTACAGGAGTTGAAGAAGGCTCGCGAACAGGTTGAGGAGGAGAAGAAGCACTTGGAGAATGCCCGTGAGTACGTCGCTTATGCTGCGGAAAGGATCGCGGAGAGGCTGCATTGTATGGCCAGTGGTCCCGATCCGGTGTTGGAGTTGGATGCTCCAGACCCGGAAGGAGGAACGAAGAGGCGCCACCTTCACCCGCGCCACACGACCACGGCCACCAGATCGAGACCGAGGAAGACGCCGCGTCGTCAACCACAGCTGCAGTTGCAGGGCATGGCGATTGTTTCGCGCCTTTGCCGTCGCACCCCCACCCAGGCAGTGGAGGTTTTCTCGACGAGTGAGCGTAGGCGTTGAGGTTGAGACTCCTTCGTCGAGTCGCGTTATAGAATAAGAGTCACCCTTTAGAGGCGTTGGATTTCATTGTTTGCTGAGTGTGCAGTATGTGTTGCAAGGCCCTTAGGCATTGTAAGCGACCATACCAAGTTATTACTATTAGTATTAATAAAGTTGGATTTTGAGTTACACTTTTCCCCCGCATAAGTTTTTCCTATTACTTGTCTATTCTTGTTCCCTCTCATCTCTAAAACTTGAAGCAATCGACAGATGGTGAACACCCGCGGAAACCTTGGAGGCAATGGAAGTGGTTCTCGCCCAGCTGGAAACCCCAACAATGGAGCACCTGCACCCCAACCAGCACCGCCAGTTGACATGCAGAATTTTGGAGCTTTTCTTGCTGCTCAGACTCAGTTAATGCATGCTATGATGCAACAGATGCAACACGTCACTGCTCAGGCCGCCGCTAATCAAGTCAATCAGGGACAACGCCAGAATACAAGACTGTTAGAGTTCATGAGGACTCATCCACCCACTTTTTCTGGGAATGCCAATCCGTTGGAGGCCGATGATTGGTTAAGGTCAATAGAGAGGGAGCTACACATTGCTCAATGCATGGGAAATGAGAAGGTACTCTACGCTTCTCATCAGTTGGAAGGGATAGCCGCCGAATGGTGGGAGAACTTCTGTGCCACGCAAGAGAACCCTCAAGATATCACTTGGCAGGAGTTTACAGCTGCCTTTCGTCAGTATCACATGCCGGAAGGAATCATGGACCTCAAGAAGGAGGAGTTCAGAGCACTGAAGCAAGGCAGCCAGCCAGTGGCCGAATACCTGAACAAGTTCACACAGCTTGCACGCTACGCACCTGAGGATGTAGCGACAGATAAAGCCAGACAGTCCCGCTTTATGAAGGGACTTAACTCAGGACTACAGGTGGGACTGATCACCCACACCTTTCCAGATTTCCAAGAGTTGGTGAATAAAGCGCTTATTCTTGAGGACAAGCGCAAGGAACTGGATGAGAACAGGAAGCGCAAGATGCAGCATCAGGGATCGAGTCAGGGAGTGCAGCAACGCTTGAGGGTTGTGCCAAATCAGTTTTTTAGATTCCAGCCGCAGAATGCTATAAGGACACCGTCACCAACACCAAGACCCGTCAATCAGAACTATCAGACTCCAGCGCCAGCCAGAATCGTCGCTTCAGGCAGTCAACAGGGGACAGTGAGATGCTGCTACAATTGCAACGAGCCAGGGCACTTTGCCAACAGTTGTCCTAAGAAGACAGCAGGAGTGACCCCAGTTCGCTTCAATCTGGGATCCACACCAGCCAGGACGATAGCACCAGGAGCCAACCGAGGGACAACAAACAGGAGCGGCACCCAGACCATGGTGAGAGGCCGAGTCAACCATGTCACCGTGATGCACTTCGAATGCCACGGACATCGTCTTTGGGTAAGTTACGTGTTAACTCGATGCACCTGCTTGATTTTGTTTGATTCTGGAGCTTCGCATTCGTTTGTTTCTCAAGGCTTTGCTGCTAAAAATGATTTGGAGATTGCAAGACTTAAATGCATGCTCTTAGTTCAAACCCATGGTTCCGAACTCCGAACTAAAGTAGGATGTTCTGGGGTAAGAATACTAATAGATGGGATAGAGTTCCTAGCAAACCTTATTATTTTGGAAACCCAGACCTTAGATGTTATTTTGGGAATGGATTGGTTATCCAAGCACAAAGCCGTATTGGATTGTGGACGAAGGACTATCTCAGTTGAGAGCCCGTGTGGAAAGAAAGTGGAATTTCAAGCTACTGCCGTTAGAGATGGACAGTTAATGGTTAACAGTACCAAGGCAATCAGCATAGAAGATGTTTCAGTGGTAAATGAGTATCCAGATGTTTTTCCTGAAGATCTACCTGGTATGCCGCCAGACAGAGACATAGAATTTGTGATAGAGCTTGTACCTGGTACAGCACCGATAGCAAAAAGAACCTATCGGATGTCCACCGAAGAATTGGTAGAGATGAAGAAACAACTTGAAGAGTTGATGGAGAAAGGATTTATCAGACCGAGTTCGTCGCCGTAGGGAGCGCCAGTTTTGTTTGTCAAGAAGAAGGACGAAAGTTTCAGGATGTGCATTGACTACCGTGCACTCAATGAAGTTACCATGAAGAATAAGTATCCGCTACCCAGGATCGATGATTTGTTTGATCAACTGAGAGGAGCCGGAGTTTTCTCCAAAATTGATCTGAGATCGGGATAGCACCAATTGAAGATCCGATCAGAGGATATTCCGAAGACCGCATTCTCGTCAAGATATGGACACTATGAGTTTACAGTTATGTCCTTTGGTCTGACGAATGCACCAGCATATTTCATGAATATGATGAATAAGGTGTTCATGGAATATTTGGACAAGTTTGTTGTTGTGTTCATAGATGATATCTTAATTTACTCCAAGACAGAGGATGAACATGCAGAGCACTTGAGGCAAGTTTTGGAAAAGCTAAGGGAACAGCAACTTTTCGCCAAGTTCAGCAAGTGTGACTTTTGGAAGGACAAGGTGGAGTTCCTCGGACATGTAATAACTGCGGAAGGAGTCGCTGTAGATCCAAGCAAGGTAGAAGCTGTGTTACATTGGGAACAGCCAAAGACCATGACCCAGATCCGGAGTTTCCTTGGAATGGCAGGTTACTATCGCCGTTTCATTGAAGGCTTTTCGACCATTGCGAAACCTCTTACGCAATTGCTGAAAAAGGAGAAGAAGTTTGCATGGACGCCGGAGTGCGAAAAAGGTTTTCAAGAGTTGAAGAAACGATTGACATCAGCGCCAGTGTTGATCCTACCGGATGTTAATCAGAATTTTGATATTTATTGTGATGCATCGCGTCAAGGACTTGGATGTGTGCTGATGCAGAACAGAAAGGTCGTCGCTTACGCGTCAAGGCAGTTGAGGCCACATGACGAGAATTATCCGACACATGACCTAGAGCTAGCTGCCGTAGTGCATGCCTTGAAATTATGGCGTCACTATTTAATTGGAAACAGATGTGAAGTATACACGGACCATAAGAGTCTTAAGTACATCTTCACCCAATCAGACCTGAACATGAGGCAGACGAGATGGTTAGAGTTGATCAAGGACTACAATGTTGGAATCCATTACCATCCCGGGAAGGCCAACGTAGTTGCCGATGCTCTGAGTCGGAAGAGCCATACTGTGAACATGTTGTTAGCCACAAGTCAGGAGGAGCTATGTGAGGATGTCCAGAGAATGCAGATTGAAGTCGTACCAGAATGATTCTTGGCAGCATTGGAAGTAAAGCCTACCCTAGAAGATCAGATCCGAGAAGGACAAAAGGATGATGACAAGATCCACAAGATTAAGTCCAACATGGATGAAGGCAAGGCAGAGGACTTCAAGTTGGATGAGCAAGGCATGTTATGGATGAAGGGTCGCATTTGTGTGCCGAACAAGAAGGAGCTGAAGCAGTTGATTTTAGAAGAAGCCCATGACTCCAAGTATTCAATTCATCCTGGAAGTGCCAAGATGTATCAAGATTTGAAGGAAAGATTCTGGTGGACGAGCATGAAGCGTGAAGTTGCCGAGCATGTTGCGCTGTGCGACATATGCCAGAGAGTCAAGGCAATGCATTAGAAACCAGCAGGATTGCTACAGCTGTTGAAGATACCTGAGTGGAAGTGGGAGGAAATCGGAATGGATTTCATTACCGGTTTACCCAAGACTCAAGGAGGATATGACTCCATTTGGGTCATAATAGACCGCTTGACTAAGGTCGCCCATTTTATTCCAGTGAAGACCACCTATTCGGGAGATAAGTTAGCTGAGTTGTATATGACCAGGATCGTCTGTTTGCATGGAGTGCCAAAGAAGATTGTATCGAACAGAGGTACCCAGTTTACCTCGAGGTTTTGGAACAAGCTGCATGAAGCCATGGGAACCCGTTTGAACTTCAGTACATCATATCATCCGCAGACAGATGGGCAAACCGAAAGAGTTAATCAGATTCTAGAGGACATGCTACGAGCTTGTGCATTGGCTTATGCTACCTCTTGGGATAACAGTCTGCCGTACACTGAGTTCAGCTACAATAATAGTTACCAAGCCAGTTTGCAAATGTCGCCATTTGAAGCACTATACGGTCGACCCTATCGGACACCGTTGAATTGGAACGAGATAGGTGAACGCCGTGTCTTTGGGCCAGATATTCTCCAAGGAGCCGAAGAACAAATTGCCATGATCAGAGATAGATTGAAGATAGCCCAATCACGACAGAAGATTTATGCTGATAACCATCGCCGAGACCTGAGTTTTGAACCAGAAGATTTCGTGTATCTCAGAGTCACGCCACTCAGAGGAGTTAAGAGATTCCAAGCCAAGGGAAAACTCGCGCCGAGGTATGTTGGACCATTCAAGGTTCTCAGCCGCAAAGGTGAAGTTGCTTACCAGCTAGAGTTACCGCAATCACTAGCAGTAGTACATGACGTGTTCCACGTGTCCCAGCTGAAGAAGTGTCTCCGAGTACCTGAGGAACAGACACCGCTAGAGTCAATTGAGCTACAAGAAGATCTGACTTACAAGGAGCACCCCGTGAAGATTCTGGACACCATGGATCGAGAGACGAGAAACAAGTCAACCCGTTTCTGCAGAGTTCAATGGAGCAAACATGCGGAGAGCGAAACAACTTGGGAGCGCGAAGAGGAATTGAAGAAAGAGTTTCTGAACCTATTTCTTTAGAAAGCCCTGAATCTCGGGGACGAGATTCTGTTAGCGGGGGAGGTTTGTAACACCCCAAAATTTTGCTTTTCTTAAATTGATGTGTAATTTGGCACTTTGGTGAATTTTTGGAATTTTCTGGAATTTATTTGGAATTTATTTGAATTTATTCAATTTTGAAATAATTAAAGAATTTAACTCTGCAAATAAAATTTTGTTGGAAATATTTTATTTGAGTCCAAAATGTTCCAAAATATTTTTCAGAATTTTTCTGGAATTTTTCTGAGTCTTTTGCTATTTTTAATGAATTAAATGAATTTCTGGGAATTTATTGGATTATTTAATCGCTGGAAAATGCGAGTGGGTTTTACTGTTCAACCGACCGAGCCCGAACCGAGTCAGGCTCGAGTCCGACCGAACCTAAGCGTGACCGTTGGATCTTGATCCAACGGCCACGATTGAGCCACGTCACCGAGCCCGACTCCGACCGAGCCAGCCAGCTCGCCCGAGCCAGACCGAGCCCGAACCCGCGCGACCGTTGGATCTTGATCCAACGGCTGAGCGTGTGCCACGTCGCCCTCTCCGAGTCCTCGTCGGACTCCGCCGCCGCCCGCGGGTGGACCTCGGTTTTCGCGAGATTCACGGAAGCTGAGGCCCCTATTTAATGCACCGCTACAACGGCCATGACCGCCTCTTCCGCGCGCACCCGAAACCCTAGCTCACGTCGCCTGAGCCGCCACCGTCTAGCCGCTAGAGCTCGCCGTAGTTGATTCTCTCCTCCGCCGCGGTTTCTTACGTTTGCTGCCGCCGTCCGTCATCCTCCGCCGCCGTCAAGCCCAGATCCGGATTCCCCAGGCCGAGGCGCTTTCGGGAGTACCACTCACTCCGCCGGAGAAGCCCTGAAGCGCCGTTGGACTCGTCGTCGTCTTCGTCTCCGGTAGCCTCTGCTCCGCCGCGTCGCCATCGCCGTCCGCGAGCACCGCCAGCCGTCCGATTAGAATCCAAGGGCTCAGATCGCGCCACGTCGCCACGGTGAGATCTCACGTGCAATCCTCTAGATCTATTTTCAACCGTTGGATCTAGATCCAACAGCTTAGTGTCTCGGGGAGCGCCTTCTTTCGGGGGCTTCTTCATTTCTACGGGATTGAATTGATTAATCTGAACCCCAACTCCATTCTTCAAATCGCCTTATTTGTTCAACTCTGTGAGGCGTATCTTGGGATCCGTCCTCACTTCAATCTGTTTCGCTCCCTCTTCTTGCTCAAACCCCATCCGAATCGAAATTCTCCCAGTGCCATTGGGGGAGCAGGGTTCCAATCGCAAGAGGGCCTAAAGAAGCGCTACTTCTCTATCCCTTTCAAAACCTCCCTCAAAGGTTGGAAGCGGGAATGGTTCTATTGCGCCAATGTAGACCCTTTCCTCGCTCCCTTTACCGGCCGCGCCCCTGTAGTTCTCGGTCTTTGGAGCGATCCCCATGAGGGCCCGGATTGGATCAAGTCGCTGAACTTCTGACGCTGATCGATGATCTGAAAAACCGCGGCTTGACTGGCATTGGGGTCGCCATCAGCTTTGCTAAGCGGCGGGTACAGCCCTTGAAGGAACGAATCCATCTGGGTTTCCGGTATGGCGGGACTCAGGATCCCACCCGGGAGTCGAATGCGCCGCTGCCAAGAGACGTCCTGGGGGCGCGGTTGATAGATCTCTTCACTTCGGGCGTCGAGATAACCAATAGAGGCTGTCCGGGCAAGTTTTCGGCGAAGAGAGCTCCTCCTCGCGTGAGTATCCCTCACCTTCGAGACATTGCTTGGTTGTGTTCACCTGACTTGAGGCTCTGACGATATGTGATTGTTCACTTTTTAGGAGCATGAAGCTTTCGTTTCTGATGCTCCGGTCGTCGACGTCTCTCGGCTTAGGAATGTTCCGAGCAAGCGTCTGGCGGATTCTTCGGCTGAGGGACCAGGGTCTTCTAAGAGAGAAAGGACGTCGGTGGAGGAGGTTCTTGCTCCTTCCTCGACTGGGCCATTCACTGTCGTTAGCCCCGAGGAGGAAGGTTCAGGAGCTCCATCTTCCGAGCCAGCACCTGCCCCGGACGTTGACGTGAACTTAGGCTCTCCTCCGGGTGGTGCTGGGGTCCGTAGGAAGCCAGGGATGAAATTCAAGAAGTCCAAAAGGTTTATTACCCCTTGACTCTTGTTCAGGGCTCCCTCCACGGACGTCCTAGTGGAGGCATCTTCTGAGAAGGAGGCTCCAGCGTCGGCTTCTCTCGGGAGGGCTGCTTCACGCGCTGCCTCACTGGCGGAGGATGTGCCGGCGGAGGAGACGCGTTCAACTGCTGGGCCGTTCGGAGGCCCTGATCACGAAGATGCTGTCGGTCCGTCAGCCCCCAACGTGGAGGAGATTCATCGAGAACCCCCACCACTCGGTCCTCTCCCAGAACCACCGACTGGGACAATGTGGTGGGGATGTTCCGACTGGGATGGGATGGAGGAGGATGAAAAAGCGGAGATAGCAGCCCGGATGGAGCTGTATGAGCTCACGGTGAAGTGTAGCCAACTGGTCCGGGTGAGTCCTTCAACCTTCCCTCCCTCAGTATATCTTTGAAGCGCTGACCCCTTGCTGGTGTTCTGCTGTGATGCCCAGGATATGGGAACTGGCTCCGAAAAGAGGTCTGAATTCTTCCGGAAGGCGTTGCCCAAGATTAAAGACCACCAAAAGTACGAAGACGAGCTAAAGGAGCTCAGTCAGACACGATGGAAGGAAGTCCATGCGCTTGAGGCTCAATACATGGCCCTCCGCGAGGAAAAGGCAGAACTTGAGTGGTCACTGCAAGGTATGAACCTCCACGGGCCTGAGGCGGGTGCCTTCCTCTTGTGTGGTCAGAGATGAGTCTGACTTTCCATGTTTTCAAAGCGCGATTTGACAATCACTGAGCTGAGGACACAGCTGGAGGCTTCAAAAAGTTCTAACCTCGAAACTCGGGCTAGCTTGGAGAAGACACAGCGAGAGCTGGAGGGTAGACTTCTTGATTCGAATTAGACGTGCCTCGCGCTGGGTGCGCTTTCTGATGATAGCTTGGCTTTGATGCAGAATGCAAGGAAAAGATGACCGCTGCCAAACGGAGCCGCACCGAGCTCCGCCGCTCTTGAGCGATTCGGCACCTTCTGCGTATCGAGGGAGCCGAACCAAGCCAGGGAGACGATGCCGTTCCGCTTCTCTCGGGAGGAGCTGACAGGATCAAGGCTTACGCGATGGAGTCGGCGACCATGAGTGCTAATCAGGCGTTGGCAGTGGTCAAATCTCACTATCCGAGAGTTGACCTTGAAGCTGTTAAAGAGGGTTTTGCCTGTGACAAAGACAAGGCCAACGCACTCCTTGAAGAGGTTTCCGATACATCACAGGCTCTGTTGGAGAATCTTGAACAGAATTTGATGTGAATTTTCATGCCGAATGCTGACCCTCCTTGTTTGAAGCATTGTATTTCTTACTTGAATATAATTTGTCTGCTTTGTTCTCCGCTAAGCGGGCTCACAACTTCTTTCGCTCTTTTCCGCTCGTCTGAGTTGCTAACACATAGGCCCACGGCCTTTTGGCCCCCGTTACGCCTTTCTGGGTGGCCTTCAGCCGACTGGTATGGCCCCCAAGCACCGTGACCTTGGCTTGTGGCCTTCTCGCCCCAGAAACGCTTTTTCGAGTGGCTGGCATGCAGCTCTCGAGCGTCGGGACTTACGTTGTTGCCTCCTGGCTGAGTGGTTCAGCCCCCAAGCTTACGTCGTTGCCTCCTGGCCCCCGGATTTCTCGCTTAATTGGGCCAACTGAGTGGGAAGGTCAAATCAAGTTGTACTACACCTGACACGTGTCTGGCGAAATATCCCTTCATTTTGTTCAACGTGTTGATCTTCTTTGTACTTTGAAAATATCAGCAGCATCGCAGCGCCGCTTCGCCTTCCGTGTTTTTAAATGGTGTCGTCTCGGCTTCCGGGCCATGTATGGCCCATAAATGGGGCGTTACCGCTCTTGAGCGATCGCCATCTTCTTCGAGTCTTCTTCTTCTTCTTCCCCCAAGCTTCCCGCCATGTCTAACATGAGGAGATTGTTCGGCCCTTACGCGGCATTTTTCCGGCAGCGCTTCTTCGGCCTGCTCTTCAGCTTGGAGGAGGCGGAGTTCTGGGAAGACCATGACTTCGCCATACCAGAGACGGTGCCGCCGTGGCCGCCTTATTGGAGGTGGCGCCGGGGCTCTCTAAGGTAGCCGAGGTCATTTTGGAGATGGTAGGGCGCGAGCGTCGCGACACCCTAGCCGTGACGGCCCTCGTCCGCCTTGTACCACCCCTTTGGGTGGTTGAGGATGAGATCCTCTTGGCTCTGGGTCGTGCGCGCCGCGCTTGACCTCGGCGATCCCAACGCCGGCCGTCCTAGTGGTCGCCGCGGCGACCGGCAGAACACCTAGTAGCGACACCGGGCAGACACCGGCCAGCGATGGCCGCCCCTCCTTTTTTAGCGCGAGAAAATGAAAAAAAAAGATTAGCAATGTAAATTACTAATACCGTGAAATAAAGTATGAGAACGGTGCCGTTTATATCTTTCTAAGTTTGATCGTCTTTTTGTAGATTGTTTTTCCTAGTCGATAGCTCTAGCCCCTACAGCGAGGTGCTGGAGGGCCGAATTTCTACCGATTAGGGACTAGTGGCTCCGACTTCTGTGTTCGGAAGTGTTCATGAACCACAGATCGCCGTTCTCGAGCGGTTAGTGCCTTCTTCTAGCTTCGTCTTTCCTTCTTTGTGCGCTAATACAAACGTCCGAATCTTGCCACTTGTCACGGCCTTACCCCGAACATGCGTTTCCGCCTAATTTGTATCGGCACCATTTGGATTAGACGCTACGCTAGTAGGGTAATAACCACTCGTGACCGACTTGGTCACAGCATAGTAAGACAGATCAAAGAACTAGATAGTCGGCAACTTTATTTAATGCACGGGGGCGGGATACATAACTTAAGCGTAGAAGCGACGCAACTGTTCGGCGTTCCAAGTATTCACCAAAACCGCGCCATCTCCACGTCTGAGTCGATAGGCACCCGGTCGAACCACCTCCTCCACAATGTACGGGCCTTCCCAAATCGGAGAGAGCTTGTGCTCACTTTTCTGGTTCCTTCTGAGGACCAAATCTCCTTTTAAGAAGGCTCGACTTCAGACATTGCGAGAATGGTAGCGCCGAAGTCCCTGGAGGTACTTAGCCGACTGGATGGTTGCAACATTTCGAGCCTCCTCGAGTTGATCAAGCTCTACCACTCGGCTTTCCTCGGACTCGACTTCCTTGTAATTCCGAACCCTCGAGGATTCAAATTCTAGCTCGGTTGGCAAAACCGCCTCTGCACCGTAAACTAGGAAGAAGTGAGTTTGCCCGGTTGCTCAGCTAGGAGTGGTTCTGAGTCCCCAAAGTACTAACGGTAACTCTTTCACCCATCGTGCAGCATATGGTTTGAGGCGATCGAAAATCCTGGCCTTGAGGCCCTGGAGGACCAAGCCATTAGCCCGCTCAACCTGCCCATTGCTCCGTGGATGACCTACCGAGGCAAAGCAAATCTTGATTCCAACGCCTTCGCACCACTCTTGAAATTCTTCACTCCTGAATTGGGTACCATTGTCTGTAATGATCCGGTTGGGAACTCCAAATCTGACTTCGATATCCTGGAAGAACTCCTTGGCCTTGACCGCAGTGATCGTGGCGACTGGTTTAGCTTCAATCCACTTGGTGAACTTGTCAATGGCTACGAAGAGGTAGGTGAAACCGCCTTGTGCCTTCTTGAGCGGCCCGACCAGGTCGAGCCCCCAGACCGCAAAGGGCAAAGAGTCGGGGATAGTTTGCAGCTCCTGTGCTGGCAAATGTGTCTGCCTTGCATAGAACTGGCAGCCCTCGCAAGTTCGAATGATCTCCTTTGCATCCGTCACCGCTGTAGGCCAAAAGAAGCCCTACCGGTAGGCTTTCCCAACCAAGGCGCTCGATGCAGCGTGATGGCTGCACATTCCCGAGTGGATTCCTCTGAGAAGGTCCTTTCCCACTTGTTGCGGAACGCACCGCCTAAGAATGCCGGAGGCGCTCTTTCGAAAGAGCTCTCCCCCAATCACCATGTAGGACTTGGCTTGTCGCGAAATGCGCTCGGCCAGAGTGGGAGTTTCAGGAAGTTCGTCTTTCAAGAGATAATCTAGATATGGAGCCGTCCAGTCGGGGTTAATGGACAGGACTTCAGTCTCAGGATTCTTACTTGGCTCTCGTCGTTTAGTAACTGTTGGCTCGTAAAGATCCTGGACGAAGATTCCACTCGGGACCTCTGCCCGAGTGGCTCCCATCTTGGCCAACTCGTTCGCTGTTTCATTATTGCGGCGCAGGACATGGACCAGCTCCAGTCCATCAAACTTGCCCTCCAATTCTCGGACCTGTTGACAATACGCCGTCATAGTCTAATCGACACACGACCAATCCTTCTGTACCTGGCTCACCACCAACTGCGAATCTCCGCGGACCGCCAATCGTCGGATCCCGAGCGATATGGCGATGTGAAGCCCGTGGATGAGTGCCTCGTACTCTGCGGCGTTGTTCGAGGCCGGAAGCTGAATCCGAAGGGCGTACTTGAGTCTATCGCCTTTCGGCGAGATGAGGAGAATTCCAGCCCCAGCCCCGCTGAGCATGAGAGATCCATCGAAGTGCATGGTCCAATACTCTGGCTCTTCTTCGATACGGGGAGCTTGGAATTCAGTCCACTCGGCCGTGAAGTCGGCCAAGGCCTGGGACTTGATGGCGGTGCGTGGCTTGAACGAGATGTCGAAGGCTCCAAGCTCAACCGGCCATTTTGAGATTTTCCCAGTAGCCTCCCGATTATGGAGGACCTCTCCCACCGGGAAAGAAGTCACTACTGAGATCGAGTGTCCTTGGAAATAATGCTTCAGCTTCCGCGACGAGATCAAGATTGCGTACAGTAGCTTCTGAACTTGAGGATATCGCGCCTTAGATTCGCCCAGTACTTCGCTGACAAAGTAGACCGGGCGCTGTACACCGTAGCGGTGTCCTGACTCCTCCCGCTCCACAACTATTGCGGCACTGACTACATGAGTTCTTGCCGCAATGTAAAGCAGGAGAAGTTCACCTTGCACCGGCGAGACTAGGATTAGAGGGGTGGAGAGGAACACCTTGAGTTCTTCGAAGGCTTGCTGTGCCTCAGCTGTCCACTCGAAACGGTCCTGCTTCTTGAGGAGCTTGAAGAAAGGCATCCCCCGAATCCCCAACCGGGGGATGAACCTGCCAAGCGCCACCATGCAGCCTGTAAGCTTTTGAACATCTTTCTGGCTGGTAGGTGGCGCCATCCTCATGATGGCCCCGATCTTCTCTGGATTTGGCTCGATCCCGCGATGAGAGACAATGAATCCGAGTAGTTTCCCGGAAGAAACTCCGAAAACACACTTCTCAGGGCTCAACCTCATCCGGAACGCCCTTAGACTTTCGAAGGTCTCGGCCATATCAGAGGTGAGGCTGTCCTTCGCTTGCGTTTTAACCACTACATCATCCACATATGCCTCCACGTTGCGTCGGAGCTGATGGTGAAAACATCGCTGTATCGCGCGCTGATAAGTTGTGCCAGCGTTTTTTAGCCCAAACGGCATCGTGACATAGCAATATGCTCCAAATGGAGTGATGAAAGAAGTCTTCTCGCAATCTTCCTCTCGAAGCCGGATTTGGTGATAGCCTGAGTAGGCGTCCAGAAAACTGAGGAGTTGACATCCAGCAGTGGAGTCCACCACTTGATCGATGCAGGGTAAACCAAAGGGATCTTTTGGGCATGCCTTGTTGAGGTCGGTATAATCAACACACATGCGCCAACTTTTATTCTTCTTTTGAACGAGTACAAGATTTGCCAACCAGTCGGGAGGATACACTTCTTTGATAAAACCTGATCTCTTCTCTGATGGCTTCTCGGCGGTCTTGGGCGAACCGTCGCAACCTTTGTTTGACCGGCCTGGCCGCTTCATTTACGTTCAGCGCATGCTCGATCACCTCCCTGGGGACCTCGGGCATGTCTGACGGCTTCCAGGCAAAGAAGTATTTGTTTGCCCGCAGAAAGGTGACGAGCGCGTCTTCCTATTTCTCCCCGAGCCCTGTCCCGATCAAGGCCGTTCGAGCCGAATCGGATGGGTCGAGGATAATTCTCTTGGTACCTTCTTCGGG
Organism: Rhipidocladum racemiflorum; assembly: GCA_036346355.1. Taxonomy (NCBI): domain Eukaryota; kingdom Viridiplantae; phylum Streptophyta; class Magnoliopsida; order Poales; family Poaceae; genus Rhipidocladum; species Rhipidocladum racemiflorum. The sequence continues at coordinate 41,299,772 of CM070578.1, forward strand.
ACCAATTCCGGGGTTCGGCGCTCTGTGGGTAGGGACGCTACCTTCTGGCTTGTCGGAATCCGCCTCTTGCCGGATCCTCTCCCGACCCGCTTGCGCCTCTAGCGATTCGGCCATCTCGCAGCTCTCCCTGTCGCAAGAAAAAGACTGCCTGATATCACCGTGTAAAGCGATAATACCACTCGGCCCTGGCATTTTTAGTGTCAGGTACGCATAGTGGGGCACTGCCATGAACTTGGCTAGCGCTGGTCTCCCTAAGATGGCATGATACGCTGTCGCGAAATCAGCCACCTCGAAGCTAAGGTTCTCTGTCCGGTAGTTATCTCTTGCGCCGAAGGTGACCGGCAGAGTGATTTGTCCGAGTGGTGTCGCCGATGTTCCGGGGATCATGCCATGAAAAGGCGACGACCCACATTTAAGCTCCGACCGTGGAATTCCCATGTCGTCGAGAGTTTTCACAAAGAGGACATTGAGCCCACTTCCACCATCAATCAACACCCTCTTGAGCTTGATGCCGCGGACAACCGGCGCCAAGACAAGCGGGTATCTACCGGGGAAGGGGACTCGATCCGGGTGATCCGAGCGGTCGTAAGTTATCGCAACCTCGGACCACCGTGCATACTGGGGGGTCTCCGGCTCTATTGCGTTGATGTCCCGGGCGGTAAGCTTTTGCTTCCGCTTGGACTCGTACGCGGCCAAACCCCCGAATATGTAATTGAGCTCGAGATCGACTTCCTGATAGTCTTCCTCAGCTTCGGGAGGAGGCTGCTTGGCGGCGGGTCCACTCGAACCATGTCCGGCCTACTTCTTGCTCTCCCGGGCGAATCTCTTCAAAGTGAAGCAGTCCTTGGCGGCATGTCTTCCCTTCGGATGGAAGGGGCAAAGCAAGTTCATCACCATGTCATACCCATCCTCTTTGAGCGCACGAGGGTGGGCATGTTCAGCGACTGCCACTAGCTCTTCACTTTTGCGCTTCTTCTCTCTCCGTCTGGAGGGCTCGGCCTGATCCTTCCTCTCGTCATGCCGTTCCGCCAAGGCCTCGGAGGCGGAAGCGTAGCGGTCCGCTAGAGCGAACAGCTCACGAACCGACGTTGGCGGCTTCCGGGACATCTTTTTGATGTGATCAGGGTCGCTGACGCCCTTTTGGAAGGTAGCTATCACAACCGCATCGGTGACATCCCGAACAGTGCTTTTCCTGTGCATGAAGCACTTGACGAACTCCCGCAGGGACTCATTCCTCTTTTGGTGCAGCTGATACAGGTCCCAGGGGGTGCCAGGGAGCTCATATGTGCCTTAGAAATTTGAAATAAACTGCTCACATAGGTCTCCCCAGGAATCTATAGAGTTCGTTGGGAGTCCGGTGAGCCAAGCTTGGCCCAGGGGTGAGAGAGTAACCGGCAAGTAATTTGCCATTACTTTCTGATCCCCCCGGCAGGCCTGACCGCTAGGGCATACACCTGTAACCAAGCCTCTGGGTCCCTCTCACCATCAAACCTAGTGATGCCCTTGGGGTTGAACCCCTTAGGCCAGACCACTCGGCGCAGGTGAGGGGTAAACGCACGAACCCCTTCAATGACCCCGCGACAACCCCCGGGCGGTGACCGACGTGGAGGGGATCGGGCTTGGCGTGCTTCGCGATCTCCTGGAAGGATGCTGTAACGTTCATACTCGTCGGCATAACGACGTTGCTCCTCCCTTTCTCGGTCGCGGTGCCTGGCGTCTAGGTCGGAGCGGAGATCACGGTTGAGGCTGTGTCGCAAGTCGTCCCCGCGGGGAGGAATATAACGTCCCCGATGGGGGGCTTCACGACCCGGCCGACTGCTAGCCGTCTGGGTCCTAGCCGGGGTGCGTGATTGCACCTTTGCTGGCTGGTCGATCTGGGCCTGCTGGATCGCTGTCGCCATCACCATGGCCTTTACTTGGGCCACGATCGCGGCGGCTGGGTTGCTAGCCCCCAGCATGGGACTCAAGGTATCCAAGAGTGTCTTGGAGGCGACGATATTCTGTTGTGGAGTATGGAAGACCGCTTGGTCCCCCATCTTGGCTTGCAGAATGTCTTCATTGACGCCGCGGGCGCGGTCTCGTAGTGCACACGCCCGTGCGTCCAGCTCTGTCCTTCGGCCGCCATCCAAGTCGGCAGCGGCCGATGTGTTGAGGCGTTGTTGCGAATCTGCCCGCGGAAATTCCAGCAACTCTCCAGGCTCTCTTCTGACTCGGTCGGTGAGCTGGGCGAGCCCGGAGGGGATAGCTCCGGGCGCTTGGAGGTGCCGAGTGGTTTGGCTGTGAGAACACCTACTATTCGCGACTCAGCACCCGTTGATCTGACTCCCTGGCAGGACCGGGTCTTCAGTCCCTGGCGGAATTCGCGATGATGGCTCCCCGGAGACCTCGTCATGCTGGAACGCGGCCTCCTCAGAGAGGGAAAGATTCCCAAGGCTGTTGGCGATGAAGACCAGGCTTCCGAAGCGAAAAACCTGACCCGGGGAGAAAACTGTGGAGACTCCGCTGGTTGGAGCCATCAAGCTCAATGGGGATCTTGACACGAGGCCCCTACCTGGCGCGCCAACTGTCGACGATCGGTTTCGCCGGCAATGAGATTTGTGATTCTAGGGGATTCGTGTGTGATCAAAGCAAGATGGTAACACAGGATGCGAGGGAGATCTGTTTTAGACATGTTCGGGCTATCGCGGAGGAGATAATACCCTAGTCCTGTGTTCTTGGATATATGGATGTGGTCTCTTTTTCTTCTTCTGTTTTTTTCTTCTCTCCCTTTCAGGGTTGTTCCCTCCCCCTTATATACTAGGGGAAGGGCACGTTACAAATGGGCGCCACCTGGCCTTGGACGAGGTGAACTCATGAGTATGTGGTTTGTCTCTGTCTGCCGAGCCCCACTACGTCCAGGGGATTTGGTCGTTCCTTTACCGACCCACGCCTGCCGATCCACCAGGTTCTGGTGACTTCAGGCTCTGCATGCGCCAGGTCGCAGGCTTTACTTTTGGCGGGGTTGTCCTGACACGCGCGAAGCTTCGTCGAGGAGACAACCAGCTGCCTTGGGGAAGAAGTCGGGCCATGGCTATGTGCTCTTCGTAGTGCTTCCAAGCTCTGGGCCTACTGCCCCGTCCTCGGCCCAGTTAGGCATAGGCCCCTCTTGCGGAACCCCCGTCTCGGGCATCCCACAGAAAGTATATGAGAATGTGGTTGAGGAAGTCTTCATGGATTGTTTTCCATGGTTGGTGATCAGTATGTTGTATGTATGAGAATTTGCTATTGTTTTATACCATTGCAATACACTTTGCTGCGTGATGATCACGCTTGTTGTTTAATGTTTTTTTAGGTACCTTTAATTCGGCATGTGGGAAGGGAGCTAGATTCACGTCAACACATAGCGTCACGCAAATAAACAATTCATACTCTTTCTTAGATGTGTTGGTTACCTTATTGAGTTACACTATGATTTATTGCCTCGTTGGTGGTCATGGTTTAAAATTTATTCCTTATTGGATTATGTGATGGTTAAATTATGCGTTAGACCTGAAATGTTGCTAAAAACCCTGGTTGCTATGTTATAGCTGTTTCCAATTATGCTATCTTGTCAGGATTATATTATTGATGCTTAAAACCATGGAAAAACAGAGTTTATGCTGCCAAAATTTTGTCAAAATCAATAGTGTAGTTGCTGTAATTTATTTCTAAATATATTTATGGTTGTTGTCTTTAGATGTTGTGCTGACATTCTGGGCATACTAGGTGCCGCGGTGTTACAGTTGGTATCAGAACGAGCTTTAGGTCCGTGGAACATGTATTTAGTGTCATACTGTGAAATCATGTGCTGAAAAATTGGCTTAGAATTGAATTTGAAAAATGTGCTTGTGCTTGTGTTTGACAATTTGACAAGAAATAGTAAGTTACGCATTGGTGCCGGACCAAATTTTCAAGAAACAGTAAGTTTCCCTTGGGCGCCGGACCATTGCGCCGGACCAAATACTTGGTTCGTGGTGAACATGCTTTTGAGCTTTTGCACCGGACCAGTTCTTCGCTTTTGTGCCAAACTGATTTTTTCATGCACGCCGGACCAAACTCTTGGTCCGTCGTGAACGCTTTTTTTTGAAGGGCGTTTTTGCTTGTACGTCGGACCAACAATTTAGTTCGGTGTGAACGTGTTTGTTTTAGGGTTTCGTTCGGACTAAGTTGTTTTTGAAACCGAGCGTGGCACGTTTGCGCCAGACCAATTTTCTTTTGATCCGCCATGAACGCGTTTTCAAACGTTTTTAAGCCGGACTCAACTTTCAAAAACAGTAAGTTTTGCATGTACGCTGGACCAATTTCTTTGGTCCGTCGTGAAGGGCTTTTTGAGAATTGATTTCACATGTACGACGGACTGATTTTGTTTGGTCCGTCGTGAACGTGTTTTTCGGTGGATCAATTTCCTCTTTCAAAGCGAGACTTTAATATGTACGCCAGACCGATTTTGTTGGTCCGTCGTGAATGGTTTTCTAGGGTTTCACATGGCGCTTGCGCCATACTGAATTTTTGGTCCGACGTGAATTGTTTTTGCTCGATTAGGGTTTTGAGCAAATTTGGCATTGAGTTTTGGTTTGACTTTGAGATTATGAAATTTGTGAGAATTTCATGATGCTTGTTTTGTAGTGGACTTTATGCAATTCTCTTGTGAGTAGTTGTATGGATTAATGTGAGTCAAGTCGTGGACTTGTGCTCGGAATCGTTTTGTGGTTTGTTCATGTGCAGGTATTGCTCGAAGGCGAACGTGGTCGATGACGGGACCGGAACTAGGTTCATGGAGGAACTGAGGTTTGGGACTAGGTTCAGGAGGAACTGAGGTCTTGGTGGTCAAGGATATCATGCAGGACGTTCGGGCTAAGAGAATAGTGCATATGAAGAACGGTTGGTCACGTAAGAATGGCAGGAGGTCATTCGCGTGCAAAGTGTTAGTCACGTGAGTATGGTAGGGTTGCCATACACGTGCAAGAGTTGTACTTGGCCAGATTGGGCCAAGTGGAGTTGTGTTGAATATATACTCTTTCTAGGATTAGGAGTGGGACTCCTACTAGGATTAGGAATTGTATTCAGGACTCCTTGTGTTTTGCTCCTTAAATAGGAGGGGTGTCTCCTTTTGAAGGGCAATCAAGGTGAGCTTGGCGCATTGAGAGCCTCAAGCTCAGTTTTAGGGTTTGTACTCTATTGATGGGAGTACTTTAGACAAAAGAAATAAAGATCAATTCTTCTAGATCCTTGCGTGCTACAGTAACCACGTTGCTACAGTGTTTTCTGTTTTGGTTCTTGTTTGCATGCTTGTTATAATTCTAGATTGCTTTTTGATCCTTGAGTTTCATCTTGATTTGATCCATTCAAAAGCTTTCTAAGGCATCAATCTAGTGTTCCTCAAAGTTGTGTTGATTAATCTTTTGTTGTTCTTGATTAATCTACAAGTTTTGATTAGATTGATTTTCGTCAAGTTCTGGAACAGCAAGCTTATGAGGCTCATAACTTTTGATCCGTACATCCGATCGCGCTGATTCGTTTTGGGTTCGATTCGTATTGGAGTCTAGTTTCTTGTGTAGAAATTTCATATTGATCCGACGGTTGGATCTCCAGGAATTTGTGTTTTACCGAATGTCTGTCAATCTATTTTGTCAGATACGAGGTGACTTTTTGATTCAGATTTGGGGTGAACTTTTATTAGATCAAAGATTACCCACCCTCTGATTGCTATATTCGTGTATTTCGATCCTACACATACCATAGGTTCAACTAAAATGTGAAGTGGGATAACCTAGAAGCATGGCTTAGGGTATACTTAAAATTTTGCCATAGGATAGCAACATTAAAACTTGTGTAAGTGGAATAACTAATTTAAAATTTGACACACGTGGATGCACAGTAGGAAAGGGTGTGGGTATCGTTGCTTTACGCTTAAATGTTGTATTTAAGCCTTGATGTTGAATGCTACATTTGATAATGTATGTTGCTATGCTTATGAAAGAATTGATTGAGTTGTTCTTGTTATTGTGATTAAGTGAGGATGTGGTGCCAAAGGGTTTCGGTCACATTTTGTTCATAGTAGGGTTGGGTTTTGTCGGTGTGGTCGGTTAGAGCCATCACCGAAGGACTAATAACCTCCCATGGGGGAGAGTGCTTGTCTTTTCTGTCATAGATCGGGAAGTTGTTTGGGGTTGATAGAAGAGTTGGTGGTAGACCCTGTCGGATTTTCTTTACCGTTCTGACGATTGGTTTTGGTTGGTTTTCTTGGTCTTAGTTGGTTGAAATCAAAGAAAAAGTGTTTGGTACTGGATTTTCATTGATTTTTCTTTCGGCGGTTCTTGGTTTTGCCTTCTTTGGTTGAAGATAAAGAAGAAGAGTTTAGTGTTGCGCCTCTTTTGGTCGCCATTTTGGCTTTGACACCCTTTGTTGGTTGTTTTATGGAGAAAGTTATTGATTTATTCTTGTGTTTGTCTTCCTCCGAGGTTAAAAAGAGTTATTGTTGTGTTGTGTTAGACCTGATTGTGAGGGCTGAGGTTTTGTGTCTTTTGTAAGAGTAAGGGGTATTTGATCTTGTCGTTTTACTTGCTTGGGAAATCATTTTTGAAAACCCTTTTCTTTCGTGGAAGTTTGGAGTTTAGTGTTTAACTGGAAGAGCTTTTTCTACCAGAGTCTAGGAATTTGAGAGTTGATCTCTCTTGTAATTCTGTTTGGGTTTTGTTTTTCTTTCTTTTATGGAAAGGAGAAATTGATTATCGGTGTTCGTTCTTGTTCAAGAGTTGTGGTTATCTTTCAAGTTTGGGGTTGCATCCTGTTTGTCAAGGGTAGGCGACCCATGAGGTTGTTTAGAAATTTTATGTCTGTGTTGTGTAGTTGGAACATTGAAATGTTGTAAACTACCATTTTGGCTAGAGTGAGGTTATGGTTATTTGAAGACAACCTAAAAATTGTTGTGTTGATAGAGGAGGATTAAAGGAAATGATATTTGATCTAAGTGAAAGTTGATTAGTGTTTTATGCAGAGTGTGGTGAGTCTTGGAATTAATTCGGAGTTCAAGAACTATAGTATCGATCCCGATTTTGAAGGTCTAGAATCTTCTGATCGAGGGATTATTATAGCACGGTGAGGGTGTAAAGGATGGGAGTATGATGGGTGTAGAGACATGATGAGTGTTGGCTTATGTTGCTTAGGGGTCAATTAAATTGTAAATCGACAAATGACTTATTTGATGTGAACTCAAAGAATGGGAGTATGTGGAGTGCATGTACGAAAGGTTCAGTTTGTCTTTGACAAATGTTGGTCTATGGTCTGTGGTTGGAATATGACTATTAGAGTTCGTATCGAATGATTAGAAGAGTTTATTGATGAAACGAACTGGGGGTATTGAAGATGTGATTTAAGGGTTGTGCGAAAAGTAATTGTTGATTATACCGAATAAGTATTGAAAAGATATGCTTTAGGACTGGAATGCACAACTGTGTGGGAGATGGCTCGTATTATGCTAAATTAATAGACAAGTTTTTTTGGGTTGAAGAAGTGAGAACATGGTTCTCCTTGTTAATTGTCATGAGATTGGTCTGGATCATGGTTTGGTGATTATATGGCTAATTATGGTTATGGTTATGTGAATAAGAAGAGGAAATTAAAAGAAGATCGGGTTTTGTAAGTTCTGTTCGAGGGTGTTGGACTTTTCAGGATTTTGGTGAGTACAAGATCCTGAATGGTTAAGAGATTGGAATACTAGAAATGGTGAGATTCGTGTGGAACCTTCTTTGAGAGATTTGCGGATTCAATTGAGGATGAAAAAGTAGTTTTGGAAGTAATTGATTGATGGATTCCGGAATATTGCAGGTTTTTGAACCATGCCAATCTTTGGTTTTGGGTGGGGATCTGCACCCGAAAGTATTTGAGTGGGACGCTCTCTTTTGCATTCAACTGGATTATCTTTGGAGACAACATTTACAGGAAGCAAATGGGCATGGTGGGTTGGGTTGGAAACCCTTGAGTTAAGCACTTAATTTGTAACTCTATTGTGTCTAGAGTTGGAATTATTTGGAAAATGTGTGTGATGTTTGCAAGTGCTTCACAAGGTGGATCTTATGAATGTTTCATAAGTGAATTTTTTTGGTGAAATGTTTTCTTCTGGGAATGTGTTTCCCTTTCTCTTTGGGAGAATTTGTGGCGGTTGTGAGTGCAGATGTTTGACTTGAGAATTGATGTTTTCTTCCAAAATGTTGATTTTGGGTTGAAATGCGATGTTTTACAAGTTTAGCTTTCAATTGTTGTTGGGTTGTGATGTGACTGTCGGGACCCGAATTTGCAAATCCGGACCCTCTATGTATTCAGCACTAGTCCAGGAACGCGCTAGTGCACACAGTCGTAACATCGGTAAATATCACAATCATACCACTCGATACTAATAAAGTACTTTAATTAAATAGCCAAACTGGTTACTCGACCTTATGGTCAAGTTACAAATATACGCCACGCAGGGCGAAACTTACTAAGAGAGAAATAATAGCAGCGGAAAAATAAGAACTTCGTGGCGCCATCCAGTATACCACAGGCAACTGACTGGGCTCGCTCCCTAAGTAGACGGTTCCTCTTGGAGCTCCTCCTCCAAAGTTGGTGTAGTCTCCTCTTCAACTGGTGTTGTATTGTGGCAAGGGTGAGTACTTGGTACTCAGCAAGTCATGCACAGAATGCAGCTAATATACTACATGCATGGCTTAATACAAAGGAGTGGCTTAAGGTATTTTTGCAGTAAGAGCATTTAGCAAGTATCATAAGTAGATTCGAAAGCAGTAGTAACAAGTAAAGCATAAATAACTTTTCAAAGGTTTAGTAAACATCTTTCCCATCCTAATCCACATTTCTATCAACATCATTATTAATCCAACCCAACCTTTCCAATCCAAGTTACTTTTGAGAAAGTCTAACCCTTGACTGTAATTCCCGAGCGATGTCCAATACCGCGGACACGGCTATTCGAATTGATTTTATACTCTGCAGAGGTTATGCACTTTACCCACAAGATACAGTCAAACACCACAAAGGCGAGTTCCCGTAACAAAGTCTTTCGGAAACCTCTAACAATACAAGTGGTCCTCCCCGGTTGTTGCACACTAACCCTTCCCTTAGCTAAGGCAAAGTTTAGGCCAACCAACCGTTAGATGGGTACCTGGCCTCAGCCCCGGTACGCTCCCCCGTACAACTTACACAAAGGGTGTAGTTGACCTCCTGAGGTCCCACAGGTACGTTATTAGCAACTTAATCAACTAGGTCCGTCCCATTACAGACATGTGGTTGCAAGATTGACTCAGTTCAAAGGCTTGCAAGGTGAAGTCCTTAGGGTGACCAGGGCAAGACTACCCGAAGAACCAAAACAACATTCCCGGTGCCACAACTGGCCCACCCGATCGTTCTTGCCACATGGCCCGGTCAAAAGCTATTTATCAAACCCCAGTTGGTTACCATGCACCACGTGCCATCAATATCACATGATACCTTTCCAAAACACACTACAAGAAACAGTGAAAAATTCGTGGGTTTTTTTAAATTCGTGCACAAAAAAAAACCCACGAATTTATATGTTTAAATTCGTCGGTTTATAAAAAAACCCACGTATTTAATTAAATTCGTGGGCTACAAACAAACCCACGAATTTATATGTTTAAATTCGTCGGTTTCTAAAGAAACCCACATATTTAATTAAATTCGTCGGGAGTTTATACGTGCACACGAAGTTAATTACATTCGTGGGCACGTCTTGCCCACGAATTTGACAGAGGGTAACCCCACGCGCGGGCATCTCTCTCTCTCTCTCACTTCGCTCCTCTCACCCACCCTGCGCATCATCCTCGTCCGCGCAGCCAGCTCGCACCGCCGGCCCGCCCGCCTCCATCCCCGACCCCGCCGGCCGGTCCGCCCCCATCCCCGACCCCGCCGGCCCGACCGCCTCCATCCCCGACCCGCGCTGCCTCCATCCCCGACCCGCCGCGCCTCCATCCCGACTGCCGGCCTGCCTCCATCCTCGCCTCCATCCCCGCCCGCCCGCCTCCATCCCGACCCCGCCCGCCCCATCCCAGACTCCCGCCGGCCAGCCGCCCCATCCCGACCCGTCGGCCTGCCCGCCTCCATCCCGACCCGGCCTGCCCGCCCCATCCCCGACCAGGCCCACTCCGCCCCATCCCGACCCGCCGACCCCCGCCTCCAGCGCGCCGCCGTGCGATCTGAGGCGGGCCATGTGAGCCAAAGCGTGACCTTCACCTCCGTGTTCCTCTCCTCCTCAGCCTCCTTTTCCTCGGATATTTGTTTATACGCTTTGCTTATCTTCTTTGCTTTGCTCTCATACATCTAGTAGTAGTAGCAGTGGCCAGCATGTAGTATTGTAGTACTAGTAGCACCAAGTACTAGTAGATAGTAGTATACTGGAAGTAGTAGTACCAACGTACTCTATATGAACCCTTTGTCTGCATCTTGATACAGATAAAAGAAATTGGTTTCTCTTGAAGGATAAGCAATTCCATATATTTCAAAGCAGCATTAAGGAAATCTGAATCGAGAATTTTACTTTACGGCATAGGTGATTGTTCATATGATCATACCTGAGGTGAATTAGGACTTGTTTGATTGGGCATTCCTTTGGTTAGACTGTATATGGAACTATAAGATGTATAAGCCAAGCATAATGGAGTTCAAGAGCTGTATATTGTCAATTGAACCCAAATCTTCAAGCATTGTAAATGAAAAAGTTTAGCTTTATCTCTAAGTTGACTATATTCTTGAGTTATTGGCCCCATGCACCAACTTTTATCTCGATGACTAAGTCATGAGGTTTGGTTGAAAGAGTGTCAAACACATGCTACACATTAGCTGAATTAGTATATTTTTCTTAATGTTTTGTTTGTATCTTTGCATATTCCCTTGGATCTATTGTTCATTTATAAAATAGCAGGCCTTTTGCCTTATGTATTCTTGGGTTAAAATTCAACACGAACCTGTCAATTAGGACCTAGCACAAACCCTTTTTGGCAAATTTATAAATTTGAACTTTGTGCGACAGACAGTTCCTTTTGGTCTCATATGCTTTTAGTAGATTTCTTTGTATTCAAACTTCCTGTTGCTTGAACTGATTGTACTATTTTAAAAGCGAATAATGGTTCAAATTCTTGACCTTGTGTGTAAGTCCTAAACCAAGCAGTGAAGCAGGAAAATTTTATTGGGGTTGAGGAACACAATATATTCTACAAGTAAGTTGATTGCAATTTCCTGGGGCTAGATGGTGGTATTCACTATTGTGCAAAAATGTATTATGCTATGAGCTTCTTTTTTGTCAATTTTATATAGAACTCTAATGTTTCGGATGGAACTTCTTCTATGAAATATTCTTTTCATGCTAACTTCATTGTATGATACAAAGCATTTGAACACTTTAGTAATAGACCTGTTTTATCAACTTGAATGATGTCCTTATTCTCATGCCGACTATATTGACCTAGACTGCAAAATATTTTTTATTTTGTTGGAGATGAGACTCCTTACCTAGTCTTGTCATTGGAGTTGAATCCTTAGAGATTTCCTAAGAGAATATTGAATATTCAAATTGTGTGATAGCTGTAGTGCATGAGAATATGCATGATGATTGTTTTGTAGTTTTAGTACATAATACGGTTCAACAGACTAAACTGTAATGTAACTCAGCTTTAACATTTCTAGTTATTCAGAGTGAAGTGTCGGTCCATTTTGATAGGATTCATCTGGCATGTACAATAATAATAATAATAATAATAATAATTGCATTATTGCAGTATCATGTCGGATTGGCACCTTGTTGTCTGTTTTGATCTGGGTTCGGACTTCACAAAACCAGTACTAATTGGTTGGTTCCACGGCTTTCTAGTCAAACCAACGGTAGCAATTCGTAATTCGCAAATGGTTTTTGTAATTTAATCCACTGTTAGTGAATTGTGATAGACAATATTGTAAACTTATATTTTAAGATCAAGTCTTAGGATCTGAAGCTTCTTGTACACTAACAAAAAGAACATACCTATAAAGCTTCAAACAGTCCTCATGTATGGTCTTGTGGATTGTTCTCCTTGAGAATTAGTCCAGGATTGCTATCTTGGTAGTGCAGCATATAGCTGAGTTCCGATTTTAGGACCAGCAAACACAAATATATTTACCTGATTCTTCTACTAGGCTCTGTCTATCTTCTGAACATGTTTTTAATGATGCCCCTTGGCTTCTTGATTTTGCTCATGACATCACTGGGAATGCATCAAGCATTGCTTTTATCTCAAAGAAGTACATTCACAATCCTCAGGGTTTGCGTCGAACAGTAGAGAGCCTAGGCGTCACCCGTTCGGGAACGGCGCATATCACATTTACTTGTGAGGTGCGCGGTTCCGGAATTGTCCAGCGTATTTTGGACAGCCCGAGAATGTTGGTTGTTGCATGGGACCTGTGACGTGTCAGCGATCCGAACGTGATTTTGGCCACATAACCCTGTTGTTCTCCGACGCACCAAAGATCGGCGTGCGTTTGGAGAAATGGCGTTATCTTTACCGAATTTCGTTCGGTTTGTAGCGCACGTCACAGGTCGCATGCAACGGCCTCCATTCTTGGGTGGGTTTAGAACACATCTTTCCTAACAGGGTTGTCTTTGTCACCTAAGCCACGGTTGTACGTTGACATCATTTCATTTGTTTAGCTTTGAGAATGGGTGACGATCGAAGGGCGATGTATGACGGATGGAGGAGTGATGGGGGCCACTCAAGGGAATGGGGGCAGATCACGGATGCTTTCTTGAAGCAAGCATTCGCTCGAGGAGCTGAATATGTGTATTGCCCGTATACCCTCTGCGAGAATAACAGCTACTACAGCAAGGATATAGTGCAGTATCACATTTGCAAAAACGGGTTCATGCCTAACTATTTGGTGTGGCACCGTCATGGAGAGGCCGCAGGGCAGCCAATTGAGTCAGACCATGGGGACGATCATGACCGGATGGAAGAGATGTTGGATGATCTTGGCAGGGGGATTGAATTTAACTCGGGGGAGGGGTCACAGCCGGAGGAGGTTAAGGAATTCTATAGGCTACTTGACGCCTCAGATGAGAAGCTGCATGACTTGACCAATGTGACCGTCTTGCAGGCGGTTACACGGCTTATGTCGATGAAGTCAAAGTTCAACTTTTCGAACAAATGCTTCAACGCTTTGCTTGATCTTATGAATGATGTCCTGCCGCCTAACCACAAGATGCCAAAGGATTTGTACCAATCGAAAAAGTTGATGGCTGGCACGGGATGAATTACGGAAGATTGATGTGTGCGAGAATAATTGCATCTTTGTTACGGAAGGATCATGACAAGGATACTCATTGTATGCATTGCGGTAAGTGTAGATTCGTTGAGGTGGTAGATGAGGAAGGGGTATCGGTGACTACAAAGGTCGCAACTAAACAGCTTAGGTACATGCCGATCACGGATAGGCTTAAGCGGTGTACATGTCAAAAGAAGCAATGAAACATATGCGGTGGCACAAAGAAGGTAAGCGTGAGGACCAAGACCGGATATGATGGTTCATCCGTCTGATGGCGAGGCATGGCGGGCATTGGACCGATTTGATCCTGCATTTGCAAGCGACCTAGGAGTGTCCGTCTTGGTTTGTCCACGGACGGTTTCACACCTTTCAAAGACAAGCGTTAGCCCCTACTCTTGTTGGCCGGTATTCATCATGCCATACAATCTTCCACCGAGATTTGCTTGAAAGAGGGGTTCATATTCCTTGCTCTTGTCATTCCAGGTCCTAAGCATCCAGGGAAGGATCTCAATGTGTTCATGCGGCCCTTAATTGACGAAAAAAAGTTGTGGCGAGGAGAAAAGGCATACGACAGCGTTCTTTGGTAGAGAATTTACCTTACGAGCCGCATACGTGGTCGGTCCATGATTTGTTGGCATATGCCATTTGGGCGGTGGTGTGTTCATGGTCGCTGTGTTGTCCAATTTGTATGGTGACTACGATGCATTCAGGCTCACGCCGCGGTAAAAGATCACATTCTTCGATTGCCATCGACGGTGGCTTCGGCGAGGCACCCTTTTAGGAATGACGTCAAAGCATTTGAAAAGGAAAGAAAGTTAAAAAAGGGCCGCCAAGCGACTCACGAGAGAGGAGATAGCTGAATGGCATAGTCGGCTTGAACGATCTCTGAAGTGGGTTTCATCGCTATGGAAAGGAGCACAACTGGACTCATATTTCTTTTCTTTGGGAGCTGCCTTACGCGAAAGCTTTGATTCTGCCGCATAACATAGATTTGATGCACCAAGAGCGCAATGTGGCAGAAAGCATCATAAGCATGGTGTTTGATGTAACCGACAAAACAAAGGATAACGTCAGTGCTAGGAAAGACATGGGTGATCATTGTGCTAGGCCGTGGCTAGAGGTTAAAGTTGGTTTAAATGGAAATGAGAGCCGGCCACAAGCTCCATACTGTGTGAAACCAGAAGACCGTAAATAGATTTTGAGGTGGTTGAAAACTCTAAAGTTTCCTGATCGCTATGCATCTAACATAAAATGAGCTGTGAATGTCAGCACCGGTAAGCTAAACGGGCTAAAGAGTCATGATTACCATATCATCATGGAACGATCTACAGAAGTGGGTTTCACTGGCTATGATGTGAACGGGTTCCGTTTTCGAACAGCGAAATTAGAAGCTAGCCGTCCACTTGCGGCCACTTCAAACAGCGGAGTAGTCACAACGTCATCCGATTCCAGCGGTGATATATTAGACTACTACGGTGTTGTACAAAACATAATTGAGTATACCTTTGGGGGTGCCAAAGATCTGAAGGTTGTGTTTTTTGATTGCCATTGGTTCGATCCACACAACGGCACACGTGTCGATGACTTTGGGATGGTGGAGGTGAAGCATAGTTCGCGGCCAGGTCACATTAATAACATTGTGCTTGCACATCAGGTTGAGCAGTGTACTACCTTAGCTATCCTCACCCTAGCTTGAAGGCTTGGTGGGTTGTATTTAAAGTTAACCTCAAGTATATCCTCCTAAGGATGTTTCGTATGTGGAAAGCAACGTAGAAGATGATGTGGGTGATGTATATCAAGAAGAAGCTATGGGGGATTCTTTCCTTGTCTCCGACGGGGCAGGACTCGATCAATTACCTACCGATGCCATAGACTTAATAATGATGAACCAGGCCCTTCACTAGCCCTCAAAAGTCAGTAAGGATTGCACGTCTTCAAGCATGTCTCAATGAAATACGAGTCGCAGAAGCAGATTCCGACGCCGACGACTTTTGATATGTATATTTTGTAAGATTATTGTTGTCTCATTCATTTTTTGCAAGTTATTGTTGTCTCATTCATTTTCCAAGTTATTGTTGTCTCCTTCATTTTTTACAAGTTACTGTTGTCTCCTTCACTAACTCTTGTCAAATTTGAACAGATACCGATGTTCAGGCATCAGGTTGACAAGCTTAAAGGCAAGTTCAGCGGGTCGTCCTCCAGAAGGTCGAGGAGTAGGGGTTCTGATGCTCAGGACTCGACAACTGGCAGTGCCATATTTGCTGGGGCTGCGCAGATTAGAAACGGCGGCGAGCAGCTCGAGGTGCTTCGATGGCGAGCACGAGAACAAAGCGCAGGAGCAACCTCGGGAGGACGAGGGGCAAGTGGGGGTTGAGGACGAGGGGCAGGTGGGATGTGAGGATGAGGACATGGGTGAGGCGGGCGACGAGGAGGTCGACGTTGGGGCGGTGGCGGTGGGGCAGCAGATCTGAATCTGACCGCCGAGGCAGCGGCAGATGCAGACTTGGCGGCGACCTTAGACCCAGTTGAAGAGGGCGGGTCTTCTTCGGGTACTATCAGGTATATGTGTAGTATTGGATTATCATTTAATGTTCATATTTACATTGTAATGTCTATAAACTAATGATTTGCATTTTAGGTTTCGTAAAACCGTCTCAGTTCATCCGAGATGCAACCCGGCCGATAGGAGGTTGATAGAACTACATGGGAGCAGGTAACAGTTATATCTTTCATGTCTTTTCTTTTAGCATGAGCTAAGTGACAACTGCCTCGTAGCCGATAGGAGGTTGATAGAGCTACCTTTTGATGCATCTTTGTCTTGTATTTTGTTGTAGGCAGTGGAAAGAGCCGGGTTGGACTGGGACGGGCCACATTACAAAGGTTAACGCCGTGCTGGGAGCCCTTAGCCGCTACTACTACCCTGGCATGGTTGAGTCAGGTGGGGATAGATTCGCGGCCCACAACTGGAAGCACTGGGCGTTGAAGGAGAACGTGGAAGGAGGCGAAGACAGCCATACATGTCAGGGCGCAGTGTGGGCTGGCTTCTGGGTGAGTTTGCGTTATGTATTTACTCTATTTGAGTATTGCTTTAAATGTAAATACAATTTGACAATGTGTGATTATATGTAGGAGAGGTTTCGGCTTGAGAACGAAGACGATTACAGCCTTTTGAAGAAGGCCAAAAGCGTCTTCAACAGGGCGGCACAAAAGGTTGTCGGAGATTCGTTCAGCAATGCCCGGATTCAAGCTGTCATCAATTTTTACAAGAGGGTGAAGAAGGTGAACATGAGAAGAGGACCAAAGGCGAGGAGTATACACCTGACAGAACAAGAGTATCTCGAGAGCTCGGTCGATTGGATAATGAAGGACATGGAGGCTTGGAGGTGGATGTGCCGGTACTGGGCGTCGGAGGATTTTCAAGAAAAATCAAATAGAAATCGAGGAATGTAAGAAGTAGATTGGGGAAGCACAAATACAGCAGACGGACACATTGGCCTAGAGCAACGAATGGTAAGTATCGGTATTATAATTGTTAGTGAATTTGTCACTATGTTTCTAACTTTGCACCGTAGGAGGCTGAAAGTGGGAGTACTCCCTCTTTTGTGGAAGTTTACATCCGGGGGCACAAAGGCGAGATCCACAGAACCGGATGTTTTGTGCGACAGACGGGCTAGTGAGAGGATGGTAAGTATAAATGAAACAATATGTTTTGTGCAATTTTAAATCCGGGAGCACCAACATGCTGTTTTGCAGGCGTCATATGCAGAACAAATGACACAACGTCATGGGACGGAGTTTGATTGGAGGGCCGCGCCGGTCGATGTGGAAGCCTTGTACCACGCTGGAGGGGGCCTAAAGCATGGGAGGTTCGTTAATAAAACTGATTTTAATTGTTTTTGCTCTATGAAAAAAAATGTTGCATGGTCACATTTCAGTATATATCGTTTGTAGGTGGGCCATGGGGGACGGAGTTGTCGAATGCGATCGTCTTCCACGAGGCTCGGTTTCCTCACAGGAGTGCTCACTCGTCGAGGTCCGCAGGAAGCACAAGCGCGGGAGGAGGCTCGTGAAGCGCTAGAGGAGGCTCGTCAAGCGCGAGAAGAGTCTCGTCAAGCACGAGAGGAAGCTCGCGAAGCCGAGAAGACTCGAGAATACATGAAAATGTATCTGCGGTACAATCTCAACTTTGAACAAATCGATCATTTGTACATCCGTGATTAAAATCTAACAAACAATCTATATGCAGAATCGTCACAATCTCTTGGACCTAACGTGCGGTGTTTCGCCCTCCTATTATGTCCTGTAAAGATACTTGAGTTCATTACTCTCTAACTCACTTAGCTCATAAAATCGTGTTTCGACAAACTTGACTATTATGTCATAGGCCTCCCGGCCACGTCCTTTCTGCATGTTTTCTCCTCACATGCAGCCACCACCACAAGGAGAAGCATCACAGGGTGCTCAACCTCCCTGGCGTCCTTCATAAACCCTTTGGGATGCAGGCACCACCCCTAGGAGATGCACCTCGAGGTTATATGAAATTCTCATGCATTCTTTATTTTTAAAAATTCTATTCTCAGTATACTTGATATCACAAACTATGATCCATAGGGCTCCCAGCCTCCTCGTCCTTTCTACATGTTCACCCCACAGATGCAATACCTTCAGAGGAGAGGCACCACAGGTAAAGATGGATCGGTTCAATTCGATATTCAAAATTTGAGCAGAAAGATTTAAATGTAGCATAATGTACCTAACTATGCCTTACAGGGCTCCCAGCCTCCAAACCCGTTCTACATGTACCCACCACCTATGCCAGGCCAAGGAATGCCTATGTACTTCAACCATTGGGCCATGCAGCCACCTCAGACAACACCACAGGTATGGATGTCAAAAACATTCTAAGTTTACGAAACAAGCTAAGTTTGTCAATTGTGAGCTAAACCAAGTCAAATTGAGTAAATTGAGCTACCTTCACAAAACTTAGTCAATTATATCACATTTAGGCAAATAAAACTCAATTCTGTCAAAGTTGAGCCAGACTTAGTCAACTTGAGCAAATTCACCTATACGTGCAAAACTTAGTCGATTTTACGACACTTAGGCAACTCATGCTTAAACCTTGCACAAATCATCTCAATGTTTGCTAAGTTTGCAAATTGAGTTAACTTTGTTATTTGTGAGTCAAGACTAGTCAAATCCTGCAAATTGAGGTATTTATGCAATAATTATTCGATTCTTATCAAATTGATAATTAACATGTAAACCCTAGTCAAATTGAGGCATTCGTTCAAAACTGAGTCGATTCTACCACATTTAGCCAAATATAGCTTAAATCTTATCAAATTCATCTCAGTGGTTGCTAAGTTTGCGAAACAAGGTAATTCTATCAATTGTGATCCAAACTTAGTCAACTTGACGAAATTGCCTTATTCATGCAAAACTGATTCGATCCTAGGACATTTAGCACAAATCATTTCGATATTTGCTAAGTTCGACGATATGTTACTTGTAACACAACCTAGTCTTGAACTTGCAGGTTTCTGGGTCACGCCCTCCAGCACGTACTAACGACGACATCATAGAAGACGTCATAGTCTCGCCCTCCGGCGGTGGTGGTAGCGCTCACAACTCCAACAACCCCGAGACATGAATTGCATTGTGAGCTGGATTGGTGTATTACTGTTGGACTTTATGACTTCGTCGTCGGATTTGTATTGTGATGGATAGATTGTAATGTGGATTGTAATGCGTAGTTTACAAATTGTCGTTGGATGTGTGATTGGTTATCTAAGGATCTGCTAGAATGTCTCCTTCTGGTTTGAGAGATTGATATATATATTATCACTGCAAATGTTTTTTTTGTCTGCTGAGTGGATGTCCTATTTACTAGAGAGGTCATGCCGAAATTTTGTACATTTCGGTGACTTAGTTATTCGTTGTGGAGTTTGTTTCTTGAATCATGTTGGTAATACTCTTGAATTGTTCGTAATACTCTTGAATCTTGAGTTGTCGATATATATTGAGTTTTGATTGAATGTATAGATATTGATATTGAGTGTTTGATTGAATGTTGAATGAGATGCATACCGATCGATATATATTGATTGTTTGATTGAATGTTTGATTGAATGTATAGATATTGATATTGAGTGTTTGATTGAATGTTGAGATGCATACCGATCGATATATATTGAGTGTTTGATCGATATAGATATTGAGTGTTTGATTGAATGTTGAATAAGTTTGATTGAATGTTTGATCGATATATATTTGAGTACATATATTTGATCGATATATATTTGAATCTTGTGATGGACTTATTGTGATCTGTTGAATAAGATTGAATGTGAAGATGCTTGTGTTGAATGACATGCATATCGATCCATATATATGCGTGGTCGATATATTGAGTGTTTGATTGAATGTTGAATAAGTTTGATTGAATGTATTGAGTGTGATGCATATGGATATATATATATATATATATATGTAACACCCCGGCATTTACTATGCCTGAATGTTACCAAACACAAGCTAAACAACATCTAAATACCACATTTAACATCAAATTCCAGCAAAGGTGCATAGACTAAAAACCGAGATTTCGGCAGCACCTCCTTTGTTTTATCATGAATTTAAGGAACAGCAACAATATAGCATTATATGGCAATAAGAGAAACATCTAAAACAGCAATAAATAAAGTCTTAACGACAATAAGAGACTAACATTAAGCTCTTAAGGTTCCAAGTGTCAAACAAACAATAGAACTCTCATTAACCAAGCTAGGACTTAATTTTAAAGATCATCACACGCAATTTATTATCAAACTAAATGAATTGACTTGGGGAAACATTAAAGTGAAGCAACGTGTGAGCGTGTGACTATTCCCCTTCCCCGCATGCCGTTCTCATGGTACCTAAAACAACAAGAAAACACAAGGGTGAGTTCGAAAACTCAGCAAGCATACTGCAATGGACAACAAGCATAACAACAAGTCAATAACATCTTTCATCATGTATAACATCTCATTCATGAATACTTATCAATATCATCATCAATTTGTATGCGATGTAATGCATTGCTCCTGACCCTCTGGAACCTCATACCGGTATGGGAAGTACACACCCGTCGGTGTGCACCCTTTCCTCCCTTCCATCCCGAAGATGGAGGGTGCCTACTCGCTTCCAAACACCACGTGGATGGAATCACGACATAGGACTTACTCAATGGCGTTCCGGATTAGTCATAACTTTCACCGACCTTGCCGGACTAGTTAAGACTTTCTCACCGCCCTCGCCCTATCTCATGACATGCATGCAACCATGCCAAATATCATATTCAATTCACATATTAACACATGGCATCATAATATGTTAAACATGCTCATCATATCATATCAATCATTAAAACATGGCAAGTGGACATATATCATGTAGGCAATTCCATCTAATTTCAACATGCAACCTACAACTTGCTATCCATCACAACACACTTGCCTCAACCACGTGCAACGGATTGGCGGGAAGAAGAGGGAACTCCGGGTCACACCACCTGCACATAGGCATCACACACTCACAATCATAACCTCAAAACAGTACACACGCCCCATCTAACCCGACATTGCCAACTACTCGCAAAACCTAAAAACAGAGGTTCTGTCCTCGCGGGACAGCAGCCTTGCAAAAGGCATAACTTGAGTTCTGGGACTCCAAATCGAATAAACGAGTACACCGTCGCGAAGCTTAGGAAATTTCCCAACTTTTTCTAGTTATAGGGAAAGACTGATTCGGACTCTAAAATTGTTTAATCTACAGATTACCACAATCTGTTCCAGTTACGTCACAGATTTTTAGGCGCTCGGTAAAACAGCCATAACTTTCAAACGGCTGATCGGAAATTAACGTGCTTTACGTCCACGGAAAGATAATTAAATTATCTACAACTTCCTAGAAGTCCGTACGGTCTGATTCGGACACTAAATCGACGGAAACTCGAACCCTAGTTCGACTGCTCAATCTGCCCGAAAACAGAAACGTGGACAAGTTTAGATCTAACCCAAATTACTTCAAACCAGCGCCTCCAATTGATCTAAAAACTTGATAAACACCCTAATAACAGTACCTAGATCATCCCCAAGGATCCCCAAGATCATACCTTTGCCCCGGCAAAACTCCAATCAATCTCCGCGAATCTCTCGCGAATCGCTCCTCGCTCCACGTTCCTCGCTCCTCGCTCCTTGCTCCTCGCTCCTCGCTCCACGGGATGACTCCGCGAGGTGCAGGGGTGGGGAGACCACCCTAGGGCAGCAAGGGGTGGAGGGGAGGTGGTGTGGAGGTGGAGGAGAGGGAAGGGGATGCGCACGGTTATGGGGGCTAGGGCTTAGGGGAGGGGGAGGGAGGAGAGGCGCAAGAGGGGAGGTGGGGCGCAAGGGGCTGAGGTGGGGCGCAAGGGGCAGGGCAGCCCCTTTGAACATCCCTCAACCCAATCCTAGTCCGTTACGGAGTCCTAATCCATCCCACCAAAGCCCACCAAGGCCCAAAACTCCCCCGGGAAGGCCCAAAACCCCGAAAACGGCCCGGAAACGGCCCGGAAACGTTATTAACCCCCGATCCTTATGATCTTAACCTTATTTCCACATCTCATACTGTATTTAACCTTATCATGCTCAAAAATTAAGGATACGACACTCGGTGTCACATTCTTCCCTTCAACAGGATTCGACCTCGAATCTAAACGCACTAACATGAAACCCAAAGAAACCAAAAGACAGCCAGATTTTCACATCACATACCTGAGGTGAAAAGCTCGATACTTCTCGCATGCGAGATTCCAGCTCCCAAGTCGCTTCTCTCTCGGCCTGATGTGACCACAAGACCTTGACAAACTTAAGCGCCCTGCTCTTCATCACTCGCCTCAAGTCCCAGAATTTCCACAGACGGGACTCGAAGGTGAGGTCCGGCTGAAGCACTAATGGTTCCAATGGAACCACCAACTCCGGATCATGCAAGTATTTCCTCAACATCGAGACATGGAACACATCATGCACACCTTGCATGGATTCCTGTAGCTCTAGGCGATAGGCCAACCTCGCCAACTCAAGCGAGGATAGGAAAAGGCCCAACATACATTGGACTGAGCTTTCCTTTGGTGCCAAAACGCACCACACCCTTGGTGGGAGATACTCGCAAGAGTACGCTATCACCCACCTCAAACTCCAAGTCTCGCCACATCAGCATAGCTCTTCTGTCTCGCTTCAGGTGCGAGAAGGTTTTGCCGAACCTCCGACACGCGATCAATACCTGCTGAACCCAATCCGGTCCAAGAATAGCTCTCTCGCCACAAAGATCCCAACAAAGTGGCGATCTGCACTTCCGACCATACAAGACCTCATAAGGAGCAGCCCTGATCTTTGGAATGGTAGCTGTTATTGTAAGCAAACTCTGCAAGGGGCAAATGGTCTTCCCAGCTACCCTTCCAAGCCATCACACAGCCCCGAGCATGTCCTCCAAAGTTTGGATGGTACGCTCAGATCGCCATCTGTCTGAGGGGTGAAAAGCGGTACTAAGGCAAAGCCGCTGCACCCAAAGCACTCTGCAAACTCTCCCGAACTTGGAGACGAACTTCGCATCCCGATCAGAGATAATGGTCTTGGGTACACCATGCAATCTCACAATCTCCCGCACATAGATGGGAGCCAACTCGCTCATTGAATTGGTCGTGCGGATGGGAATGAAATGCGCAGACTTGCCGAGACGGTCCACCACAACCCAAACAGATCCTTCCTCGTGGAGAACGAGGTAGACCAACCACGAAATCCATGGAGATGTCATCCCATGGCCACACAGAACCTCCAAGGGCTGCAGAATAAAGCCGGCCGGACGCTTATGCTCACTTTGATCTTCCGGGCAAATCCCACAAGACGCCACATACTTGGCAATATCCACTCTCATCCTTTTCCACCGAGAAATTCTTCTTCAAGTCCCCTGTACATCTTGGTCTCTCCAGGATGGACCGTGTACGGGTGCGATGAGCTTCTCTCGTAATGTCTTCTTTCACTTGAGATTTCCTGGGCACGCCTGACGGCCCTCGAAACCTCAAAACTCCCGCATCATCAACGGTAAAGTCTCCCAACTTGCCATCCTCAAAGCGTTTCCTCACCTGCGAGCAAACGATCATGTCTTTGTGCCTCCCGCACACGCCTGAATCGCCGACTCAAGAATCAATTGAGTTTCAGCTTGCACGGTCCCCGCAGCGAGGAGACTCCCAAACGCTCAAAATCAGCAACAAGACAATCAACAACAGGGGCATTGTCTTGCGATCGAGCGTCGGCCACCACATTTGCCTTCCCTGATGATACCGATAGTGAGGTCATAATCCTTTATCAATTCTAGCCACCTCCTCGCCTCAAGTTCAAATCTTTACGAGTAAAGATGTACTTGAGGCTCTTGTGATCGTTGAAAATATCACAAGACTCACCGCATGTAATGCCTCCATATCTTCAATGCAAACACCACTACGGCTAGCTCAAGATCATGCGTGGGATAATTCTCGCTCATGCTTTTTCAATCGCCTCGAAGCATAAGCAATCACCTTGCCCTCTTGCATGAGCACACACCCAAGTCCCAACCGAGAAGCATCGGAATAAACAAGTGAAACGCTTCCCTCGGGAAGGGTAAGAACAGGAGCGCGATCACTAACTTCTCCTTCAAAGTGCGTAAGCTGTGCTCACACTCTGCAGTCCACCGGAACTTCATCCCCTTCGAGTCGGTTGTGAAAGTGGCTTGGCAATGATAGAGAAATCCTGCACAAAACGCCGATAGTATCCAGCCAACCCAAGGAAACTACGCACCTCTTTGACATTGGAAGGCCTCTTCCAATCCAAAATCACGAGACTTTGCTAGGATCTACCGATATGCCCTCTGGATTGATGATGTGGCCAAGAAAACCCACTTTTGAAATCCGTAACTCGCACTTTTTCAGCTTAGCAAAGAATTGATTCTCCTCGGGTACTCAAAGACAAGCCTCAAGTGTCGCTCATGCTCCTCTTCTCGATTTAGAGTAAATCGAATGTCATCGATGAACACTACCACAAACTCATCAAGGTACTTGTGTAGCATAATGCTCATCGCCTCCATGAAGACAAAGAGAGCATTAGTTAGTCCAAAAGACATAACTTTAAATTCATAATGCCCATACCTAGTGGAGAAAGCAGTCTTCTCAATGTCCTCGCTCCTCACACGGATCTGATTATACCTCGATCAAGATCAATTTTGGAGAACACCTTTGCTCCCTTCGCTTGGTCAAACAGATCCTCGATGCGAGGCAAAGGATACTTGTTTTTGACTCGCCACTTGGTTAAGAGCACGATAATCAATGCACATACGCCAACTTCCATCCTTCTTCGAGACGAAGAGGACGGGTGCTCCCCATGGCGATACGCTACGCCGAATGAAGCCTTTGGCCATGTATCCTCCAATCGGCTTCTTCAACTCGTCTTGAAAAGGTCGAGCCAAGCGGTATGGAGAGATAGAAATAGGTCGAGTGCCGTGAACAAGGTCAATACGAAACTCCACATTCCTCACAGGAGGTAGACCAGGCAACTCGTCAGGAACACATCAACGAACTCCTTCACTACGTAAATCTCTCAATGGGAATCGAGGAAGATGGCTTCTCAGACAAAGTCATGAGGAAACCCAATAGCCTCAAACGCCGACTAAAACAAACTAGTCAAAGCAAAGACGAATCGAGGGTATACCACCCCGAAAGGTCAACTCTTCACGGACGGGCCTCGCAAGGAAACCGTCTTCCGTAAACAACAGATCTTAGCACGGTAATCGATGCAGCCACCCATGCCCAAAATGACATCAAAAGGAGCCAATCGATCACCATGAGATTGGCAAAGAAAACCTCATCATCAATGGCAATGGTGCAACCAGGGCAAACCAAAGAACTAGCAATCAACCCCAGGAGAATCGACTAACACGGACTCGTAAATCCGCTGAACTCCCAACTTAGCTCTACTAGCAAACTCCGACGACACAAAAGAGTAGGATGCTCCTAATCAAATAGAACAAAGGCATCAACGGAATCCACGAAAGCAGAGTACCTGAAACCACCTCTGGATGCCCTACGACTCGGCGGTCGGCAAAGCGTACACTCTGGTGGCGCCGACGTATGAGCCCCGACTCAGGCCGATGCCCCATCAAGGCTGGGGCGGAGGAGGCAATCGAGGAGGAGCAGACGGCCATGCGGGCACCAAGATATGCCGGTGGCGCCCACGCAAAAGGTGGCGAGAAACAGGAGCAATGCCATCATGTGCACCGATCCTCTAGAAGACGCCGCCGAGTGGGAGGAGAAGGCACCGCCTCCCACTTGATGATGCTACCGGGGTTCATCCGGCAGACTCGCCCCATATGGCCGGGCTTGCCACAGTGGTTGCAATTCCCTACCCAACCACACTCTGAAGCACGGTGCTCGCCACCGCACTTGAAGCACTTCATGCCCTGCCCCGGGCACAGACACAACAGCTCGCGAAGAAGACGATCGGGCGACCCCATCTTAGCCCCCGAGGAGGAGCCCCTGTCCTCCCTTGAACTTCTTGAAGGTGGGACGCCGAGAGGACCCACCTCCTCCACCAAAGGTCCTCTTCTCGCCTCGCCCCGCAGGAACCCCGAACCTCCCGGGTTCTCGCTTGTCCCGGAGAGCTCCAACTCGAGCTCCATGCCCTTCGCTTGCTCCACCACAAGCAAGTCACGAGGACGAACGCCCCATGACAACTCAACTCTGGTTGAGGCCCCTACGGAACCTCCTAGCTTTCTCCGATCGTCGGCTGCCACACTGCACGGCGCACCACGCCTGTTGAACTCCTTCTCATACTGCCACCGACCTCTTTCCCTGGGAAAGAGTGGTCGAGTAAGCTCCATCCTCTCAAGGAAAGACTCAGGTGGAACTTGGCTCAAGCGAGCCACAAAGTCCTCCCAGTGATCGATCAGATCGGGGTTCTAGCAGCCAGAACCCCTCCCACCAGATATCGCCTTGGCCCTTCAAATTAAAAGCCACAAAGCGAGTCCGCTGAACCGAGGTCAACTCTAGGACCTCAAATCGCCTCTCCATGTACCGCAGCCAATCTGCGGATCTGGATCGGGCGTGCTCGCCTCCGTCGAAAGTGTCAAGACGGAGGGACATCCACTCCTCGAGACTCATCCTCGGCTCCGTGCAGCGGGCAACAACAGGGCCATGCAGGGGAGGCACAACAGCGAGGGGCTGCCCGCTAGGCGCAGCTCTGAATCTCCTCTGCAGAGCCTGGACTAAATCTTCATTGGCGGCGGGCACCCCGCCCGACACCTGGAAGCTCCTCCCGAGCTGCGCCACGAGCATTGCGGAACGCTACCCTCAAAGAATGCACTCCTCAACTCCCTGGGAGCCTCGCCCGCCTCCACGACCCACGGCCCACGGCCTCTACCCTCGGCATGGTCGCTTAGACAGACAACCACCCAAACACCAAAGCACACAATCAAGATCATAGATCAAACAAAGATCATAAGCATATTCCTTATCACATAATCAAGCGCGATGCATTGATGAACCAAAACCCATCCTATCGTGCAACCAAGTGTGTCGATTTTAGGTTAGTTATACCACTTTTACAAGTTTTAACGTTGTTATCCTATAACAAGGTTTTAGTTAAAACCTAAGCCATGTTTCTAAGTTATTCCACATCACATTTTAGTTGTACCCTATAGCATGACACTAAAAATTCACATTCCAAGGACCTACAAACCGCTCGATACTAATCAGCAACACCCTGGCATTTACTATGCCTGAATGTTACCAAACACAAGCTAAACAACATCTAAATACCACATTTAACATCAAATTCCAGCAAAGGTGCATAGACTAAAACCGAGATTTCGCAAAGACCTCCTTTGTTTTATCATGAATTTAAGGAACAGCAACAATATAGCATTATATGGCAATAAGAGAAACATCTAAAACAGCAATAAATAAAGTCTTAACGACAATAAGAGACTAACATTAAGCTCTTAAGGTTCCAAGTGTCAAACAAACAATAGAACTCTCATTAACCAAGCTAGGACTTAATTTTAAAGATCATCACACGCAATTTATTATCAAACTAAATGAATTGACTTGGGGAAACATTAAAGTGAAGCAACGTGTGAGCGTGTGACTATTCCCTTTCCGCATGCCGTTCTCATGGTACCTAAAACAACAAGAAAACACAAGGGTGAGTTCGAAAACTCCGCAAGCATACCGCAATGGACAACAAGCATAACAACAAGTCAATAACATCTTTCATCATGTATAACATCTCATTCATGAATACTTATCAATATCATCATCAATTTGTATGCGATGTAATGCATTGCTCGACCCTCGAACCTCATACCGGTATGGGAAGTACACACCCGTCGGTGTGCACTCCTTTCCTCCCTTCCATCCCGAAGATGGAGGGTGCCTACTCGCCTTCCAAACACCACGTGGATGGAATCACGACATAGGACTTACTCAATGGCGTTCGGATTAGTCATAACTTTCTCACCGACCTTGCCGGACTAGTTAAGACTTTCTCACCGCCTCGCCCTATCTCATGACATGCATGCAACCATGCCAAATATCATATTCAATTCACATATTAACACATGGCATCATAATATGTTAAACATGCTCATCATATCATATCAATCATTAAAACATGGCAAGTGGACATATATCATGTAGGCAATTCCATCTAATTTCAACATGCAACCTACAACTTGCTATCCATCACAACACACTTGCCTCAACCACGTGCAACGGATTGGCGGGAAGAAGAGGGAACTCCCGGGTCACACCACCTGCACATAGGCATCACACACTCACAATCATAACCTCAAAACAGTACACACGCCCCATCTAACCCGACATTGCCAACTACTCGAAAAACCTAAAAACAGAGGTTCTGTCCTCGGGACAGCAGCCTTGCAAAAGGCATAACTTGAGTTCTGGGACTCCAAATCGAATAAACGAGTACACCGTCGCGAAGCTTAGGAAATTTCCCAACTTTTTCTAGTTATAGGGAAAGACTGATTCGGACTCTAAAATTGTTTAATCTACAGATTACCACAATCTGTTCCAGTTACGTCACAGATTTTTAGGCGCTCGGTAAAACAGCCATAACTTTCAAACGGCTGATCAGAAATTAACGTGCTTTACGTCCACGGAAATATAATTAAATTATCTACAACTTCCTAGAAGTCCGTACGGTCTGATTCGGATTCTAAATCGACGGAAACTCGAACCCTAGTTCGACTGCTCAATCTGCCCGAAAACAGAAACGTGGACAAGTTTAGATCTAACCCAAATTACTTCAAACCAGCGCCTCCAATTGATCTAAAAACTTGATAAACACCCTAATAACAGTACCTAGATCATCCCCAAGGATCCCTAAGATCATACCTTTGCCCGAGCGCAAAACTCCAATCAATCTCCGCGAATCTCCTCGCGAATCGCTCCTCGCTCCACGCTCGCTCCTCGCTCCTTGCTCCTCGCTCCTCGCTCCACGGGATGACTCGCGAGGTGCAGGGTGGGGAGACCACCCTAGGGCAGCAAGGGGTGGAGGGGAGGTGGTGTGGAGGTGGAGGAGAGGGAAGGGGATGCGCATTATGGGGGCTAGGGCTTAGGGAGGGGAGGGAGGAGAGGGCGCAAGAGGGAGGTGGGGCGCAAGGGGCTGAGGTGGGGCGCAAGGGGCAGGGGGAGCCCCTTTAACAGCCCTCAACCCAATCCTAGTCCGTTACGGAGTCCTAATCCATCCCACCAAAGCCCACCAAGGCCCAAAACTCCGGAAGGCCCAAAACCAACGGCAAACGCCCTAAACGTTATTAACCCCCGATCCTTATGATCTTAACCTTATTTCCACATCTCATACTGTATTTAACCTTATCATGCTCAAAAATTAAGGATACGACACTCCGGGGTGTCACAATATATTAAGCGTCAGTTAAATTCGTGGGTTTCTCGTCGCCCATTTAATTTAAGTTAAATTCGTGAGTTTCTCGCCCATTTAATTTAAGTTAAATTCGTGGGTTTTCCTGGCCCACGAATTTAAGTTAAATTCGTGGGTTTTCCTGGCCCACGAATTTAAGTTAAATTCGTGGGTTTTCCTGGCCCACGAATTTAAGTTAAATTCGTGGGTTTTCCTGACCCACGAATTTACTAATTAAATTCGTGGGGCCAGAGAAACCCACGAATTTATCAGTTAAATTCGTGGGCCAGGCAGAAACCCACGAATTTAACTTAAATTCGTGGGCACCCACGAATTTAATTGATTAATTTCGTCGAGTTAAATTCGTGGCCTAAATTCGACGGTTTGCGCACGAATTTATATTAAATTCGTGGGTTTTGGCCTAAATTCGTGGGTTTCTGGCCCACGAATTTTCCCTTGATTCCAGTAGTGACAGGTTCAATATGTCATAAAGTCAATATTAACGTTTGAGTGTCCAACATCATGTCATGAGCACGTAGCAGGTCTAAGCCATATACTACAACGATCTACAAACCCATGTTGGCAATTTAGTAATGTCCAACTAATAATCCACAACTAGGGTGACAAGGGGTCATGGCACATATTTAAGTAATCAAGGTGTCATACAGCAATTAGGCATTTATCTAATTACCCATAATTAAGTAAAGCATTTTCTAATTTAAACTAGCATGCAATAATTTGAACCAAAATAGGTTTCAAAATAGGATCAACATGGTCAAAGCATAACTTCCCTTCAAAAAGTACTTGTTCTTGGTCTTGAGTTGGATCCTGAGTCAATACTTCTCCTTCGAATCCCTCCGGCACTTCAACGTCTACTCGTAAAGCGTGCAAATAGCAATACACAAATAAACAATAGGCAAAAGCATCCCAAAACTCCAAATAAAATCCATAAACAGAGAGAACATAATTTTATGAATTTTTAGGAACTGGAATCGTTCAAATCGGAGTTAAAATGCAAAAGTTATAATTATTTAATGTTTAAATAATCAATTAAATAATAATACAGAGAAAAAATTTAGTCCAAAAATTAAATAAAATTCATAATTAGGTAGATCTCAATTTTATACAAATTTAGAAATTTGAATCACTCAAATCGGAGTTGAAACGCAAAAGTTATAAGCGTTTGAAGTTTGAATCAAAATCTGAAATCATTATTTCGAATTAATAAATCATTTTCTTTTTCGGAAATTAATTATTGCGTCAGCGAGGACACGTGGCAGCCTCTGATTGGTCTGGCCGACGTCACCGGTTCATGGACGTGGTCCATGGTTTGACTTCGGTCTACCGTGGACCCGGCCCACTACCACGTGAGACCGACAGCGGGACCACTCGGGTGACGCCATTGCCGACGTCGGCGGGGCTCACCACGGTCCGACAGTGGGACCCGCCGTGGCGCCATGGGTGACGCCATCAAGACGGTTGGGGTGGCCGCTGACATGCGGGCCCGCCATGACGTCAGCATGACGTCATGGTGCAGTGTGGCTGGGCCGCTGACATGCGGGCCCCGTGTGTCGGGCCGACACACGCGCGCTGCGCGTGTGGGACGGCGCGCGCGGCGGTCAGTCTCCCGCACACGTGGCTAGATCTCGGCAGTTGATTTGAAAATCAACGGCCCGGATTGGATCTGGACTCACGCGTTTTGGGTGAACGCGTTTGATCTGGACCGTTGGATCTCGATCCAACGGTCGAGATTGGATTTGGGATTTTTGGACGCGATCTCACCGTGAGATGACGTGGCGTGATCTGGGACGTTGGATCTGGATCGAACGGTTGAGCGAGCTCGGGGTCCGGCGATGGCGAGCGGCGGCGCTGGCTTGCCGGGGTTGGGGACGACGACCACGGCAACGGCGTTTCGGGCGCGCTCCGGCGACGCGGGTGGTGCTCACCGACGCGTCTTGCTCTCACGGCTCCGGATCTGGGGTCAACGGCGACGGAGGACGACGGAGACGGCGGCTATCGGCGAAAAACCGCGGCGGCACCTTCTCCTAACTCCGGCGAGCTCTAACGGCGCAACCACGGCGGCTCAGGCGAGGTGAGTTAGGGCTACGGGTGCGCAATGAAGCAAGCTTAACAATGGCGGTGACGGTGCAATAAATAGAGCCCTCGGCGTCCGTGAAACGCACGGAAACCGAGACCTGCTCCGTTCTTGGCGCGAGTCCGTGGCGACTTCGGGTGGATGACGTGGCACGCGCGCGGCCGTTGGATCGAGATCCAACGGTGCGTGAGTTTGGGTTCGGTCGGACTCGAGCGGTGGTGGCTCGGTCGGGCTCGGGTCCGGCGACGGGGCTCAATCGTGGCTGTTGGATCTTGATCCAACGGTCACACGCGTAGGGTTCGACCGAGTGGGTTCGGCTCAACCACGGGCTCGGCCTGGTTCGGTCGGACTCAAACTCGAGTCTGACTCGGCTGGCCTCGGAGGAACAGTAACCGACCCGGTTCGATTTTCCAGCGATTTAATATTTAAAATAATTTCCAGTAATTTATTTAATTCAAGAAAAATAGCAAAATACTCAGAAAAATTCCAGAAAAATTCTGGAAAATACTTTGGGGCATTTTGGACTCAAATAAAATATTTCCAACAAAATTTTATTTGAAAATTTAAATTCTTTAATTATTTTAAAATGGAATAAATTCAAATAAATTCCAAATAAATCCAAATAAATTCCAGAAAATTCCAAAAATTCACCAAAGTGCCAAATCACACATAAATTTAAGAAAGGCAAAATTTTGGGGTGTTACAAACCTCCCCCCCTTAATAGAATCTCGTCCCCGAGATTCAGGGCTTACTACAGAATAGGTTTGGAAACTCTTTCTTCAAATCCTCTTCGTGCTCCCAAGTTGCTTCGCTCTCTGCATGGTTGCTCCACTGAACTCTGCAGAAACGGGTTGACTTGTTCCTAGTCTCTCGATCCATGGTGTCCAGAATCTTCACGGGATGCTCCTTGTAAGTCAGATCTTCTTGTAGCTCAATTGACTCTAGCGGCGTTTGCTCATCCGGCACTCGAAGACACTTCTTTAGCTGGGACACATGGAACACGTCATGTACTCCTGCTAACGACTGCGGCAACTCCAGCTGGTAAGCAACTTCGCCTCTACGGCTCAAAATCATAAATGGTCCAACATAACGGGGTGCAAGTTTCCCTTTGGCATGGAACCTTTTAACTCCCCTAAGAGGCGTAACTCTGAGGTATACAAAGTCTTCTGGTTCAAAACTCAAATCCCTGCGACGATTGTCAGCATAACTCTTCTGTCGTGATTGGGCTATCTTCAACCTTTCCCTAATCATGGCAATCTGCTCTTTAGCTTCTTGAAGAATATCAGGCCCGAAGACACGGCGCTCGCCGGTCTCATTCCAGTTTAATGGCGTCCGACAGGGTCGACCATACAGTGCCTCAAAAGGTGACATCTGTAAACTAGCCTGGTAACTATTATTGTAATTGAACTCGGCATACGGCAAACTCTTATCCCAAGAGGTAGCATAAGCCAATGCACACGCTCTTAGCATATCTTCCAGAATCTGATTGACTCTTTCGGTCTGTCCATCCGTCTGTGGATGATAGGTCAGATCAAGTTCAAACGGGTTCCCATGGCTTCATGCAACTTATTCCAGAACCTTGAGGTAAATTGGGTACCTCTGTCCGATACAATCCTCTTTGGCACTCCGTGCAAACAAACGATCCTGATCATATACAACTATGCTAACTTATCTATCGAGTAAGTAGTTTTCACGAGGATAAAATGGGCGACCTTGGTTAAGCGATCCACTATAACCCATATGGAGTCATAACCTCCTTGAGTCTTAGGCAAACCGGTAATGAAATCCATTCCGATTTCCTCCCACTTCCATTCAGGTATTTTCAGCAGCTGCAGCAATCCTGCTAGTCTCTGATGCATTGCCTTGACTCTCTGGCATACGTCGCACAATGCAACATGTTCGGCAACTTCACGCTTCATACTCGGCCACCAGAATTTCTCCTTCAAGTCTTGATACATCTTGGCACTTCCAGGATGAATCGAGTACTTGGAGTCATGGGCTTCTTCTAGAATCAACTGCTTCAGTTCCTTCCTGTTCGGCACACAAATGCGATCCCTCATCCATAACGTGCCCTGCTCATCTAGCTTGAAGTCCTTTGCCTTGTCTTCCTCCATTTTGGACTTAATCCTGCGGATCTTGTCATCATCCTTCTGCCCTTCCCGAATCTGATCTTCTAGGGTAGGCTTTACCTCCAGTGCGGCCAAGAATCCACTAGGTACCACCTCAATCTTCATTCTCTGAAATTCCTGGCATAGCTCATCCTGATTCGTGGCTATCAACATATTCATGGTATGGCTTTTCCGACTCAAAGCATCGGCCACCA
Source organism: Rhipidocladum racemiflorum (assembly GCA_036346355.1). NCBI lineage: Eukaryota > Viridiplantae > Streptophyta > Magnoliopsida > Poales > Poaceae > Rhipidocladum > Rhipidocladum racemiflorum. Next base: position 41,333,496 of record CM070578.1, read on the forward strand.
CATTAGCCTTTCCGGGATGATAATGAATTCCGACATTGTAATCCTTAATCAACTCTAACCATCTCCTTTGCCTCATATTCAGATCCGACTGGGTGAATATGTACTTAAGGCTCTTATGATCCGTGTACACTTCACATCTGTTCCCGATCAGATAGTGACGCCATATCTTCAAGGCATGCACTACGGCAGCTAACTCTAGGTCATGTGTCGGGTAATTCTCCTCATGCGGCCTCAACTGCCTTGATGCATAGGCAACAACCTTTCCGTTCTGCATCAACACACATCCAAGTCCTTGGCGCGATGCATCACAATAGATATCAAAGCTTTGATTGACGTCCGGCAGAACTAACACTGGTGCTGATGTCAATCTCGTCTTTAGTTCTTGGAATCCTTTCTCGCACTCTAGCGTCCATGTAAACTTCTTCTCCTTTTTCAGCAATTGCGTAAGAGGTCTCGCAATTGTTGAAAAGCCTTCAATGAAGCGGCGGTAGTAACCTGCCATTCCAAGGAAACTCCGGATCTGGGTCACAGTCTTCGGCTGCTCCCAATGTAACACGCCTTCTACTTTACTTGGATCAATCGGCGACTCCTTCATGCGGTCATTACATGTCCGAGGAATTCCACCTTGTCCTTCCAAAAATCACACTTACCGAACTTTGCGAAGAGTTGTCGCTCTCGCCTTTTCCAAAACTCGCCTCAAGTGTTCGGCATGTTCATCCTCTGTCTTGGAGTAGATTAAAATATCATCTATGAACACAACAACAAACTTGTCCAAATATTCCATGAACACCTTATTCATCATATTCATGAAATATGCCGGTGCGTTCGTTAGACCAAAGGACATAACAGTAAACTCGTAATGTTCGTATCTCGACGAAAATGCGGTCTTCGGAATATCCTCCGATCGGATCTTCAACTGATGGTATCCCGATCTCAGATCAATCTTGGAGAAAACTTCGGCTCCTCTCAGCTGATCAAACAGATCATCGATCCTGGGTAGCGGATACTTATTCTTCACGGTGACTTCATTGAGTGCACGGTAGTCAATGCACATCCTGAAACTCCCGTCCTTCTTCTTGACGAACAAAACTGGTGCTCCCCACGGCGACGAACTCGGTCTGATAAATCCTTTCTCCATTAACTCTTCAAGTTGTTTCTTCATCTCTACCAATTCCTCGGTGGACATCCGATAGGGTCTCTTTGCTATCGGTCTTTGCACTGTACAAGCTCTATCACAAACTCTATGTCCCCTGTCTGCGGCATACTGTAGATCTTCAGAAAACATCCGGGTACTCATTCACTAATGAGACATCCTCTATGCTGATTGCCTTGGTACTCGTTAACCATCAACCGCCCATCTCTCGACGGCAGAGCTTGAAATTCCACTTTCTTTCCACAAGGGCTCTCGACTGATATAGTCCTTTGTCCACAATCAAATACGGAATTGTGCATGTATAACAAATCCATCCCCAAGATAACATCTAAGGTCTGGGTCTCCAAAATAATAAGGTTCGCTAGGAACTCTATCCCATCTATTAGTATTCTCACCCCAGAACATCCTACTTTCGTTCGGAGTTCGGAACCAGGGGTTTGAACTAAAAGCATGCATTTAAGTCTCGCAATCTCCAAATCATTTTTAGCAGCAAAGCCTTGAGAAACAAACGAATGCGAAGCTCCGGAATCAAACAAAACTGTCGCAGGTACTGAGTTAACAAGTAACTTACCCAGTACGATGTCCGTAGCATTCTGCAGTGCATCTGCGGTGACATGGTTGACTCGGCCTCTCACCACAGTCTGGGGTGTGGCTCCTGGTGCTGGCGTCCTAGATGGTGTGGATCCCAAGTTGAAGCGGACTGGGGTCACTCCTGCTGTCTTCTTAGGACAACTGTTGGCAAAGTGTCCTGGTTCGTTGCAGTTGTAACAGCGTCTCACTGTTCCTTGTTGACTGCCTGAAGCGGCGTTTCTGGCTGGGGCTGGGGTCTGATAGTTCTAATTGACGGGTCTTGGTGCTGGTGACGGTGTCCTTGTAGTATTCTGCGGCTGGAATCTGAAAAACTGATTTGGCGCAACCCTCAAACGTTGCTGCGCTCCCTGACGCGATCCCTGATGCTGCATCCTGCGCTTCCTGTTCTCATCCAGTTCCTTGCGCTTGTCCTCAAGAATAAGCACCTTATTCACCAATTCTTGGAAATCTGGAAAGGTGTGGGTGATCAGTCCCACCTGTAATCCTGAGTTAAGTCCCTTCATGAAGCGAGACTGTCTGGCTTTATCTGTCGCTACATCCTCAGGTGCGTAGCGTGCAAGCTGTGTGAACTTGTTCAGGTATTCGGCCACCGGCTGATTACCTTGCTTCAGTGCTCTGAACTCCTCCTTCTTGAGGTCCATGATTCCTTCAGGCACGTGATACTGACGGAATGCAGCTATGAAATCCTCCCAAGTGATGTCCTGAGGGTTCACTTGCGTGGCACAGAAGTTCTCCCACCATTCAGCGGCTGTTCCTTCCAACTGATGAGAAGCGTAGAGTACCTTCTCATTTCCTATGCATTGAGCTATGTGTAGCTTCCTCTCAATTGACCTTAACCAGTCATCGGCTTCCAACGGATTCGCATTCCCGGAGAAAGTGGGTGGATGAGTTCTCATAAACTCTGACAGTCTTGTGTTCTGGCGTTGTCCCTGATTGACTTGATTAGCAGTGGCCTGAGCAGTGACGTGCTGCATCTGTTGCATCATGGCATGCATCAACTGAGTCTGAGCAGCAAGAAAAGCTCCGAAATTCTGCATATCAATCAAGGTGCTGGTGCTCCATCATTGGGGTTTTCTGCTGGGCGAGAACCACTTCCACTGCCTCCAAGGTTTCCACGAGTGTTCACCATCTGTGGTTTGCTCTAGGTTTTAGAGATGAGAGGGAAACAAGAATAGACAAGTAGTATGGAACTTATGCGGGGCGAAAGGTGTAACTTAAAGTCCAACTTTATTATTTTAATCAATAGTAACTTGGTATGGTTGCTTACAATGCCTAGGGGCCTTGCAACACATACTGCACACTCAGCAAGCAATGAAAATCCAAATCGAACTAACACTGGAGTCTAACGCCTAAAGGGTGACTTTTTATTCTATGACGCGACTCGGCGAAGGAGTCTCACTATAGAACCTACGCTCACTCATCGAGAAAACCTCCACGGCCTGGATACGGACGCTGCGGCATAGGCGCGAAACGATCGCCATGTCCAAAGAATCGTGTCATCTGTGGTAGTCGAAGAAGCGATGTCCTCCTCAAGCTCCGGCTCCTCCGGTCCGCTCGTGCAGCTCGAGCATTGGCCCCGGCTGCAGTGCGTATAATGCCGTCTCTAACTCTCCAATCCTTTGCGTAAGGTGTGACACATACTCTTGAGCTTCCCACCATCTGTTCTTCTTCGTCGTGATCTCCTTGCGGGCCTTCAGAGCTCCTTGCTTGTATCATCGAGTACATCCTCCTGGCGACAACAAGTCGTGCCAATCACAGTAACCATGGCATTCTCATCCTGAATCGCCTTTGGGTCAAGAAGGTTATTGCTGTGCGGATGATATCGGAACACCGTGCTCTCCAATTCTCTGGCGTAGATGCGGGTAATGTGTCGCATCGCTCGTCGTGACACCTCTTGGATACCCATCTGCATTGTAGACCTCCTGGCAAAGGTAAAGGTATCGGGCGATTGCCTGGCCCTTCTACCTAGCAGGTACCACAATCTTCACGTCACAAGCCTAGATCAATCCAGCTTGTCTGATCACTTAAACAAGGTATTGTGGCTTCTCAAAATCTCCGAGAGTCTGTAGCATACGCCAAAGTTCTGCGGCGTGACCAACCTCCAGATCGACGTAGTTGAACTCTCCCTCCATCTGTCACAAGAGTGCTCACGTAAGAACTCGAAATTTTTAAATCGTGACAAGGTAAGGAAAAATTCAGCAAGAGATAAGAAAAGAGAGAAGGGGATAAGTCGAGATGTCATTTCTTGTCTTTGACAAACTTTTAGCTTTAGAAAATAGGTTTTATCCTCTCTACGACATTTCTAGCTAGGGTTGAGCCTACGGTCAGTATGGCTCTGATACCACCTCTGTCGGGACCCGAATTTGCAAATCCGACCCTCAGGTATTCAGCACTAGTCCAGAACGCGCTTAGTGCACACAGCCTTAACATCGGTAAATATCACAATCATACCACTCGATACTAATAAAGTACTTTAATTAAATAGTCAAACTGGTTACTCGACCTTATGGTCAAGTTACAAATATACGCACGCAGGCTTAAACTTACTAAGAGAGAAATAATAGCAAATGAAAAATAAGATAACTCGTGGCGCCATCCAAAGATACCACAGCAACTGATCGGGCTCGCTCCCTAAGTAGACGGTTCCTCTTGGAGCTCCTCCTCCAAAGCTGGTGTAGTCTCCTCTTCAACTGGTGTTGTATTGTGGCAAGGGTGAGTACTTGGTACTCAGCAAGTCATGCACAGAATGCAGCTAATATACTACATGTATGGCTTAATACAAAGGAGTGGCTCAAGGTATTTTTGCAGTAAGAGCATTTAGCAAGTATCATAAGTAGATTCGAAAGCAATAGTAACAAGTAAAGCATAAATAACTTTTCAAAGGTTTAGTAAACATCTTTCCCATCCTAATCCACATTTCTATCAACATCATTATTAATCCAACCCAACCTTTCCAATCCAAGTTACTTTTGAGAAAGTCTAACCCTTGACTGTAATTCCCGAGCGATGTCTAATACCGCGGACACGGCTATTCGAATAGATTTTATACTCTGCAGAGGTTATGCACTTTACCCACAAGATACAGTCAAACACCACAAAGGCGAGTTCCAGAACAAAGTCTTTCTAAACCTCTAACAATACAAGTGGTCCTCCCCGGTTGTTGCACACTAACCCTTCCCTTAGCTAAGGCGAAGTTTAGGCCAACCAACCGTTAGATGGGTACCTGGCCTCACTTCCAGACGCTCCCCGCACAACTTACACAAAGGGTGTAGTTGACCTCCCGAGGTCCCACAGTAATGCGTTATTAGCAACTTAATCAACTAGGTCCGTCCCATTACAGACATGTGGTTGCAAGATTGACTCAGTTCAAAGGCTTGCAAGGTGAAGTCCTTAGGGTGACCAGGGCAAGACTACCCGAAGAACCAAAACAACATTCCTGGTGCCACAACTGGCACACCCGATCGTTCTTGCCACATGCCCCGGTCAAAAGCTATTTATCAAACCCCAGTTGGTTACCATGCACCACGTGCCATCAATATCACATGATACCTTTCCAAAACAGGTTCAATATGTCATTAAGTCAATATTAACGTTTGAGTGTCCAAAATCATGTCATGAGCACGTAGCAGGTCTAAGCCATATACTACAACGATCTACAAACCCATGTTGGCAATTTAGTAATGTCCAACTAATAATCCACAACTAGGGTGACAAGGGGTCATGGCACATATTTAAGTAATCAAGGTGTCATACAACAATTAGGCATTTATCTAATTACCCATAATTAAGTAAAGCATTTTCTAATTTAAACTAGCATGCAATAATTTGAACCAAAATAGGTTTCAAAATAGGATCAACATGGTCAAAGCATAACTTCCCTTCAAAAAGTACTTGTTCTTGGTCTTGAGTTGGATCCTGAGTCAATACTTCTCCTTCGAATCCCTCCGGCACTTCAACGTCTACTCGTAAAGCGTGCAAATAGCAATACACAAATAAACAATAGGCAAAAGCATCCCAAAACTCCAAATAAAATCCATAAACAGAGAGAACATAATTTTATGAATTTTTAGGAACTGGAATCGTTCAAATCGAAGTTAAAATGCAAAAGTTATAATTATTTAATGTTTAAATAATCAATTAAATAATAATACAGAGAAAAACTTTAGTCCAAAAATTAAATAAAATACATAATTAGGTAGATCTCAATTTTATACAAATTTAGAAATTTGAATCACTCAAATCGGAGTTGAAAAGCAAAAGTTATAAGCGTTTGAAGTTTGAATCAAAATCTGAAATCATTATTTCGAATTAATAAATCATTTTCTTTTTCGAAAATTAATTATTGCGTCAGTGAGGACACGTGGCAGCCTCTGATTGGTCTGCTGACGTCAGCCGGTTCATGGACGTGGTCCATGGTTTGACTCGGGTCTACCGTGGACCCGGTCCACGGCTCACGTGAGACTGACAGGTAGGACCACTCGGGTGATGTCATTCTTGGACGTCGGCGGGGCTCACCACGTTGTCGACAAGTGGGACCCGCGTGACGTCATGGGTGACGCCATCGCACGGTTGGGGTGGCCGCTGACATGCGGGCCCGCCATGACGTCAGCATGACGTCATGGTGCAGTGTGGCTGGGCCGCTGACATGCGGGCCCCGCGCGTCAGCGTCACACGCACGCGCGCGTGGACGGCGCTGACCGCGTCGGTCAGTCTCCCGCACACGTGGCTAGATCTCGGCCGTTGATTTGAAAATCAACGGCCCGGATTGGATCTGGACTCACGCGTTTGGGGTGAACGCGTTTGATCTGGACCGTTGGATCTAGATCCAACGGTCGAGATTGGATCTGGGATTTTTGGACGGGATCTCACCATGAGATGATGTGGCGTGATCTCGACGTTGATCCGATCGGACGGCTGAGCGAGCCTCGGGTCCGCGATGGCGAAGCGGCGGCTACCGCTTGCCGGGTTGGGGACGATTTACCACGGCAACGGCGTTTCGGGCGCGCTCCGGCGACGCGGGTGGTGCTCACCGACGCAGCTTGCTCTCACGGTTCCGGATTTGGGGTCAACGGCGACGGAGGACGACGGAGACGGCGGCTATCGGCGAAAAACCGCGGCGGCACCTTCTCCTAACTCCGGCGAGCTCTAACGGCGCAACCACGGCGGCTCAGGCGAGGTGAGTTAGGGCTATGGGTGCGCAATGAAGCGGGCTTCACAATGGCGGCGACGACGCAATAAATAGAGCCCTCGGCGTCCGTGAAACGCACGGAAACCGAGACCTGCTCCGTTGCGGCGGCGGAGTCCGGCGGCGACTCGGATTGGATGACGTGGCACGCGCACAGCCGTTGGATCGAGATCCAACGGTGCGTGAGTTTGGGTTCGGGTCGGACTCGGGCGAGCTGGCTGGCTCGGTCGGGCTCGGGTCCGGCGACGTGGCTCAATCGTGGCCGTTGGATCTTGATCCAACGGTCACACGCGTAGGGTTCGACCGAGTGGGTTCGGCTCAACCACGGGCTCGGGTCGGGTTCGGGTCGGACTCAAACTCGAGTCTGACTCGGGCTCGGTCGGAGGAATAGTAACCGACCCGGTTCGATTTTCCAGCGATTTAATATTTAAAATAATTTCCAGTAATTTATTTAATTCAAGAAAAATAGCAAAATATTCAGAAAAATTCTGGAAAATACTTTGGGGCATTTTGGACTCAAATAAAATATTTCCAACAAAATTTTATTTGAAAATTTAAATTCTTTAATTATTTCAAAATGGAATAAATTCAAATAAATTCCAAATAAATCCAAATAAATTCCAGAAAATTCCAAAAATTCACCAAAGTGCCAAATCACACTTAAATTTAAGAAAAGCAAAATTTTGGGGTGTTACAGTGACGTGGTGTTTTACTATTAACTGTGCTGCCGTCATAGTTTATATGAATTATCGCAATAATCGATTTTATTTGTGTTTCAATCTTGTGATAAAGAGAATGAAGTCTCTTTGTGAATGATTATTCGATATTGTGGTTACATGATGAATGAATAGTGAAAAGGAAACATGACATCGTTTATATATATTTAATCATAAAAGAGTCGATGAGCCAGGTCGGTGAGAAAGTCATATATGGATATATGACTAATCCGGAGTGCTCTTGAAATGTTTGCATTCATGTCATGAACCGAGATTTCCATTGCTTTCTAGCATGAAAAGAAAGAATGAATAATTTATGGTATTTTGGCTGTGGTGTAAAAGATTTGAGTTTCTTTTGCTATTTGGCTTAGGAAAATAAAATGAGTCCTCTTTGGATGTTGTCGAATTCCTTCCTAAGTGAATTTTAGCGCATTGGGTTCAAAGGAATTGTACTTCTTTTGTATTCTAGATGGGGTTAAGAATAAGAATGTTCATGGTTTATGATTGAGTATAATAAAGATTTATACTCTTGGGCTGGATTGCTAAGTGAAAATTTCTTAGGGCGAGACCCTCTTAAGAAAGGACCAAATGTGGTTTGGTAAGGTTTTACAGGCCTAGCTTGGGCTAGGTACTAGACATTAGTGGTTTCAAGGTGGATTATGATGGAGGTTGATGATGTCTGGGTTCAAATTTTCTTTTATTGAGAGTATCAATTGGTGGTAGTGAAGGTGACAGTAATTCTGTTGATAAATGTTCTATCGTGAGCAATTGTCTTAGCTAGTTGTCTCTGGTATGAGATATGCCTGGGAGAGGATAGAATGAAATTATAGCGTGATGGTGAATTAGAAAGGCAGATGTGCCATAGTGAGTTATTTCTTTCGATGTCATATCTCGGTAATGGTCCGTTTGATTAAAAGGGCAATCAATTGCAAGAGTTGAGAACCAGTGTTTTCTTGGTGTTTTGGTGGTAGAGAGGTTGTTAAAAGAGATGTGACTCACTTTGATTGTGTTATGTTAAGTTTAATGAAATGTGGTAGTCAGGTTGAGGAATGAAATTAAGGTTTTGTGAAAGAAGCTAAAAAGGGAATTTAGATTTGAGTTCGGATATTGGTCTTTTGTTCTTCAGAAGAGAGTTACTGATGATACGGGTCATATTGAGGAAAATTCTTGTGGGAGTCCTTGTTCGGGAAGTTCTCCAGAATATAGAATGCTAGGGAGTGTGGTCTTTTGCGAATTTTTGGGAATTCAAATGAAAGGTGGAATCATGAGAGGTTGGGCATAGTTAGGATAAGTGTTGGTTTTGGGAGTTTGTTTGTCGTTTGGTTCGGTTTGAGTTTTTGTGTGGTTGTCTTGTGTTGCAAAGAAGTCTTTAGCCCCTTAGGGACTTTGTTTTGTTTTGGCGTTCTTCGGATTCAAGGTCAAATCCTGTTAATGGGGAGAGAATGTGACATTACAGTATGAGATTATGTCATGTTTTCGGGCCTTTCCGGGTGTTTGGGCCTTTTCGAGGGAGTTTGGGCCTTGGGGGAACTAGTTTGGGCCTTGGGGGATCTATTTGGGCAAAAGGTGGAGGTCCCTGGCCCATCTGGGGGAGGTATTGGGCAGTAAACCTGCCCCCATGCGCCCGCCCTAATACTAGTGCGCCCCCTCCTCCACTCCCACACCTAGCCGCCATCCCGTTCCCCTCCCCCAAGCCGCCACTCCCTTCCCCTCCCCCAAGCCGCAACCCTCCCATCCCCTTGCGCCTCCCCTCCGCTCCTCTAGCAGGCCCTAGTGCCACCCCCACGCCACCCTAGCACGGGTTAGAAGCCCTCCATCCATCGGGATCCGGCGATCCCAGAGTTTCCGGCGATTGGAGGGAGGATTGGGCCGAGGATAGGAGGAGTTCATCGTTCGTCGGATTCTTCAAGCGAGGTATGTGATCGTAGATTCATTTGTAGAGTTTTGGCTCTGGTTAGATGGGGGAGACCATGATTAAATTTGATGTTTAGGTGCTATGATTAGATGGATTTAGGAAGATTGCAACTCTGTCCTACATTATGTGCTCGGACAAATTAGGTCATTTGTAGAGTTCTGGCTCTGGTTAGATGGGGGAGACCATGATTAAGTTGCCATTTTTTATACTTGCTTGTGTTATGATTAATATAATTTGTTAAATGGCTATGCAATTGTTAATTCGAGTTTATATGCAAGTTATTCATGTTTATAGCATATGTGCATGCATAAAGGAAGAGGCAACCCATTCTGATGCGGGCCTCTGTGTTCACACGCAGTGAACACGAAAGACCTACCTCGTAGTCCCATGCATCCACAGTGGTGAATGGGAGCGAGTCAGTAAGAGTAGGCACCCTCCACGGGATGGAAGGCGCTGGATCGGGATCTCGATGGCAGCACAAGACAAAGGATTATACAGGTTCAGGCCCTCGACGGAGGAGGTAATACCCTAGTCCTGTGTTTTGGGATTATGTGTTTTTGTCTCGTCTCCCCTTCCCTTCCCTTATATATAGGGAGGAGGAGGGGTGGAATCCAGCTCGGTTACTATAGCATGAGTCCGAGTTGGTTACAAGTAAAGGGGTCGTATCCTTCCTTATCTATGATAGCTTCCTTTACGGTTACAATCTTTCCGTTCTAGTTACAACACAATCGGATCCACACGCGCGTCCTTCTCTTGATCGGACATCCAGAATCCACACACGTGCATACCCGGTCCTCGTCTCCTCCACAGTAGCCCCTGAGTGCTTTGCAATCGAGTTGCTTTTGATTTTCGTTCGTGTCGAGGGTGTGGCCCTCCGGTCCTCTTGTTCACATTGCCCGAGTGCTTGACCGCAGGCAAGGAGTTTGCAAAGGACTCGACTTATCACTCGAACTTCTTTGGGAGACCTTCCTTGTGGTAAGCCGGTTATCGGCTCGATTTGGAGCGCACCTACATGGCATCTGATGTGTTGCTGGTGATCAGCCCGACTGGGGGCGTACCTGGGTTGCATCCTACAGGACACTGGTGATCAGCCCGACTTGGGCGCACTTGGGTTGCATCCATTAGGACGCTGGTGATCAGCCCAACTTGGGGCGCACTTGGGTCGCATCCTGAAGGACACTGGTGATCAGCCCGACTTGGGGCGCACCTAGGTCGCATCCTACAGGACACTGGTGATCAGCCCGACTTGGGGCGCACCTGGGTTGCATTCATTAGGACGCTAGTGATCAGCCCGACTTGGGGCGCACCTGGGTCATATCCTACAGGACATTGGTGATCACCCCGACTTGGGGCGCACCTAGGTCGCATCCTGCATGACACTGGTGATCAGCTCGACATGGGGCGCACCTGGGTTGCATCCATTAGGACGCTAGTGATCAGCCCGACTTGGGGCGCACCTGGGTCGTATACTACAAGACACTGGTGATCAGCTCGACTTGGGGCGCACCTGGGTCGCATCCTACAGGACACTGGTGATCAGCCTGACTTGGGGCGCACCTGGGTTGCATCCAGTAGGACCCTGGCCAAATGGTAACCATACCCGGTCAGGGGCGTACAATAGAAGCTTTTGACTTCGTCTGGACCCGCAACCTTGAACTGGATCCGAATCAAAAATGCGTCTATGGGTCCGCATTGTTCCTTTTGTGGTACTTCTTTCTTCTCAAGCCCTTCTCGAACAAGGATGCCCCCAATCTGGTCGGGGGCGCTGGTCAAATGCGGGATGGGTCGAGGAAATCTTATTTCGCCATTCCCTTCCGATCTTTCGACAAGGGTTGGCACCAAGAGTGGTTTTAGTGTTCCCTTCCGATCTCCCGACAGGGATGCTTGCTCACCCTTCTTCCACTGTCTTAATCTCTAGGGAGCCGTCTGAGGGGGAAGACCGACTTTCTGCGTCGTGTCCTTCCTTTCGTCAGGACGAGCTGAGCCGGTGGAGGTTCGGAGTAAGTGCTCCCAGCAGCTGCGGTGGTTTTGACACGAAGTTCATCCTGTTCGCTTGGAGAAGCTGGATACGTTGGGATCTCTCCGAGGCGAGTCCTCTTTGTGGGCGAATGACTCACGTTGTCTTCTTTTTTTTGTCCCTGTCCTTGTCTGGTCTTCGTAGCTAGGGATGCTACTTACACGGGACTCTATTCGGTGCTGGCCTTCCTGCACCCTGGCAACCCGAGCAGAGGGAACCAGGTTCTTTAGCCGCTGCGAGCAGCCCCAGAGGGGCTTAGGTTCCACGTGCGGAAGATTGGCGATTACGAGCTCCAACCAAGCGTCGATGGCCTGTGAAGTCACCATGTCCCCGAGTGGGACTTGAGTTCTCTTGGCATGTTGGCTGCTTGCTATTTTCGCCCAATTGAAAGATCGTCCGAGTGGTGGGGTTCCCGAGTGCTTCGCGGACCAATGGTCTGGCGCTTCTTCTGGACGGGAGCATTGCCTGAGTTCCTTCGCTTGATTGAGAGATCATCCGAATGATGGGGTTCCCGAGTGCTTCGCGGACCAATGGTCTGGCGCTTCGTCCGGCCGAGAGCGTTGCCCGAGTTCCTTCGCTAGACTGAGAGATCATCCGAGTGATGGGGTTCCCGAGTGTTTCGCGGACCAACGATTTGGCGCTTCTTCCGACTGGGAACGTTGCCTGAGTTCCTTCACTCGACTGAGAGATCATCCGAGTAATGGGTTCCCGAGTGTTTCGCAGACCAACGGTCTGGTGCTTCTTCCGACTGTGAATGTTGTCCGAGTTCCTTTCCGGTCATCCCTGGAATTAAGGACAGACAACTTGCGGGAGCATTTTAGCATTCACTTATTAAGTGTTATGACCATTAGGTCGAGTGGTTTAAGTAGGGGACTGATGCACGTGCGAACGTGCACTTATTAAGTGTAGCCCTCGGCTTACTGCCTAGTTGGGAAGCAACTAGGTCGTAAGGCAAAAAATAGAGTAATTAAGAATGGAGAGGGATTATGACATCATCGAGCTGTTTTCGTCGCACTGCTTGTGTGGCCGGTTCAAACTTACCTGGGGGCTGCTGCCTAGTCGTTCTGGCTTCCCGCCCTTTCCTTTAATCCTGTGCGCTTCGTCTTCCGTGCCTCTTCGTATAAGAAGGGTTGGGGGAAGCCCATTGTGCATATCGTGCTATGCCATGGAGGACCTTCTTGGCCCCTGGTACTTGGAGCTACCCCACGAGGAGGCATGGGGGGTGATCGAGGCGGCGGTGGAGAGGGCGGTCGTCAAGTGCGACACCGCTGCCGTCAACGCGCTTCTCGCCTCTCCTTTTCAAGGTGCGGGATGCCCTCATTTAGGCGGTCGGGCTGGTGCGCCGCGGCGAAGTTTGAGCGGGCGGCGCTGCTGGTCCTTCTGCTGCTTTCCCTCCCTTTTTGTACATATATAATATGTAGTAAAAAGAAATGAAATGAAATGATATATTCCTCTAGAATTGTCCTGTGCATTTCCCTCTTTCCTATTCAGCATGGTTTTCGAATTCTTCCAAGCGTCGCGCCCTTGGTCACTTACGCATTCCGCCCGACTGTGCCCAGTCCCCGAGTGTCGGTAGTTTGCTAGTTGCTTTTTTCCCTAGGCACTTCTTGCGGGAGGTTCGGGCTTAATCACATACAGTTTTGCGTTCTCATGATTTAGGATTTTACACGTGCTTGGAAGTTTTTGCCGACGCTTTAAGAAAAAGGAGTGCTTAGGAAATTCACGAAATATTTCATTTAAAAAGATGTAATGAAAATACAAGATTTAAGCGTAGAAGCGACGTAGTTGTTCTATGTTCCAGGTGTTGCTAATGACTGCTCCATCTTCTCGTTTAAGTCGATACGTTCTAGGCCTTACCACTTCGCTGACAACATAGGGGCCCTCCCAGCATGGGGAAAGCTTGTGCTCGCTTTTCTAATTTTTTCTTAAAATCAGATCTCCCTTGGAGAAAGCGCGGCCCCTGATGTTGTGGTCGTGATAGCGACGCAAGCCTTGGAGATATTTGGCCAATCGGATTGTAGCTACATTCCTTGCTTCTTCCAATCAATCGAGGTCGTCCAGTCTCCTTTCTTCTGATTTATCATCGCTGTGGTTCCGAATCCTTGGGGACCCGAATTTTAGCTCGGTGGGTACGACCGCCTCAGACCCATATACCAGGAAGAAGGGTGACTTCCCAGTTGCCCGACTGGGGGTGGTTTTGAGCCCTAGAGCACTGAGGGCAATTCCTTCACCCATCGAGTGGCATAGGGATTAAGGCGATCGAAGATCCTTGCTTTCAATCCTTGAAGTACCATGTTGTTCGCTCGCTTGACCTGGCCATTGCTCCTAGGGTGTGCCACGGAAGCAAAACAGATTTTAATTCCTAGTTCCCCACACCAGTCCTGGAATTCTTCTCCTCTGAACTGGGTACCATTGTCGGTGATGATTCTGTTTGGTGTGCCGAAGCGGACCACAATGTCTTGGAAGAAGTCCTTGGCCTTTGCTGCTGTTATGGTGGCGACTGGTTTGGCTTCGATCGACTTTGTGAACTTGTCCACAGCGACAAAGAGATGTGTAAACCCTCCTTGTGCTTTTTTCAGTGGTCCTACCATGTCCAGCCCCCAAGCTACGAACGGCCAAGTGATTGGTATTGTCTGCAACTCTTGAGCCGGCATGTGGATTTGCCGAGCGAAGAATTGGCAGCCCTCATAGGTTCGAACGATGCCTTCTGCGTCCGTTACTGCGGTCGGCCAGAAGAATCCTTGGCGGTAAGCCTTCCCGACTAGGGTTCTTGAGGCCGCGTGGTGTCTGTAGATTCCCGCGTGGATTTCCTTGAGGAGGTCCTTTCCTTCTTGCTCCGAGATGCAGCGTCTGAGTATTTCGGAGGTGCTCTTCTGGAAGAGCTCCCCTTCGACGACTGCGTAACTTTTGCTTCTGCGTGTGATGCGCTCTGCTTCGGTGCGGTCCTCTAGGAGTTCATCTCTTACCGGGTAATCGAGGTAGGGTTTCGTCTAGTCGGTGTTAATGACAAACACCTCTGCGTCTGCTGGGAGGGATATCTCCTCGTCCCTTTGGCCTAAGGTGGTTGAGGGCTTATGAAGTTCTTCCATAAACACGCTAGCTGGTAACTTCGCCCGACTGGAACCAAGCTTGGCAAGTTCGTCGGCGGCCTCGTTATCCCGTCTGAGCACATGGGTCAGCTCCAGTCCGCGAACTTGTCTTCTAGTCTGCGCACCACCTAGCAGTACGCAGTCATTATGTCGTCAACGCACAACCAATCTTTTTGTACCTGGTTGACCACGAGTTGGGAATCTCCGCGAACCGCCAACCTTCGAATTCCGAGTGATATGGCTATACGGAACCCATGAATGAGTGCTTTATACTCGGCGGCATTGTTTGATGCTAGAAAATGGATCTGCAGGACGTATCTCAGCTTTCTCCTTCTGGGGATGTGAGCACGATGCCAGCCCCACACCGCTGAGCGTGAGGGAACCGTTGAAGTGCATTGTCTAGTGCTCAAGTTCCTTGCTGGTTGATGGCTTTTGTAGTTCCGTCCACTCGGTGGTGAAGTCGTCTAGTGCTTGTGACTTTATGGCTATGCACGGTTTGAATGTAATTTCAAATGCTCCTAGCTCGGCTGCCCACTTGGCGATCCTCCCAGTGGCCTCCCAGTTATGGAGTATGTCTCCGATCGGGAAAGAGGTGACCACCGAAATCGCGTGTTCTTGGAAGTAATGTTTGAGCTTTCGGAAGGTGATCAGCACCGCGTAGATGAGCTTCTGGACTTGTGGGTACCGCATTTTAGATTCGCCCAATACTTCACTGATGAAGTAGACCGGATGTTGTACCTTCTGCTGGTGCTCATCCTCCTTGCGCTCGACGACAATCGCTGCGCTAACCACATGGGTTGTTACGGCTATGTAGAGCATGAGTGGTTCCTCCGGCAATGGGGATGCTAGTACCAGAGGCTTTGTCAAGAAGGTCTTGAGGTCGTTGAAGGCTTGCTGTGCTTCGGTGGTCCATTCGAACCGGTCTTGCTTTTTCAAGAGTTTGAAGAACGGTGTTCCCCGCATCCCTAAGCGAGAGACAAATCTACCGAGTGCCACCATGCACCATGTGAACTTCTGGACGTCCTTTTGATTTGTTGGTGGCTTCATCTTTAGGATGGCGGTGACCTTCTCCGGATTTGCTTCGATGCCACGGTGCGACACGATGTACCCGAGAAGCTTTCCCGAAGGGACTCCGAAAGTGCACTTCTCGGGGTTGAGTTTCATCCGGTAGGCCCTCAGGCTTTCGAACATTTCGGTTAAGTCAGAGATAAGGTCTTCTTTCACCCGAGATTTCACCACAACGTCATCCACATACGCTTCTACGTTGCGTCCGAGTTGATTGTGAAAGCACCGTTGTATTGCGCGTTGATAAGTCGCACCGGCGTTCTTCAACCCGAATGGCATTGTGACGTAGCAGAAAGCTCCGAACAGCGTGATGAATGAAGTCTTCATGCAATATTCCTCCTTGAGGCTAATCTGGTGGTACCCTGAGTAGGCATCCAGAAAGCTCAAGAGTTCGCAGCCGGCGGTGGAGTCCACAACTTGGTCGATGCGAGGTAACCCGAACGGATCCTTAGGGCATGACTTGTTGAGGTCGGTATAATCAACGCACATGCGCCAACTTTTGTTCTTTTTGCAAACTAGAACTGGGTTCGCCAACCAGTCGGGATGATACACCTCTCTTATAAAGCCAGCGGCTAAGAGTTTGGTGATCTCCTCTTTAATTGCGTCCCATCGATCTTGAGCAAAGCGTCAAAGGCACTGCTTGATCGGTTTCGCGTCCTGATTTACATTTAATGCGTGATCGATCACCTCCCTCAGGACACCAGGCATGTCTGAAGGCTTCCAGGCGAAGATGTCTTGGTTTGCCCGAAGAAAGGTGACGAGCACACTTTCCAATTCCTGATCGAGCCATGTCCCAATCAAGGCTGTTTTGGCTGGGTTGGACGGGTCGAGTGTTATTTTCTTGACTTCTTCGCCAAGTCGGATCCCTGCCTTCGCTTGCTTCTTGGCTGGCACGTCATCGTCCTGCGAAGCGGATGCTGCTAGTCGGATTTTTTGCAAGTCAGCCGATGCCCGCAGGACTTCGGCCAACTCGCAACTCTCCTTGTCACATTGGAAAGATTGTCGTACATCTCCGCGGATTGTGATGACTCCTTTGGGTCCCGGCATCTTGAGCATTGAGTAGGTGTAGTGCGGAACCGCCATGAATTTTGCTAAACCGGGCCTTCCCAAGATAGCATGGTACGTTGTCTCGAAATCGGCCACTTCGAAGTTTGTGTGCTCTGTCCCGTAGTTGTTTTTCGTGCCGAACGTGATGGGCAAAACAATCTGCCCGAGTGGCATGGAGGATGTCCCAGGAATCACCCAATGGAAGGGTGATGAGCTTTGTTTGAGCTCGGTCCTTGGTATCCTCATGTCATCGAGGGTCTTGGCAAACAGGATATTGAGCCCACTACCTCCATCGATCAGCACCCTCTTGAGTTTTATGCTGCGAACGACTGGATCTAGCACCAGGGGATATCTGCCTGGAAAAGGTACGTGGTCGGGGTGGTCTGAGCGATCGAAGGTGATGAGAAGTTCCGACCACTTCAGATATTCGGGGGTCGCTGGTGCGATCGCATTGATGTCCCGAGCGGTAAGCTTTTGCTTTCGCTTGGACTCATATGCGCTCGAGCCTCCGAATATGAAGTTGAGCTCTTGTTCGATATCTGGGAACTTACTCTCATCCGAGGGGCCATCTTTTTTCTCAGCTTCCTTCTTATCTCTAGCTTCTGATCGGCTCGAATTTTCCCGTGTGAATCTTTTCAAAATGAAGCAATCCTTTGCTGCATGCCTTCCTTTCGGGTGAAAGGGGCATTGAGCATTCATTACTTTGTCGTATTCTTTGTTTTGGGGAGCCCTTGCCCCTCCTCGCTCGGTCACAGCGACTAGATCCTCTCCCTTCCGCTTTTTCTCCTTTTGCTTCGAGGGTTCGGTATGGTCTTTTTTTGTCCTTTTGCTGGGGTCGATCCTCCTGGCGTTCTGCTAATGCGTCTGACGCAGCTGCATAGCGATCAGCCAAGGCGAACATCTCCCTAGCTGTGGCCGGGGGTCTCCGGGACATCTTTTTGATGAGATCGAGATCGCTGATGCCTTTTTGGAAGGCCGCGACGATGACCGCATCTCAGACGTCTCGAACAGTATTCTTTTTCTGCGTGAACCGCCGAATGAACTCTCTCAAGGATTCGTTTTTCTTCTGATGGAGTTGGTAGAGGTCCCAAGGGGTTCTAGGCTTCTCGAAAGTGCCCTAAAAATTCGTGATGAACTGGACACAGAGGTCTCCCCAGGAGTGATGGAATCTCTTGGAAGCCCTGTGAGCCATGCTTGAGCCAAGGGGGCCAACATCATGAGAAGATAATTAGCCATCACGTTGTGGTCTCCTCCGGCTGCTTTGACTGCAAGGGAGTAGATCTGCAGCTGAGCTTTCGAATCTCTCTCTCCGTCAAATTTGGTAATGCCTTTCGGATTAAAACTGTCCGGCCATTGTACTCGGCAGAGACGAGCAGTGAATGCCTTGATCCCGTCGATAGGGCCTTCGTCGTGCTGAGCGTGGCGGCGATGCAGGGGAAGACCCACTCGGCGATCTTCATCCTGGTGTGGACTGCGCTGGCCTTTGCGATGGCTGTGGTCGGAGACCCGATCACGAGGATGCCGATTGCTATGCTCATGGTTGATGCCAAAGCGATCGCGGTCATCATCTCGGCAGCGCTGCTCATCATCCTCCCGCTCACGCCTTCTATCGTTGAGGTCTTGGTGAAGGTCGTGGTGGATGGTGGAGCGGATGTCCCTTTAGCAGGGGGACTTGCGCCGACTGCTTCTTGTCCGACTGCGACCCAACCGGCTGCTAGCTGTGTGAGTTTCTTCTCCTGTATACAGAGGCTTCGTCGTCTTGCCCCGCTGGTTGTGCTGGATTGCCGCGGCCGTCACCATGGCTTTGACCTGTGCCATGATCGGCGCGATTGGGCTGTCGGATTCGATCATGGGTTCCAAGGTATCAAGGAGTGTCTTGGTAGCCATGATGTTTTGCTATGGAGTTTGGAAAACCGACTTGTTCCCCACTCTAGCATGCAAGATGCCGTTGTTGACATTGCGTGCTCGATTTTGAAGTGACCGGACGCGATCATACGGGTCTTCATGCTGAGCAGGCTCCGTCTTGGTCTCCCCAGGTCGCCGTTGATTCTGTGATTCAGGAAGACTGCTTCCAATCACAAATACCAAATGGAAACTGGAAAAGCTCTCGAACCTGATCTGATCTAAGTTCGAGAGGATGAGGGCGTCGTGTTTGTTGGCGACGAAGTGCGGACTTCCGAAGCAAAAACCCTGGCCTGGAGCGAAGGTGATGCCATCTTCGAACACCATCAAAATCACTCGGGCTGATCTTCGCGCTACCCCTACCTGGCGCGCCAATTGTCGATGTTTGATGTCGGCAATAATCTTAGGGGGTGTAAATTTGTGGGGCAAGGCGCTAGATCGGGATCTCGATGGTAACACAAGACAAAGGATTATACAGGTTCAGGCCCTCGACGGAGGATGTAATACCCAAGTCCTGTGTTCTGGGATTATGTGTTTTTTGTCTCGTCTCCCCTTCCCTTCCCTTATATATAGGGAGGAGGAGGGGTGGAATCCAGCTCAGTTACTATAGCATGAGTTCGAGTTGGTTACAAGTAAAGGGGTCGTATCCTTCCTTATCTAGGATAGCTTCCTTTATGGTTACAATCTTTCCGTTCTAGTTAAAACACAATCGGATCCACACGCGCGTCCTTCTCTTGGTCGGATATCTAGAGTCCACACACGTGCATACCCGATCCTCGTCTCCTCCACAGAAGGGAAAGAGGGTGCACACCGATGGGTGTGCACTCGGCAATACCGGTATGTGCTAAGCAAAGAGGCATGATGCATTGCATTTCATAAATGAGAATGTGAATGAGAAAGTATATGAGAATATGGTTGAGGAAGTCTTCATGGATTGTTTTTCATGGTTGGTGATCGGTGTGTTGTATGTATGAGAATTTGCTATTGTTTTGTACCATTGCAATACACTTGTTGTTTAATGTTTTTTTAGGTACCTTGAATCCGGCATGTGGGAAGGGAGCTAGATTCAGGTCAACACGTAGCGTCACACAAATAAACAATTCATACTCTTTCTTAGATGTGTTGGTTACCTTATTGAGTTACACTATGATTTATTGCCTCGTTGGTGGTCATGGTTAAATATTTATTCCTTATTGGATTATGTGATGGTTAAATTATGCGTTGGACCTAAAATGTTGCTGAAAACCCTGGTTGCTATGTTATAGTTGTTTCCAATTATGCTATCTTGTAATGATTATATTATTGATGCTTAAAACCATGGTAAAACAGAGTTTATGCTACCGAAATTTTATCAAAATCAATAGTGTAGTTGCTGTAATTTACTTCTAAGTATGTTTATGATTGCTGTCTTTAGATGTTATGGTGACATTCTGGGCATACTAGGTGCTGAGGTGTTACAAAGGGACCGTCGTCCCTTGCCTACTACGATGCACACCCCTCGGTGGGTAAGGGTGGTACAAAAGTTCTGAGACGGGCGGTGTGTGATGCACCCAGAAGGGTTGAACCCAATACCAGTATGGTACTTCAAAAAAAAAGTCAGAATCCTCTTATTAGTAAGTGTGTTCTGAGACCTGCCCTTTTATGCTACAGTCCCATGATCAGTAGCTAGCACGCACAAACATAATTTGAAATCACAACCATACAAAAGTTTCATATTTTATTACAGCGGAAGTATTGATACAATACGACCGATACCGATGTGGTCGACTAAATATAGCGAAAGAATCAAATGTATTGTAGTTTGCCACATAACCCGCAGGCAACTGACAAGGTAAAGCCTTAGAAAGAATTGTCGTTATTAAACCCGTTTTCCTGCGTCCAAGTAATGTTCATCGGGATACCTGCACCTTCACCTAAAAACAACAATGATAGCAAGGGTGAGTACATTTCGTACTCAGTAAGACTTTGGGTTGTGTGTTTGGGATGCATACTGATCCTAGAATAAGGCTTCTATGGTTAACTTTTGCTTGGAGCCAAATTGAATTATAAATACTGAATAGTAGAGTGAAAGCGAAAATTTTAAAAGGAATTTGATAGATAAATAACAAGTATGTAGATATAAAAGTATGATTGACTTAAATGTAAGAAAAGACTCACAACCCTTCGTGAATGCGTTAAGTCTAATCATCATTGGAGCATCAAATGATCATGTTTTATAGATTCTATATAAAACAAGTCAAATATGTATATTTATCTATATATGTATCGTGATTGTATTCTAAGCATACATATTATAAAGGCATGATTACTTATTGACTTAGCTCAACCTTAATCAATTCTGCCAAATTCTTGCACGTTTGGAATATTCATTTTCCTAGCAACATATATTTTTATTTATTATTATTATTTTTTATCCCCCTTTTTTTGTCCTTTTCTATTTTTTTTCCTTATTTCTTTATTTATTCTTTTTATTCTTTCTTTTCTTTCTTTCCTGCCCCAGCCGTCTATTCAACCTTATCCTCCTTCTCTACTTTTTCCCCAATCTCCCGATTCTTCTCTTCTCCTGCCTTTCCTTGACCCTGTGACACCACGGAGTGTCGTAACCTTATTTAATGTGCATAATGAGGTTAAAAACATTATGAAATATGGTATTGGAGGTTAAAACCATATGGTATGAGGTTTAATTGCGTTTCCAGGCCGTTTCCGGGAGTTTGGGCCTAAAAGAAGGGGTTGTGGGCTTTGGTGGGATGGAGTATGAGTCCATTTAGGACTAGGAGACTTGTGTGGGCTGGTAAAAGGGGCCTTCCCCTGCCCTCCTTGCTCCCCACCCCCACTTGTGCGCCCTCACCTCCTCCCTTGGCCCTAGCCGCCCCACCTCCTCTCCCTCCCCTTTGGCCGTGCGACCCCACCCCCCTTGCCCCTTTGCTCCCCACCTCTCCACCACCTCCCCACCACCTCTCCTGCACCCCTTGCTGCCCTAGGGTAGCCTTCCCACCCCTGCACCTCGAGGATCCATCCGTTGGAGCGAGGAGCGAGGAGCAAGGAGCGAGGAGCGATCCGGGAGGAGATCTATTGGGTTTTCGTGCGTCGGGCGAAGGTATGGCCATGGGACTCCTTGAGATTGGACTAGGTACTGTTCTAAGGGTCATTATCATGTTTTTAGATCAATTGGTGGTGCTGAAATTGAGTAGATTGGATTAGATCTAGAAGTTGTGACGTTCTCTGTTTCGGGCAGCATGAGCAGTCGACCTAGGGTTTGGTTTTTCGCCAATTTAGAGTCGGAATTTGGTCGTACGGCTGTTGAAGAAGTTGTAGGTAATTTCAATACCTTTCAGTGGGTATAAAGAACTTTAAATTCCGCCCAGCCATTTTAAAGTTATGCTTGTTTTACCGAGCGTATTAAAATCTATGACGTGATTGGAACAGATCACGGTATTTTGTAGATTAAACAACTTTTGAGTCCGAATCAGTCTTTTTGTATACCTAGAAAAAGTTAGGAACTTT
Source organism: Rhipidocladum racemiflorum (assembly GCA_036346355.1). Taxonomy (NCBI): domain Eukaryota; kingdom Viridiplantae; phylum Streptophyta; class Magnoliopsida; order Poales; family Poaceae; genus Rhipidocladum; species Rhipidocladum racemiflorum. The sequence goes on from CM070578.1 coordinate 41,355,680, forward strand.
CCTAAGCTACGCGAGGATGTACTCGTTTAATTGATTCCGAGTCCCAGAACCCAAGTTATGCCTTTTGGAAGGCTGCTGTCCCGACGGGACAAAACCTCTGTTTTTGGGTTTAGCGAGTAGTTTGCGATGTCGGGGTAGAAGAGGGTTTGCATACTGTTTTGTGGACATGATTGTGAGTGTGTGGTACCTATGTGCAGGTGGTGCGACCCCGGGAGTGCCTTCTACTTCCCGCCAATCCGTTGCCCGTGGTTGAGGCAAGTGTATTGTAATGGATAGCGGTTTGTAGGTTGCTAGTTGAGACTAGATGAACTTGACTATATGTTATGATCACTTGCCATGCTTTAATGATTGCCTATGATATGATGATTATGCTATGATGCCATGTGTTAATGTACAAGTTTATTATGATGTTGGCATATTTGCATACATGGCATGTTACATGGCTCGGGCGGTGACAAAGTCATAACTAATCCGGGGAAGGTCGGTGAGAAAGTTATGACTATTCCGGAGAGCCAATGAGTAAGTCCTACATCGTGATTCCATTCACCGCGGTGAACGGAAGCGAGGAGTAGGCACCCTCCATCTTTGGGATGGAAGGGGGGAGAGGGTGCATACCGACGGGTGTGCACTCAACCATACCGGTATGAGTTTCCAAGGAGACATGAGCATCGCATTGCACTACATATATAATGATATGTGATCATGAATGAGATGGTTTACATGATGTGAGATATTATTGCTATGTAATTGTTCTTGTCGTACCATTGCAATATGCTTGCTGAGTTTTGAACTCACGCTTGCGTTTTCTTGTTGTTTTAGGTACCATGAGACCGGCATGCGGGGAAGGGAAATAGTCACACGTCCGTACGTAGCTTCACTCATTTGATTCCACAAGTCATTCAATTAGTTTTTGATAATAAACTGTGCGTGATGATTATTGCTTTAAGGTTTAGCTTTGCTATATGAGAGTTTTATTGTTCGTTTGACTCTTGGAGACATTAAGTGCTTGAAAATAGACTTATATTGTCGTTAAGTCTTTAATTATTGCTGTTTTAGCTGTCTCTCATATTGCCTTATATTGCTTTACTGTGTTGCTCCTTCAAATCATGTTAAAACAAAGGAGATGCTGCCGGAATCTCGGTTTTTAGCTTGTGCGCCTTTGCTGGAATTTATGTTTAATTGTGGTATTTAGATGTTGTTTAGCTTATGTTTGGTAGCATTCAGGCATATTAAATGCCGGGGTGTTACAGACCCGGCCAATTGCCTCGATTACCGCTGGCTCGCCGATCCACCTCCTGGTTGCTTGGCTCCGGTCGGTCCCCACCTTGCATGCTCCGAGCCAGCTTCTGCCCTAGCCGCCGCGCCCTAGGACTAACGCCATGATTTTCGGCCCGTCTGGACCTGGCCGTCCTTGAGCGAGGTAAACTCTCTTCCCTTCTTTTTCTCTAATCTTCCTCATTTTCTACTCAAATCTCTCCTCTTCCCCCTTTTTGCCCTAGGCCGGTTTTAGTGTTGTAGCTTCGAGGGTTTCCCCCCATTCCAGTGACTCTGCCGTGGCTAGGGTTTACCCCTCCCTTCCATGAGCTAAGTACTCTTCCTCACTTTTGAATGTTTATTTCGGTAGTCTAGTTGATTTGCTAATTGTGATTCATGATGCGATAAAATGTAGAAGTGGACCTAGTGAGTAATAATTTCATTCTGTGTGGTTGTAATGGGCATGATGAGTCTTTTGTGATAAGAATGCAGATATGGATAGCCTATGCTTGGATTTATCACTATTGCATTATCATCTATATTTAGATACCATACTGGGTTCTTGAAAATCTTATGTGCTGCTAATTTTGTATTTTAGGAGCAGGTAGTATATGTAAATGCATTGCATGTCTCCCATATGAAACATTGTCTGAATGTACAATACTATGATATGCTAATCCATAGTATGCATGGGTCTAAGAGTATTACAATCATATTTGGGCAGAGTATGAGTCAAAGGGGTTTATGCCTAATCATTTAGTTGCTCTTCACCTTTCGATCTGAGTACTTGTATTAGTATGCTTAATCTTGCATTAGGTCCCTTATGAGTGTATAGATGGGGTGTCATTGAATCAATACATATAGTTTTCACTCATAATGGATGTTCAAGTGACTGAGTAGTGTTAAGCAGATATGCACTACTAAATTAATAAGTGTCTAGCATCTCCTTTGGTGTTGGATCCCATTGAGCTATAGAGGCCAATATATATACAAATATAAATATATATATATATATATATTAGACTCTATCGAACTATTTGATGTGTGAAATCCTGAGGTAGTGAGTAATATTTGTGCCTCACTACTACAGAACACTAAATAGGAGTCGGTCTATCAGTGTTGGTTTTTTTGGAACCGACACTGATAAGGTTATTTGTGTCGGTTCTAAAACTCAAATCCGGGAGAGGACTGTTTGTGTCGGTTTGTAATTGCGAACGACACTAATACTTATTTATTAGTGTCGGTTAATAATTCAAACCAACACAAGTAGTATTTGTGTCGGTTGGTAAATGGAACCGACACAGATACAAATTTATTAGTGTCGGTTTGTAAAAGGAATCGACACTAATAAATTTGTATCTGTGTCGGTTCAATTTACAAACCGACACTAATAACACCACCTATATATTATAGTGTCACTGGCAGCTCCTGCTCCATTCCCGATCGTCACCTACCTCCCGATCGACTGCAAACCAAGCTGGCGAGCTCGTTGTTCTTCTTTCCAGATTTGCTGTGAAGCATTTTTGAGTGTTTATACTCCCTCTAAGTGTTTCAAGGTGAGTACATTGTTCTCCTCTTTTAATTTGTGGTTATCTAGATGCAATTTAATGTTTAGATTTAGTATAATAAAGATTAATTAATTTATATGAGCTCAAATTATGGTTTAGATTTATTGATCGAGCATTTTATAGATGTTGAATTTATTACGTAGCTCCATTAGATGAACTTTTGCGTAGCTTTATATAATATGAATTAAAATTATATCTACTATTTTTAGCTAATTAACTATATATTAAATTTTAATAAGTATTGATTTTTAGTGATCTAGTTAAAAATTTTCAAATCAGAATTTATTACCTAGCTCTATTAGACAAATTTTGTTTAGCTTTATATAATATAGATTAAAATTATATCCATCCACTATTGTTAGTTGATTAATTAAATTTTAATAAGTATTGACTTATAGTTATTTAATTGAAATTGAATGCATACATCTAGCTCAAATAAGGTTAATTTATATGTGGTTCAAATTAAAGGTTTATTTTTAGTTTGTAATTTAAAGTTTAGGCCTAGTTCAATTAAGGTTAATTTGATAATCATTTATGTTAATTAATTTTAGATGGACCGAAGATGGATGTACAGTGCAGACCGTTACAGTCGAGAATACATCGACGGCGTCTCTGCATTTCTAAGATTCGCCGAGGAGGACAAGTTGCAAAAGAAAAAGGAATACATACATTGTGCATGTATTGATTGCAAGAATGAGAAGATGTTTTCAGACAAAGAGCATATCCACTTGCACTTGATTCGAAGGGGTTTTTTACCTAGCTATACATATTGGACAAGGCACGGTGAAGAAGAGATCATACATGAAGGTGATAACGTCATTAATGATGGAGCTAGCAACATGGTAGCTCACATCGTTGACGGATCCGATGAGGATAGGTTGCTCGTCGATGATGACAATAATCTGGCTCAGATGTTGCGCGATGCAGAATGGAACTACACTAGTCAGAGAGAGTTTAATGAATTCCAGCGTTTGATGGAGGACTCGGACAAACCTTTGTTCCCGGGCTGTAAGGAGGAATACACAAAGTTGCACACCGTGCTTTCACTACTAAAATTGAAGGCAAGCAATGGTTGATCCGATAAGAGTTTCACGGCGTTGTTACATCTCTTAGCGGACATGCTTCCAGAGGGAAACGTATTGCCTGAAACCACATATCTTGCAAAGAAGGTTGTATGTCCATTGGGATTGGAAGTAGAAAGAATACATGCATGTCCAAACGATTGTATACTCTATCGCAAAGAGTATTCAGACATGCATGTATGTCTGGTATGCAAATCATCGAGATACAAGCGTAAGAGTGATGACAGCAATGTCATCGAGGTGAAGAAAGGACCTCCTGCTAAAGTGGTATGGTATTTGCCAGTAATCCCTCGGTTGAAGCGTTTATTTGGAAATAAAAAGCACGCCAAATTGTTGCGATGGCACTCAGAAGAGCGTAAGAGGGATGGAAAACTAAGACACCCTGCTGATTCTACCCAGTGGAGAACCATCGATAGGCTCTTCAGGAACAACTTCGAAAATGAACCTAGGAATATAAGGTTTGGCTTGAGTACAGATGGAATGAATCCTTTCGGTAATATGAGTAGCATTCATAGCACTTGGCCCATGGCTCTCTGTATCTACAACCTTCCTCCTTGGTTGTGTATGAAGCGAAAGTATATTATGATGTTGCTGTTTATTCAAGGGCCAAGACAACCTGGCAACGATATTGATGTATACCTGCAACCATTGGTGGAAGATCTTGTGATACTGTGGAACGAAGGTGTGCAGGTATGGGATGAGTACAAACGATAGTACTTCACTCTACGTGCATTGTTGTTTTGCACCATCAATGATTTACCTGCCCTAGGTAACCTATCTGGTCGTACTATAAAAGGAGCAAAAGCATGTCCACAGTGCTTGGATGAAACAGATAGTGTGTGGCTCAACAACTCAAGAAAAAATGTGTATATGCGTCACCGTAGGTTCCTTCGAAGGAATCACCCCTATCGCAATATGAAGAAACAATTTGATGGAACAAAGGAGAACGGTTTAGCTCCAAGGCCTCATCGTGGTGAAGAAGTATATGATATCGTTAAGGATATTAATGTTGTGCTTGGAAAAGGTAGTAATAATACATCAAGATCCCGAACTGAGAAGACCACGTGGAAGAAGAGATCGGTATTTTGGGACATGCCCTATTGGAAAGACTTAGAAGTTCGACACTGCATCGATGTCATGCACGTAGACAAGAATGTATGTGACAGCTTGATTGGTCTTTTATTGAATATTCCTAGCAAAACAAAGGATGGACTCATGTCACGAAAGGACCTAGAAGATATGAAAATCAGATCCGAGCTACATCCTCAAGATACCGGGTCGGGCCGACTTTATCTACCCCCAGCTTGCTACACTCTATCCAAGAAAGAGAGAACAGAACTTTGCAAGTGCTTACATAGTGTGAATGTTCCGTCTGGTTATTCCGCAAACATCAAAAATCTTGTCTCGATGAAAGATTTGAAGTTAACTGACATGAAGTCTCACGATTGCCATGTGATGATGACCCAAATGCTTCATGTTGCAATTAGAGGTATTTTGCCTGACAAAGTCCGAGAGACAATAATGAGGTTATGTTTCTTCTTTAACGCAATTTCAAAGAAGGTCATCGATCCCGTTGGACTATGTGAACTGCAGGATGATGTGGTGAAGACTCTATACCAACTAGAGATGTATTTTCCTCCATCATTTTTTGATATCATGGTCCATCTCATTGTTCATATTGTGAATGAGATAAAGATATGCGGCCCTGTATTCTTGCATCAGATGTACCCGTTCGAGAGGTACATGGGTGTTCTGAAGAAATATGTACGTAATCGATCACGGCCGGAGGGCTGCATTGTAGAAGGTTATGCAACCGAAGAGGTTATCGAGTTCTGCGTCAATTACATGGCCAATGTCAATCCAGTTGGTATGCCTGTATCTCGACATAAGGGCAGGCTAGCCAGAAAAGGGGTCATCGGGAAGAAATCAATAAATACTTACGATCATGTCTTATTCGAACAAGCACATTTCACAGTCTTGCAACAATCAGTTGAGGTGTCCTTGTATATGGACTTGCATAAGGATGAGCTATGGAGGGAAAACCAAGGACGATCAGAGGTTTGGATAACAAAAGAGCACAACCGTTTGTTCAATCATTGGTTTAAGAAACACATAACTGGGAAAGAAACGAGTGTTACATTGAGGTGGTTGGCAAAGGGGCCATCAGGTACAATCGTGACATGGCAAGGATATGATATAAATGGGTATACATTTTATACTAGAGCTCAAGATAGCAAAACCACTTACCAAAACAGTGGTGTTCGCATTGATGCTTATGACAGCACAGGCAGTAAGAAGAGTAGCTTCTATGGGTTCATAGAGAAGATTTGGGAGCTCGACTATTGTATTTTCAAGATCCCGATGTTTCGGTGTCGTTGGGTCCAACTCCAAAAGGGTGTGAAGGTGGACAAATATGGCTTCACTATTGTGAACATTGAACATGTCGGATACACAGATGAACCATTTGTACTTGCGAAGCAAGTAGCACAAGTCTTCTATGTAATCGACTCGGCAGATAAGAAGTGTCATGTTGTTCTTCACGGAAAAAGAAGAATCGTCGGAGTTGAGAATGTTGTGGATGAGGACTAGTACAACCAGTTTGACGAGTTGCCACCTTTCGTAGATGGAAGCATCAGGCTAAAGGAAGAAACCACGGAGGAAGAAGCTACGTATCATCACGATGATCATGAAGAAGGGCAAACTATGAAAAAAAATTAGCTAGGAGTAATGTCAATGTGATGTAAAAAATATAATGTAAATATGACGTCAATAATATGCATGTATGTGGACTTTTAGTTGTTATTCCCATGTTGCTTACAATTTTGGAATATTTATATAATATCCAAAAACTAGAAATCCTACCTTTTAAATAAAATATATACCTATTATATATTTATGTGGACTTTTAGTTATTATTCTAACTCTAAATAAAATATATCAAAAAAAACTAGGAATCCTAACTCTAAATAAAAGATATACCCATTGTATTAATATAACGGTAGTATTTGTGTCGGTTTTTATATCAAACCGGCACTGAAACTAAGTTTATTTGTGCCGGTTCTTATATGGAACCGGTATTGAAAGTTTATTTGTGTCGGTTCTTATATGGAACCGGTACTGAAAGTTTATTTGTGTCGGTTCTTATATGGAACCGGCACAAATACTTCCCCATATATTCCACCCAAACCCGGCCCTAAGCCGCAAACCCGAGCTCTTTGCGCGCGCTAAACCCTAAACCTAAGTCCTGCCCGTCCGGTGACACCCGCGAAGTCGCGACTTATCGCCGCCACGCCCGTCCGGTGACGCCGGTGACTTCGCCGCCGGTGACGCCGGGCGACCACTGCCGCCGAAGACGCCCGCGACCCGCCGCCCGGTGATGCCGGTGACCCGCCGGTGCTCGTCCCTCGTTCGGTGACGCCGGCCGCCCGCCGTCGTGCTCGACCCGGCCGCCCGCCGTCGTGCTCGACCCCGGCCGCCCCGCCCGCGACCTCGCCGCCGAGCTTGACCCCGCCCCGCCCGGTGAAGTGCCGACTCATGCTTATGTGCTTACGTTGTTGATGCTGCTTATGCGCTTATGTGCTTATGCTGCTTATGCTGCTTATGTACTTATGCTACTTATGTTGGAATGGTTGGAATGCTTATATCTGCTGAGTGGATGTCCGAGTTTTAGGGGAGGTGCTGCCGAATTTTTTTAGTTAGGTTCGAAAACTTAGTTGTATATATGTTTGCTTAGTTTGCTAAAATCGTTCATTGTAACATGTAACAACAAAACAATGAGGATAGATCATACTTTGATGAATTTATATATCAATGTGACATTTGCCATAATCTGCATTTTATAGGAGTATGCTCATTACATTGTTTGTACTTAAACTTCCTATCTTCTGTCATCATATTACAGTGTGCATTCTTCTAATTTTCAATATACATGTCAATTCTTCAATGTTTTCTTCTGTTTTTTGTTTTATTGCTCTATGATGCAAATTGGGTCAAATCATCAACAAGAAGGGCGAATTTCATGACCCTGACAATAGTGACCCAGTCTTTTTGTACTAATTTGAAAAGAATTGTGTCTTCATCCGACTCCGATTGATACATGTATCAGTCCAAAGTGTGATGATGTTTTATATTTTCCCCTGAAACAGTTGGTGCAATGTAAAACTATGTACACATAGTTTTCTATCATTTATATTATTTGGTTCCGAATGACGTTTTAAGGTTCTCATCCTTGATTTTCAAACGGCTAAGAATGGGATGCCCGTTATAAGCAAGAACGGGCATCCTGCATGCTCGAACTGTTGTATCAATGCAAGTTTTAGGCCATATATCAGTGTCGGTTCGAACCATCAATTTAGGTTAGAACGGTTAAAGCCGACATGCCACGTTTTCTAGAAACATTGCTTTCTGTATAGGAATGTTGATGCCGTCCGGTCTCAGGGGTTGTGTTTGCCGGAGCAAGTGGACACCGCTGTCGGCAGCGGACACGGTCGAATTTTAAGCAGCGCAAAGACAAGAAGTTGCTTGAGCAGTGAGCTTCTTGTCTTTGCGTTGCTTAAAATTCGATCAGTCCGCCGCCGATGCGGTGTCCACTTGCTCTAAGAACACAACCCCTGAGACCGGACGGCATCAGCATTCCTATACAGAAAGCAATGTTTCTAGAAAACGTGGCATGTCGGCTCAAACCATTCTAACCTAAATTGATGGTTCGAACCGACACTGATATATGGCCTAAAACTTGCATTGATACAGCAGTTCAAGCATGCAGGATGCCCGTTCTTGCTTATAACGGGCATCCCGTTCTTAGTCGTTATGAAGTTTTTGTGTCGGTTCGTAGTTAGAACCAACACTGATATAAGGAATTTTTGTGTCGGTTCTTAGTGAAAGCTAACACTGATATATGGACTATTAGTGTCGGTTATTTATAGGAACCGACGCTAATATATGGACATTTTGTGTCGGTTAGTTGTTAGAACCGACACTGATATATAGATTTGTTGTGTCGGTTCTTAGTGAAAACCGACACTGATATGTGGACTATCAGTGTCGGTTAGTGGTGAGAACCGACACTGATTAGATTATTTGTGTCGGTTTTTTAACCGACACTGATAATCCTCGATTCTCAGTGTCGGTACATCTGTGTCGGTTCGAAAACCGACACTAATGTCGATTCCGAACCGACACAGATGACCCTGTCCGACGTAGTGCCTGATATTTATGCTCATGCTTGAAATGAAGAAAAGCTATGGCTATTTAACTGGAGTGCATGAGATCCCTTCATGCTTGACATCTGCTCTACTGTAAGATTGATTTAAGCTATGCTCTGATACAATATGAATTAGCTATATGTACAGTTTGCTTACATGGATTGATCACTTGCCAGTGTCGGTGATGATTTGCTATTTAGCTATTCCACCGGTTGGATGACACTACGACGATGATTTTCTAGAATTTATTTGGATTTAATTTGAATTTAATTTGAATTAATTCCTCTCTTGATTTATTTAAATATTTAAAAATACCAAATAAAATTTTGTTGGAAATATTTTATTTGAGTCCAAAATGTCTCATGGTATTTTCCAGAATTTTTCTAAGTATATTGCTATTTTTCTCGATTTTTTTGAATTTCTGGGAATTATTTAACGAACAAAAACGAAATAGGGAATTTCAGAAACCCTAACTGGTCCAGTCGCGCGGATCGGACCCGGTAACCCGCACCGAACGTGAACCACACCGTCAAGCCAAACCCTACCCTAATCGCGTGTTGGGACCTGAATGTGCAAATTCGGACCCTCTATGTATTCAACACTAGTCCAAGATCACGCTAGTGCACACAGTCTCAACATCGGTAAATACCACAATCATACTCAACGAAATAGTGAAGTACTTTATTGAAAGGGAAATATAACCGGTTGCTCGACCTTATGGTCAAGCTACAAAAGTACGCCTCGCAGGGCAAAGTCTTAATAATAAACTTGCAGCAAAAAAATAAAGCAACGCGTGGCGCCAACCAATATGTCACAGGCAACTGACTGGGCTTGCCCCCTAGTTCGTCGGCTAATTCTGGAACTCCTCCTCCAGTGCTGGCGTTGTTTCTTCCTCCACTGATGTTTGTATTGTGGCAAGGGTGAGTACTTAAAAGCACTCAGCAAGTCATGCACAGAGATGCAGTCTAATATTCTATATGCATGGCTTGTTACAAATGACAGGCTAAGTAGTTCTTTTGCAGTAAAGCATCATTCACAAATAACAGTAATAGATTAGAAAATGGTAAAACAGTAATAACAATAACAACTTTCACAAACAATTCACAAGTAAAGCATTTATCCACCTAAAGCAAGTTCATCATTTCCATACCAAGTAACCAAAGTAAGTTTCATGAAAGTCTAACCCTTCACTGTAATCACCGAGCGGTGTCCAATACCGTGGACTCGGCTATTCGAATAGGTTGTACACTCTGCAGAGGTTATACACTTTACCCACAAGATACAACCAAACACCACCAAGGCGAGTGGTCGTAACAAAGCCTTTCCAAAGCTACTTCTAGACTCGGTACTGCCCGCTAAGGTTTCAACACTGAAGGGACTGGTTACTACACTCAGGGGCCCCCTCTTGCGCCATGTGAGCCAACGCATAAACTTGTCCTCTCAACGCCACGACAGTACCAAAGACTAGACTTCATAGTTTACTCAGCTAGGTCTGTCCCATTCCAGACTTGTGGCTGTATGAGGGACTTAGTTCAAATTCTTGCAAGGTTAAGTCCTTAGAATGACCGAGGCAAGACTACCCAAGGATTCACAAGTAACAAGAGCAATAATACCAAATGCGACCTCCCAAGTGCCACATCTGGCCCACCAGAACAATCTTGCCACTTGCCCCAGTCTAAATCATTTAGTCATCAAGTTGATTACCACGGACCACGTGCCATCAACATTATCAACAACACATGTAGCAATTTCCAAAATCATGTTCCATCTCTCATTAAGTTAAGATTAATTTCCGACATTCAAAATTATATCATTAACATGATTGCCTCGCTAAGCTGGCTAATTACGGTCTAATTAACCCATGTTGGCAAGGTATTAGTGTCCAACTATTATTCCACATCTTAGGGTGACAAATGATTCATGGCATACAATTATTATAGACAAGGTGGCCTAACCAGGTAGGTCACATAACTATTCCCGGAATTATTCAAAACATTTTTAAATAAACTAGCATGCAATAATTTAAATAAACATAGTTTCAAAAGTGGGATCAATATGGTCAAAGCATAACTTGCCTTCAAAAAGTAATGGTTCCTGGTCTTGAACTTGCTCCTGGGTCAAAACTTCTCCTTCGAAGCCTTCGGGCAGTTCAACGTCTACGCGTATCGGATAAATAAACAACAAATAAATGAAAGAGAGGAAAAACTCATGTCCAAAAATTAAAAAAATTCACCATTAAATAGATCTCAATTTTATAGAAATTTAGAAACTGGAATCACCTCAATCGGAGTTAAAAAGGCAAAAGTTATAGCTCTTTGAAGTTATGGTCAAATCAATTAAAAGAATAAACCGAATTAATTCATTTATTTTTCTATTGAAAAATCCGAAATATGACGTCAGCTGACGTCAGCACGGTTTTTGGATTTCAGCCAAATTATTTTTCTAAAGGAAAATTGATTTATTGCGTCATCATGACGTCAGCCGACCCATGGGCCTGGTCCACGGTTCGGTTTCGGTCCACCGTGGACCCAGTCCACAGGTGCATGACTTGCTGGCTTATGGGCCCAGCTTGATGACGTCATCGCTGACGTCAGCACAGCTCGGCCGAACAGCTCTAACAGCAGGACCCCACCATGACGTCAGCATGACTTCACGGGTGACATCATCGTGCGGGTATCCGAGCCACTGACATGCGGCTGCACACTGATGTCACGCGTGACGTCAGCGATGACTAGGCGCTGACCGCGCCGGTTCGGCTCCCTGCCACGTGGCACGATCTGGGTCATCGGTTTGAAATCTGACGGCCAAGATTGGATGTGGATTCCGCACGTTTGAGTTAATGCGGTTGATCTGGACCGTTCAATCCAAAATCAATGGCTGAGATTAGATCTAGCTTTTCTGCTGTGAAAGGGCTACGTGGATAGTCCCGGGCGGTGACCCGTGGCAAGATCTAAGACGTACAATCTCGATCGGACGGCCACGATTGCATCTAGCACTACCACGTGAATCTAATCTAACTGTCTGATCTAGATCTAACGGCTGAGATCTAACCTAGCACGGTGCGCTTAAGGGGTTACGTGGCTTTAATCTGGTGCGTTGGATCTAGATCCAATGGCTGCTAATAGATCTAAATGGTAGCACGGGATTTCGCACGGGGTGACGTGGACGAACCTGGAGCGTTGGATCTTGATCGGACCGCTGGCGTGCTTCATGGGTTCCGGCAATGGCACGATGAGGTTGTCTCACCGGGCTTGAGGACGATGACCACCCGTGCGGCTTTAGAGACCTGCTCCGGCAAGGTGAGTGGTCGCGTTCGACGTGCCTTGACCCAGGGATCCTAGATCTGGCCACCCACACCCCGGACGACGGTGGACGGTGGCTAAACGCAGCAAAACTCATGGTGGCGCCTCCTCCAACTTCGGCGAGCGATTGCGAAATTACTATGGTGGCTGGAGCTCGGTGACCTAGGGCAAAACGTGCACATGGAAGAGGAGAACACGTTGGTGGCGGTGGCGCATTAAATAGGGGCCTCGACGTCTGGGAAATCTACGGAAACCAAGGTCCACTCGGGCGCGGCGGCGGAGTCCGACGAGGACACGGACAAGGTGACGTGGCTGCATCCTGGCCGTACGCGTGTACACGATCGCGCGTCGTGAACGGATCCGCATGGGAGTTAGCTACAGTGGTGTGGCGCAGTCTCGGCCATTGGATCCGAATCCAACGGTTCAAGCACGCGGGCGATGTGGCGTGTAGGGTTTGGTTGGACTCGGGTCCGGCTTGGGTCCGGCTCGAGTCGGACTCGAGTCCGACTCGGTCGGTCCAACAGTGCAAACCCATTAGGGTTCTCCCAATGATTTAATATTTAAAATAATTCTAGAAATTCAAATAAATCAAGAAAAATAGCAATATGCTCAGAAAAATTCTTGAAAATATTTTGAGACATTTTGGACTTAAATAAAATATTTCTAACAAAATTTTATTTGAAACTTTTAAATATTTAAATAACTCAAAAAGGAATTAATTCAAATTAAAGCCAAATAATCCAAATAAATTCCAGAAAATCCCAAAAATTCAAATAACTCAATAAATTAAATAAAAGCACAAATTTGGGATGTTACAAACCTCCCCCCTTAAAAGAATCTCTACCTTGATATTCAGGGCTAACTAAGGAATAGATTTGACAACTCTTTCTTCAAGTCCTCTTCGCGCTCCCAAGTCGCTTCGCTTTCTGAATGATTGCTCCACTGGATTATGCAGAAACGGGTTGACTTGTTTCTTGTTTCTCGATCCATTGTGTCCAAAATCTTCATCGGGTGCTCTTTATAAGTCAGATCTTCCTGTAGCTCGATCGACTCCAAAGGCGTCTGTTCATCTGACACTCGTAGACTCTTCTTTAGTTGTGAAACATGAAAAACATCATGCACTCCTATCAACGACTGCGACAATTCTAATTGGTAAGCAACTTCACCTGTGAGGCTTAGGATCTTGAATGGCCCGACATATCACGGCGTGAGTTTCCCTTTAGCATGAAATCTCTTAACTCCCTTGAGAGGTGTAACTCTGAGATATACGAAATCTTCCGGTTCAAAGCTTAGCTCCCGATGACGGTTATCGGCGTAACTCTTCTGTCTCGACTGTGCTATCTTCAATCTTTCCCGGATCATGGCAATCTGTTCTTCGGCTTCTTGGAGAATGTCTTGTCCAAAGACATGGAATTCACTTGTCTCATTCCAATTCAAAGGCATTTGACAGGGTCGACCATACAATGCCTCAAATGGTGACATCTGTAAACTGGCTTGATAACTATTGTTATAGCTGAACTCAGCATACAGAAAGCACTTGTCCCATGAGGTAGCATACACCAGAGAGCAAGCTCGCAGCATGTCCTCCAAAATATGATTAACTCTTTGTCGGGACCCCGAATTTGCAAATCCGGACCCTCTGTGTATTCAGCACTAGTCCAGGAACGCGCTAGTGCACACAGTCTTAACATCGGTATATATCACAATCATACCATACGATACTATCAAAGTACTTTATTTAAATAATCAAAGGGTTACTCGACCTTATGGCCAAGTTACAAATATATGCCTTGCAAGGCGAAACTTTAAAAAGAGAAATAATGAGCGGAAAATCAAATAAACCGTGGCGCCCATCCGTGTACCACCAGGCAAATCGAGGCTCGCATCCCTAAGTAGACGGGTCCTCTTGGAACTCCTCCTCAGCCCCGTAGTCTCCTCTTCAAGCGGTATTGTGTTGAGGCAAGGGTGAGTACTTGGTACTCACATGAGTCATGCATGCAATGCAAGCTAATAGACTATATGCATGGCTTGGTACAAAGAATAGCACAAGGTATTTTTGCAACTGACATTTGAAAAGTAATATAAGTAGATTCGAAAGCGAGAAATGAGTAAAGCATAAATAACTTTTCAAGAAGTTTAACAAACATTTTTCCCATCCTAAACCATAATTCCATCATCTTCCTTGTTAAACCAACCATCTTTTCAAAACCAAGTTATTTTCGGAAAAGTCTACCCCTTATTGTAATTCCGACATTGTCCAAAGATCACAGTGGACTCGGCTATTCAAATAGATTCTACACTCTGCAGAGGTTATGCACTTTACCCACAGGAATCTGAGTCAACACACCACAAAGGCGAGTTCCGTAACAAAGCCTTTGAAGCCTCAAACAACACGGTGGTCTCTCCCGTGCGTGCTCTACACCATCCTTCCCTTAGCCAAGGCGAAGTATGGGACCAACACACCGTTAGATGGGTACCTGGCCACGACCACGATCTGCTCCGTACAATCACACAAGCGGTCGCTAGCCGACACCCTGAGGCTCACAAGTGAGTCCTTAGCGACTTAGTCAACTAGGGCCGTCCCATTCCAGCCATGTGGTTGCAAGTATGACCAGTTCAAAGGCTTGCAAGGTTAAGTCAGCCTTAGTGACCAGGCAAGACTACCCGAAACCGGATCAACACTCCCAATGCCACAGCCACTGATTACTCTTGCCACATGCCCGTCTGTTTATCAAACTGGTTGATTACCATGCTGCACGTACCATCAACATCACATGATACTTTTCCAAAACAGTTCAATATATCATTAAGTCCATATTAGCATTTGATTGTCCAAAATCATGTCAGAGCACGAAAGGTGTCTAAGCGGCATACTACAACGGTCCTAAACCCATGTTGGCAATTTAATAATGTCCAACTAGTAAACCACAACTAGGGTGACAAAGGGTCATGGCACATACTTAAGTAATCAAGGTGTCATATAGCAAATTGGTATTTATCTAACCCCGTGTTTTAAACAAAGTATCTTTCTAATTGAACTAGCATGCAATAGTTTAAATCAAAATAGATTTTGAAATAGGATCAACATGGTCAAAGCACAACTTGCCTTCAAAAAGTACTTGTTCTTGGTCTTGAGTTGGATCTGAGTCAATACTTCTCCTTCGAATCCTTAGGCACTTCAACGTCTACTCGTAAAGCGTGCAAATAGCAAATACACAAATAAACACTAGGCAAAAAGATCCCCAAAACTCCAAATAAAATCCATAAACAGAGAGAACATAATTTTCTGGATTTTAGAAACTGAATCGTCAAATTTGGAGTTAAAAGCATAAAAGTTATGATTTATTAAAGTTTAAATAATCAATTAAATAATATTTCAGAGAAAAACTTTAGTCCAAAAATTAAATAAAATTTATATTTAGGTAGATCTCAATTTTATACAAATTTAGAAATTTGAATCACTCAAATCGGAGTTGAAAGCGAAAGTTATAAGCGTTTGAAGTTTGAATCTAAATTTTGAATCAATATTTCGAATTAATAAATCATTTTCTTTTTCGGAAATTAATTATTGCGTCGGCATGGACACGTGTCGGCTCGATTGGTGGTGGCGTCAGTGGTCCATGGACTTGGTCCACGCTTTCGGCTCGGGGTCCACGGTGGACTCGGTCCACGGCTCACGAGAGAGGCCCGACATGTGGGTCCACTCGGGTGGCGTCATTCTTGGCGACGCCAAGACACTGCTGGGACAGGCTGGCGACAGCGAGCCCGCCATGGCGTCATCGTGGCGTCATGGTGCTGGTGGGCTACGACATGCGGGCCCGAGCGTGTCGAGACACGTTCTCATCTGGCCCGACCAGCGGCCGCGGCGGTTGGCCTTACGGCCACGTGGCTAGATCTAGACCGTTGATTTGAAAATCAAGCCCGATTGAATCTGGTGTTACGCGTTTGGGGTGACGGTTAATGGACCGTTGATTTAGATCCAATGGTTGAGATTGGATCTAGAGATAAATGCGAAACCTCACCGTGCGATGACGTGGCAAGATCTGGATCGTCGCGATCTTGATCGACCACGAATGGCTCGGCGGCGGCAATGGCGTCACGGCGGCTTGCGGCGGCGATGATGTGACATCGCCATGGCTGCTGCGAGGCCCCTCCGTGAAGTGGATAGTATTGAGCAGGTGCGCCTTGGCGCAAGGGATACGGATCTGGGGTCAACGCTTCGGCGGAGGATGGCCAGGCCGGTGGCGAAGCGGCGAAAACGGCAGCGGAGTGCTTACCAACTCCGGCGAGCAATAGCGGCCGAGACGGTGGGGATCTAGCGGCGTGAGCTAGGGTTTTGAGACCCGACACTGGGATGGCGATCCTCGGGTGCGATCCGGGCATTAAATAGCCGGAGGCATGCTCGGCGGAATCCCTAGTTGCCAGCGGCTCTGCGCCGAGTCGGCTCGGACTCGGCGGAGACGCAACGCTGTCGCAGCCCGTCCGCACGTGGCGCGATCACTTGGCCCCGATCGCCTGACGCGTCGGATCCGGCCGGATCACGGCTCTCGAAGTCGGCGGATCTCAGTAGTTGGATCTTGATCCAGCGGTTAGGATTGATTAGGGTTAAGTGGGTTGATCAGTCCGCGTGGCTCGGGTCGGACTCGAACCGAGTCTGACTTCGGGCTCGGTCGGATGACAACGATGCACTTGACCGAGTTTGATTTTCCATGATTTAATATTTAAAATAATTCATAGTAATTCATTTAATTCATTAAAAATAGCAAATGACTCGAAAAATTCCGGAAAAAAAATTCTGGAAAATACTTTGGATCATTTTGGACTCAAATAAATATTTCAACAAAAATTTATTTGCAAAATTAAATTCTTCAATTATTTCAAAATGGAATAAATTCAAATAAATCCCAAATAAATCCAAATAAATTCCGAGAAAATTCCAAAATTCACCAAAGTGCCAAATCACACATGAATTTAAGAAAAGCAAAATTTTGGGGTGTTACAAACCTCCCCCTTAATAGAATCTCGTCCCGAGATTCGAGGGCTCACTAAAGGAATAGGTTTGGAAATTCTTTCTTCAAATCCTCTTCGCTCCCAAGTAAACCCGCTCTCTGCATGGTTGCTCCACTGAACTCTGAAGCTTGAGTTGACTTGTTTCTAGTTTCTCGATCCATTGTGTCTAGAATCCTCACGGGATACTCCTTATAAGTCAAGTCCTCTTGCAACTCAATTGATTCTAACGGTGTTCTCCTCATAAACTCGAAGACACTTCTTCAAGTAGGACACATGGAATACATCATGTACTCACGCTAACGTATGGCAACTCCGGTGATAAGCAACTTAAGCCTCTGCGGCTCAAAATCTTAAATGGTCCAACATAACTGGGGTGCAAGTTTTCCTTTGGCATGGAACCTCTTAACTCCCCTGAGGCGTAACTCGGAGGTATACAAAGTCTTACGGTTCAAAACTCAAATCTCGGCGACGATTGTCAAGATAACTCTTCTGGAGATTGGGCTATCTTCAACCTTTCCTAATCATAGCGATCTGTTCTTGACCTCTTGAAGAATATCAGGCCCAAAGACACGGCGCTGCCGGTCTCATTCCAATTCAATGGCGAGAGTCGACCATACAGTGCCTCAAAGGTGACATCGTAAACTAACGAGAAGCTATTGTTAACTGAACTCGGCATCACGGCAAACTCTTATCCCAGAGGTAGCATAAGCCAATGCACAAGCTCTCAACATATCCTCGAGAACCGGTTGACTCTTTCGATTACGCCCATCCGTCTGTGGATGATAAGGCATCTTGAAGTTCAAAGCGGGTTCCCATGGCTTCATGCAACTTATTCCAAAACCTTGAGGTAAATTGGGTACCTCGTCGATACAATCCTCTTTGGCACTCGTGCAAACAAAGCGATCCTGATCATGTACAACTCGCTAATTTATCTCCGAGTAAGTGGTCTTCACGGGGATAAAATTGGCTACTTTAGCAAGCGATCCACTATAACCCATATGGAGTCATAACCTCCTTGAGTCCTCGGCAAACCGATAATGAAATCCATTCCGATTTCCTCCCACTTCCACTCGGAGTATTTTAGGTTGTAGCAATCCTGCTTTGGTCTCGATGCATTGCCTTGACTCTACGGCATCGTCGTCGCACAATGCAACATGCCTGCAGCAACTTCACGTTTCATACTCGCCACGAATCTCTCCTTCAGATCGATACATCTTGGCGCTTCGGGATGGATTGAGTACTTGAGTCATGGGCTTCTTCGAGAATCGGTTGCTTTAACTCCTTTTGTTAGGCACACAAATGCGATCCTTCATCCACAACGTGCCTTGCTTATCCAACTTGAAGTCCTCTTGCCTTGCCTTCCTCCTTTTTGGACTTAATCTCACTGGATCTTGTCATCATCCTTCTGTCTTCTCGGATCGGTCCTCTAAAGTAGGCTTTACTTCCAATGCGGCCAAGAATCCGCTAAATTACAACCTCAATCTTCATCTTTTGAAAATCCTCACATAACTCATCCTCGACTTGTGGCTAGCAACGTGCTCACGGTATGACTTTTCCGACTAGGGCATCGGCTACTCGTTGGCCTTCCGGGATGTAATGGATTCCAACATTATAGTCCTTGATCAACTCTAACCATCTCCTCCTGCCTCATATTCAGATCCGATTGGGTGAATATGTGCCAAACTCTTATGATCCGTATATACTTCACATCCGCTTCCAATCGAGATAGTGACGCCATATCTTCAAGGCATGCACTACAGGCTAACTCTCTAGGTCATGTGTCGGATAATTTTTCCTCATCACGGCCTCAATCGCCTTGATGCATAGCGGCGACCTTTCCGTTCGCATCGGCACACATCCAAGTCCTTGGCGCGATGCGTCACAATAAATATCAAGCTTTGAGCAACATCAGGTAGAACTAACGGTCTTGGCGATCAATCGCTTCTTGGCTCCCGAAATCCTTTCTCACATTCTGGCGTCCATGCAAACTTCTTTTCCTTCTTCGATTCTGCGTAAGAGGTTTCAATTGTCGAAAGCCTTCGATGAAAGCAGCGGTAATATCCTGCCATTCCAAGGAAACTCAGAATCTGGGTCCTGATCTTGGTATTCCCAATGTAACACACTTCTACTTTGCTTGGATCTCTGGCGACTCCCTCCTCCAGTCATTACATGTCCAAGAAACTCCACCTTGTCCTTCCAAAAATCACACTTCTTTGAACTTGGCGAAAAGTTCTTATTCCTCACTTTTCCAAAACTCGCCTTAAGTGTCTTCTGATGTTCATCCTCTGTCTTGGAGTAGACTAGGATATCGTCTATGAACACGACGACAAACTTGTCCAAATATTCCATGAACACCTTATTCATCATATTCATGAAATAAGGTAAGGCGCATCGTCAAATCAAAGGACATATCAGTAAACTCGTAATGTCCATATCTTGGCGAGAATGCAGTCTTGAATATCTTACGATCGGATCTTCAGCGATGGTATCCCGATCTCGAGATCAATCTTGAGAAAACTCCGGCTCCTCTTAAGCTGATCAAACAAATCATCAATCCTGGGTAGCGGATACTTATTCTTCATGGTGACTTCATTGAGTGCCGCGGTAGTCAATGCACATCCTGAAACTCCGTCCTTCTTCTTGACAAACAAAAGCGGTGCTCCCCACGGTAGCGAACTTGGTCGATAAATCCTTTCTCCATTAACTCCTCTAGCTGTTTCTTCATTTCTACCAACTCCTCGGTAGACATCCGATGTCTCTTTGCTATCGGTCTGTACACTGTACAAGCTCTATCACAAACTCTATGTCCTGTGCAGGCATACGGGTAGATCTTCGGGAAAACATCGGGGTACTCATTCCTCTTTGGGGACATCCTCTATGCTGATTGCCTTGGTACTGTTAACCATCAAGCATCCATCTCTAATCGCGGTGGCTTGAAATTCCACTTTCTTCCCACACGGGCTCTCATGAGATAGTCCTTCGTCCACAATCAATACATGACCTTGTGCTTGGATAACCAATCCATTCCCAATATAACATCTAAGGTGCAGGTCTCCAAAATTATAAGGTTTGCTAGGAACTCTATTCCATCTATTAGTATTCTCACCGGAACATCCTACTTCCGTTCGGAGTTCGGAACCAGGGTTTGAACTAAAAGCATGCACTTAAGTCTTGCAATTCTCAAGTCATTTCTAGCAGCAAAGCCTTGCGAAACAAGCGAATCACGAAGCTCGAGTCAAACAAAAGCTGACGCGATGCGAGTTAACTAGTAACTTACCGATGACGTCAGTAGCGTGCGGTGCATCTGCGGTGACATGGTTGACTCGGCCTCTCACCATGCGGGGTGTGGCTCACGTCTTGGCGTCCCTAGTGGGGTGGTTCCTAGATTGAAGCCGGGTCGCTCCTGCTTTGTCTTCTTTGGACAAGCTGTTGGCAAAGTGTCCTGGCTCGTTGCGATTGTAGCGGCGTCTCAGCTGTTCCTTCTTGCCTGCACAGGGTAGCGTTTCTAGCGAAGTGAGGTTTGGTAGTTCGATTGGCAGGTCTTGGTCTTTGAGGATGGTGTCTC
Source organism: Rhipidocladum racemiflorum (assembly GCA_036346355.1). Lineage (NCBI taxonomy): Eukaryota > Viridiplantae > Streptophyta > Magnoliopsida > Poales > Poaceae > Rhipidocladum > Rhipidocladum racemiflorum. Next base: position 41,376,665 of record CM070578.1, read on the forward strand.
GTTGCATTACGTGGTTGGAATGCAAGAATTGATTTGGTGCAACTCTCGGTAGTTCGTTCCACAGCGTGATCCTTGCTGTTGCATCCTGCGCTTCCTGTTCTCATCCGGTTCCTTGCGCTTGTCCTCAAGAATAAGCGCCTTATTCACCAATTCTTGGAAATCGGAAAGGTGTGGGTGATCAACCTACTTGCAATCCTGAGTTAAGTCCCTTCATAAAGCGGAATCTGGATTTATGCCGCTACATCCTCAGTGCGTAGCGTGCTAGCTGGAGTGAACTTGTTCGTAGTCGACCCGCGGTGATTACCTTGCTTCAGTTGCTGAACTCCTCCTTCTTAAGGTCCATGATTCCTTCAGCACGTGATCTGTCGAATGCATTTGTGAACTCTTCCCAAGTGATATCTTGAGGGTTCTCTGCGTGGCACGAAGTTCTCCCACCATTCGTAATTTGTTCCTTCAGGCGATGAGAAGCGTAAAGTACCTTCTCATTCCCTATGCATTGAGCTATGTGTAGCTTCCTCTCAATTGATCTTAACCAATCATCGGCCTCCAATGGATTGGCATTCCCGAAGAAAGTGGGTGGGTGAGTTCTCATGAACTCGACAGCCTTATGTATTCGTGGCCCCCGATTACTTGATTAGCGTGGCTTTGGCAAAGTGACGTGCTGCATTTGTTGCATCATAGCATGCATCAGCTGCAGGCAGCAAGAAAGGCTCCAAACTCTGCATATCAACTGGTGGTCTTTGGTGCTCCATCATTGGGGTTTCTGCTGGGCGAGATCCACTCCCATTGCTTCCCAAGTTTCCACGTGTTCACCATCTGTCGATTTGCTCTAGGTTTAGAGATGAGAGGGAAACAAGAATAGACAAGTAATATGGAACTTATGCGAGGGCAAAAAGTGTAGCCTATAGGTCCAACTTTATTATTAATAACTTGGTATATGGTGCTTACAATGCCTAAGGGCCTTGCAACACATCTGCACACTCAATAAACAATGAAAATCCAAATCGAACTAACTCTGGAGTCTAACGCCTAAAGGGTGACTCTTTACTCTATGATTTCGACTCTGGCGAAGGAGTCTCACTATAGAACCTATGCTCACTCATCGAGAAAACCTCCACGGCACTGCGGGTCTTTTGTACACGCGTAAACGATCGCCATGTCCATAGAACAATGTGTCCTCTGTGGTAGCGGTGTCCTCATGAGTCTGATCGATCCCTCTCCGATCCTGGCTCGTGTGGCCATCTTGGCTCTGAGTCCGTCCGTATACAAAGTCATCTCCAACTCGTCAATCCTTCGTAGAAGGTGTGCCTATACTCTTGAGCTTCCCGCCATCGTCACAAGATTGCTTTACGTAGAACTTCGGAATTTTAAATGCGACAAGGTAAGGGAAAATTTCAACAGAGACAAGAAAAGAGAGAAGGGATAAGTCAGATGTCATTTCTTATCTTGACAAACTTTTAGATTTAGAAAATAGGTTTTATCCTCACTACGACCATTCTAGCTAGGGGTTGAGCCTCTCTGATCAATATGGCTCACGATACCACCTCTGTCGGGACCCCGAATTTGCAAATCAGGACCCTACGTGTATTCGGCACTAGTCGAGAACGCGCTAGTGCACTGGTCTTAACATCGGTATATATCACAATCATACCATACGATACTATCAAAGTACTTTATTTAAATAATCAAGGGTTACTCGACCTTATGGCCAAGTTACAAATATATGCCTTGCAAGGCGAAACTTTAAAAAAAAGAAATAACGGCGGAAAATCAAATAAACTTAGGTAGCGCCATCCAGATATACAGCAAGTGGCCTGAGCTCGCATCCCCTAAGTAGCGGGTCCTCTTGGAACTCCTCCTCCAAGCGTGGTCTCTCTTCAAGCGGTATTGTGTTGAGGCAAGGGGTGAGTACTTGGTACTCGACAAGTCATGCAGAATGCAAGCTAATAGACTATATGCATGGCTTGGTACAAAGGAATAGCACAAGGTATTTTTGCGATGCTTGACATTTGAAAAGTAATATAAGTAGATTCAAAGCGGTAGAAATGAGTAAAGCATAAATAACTTTTCAGAAGTTTAACAAACATTTTCCCATCCTAAACCATAATTCCATCATCTTCCTTGTTAAACCAACCCATCTTTTCAAAAAACCAAGTTATTTTGAGAAAGTCTACCCCTTATTTGTAATTCCCGAGCATTGTCGATGTCTGTGGACTCGGCTATTCAAATAGATTCTACACTCTGCAGAGGTTATGCACTTTACCCACAAGATACAGTCAAACACCACAAAGGCGAGTTCAGTAACAAAGCCTTCGGAAGCCTCAAACAACACAGGTGGTCCTCTCCGATGCGTGCTCTACACCATCCCTTCCCTTAGCCAAGTAGTATGGGACCAACACACCGTTAGATGGGTACCTGGCCACGACCACGATACGCTCCCCGTACAATCACACAAAGCGATTATGGCGACACCTGAGGCTCCACAAGTGAGTCCTTAGCGACTTAGTCAACTAGGGCCGTAGTCCCATTCCAGCCATGTGGTTGCAAGTATGACCCAGTTCAAAGGCTTGCAAGGTTAAGTCGCCTTAGAGTGACCAGGGCAAGACTACGAAAAACCGATCAACACTCCCAATGCCTGGCCCACTGATTACTCTTGCCACATGCCCCGGCAGCGTTTATCAAACCCCGATTGATTACCATGCACCACGTGCCATCAACATCACATGATACTTTTCCAAACAGGTTCAATATATCATTAAGTCCATATTAGCATTTGATTGTCCAAAATCATGTCATGAAGCACGTAAGCAAAGAGGTCTAAACACATACTAACGGTCTAAACCCATGTTGGCAATTTAATAATGTCCAACTAGTAAACCACAACTAGGGGTGACAAAGGGTCATGGCACATACTTAAGTAATCAAGGTGTCATATAGCAAATTGGTATTTATCTAACCCCCATGTTTAAACAAAGTATCTTTCTAATTGAACTAGCATGCAATAGTTTAAATCAAAATAGATTTTCGAAATAGGATCAACATGGTCAGCACAACTTGCCTTCAAAAAGTACTTGTTCTTGGTCTTGAGTTGGATCTGAGTCAATACTTCTCCTTCGAATCCTTAAGCACTTCAACGTCTACTCGTAAAGCGTGCAAATAGCAAATACACAAATAAACACTAGGCAAAAGATCCCAAAACTCCAAATAAAATCCATAAACAGAGAACATAATTTTGGATTTTTAGAAACAGAATAAATCAAATTTGGAGTTAAAAGCATAAAGTTATGATTTATTAAAGTTTAAATAATCAATTAAATAATATTTCAGAAAACTTTAGTCCAAAAAATTAAATAAAATTTATATTTAGGTAGATCTCAATTTTATACAAATTTAGAAATTTGAATCACTCAAATCGGAGTTGAAAGCCGAAAGTTATAAGCGTTTGAAGTTTGAATCTAAATTTTGAATCAATATTTCCGAATTAATAAATCATTTTCTTTTGGAAATTAATTATTACGTCAGCATGGACGCGGTCGACTCGATTGGCTGGGCGGCGTCAATGGTCCATGGACTTGGTCCCGGCTCGGGTCCCGCGGGGACTCGGCCTACGGCTCCACGAGAAGGCCCGACATGTGGGTCCACTCGGGTGGCGTCATTCTTTGACAACTGCACTTCTTGACATTTGCGACAGCGGGCCCGCCATGGCGTCATCGTGGCGTCATGGTGCGATTAGGAAGGCGTGACATGCGGGCCCGATGTCGAGTCGGCGCGAACCGTTCTCATCTGGCCGCTGGCCATTGGCCTTACGGCCACGTGGCTAGATCTAGACCGTTGATTTGAAAATCAACGGCCCAGTTGATCGTGTGCGCGTTTGGGGTGAACGCAGGTTAATGCCGTTGGATTTAGATCCAATGGTTGAGATTGAATCTAGAAGATCGTAGAAACCTCACCGTCGCGATAGCGTGGCAAGATGCAGATCGTGCGATCTTGATCAGACGGTGAGATCTTCGAAGCGCCGGCAATGGCGTGCACGACTTCGCGGGCGACTGATGATGACGACGCCATGGCTGTCGCAGGCCCCTCCGTGAAAGTGGATGGTAGACAGGTGCGCCTTGACGCGAGATGCGATCAGGAGTCAACGTCGGCGGAGGATGAAGGCGGTAAGCGGAAGCTTGTAGCGGAAACAGCGGCGAGTGCTTTACCAACTCCGGCGAGCAATAGCAGCGAGCGGTGAGGATCCTAGCGGCGTGAGCTAGGGTTTGGGGACCCGGCCTGGGATGGCGATCCTCGGGTGCGATCAGGGCATTAAATAGCCGGGGCGTGCTCGGCGGAACCCCTAGTCGATCGCCAAGGCGGCTCATTTCCGCCGGTCCGGCTCGGACTGTGCGGAGCCGATCGCAGCCCCACGTGGCGCGATCAACGGCCCCGATCGCCGAAGCGATCGGATCCGGGCCGGATCGGCTCGGTCGAAGTCGGCGGATCTCAAATTGGCCCGTTGGATCTTGATCCAACGGTTGGGATTGATTAGGGTTAAGTGGTTCGGTCGAATCACGTGGCGCCGGTCGGACTCGAACCACGAGTCTGACTTTCGGGCTCGATCGGATGAAACGATACTTGACCCGAGTTTGATTTTCAAAGCGATTTAATATTTAAAATAATTCCTAGTAATTCATTTAATTCATTAAAAATAGCAAATGACTGAGAAAAATTCGAGAAAAATTAAAATACTTTGGATCATTTTGGACTCAAATAAAATATTTCCAACAAAAATTTATTTGCAAAATTAAATTCTTCAATTATTTCAAAATGGAATAAATTCAAATAAATCCCAAATAAATCCAAATAAATTCCAGAAAATTCCAAAAATTCACCAAAGTGCCAAATCACACATGAATTTAAGAAAAGCAAAATTTTGGGGTGTTACACTCTTTCTGTTAGTCCATCCGTCTGCGGATGATAAGCTGTACTGAAGTTCAGACAGGTCCCCATGGCTTCATGCAACTTATTCCAGAATCTTGAGGTAAATTGGGTACCTATGTCTGACACTATCTTCTTCGGCACTCCATGCAAACAGACAATCCTTGATATATATATGTCTGCTAAGCAGTCTCCTGAATAAGTAGTCTTCACGGGTATGAAGTGAGTTACCTTGGTCAAACGATCCACTATGACCCATATAGAATCATATCCACTTTGAGTTTTAGGCAAACTAGTAATGAAGTCCATACAGATTTCCTCCCACTTCCATTCAGGTATCTCCAACGGCTGCAACAATCCAGCTGTCTCTGATGCATGGCTTTAACTCTTTGACATATGTCACATAAAGCAACATGCTCGGCAACCTCACGCTTCATGCTTGGCCACCAAAATCTCTCTTTCAGGTCTTGATACATCTTGGCACTCCCCAGATGAATTGAGTACTTGGAATCATGAGCCTCTTCCAGAATCAACTGCTTCAGCTCCTTCTTGTTCGGCACACATATGCGATCTTTAATCCACGATGTACCCAGCTCATCCAACTTGAAGTCCTTAGCCTTGCGTTCATCCATCTTGGAATTGATTCTCTTTATTTTGCGGTCATCCTTTTGACCTTCCCTGATCTAGTCTTCTAAGGTAGGCTTTACTTCCAAGGTGGCTAAAAATCCTTCGGGTGCCATTTCTAGCTTCATCTTCTGAAAGTCCCTACATAGCTTGGCTTGACTCTCTTCTATCGGCATATTCACTGTGTGGCTCTTCCGACTCAAGGCATCGGCTACTACATTAGCCTTACCGGGATGATAATGGATTCCGTCATTATAGTCCTTGATCAGTTCTAACCATCTTCTTTGCCTCATATTCAAATCTGACGGAGTGAAGATATATTTAAGACTCTTATGATCCGTATACACTTCATATCTATTCCCAATAGGTAATGACGCCACAACTTTAAAGCATGTACTACGGCAGCTAACTCCAAGTCATGCGTCAGATAGTTCTACTCATGCGGCCTTAACTGTCTTGACGCATAAGTGACTACCTTTCAGTTCTGCATCAGCACGCATCCAAGTCTTTGGCGCGATGCATCACAATAAATGTCAAAACTCTGGTGCACATTCGGTAAAACAAACACTGGTGTAGTTGTCAGTCGCTTCTTCAACTCTTTAAAGCTCTTCTCGCATTCTGGCATCCATGCGTACTTCTTCTCCTTTTTCAACAATTGCGTAAGGGGCCTAGCAATCGTCGAGAATCCTTCAATGAATCAACGGTAGTATCCCGCCATCCAAAGAAAACTACGGATCTGGGTCACCGATTTCGGTTGTTCCCAATGTAATACTGCCTCTACTTTACTCGGGTCAACTGCGACTCCGTCGGCAGTCCTCACATGTCCAAGAAACTCAACTTTACTTTTCCAGAACTCGCATTTGCTAAACTTAGCAAATAACTGTTGCTCTTGCAACTTCTCAAGAACTAGCCTCAGATGCTCGGCGTGTTCTTCTCTCGTCTTGGAGTATACAAGTATGTCATCTATGAACATGACGACAAACTTATCTAGGTATTCTATGAAAACTTTATTCATCAAGTTCATAAAATATGCGGGTGCATTTGTCAGACCAAAGGACATAACTGTAAACTCATAATGTCCATATCTTGATGAAAATGCAGTCTTTGGTACATCTTCCGACCGAATCTTCAACTGATGATACCCTGATCTCAGGTCGATCTTGGAGAAAACCCCGGCTCCTCTTAACTGATCAAACAAATCGTCGATCCTGGGTAGTGGATACTTGTTCTTTATCGTCACATCATTGAGTGCACGATAGTCAATACACATTTGAAAACTTTCATCCTTCTTCTTGACAAATAGGACCGGCGCTCCCCACGGCGACGAACTGGGTCTTATGAATTTTTTCTCCAACAGCTCCTCAATCTGCTTCTTCATCTCCACCAGCTCATCGGTAGACATCCGATAAGGTCTCTTGGCAATTGGGGCTATACCAGGACTAACTCAATCACAAACTCTATGTCTCTATCTGGCGGCATACCAGATAAATCTTCAGGAAAGACATCCGGGTACTCACTGACCACTGGCACATCTTCAATGCTGACTGTCTTCACACTATTGACCATCAGCTGTCCATCTTGTACGGTGGTCGCTTGGAACTCAACTCTTCTACCATCTGGGCTTTCGACTGATACGACACTTCGTCCACAGTCTAACACAGCCTTATGCTTGGACAACCAATCCATTCCCAGTATAACATCTAGGGTCTATGTATCCAATATAATAAGGTTCACTAGGAACTCTAGCCCATTTATTAGTAACTTTACCCCAGAACATCCTACATTAGATCGGAGTTCTGATCTAGGGGATTGGACTAGCAACACATGTCTAAGGTTCACCATTCTTAACCCATTTTCAATAGCAAAATTCTGAGATATAAAAGAATGCGAAGCTCCAGAATCAAACAAAACTGTTGCAGGTACTGAGTTAACCAGTAACTTACCCAGTACGACGTCCGACATGTTCTGAACTGTATCAGCGGTGATGTGGTTGATCCGACGTCTCACTGTAGCTTGGGGTGTAGCTCCAGCTTGAGCGGCTCCACGGTTTCCTCCTGGTGCAAGTGTCCTTGCAGGTGTTGTCCCAAGGTTGAAGCGAACAGGCGTCACACCTCCTCCTCGCTTAGGGAAATTATTGGAGAAGTGCCCTGGCTCGTTGCAACTATAGCAGCGCTTCACTGTTGCTGGCTGGCTTCCTGCAGGTGCAACTCTGGCTTGGGCTGGTGTCTGGTAATTCTGACTGGCGAACCTTGGTGCTGGTGACAGTGTCTTGGTAACATTTTGAGGCTGAAATCTAAAAAACTGATTGGGTGCAACTCTCAGCCTTTGTGCTCCTAGGCGAGCTCCCTGCTGTGCTGTCGGGACCCGAATTTGCAAATCCGGACCCTCTGTGTATTCAGCACTAGTCCAGGAACGCGCTAGTGCACACAGTCTTAACATCGGCAAATATCACAATCATACCACTCGATACTAATAAAGTACTTTAATTAGATAAACAAACGGGTTGCTTGACCTTAGGGTCAAGTTACAAATGTACGCCTCGCATGGCGAAACTTATTAAAAGAGAAATAATAGCAGCGGAAAATAAGATAACTTCGTGGCGCCATCCAGTATACCACAGGCAACTGACTGGGCTCGCTCCCTAAGTAGACGGTTCCTCTTGGAGCTCCTCCTCCAAAGCTGGTGTAGTCTCCTCTTCAACTGGTGTTGTATTGCGGCAAGGGTGAGTACTTGGTACTCAGCAAGTCATGCACAGAATGCAAGCTAATATACTATATGCATGGCTTGATACAAAGGAATAGCTCAAGGTATATTTGAAGTAAAGAGCATTTAACAAATAATATAAGTAGATTCGAAAGCAGTAGAAACAAGTATATCATTAATAACTTTTCCAGGAGTTTAAATAAACATCTTTCCCACTCCTAATCCACATTTCCATCAACATTATTATTAAACCAAACCCAACCTTTCAAGACCAAGTTATTTTCAAGAAAGTCTAACCCTTGACTGTAATTCCCGAGCGATGTCCAATGCTGCGGACACGGCTATTCGAATAGATTTTACACTCTGCAGAGGTTATGCACTTTACCCACAAGATACAGTCAAACACCACAAAGGCGAGTGTCCGTAACAAAGTCTTTCGGAAACCTATAACAGTACAAGTGGTCCTCCCCGGCGATTGCACGCTAACCCTTCCCTTAGCGAAGGCGAAGTTTAGGCCAATCCACCGTTAGATGGGTACCTGGCCGCAGCCCCGATACGCTCCCCCGTACAACTACACAAAGGGTGTAATTGACAACCTGAGGTCCCACAGGTACGTTATTAGCAACTTAATCAACTAGGTCTGTCCCATTACAGACATGTGGTTGCACGCTTGACTCAGTTCAAAGGCTTGCAAGGTTAAGTCCTTAGGGCGACCAGGGCAAGACTTCCCGAAGAACCAAATCGACGTTCCCGGTGCCACATCTGGCCCACCCGATCATTCTTACCACATGCCCCGGTCAAAGCTATTTATCAAACCCCCAGTTGATTACCATGCACCACGTGCCATCATTAAGTCAATATATTATTAAGTCAATATTAACATTTGATTGTCCAAAATCATGTCATGAGCACGTAGCAGGTCTAAGCAATATACTACAACGGTCTAAATTCCCATGTTGGCAATTTAATAATGTCCAACTAGTAAACCACAACTAGGGTGACAAGGGTCATGGCACATAATTAATTAACCAAGGTGTCATACAGCAATTAGGCATTTATCTAATTCCCATAATTTAAATAAAGTATTTTCTAATTAAACTAGCATGCAATAGTTTTGAATCGAATTAATTTGAAATTAGGATCAACATGGTCAAAGCACAACTTGCCTTCAAAGAGTACTTGCTCTTGGTCCTGAGCTGGCTCCTGGGTCAACACTTCTCCTTCGAAGCCTTCGGGCACTTCAACGTCAACTCGTAAAGCGTGCAAATAGCAATAAAGAAAATAAACAGTAGAAAAAAGTGTCCAAACATCCAAATAAAGTTCATAAACAGAGAGAGCATAATTTTATAAATTTTTAGAAACTGGAATCGTCAAACTCGGAGTTGAAACGCAAAAGTTATAGCATTTTGAAGTTTAAATAATCAATTAAATAATATTACAGAGAAAAACTTTAGTCCAAAAATTAAATAAAATTCATCATTAGGTAGATCTCAATTTTATACAAATTTAGAAATTGGAATCACTCAAATCGGAGTTAAAATGCAAAAGTTATAAGCATTTGAAGTTTGACTCAAATTCTAAAATCATTAAATCGAATTAATAAATCATTTTCTTTTTCGGAAATTCATTTATTGCGTCAGCATGACACGTGGCAGCCTCTGATTGGGCGGCTGACGTCAGCCGGACCACGGGCTCAGCCCACGGCTCGGCTCGGGTCCACCGTGGACCCGGTCCACGGCTCACGTGTGACTGACAGGTGGGACCCACGGGGGTGACGTCATTCTTTGGCGTCGGCGAGACTCGACCATCGGCGATGGTGGGACCCACTGGTGACGTCATTGCTGACGTCACCGCACGGCTGGGGTGGCCGCTGACAGGTGGACCCCCCATGACGTCAGCGTGACGTCATGGTGCGGTTTGGCCGCGTCGCTGACACGTGGGCCCAGCGTGTCAGCGTCACGTACGCGTATGGCGCTGACCGCGCCGGTCCAACTTCCTCCCACGTGGCGCAATGTCGCCCGTTGATTTGAAAATGAACGGCGTGGATTAGATCTAAGGTTTACGCGTTTGGAATAACGCGGTGAATTTGGGCCGTACGATCTAAATCGGACGGTCGAGATTAGATCTAGTGCGGTGCAACGCGTGCTACACGATTGGATCTAGGCCGTTGGATCTAGATCCAACGGTTGAGAATAGATCTAGGATTTGCAACGGAAATATCGCACGGCGACGTGGCCGAACATGGGCCGTTGGATCTTGATCCAACGGTCCAGATCTAATCTGGAGGGTTCGGGTTTTGGGAACACGTGGCTTACTGTAACAAACCAAAATTTTGCTTTTATTGAATTCATGTGTGATTTGGCACTTTGGTGAATTTTTGGAATTTGCTGGAATTTATTTGGATTTATTTGGAATTTATTTGAATTTATTCCATTTTGAAATAATTAAAGAATTTAATTTTGCAAATAAAATTTTGTTGGAAATATTTTATTTGAGTCCAAAATAATCCAAAATATTTTCCAGAATTTTTCCGAATTTTTCTCGAGTCATTTGCTATTTTTAATGAATTAAATGAATTATCGAATTATTTTAAATATTAAATCATTGAAATTCAACTCGGTCGAGCATCGCTCATCCGATCGAAGTCGAACCCGAGTCGGACTCGAGTCCGACCGAGCCGATTGACTCGACCAAACCAGCTCCCAACCCTAATCAATCCCAACCGTTGGATCAAGATCCAACGGCCGAGATCCGCCTGCACGGTTCGAGCCAGATCCGCCCGGATCCGATCGCGCCCGTCGATCGTGGCCGTTGATCGTGCCACGTGGGCGGTAGGCGCCGTCGTCTCCGCCGAGACCGAAGCCGGACACCGCCGCCCGCGCCGCCGTGTAGAATTAGGTTTCCGCCTCGCACGAACGCCGAGGCTATTTAAAGCCCTGGTCACGCCCGAGGTTGCCCTCATCCTTGCGCACTCCGCTTCCCGAGCCATCTCGCCTGAGCCGCCGCCCGTTTGCCCGTCGCGAGCTCGCCGTGAAGTTGAGCGCCACTCCGCCATGATTTTGCCTCGCTCGCCGCCGTCCGTCGTCTTCCGCCGAGAAGGAGCCCGTAACCGAACCCCGGCCAGCGCACTGAAGAGACCACTCACTTCGCCGGAACGACCGAGCGCCCGTCGGGCTCGTCGTCGTCTCCGTCTCCGGTGGCTGCGCAGCTCGCCTGCGTCGCCATCGCCCTCGCGAACTCAGGCGCCGTCCGATCTTGATCGTGCGGTTGAGGTGAGTTCACGTGTTCCAAACCCGATTAGATCTGGACCGTTGGATCAAGATCCAACGGTTCACAATCGCCACGTGTCGTAGTAGTGATGTTCATAGGATTAGATCTGGACCGTCCGATCTAGATCGAACGGCCCACGATCATCGAGTAGATTCAACACGTTAACCCTGGATCTAATCGCGGCCGTTGAATTCCAAATCAACGGTCGAGATTGCGCCACGTGTCGGGAAGTTGGACCGACGCCGGGCCGCTGGCCCACGCTGGCAGGCAGGACGCCGACACGCGGCCCGCGTGTCGAGGGCCCGCATGTCACGGGCCGACCCAAGCCTGCGCCGACGCCACCCATGACGTCATCGGTGGAGTCCCACCTGCCGACCTGGTCGAGCCCCGCCGACGCCGGGCCGATGACGCTACCCGAGTGGGCCCACATGTCGGGCCGACATCGTAGAATCGTGGACCGAGTCCACGGTGGACCCGAGCCAAGCGTGGACCAAGTCCATGGACCTACCGACGCCAGCCAACCAATCGAGGCTGCCACGTGTCCTCGCCGACGCAATAAATGATTTTCCTAAAAGAAAATGATTTAATAAATCGGTTTAATAATTGATTTGAATTTCAAAACTTCAAACGCTTATAACTTTTGCGTTTCAACTCCAATTTGAGTGATTCAAATTTCTAAATTTGTATAAAATTGAGATCTACCTAAATATGAATTTTATTTAATTTTTGGACTAAAGTTTTTCTCTGCAAAATTATTTAAATGATTATGCAAACTTTAAATAATCATAACTTTTATGCCTTAACTCCAAATTTGATTTATTCCAGTTTCTAAAAATCCATAAAATTATGTTCTTTCTGTTTATGGATTTTATTTGGATGTTTGGACAATTTTTGCCTATTGTTTATTTGGGTATTTGCTATTTGCACGCTTTACGAGTAGACGTTGAAGTGTCGGAAGGATTCGAAGGAGAAGTATTGACTCAGGATCCAACTCAAGACCAAGAGCAAGTACTTTTTGAAGGCAAGTTATGCTTTGACCATATTGATCCCATTTTGAAACCTATTTTGATTTAAACTATTGCATGCTAGTTCAATTAGAAAAATACTTGGTTTAAACATGGGGGTTAGATAAGTACCAATTTCTTTGTATGACACCTTGATTATTTAAGTATGTGCCATGACCCTTGTCACCCTAGTTGTGGATTACTAGTTGGACATTATTAAATTGCCAACCTGGGTTTAGACCGTTGTAGTATCTTGCTTAGACACGCTTTACGTGTTCATGACATGATTTTGGACAATCAAATGTTAATATTGACTTAATGATATATTGAACCTATTTTGGAAAAGTATCATGTGATGTTGATGGCACGTGGTGCATAGTAATCAACCTGGTTTGATAAACAGCTTTCGACCGGGCATGTGGCAAGAGTAATCAGGTGGGCCAGTTGTGGCATTGGGGATGTTGATTTGGTTCTTCGGGTAGTCTTGCCCTGGTCACCCTAAGGACTTAACCTTGCAAGCCTTTGAACTGGGTCTAACGTGCAACCACATGTCTCAGAATGGGACGGACCTAGTTGACTAAGTTGCTAATAACGCACTGTGGGACCTCAGAGGTCAACTACACCCTTTGTGTAAGTTGTACGGGGAGCGCATCGGGCCGAGGCCAGGTACCCATCTAACGGTTGATTGGCCTAGACTTCGCCTTAGCGAAGGGAAGGGTTAGTGCGCAATAACCGGGGAGGACCACTTGTATTGTTAGAGGTTTCCGAAAGACTTTGTTACGGGAACTCGCCTTTGTGGTGTTTGACTGTATCTTGTGGGTAAAGTGCATAACCTCTGCAGAGTTTAGAATCTATTCGAATAGCCGTGTCCGCGGTATTGGACATCGCTCGGGAATTACAGTCAAGGGTTAGATTTTCTCAAAAATAACTTTGGTTTGAAAAGTTGGGTTGGTTTAATAATGAAGATGATAGAAATGTGGTTTAGGATGGGGAAAATGTTTATTAAATTTCCTGAAAAGTTATTTATGCTTTACTTATTTCTACTGCTTTCGAATCTACTTATATTACTTTTCAAATGTCAAGTTTCGCAAATATACCTTGAGCTATTCCTTTGTACCAAGCCATGCATATAGTATATTAGCTTGCATTCTCAGGCATGACTTGTCGAGTACCAAGTACTCACCCTTGCCTCAACACAACACCGCTTGAAGAGGAGACTACGCCACTTCCGGAGGAGGAATTCCAAGAGGATCCGTCTACTTAGGGATGCGAGCCCAGTCAGTTGCCTGTGGTATACTGGATGGCGCCACGAAGCTATTTGATTTTCCGCTGCTATTATTTTTCTCTGAATAAGTTTCGCCTTGCGAGGCATATATTTGTAACTTGGCCATAAGGTCGAGTAACCACTTTGGTTATTTAAATAAAGTACTTTGATAATATCGAATGGTATGATTGTGATATTTACCAATGTTAAGACTGTGTGCACTAGCGCGTTCCTGGACTAGTGCTGAATACACAGAGGGTCCGGATTTGCAAATTCGGGGTCCCGACACTTACCATGGCCGTTCGATCTTGATCCGACGGTGCACGGAGCTCGCGAGCGGTGATGGCGTTGCGGCGGAGCTGGGTGGCCGGAGGTGGTGACGAAGACGAGCCCGACGGCGCTTGGGGCGTCTCCGGCGAAGTGAGTTGGCTCCACGGGTGCGGCTTGACCTGAAGACTCCGGATCTGGGCTCAACGGCGGCGGAGGACGGCGGACGGCGGCGGGGCGAGGCAAGAACCGTGGCGGAGGAGGAAGCTAACTACGGCGAGCAATAGCGGGTCGACGGCGGCGGCTAGGGCTAGGGCACTTGGGGCAAATGACGCGGACAGCAAAGGCGATCCTCGGGCACGCATCCGGGCATTAAATACCGGCCCGGACGCCGAGATCCCCGCGGAATCATGGCGGGCGTGACGGGCGGCGGAGTCCGTCCCGGACACGGCGAGGGCGACGTGGCACGCGCTCAGCCATTGGATCGAGATCCAACGGCCGTGCGGGTTCAGGCTCGGTCCGCTCGCGAAATGGCCGCTCGGCCGAGCCGGACTCGGTGACGTGGCTCAATCGTGGCCGTTGGATCTCGATCCAACTGGCCACGCGTTAGGGTTCGCCGAGCGGGTTCGACCGATCAACTGCTTGGGTCGGACTTCAGTCCGACTTTGACTGGTCCTGGCCGGATGAACAAGAAACCAACTCGATTTTCCAGCGATTAAATAATCCAATTAATTCCCAGAAATTCATTTAATTCATTAAAAATAGTAAAATACTCAGAAAAATTCCAGAAAAATTTTGGAAAATATTTTGGATCATTTTGGACTCAAATAAAATATTTCCAACAAAATTTTTTTTGCAAAGTTAAATTCTTTAATTATTTCAAAATAGAATAAATTCAAATAAATTCCAAATAAATCCAAATAAATTCCAGAAAATTCCAAAAATTCACCAAAGTGCCAAATCACTCATGAATTTAAGAAAAGCAAATTTTTGGGTTGTTACATGTGCCATTCGGCGCTTCCTGTTGTCGTCCAATTCTTTGCACTTGTCCTCCAAGATGAGGGCCTTGTTCACCAACTCTTGGAAATCAGGGAACATGTGGGTGATCAGTCCCACCTGCAATCCTGAGTTCAGTCCCTTCATGAAGCGAGACTGTTCAGCTTTGTCCATTGCTACATCTTCAGGTGCATAGCGATCTAGATGGGTAAACTTGTTCAGATAATCAGCCACTGACTGGCTGCCTTGCTTCAAAGCTCAAAACTCCTCTTTCTTTAAATCCATGATTCCTTCGGATACATGATACTGATGAAAAGCAACAGTAAACTCTTCCCAAGTGATCTCCTATGGGTTCTCATACGAAGTGCAAAAGTTCTCCCACCATTCAGCTGCAGGTCCTTCCAGCTAATGAGATGCAAAAAGCACTCTTTCATTCCCAATGCACTGAGTGATGTGCAACTTCCTTTCAATAGACCTCAGCCAATCATCTGCCTCCAGTGGGTTGGCATTCCCAGAGAAGGTGGGCGGATGGGTCCTCATAAACTCTGAAAGTCTGGAGTTATGATGTTGTCCCTGGTTAGCTTGATTGGCAGTGGCTTGGGCAGTAACTTGCTGCATCTGTTGCATCATTGCATGCATCAACTGTGTCTGAGCGGCAAGGAATGCTATGAAGTTCTGCATGTCAACTAGGGGGGCTGGCTGGGGCGCGGGTGCTCCATCATTGGGGTTTCCTGCAGAGTGAGAACCACTTCCACTTCCTCCGTTGTTGCCATGAGTGTTCACCATCTGTTGATTGCTCCAAGGTTTAGAGATGAGAGGGAACAAGAATAGACAAGTAGTAGAGAACTTATGCGGGGTGAAAGGTGTAACTCAAAATCCAACTTTATTAGTTATTCAATAATAACTTGGTATGGTTGCTCACAATGCCTAAGGGCTTGCAACACATACTGCACACTCAGCATTCAAGAAGGTCCAAATTAACCTAACACACTGGAGTCTAACGCCTAAAGGGCAACTCTTACTAATCTAAGACGCGACTCAACACTGAAGTCTCAACTGCTAAACCTAAATGCTCACTCATCGAGCCATCCCCCATGGGAACAGCCTGAGGTACACTTGGGCGGGTGTGGCGGCATCGGCGTGGAGCGATCTCCATGACCAACAACAGCTGTGGTCGATGAAGCAACATCCTACTCCAACTCTGGCGCTGGCTGCTGCTCTGGCTCCTCAGGGTCTGGGTCGTGTAGCTCCAACACTGGCTACGGTGCTGGCCCATACAGTGCCATCTCCAACTCGGCGATCCTCCGTGAAGAGTGGGCAATATATTCCCAAGCCTCTCGCAGCTGCCCCCTCACATCCTCGACTTCATCGCCGGACCTTTGCAACTCCCGAACTGTCTCATCAATAGCATCCTGCTGGGCGATAACAAACCTCGCTAGGTGAGTGATCGTGGCGTCCTCCTCCGCTATCAACTCCCGTTCGAGGCGACTATCTCTGCATGGATGGTGATGAAACACGGTGCCCTCCAACTCTGAAGAGTAGGTGCGAGAGATCTACCGCATCGCCCGACGCGACGTCTCTTGTATCCCAGCCTCGAATGAAGACCTTCTCGCTTTGATGTAGATAGGACGACTCGCCTTGGTCTTCTCTCTGGCATACACAGTGATCTTGACGTCCCATGCTCGGACCAGTCTTGCCTTCACTATAGTGGTCCCCCGGTATATCGATCTGTCAAAACCCCCAAGTACCTGCATCATACGCCACAACTCCGCGGCGTAACCTCCCTCACGTTCAGCATAAGTCGGGATCATCCTCATCTGACAAAAGACACTCGCGTAAGAACGCAACATTTTAAACAAAGTGAGAACGAAAAGAATTCAGCAAGGGGAATGAACAAGAGAGAGGGGATAAGTCAAGATTTCATTCATTATCTTGGCAACTTTTAACTTTATAAAATAGTTTTATCCTCACCACGACCATTCTAACTAAGGGTAGGTCCTACAGTCAGTATGGCTCTGATACCATCTCTGTCGGGACCTAAATGTGCAAATCCGGACCCTTTGTGTATTCAACACTAGTCTAGGATCACGCTAGTGCACACAGTCTCAACATCGGTAAATACCATAATCATACTCAATGAAATAGTAAAGTACTTTATTGAAAGGGAAATATAACTGGTTGCTCGACCTTATGGTCAAGTTGCAAAAGTACGCCTCGTAGGGCAAAGTCTTAATAATAAACTTTTAGCCGAAAAAATAAAGCAATGCGTGGCGCCAACCAATATGCCATAGGCAACTGACTGGGCTCGCCCCCTAGTTTGTCGCCTCCTCCTGGAACTCCTCCTCCAGTGCTGGTATTGATTCTTCCTCAACTGATGTTTGTATTGTGGCAAGGGTGAGTACTTAAAAGCACTCAGCAAGTCATGCACAGAGATGTAGTCTAATATTCTATATGCATGACTTGTTACAAATTACAGACTAAGTGGTTCTTTTGCAGTAAAGCATCATTCACAAATAACAGTAATAAATTGAAAAGCAGTAAAAAAGTAATAACAATAATAACATTCATAAACAGTTCACAAGTAAAGCATTTATCCACCTAAAGCAGGTTCATCATTTCCATACCAAGTAACCAAAGTCAGTTTCATGAAAGTCTAACCCTTGACTGTAATCATCGAGCGGTGTCCAATACCGTGGACTCGACTATTCGAATAGGTTGTACACTTTGCAGAGGTTATACACTTTACCCACAAGATACAAGCAAACACCATCAAGGCGAGTGGCTGTAACAAAGCCTTTCCAAAGCTACTTCTAGACTCGGTACTGCCCTCTAAGGTTTCAACACTGAAGGGATTGGTTACCACACTCACTGCCCCCCTCTTGCGCCATGTGAGCCTACCCATAAACTTGGACTCACACCACCACGACAATACCAAAGACTAGACATCACAATTTACTCAGTTAGGTCTGTCCCATTCCAGACTTGTGGCTGTATGAAGGACTCAATTCAAATTCTTGCAGGGTTAAGTCCTTAGAGTAACTGAGGCAAGACTACCCAAGGATTCACAAGTAACCAAAGCAATAAAACCAAATGCGACCTCCCAAGTGCCACATCTGGCCCACCAGAACAATCTTGCCACTTGCCCCAGTCTAAATCATTTAGTCACCCAGTTGATTACCACGCACCACGTGCCATCAACATTATCAACAACACATGTAGCAGTTTCCAAAATCATGTTCCATATCTCATTAAGTCAAGATTAATTTCCGACATTCAAAATTATATCATTAACATGATTGCATGGCTAAGCTGGCTAATTACAGTCTAATTAACCCATGTTTGCAAGTATTAGTGTCCAACTATTATTCCACATCGTAGGGTGACAAATGATTCATGGCATACAATTATTATAGACAAGGTGGCATAATCAGGTAGGTCACATAACTATTCCCGGAATTATTTGAAAACATTTTTAAATAAACTAGCATGCAATAATTTAGATAAACATAGTTTCAAAAGTGGGATCAATATGGTCAAAGCATAACTTACCTTCAAAAATTACTGGTTCCTGGTCTTGAACTTGCTGCTGGGTAAAAACTTCTCCTTCGAAGCCTTCGGGCAGTTCAACGTCTACGCTTATCGGATGAATAAACAATAAATAAATGAAACAGAGGAAAAACTCATGTCCACAAATTAAATAAAATTCACCATAAAATATATCTCAATTTTATAAAAATTTAGAAATTGGAATCACCTCAATTGGAGTTAAAATGCAAAAGTTATAGCCGTTTGAAGTTTGAAAAATTAATTAAAAGAATAAACAGAATTAATTCATTATTTTTCGGTTGAAAAATCCGAAATATGATGTCAGCTGACGTCAGCACGGTTTTTGGATTTCGATCGAATTATTTTTCTTAAGGAAAATCGATTTATTGCGTCATCATGACGTCAGCCGGTCTATGGGCCTGGTCCACAGTTTGGTTTCGGTCCACCGTGGACCCAGTCCACAGGCGCATGACTCGCTGACATGTGGGCCCGGCTTGATGATGTCATCACTGACATCAGCACAGCTCGGTCGAATAGCTCTGACAGTAGGACCCCACCGTGACATTAGCATGACTTCACGTGTGACGTCATCGTGCGGGTATCCAAGCTGCTGACATGCGGGCCCCACGCTGACGTCACGCGTGACGTCAGCAACGACTGAGCGCTGACCGCGCTGGTTTGGCTCCCGGCCACGTGGCACGATCTGGGCCGTTGGTTTGAAATCCAACGGTCAAGATTGGATCTGGATTCCGCACGTTTGGGTTAACGCGGTTGATTTGGACCGTTTAATCCAAAATCAACTACTGAGATTAGATCTAGCTTTTCCACTGCAAAGGTGCTACGTGGATAGTCCTGGACGGTGACGTGTGGCAAGATCTAAGCCGTACAATCTCGATCGGATGGCCACGATTGCATCTAGCGCTACCACGTGAATCTAATCTAACCGTTCGATTTAGATCTTACGGCTAAGATCTAACCTAGCACGGTGCGCTTAAGGGGCTATGTGGCTTAATCTAGTGCGTTGGATCTAGATCCAACGGCTGTTAATAGATCTAAACGGTAGCACGGGATTTCGCACGGGGTGATGCGGACGAACCTGGAGCGTTGGATCTTTATCGGACGGCTGGCGTGCTTTGCAGGTTCCGGCAATGACACGGCGAGGTTGTCTCGCTGGGCTTGAGGACGATGACCACCCGCGCGGCGCTAGAGACCTGCTCCTGCAAGGTGAATGGTCACGTTCGACGCGCCTTGACCCAGGGATCCCAGATGTGGCCACCCACACCCCAGACGACGGCAGATGGCGGCTAAACGCGGCAAAACTCGTGGTGGCACCTCCTCCAACTTCGGCGAGCGATTGCGAGATGACTATGGTGGCTGGAGCTTGGTGACCTAGGGCAAAACGCGCGCATGGAAGAGGAGAACACGTTGGTGGCAGCAGTGCATTAAATAGGGGCCTCAACGTTCGGGAAATCCATGGAAACCGAGGTCCACCTGGGCGCGGCGATGGAGTCCAACAAGGACACGGACAAGGTGACGTGGCTACATCTTGGCCGTACGCGTGTACACGATCTACGGCCACGATCGGGCATCGTGAACGGATCCGCACGGGAGTTAGCTAGGGTGACGTGGCGCAATCTCGGCCGTTGGATCCGAATCCAACGGTTCAAGCACGTAGGCGACGTGGCTTGATCCTGACCGTTGGATCGAGATCCAACGGTCGCGTGTGTCGGGCTCGAATCGGACTCGAGTCTGACTTGGTCGGTCCAACAGTGCAAACCTGTTAGGGTTTTCCCTGCGATTTAATATTTAAAATAATTCTAGAAATTCAAATAAATTAAGAAAAATAGCAAAATGCTCAGAAAAATTTCCAAAAAAATTCTGGAAAATATTTTGAGACATTTTCGACTTAAATAAAATATTTCCAACAAAATTTTATTTGAAACTTTTAAATATTTAAATAACTCAAAAAGGAATTAATTCAAATTAAATCTAAATAAATTCTAGAAAATCCCAAAAATTCAAATAACTTAATAAATTAAATAAAAGCATAAATTTGGGATGTTACATCGTGCCTGCCATCGGATTGAGATCCAACGGTCGGAATCCATCCATGTGCTCACGTGTGTTCGGTCGTTGGATCGAGATCTAGTGGTCGAGGTTTGCCCGCGTGTGCGTGCAAGTGCTGCCGTTGGATCCGGTCCAGATGGACGCCCGGGATCTTGCCACGTCGACCCGACCGATTGTGGATCAGACCCGTTGTGGCGCGCGATCGTGGCCATTGATCACGTTCGCCCCCGGACTCTGCCGCCGCGACGCAACTAACCTCGGTTTCCGCAGATTTCACGGACGCCGAGGCCCCTATTTAATGTTCCGACCCCGCTGTCGCCTTCTCCTTTCCTGTGCGTGTCGGATGCCCTAGCCTACCGAACTCCAGCCGCCACCGTTTTCCCGCGATTGCTCACCGAAGTTGGAGGGGACGCTGCCATAGTTTTTGCCCCGTTTGGCCGTTGTCCAAGACGCTCTGCCCCGGTGAGTCCTAGGTCCGGATAGAGCACGAAGAGGCACTTCGGAAGAGACCACTCACCTCACCAGAATGGCCCCGAAATGCCATCGCTTGGGTCGTCATCCCCGCCTCCGGTAGCCGACCTCCACTGCGCCATCGTCGGCCCTCACGAACTCTGTGGACCGTTCAATCTCCATCCAAGGGCTGAGGTGAGTCCACGTGTTCCATCCCCGTAGAGACTTAGATGCAATCTAGACCCTTAGATCTAGATCCAAGGGCGTGTGTTATGCCACGTAGATCTAGAATGCACCGTGTTAGATCAGATTGTGGCTGTTAGATCTAGGTCGTACGGTTTGTATTAGATCTCGTGCTACAGTTTAGATCTATTAGCAACCGTTAGATATAGATCCCACGGTAGAGATTAAGCCACGTAGATCCGTGTTCCCGTAATTTGGATCGATCTCAACCGTAGGATTCGATTTGGTCGGTTTAGATTGAATCATGTAGTTCGGTTTAGATCCGTTCTTGACTGTTAGATTTAAATCCGAAGGTCGAGAGTGCGCCACGTGGCAAGCGCCGGGTCATGCCATGTCTTCCCATAACCGCGGCATACCCGATCAGATCTCAGCCGTTCGATCCAAATTGAACGGACCAGCTTAAATCACGTATATCCTTATACGTGTTATCGAATTTAATCGTAACCGTCAGATTTCAAATCAACGGTTGAGATCGCGCCACATCACGGGAAGCCGAACCGGTGCGGTCAGGCCCGGTCATCGCTGATGTCACCCCTGATGTCAGCAACAGGCCCACGCGTTAGCGCCTGTGCCCGGGCGCACGATTACATCATCCGTGACATCATGCTGACATCACGGTGGGACCGCGTGTCAGCTGTGCCAGCCGAGACGTGATGACATCAGCATGACATCATCACGGGTGGGATCCACCTGTCAGCGGCACACGTCCCGTAGACCGGGTCCACGGTGGACTAGCCCGAGCCATGGACCGGGTTTGTGGACCGGCTGACGCAAGCATGACGTCATAATCCGATTTTCCTTTAGGAAAATAATTCAGCCTAAAATGAAATTGCGTGCTGACGTCATATTACTGAATTTTCAATAGAAAAACAAATCAGATAATTCGGTTTATTCTTTTAAATTGATTTTTCAAACTTCAAACGGTTATAACTTTTGTGTTTTAACTCCGATTGAGGTGATTCTAGTTTCTACATTTTTATAAAATTGAGATCTATTTAATGGTGAATTTTATTTAATTTATAGACATGAGTTTTTCTCTGTTTTTATTTATTTGCTGTTTATTTATCCGATACGCCTAGACGTTGAACTGCCCGAAGGCTTCGAATGGGAGGTTTTGACCCAGGAACAAGTTCAAAACCAGGAACAGTACCTTTCCAAGGCAAGTTATGCTTTGACCATATTGATCCCATTTTTGAAATTATGTTTATTTAAATTATTGCATGCTAATTTAATTAAAAATGCTTTTAATTAATTCTGGGAATAGCTATTCAACCTACTTGTTGTATGCCACCTTGTCAATAATAATTGTGTGCCATGAATCATTTGTCACCCTAGATCATTGAATATTAGTTGGACATTATTAATTCACCAACATGGGTTATATAAATCGTATGTAGTATGCTTAGCCCTGCAACGTGTCAACGACATCATTTTGGAATGTTAAATGTTAATCTTGACTTAATGAGAGATGGAACATGCTTTTGGAATTGCGACATGTGTTATTGATGTGATGATGGCACGAGATGCATGGTAATCAATTGGGGTGATAAAATGGTTTATACTGGGGCAAGTGGCAAGATTGTTTCTGTTGGGCCAAAAGTGGCACATGGGAGGTCGTATTTGGTTTTTGCTAACTTGAACATTCTGAATTCTTAGGTAGTCTTGCCCTGGTCACTTAAGGACTTAACCTTGCAAGAATTTGAACTGAGTCCAACATACAGCCACAAGTCTGGAATGGGACAGACCTGGCCGAGTAAACTGTGATGTCTAGATTTCAGTGCTGTCATGGTGGTGTGAGCCCCGGGTTAACGGGTGGACTCACAGGCGCAAGAGGGGGGCCCTGAGTGTGGTAACTAGTCCCTTCAGTGTTGAAACCTTAGCGGGCAGTACCGGGTCTAGAAGTAGCTTTGGAAAGGCTTTGTTACGACCACTCGTCTTTGTGGTGTTTGATTGTATCTTGTGGGTAAAGTGTATAACCTCTGCAGAGTGTACAACCTATTCGAATAGCCGAGTCCACGGTATTGGATATTGCTCGGTGATTACAGTCAAGGGTTAGGCTTTATGAAAATGAACTTGGTTTGTGGATACTTGGTGTTGGAAATGATGAACTTGTTTAGGTTGTTAAATGTTTTACTTGGAAAATTGTTTACGAAGGTATTATTGTTATTACTGTTTTACCGCTTTCCAATCTATTACTGTTATTTATGAATGTTGCTTACTGCAAAAGAACCTCTCAGCCTGTTGTTGGAATAAGCCATGTATGTAGCTATTAGACTGCATTTCTGTGCATGACATGTTGAGTGCTTTTAAGTACTCACCCTTGCCACAATACAAACATCAATTGAAGAAGAATCGGCGCCAGCATTGGAGGAGGAGTTCCAGGAGGAGCCGACGAACTAGGGGGCGAGCCCAGTCAGTTGCCTGTGGCATATTGGTTGGCGCCACGCGTTTCTTTATTTTCCATTACAAGTTTATTTGAGTAAGACTTAAGCCCTGCGAGGCGTACTTTTGTAACTTGACCAGAAGGTCGAGCAACTGGTTATAATTCCCTTTCAATAAAGTACTTTACTATTTCGTTGAGTATGATTATGGTATTTAACGATGTTGAGATTGTGTGCACTAGCGTGATCCTGGACTAGTGCTGAATACGGAGAGGGTCCGGATTTGCATATTCGGGTCCCGACAGTTATTCCAAGCTTTCGGCTAGGCTTAGTGTTTTGACCGATTCTGGAAAGAACTGTACTGTTATGTGCATAGTGCTGTGTGGTTATCCTATTTCGCTGTAGCTTCTATAATGTTTTTACTAAGGTGAAATTGGTTTCCACAGTGCAATATTTTTCTAAATACGTGCGTCTACGGCTTAACCTGGTTTGTTATTGCCGAATGATGCAATTATAGTCGCGAGAGGAGCCAAATTGGCCCCCGGGCAATTTAGGGTACCTCATTGAGCGATCATACTTGGCTGACGGCAATTCTCTTCCTTTTTATTTATTGTATCTAATTTAATGCATCTACGTTATTCTTATTCTTATACGTATGCTGTTAAATATGCAGGTTCACAAATGCAGATCAAGCTAGCACAGTAGTTGTCGGGACCCCGAATTTGCAAATCTGGACCCTCTGTGTATTCAGCACTAGTCCAGGAACACGCTAGTGCACACAGTCTTAACATCGGTAAATATCACAATCATACCACTCGATACTAATAAAGTACTTTATTTAAATAGTCAAACTGGTTACTTGACCTTATGGTCAAGTTACAAATGCATGCCTCGCAGGGCGAAACTTATTAAGAGAGAAATAGTAGCAGCGGAAAATCAAATAACTTCGTGGCGCCATCCAGTATACCACGAGCAATCGACCGGGCTCGCTTCTAAGTAGACGGTTCCTCTTGGAGCTCCTCCTCCAAAGTGGTGTAGTCTCCTCTTCAACTGGTGTTGTATTGTGGCAAGGGTGAGTACTTGGTACTCAAAGAAGTCATGCATGTAATGCGAGGCTAATATACTATATGCATGGCTTGGTACAAAGGAGTGGCTCAAGGTATTTTTGCGATGCAAAGATTTAACAAGTATCATAAGTAGATGCGAAAGCAGTAGAAACAAGTATAGCATAATTAACTTTTCAAGGAGTTTAATAAACATCTTTCCCATCCTAATCCACATTTCCATCAACATCATTATTAATCCAACCCAACCTATCAGATCCAAGTTATTTTTGAGAAAATCTAACCCTTGACTGTAATTCCCGAGCGATGTCCAATACCGCGGACACGGCTATTCGAATAGATTCTACACTCTGCAGAGGTTATGCACTTTATCCACAAGATACAGTCAAACACCACAAAGGCGAGTTCCCGTAACAAAGTCATTCGGAAACTTCTAACAATACAAGTGAGCCTCCCCGGTTATTGCACACTAACTCTTCCCTTAGCTAAGGTGAAGTTTAGGCCAATCAACCGTTAGATGGGTACCTGGCCTCAGCCCCGGTACGCTCCCCCGTACAACTTACACAAAGGGTGTAGTTGACCTCCTGAGGTCCCACAGTAATGCTATTAGCAACTTAGTCAACTAGGTCCGTCCCATTACAGACATGTGGTTGCACGTTAGACCCAGTTCAAAGGCTTGCAAGGTGAAGTCCTTAGGGTGACCAGGGCAAGACTACCCGAAGAACCAAATCAACATCCCCAGTGCCACAACTGGCCCACCTGATCATTCTTGCCGCATGCCCCGGTCGAAAAACTATTTATCAAACCCCAGTTGATTACCATGCACCACGTGCCATCAACATCACATGATACCTTTCCAAAACAGGTTCAATATATCATTAAGTCAATATTAACATTTGTTTGTCCAAAATCATGTCATGAGCACGTAGCAGGTCTAAGCAGTATACTACAACGGTCTAAAACCCATGTTGGCAAGTTAATAATGTCCAACTAGTAAACCACAACTAGGGTGACAAGGGTCATGGCACATATTTAAATAATCAAGGTGTCATACAGCAAATTGGTATTTATCTAACTCCCCAAATTTAAATAAAGTATTTTCTAATTGAACTAGCATGCAATAGGTTAAATCAAAATAGATTTTGAAATAGGATCAACATGGTCAAAGCACAACTTGCCTTCAAAAACTACTTGCTCTTGGTCTTGAGTTGGATCCTGAGTCAATACTTCTCCTTCAAATCCTTCCGGCACTTCAACGTCTACTCGTAAAGCGTGCAAATAGCAAATACACGAATAAACAATAGGCAAAAAGTATCCAATCATCCAAATAAAATCCATAAACAAGGAGAACATAATTTTATGAATTTTTAGAAACTGGAATCGTCAAATTTGGAGTTAAAACGCAAAAGTTATGATTATTTAAAGTTTAAATAATCAATTAAATAATTTTACAGAGAAAAACTTTAGTCCAAAAATTAAATAAAATTTATATTTAGGTAGATCTCAATTTTATACAAATTTAGAAATTTGAATCACTCAAATCGGAGTTGAAACGCAAAAGTTATAAGCGTTTGAAGTTCGAAACAAAATCTGAAATCATTATTTCGAATTAATAAATCATTTTCTTTTTCGGAAATTAATTATTGCGTCAGCCTGGACACGTGTCATCCTGTGATTGGTCCACAGTGACCTGCTGACGTCAGCACCGCACGGCCTCCATGAGGACGTCAGCATGCCGTCATCAGGCCACGTGGCATCACTCGAGTCTTGCCACGTGTCCGGCCCATGGATCGGGTCCACGGGCGCACGGTCCCACGGTGGATCGGGCGCCGCGGCTTGGTGCGGCCGACATGCGGGCTCGCATGTCGGGCCGCCCACGCGGCGCTTGCACGTGCGGCGCGCCAAGCTACGTGGCACGATCGTGTCCGTTGATTTGAAAATCAACGGCCGCGATTAGATCGAGGTTAACACGTTGAAAACTACACGGTGATCGTGGGCCGTTCGATCTAGATCGGACGGTCCAGATCTAACCCTACGTTAACGCTGCTACGGCCTGAGGTGATCGTGGGCCGTTGGATCTTGATCCAACGGTCCAGATCTAATCGGGTTTGGAAACACGTGACTCACCGCTGCCGTTCGATCGGGATCGGACGGTCCAGAAGCTTCGCACTGGTGATGGCGGCGCGGGGCTCGAACTCACGGAGACGAGGACGGCGACCTTCCGTCGCGGCGTTTCGAGGGTCTCGGCGAGGTGGATGGTGCGGTCCGACGCGCCTTGCTCGTGCGGTTCCAGATCCGGGCTCCAACACGGCGGAGACGGCTTGACGGCGGCGGCGTGCGCACGAACCCGAAGCGAAGCCCTAACCCTACTACGGCGAGCAATTCCTCAGCAAAGATGGCGGCTCGGGCGGTGTGGCTTAGGGCCAAAGGTGCGGCGTCAAACGACGATTCTCGGGACGGGTCCACGCCTTAAATACTGCCTCGACGTGCGCGCAAATCGGAACCCTAACCGTGTCCCGCTCGGTCACGGCGGAGCTCTCCGGCTTGGATTCGGAACGGAGACGATGGCTGGGGACCGTCCACGTGTCGCGATGAGCGGCTACGATTGCCCACGCGTGAACGGGTCCGACCGGACTCGGGCTCGAGCCGGTGCGGTCCAATCCGGACCGTTGGATCCCGATCCAACGGTCGGGATCGATTGGGGTTAGGAGTGGGTTTGGTCGAGTCGACTGGCTCGGGTCGGACTCGAGTCCGACTCGGGTTCGACTTCGGTTGGATGAACAAGATTTGACCCGACTCGATTTTCCAGCAAATTAATATTTAAAATAATTTCCAAGAATTCATTTAATTCATTAAAAATAGCAAAATACTGAAAAATTCGAAAAATTCGAAAATATTTTAGGGTATTTGGGACTCAAATAAAATATTTCCAACAAAATTTTATTTGCAAAATTAAATTCTTTAATTATTTTAAAATGGAATAAATTCCAATAAATTCCAAATAAATCCAAATAAATTCCAGAAAATTCCAAAAATTCACCAAAGTGCCAAATCACACATGAATTTAAGAAAAGCAAAATTTTGGGGTGTTACAGTTGATTGGCCTAAACTTCGCCTTAGCTAAGGGAAGGGTTAGTGTGCAATAACCGGGGAGGACCACTTGTATTGTTAGAAGTTTCCGAAAGACTTTGTTACGGGAACTCGCCTTTGTGGTGTTTGACTGTATCTTGTGGGTAAAGTGCATAACCTCTACAGAGTGTAGAATCTATTCGAATAGCCGTGTCCGCGGTATTGGACATCGCTCGTGAATTACAGTCAAGGGTTAGATTTTCTCAAAAGAATAACTTGGACTTGAAAGGTTGGGTTTGGTTTACGAATGACGTTAATGGAAATATGGATTAGGATGGGAAAGATGTTTACTAAACTCTTTGAAAAGTTATCTATGCTTTACTTGTTACTACTGCTTTCGAATCTACTTATGATACTTGTTAAATGTCACATCGCAAAAATACCTTGAGCCACTCCTTTGTATTAAGCCATGCATGTAGTATATTAGCTGCATTCTGTGCATGACTTGCTGAGTACCAAGTACTCACCCTTGCCACAATACAACACCAGTTGAAGAGGAGACTACACCAGCTTTGGAGGAGGAGCTCCAAGAGGAACCGTCTACTTAGGGAGCGAGCCCAGTCAGTTGCCTGTGGTATACTGGATGGCGCCACGAAGTTATCTTATTTTCCGCTGCTATTATTTCTCTCTTATTAAGTCTCGCCCTGCGTGGCGTATATTTGTAACTTGACCATAAGGTCGAGTAACCAGTTTGACTATCTAATTAAAGTACCTTATAGTATCGAGTGGTATGATTGTGATATTTACCGATGTTAAGACTGTGTGCACTAGCGCGTTCCTGGACTAGTGCTGAATACACAGAGGGTCCGGATTTACAGATCAAAAGTTATGAACCTCGCAAACTTGCTGTGACAGAAGATAACGAGAATTGATCTAACGTAAACTTTAAGGTTTAACAGAAACGACAAAAGTTTAATCAACTAAACTTAGAGAAACCCTAAATCAATTCTCTAGAAAGGTTTTGATGGATCAAATCAAGATAAAACTCAAAGAACAAAAACCTATCTAGAAAAGAACAAGCATGCAAACAAGAACCAAAACAGGAAACATTGTAGCAACGCGGTTACTGTAGCACGCAAGGATCTAGAAGAATTGATCTTTATTTATTTTGTCTAAAGTACTCTCATCAAAAGAGTACAAACCCTAAACTGAGCTTGAGGCTCTCAATACGCTCAGCTCCGATTGATGCCCTTCAACAGGAGACACCTCTCCTATTTAAAGGAGCAAAACACAAGGAGTTCTGAATACAATTCCTAATCTAGAAGGAGTATGTATTCAACACAACTCCTCTTGGCCCAACCTGGCCGAGTACAACTCTTGCACGCGTATGGCAACCCTACCATACTCACGTGACTAACACTTTGCATGCGTATGGCCACCTGCCATACTCACGTGACTAACACTTTGCACGCGAATGACCTCCTGCCATTCTCACGTGACTAACCATTCTTCATGTGCACCATTCTCTTAGCCCGAACGTCCCGCATGACATCCTTGACCACCAAGACCTCAGTTCCTCCCTGAACCTAGTCCCGAACCTCAGCTCCTCCATGAACCTAGTTCCGGTCCCGTCATCGACCACGTTCATCTTCGAGCAATACCTGCACATGAACAAACCACAAAACAATTCCGAGCACAAGTCCACGACTTGACTCACATCAATCCATGCAAATACTCACACGAGCATTGCATAAAGTCCACTTCAAGCATCATGAAATTCTCACAAATTTCATAATCTCAAAAACAAATCAAACACATTTCCAATTTTGCTCAAAACCCTAATCGAGCAAAAACGCATTCACGACGGACCAAAAAATACGGTCCGGCGTACACATGAAAAAGTCACTCAAAAAACCATTCACGACGGACCAACAAAATCGGTCCGGTGTATAAGTGAAAGTCTCGGTTTCAAGAAGAAATCATTCCGGCGAAAACACGTTCACGACAAACTAAAAGAAATCAGTCCGTCGTACATGCGAAATCAATCCTCAAAAAGCCGTTCACGACTGACCAAAGAAATTGGTCCGATGTACATGCAAAACTTACTGGTTTCTTGGAAAATTGAGTTCGGCTCATGAGCTCAAAAGCACGTCCACGACAGACCCAAAAACTTGGTCCGACGTACATGGGAAAAAGAGGTTGCCAAAAACATGTTTACAACAGACCAACAAAATTGGTCCGTCGTACATATGAAAAACGATCTGGCGCAGATGGGGAACTTACTGTTTCTTGAGATCTTGGTCCGGCGCAAAAGTGAAACTTACTGTTTCTTGTCAAATTGTCAAACACATGCACAAGCACATTTTGCAAAACCAATTCTAAGTTAATTTTTCAGTTCAAAGCCAATTTTTCAGCACATGATTTCACACCTTTTATCAATTTTCTTTCTCTAAATTCTAAAACTCAAGTATCTCTTTAGCAAGATATCCATTCGAAGCATTTAAATTTTAGGAAAAACAATAATAAATCAAATTCATATTTTAATAGTTTATCTTTATTGTTTAGTAAATTTTGGGATGTTACATGTGTACAATGCTATTCATGTGGCTCATATTCATTTGAGTGACGGCCATTTGGATAACATTTGTGTGTGGGACTATTTGAGGACAGTGAGCATACACTTAAGTGGAGTATGGGTGTCACTTCTAGTCCAACGCATGAACAAGATCTGATTCACGCTTTCGGGTGCCCACATATATACTATCTAATAGCGAGTGTTTGCCTTGTTGTTTGGTATGAAGATTGCAAGAATATCAAATGAAGTTGAATTGCATTAGTTGAACCATGGTGGAACCCAACAGGAGGCGAGAGAGGAAGGGAACCACATAAAATGTCAAGATGACAACTTGGGCCACTGGAGCCAAGCCAATCCCATGCGACCTGGGCCCAACGCCCATGTGACAATGGGAGGGGGGAGGGGGAGGAGGTTCATGTGGCCTGGGCCAACCCATGCTGCTATGTGGTCACGGAGGGGGCAAAGGACCATGTGGACTGGTACAACGAGAAGGCAAATTCGGCCAACGGCCAAAGCCTAAGTCAGGGAGAAAGGGAATGAAAGAAAATTGGTTTGGGGAGAGAAAGTAATAAACTTGGATTGATAGGACAAGCTAGATCGAATCATATATAATTCTCGTGTCCAGACTTGGAACGAGATGTTGTTGGACTTTTTGGAAAGTTTGGAATGCCATCTTTATTTCACTCTATTACGACAAATCTAGAATTTGCTTCCTTCTATCCTTAATCGGGTCGACAAGTTTCAGTCTACTGATTGGTTGAATTTAGTTCAAAGTTATAATCTCTTTCTATGTCCAAGTCCTATGGGTGTGTGTTCGTGAGTTTGATTGTACGTGAGCACCGATACAAGGTCTTTGGATATACCTTATGTAAAGATATACCACAATTATATGAATCAACACAGCTATATGCTTGTTTTTTCTTATTGATGTTACATACATATTAGGACAAAGAATTGGATGTTGATTCTTCCTAAGATGTTTTATCTCTAGCTATCTCTAGCTGGGAATTGAGAGGTCGATATCGTCCACTCGGTGATCTCAGTGGATTTATCAACACGTGTAATCTTGTTGAATCAAAGAATGGTAAGCCATTGCATCTGACAGCGAAATGATTTGCTAGTATTCATAAAAAAAAGTGTGTAAATTATCTTTTGATCATTTGTCATGAATATTGGACATTCTGTAACACCCCGGCACCTAGTATGCCGCGAATGTCACCCAAACGATACTATAATCAACCAATAACTCATATTTCAAAATAAATTACATCAACTACGCTAATTGCTTAACCGAAATTTCGGCAGCATGTCCTTTGTTTTTCCATGGTTTCAAGCGTCAACAATATTAACATATCAAGATAGCATAATGGGTGACAACGATAACATGGCAATCTAGGTTTTCAGCAATTAATCAAGTCTCAAGCACAATTTAACCATCTCATAATCAATGAGGAATAACGATAAAACCAATCACATGGTATAACATGGTCTAAGCTTAGCGCAATAAAGTAAAATATCACAACTACGAATGAGGGTGTGTAGTTGTCTAGATGAGTGCAACTAGGTGGAGACGTGACGCTAGCTCCCTTTCCTGTATGCCGAACTCATGGTACCTAAAAACAACATCAAACAACAAGCGTGAGTTCATCACTCAGCAAAGTGTATTGCAATGGAATAAAACAATAACAATACTCATTAACAACATCATTAACATCTCATAATACATCATCACAAGCATCTCATAAACATCTTCATAAGCATCTCATAAACATCTTCATAAGCATCTTGTAAACATTTTCATTCATGCAATTCAATGCACATGTCTCTTTGCTTAGCACATACCGGTAGGGGTGCAAACGGAGTGGATACGGACGGATTTTGTTCATCCCGTATCCTATTCCAAATTTTTTCTCGGATACATAATCGGATACGGACAGTGCTGGATTCGAATACAAATACGGATTACTTCGGTCACAAATACGGAGCGAATACAGGTCATTCCGGATACGGTTAGTCTCGGTCACGAATAGTTAGTCGGATAATGCATGAAAGCAGAAACCATATATGTCACATATATTAGGATCAATCAACCATACACAAACTTTACTGTAACTTTCAAGACATGTAAGTGTTTCAAATTCAATAATAGTTGCATTCCCTATATAAGAATAATATACAACCAAGTACAATTCCAATCAACATATGCACTTATATGATGTAGCACATCCAACTACAATCAAATGTTTTGTAGTGCAATTATAAGAGCTTGCTCCAGAAAGTAATGCAATTATATTACAACTTGCTCACATTATATCACAGGCTCACAACAGCACTATGTTTCATATTATATTACAACTTGCCCAATCAGATAGCACATAACCAACATGCAACATCTAAAATACAGTTAGCAAGCACTGTAATTCAAATACACACATTATGAACAATATTGCAAGGGTATTGGGTCGGATATTTACCGGGTATTGGGTCGGATATTTATCGGATATCGGATCGGATATTGCTCTTCCTGTATCCTAACCCATATTACATGAGATTTTTCGGATACGGATCGGATATTGCTCTTCCCATATCCTAACCCATATTACATCGGATTTTTCGGATACAAATACGGATAACATCGGTACGGATTTTTTTCGAATACGGTATCGGATCGGTCGGGAAATATCCGCTCTGTTTGCACCCCTGCATACCGGTATTGCCGAGTGAACACCCGTTGGTGTGCACCCTCTTTCCCTTCCAAGCCGTGGAGGGTGCCTACTCTTACTGACTCGCTCCCATACACAACCGTGGATGGGACAACGAGGTAGGACTTTCGTGTTCACTATGTGTGAACACAGAGGCCTACATCAGAATGGGTCGTCTCTTCCATTATGAATGCACATATATCAAAATCATGGTTTAACTTGCATAAATAATCCATATGACAAATGCATAACCATTAATTAATCATATTCATCAAATCACATGCAAGGATCACATAAGGCAAACTAGCACATCATATGGTTTTAATGCAACGCTACGAAACTGTTTGATCATCCAATTCCTAAACCATCCTAATACACTTGCTTTCAACCGTGTGAGACGGAGTGGCGAGATGTTGAGGGCACTC
The DNA here is from genome assembly GCA_036346355.1 of Rhipidocladum racemiflorum. Taxonomy (NCBI): domain Eukaryota; kingdom Viridiplantae; phylum Streptophyta; class Magnoliopsida; order Poales; family Poaceae; genus Rhipidocladum; species Rhipidocladum racemiflorum. The sequence goes on from CM070578.1 coordinate 41,410,232, forward strand.
CCAGGGTCACACCACCTACACATAGTTACAATACACTCAAAAACATGCGCACAAAACAATACAAGAATAATCATCTACATCGACTTCGCAACCCACTCCTAAAACCCGAAAAATAGAGAATCTATCCAACGGGACAACAGGCTTCCAACAAGCATAACTTAATTTCTACAATTCCAAATCAGGTAAACAAGTACAATTTCTCGAACCTTAGAAAATTTCCTACCTTTTTCTAAGTATACGCGAAAACTGATTCGTCCTCTAAAATCCTCTAACCTACAGTTGAACACAATCTATCCTAATCGCGTCACAAATTGGACAACGCTCAGTAAAACAGCCATAACTTTTAAACGGATGAACGGAATTTAGCGTTTTTGGTGTCCAATTAAAGTTAATTGAATTGCCTATAACTTTCGTAACAGCCGGTCGAAAATAAAACGAATCTAAAATTGTCTAATTCGTGTCCGAAGACCGATGACCTAATCTGTTCAAGGACAGAACACAAGACCAAATTGCAATCTTCCTAGATCCTTCTAATCACAACACCTAAACACAAAATTTAACCATACTATTTTCCATCTAACCAGCACCTAAACTCTACGAATAAATTCCCCATAGCATACCTCTTCTTGGCGAGCCACCTGATCGACGAACGCCTCCTCCTCGCGATCCAATCTTCCCTCCGCTCACTGGAAGCGCCAAAATCGCCGGATCTTCTTGTTCGCAAGGCTCCCCAATGGAGGGATCAACGGAGCGGGAGGTGTGGCAGCCATGGGAGGGGAGGGATCCTCGCTAGGGCCGGCTAGGGAGGAGAGGGAAGGGGTGGCGCAAAGGGGAGGAGGGGATGTGCGGCTAGGGGGGTTTTGTGACACTACGGGATGTCAAACATTATAAAGGGTGAAATCGGAGGTTAAAACTTTACGTTATGCAGTTTAATCGCGTTTTCAGGCTGATTTCGGGAGTTTGGGCCTCTCCGAGGGAGTTTGGGCCCTAGGATTTGAGTCGTGGGCTTTAGTGGGAGGGTTTTTGGGCCCATGTGGGAGTGGGAGGCCAGGTTGGGGCGCCTCCCCTGCCCTTGGTGCGCCCCACCCCCCCTTGGAAACCCTAGCCCCCACTTTTCCCCTCCTCTCCACCCTTCCCACCTCCTAGCCGCCACCCCCATCTCCTCCCCCCATTGCGCCACCACCCTCCCCTCCCCTCTCCACCTCCCTTGCTGTTTATAGGAGCTCCCCCACCACACAACCTCGCTGTCCCCTCCAACGGGAAGCCCCGCGACGAAGAGATCCGGCGATTCCGGCGCAAGGAGGACGATCGGGGAGCCCAGGGGAAGGATTTCGACGTTCGGCGTTCGTCGGGAAGAGGTAAGGCATGGGTGATCCTTGGGGTTGATCTAGGTGGTGTTCTAGAGGTGGATTTCATGTTTTTAGATCAATTGGTGGTGATGTAATTAGGTAAATTAGATGAAATCTAGAGGTTTCCACGTTCTCTGTTTCGGGCAGATTGTGCAGTCGACCTAGGGTTTGAGTTTTCGCCAATTTAGAGTCGGAATTTGGTCGTCCGCCTATTGAAGAAGTTGTAGGTAATTGAAATACCATTAATTGGATGTAAAGAATGCTTAATTCCGATCAGATGTTTGAAATTTATGTTCATTTTACCGAACGTATTCAAAACTGTGATGAGATTGGAACAAATCACGGTATTCTGTAGATTAAACCACTTTAGAGTCCGAATCAGTTTTTCCATATACTTAGAAAAAGTTAGTAAATTTGCTAAGCTACGCGAGGATGTACTCGTTTAATCGATTCGGAGTCTTAGAACTCAAGTTATTCTCGTTGGAAATTTGCTGTCCCGACGGGACAGAACCTCTGTTTTTGGGTTTTGCGAGTAGATTGCGAAGTCGGGGTAGATGAGTGATTGAGTACTGTTTTGTGGGCATGATTTTGAGTGTGTGGTACCTATGTGCATGTGTTGTGACTCCGGGAGTGCCCTCAACCTCTCGCCAATCCGTCGCCCACGGTTAAGGCAAGTGTATTGGAATGGGTATCGTTGTGAATGTTGCTAGACTTGAGTAGATGCAAATTGATTTATGATATGATGCTAAGATTGATGTTTGCCTATGACATGATGAACATGTTTTCATATTGATCATGATTGTGTGGTATTAAATGTTTATGCCAATATTTACATATTTATGTCATATGTGCATTCATAATGGAAGAGGCGTCCCATGCTGATGCAGGCCTCTGTGTTCACACGTAGAGAACACGAAAGACCTACCTCGTAGTACCATCCACGTGTGTGCATGGGAGCGAGTCAGTAAGAGTAGGCACCCTCCATCTACGGGATGGAAGGGGAAGGGGGTGCACGCCGACGGGTGTGCACTCGACAATACCGGTATGTGCTTCGAGGAGATATGAGTATTTGCATTGCATCGCATTGCATACATGATGATGATGATAATGATGATGATGAAATGAGTACAATGATATCGAGACATGAGAATGATGTGGTATATGAAATTATGTCTTGTACATGATGTTGAGCATGGTAGTGATGTTAACGTTGAATTGTTCTTTATGGTCCATTGCAATATACTTGCTGAGTGTTGAACACACGCTTGTCCTTTCTTGTTGTTTTAGGTACCATGAGATCGGCATGCAGGGAAGGGAACTAGTCACACTCCTAAACATAGCTTCACACATTTGTTCCCACAATTATTCATTTGGAGTCTTGATAATAAATTTAGTGTGATGCATATTAGTTTATGATTTAGTTTCGTGTTATGAGAGCCTTATTGTTCGTTTTGCTCATTAAGACTTTGAATGCTTGAAATTTGACTTATATTGCTGTCATGCCAATATTTATTGCTATTTTAGATGTCTCGTTTATTGCCATATATTGCTATGCTATTGTTATTGCTTCAATTCTTGGAAAAAAAAGGAGATGCTGCCGAAATTTTCGGTATTAGCATTTGCTCTTTTGTTGTAATTTACTTGTAATTGTGGTATTTAGAAGTTGCTTAGTCTATGTTTGGTGGCATTCGGGCATACTAAATGCCGGGGTGTTACAGGTTTGGGGGCCGGCGGCTATAGGAGGGGAGGAGGGGGAGCAGGGGGGTGGAGAGCCCTAGGGTTGGCAGGAAATCCCCTCACATGGGCCAAAACCCTCCACTAACGATCCAATTTCTTCCCCCAAGGCCCAAACTAGCTCCCGTAAGACCCCAAACTTCTCCGGAGAGGCCCAAACACCCTAAAAAATCCAAAAAAACCCGGTATAAACTCGTACCGTAATATCATATTCTATAACGTTACACATTCCGTATCATGTTGTTCGTTAGGAAGAAATGGAAGGATATACTTTTTAACGAAGTAGCCCGGCGACAATTTTTGGTGGAGGTGTCACTGTGGTCATCAAAGTGTTCACGTTGTCAAAATCCATCATGCACGGGAAATCTAACGATCGAGTGACTCGCCCGAGAAGAGAACTAACGATCGTCGAGCCGAGTGACTCGCCGGAGACGAGAAGAGCGTGAAGAAGGGCTATGCGCACGCGGCAACTGTACGAACTCTGCGTGCCCGGACGTGCTCTTGAGCCGCCGGACCAAAATTCTTCCATTCTTCTGCTTCTTTTTCTTTCTTCACATTGTTTTCGTCCCATTTTTCAGCGTTCGACACGACGGAAAACTGCCACATGACACCGCACAGAACTCAATGCATGCGCACATGCCGGCTTCCGAAAATCTGACACGTCCCTCTCCCCGAAAGATTCCTTCCTTGCTGCTCGATCTCACGCCTTTACATAGCACTCGCGCGCGCCAGTTGTCAAACACGACACCACACAGAAGCACACGAGTGCCTAGCGATAATGGAGAGGCAGCCGCCGGAGCAGCAGTGGGAGGGAGCCGTGGAGGCTCTGCTGACGTCGACCCCGGCCGCCGCAGCGTGGCCCCACCTCGCCAGCTTCTGCGCGCTGCACCGGTACCTCCCCGGGATCGACGTCTGCGAGCGCGTGGCCGGGGAGGACGGCCGCCCGGGCTGCGTCCGCTACGTCGCCTCCCGCGCGCCAGGCGACGATGATGCCGCCGTCGCGACGTGGGCGCGCGAGGAACTCCTCGAGCTGGACGACGCCGCCCGCCGGCTTATCTACGCCGTCGTCGGCAGCAGCATGGGGTTCGGCCGCTATGTCGCCACCATGACGGTTCTTGATGAGCCGCAGCCGTCACCGCCGTTGACAGGGTGCAGGCTCGTGTGGGCGTTCGAGTGCGAGCCCGTGCAGGGGTGGAGCAGGGACGGGCTCGTCGGCTACCTCGACGCCGCCGTCAAGGGCATGGCCGAGCGGATTGAGGAAGCCGCCGCGAATGCAGGAGCAGACGTCGCTGCTTAATTAATTAATTAATGCCTCATTAACCTCATCAAATGCTATTGTTAATCATATCATAGCTCTGGATAATTATACTTCTCTTTCTCAAGCTAGTGTATGTAGTTATCAGCTGAAGCTACAATGAAAGGGATGTAGCTGTTGCTTCCTGATTGTTCTTTCGTTCGTCAGCAGTACCAAGTGCTAGCTAGCTGGCAATGCGAACGTCTGATGTGTGGAAGATGTCTACTTGTTTCGTCTCGATTTGGAGTGCAACTTTATTACCATTGTAATTTCCATAGCTGTCGTGTCGTGTTGGAGATATGTTCTAGAAGATCATAAAAATAATTATATTTTTTATATTTATAATTAATTATCTTGTTTCTTGAATATTATTAATATTATTTATTAGTAAGTATATGATTTGTTCGTGAAACTCTATATCACTTTGTGATGATTATTCTAAAAATGATCTCTAATAGATAAACATATAAGGACACATAAGACTAGACTAGTATATGTATTGGTTGATGATCATATTTCACGAGTCATAGATATGCAGATATCAAACCAATAATATGGATATATGTTAGACAATATAGAGTGAGATTGACCCACCTTGAGACACTGTGAGAACATTATAATCTTCTTATCATCAGTTGGTCTCATATATAATGTGCATGCTATACCTTTAGACTTGAGGTTGGCGCATGTATTCGAGATTTGTAATGACTTACGGTTTGTCAAACGCTATTCCATAACTAGGTAGTTATAAATGTGGCTTTCAGGTTTGTAATGAAGCATACTGCGAAGTATAATCGATTGTAACATTCCAATTTTTGTATTTTTGAATTTATTGTACATTTTGAATTTTAAGAAATTTTTAGAATTTATTTGAATTATTTTCAATTTCTTTGAATTGAGCCTTCTGTTAAATTATTTAAATATTTCAAAAGTTCAAATAAAGTTTTGATGAAAATATTTTACTTGAGTTCAAAATATCTCAAAATATTTTTCAGATATTTTTTCTAGTTATTTTAACTTAATCTATTCCCTATAATTATTTAAATAGGAAAAATATAGTAAGTAGTGTTTGGGCGAAGCCCATTGGAGCCCAGCCCAAGTCAGGCCACGACGCCAGCCACCCTAGCCAGCATAGCGAAAATGCTAGCCGCATGGAACATGAGCCGTAGGATCTTGATCCAATGGCTCATATTTAGCCACATAGCCGAGCACTGGGAATCATCGGATTGTTGCCAGATGGAAGGTCGGGAGGTAGCCACGTCACCGTCGTCTCCGAGATGGACTCAGTTCACGCTGTCGTGACCACCACGAACACGAAGTCCATCCCTGGTGGAGCACGGACTTCTAGGGCAATAAAAGGCGAGCATGCGGTGCACGAGGTTTTCATCAGTTAAAGCCTTAGGTTAATTAGCTGATATCGTCGTAGTTTTGTCTCAATCCAAAGATTTCTCTAAGAGACTCAGCAACCTTCAAGTCACTGATTCGCCATCGTCTGTGACTCCCGAAGCTCGAGAGCACTCACATTGGATTTGCCATCGCAAGGCGCATCGGGTGAGCGCGCTAGGTTGGCCAAGGACTCATCAGAGGGCACAAACACTGAGGACGCCGAACTCGCCGCCACTCAAGTCGTCGACACCGCCATTCTAGCTTGCCGGAGAATAAGATAACTGCATCATTAGATTCATCCCGTTGCGATGATGCCGTAGGTGCTCTTCGCTATCGCCGGTGATGACCATAGGTTCGAGGGCCACAGTGAGCCGACATGGCCTAGATTCGGGCTTGACACGTGTCTAGGTGACGTCAGCGTGACGTAGTGGATGACGCCAACCGTGGGTCCCACCTATTAGTGTATATAGGATTTCCTAGATTTAATTAATTCTCATTAAATTAGGATGTGATGTTAGCATGACATCATAAAAAATGCTATTTTTAGTACAAAATAATTAATAAATTAGGTTTTATTCTTTTTATTATATTTGAAATTTTAGAGAGCTTATTCTTCCTCATACGAACTCCAATTGAGGTGAATCTAGAGTCTAAATTTTTTTTAAATCAAATCTATTTAATGGTGAATTTTATTTAATTTCTAGTGTCTTATTTTCTCTCTATTTTTGTTATTTATTGTTTATTTATTCGTTATGCGTAGACGTTGAAATGCCCAAAGGATTCAAGGGTGAGTAGCTACTTCAAGAACAAGGTCTAGAGTAGGAGCAAGAGCTTTTACAAGGCAAGTTGTGCTTTGACCATATTGATCCCATGTTTTAAAAGTTATATTTCTTTAAACTATTGCATGTTAATTTAGATTAAAACAATTTCAATTAATTTAGGATTAGTTAATCAACCAATTACAGTATTTCTACCATGTCATTTGTATGCCATGCTCATTTGTCACCCTAAGATGTTTTAATGTTAGTTGGATGCTATTATTTGCCAACATGGGTTGCTAGAACATGTTGGTGTGTTTAGACATGCAATGAGTCATTAATGTCATTTTGAAAATGTAAATTTAATGTGATTAATGGAATATGAAATGTGTTTCTGAAATGATGTACCATGTATTGCCACACGATGATATTGATATGTAGGGACATGTATTGTTCTACATGGATGTTGACTTGTTGATGGTATGTATTGCACAATAATCAACTGGGGTGAGAAATGATTTAGATAGAGGCATGTGGCAAGAGGCTTTGCGCCATAGTGGACTTTAGTGGCAATGGGTTGATGAGTGTAAGTGAGGGCTGTGTGCCATTTGAGGGATTGGTAGTCTTGCCTCGATCAATTAAGAACTTCACCTTGCAAGCCTTTGAACTGGGCCAAACATATAACGAAAGTCTGGAATGGGATGGACCTAACTAAGTAAGTTACCTATGTCTTAGCATGTGATACCTCAAGTTGATAGTCACACGGGGGTGTGGTTATGGGGGAGGATGTGGTGTACTGTGGTCTCACATCGGTCCAATGGTATGTCGGTCCTATACTTTGGCTTTGTGTGAGAGAAGGGATAGTGTATGGCATTACCAGGAGGTTCATGCATTAAGATAGAAGTTTTCGAAAGGTTTTGTTATGATCACTCATTCTTATACTCTTATATGGCGAGTTACGACAGACATGGTGAGTTGATTATATCTTGTGGGTAAAGTGTATAACCTCTGCAGAGTGTGTCAAACCTATTTGAATAGCTGTGTCCGCAATATTGGACAATGCTCAAGAATTACAGTCAGTGGTTAGATCTATAAAAATAAAACTTGGGAAGGGAGGCTGTGTGCCATTGGAGATGATAAATTTGATTTAGGCTGTGTGCCAGTGAGTCTTGGAAAAATAAATGAGAAAATTATTTAGTAATGATAATTGTTTTACAATCATTTCAATCTATACATGTTAATCCTTTCTAAATGTTCCTTTATGCAAAATAACCATGTCAGCCATTCACTTGGAATAAGCCATGCTTGTAGTTCATAGACTTGCATTCTATGCATAACTTGTGGAGTGTTTTATGTACTCACCCCCTTGCAACACCACTACCAATTGAGAAGGTATGTACACCAGCTCATGAAGAAGAGTTCTAGGAGGAGACGGATAATTAGGGTGTGACCTTGTCAGTTGCTAGTGGTAAATTAATGGGTTACTATGAGTCTTCTTTTTTGCTGTAGATTTATTTATTTCTTAGTCTATACCTTGCGTGGCATATTATTGTAAATTGACCACAAGGTCGTTCAAACAAATTATATTAACAGATGAATACATTATTTTATTTTCGATGTCTATGATTGTGATATTTCATCTATTGAGACTGTGTGCACTAATGTGATTATGGGCTAGTGCTGAATACATAGATGGTTCAGATTTACACATTCGGCTCTCGACATCGATCAAGATGGGATTTGCCCCTCCATTCAATGGGGGAGATATCTCTTGGACTTTCGAGTGGTCAGATTTCGAATTGCATGGCCATGCTACTCGTGATTAAAGAGTTAACCATAGTTGGGGATTCTGAGTCATGTGATCGAGAAAGAGTGGTCGAGCTAACTAAATAAGGATGACATGTACTCGCCTTGAGTTTGACCGATATCATGAGGCAAAGGGAAATGCATATAACTAAGAATTGTTTAGATTCGTCCAATGTGATCTTTACATATACTCGGCACGTTTTGCTAGGGACCGCTATCGATTAATGGTCGAGTAAGAGTACTCAAGCCATGTCTATGTATATATGAACTTATAGGGTCGCACGCTTAAAGAGCTGAGACTTAATTCGGATAGTGATCCAAATTTTGGTGAGTTTTAAGTTCCTAATGGGACTCTAATGTAGAGCCCATGATGGGGCGTCTATTTAAAGTGAGGTGGTGCTGGGTTTAGGGTTAAGAGACATAGTAGGAATTCATAATTCTTGGAACCCTAGCTGCCACCCCTCCTCCACCCAGAATTGTGCAACCGACGCTAGCACTCCAGCTCGCGGTGTTCCTGCCCCGTATGTATGGATACCTTGTAGGCGTTGCTATGAGGTTTTAACGCTAGGATGATCCGCAACCTGCAATGGTCACGAGGAGCTGTTGGTGGAAGCGCGAGGCTAGTACAACTATATCTGCACCATTGGGTTACATCGAGTCTACTTTCGCTACGGGTCTGTGCATCTAGTGGTAATTCTGTTATCTATAACTTACAGTGGTTCATTGGTTACATGGTAGAAATTTTTAAATTTACACTAGAGTAGCCTACCCATTCCCCAATAGTGGTATTAGAGCCATGCTGCATAGTTTTATATTCAAAATAGATGCATGTGATGATATGCGGTTGTAATAGATGTGATCTGTTGCTGTTTTTATTAGTTGTTCTATTTAATATATCAGTTTTTGGCACTGGTTAATAAGAAGGATTCATGTTCGGTGATCCTAGATGGGTTTAAGGTCATTGTTCCATGATCGTGTTGTTGTGGTCGTGCCACTACTTACCCCTACCGGTCCATTTTCTACCGTTGGGGTAGACTGTGAAACGTAAGCCCATATGAAACACATGATGGGATCAAGATCATTGCTCTGTGATCGTGCTATTATGGTCGCGCCACTACTTACCCCTATCGGTCGGTTTTCCACCATCGGGAAGACCGTGAAACGTCAACCCATAAGTAGCTCACGAAGATCAATAGGATTGACCGCCATATGCATACAATGCCTTATAGTTTGTTAAGAGTTCACATCGTTCGGTGGAATGCGATTCTATGTATAACTTGTTTTTGTAGGATTGATATGAATAGTATGGCCCCTTGTGTATATGATGCATTTGTGTAGTTTTCAAGGCCTGTGTATCATGCTTGATTGCAGCCCAAGGATGTCTATATTTGTATCAATGACATGCATGTCGACTTGCAATGTTTCTACACTCCTTGTAATTTATTACTAGTGCTATTAGGAGTAATAGCATAGTGGTAGTACTTGGAGAACTCAAGCACTTGGAGGCATGACGAACAGGAAATGTGGCGATGGAGATCACCATGTGAAGGACCATACTATGTCACAGTTAATGTGATTTATTGGTGATTGTTTTTATGTTCCTATTTATTTATTTCTATGCACGTTATATAGTTGTTCTGAATGCTTATAACATGGTACAAGTAAAGATCTCTCACGTAATGTTAAGTAAAATTGATGCCCTCCCAATTGGTTGCACCATTCAATATCATGTAAATTAATGGTAGGTCTGCTAAAGTAGGGTGCCATTAACTTTCTTTGATTATATGGGTTTGTATCGGACACTCACACACATAGGCATTGGTTACACTTGACAAAGTGATCATAATGGTTATGAACCTTGGGGCATAGTGTTGGGGCTGGGGCATAGAGATGCCAGCCAACAACAAGAGTCATATAGTGATATGATTAGCAAAGGGTTACTTACCAAATTCATTAGCCTTCTAGTAGAGACGCTAAAGCTCACTGGTAGACTAATTAATTATGGGTCTTAAATCACTAAGTACCATAAGAGGGATATGGTATTTAGCGGGAGTATCTTTATTAAATAGTTTAATACAAGTTAGTTTTCATGAATGTTTGTCTTTGTTTTCGCATATATTTTCTGTTTTCGATCATAGCACTACCTGCTGCTGCACCCACTTCTAGTTATGCTTTACGTTCGATAATTGAAAAGGAAAAACTTAATGGAACGAACTTTGCAGATTGGTCCCGCAACCTAAGAATTATTCTCAGGCAAGATAAAAAGGAATACATTCTAGAGAAACTAATTTCAGATGTGCCTGATGATAATGCTTCCAATGTTGTTAAAGCCGCTTACAGAAAGGTAGTTGATGAGTCCCTCGATGTTAGCTGTCTCATGCTTGCTTCTATGAACTCAGACCTTCAGAAGCAGTTTGAGAACATCGATGCCTACAATATGATCGTGGCACTTAAAGGCATGTTTGAAACTCCGGCTAGGATTGAGAGATACGAGATCTCAAAGTCCTTGTTTGGATGTAAGATGACCGAGGGCAGTTCGATGAGCCCTCGTGTAATCAAGATGGTTGGTTACACACAGAGCTTAGAAAAACTTGGTTTTTTACTTAGCCAAGAGTTAGCTACATACTTGATTCTTGCGCCGCTCCCTCCGAGCTTTGGGCCATTCATTATGACTTTTTATATGAATGGCATGGACAAGAATCTCACCAAACTGCATATGATACTCAAGACAGTAGAGGACAGCATTAAGAAAAGCACTAGTCATGTGATGATGGTGCAGAAAAGTACTAGCTTCAAGAAGAAGGCTAAGACTAAAGGAAAAGGCAAGGATAAAGCTTTGGATAAGATCCTCAGCAACAAGCCTAAGCCTAATTCCAAGTCGGGCCTTACTTCAGAGAGTGAATGTTTCTATTGCAAAGAATCAAGCCATTGGAATAGGAATTGCAATAGGTACCTGGTAGATCTGAAAAAGAATTGTAGAGCTAATCCATCAAATTCATGCATTAATGTTATAGATGTATTTCTTGTCAATTCTCCTAATAACTCTTGGGTATTTGATACCGGATCGGTTGCTCATATTTGCAATTCTATGTAGGGGTTAATAAGGTAGGAGCGTTGCAAGAAGAGAGGTTGATCTCCACATTGGGAATAAAGTAAGAGTTGTTGCATTGGCCATCGAAACCTTGCCACAATATTTACCTTTAGGATTTATTACTGAAATAAATAATTGTTATTATGTTCTAGCATTAAGTAGAAACATTATTTCTGCCTCATGTTTATTGGCAGAAGGTTATAAATTCAATATTGAGGACAATGGTTGTTCTATAGTTTGTGAATGTGTTGTTTATTTTCAATCTTGATGATGCACCTATCTATAATATTGATGCTAAGAGGCTTATGCCAAATGATTTGAATCCCACATACTCTTGGCATTGTCGCTTAGATCATATTAGTCAGAAATGCATGATGAAGCTCTATAGAGATGGCCTTCTAAAATCATTTGAAATATGTGAGTCTTATCTACTTGGTAAGATGACCAAGACACCTATCACTGTGCATAGTGAGAAGGCATATGACTTATTGGAACTCATACATACTGATGTATGTGGACCAATGAGCATGACAACTAGAGGTGATTTTCAATAATTCATTACTTTTACCGATGACTATAGTAGATACAGTTATATCTACTTAATGAGGCACAAGTCGAATTTTTTTGAAAAGTTCAAGGAATTCCATAATGAAGTACAAAATCAATGTGGCAAGAAAATTAAGTTTCTATAATTTTATTATGGAGGCAAATATTTGAGTTATGAGTTTAATAATCATCTAAAGAGTTGCAGAATTGTTCCACAACTTACGCCTCCCAACACGCCTCAAAGGAATGGAGTGTCCGAGCGGCGTAATTGGACCTTGTTAGATATGGTTCGGTCAACGATGAGTCAGTCAAGTCTACCACTATATTTTTGGGGTTACACTCTAGATACTGTAGCTTTTACACTAAACATGATACCATCTAAATCAATAGATAAGATGCTATATGAGATGTGGATTGGGAAGAGTCCTAGTTTGTCTTTTCGAAAAATTTTGGTTTGTGATGTTTATGTTAAACATCAGACGTCCTACAAACTCACCCAAATCGGATAAATGCTTTTTTGTGGGATATCCTACTTCAGAGAAGAAGGCAGAGAGTTTGTCGCTCGGAATGATGTCTTTCTAGAGAAAGAGTTTCTCTCACGAAAGGCAAGTGGAAGAACATTGCAACTTGAAGAAGTTTGAGTTACTCCACTCGGGGAGGACTTGGTCGAAGACGCCCCTTGTGGAGTATATAAACCCTGGGTATGCATATGATGGCCCGCCAGGACCCAACAAGAGGGGGTGTCCAGGGACGATAAGGAGGATCGGGTACTACTCGGGCTCTCTTGCTCGTGAGCTACAAGAAAAGATAGAAGATGGTAACTAACTATTGTTAGGAAAGATACGACTGTATTCTCGAGATAGGATCTTCATCATGTAACCGATCATGAATCCACCCTGTAACTGACTTGGCTCTCTCTGCCCCTTACTTATATAAAGAGGGCGAGGGGTACCGGGCAGAGACAAAAAAACAGAGATACCAGACATACATCTTATAATCCCAGAACATAGGACTAGGCTATTACCTCCACCGTCGAGGGCCTGAACCTGTCTAATCCCTTCTCTTGTGTTACCATCGAGTTTAGGTCCAGTGCGTAGCCCTATATATATTATTGTCGACAACAAACGTCGACAGTCGGCACGCCAGGTAGGGGTAGCACGAAGATCAATCTCAATGAGCTTGATGGCTTCCATCAATAGAAATAGCATCACCTTCGCTCTTGGACAGGTATTCCACTTTGGGAATTTCCACTTCATCGCCAACAAGCTTGGCACGCTCACCCTTTCGGACTCGGATCAGATCCGATCCGGGAGGGACCTCGACAATGTTTATGCTGGACTCATGTTCGGATCTAGAAAGGTCACGGCTATCTTCCCACGAGTGGTGCGCTAGAAACCTTCTTCCCAATCCGAGCATGGTGAGGACCCAGCTAGGAACAAGTTTATTCCATATTCCTCCTGCACAAAGATTGATTTCCATACAGTGTACATGATCGGGGACAGTCGCTTCGAATCACAATACCGACGGGAGACCGAAGAAGCAGCAAAGGCAGAGCGCCTTCACCGTGAGACCCAAGAAGCATGCACTCGGTCACTCCAAAACCGAGCCCGTAGTGCTAACGAGGACATCCTGCATTAAAAAGTAGGAAACCAATCTGTTTTCTGCATGCCACAGCAAAACATTGTGGCCTCCAAGATGCTCCTCGACACCTAAGGCTCAATCCTCGAGCCCAACAGCCCGGCTGCCCCGATTATGGCATAAGTTAAAGCCATGGTGATGGTGGCAGCAGTCCAGCACAACCAGCAAGATTAGTCGGCGACGAAACCTCCTCGCACACATCCAGAGACACACATGGCAAGCAGTCGGACTAGCAGCAATCACACGGGAAGCAGTCGGTGCAAGCTCCCTCATGGTGGGGACTTGCGCTTGACCATTCACCATGACCTCCGCCACGATCTCAACACCAGGAGGCAAGAGCGAGAAGACAACAAGCGATGCCGATGCGAGGACAACCACGAGCACTTCGGTGTTGGCCACTGCCAAGACAGCCAACATCGCGATGGCAACCGCGATGACTGGGAGCATCAAAACGCGGGCCTTAGCGAACGTGGAAACCACCACCATCCAAATCGCCACGATGACGACGATCACCGAATGGAATCTCCGCTGTGACACCACTCACCCCGCCCAGAAGAAGAGCCCATCGATGGAGTTCGAGCATTCACCGCTCGGCTTCGCCGAGTGGTATGGCCCGACGATTTCAATCCAAAGGGCATTGTCAAGTTTGACGAGGAAAGAGATCCCGAAGCCTGGTTGCAGGTATACACCATAGCGGTTAAGGCGGCCAGCAGCGACAGCAGCATAATGGAAAACTACTTGCTAGTCATGCTCTCCCCATCAGCTCAGGCATGGCTTATGGGGCTACCAAAGAATTCCATAGATCCTAGGGAGTTCTCTGTGAGCAGTTTATTACAAACTTTTAGGGCACTTATGAGTGGCCTGGAACTCTGTGGGATTTGTATCAATTTCATCAAAAGAAGAACGAGTCCCTATGAGAATTCATCCGACGCTTTACACTGAAAAAGAATACGATTCGGGATGTCTCGGACAAGGTTGTCATCGCAGCATTCCAGAAGGGAGTCAGCGATCCTGACCTCATCAAGAAGATGTCTCGGAAACCCCCCCGCTATAGTAAGGGAATTGTTCGTCCTAGCTGACCGCTATGCTACAGCCTCGGATGCCTTAGCCGAGCGCCGAGAAGATCGCCCGCAGCAGAAGGACAAGAAAGACCACACCGAGTCCTCAAAGCAGAGAGACGGGAAGCGGAAGGGCGAAGAGCTAGTCTTAGTAGCTGATTGCGCCCGGACAAAAGCACCACAAACCAAGGATTACAACAAGGTGATGAACGCGTAGTGCCCCTTCCAAACAAAAGGAAAGCACGCCACGAAGGACTGCTTTACCCTGGAGATTCGCGAGGGAGAATAACAAGCAGTTGGACCCTAAAGAAAAGGGGGAGGCAGGCAAGAAGGGAGATTCTCCCAAAGAAGACAACTACCAAGAGATTGAGAATGAACTCAACTTCATATTCGGGGCTCAGGCGCATATGAGTCCAAGCGAAGGCACAAGCTCACTGCTTAGGACATCAACGCAATCACACCTGCAACCCCCTAATACTTGCGATGGTCCGAAGTCCTAATCACATTTGACAGCTCGGACTACCCCAATCACATACCGTACCTAGGTAGGTACCACCTGGTGCTGGACCCTGTTATCCACAGTGTGAAGCTCAAAAAGGTGCTCATCGATGGCGGAAGCGGGCTCAACATTTTATTCGCAAAGGCCTTCGACGACATGAAGATTCCTCACTCCGAATTGAGATCAAGCTCATCGCCATTCCATGGGGTAATCCCCGGGACATCCTCCGTACCATTCGGGCAGATCACCTTGCCCGTCACTTTCGGCACGAAGGAGAATTACCGGATCGAGTATATGAATTTTGATGTAGCTGATTTCGAGACAGTGCATCACGCTATCTTAGGGAGACCGGGCTTAGCCAAATTCATGGTGGTGCCACACTACACCTACTCGGCGCTGAAGATGCCGGGCACAAAGGGTGTTATCACTGTGCGTGGTGACATCAAGCAGTCTTTTCTGTGCGACAGGGAGAGCTACGAGCTGGCCGAGACAATGCGGGTGTCAGCCGACTTGGAAAAACTCTGACTAACGGCTTCCGTCCAACAGGCTGAAGACATTCCCACCAAAAAGCAGGCCAAGTCAGGAGTCAAGCCTGATGAAGAGGTCCAAAAGATAGCACTCGACCCGTCCAGCCCGTCCAAAATGGCTTTGATTGGGACAGGGCTTGATGAGAAATAGGAAGGTGCGCTTGTCACCTTCCTCCGGGCGCACCAGGACATCTTTGCGTGGAGGCTGTCCGACATGCCCGGTGTTCCAAGGGAGGTGATCGAGCACTCCCTCAACGTCGACGAGAAGGCGAAGCCCGTCAAGCAGTGACTCCAGCAGTTTGCTCAAGACCGGTGGGATGCGATCAGAGAGGAGATCACCAAGCATTTATCTGCAGGCTTTATAAAAAATTGTATCATCCAGACTGGTTAGCAAACCCGGTGCTCGTCTGCAAAAAGAATAAAAGTTGGTGTATGTGTGTTGATTATACCGACCTCAACAAAGCATATCCCAAAGACCCATTCGGGCTGCCTCGCATCGATCAAGTGGTGGACTCAACCACTGACTACGAGCTCCTGAGTTTCCTAAATGCCTACTCGGGGTACGACCAGATCAATCTCAAGGAAGAAGACTGCATCAAGATTTCATTCATCACACCGTTTGGGGCCTTCTTCTACGTCACAATGCAATTCGGGTTGAAAAATGCTGGTGCGACCTATCAGCGCACAATACAACGGTGTTTTCACACTCTGCTCGGATGCAACATGGAGGTATACGTCGACGACGTCATGGTCAAGTCTCAGCTGAGGAGGGATCTCATATCCGACTTAGCCGAGATGTTCAAAATCCTAAGGTCTTATAGGATGAAGCTCAATCCCGAGAAGTGTGTTTTCGGAGTCCCTTCGGGAAAACTACTCGGATTCATTGTGTCCCACCGTGGCATTGAGGCAAATCCTGAGAAGATCAATGCCATCTTGAAGATGAAACCACTAACTGGTTAAAAAGATGTTTAGAAGCTCACAGGATGCATGGTGGCACTCAGCAGATTCATCTCTCGCCATGGGATATGGAGGACAATATTTTTCAAGCTCCTTAAGAAGCAGAACAAGTTCCAGTGGACCCCGGAGGCACAACAGGCTTTCGAGGACCTCAAGACCTTCTTAACAACACCCTCAACACTGTCTTCCCCAATGCCAAAGGAGCCCCTCATGCTAAACATAGTAGCAACGACTCACGTAGTCAACACAGCAATCGTTGTGAAACGAGAGGAGCCGAGACATGTGTAAAAGGTACAACGTCCAGTCTACTTCATCAATGAAGTATTGGGCAAATCCAAGGTACGATACCCACATATACAAAAGTTGCTATATGCCGTGTTGGTCACTTCCCCGTAAGCTCAAGCATTATTTCCAAGAGCATGCAATTTCAGTGACCACTGCCTTCCCGATCGAAGACATACTCCACAACAGGGAGGCCACCGGGAGAATTGCAAAGTGGGCAGCCGAGCTTGGAGCCTTTGAGATCACATTCAAGCCACAGACCGCCATCAAATCTCATGCACTCGCCGACTTCACCACCGAATGGACGAAACTGCAATACCCCATAGCTATCAAAGAGCTCGAATTTTGGACGATGCACTTCGATGGTTCCATCACACTCAACGACGTAGGAGCAGGTATAGTGCTTGCCTCCCCGAAAGGAGAAAAGCTGAAATATGTCCTTTACATTCATTGCCCAGCATCAAATAATGCCGCCGAGTACGAGGCACTCATCCACGGACTCCGTATCGCCATTTCACTCGGAATCCGATGGTTGGCGATTCGTGGTGACTCTCAGCTCATGATCAACCTAGTGCAAAAGGACTGGTCATGCGCCAATGATAAGATGTCTGCATACTGCCAGGAAGTGCGCAACTTGGAAGACAAATTTGACGGGCTAGAACTCTCTTATGTGCTCTGCTAAGACAATGAGGCAGCAGACGAGCTCGCTAGAATGGGCTCCAGTCGGACGGCAATGCCGACCGGAGTATATTCATCAAAGAACTCCATAAACCCACTGCAATCCCGCACTAAGGAGACAAGTCGGGGCAGCAGTCGGTTGATACTGATGTGCTAGTCATCAACCTCGATTGGACAACCCCTATTTGGATTACTTGAAGAAAGACAAACTTCCTGAAGATCGTACGCAAGTAGAGCGCATCGCACGCAAAAGTAAAAATTATATGGTAGTCGAGGAGGAACTCTTTCAAAAGAGTGCTTCCGGGGTGCTCAAACGGTGCATATCAGAACAAGAAGGAAGAAACCTTCACAAGCAAATCCACTCAAGAGTGTGTGGACATCATACAACGTCAAGGACCTTAGTCAAAAAAGCTTATCACCAGGGCTTCTCTTGTTCGATGGTAGTAACAGACACAGAGGACATCGTACGAACCTGCGAAGGATGTTAATTCTTTGCCTAGCAAATTCATGTGTTGGCACAAGAGTTACAAACTATCCCAATCACTTGGCCATTCGCAGTCTGGGGACTTGACATTGTCGGGCCCTTGTAGAGAGCACAAGGCGGTTTTACTCACCTTTTCGTCGTCATAGACAAGTTCACAAAGTGGGTCGAAGCCAAGCCTGTCGCCACCATCACAGCGGCCAAGTCCAAAGAATTCTTTCAAGAAATTGTGGTCCGCTTTGGCGTTCCAAACAGAATCATAACAGACAATGGCACTCAGTTCATAGGTGCCGAATTTCAAGACTGGTGTGAAGAACTTGGAATCAAGATCTGCTTTGCCTCCGTAGCGCATCCGCGGAGCAATGGTCAGGTCGAATGAGCCAATGGCATGGTGTTGCAAGGACTAAAAGCAAGGGTATTTGATCGCCTCAAGCCGTACGCCACGCAGTGGGTTAAGGAATTGCCTTCGGTACTCTAGGGGCTAAGGACTTCTCCCAGTAGAGCAATTGGGCAGTCACCTTTTTTTCTGGTATATGGCTCTGAGGCGGTCCTACCCACCGAGTTGGAATTCGGATCCCTGAGAGTCCGGAGTTACAAAGAGGACGAGTCGGAGGAAAACCGAATGGAAGACATCGATCCACTAGAAGAGGCCAGGGACATCGCCGCAATCCAGTTGGCCAAATACCTCCAGGGTTTGGGAAGCTACCATGAGCATAAGACAACTACGTCACTTCTACACTTGAGCTTTGTATATTAATCACCTCCCGATTGCCCCGCTTGCTCTTTTTCATTAACAAAGGCGAGAAAGCCCGAGAATACTGAAAACTTAAGTCACGAAACTCCAGCCCCACGTACGGCAAAATCTAGTTGCCCGAAAAGGGTGTGTCTGGGGAAAAGGGCCATGAGCCGAATCTCGGCGCTCGGGGGCTAGATTAGTCGGGTGGAGTGTTTAAATATAAGGGGATAGGCCATTCGGGCAGATTCAAAAGCCAAACAAACAGGGAAAGGAGCAAACAAAGAGATAAGTTCATATAAGAATCTAATATTATTTCCATTATATAAACATTACATTATACAAGCTTTACATGCAGAAGTAAAACCTAACCACAGCGCGCACAGCCTACTGCCTCAATGAGGGTGTCCCTCGCCTCGACGAGCTTTGGGACGGCCTCAATCAGCACGTCGACATCAGCAGCATCGCGGGCGGCGGCCTCCTCCTCTGCAAGCTCGGTTATGGAAAGATCAAAGTCGGCCCAGAGCTCGGTGATGAAGGCCTACTCGTCGGCAGGCACTAGCGGGGCATAGGCCATTGGAGACTCACAGAAGAGGTCGAGGGCTACTAGGAAGGCTAAGATTGGGGAACGAGTTATTGCTCTTGTATTGGTGGCACCCTTATATGCCCAGGGAAAGGAAGTTGAAGAGCTTCAAATAAATGCTGGTGCAGGAAACTAAAGCGGTTCCGTGTCAGCACGAGAAGCCGAGCCAAACGTGAATGAGCATGCCGTCATCAAATTGAAGACATCTTGGGGGACAACAAAACCATCATGATTAAGTTAACCCCCGGGCAGATAAGGTGGAGTAGTCAAAATTCCATGCTTTATTTGGGCCGTCAGCTGTGCATCGAAGACATCGAGCATTGGTGCCCTCAGGGCCAGCCCAATTAGGGATATGGTACGCTCCATGCTGGGCCAAGCTACCAGGGGCCGCGTCAAATGGACCTGGGTACCTTCCGAATCAAATCAAGAAAGAATCTTCTTGCAGAATGCCCCATGTAAGGTCAATCGCTGGTTACCATGAGACGGAGCCAGATGTCATGACTTAGGTTCGAGTAATTGTCTCTGAGGGTATGCCCCATGCTGGGCTATCAGCTGTGAATCATCAAGAAAGAATTTTCTTGCAGAATGTCCCATGTAGGGGCCACGCTAGAAGACTGAGAGCACTAGTCATGGAACAGAAATTGGTCGATCACGGTTTAAGGGACGGCAATTCAATTACAAAGCACTCGGGGGCTACTGTGGAGTATATGAACCCTCGGTATGTATATGACAGCCTGCCAGGACCCACCAAGAGGGGGTGTCCAGGGATGATTATGGAGGATCGGGTACTACTCGGGCTCTCTTGGTCGTGAGCTACAAGAAAAGATAGAAGATGGATACTAACTATTGTTAGGAAAGATACGACTGTATTCTGGGGATAGGATCTCCATCATGTAATCGATCATGAATCCACCCTGTAACCGACTCGGGTCCCTCTGCCCCTTACCTGTATAAAGGGGGCAAGGGTTACGGGGCAAAGACACACAAAATACAGAGATACCAGACATACATCTCATATTTCTAGAACACAGGACTAGGGTATTACCTCCACTGTCTAGGGCCTGAACCTGTCTAATCCCTTCTCTTGTTTTAGCATCGAGTTTAGGTCCAGTGCATAGCCCTATATGTATTATTGTCGACAACAAACGTTAACAACCCTATTGGGGAGAATCTGGTTGAAGAACCTGTGGTCGATAAAACTCTAGTTGGAGGGACAGCGATCGAGGAGATACTAATATCACATAGGTCAGATAGGATACACAAAGCACCACGTCAGTACCTGGTAGACACACAGAGGGTAGGTGCGCCACTTCCCGACGAAACAGAAAAACATGCCGTTTGATGTGTCTACTGACCCAGCAAAGGGCAAGCAGGCACTGATCATTCACTGAAGACCAAGATTCCAAGTCGTAGGACACCCCATCCTCTCTTCCTTTTCCAGATTCCCATGTAACCTGCCCCCTCTGAATACATAAAGAGGGCAGGACCCTTAGGGAAAGGGGGACCTCTTTTTTACTTCTTTCAGGCAACCAACAATACAGACTCTCCCACTCATTCGATGCGCTGGAGGCCAGCCCTCAGCCCTCGCTTGTAACACCGTGCAATCTCTTACACCCGAAAGCAATACAGATCCACCGCGCAGACTGGAGTAGGGACATTCAGCCCGAACCAGTATACTTCTTGGGCTCCCCGAGTCAGGCCATTCGAGGAGAGGGAATGCACAACCCCTAAACTAAAAATCGTATTGGCGGTGCCTGAAACATCGACAATTCACATCTATAAAGCTATACTTGTTGCAAAGGGTTTTTGACAAGTTCAATGAGTTGACTATGATGAGACTTTCTAGCCGATAGCAATTCTTAAATCTATACGGATCATTCTAGTTATTGCTGCATGTTTCGATAATGAAATATGGCAAATGGATGTCAAAACAATTTTCCTTAATGGAGACCTAAGTGAGAATGTGTACATGACACAACCCGAGAGTTTTGTTGATCCAAAGAACGTTAGTAAAATATGCAAACTTCAAAAATCAATTTATGAGTTGAAGCAAGCATCTTGGAGTTGGAATATTCGTTTTGATGAGGTAGTTAAAGGGTTTGGCTTCATCAAGAATGTAGAAGAACCTTGTGTTTACAAGAAGGTTAGTAGGAGAGCACTTGTAATTCTAATCTTGTATGTGGATGACATATTATTGATTGGGAATGACATTTCTATGCTAGAATCTGTTAAGACCTCACTAAAAAATAGTTTTTCTATGAAGGACTTAGGAGAAGTAGCATATATCTTTGGCATAAAGATATATAGAGATAGAGAGAAAAGGCTAATTGGATTAAGCCAGAGTACTTACATTGATAAGGTGTTGAATCAGTTCAACATACAGGATGGCAAGAAGGGGTTCTTGCTTATGTCACATGGAATAAGTCTTAGCAAGACTCAATGTCCTTCGACAATTGATGATCGAGACCGTATGATTAAGATTCTATATGCTTTAACCATTGAATCTATCATGTATGCCATGTTATGTACTTGACCAAATGTATCATATGCTCTAAGTGTTACGAGTAGATACCAGTCTGATCTAGGTAAAGGTTACTGGACAGCAGTTAAAATTTTTCTTAAGTACTTGAGAAGGACTAAGGATGTGTTCCTAGTTTATGGAAGTGACAAAGAGCTTGTTGTAAATGGTTACACCCATGCAAGCTTACAAACTAACAAGGATGATTGTCGTTCGCAATCTAGATTTGTATACATTTTAAATGGAGGGGTAGTAAGTTGGAAAAGTTCCAAACAAGACACGGTTGTTGATTCTACGATGCAGGCCGAGTACATTGCGACTTCTGAAGTCGCAAAGGAGTGTCTGTGGATAAAGAAATTCATTTATGAATTGGGTGTGGTCCCTAGTGCCTCCAGCCCAATGAATCTCTATCGTGATAATAGTGGAGCCATTGCACAGGCTAAGGAGCCAAGGTCCCATCAAAAGTCCAAATACATACTCAGGCGATATCATCTTATTTGCAAGATTGTGGATAGAGGAGATGTAAAGATATGCAAAGTATACACAGATTCAAATGTTGTTGATCCATTAACAAAGCCTATCATACAGCCAAAGCATGAGGTGCACACAAGAGCTATGGGTATTAGATATTTAAATAATTGACTCTAGTGTAAGTGGGAGACTGTTGGAGATAAGGTCCAAAGGCAATAATAGAAATGATTATATTTCCTCATTTCATGATTAATTATCTTGTTCCTTAAATATTGTTATTATTATTTATTAGAAAGTTTGTGTGAAGGACCATGTGGAGGTCCATCCATGTTTGTGATGAATATTTGACTTTATTTGAGCAAGGTGTGCTCAATTTTGAGTTTGATTTGGATTGAAATTCAAAATGAAGCAATTTGAGTTGTGTTAGCTTCTTGTGGTACTACCAGCCTTTGGTTGGTGGTAGAACCGACTGATGAATGAGACATGGTTAATTATGAGAAATTGAATGATTATTGCATATTATTGGACAATGCTATGTGATGGGTTTTCCTTGTCTTTGATAGTTGCAGGACGACAGTGCTAGGTCATGATGAGGCACAGGATGACCGGGACTAGGCGAGGTGCATAGGAGGTCCAAACGGTCGAAGATCGCTGGAAGATGATCGGAGACGGAGTCTGGGCAAGTCAAAGAAGACAAGGAAAGGCGATGATAATAGCTAGACGCCGCGAGGATCGATGAGGGCCGTTGGATCACGGTCTAGTTGATAGGTTAGTGGGTCTAGGTAGTATGCTTTGAAAACCGTGCAAGAAAACATATTATGTGTGTGGGTTTGGGTTGCCCTTGAATGGTTGTGTGAGTGGGTTAATCCTAGCCCTTGGTGGAGTGCTCTAGGGTTAGGGACTCATCCAAGGGTGGTAGGTGGCCCAAGAGTAGTATAAATAGAGGGGGAGGGGTGCCCTCCCTCACTTGAAGGTTTGAGTTACTCCTTTGAGATTTGCCCACATGAAGTGAGGTTTTGTAAACCTTCCAACCAGAAAATACAAAGATTTTCTTTACATTCTTGTGAATTTAAATTCCGCATTTACATTATATCTTTACTTTACGCAATTTAAATTCATCATTTACTTTCCCGCATTTATTTTCTCGCAATATGGATTTGCTTCCTCTCCTTCTAAATGATATTGATCATGGATGTCTTGAGGGTGCTCATTTGGTTTTACATCTATCTTGCACCCTAGGATAGACTAGAGATCAAGTTTATATCAAGATTGCAAAGATGTCCTAAACTTGTTCTTCGTGCAGCAGTCAGTCTTCGATTTTTAGAAAAATCCTTTTTGAGTGATTCTTGTTGGAGAAGGTGCTAGACCAGATATTTAAGGCTCTTCTCCTCTTTCCCTGTCTATTTTCACAAAGGATGATGATGACGGAAATGAAGGCATTTTTCCTGATCCAATCTCCATTCCTGCTCCCGAGGTGCCTCTAGTTTCCATCTCTGCACCTCAGGGAGATCAGCCCTTACCCTCAGACTCTTCGGCAGCTAGTGATTATGTTCCTACTTCTCCCACATGAGGAGTAGATGTCACTTCTGCTTCTGGACCTCCCCGCCACATTCAGCAGGCTCATCCACCTGACCAGATCATTGGAGATCTGTTTGAGCGAGTCACTTGCTCTAAGTTAGGTCTGTCCACCTTCTGCCTTCACTCTGCCTTTGTTGCCTCTTTTGAGCCGAACGATGTTTCTCATGCATTATCCAATGAATCTTAGATTAATGCTATGCATGAGGAACTTGAAAACTTTGAGAGGAACAAAGTTTGGCAGCTTGTCGAGCCCCTTCTGGTCACAACATCATTGGGAGCAAATGGGTGTTCAAATACAAGCAGAGTGAGGATGGGGTTGTAGTTCGAAACAAGGCTAGGCTAGTCGCTCAGGGTTTCACTCAGGTCGAGGGTCTCGACTTCAAGTAGACTTTTGCCCCTATAGCCAGACTAGAGGCCATCAGGATCCTACTCACATTCACGGCATCCAAGGGCTTCAAGCTTTATCAAATGGATGTCTAGAGTGCATTCCTCAATGGCTTCATTAAGGAAGAGGTGTATGTTAGACAACCTCCAAGATTTGAAAACCCCAAGTACTCCAACCATGTATTCAAGCTTTCCAAGGCTTTATATGGACTTAAGCAAGCTCCACGAGCTTGGTATGAGAGGCTTAAGTCCTACCTTTTGAGTCATGGTTTTCATACAGGTCAAGTGGACAAGACTCTGTTCGTCAGGCATTCTGATTCGGACCTTCTCCTAGTCCAAATCTATGTCGATGACATCATTTTTGGTGGTTCCTCGCATTCGCTCATTACTTAGATTTCAGATGTGATGAGTACTGAGTTCGACATGAGCATGATGGACGAGTTGAGCTACTTTCTTGGCTTCTAAATCAAGCAGACTTGGGAGGGTACATTCTTGCATTAAGGCAAGTACACTCGAGACCTCCTGAAGCGCTTTGATATGTCTGATGGGAAGCTAGTTATGACTCCTATAGCCACTACTGCTATCCTCGAGCCTGAAGAAGATGGTAAGCCTGTTGATCAGAAGGAGTTCCGGAGCATGATCAGCTCCGTCTTGTATCCCACTGCCTCGAGACCTGACATACATTTTTCTGTACGTATTTGTGCTCGATTTCAGGCTTCTCCCCGCGTCTCTCACCGCCATGCAGTGAAGCGCATCTTCAGGTACCTTTGAGCTACCATTGATTATAGTATGTGGTACTCTTCCTCCTTCTATCTATCCCTTATAGCCTTTTCAGATGCAGACTATGCTAGCTGTAGGATAAATAGGAAGAGCACTTCTGGCACTTGCCAATTCATGGGCACTTCTCTTGTTTCGTGGTCTTCAAGGAAGCAGTCTGGAGTTGCTCAATCCACCGCAGAGGCCGAGTATGTCGCTACAGCCAGTTGCTGTAGCCAGGTACTCTGAATGAGATCGACCTTGCGGGACTATGGGTTAGCAGCAGAGTGTGTTCCACTTTTTTGTGATAACACATCTGCCATTCACATTGCTAAGAACCCAGTGCAGCATTATCGGACTAAGCACATTGATATTCGATATCACTTCCTTAGAGACCATGTGGAGAAGGGTGACATAGTGCTTCAGTTTGTAGAGAGTGACCATGTAACACCCCGGCATTTAATATGCCTGAATGCTACCAAACATAAGCTAAACAACATCTAAATACCACAATTAAACATAAATTCCAGCAAAGGCGCACATGCTAAAAATCGAGATTTCGGCAGCATCTCCTTTGTTTTAACATGATTTGAAGGAGCAACACAGTAAAGCAATATAAGGCAATATGAGAGACAGCTAAAACAGCAATAATTAAAGACTTAACGACAAAATAAGTCTACTTTCAAGCATTTAATATTTCCAAGAGTCAAACGAACAATAAGACTCTCAAAAGCAAAGCTAAACCTTAAAGCAATAATCATCACACGCAGTTTATTCTCAAAAACTAATTGAATGACTTGTGGAATCAAATGAGTGAAGCTACGTGCGGAAGTGTGACTATTTCCCTTCCCCGCATGTCGGTCTCATGGTACCTAAAACAATAAGAAAACACAAGCGTGAGTTCAAAACTCAGCAAGCATATTGCAATGGTACAACAAGAACAATTACATGGCAATAATATCCCACATCGTGTAAACCATCTCATTCATGATCACATATCCTTTTCATCATCATTATGTATGCAATGCAATGCGATGCTCATGTCTCCTTGGAAACTCATACCGGTATGGTTGAGTACACACCCGTCGGTGTGCACCCTCTCCCCCCTTCCATCCCGAAGATGGAGGGTGCCTACTCCTCGCTTCCGTTCACCGCGGTGAATGGAATCACGATGTAGGACTTACTCATTGGCTCTCCGGAATAGTCATAACTTTCTCACCGACCTTCCCCGGACTAGTTATGACTTTCTCACCGCCCGGGCCATGTAACATGCCATGTATGCAATTATGCCAACATCATATTTAATTTGTACATTAACACATGGCATCATAACATAATAAACATGCTCATCATATCATTGGCAATCATTAAAGCATGGCAAGTGATCATATCATATAGTCAATTTCATCTATTCTCAACAAGCAACCTACTAATCGCTATCCATTACAATACACTTGCCTCAACCACGGGCAACGGATTTGCGGGAAGTAGAAGGCACCCCCAGGGTCACACCACCTGCACATAAGTACCACACACTAACAATCATGTCCACAAAACAGTACGCAAACCCTCATCTACCCCGACATTGCCAACTACTCGCAATACCCAAAAACAGAGGTTCTGTCCCGCCGGGACAGCAGCCTTCCAAAAGGCATAACTCGAGTTCTAAGACTCCGAATCAATTAAACGAGTACATCCTCGCATAGCTTAGGAAATTTCCTAACTTTTTCTAAGTATAAGGAAAGACTGATTCGGACTCTAAAGTTGTTTAATCTGCAAAATACCGAGATCTGTTCCAATCACGTCACAGATTTTAACACGCTCGGTAAAACAGCCATAACTTTCAAACGGCTGAGCGGAATTTAAAGTTATTTATACCCACTGAAAGGTATTGAAATTACCTACAACTTCTTCAACATCCGTACGCCAACTCTAAATTGGCGAAAAACCAAACCCTAGGTCGACTGCTCATGCTGCCCGAAACAGAGAACGTGACCAACTCAAGAATCCATCTAATCTAATCAAATCTAGCACCACCACTTGATCTAAAAACTTGATAATCATCCTTAGAACAGTACCTAGCCCAACCCCAAGGAGTCCCATGGCCATACCTTCGCCCGACGCACGAAAACCTAATAGATCTCCTCGCTCCTCGCTCCTCGCTCCAACGGATGGATCTTCGAGGTGCAGGGGTGGGGAGGCTACCCTAGGGTAGCAAGGGGTGGAGGAGAGTTGGGGAGTCAAGGGGGCAAAGGGAGGGGGCACATGGCCACAAGGGAGAGGGGAAGGTGGGGGGTGGCGGCTAGGGCAAGGAGGGAGGGGAAGGGGGCGCACATAGGAGGGGGGTGGGGCGCATGGAAGCAGGGGGAGCCCCCTTTTTAACAGGCCAAACAGGATTCGTAATCCTAAATGGACTCATATTCCATCCCACCAAAGCCCACAACCCTTTCCCCTAGGCCCAAAACTCCCCGGAAAGGCCCAAACTCCCGGAAACGGCCCAGAAATGCTATTAAACCCCCTACCATATGGTTTTAACCTCCAATACCATATTTCATAAAGTTTTTGACCTTAACATTCACATTAAATAATGTCACACCATTCCGTAGTGTCACAGACCACCAGTTGGCTGACATTTTCATCAAGCCTCTGGATAGCTCTAGGTGTGTTGCCTTCAGAGGGGAGTTTGGGATTATGAGCCTATATGGTATATCTTGAGGGGGAGCTGATGTGTATTATATGTTTATATATGTATATTCATCATTTTCCCCTCTCTTTCTTCTGGGTATCTTTGGGCAGTTTTTCATTTTTTTGAGTCCACTTCACCTACACTTCTGGCATGCTTCAGCATGGACCTCTCAAATTTATGCTTTAGTATGCTATTCTCTTCTTCTTCTCGGTTGAGCTCACTCACAGTCTTGTAGGTCTAGTAGGTGTTGGGCCCACCCCCTGGGTAGACAGGATCTGTCTTTGCTCTTGGGCTGGAGTTTAAGAGCTAGTTTTCCTTTGTAAATCATATGGGGAAGGTGAGAGCCAGTTTGAGCTTAGTGGTCTCTACCATCTTTTCTATGCTCTTAGATCACCTAGTTGTCAGTTTCTCCTTTTTCTCTTCTCATTTTGGTTTTTGGTTTCAGTTGAGTTCAATTCTCTTTTTTGGAATTCAAAATTACTAATAACTCAACTTGAATCAGATTTATGCTTAAAATTGACTCACTTGTTGAGGGGGAGTTTGGAACTCACTTGTGATTTGTCTTGATCTCTTTTAGAAAAGAAGTATTTGAATTGATTCATTTTGTTTGGACACTTGACAACCAGGATTGTGATTGAAAAATCCCTCACATATTTCATGGCTCTTATCCATGCAAGCTAAGGGTACACATAGTTGTCTAGTCATTTTGGTTTTTATGGATTTTGTCAGGACCCGAATCTGCAAATCCGGACCCTCTGTGTATTCTGTACTAGTCCAGGATCACGCTAGTACACACAGTCATACAGGGTTGAATATCACATCCATACAGAGCGAAAATATAAAATAAATTACTTCAAACATTAAATAAACTGGTTACAAGACCTTAAGGTCACCTTACAAATAGTCTGCCACGCAAGGCTTACAATAACTCAAGTAGATAAACAGCAGCGGAACGAAGAACATCGGTGACACCCATTAGCATGCCACAGGCAACTGACAAGGTTCAACTCCTAGATAATTGCCTCCTCGTGGAACTCCTCCTCCTTTGAAGTTGTAGTCTTCTCCTCAACTGATGGTTGTGTTGAAAGCAAGGGTGAGTATACAACATACTCAGCAAGTCATGCACAGAGGTGCAATCCTATTACTATATGAATGGCTTATTCCAAAGGAATAGCTTAGAGGGTTATTTTGCATCAAGCCGCATTTTGTTTCTATCAAATAATCTTAATAGATTCAAAAGTAGTAAAACCGTATTATATAATAAGTTATCAATCTCTTTTCAAATAGTTTGGCACAAAGCCCTAAATCACTTTAGCAATTATCTCTGGCATACAGACACCCAGTCCACATTTTATTTTAAAAGATCTAACCCTTGACTGTAATCCCCGAGCGATGTCCAATACCGTGGACTCGGCTATTCGAATAGTTTGTACACTCTGCAGAGGTTATACACTTTACCCACACGATATAGTTAAACACCACATGGGCGAGTAACCATAACAAAGTCTTTCCGAAACCTCTATCCTCGCATGCGTACCTCCCGGTATAGTTCCCGCTGTCCCTTCCCTTTTGCGGAGCGGAAGTACAGGGCCAACGTATACCGTTGAAGAGATGTAAGACCAATCGGTAAACACTACACCCTTCTTTCCATATTTATAGCTACAAAAACCACCTGAGGTCTCACATGCTAAGACTTCGGAATCGTACTCAGCTAGGTCCGCCCCATTACAGACATGTGGTTGTATGTTAGGCCCAGTTCAAAGGCTTGCAAGGTTAAGTCCTTAGGTTGACCGTGGCAAGACTACCCAAAGTTCACAAAACCGAATTCAACAACATCTCTCCCATGTGCCACATCGGGCCCCCCCATTAATCACTTGCCACTTGCCACAGTCTAAATATTTTCCCACCCCAGTTTGATTATTGTGCAATACATGCCAACAATAATACCAGTTACCATGTAGAACCAAAAAGGTACCTACACTTCACATCATCACGTGGCAAGATTACACTGATTCCAAAATTCATTCCGTATATCATTAGTCAATATTATTTTGCCATTTGAAACACATTTCACGTAAGCATGGCTAAGCAACTATTCACAGTCTAGCCTCCCGTGTTGGCACGATATTAACATCCAACTAAATAAACCAACTTAAGGTGACAATGGATACATGGCATACAAATATTATCATCAAGGGTGGAATTAACAATTAGGTTTATTAACTATTTTACCCAAATTAAATTAATTCATTTTAATCAACATAGCATGCATAATTTAAATCAAAATACATTTCAAGAACTAGGAGCAATATGGTCAAAGCACAACTTGCCTTCAAAAAAATAGTTGGTCTTGGTCTAGATCTTGATCTTGAGCTTGTTCCTCGAAATCAACTCCCTCACATAGTTCGACGTCTACGCACAACAGTTAAAGAACCAAATAAACACGCAAATCAACATACAACACACATTCAGAAAATGCTACAAATCAAACTAGGTTTTAATTTCATGAAAACTTCCAGACAATTAGTTTGGCATTTTCTAAGATTTATAAAATTTATTTTCGAATTTTTGGACGTGCAGTTTAAGAGCTACAAAATTCAAAAGTTTGGACTTTCCGCGAATACTTTAACGGTATAGATTTGATAATAAAATTTCAGTAAAATTTCTGTATAAAGGTATTAATTTTTACTAATTAACAAAATTTGTTGCAAGCGATTCGGACATAAAACGAATTTGTAGCGAAAAAGACAAAATTCGCTTTTTGGAAGAAAAATGAATTACGTAAACCTTTTTGCATGGCACTATTCCTCCTTGTATATGTGTATACTTGTCGGGACCCCGAATTTGCAAATCCGGACCCTCTGTGTATTCAGCACTAGTCCAGGAACGCGCTAGTGCACACAGTCTTAACATCGGTATATATCACAATCATACCAAACGATACTATCAAAGTACTCTATTTAAATAATCAAAGGGTTACTCGACCTTATGGCCAAGTTACAAGTATATGCCTGGCAAGGCGAAACTTTAAAAAGAGAAATAACAGCAGCGGAAAATCAAATAAACTTCGTGGCGCCATCCAAAGATACCACAGCAACTGATCGGCTCGCATCCCTAAGTAGACGGGTCCTCTTGGAACTCCTCCTCCGAAACTGGCGTAGTCTCCTCTTCAACTGGTATTGTGTTGAGGCAAGGGTGAGTACTTGGTACTCAGCAAGTCATGCACAGAATGCAGGCTAATATACTATATGCATGGCTTGGTACAAAGGAATAGCACAAGGTATTTTTGCAAGAAAAGATTTGAAAAGTAATATAAGTAGATTCGAAAGCAGTAGAAATGAGTAAAGCATAAATAACTTTTCAAGAAGTTTAACAAACATTTTTTTTCACATCCTAAACCATAATTCCATCATCTTCCTTGTTAAACCAACCCATCTTTTCAAAACCAAGTTATTTTCAGAAAGTCTACCCCTTGACTGTAATTCCCGAGCATTGTCCAAGATCGTGGACTCGGCTTATTCAAATAGATTCTACACTCTGCAGAGGTTATGCACTTTACCCACAAGATACAATCAAACACCACAAAGGCGAAGTTCCGTGAATAAAGCCTTTCTAAGCCTCAAACAACACAGTGGTCCTCTCCAGACGTGCTCTACACCATCCCTTCCCTTAGCCAAGGCGAAGTATGGGACCAACACACCGATTAGATGGGTACCTGCCACAGCCACGATACGCCCCCGCATAATCACACAAACGGTGTAATCGACACCTCGAGGCTCCACAAGTGAGTCCTTAGCGACTTAGTCAACTAGGGCCGTCCCATTCCGACCATGTGGTTGCAAGTATGACCCGCTTCAAAGGCTTGCAAGGTTAAGTCCTTAGAGTGACCAGGCAAGACTACCCAAAACCAAATCAACACTCCCAATGCCACAATCGCCCACCTGATTACTCTTGCCACATGCCCTGGCCGAAAATCGCTTTATCAAACCCCGCTTGATTACCATGCACCACGTGCCATCAACATCACATGATACTTTTCCAAAACAGGTTCAATATATCATTAAGTCCATATTAGCATTTGATTGTCCAAAATCATGTCATGAGCACGAAAGGTGTCTAAGCAAAGATACTACAACGGTCTAAACCCATGTTGGCAATTTAATAATGTCCAACTAGTAAACCACAACTAGGGTGACAAAGGGTCATGGCACATACTTAAGTAATCAAGGTGTCATATAGCAAATTGGTATTTATCTAACCCCATGTTTAAACAAAGTATCTTTCTAATTGAACTAGCATGCAATAGTTTAAATCAAAATAGATTTTCAAATAGGATCAACATGGTCAAAGCACAACTTGCCTTCAAAAAGTACTTGTTCTTGGTCTTGAGTTGGATCCTGAGTCAACACTTCTCCTTCGAATCCTTCCCGCACTTCAACGCCTACTCGTAAAGCGTGCAAATAGCAAATACACAAATAAACACTAGGCAAAGATCCCAAAACTCCAAATAAAATCCATAAACAGAGAGAACATAATTTTCTGGATTTTTAGAAACTGAATCGCCAAATTTGGAGTTAAAACGCAAAAGTTATGATTTATTAAAGTTTAAATAATCAATTAAATAATATTTCAGAGAAAAACTTTAGTCCAAAAATTAAATAAAATTTATATTTAGGTAGATCTCAATTTTATACAAATTTAGAAATTTGAATCACTCAAATCGGAGTTGAAACGCGAAAGTTATAAGCGTTTGAAGTTTGAATCTAAATTTTGAATCAATATTTCGAATTAATAAATCATTTTCTTTTTCAGAAATTAATTATTATACAAGATGGACACGTGTCGGCTCCTCGATTGGCTGGTGACGCCACCGGTCCATGGACTTGGTCCACGCCGGCTCGGGTCCACGGTGGACTCGGCCCACGGCTTCCACGAGACTCGACATGTGGGTCCACTCGGGTGACGTCATTCTTGGCGTCGACACCGCTTCTTGGGACATGGCGACAAGCGGGCCCGCCATGACGCGTCATCGTGGCGTCATGGTGCGATTGGCTGGGCCGACATGCGGGCCCGGCGTGTCGAGACGCGTTCTCATCGCATGGCCCGATCGCTGGCCGCATGGCGGTTGGCCTTACGGCCACGCGTGGCTAGATCTAGACCGCTGATTTGAAAATCAACGCCCGCATTGGATCTCGTGTTACGCGCTTGGGGTGAACGCGTTAATCCGGGACCGTTGGATTTAGATCCAATGGTTGAGATTGGATCTAGAGATCGTAACGAAACCTCACCGCGCGATGACGTGGCAAGATCTCGATCGTCGCGATCTTGATCGGACGGCCGAGATGGCTCGGCGCGACGGCAATGGCGCGGCGGCTTGGCGGCGAGGCGATGATTTGCGATGACACGCCTAACGGCGCCGCAGGCCTCCGCGGCGTGGATGGTAGGCACGGTGCGCCTTGACGCAAGGGATCTGGATCTGGGGTCAACGCCGGCGGAGGATGGCGACGGTGGCGGAACGGGCGCGAAATCACAAGCGAGTGCTTTACCAACTCCGGCGAGCAATAGCAGCGAGACGGTGGGGATCCTAGCGGCGTGAGCTAGGTTTCGGACCGCGTGGGATGGCGATCCTCGGTGCGATCCGGCATTAAATAGCCCCGGAGGCGTGCTCGGGCGAACCCTAGTTTGCCACGGCGCGCTCTCACCGGCGAGTCCGGCTCGACTCGGCGGAGACGACGCAATCGCAGCCGCCCACGTGGCGCGATCAACGGCCCCGATCGCACGGGCGCGATCGGATCCGGCCGGATACGGCTCGGTCGGGTCGGCGGATCTCACCGTTGGATCTTGATCCAACGGTTGGGATTGATTAGGTTAGGAGTGGGTTCGGTCGAGTCACGTGGCTGGTCGGACTCGAACACGAAGTCCGACTCGGGCTCGATGGATGAACAAGATTTCTTGACCCGAGTTTGATTTTCCAATGATTTAATATTTAAAATAATTCCTAGTAATTCATTTAATTCATTAAAAATAGCAAATGACTCAAAATTCCAGAAAATTCGAAAATACTTTGGATCATTTTGGACTCAAATAAAATATTTCCAACAAAATTTTATTTGCATAATTAAATTCTTTAATTATTTCAAAATGGAATAAATTCAAATAAATTCCAAATAATTCCAAATAAACTCGAGAAAATTCCAAAATTCATCAAAGTGCCAAATCACACATGAATTCAAGGAAAGCAAAATTTTGGGGTGTTACAAACCTCCCTTAATAGAA
Organism: Rhipidocladum racemiflorum; assembly: GCA_036346355.1. NCBI lineage: Eukaryota > Viridiplantae > Streptophyta > Magnoliopsida > Poales > Poaceae > Rhipidocladum > Rhipidocladum racemiflorum. The sequence continues at coordinate 41,444,301 of CM070578.1, forward strand.
TCTCGCCCCGAGATTCAGGGCTCACTAAAGGAATAGGTTTGGAAATTCTTTCTTCAAATCCTCTTCAAGGCTCCCAAGTCGCTTCGCTCTCTGCATGGTTGCTCCATCGAACTCTACTGAAACGAGTTGACTTGTTTCTAGTTTCTCGATCCATTGTGTCTAGAATCCTCACTGGATACTCCTTATAGGTCAAATCCTCCTGCAACTCAATTGATTCTAATAAAGGTTTGTTCCTCCGAACTCGAAGACACTTCTTCAATCGGGACACATGGAATACATCATGTACTCCTCGCTAACGATCGGGCAACTCCACCGATAAGCAACTTCGCCTCATGCTCAAAATCTTAAATGGTCCAACATAACGGGTGCAAGTTTTCCTTTGGCATGGAACCTCTTAACTCCCGAGAGGCGTAACTCGGAGGTATACAAAGTCTTCTCGTTCAAAACTCAAATCTCGGCGACGATTGTCAAGATAACTCTTTTGTCGAGATTGGGCTATCTTCAACCTTTCCCTAATCATAGCGATCCGCTTCTTCACCTCTTGAAGAATATCAGGCCCAAAGACACGGCGCCACGGTCTCATTCCAATTCAATGGCGTCCGACAGGTCGACCATACAAAGGCCTCAAAAGGTGACATCTCAGAACTAGCCTCGATAGCTATTGTTGTAATCGAACTCGCATACGGCAAACTCTTATCCCAAGAGGTAGCATAAGCCAATGCACAAGCTCTCAACATATCCTCCAGACCGTTGACTCTTTCTGGTCCGCCCATCCGTCTGTGGATGATAAGTCAGATCAAGTTCAAACGGGTTCCCATGGCTTCATGCAACTTATTCCAAAACCTTGAGGTAAATTGGGTACCTTTGTCCGATACAATCCTCTTTGGCACTCCGTGCAAACAAACGATCTCGATCATGTACAACTCGCTAATTTATCTCCCGAGTAAGTGGTCTTCACGGGATAAAATGGGCTACTTTAGTCAAACGATCCACTATAACCCATATGGAGTCATAACCTCCTTGAGTCCTCGGCAAACCAAGAATGAAATCCATTCCGATTTCCTCCCACTTCCACTCGGGTATTTTCAGCGGTTGTAGCAATCCTGCTGGTCTCTCGATGCATTGCCTTGACTCTCGGCATACGCCGCACAATGCAACATGCTCGGCAACTTCACGCTTCATACTCGGCCACCAGAATCTCTCCTTCGATCCTCGATACATCTTGGCGCTTCCAGATGGATTGAGTACTTGAGTCATGGGCTTCTTCCGTAATCAGCTGCTTTAACTCCTTTTGTTAGGCACACAAATGCGATCCTTCATCCACAACGTGCCTTGCTTATCCAACTTGGAAGTCCTCCGCCTTGCCTTCCTCCTTTTGGACTTAATCCTACGGATCTTGTCATCATCCTTCGTCCTTCTCGGATCTGGTCCTCTAAAGTAGGCTTTACTTCCAATGCGGCCAAGAATCCGCTAGGTACAACCTCAATCTTCACCGTTTGAAAATCCTCACATAACTCATCCTGACTTGTGGCTAGCAACGTACTCACGGTATGACTTTTCCGACTCAGGCATCGGCTACTACGTTGGCCTTCCCTGATGGTAATGGATTCCAACATTATAGTCCTTGATCAACTCTAACCATCTCCTCCGCCTCATATTCAGATCCGATCGTGAATATGTACTTAAGGCTCTTATGATCCGTATATACTTCACATCTGTTTCCAATCGATAGTGACGCCATATCTTCAAGGCATGCACTACGGCAGCTAACTCTAGGTCATGTGTCGGATAATTTTCCTCATGCGGCCTCAATCGCCTTGATGCATAAGCGTTTACCTTTCCGCTCGTGACAAGACACATCCAAGTCCTTGGCGCGATGCGTCACAATAAATATCGGCTTTGAGCAACATCCGTAGAACTAACACCGGTCGACGCCAATCGCTTCTTCAGCTCCAAATCCTTTCTCACATTCTCAAGCGCCCATGCAAACTTCTTTTCCTTCTTCGCAGCTATGCGTAAGAGGTTTCGCAATTGTCGAGAAGCCTTCGATGAAACGGCGGTAATATCCTCGCCATTCCAAGGAAACTCCGAACTGGTCACGCCTTCTACTGCTCCCAATGTAACACAGCTTCTACTTTGCTTGGATCTACGGCGACTCCCTCTGCCAGTCATTACATGTCCAAGAAACTCCACCTTGTCCTTCCAAAATCACACTTGCTGAACTTGGCGAAAAGTTGCTGTTCCTCGCCTTTCCAAAACTCGCCTTAAGTGTTCGGCATGTTCATCCTCTGCCTTGGAGTAGACTAGGATATCGTCTATGAACACGACGACAAACTTGTCCAAATATTCCATGAACACCTTATTCATCATATTCATGAAATAAGTGGCGCGTTAAATCGGCCCAAAGGACATAATCAGAAACTCGTAATGTCCATATCTTGACAAGAATGCGCCTTCGAATATCTTCGATCGGATCTTCAATCGATGGTATCCCGATCTCAGATCAATCTTGGAGAAAACTCCGGCTCCTCTTAATCGATCAAACAAATCATCAATCCTGGTAGCGGATACTTATTCTTCACGGTGACTTCATTGAGTGCACGGTAGTCAATGCACATCCTGAAACTCCCGTCCTTCTTCTTGACAAACAAAAATGGTGCTCCCCACGGTGACTAACTTGGTTTGATAAATCCTTTCTCCATTAACTCCTCTAGCTGTTTCTTCATTTCTACCAACTCCTCGGTAGACATCCGATAGGGTCTCTTTGCTATCGGTCTTTGTGCAGTACAAGCTCTATCACAAACTCTATGTCCCCTGTCTCAAGGCATACCAGGTAGATCTTCTGGAAAACATCGGGTACTCATTCACTACTTGGGACATCCTTTATGCTGATTGCCTTGGTACCGTTAACCATCAACTGTCCATCTCTAATCGCTGTGGCTTGAAATTCCACTTTCTTCCCACACGGGCTCTCAATCGAGATAGTCCTTCGCCCACAATCCAATACAGCCTTGTGCTTGGATAACCAATCCATTCCCAATATAACATCTAAGGTCCGGGTCTCCAAAATTATAAGGTTTGCTAGGAACTCTATTCCATCTATTAGTATTCTCACCCCGAACATCCTACTTCCGCTCGAGTTCGAAACTGTGGGTTTGAACTAAAAGCATGCACTTAAGTCTTGCAATTCTCAAGTCATTTCTAGCAGCAAAGCCTTGCGAAACAAACGAATGCGAAGCTCCGTGAGTCAAACAAAGCTGTGCAGTATCGAGTTAACTAGTAACTTACCCAAGACGACGTCCGTAGCATTCTCGCAGTTGCATCTGCGGTGACATGGTTGACTCGGCCTCTCACCACGGCAGGGTGTGGCTCCTGTGCCGGGCGCCCTAGCTGGGTGGTTCCTAGATTGAAGCGAATCGGGTCGCCTCTGCTGTCTTCTTTGGACAATCATGGCAAAGTGTTCGGCTCGTTGCGCTTGTAGCAGCGTCTCACTGTTCCTTCTTGTTGCCTGGGTAGCGTTTCTAGCGGGGCTGGGGTTTGGTAGTTCGATTGGCAGGTCTTGGTGCTGAGGATGGTGTCCTCGTTGCGTGCGGGTTGGAATCAAGAATTGATTTGGTGCAACTCTCGGCGCCTGCTGCGTTCGGCGTGATCCTTCTTGTTGCATCCTGCGCTTCTGTTCTCATCCAGCTTCCTTGCGCTTTGTCCTCAAGAATAAGCGCCTTATTCACCAATTCTTGGAAATCTGGAAAGGTGTGGGTGATCAACCCTACTTGCAATCCCGAGTTAAGTCCCTTCATAAAACGAGAGGCCTGGATTTATCTCGTCGCTACATCCTTAGGTGCGTAGCGTGCTAGGTAGGTGAACTTGTTCGTAGTCGCCACCGGGCCGATTACCTTGCTTCAAAGGCTCAACTCCTCCTTCTTAAGGTCCATGATTCCTTCAGGCACGTGATAATCGGCTTAATGCAAATTGCGGAACTCTTCCCAAGTGATATCTTGAGGGTTCTCTGCGTGGCACGTAAGTTCTCCCACCATTCGGCAATTTGTTCCTTCCGGTGATGAGAAGCGTAAAGTACCTTCTCATTCCCTATGCATTGAGCTATGTGTAGCTTCCTCTCAATTGATCTTAACCAATCATCGGCCTCCAATGGATTGGCATTCCCGAAGAAAGTGGGTGGGTGAGTTCTCATGAACTCGACACTTTGTATTCTCGGGCGTGGCCCCCGATTAACTTGATTAGCGTGGCCTGAGCAAAGGACGTGCTGCATTTGTTGCATCATAGCATGCATCAACCGAGTCCGGGCAGCAAGAAAGGCTCCAAAACTCTGCATATCAACTGGTGGTGCCGGTGCTCCATCATTAGGGTTTTCAAGGCGAGATCCACTCCCATTGCTTCCCAAGTTTCCACGGGTGTTCACCATCTGTTGGTTTGCTCTAGGTTTAGAGATGAGAGGGAAACAAGAATAGACAAGTAATATGGAACTTATGCGGGGCAAAGGTGTAGCCTTAAGGTCCAACTTTATTATTAATAACTTGGTATGGCTGCTTACAATGCCTAAGGGCCTTGCAACACATAATGCACACTCAAGAAACAAAGCAAATCCAAATCGAACTAACTCGAGTCTAACGCCTAAAGGGTGACTCTTTACTCTATGACTCGACTCGGCGAAGGAGTCTCACTATAGAACCTATGCTCACTCATCGAGAAAACCTCCACGGCCTGGCACGGTGCTGTGGCACAGCGCCAAACGACGCCATGTCCAAGCAATCGTGTCCTCTGTGGTAGTCGAAGAAGCGGTGTCCTCATCGAGATCGACTCCTCCGATCCTGGATCGTAGCTCGTGTGGCTCGTCTTGGCTCCGTCCGTACAAAGTCATCTCCAACTCGTCAATCCTTCGTAGAAGGTGTGCCACATACTCTTGAGCTTCCCGCCATCTGTCACAAGAGTGCTTTACGTAAGAACTCGGAATTTTTAAATTGTGACAAGGTAAGGGATAATTTCAGCAAGAGACAAGAAAAGAGAGAAGGGGATAAGTTGAGAGGTCATTTCTTATCTTCACAAATTTTTAGCTTTAGAAAATAGGTTTTATCCTCACTACGACCATTCTAGCTAGGGTTGAGCTCTACAATAAGTATGGCTCGATACCACCTGTCGGGACCCCGAATTTGCAAATCCGACCCTCGTGTATTCAAGCACTAGTCCAGGAACGCGCTAGTGCACACAGTCTTAACATCGGTATATATCACAATCATACCAAACGATACTATCAAAGTACTCTATTTAAATAATCAAAGGGTTACTCGACCTTATGGCCAAGTTACAAGTATATGCCTGGCAAGGCGAAACTTTAAAAAGAGAAATAACAAAGAATGAAAATCAAATAAACTTAGTGGCGCCATCCAAGATACCACAGCAATCGATCGGGCTCGCATCCCTAAGTAGACGGGTCCTCTTGGAACTCCTCCTCCGAAATCAGCGTAGTCTCCTCTTCAACTGGTATTGTGTTGAGGCAAGGGTGAGTACTTGGTACTCGGCAAGTCATGCACAGTAATGCAAGCTAATATACTATATGCATGGCTTGGTACAAAGGAATAGCACAAGGTATTTTTGGCAAGAAACAAGATTTGAAAAGTAATATAAGTAGATTCGAAAGCGTGAGAAATGAGTAAAGCATAAATAACTTTTCAAGAAGTTTAACAAACATTTTTCCCATCCTAAACCATAATTCCATCATCTTCCTTGTTAAACCAACCCATCTTTTCAAAACCAAGTTATTTTCGTAAAGTCTACCCCTTGACTGTAATTCCCGAGCATTGTCCAATCACAGTGGACTCGGCTATTCAAATAGATTCTACACTCTGCAGAGGTTATGCACTTTACCCACAAGATACAGTCAAACACCACAAAGGCGAGTTCCGTCAGAATAAAGCCTTTCTAAGCCTCAAACAACACAGTGGTCCTCTCCTAAGACGTGCTCTACACCATCCCTTCCCTTAGCCAAGGCGAAGTATGGGACCAACACACCGTTAGATGGGTACCTGGCCACGCCCACGATACGCTCCCCGCATAATCACACAAACGGTGTAATCGACACCCGAGGCTCCACAAGTGAGTCCTTAGCGACTTAGTCAACTAGGGGCCGTCCCATTCCAGCCATGTGGTTGCAAGTATGACCCAGTTCAAAGGCTTGCAAGGTTAAGTCCTTAGAGTGACCAGGCAAGACTACCCTAAAACCAAATCAACACTCCCAATGCCACAATCGGCCCACCTGATTACTCTTGCCACATGCCCGGTCAGAAATCATTATCAAACCCCGCTTGATTACCATGCACCACGTGCCATCAACATCACATGATACTTTTCCAAAACAGGTTCAATATATCATTAAGTCCATATTAGCATTTGATTGCCCAAAATCATGTCATGAGCACGAAAGCGTGTCTAAGCAGATACTACAATCGGTCTAAACCCATGTTGGCAATTTAATAATGTCCAACTAGTAAACCACAACTAGGGTGACAAAGGGTCATGGCACATACTTAAGTAATCAAGGTGTCATATAGCAAATTGGTATTTATCTAACCCCCATGTTTAAACAAAGTATCTTTCTAATTGAACTAGCATGCAATAGTTTAAATCAAAATAGATTTTCGAAATAGGATCAACATGGTCAAAGCACAACTTGCCTTCAAAAAGTACTTGTTCTTGGTCTTGAGTTGGATCCTGAGTCAACACTTCTCCTTCGAATCCTTCCGGCACTTCAACGTCTACTCGTAAAGCGTGCAAATAGCAAATACACAAATAAACACTAGGCAAAAAGATCCCAAAACTCCAAATAAAATCCATAAACAGAGAGAACATAATTTTCTGGATTTTTAGAAACTGGAATCGTCAAATTTGGAGTTAAAACGCAAAAGTTATGATTTATTAAAGTTTAAATAATCAATTAAATAATATTTCAGAGAAAAACTTTAGTCCAAAAATTAAATAAAATTTATATTTAGGTAGATCTCAATTTTATACAAATTTAGAAATTTGAATCACTCAAATCGGAGTTGAAACGCGAAAGTTATAAGCGTTTGAAGTTTGAATCTAAATTTTGAATCAATATTTCGAATTAATAAATCATTTTCTTTTTCGAAATTAATTATTGCGTCAAAAGATGGACACGTGTCAGCTCCTGATTGGCTGGCTGACGTCAGCCGGTCCATGGACTTGGTCCACGCTCGGCTCGGGTCCACGGTGGACTCGGTCCACGGCTCCACGAGAGACTGACATGTGGGTCCACTCGGGTGACGTCATTGCCGACGCCTGACATCACCGGGGATACCGGCCGACAGCGGGTTCCGCCATGACGCCATCGTGGCGCCATGGTGTGCAGTTTGGTGGGCCGACATGCGGGCCCACAGGCGTGCTCGTGGTGACACGTTCTCATGCGCTGGCGCCGATCCGCGCGGCGGTTGGCCTTCTCGCCACGTGGCTAGATCTAGACCGCTGATTTGAAAATCAACGCCCGCATTGATCTCGTGTTACGCGCTTGGGGTGAACGCGTTAATCTGGATCGTTGGATTTAGATCCAATGGTTGAGATTGATCTAGAGATCGTGAACGAAACCTCACCGCGGCGATGACGCGTGGCAAGATCTCGATCGTGCGATCTTGATCGGACGGCCGAGATGGCTCGGCGACGGCAATGATATGGCGTCGCGGCTGGCGGCGGCCGAGTCGATGATTTATGACACGCCTAACGGCTGCAGGCTCCTCCGGCGAAGTGGATGGTAGGCACGGTGCGCCTTGACGCAAGGGATCTGATCTGGGGTCAACGCCGGCGAGGATGGCGACGGTGGCGAACGGCGCGAAACCGCGGCGAGTGCTTTACCAACTCCGGCGAGCAATAGCGGCGAGACGGTGGGGATCCTAGCGGCGTGAGCTAGGTTTCGGACCGGCGTGGGATGGCGATCCTCGGTGCGATCCGGCATTAAATAGCCCCGGAGGCGTGCTCGGCGGAACCCTAGTTTGCCACGCGGGCGCTTCACCGGCGAGTCCGGCTCGACTCGGCGGAGACGACGCAATCGCAGCCGCCCACGTGGCGCGATTAACGGCCCCGATCGCACGCAGCGCGATCGGATCCGGGCCGATACGGCTCGGTCGGGTCGGCGGATCTCACCGTTGGATCTTGATCCAACGGCTGGGATTGATTAGGTTAGAGTGGTTCGGTCGAGTCACGTGGCTGGTCGGACTCGAACACGAAGTCCGACTCGGGCTCGGTCGGATGAACAAGATTTGACCCGAGTTTGATTTTCCAGCGATTTAATATTTAAAATAATTCCTAGTAATTCATTTAATTCATTAAAAATAGCAAATGACTCGTAAAATTCCTAAAAATTCGAAAATACTTTGGATCATTTTGGACTCAAATAAAATATTTCCAACAAAATTTTATTTGCATAATTAAATTCTTTAATTATTTCAAAATGGAATAAATTCAAATAAATTCCAAATAATTCCAAATAAACTCCGAGAAAATTCCAAAAATTCATCAAAGTGCCAAATCACACATGAATTCAAGGAAAGCAAAATTTTGGGGTGTTACAAACCTCCCCTTAATAGAATCTCGCCCCGAGATTCAGTGGCTCACTAAAGGAATAGGTTTGGAAATTCTTTCTTCAAATCCTCTTCGCTCCCTAAGTCGCTTCTTCTCTGCATGGTTGCTCCATCGAACTCTACGTAGTAAACGAGTTGACTTGTTTCTAGTTTCTCGATCCATTGTGTCTAGAATCCTCACTGATACTCCTTATAGGTCAAATCCTCCGCAACTCAATTGATTCTAATAAAGGTTTGTTCCTCCTAACTCAAGACACTTCTTCAACTCGGGACACATGGAATACATCATGTACTCCTCGCTAACGATCGTGGCAACTCCAATGATAAGCAACTTCGCCTCATGGCTCAAAATCTTAAATGGTCCAACATAACGGGTGCAAGTTTTCCTTTGGCATGGAACCTCTTAACTCCCGAGAGGCGTAACTCTGAGGTATACAAAGTCTTCGTTCAAAACTCAAATCTCGGCGACGATTGTCAAGATAACTCTTTTGTCGAGATTGGGCTATCTTCAACCTTTCCCTAATCATAGCGACCGCTTCTTCACCTCTTGAAGAATATCAGCCCAAAGACACGGCGCTGGCCGGTCTCATTCCAATTCAATGGCGTCCGACAGGGTCGACCATACAAAGGCCTCAAAAGGTGACATCTCAGAACTAGCCTCGATAGCTATTGTTGTAATCGAACTCGGCATACGGCAAACTCTTATCCCAAGAGGTAGCATAAGCCAATGCACAAGCTCTCAACATATCCTCCGAATCTGGTTGACTCTTCGGTCTGCCCATCCGTGCGTGGATGATAAGTCATCTTGAAGTTCAAACGGGTTCCCATGGCTTCATGCAACTTATTCCAAAACCTTGAGGTAAATTGGGTACCTTTGTCCGATACAATCCTCTTTGGCACTCCGCAAACAAACGATCCTCGATCATGTACAACTCGCTAATTTATCTCCGAGTAAGTGGTCTTCACGAGGATAAAATGGGCTACTTTAGTCAAACGATCCACTATAACCCATATGGAGTCATAACCTCCTTGAGTCCTCGGCAAACCAGTAATGAAATCCATTCCGATTTCCTCCCACTTCCACTCAGGTATTTTCAGCGGTTGTAGCAACTCCTGCTGGTCTCGATGCATTGCCTTGACTCTCCTGGCATACGCCGCACAATGCAACATGCTCGGCAACTTCACGCTTCATACTCGGCCACCGTAATCTCTCCTTCAGATCCTGATACATCTTGGCGCTTCCAGTGATGGATTGAGTACTTGGAGTCATGGGCTTCTTCCGTAATCAGCTTGCTTTAACTCCTTTTTGTTAGGCACACAAATGCGATCCTTCATCCACAACGAGCCTTGCTTATCCAACTTGAAGTCCTCTGACTAGCCTTCCTCCTATTTCGACTTCATCCTACGGATCTTGTCATCATCAATCTGTCCTACTCGGATCTCGGTCCTCTAAAGTAGGCTTTACTTCCAATGCGGCCAAGAATCCGCTAGGTACAACCTCAATCTTCACCTTTGAAAATCCTCACATAACTCATCCTCGACTTGTGGCTAGCAACGCATCTCACGGTATGACTTTTTCCGACTCAGGGCATCGGCTACTACGTTGGCCTTCCCGGTATGGTAATGGATTCCAACATTATAGTCCTTGATCAACTCTAACCATCTCCTCTGCCTCATATTCAGATCCGACTGGGTGAATATGTACTTAAGGCTCTTATGATCCGTATATACTTCACATCTGCTTTCCAATCGGATAGTGACGCCATATCTTCAAGGCATGCACTACGGCTAGCCTAACTCTAGGTCATGTGTCGGATAATTTTCCTCATGCGGCCTCAATCGCTTTGATGCATAAGCGATGACCTTTCCGCTCGCATCGGCACACATCCAAGTCCTTGGCGCGATGCGTCACAATAAATATCGAAGCTTTGAGCAACATCCGTAGAACTAACACCGTGTCTTGACGCCAATCGCTTCTTCACCCCAAATCCTTTCTCACATTCCAAGGCCCATGCAAACTTCTTTTCCTTCTTCAGCGATTGCGTAAGAGGTTTCGCAATTGTCGAGAAGCCTTCGATGAAACGGCGGTAATATCCTGCCATTCCAAGGAAACTCCGAACTGGGTCACGCCTTCTTGGTCGTTCCCAATGTAACACAGCCTTCTACTTTGCTTGGATCTACGGCGACTCCCTCTGCGGTCATTACATGTCCAAGAAACTCCACCTTGTCCTTCCAAAAATCACACTTGTTTAACTTGGCGAAAAGTTGTCGCTCCTCGCCTTTCCAAAACTCGCCTTAAGTGTTCGCATGTTCATCCTCCTGTCTTGGAGTAGACTAGGATATCGTCTATGAACACGACGACAAACTTGTCCAAATATTCCATGAACACCTTATTCATCATATTCATGAAATAATTTGGCGCGTTAAATCGCCCAAAGGACATAATCAAACTCGTAATGTCCATATCTTGACGAGAATGCGCTTGAATATCTTCGATCGGATCTTCAATCGATGGTATCCCGATCTCGCATCAATCTTGAGAAAACTCCGGCTCCTCTTAACTGATCAAACAAATCATCAATCCTGGTAGCGGATACTTATTCTTCACGGTGACTTCATTGAGTGCACGGTAGTCAATGCACATCCTGAAACTCCCGCCCTTCTTCTTGACAAACAAAAGCGGTGCTCCCACGGTGACGAACTTGGTCTCGATAAATCCTTTCTCCATTAACTCCTCTAGTCAAGCTTCTTCATTTCTACCAACTCCTCGTAGACATCCGATAGGGTCTCTTTGCTATCGGTCTTTGTGCAGTACAAGCTCTATCACAAACTCTATGTCCTCGTCTGGCGGCATACCGTAGATCTTCTGGGAAAACATCGGGTACTCATTCACTACTTGGGACATCCTTTATGCTGATTGCCTTGGTACTGTTAACCATCAACTCGCCCATCTCTAATCGCAGTGGCTTGAAATTCCACTTTCTTCCCACACGGGCTCTCAATCGAGATAGTCCTTCGTCCACAATCCAATACAGCCTTGTGCTTGGATAACCAATCCATTCCCAATATAACATCTAAGGTCCGGGTCTCCAAAATTATAAGGTTTGCTAGGAACTCTATTCCATCTATTAGTATTCTCACCCGGAACATCCTACTTCCGCTCGGAGTTCGAACCAGGGGTTTGAACTAAAAGCATGCACTTAAGTCTTGCAATTCTCAAGTCATTTCTAGCAGCAAAGCCTTGCGAAACAAACGAATGCTAAGCTCCGTGAGTCAAACAAAATCAACAGGTGTATCGAGTTAACTAGTAACTTACCCAAGACGACGCCCGTAGCATTCTCGCAGGCATCTGCGGTGACATGGTTGACTCGGCCTCTCACCACGGGCCTGGGGTGTGGCTCCTGGTCTTTGGCGCCCTAGCTGGGTGGTTCCTAGATTGAAGCGAATCGGGTCGCCTCTGCTGTCTTCTTTGGACAATCTGTTGGCAAAGTGTCTCGCTCGTTGCGATTGTAGCAGCGTCTCACTGCTCTTGCCGATCGCTGGGGTAGCGTTTCTAAGCGGGGCTGGGGTTTGGTAGTTCCGATTGGCAGGTCTTGGTGCCGGGATGGTGTCCTCGTTGCATTCTCGTGGTTGGAATCAAGAATTGATTTGGTGCAACTCTCAGCGCCGCTATGCGTTCGGCGTGATCCTTGCCGTTGCATCCTGCGCTTCCTGTTCTCATCCAGTTCCTTGCGCTTGTCCTCAAGAATAAGCGCCTTATTCACCAATTCTTGGAAATCTGGAAAGGTGTGGGTGATCAACCCTACTTGCAATCCTGAGTTAAGTCCCTTCATAAAACGAGACTGTCTGGATTTATCTGTCGCTACATCCTCAGGTGCGTAGCGTGCTAGCTGGGTGAACTTGTTCAGTAGTCGCCACCGGCCGATTACCTTGCTTCGATGCTCTCAACTCCTCCTTCTTAAGGTCCATGATTCCTTCAGGCACGTGATACCGCCGGAATGCAGCCGTGAACTCTTCCCAAGTGATATCTTGAGGGTTCTCTGCGTGGCAAGTGTGTTCTCCCACCATTCGTAATTTGTTCCTTCCAACTGATGAGAAGCGTAAAGTACCTTCTCATTCCCTATGCATTGAGCTATGTGTAGCTTCCTCTCAATTGATCTTAACCAATCATCGGCCTCCAATGGATTGGCATTCCCAGAGAAAGTGGGTGGGTGAGTTCTCATGAACTCGACAACCTTGTATTCTGGCGTGGCCTGATTAACTTGATTAGCAAAGTGGCCTGAGCAAAGGACGTGCTGCATTTGTTGCATCATAGCATGCATCAACTGAGTCTCAGGCAGCAAGAAAGGCTCCAAAACTCAGCATATCAACTGGTGGTGCCGGTGCTCCATCATTGGGGTTTCTTTGGCGAGATCCACTCCCATTGCTTCCCAAGTTTCCACGGTGTTCACCATCTGTTGGTTTGCTCTAGGTTTAGAGATGAGAGGGAAACAAGAATAGACAAGTAATATGGAACTTATGCGGGGCCAAAGGTGTAGCCTTAAGGTCCAACTTTATTATTAATAACTTGGTATGGCTGCTTACAATGCCTAAGGGCCTTGCAACACATAATGCACACTCAAAGAAACAAAGCAAATCCAAATCGAACTAACTCTGAGTCTAACGCCTAAAGGGTGACTCTTTACTCTATGACTCGACTCGCCAAGGAGTCTCACTATAGAACCTATGCTCACTCATCGAGAAAACCTCCACGGCACGGTGCAGGTCTTTGTGGCACAGCGCCGAAACGACGCCATGTCCAAAGAATCGTGTCCTCTGTGGTAGTCGAAGAAGCGGTGTCCTCATCGAGATCTCGACTCCTCTGGATCCGCTCGTGTAGCTCAAATCTTGGCTCGGTCCGGTCCGCATAAAGTCATCTCCAACTCGTCAATCCTTCGTAGAAGGTGTGCCACATACTCTTGAGCTTCCCGCCATCTGTCACAAGAGTGCTTTACGTAAGAACTCGAATTTTTAAATTGTGACAAGGTAATGGATAATTTCATCAAGTGACAAGACAAGAGAGAAGGGGATAAGTTGAGAGGTCATTTCTTATCTTCACAAATTTTTAGCTTTAGAAAATAGGTTTTATCCTCACTACGACCATTCTAGCTAGGGTTGAGCTTCTACAAAAGTATGGCTCGATACCACCTCTGTCGGGACCCCGAATTTGCAAATCCGGACCCTCTGTGTATTCAGCACTAGTCCAGGAACGCGCTAGTGCACACAGTCTTAACATCGGTATATATCACAATCATACCAAACGATACTATCAAAGTACTCTATTTAAATAATCAAAGGGTTACTCGACCTTATGGCCAAGTTACAAGTATATGCCTGGCAAGGCGAAACTTTAAAAAGAGAAATAACAAAGAATGAAAATCAAATAAACTTAGTGGCGCCATCCAAAGATACCACGTGCAACCGACCAGGCTCGCATCCCTAAGTAGACGGGTCCTCTTGGAACTCCTCCTCCGAAACCGGCGTAGTCTCCTCTTCAACCGGTATTGTGTTGAGGCAAGGGTGAGTACTTGGTACTCGACAAGTCATGCACGTAATGCAGGCTAATATACTATATGCATGGCTTGGTACAAAGGAATAGCACAAGGTATTTTTGGCAGAAACAGCATTTGAAAAGTAATATAAGTAGATTCAAAGCGAGAAATGAGTAAAGCATAAATAACTTTTCAAGAAGTTTAACAAACATTTTTCCCATCCTAAACCATAATTCCATCATCTTCCTTGTTAAACCAACCCATCTTTTCAAAACCAAGTTATTTTCAGAAAGTCTACCCCTTGATCAGAATTCCCGAGCATTGTCCAAGACTGGACTCCTGGCTATTCAAATAGATTCTACACTCTGCAGAGGTTATGCACTTTACCCACAAGATACAATCAAACACCACAAAGGCGAGTTCCGTAACAAAGCCTTTCGGAAGCCTCAAACAACACAGGTGGTCCTCTCCGGTACGTGCTCTACACCATCCCTTCCCTTAGCCAAGGCGAAGTATGGGACCAACACACCGTTAGATGGGTACCTGGCCACAGCCACGATACGCCTCCCGCACAATCACACAAACGGTGTAATCGACACCCGAGGCTCCACAAGTGAGTCCTTAGCGACTTAGTCAACTAGGGCCGCCCCATTCCAGCCATGTGGTTGCAAGTATGACCCAGTTCAAAGGCTTGCAAGGTTAAGTCCTTAGAGTGACCAGGCAAGACTACCCAAAACCAAATCAACACTCCCAATGCCACAACCGGCCCACTGATTACTCTTGCCACATGCCCCTGGCCGAAACTGTTTATCAAACCCAGCTTGATTACCATGCACCACGTGCCATCAACATCACATGATACTTTTCCAAAACAGGTTCAATATATCATTAAGTCCATATTAGCATTTGATTGTCCAAAATCATGTCATGAGCACGTAGCGTGTCTAAGCAAAGATACTACAACGGTCTAAACCCATGTTGGCAATTTAATAATGTCCAACTAGTAAACCACAACTAGGGTGACAAAGGGTCATGGCACATACTTAAGTAATCAAGGTGTCATATAGCAAATTGGTATTTATCTAACCCCATGTTTAAACAAAGTATCTTTCTAATTGAACTAGCATGCAATAGTTTAAATCAAAATAGATTTTCGAAATAGGATCAACATGGTCAAAGCACAACTTGCCTTCAAAAAGTACTTGTTCTTGGTCTTGAGTTGGATCCTGAGTCAACACTTCTCCTTCGAATCCTTCCCAGACTTCAACGCCTACTCGTAAAAGCGTGCAAATAGCAAATACACAAATAAACACTAGGCAAAAAGATCCCAAAACTCCAAATAAAATCCATAAACAGAGAGAACATAATTTTCTGGATTTTTAGAAACTGGAATCGCCAAATTTGGAGTTAAAACGCAAAAGTTATGATTTATTAAAGTTTAAATAATCAATTAAATAATATTTCAGAGAAAAACTTTAGTCCAAAAATTAAATAAAATTTATATTTAGGTAGATCTCAATTTTATACAAATTTAGAAATTTGAATCACTCAAATCGGAGTTGAAACGCCGAAAGTTATAAGCGTTTGAAGTTTGAATCTAAATTTTGAATCAATATTTCGAATTAATAAATCATTTTCTTTTTCGAAATTAATTATTGCGTCGGCATGGACACGTGTCGCCTCGATTGGCTGGCTGACGTCACCGGTCCATGGACTTGGTCCACGCCGCTCGGGTCCACGGTGGACTCGGCCCACGGCTTCCACGAGACTCGACATGTGGGTCCACTCGGGTGACGCCATTCTTGGCGTCGCCAAGACACCGCCGACACGACAAAGCGGGTTCGCCATGGCGTCATCGTGGACGTCATGGTGCTTTGGCCGGGCCGACATGCGGGCCCGGCGTGTCGAGACACGTTCTCATGCGCTGGCGCCGACGCGATCACGCGGCGGTTGGCCTTCGCCACGTGGCTAGATCTAGACCGCTGATTTGAAAATCAACGGCCCGCATTGATCCGTGTTACGCGTTTGGGGTGAACGCGTTAATCCGGGACCGTTGGATTTAGATCCAATGGTTGAGATTGAATCTAGAGATCGTAACGAAACCTCACCGTCGCGATGACGTGGCAAGATCTGGATCGTGCGATCTTGATCGGACGGCTGAGATGGCTCGGGCGACGGCAATGGCGTGCGGCGGCTTGCGGCCGGAGCCGATGACGGCGACACGCCCAACGGCGCTGCAGGCTCTCCGGCGAAGTGGATGGTAGGCACGGTGCGCCTTGACGCAAGGGATCTCGATCCGGGTCAACGCCGCGGAGGATGGCGACGGTGGCGAAACGGCGCGAAACCGCGGCGGAGTGCTTACCAACTCCGGCGAGCAATAGCAGCGAGACGGTGGGGATCCTAGCGGCGTGAGCTAGGTTTCGGACCGGCGTGGGATGGCGATCCTCGGTGCGATCCGGCATTAAATAGCCCCGGAGGCGTGCTCGGCGGAACCCTAAGTCGGTCCTGCGGCGCTCTCTCACCGGCGAGTCCGGCTCGGACTCGCGAGACGCGCCAATCGCGGCCGTCCACGTGGCGCGATCAGCGGCCCCGATCGCCGCAGGCGCGATCGGATCCGAGGCGAGATACGGCTCTGGTTTCGGCGGATCTCGGTAGGTGGATCTTGATCCAACGGTTGGGATTGATTAGGAGTTAGGAGTGGGTTCGGTCGAGTCACGTGGCTCGGGTGGACTCGAACAGTCTGACTCGGGCTCGATCGGATGAACAAGTACTTGACCCGAGTTTGATTTTCCAGCGATTTAATATTTAAAATAATTCCTAGTAATTCATTTAATTCATTAAAAATAGCAAATGACTCAGAAAAATTCGAAAAATTCGAAAATACTTTGGATCATTTTGGACTCAAATAAAATATTTCCAACAAAATTTTATTTGCATAATTAAATTCTTTAATTATTTCAAAATGGAATAAATTCAAATAAATTCCAAATAATTCCAAATAAACTCCAGAAAATTCCAAAAATTCATCAAAGTGCCAAATCACACATGAATTCAAGGAAAGCAAAATTTTGGGGTGTTACAATACTCCTTGGTTACATATGGGCTCGGCTTGGGCATTTGCTACGTGAGAAAAAAAACAGAGGGCTCGGCTTGGGCATTTGCTACGTGAGAAAAAAAAAACAGAGACCGGCCAGACGACCAGAGCAGGACAGCGAGCGTAGTCGGCCGGAGACAGTGGCGGCGGCGGCGAACGCAGTCAGCCGGAATCAGTCGGCGGCGACGGCGACTATGGTGCGCAGGCGGCTACGACGACGGCGACGGCGCGCTTGTGCATGTAGACTAGAGAGGAGTCGCGATCGGCGATGCCATACATGGCACTACTCATCTTTGCATTTGCGTTATGGAAATGTGGGTGGTAATTATCAATCATATACACACGTACCTATATGCACAAGTACACAGGTTCATGCACAAATATGCCCATATATATGTATTTATATACGCGCAAATACATAGACGAGATAAACCGATCGATAGAGGTAGAATGCGCGCAAAAGAGAAACGGAAATACCGATCAACGACAGCAAGCAGGAGACGGCGAGGCCAACGAGTGCGCCAGTGTCAACGATTTAAAGGAGCGCGTGGTCGGCCCGACGAGCAACCGCGGCGATCGATCGGCGACAGAAGCTGGTCGACGAAAGGCTGGAAGAGGCATGGCCGAAGAGTGCACCAGCGGCGATGACGAGACGATAGCCGCGCGGCGGGCGTGCAGCGGCAACATGGACGGCGGCGTCAACGGTGGTACACGACGGCAGCAGCGATGATGACGATGACGAGACGGCAGCGGCGGCGAAGGCGGTGAAGGCGGCGGCGACATAACCGGCGGTGGCGGCGTCAACGGAATGAGCAATATGAGATGAGATAAACTTGCAATGGAATGAAGCAATATGGAGGGATTAACTTGCAATGGAATGAAGCAATAGGGAAAGAATGATTGTTTGAAGGAATGGAGACGCACTGTATTGAACCTAGTAACGTATGGATGGAATAAAGCTAGTGACTAGAAACGGCTGCAGGAATGGAGGCTTCAGGCCGGCGCATGGATGGTCTTCGGTTGGCATGCATGGCTAGTAAATGGTTGCATTCACGTCACAAAGCCATGCATTCACACATTACTAATTCACACGTTACCATTAATTCATGCATGAGGTAGAGAGTTACTAGTTCCAACATGCAAGAATGAAAGACCGAGATGGCGATCAGAGGGGGGGTGAATGATCCCAAATAAAAATATCCCCTACTCAACGTACTCCAAACAATCCCGCAAAGAAAACCGATGCTCCTTAAAATCGCGAAACCCGCAAAAATCGGAACGACTTGACAACTATGTGTATCCCTAGCTTACATGGATGGGAACCATGAATCATGTGAGGGATATTTAAATCACAAATTCTGGTTGTCAAGTGTCCAAAACAAAGAGGAATCAATTCAAATACTTCTTTTCTAAAAGAGATCAAGCCAAAACACAAAAGCCTCTTTTAGAAAAAGCAAAAGCAGATTTTCAGGAATTGTCCTCAATTAGAGCAGGTGGATGGTGGACTTCTGTTGCTCCAAAAATTTTGGGAATTTTTCAGCCTGTGATCTGTTGAGTCGTGAAGCACTCCACCAAAAATCACCACCAAAATCCTTCTACAAAAATCAGGAAAAATCAAGAACTACGAACAGTCAGGATTTTCAATCAGGAAATTTGGGGCTCGGTTTTCACCTCACAGCTCCCAAATGGTGCATCCAGTGGACTCCAAAATTTTTCCACAGATGGGTATATGAGTCAAGCACCTTCTCCAACAAGAATCAATCTAGAAAGATTTTTCTATATTTTTCTAAAAATCAAAGACTGACTGCTGCGCCGAAGAACAAGTTCAGGACAGATTTGCAATCTTGATAGAAACTTGATCTCTAGTCTATCCTAGGGTGCAAGAAAGATGTAAAACCAAATGAGCACCCTCAAGACCTCCTTGATCAACAGCATTTAGAAGGAGAGGAGCAAATCCAAATTGCGAGAAAGTAAATTGCAGAATTTACATGCGGAAAGTAAATGCTGAATTTAAATTATGCGTAAAAGTAAAGACATAATGTAAATGCGAATTTAAATTCACAAAAATGTAAAGAAAATCTTTGTATTTTCTGGTTGGAAGGTTTACAAAGCCTCACTTCATGTGGGCAAAGCTCAAAGGAGCAACTCAAACCTTCAAGTGAGGAGGACACCCTCCCCTCTATTTATACTACTCTAGGGCAACCTACCACCCTTGGATGAGTCCCAAACCCTAGGGCACTCCACCAAGGGCTAGGATTAACCCTCTCATTTCAACCCACATATGGGCTTTACATGGGCCACATTGGCCATACATGGGTTTTAAACAAAACCCGATCAACCCGATGCAACGGGCCTTCATCCGCCGGACTTGACCGCTCAGTTTCCTCCTCTTCGAGCCTCCAACCCGAACCGAAACCTTGAGCCACCTCAAGTCCATTTCCTTGACGTCCAAGTGAACCCGGTTTGAGCCCAACCATCTCGTCGGCATCCTCGACCGCTCTGGACCTCGGTTCTCCCAACCTAGTCCCTGGTACTCACCAACGACCATAGCTGCCTCAGGAACCTGTACCACAAGGAACAAACCATTTTGCACATACCACAATGCACATACCTTTTCTTCCTGCATGTTAGTCCACAATTATCATTAATTGATAACATGCAATACCGAGTCAAATCAAACTCAAGCCTGAGCACACCTTGCTCAAATAAAGTCAAATACTCATCACAAACATGGATGGACCTCCACATGGTCCTTCAATCTCCCCCTTGATGAGTATATTGACAAACCACACAAAAGGCATAAATTTGAGTTTGTAAACAAAGGAAGAAAAGCAATTTGATTGCAAAAATCATATTTGGTCCAATAAAAAGAGAAAGAAAGCTCATGACCAAATAGATGAGAAGATTTTTAGAGCTCAACACTTGAAAGGACAATTTTTCAACAAGAGCTCCAAAAACCAAGAAATCTCTCAAAAAGCTCAATATTACTCATGATCCAAATGCAAGGACAATTGTTCAACATGATCATGAGAAAGCATTTTTTTTAAGATGTCTTTTCTACGTTTGTCTCCCCCTTTTGGCAATATAGGCATCAAGAGAACAATTTTTGCATGAAATGCAACCTAGAAGAGCTTTGAGGATTATGCAAGTGACCACTTAGACAAAGTATGACACCAAGCTACTCAAGTTCAGATTATGTCATCCTAAGGCATATCCAATGGCATATTTCAATTTTTGCTAACTAGCTCAAAAGAGGTTATAATACTTTGGTATGATTTCAACAATAGCAACACTTAGCATAACTTCAATACTAGAAGCAAAGCCAACCAAACGAGCAAATGGATATACTAGAGTTCAACCTAGTCAACACTTTGGGAAACTACAAGTCCATAAGAGAAGCCTCATGCTCAATCATCTCTTTAAATGCAAATTTTTAGATTAAAGCTCATAAAGCGGTATGAGAGAGTTAGGCTTAGTGAAGCACATCCTCGACTAGGAGCCATCGACAAAGGCCTCCTAAGCTTCACTCTCCTCCACAAACCTTTCAGGGTTTAGAGAGTTTATCCTAGAGAAACACAACCTCGACTAGGAGCCATCGACATAGGTCTCCTAGGCATCACTCTCTTCCTCTAGTTATTTTTGCATTTTTCTTGTATTGACTCAAGCCATTAGCAACCATCTCAAGCAAGAAGCTTAAAAGAGTGGTTTTGGTCATACACACTTCATTCCAAGTTCATCCCAAGTGCAATGGGAAGCAGTCTCGTGAATGAATAGTGTTGAGTTCAATTTTAGCACAAAAGAGTCAATTTATATTTTCAGCACTTAGATTCATGAGCATTATTGAGGATTCTAGAATGAAACAATGTAGCTAACCCAAGTTGCTCTAGGGACTCTAGTAGAAACCCACTATTTCAATAAGCATGGCATAAGCATCTAGTGAGGAAGTATAGCAAGTAAAAGCCATGTTTCATCAACTTTTCAGGAAAGCTCAATTTTAAAATGTTGGCTAGTTTCACATGTTATACCAAATTGGATATGACCTAGATTAGCAAATATCTTCATAAAAGTAGCTAGGTGCAACATATCTCAATTTTATCAATTGCATAATAGACAAAGCTCGTAAATGAAAAACAAGTCTATATGCAATGCAAAAGAATCAATTCCAAGCTCCCCCTCAACAAGTGAGTCGATTAAGCACAAAATCTGATTGAAGTTGAGTTATTAGCAATTTTAGATTCAAAAGGATGAATTGAACTCAACTGAAACCAGAAAGACAGAAATGATGAGAAGGAATCAAGCAACTGACACATGGGTAGTCTAGGAGCAAAGATAACATGAAGAGAAACACTAACACTCAGACTCGCTCTCACCTTCCCCATATGACTTATATAGGAAAGCTACTTCTCAACTCCAACCCAGGAGCAAACACTGACCACTGTCTACCCAGGGGCCCAACACTGCTAGACCTAAAAGGCGTGAGTGAGCTCAACCGAGAATAAGAGAGGAATAGCACCCTAAAGCATAAGGTGAGAGGTCCATGCCGAGGCATGCCAGAAGTCTAGGTGAAGTGGACTCAACCAAATGAAAACCATCCCAAAGATACCCAGAAAGAGAAAGGAAGGCTGAATATACATATGAACAAATAATACAAGCCAGCTCCCCCTCAAGATATGCCATATGGGCTCATAATCCCAAGCTCTCCTCTCAGGGAAACAAACCTGGAGCTATCCAAAGGCTTGGTGAAAATATCAGCCAACTGGTGGTCACTCTCCACAAACTGGAGCACTATATCACCCTTCTCCACATGGTCTCTAAGGAAGTGATAGCGAATGTCAATGTGCTTGGTCCGAGAGTGTTGCACTGGGTTCTTAGCAATGTGAATGGCAGACGTGTTATCACATATAAGTGGAACACAATCTGCTACTAACCCAAAGTCCCGCAAGGTCGATCTCATCCAGAGAACCAGCTACAAAGAATCGGCTGCAGCAACATACTCGGCCTCAGCGGTGGACTGTGCAACACCGGACTGCTTCCTAGACGACCAAGAGACAAGAGAAGTGCCAATGAATTGGCAAGTGCCAGAAGTGCTCTTCCTATCTATCCTACAGCCGGCGAAGTCTGCATCGGAGAAGGCTCTCAGAGATAGACAGGAGGAAGAAGAGTACCAGATACCATAGTCAATGGTAGCTCGAAGGTACTGAAGATGCGCTTCACCGCTCGACGATGAGAGACGCGGGAGAAGCCTGAAATCGAGCACAAAGACATACAGAGAAATGTATGTCGTGTCTCGAGGCGATGAGATACAAAAGGGAGCCGATCATGCTCCGAACTCCTTCTCGATCAAGCGGCTCACCATCCTCGCCAGGCTCGAGGACAGCAGTGGTGGCCATAGGAGTCATAATCGGCTTTCCATCGACATGTCAAAGCGCTTGAGAGGTCTCGAGTGTACTTGCCTTGATGCAAGAATGTACCTCCCGAGTCCGCTTAATCTGAAGCCAAGGAAGTAGCTCAACTCGCCCATCATGCTCATCTCGAACTCGGTACTCATCACATCCGAGAACCGAGTAACGAGCGAATGCGAGGAACCACTCAAAATGATGTCGCCGACATAGATTTGGACTAAGAGAAAATCCGAATCGTAATGTCCGACGAATGTAGTCTTGTCCACTTGACCCATATGAAAACCATGACTCAAGAGGTAGGACTTAAGCCTTCTCATACCAAGCTCGTGGAGCTTGCTTAAGTCCATACAAAGCTTTGGAAAGCTTGAAGACATGGTTTGGGTACTTGGGGTTCTCAAATCCTGGAGGTTGTCTCGACATACACCTCTTCCTCAATGAAGCCATTGAGGAATGCACTCTTGACATCCATTTGAAAAAGCTTGAAGCCCTTGGATGCCGCGAATGCGAGCAGGATCCTGATGGCCTCGAGTCTAGCTACAGGGCAAAAGTCTCCTCAAGTCGAGACCCTCGACCGAGAGAAACCCTGGCGACTAACCTAGCCTTGTTTGAACTACAACCCCATCCTCACTCTGCTTGTTTTTGAACACCCATTTGGTCCCAATGATATTGTGACCGTAAGGGGCTCGACAAGCTTCCAAACTTTGTTCCTCTCGAAGTTTTCAAGTTCCTCATGCATAGCATTAATCCAAGATTCATCGATAATGCATGAGAAACATCCTTCGGCTCAAAAGAGGCAACAAAAGCAGAGTGAAGGCAGAAAGTGGACAAACTGACTTAGAGCGAGTGACTCGCTCAAACAGATCTCCAATGATCTCGGTCGGTGGATGAGCCTCGCTGAATGTGGCGGGAGGTCCGTAAGGTAGTGACCTCTACTCCTCGTGGGAGAAGTAGGAACAGAGCCACTAGCCGCTGAAGAGTCTCGAGGGTAAGGGCTGATCTCCCCGAGGTGCAGATATGGAAATGGGAGGCACCTCGGGAGCAGGAATGGTGACTGGATCGTGCAAGGCGCCTTCATCTCCGTCATCAACTTCCTCTGAGAAGATAGATCGGGAAAGAGGAGAAGAGCCTGAAATGTCTGGTCTAGCACCGGGCTAGCCTCATCAAAAGTCACCTCGCAGGTCTCTATGATCCTACCCAAATCTACAAACCCAAATCCTATAGCTACGGGCGTAAGTCGAGTAACCCGTAAAGATCCCATCGTGAACGTGACTCGAACTTATCTAGGTTCCCAGACTTCAAGAAGAAGCACTTGCAACCAAAAACACGAAAATGAGATACACTAGGCTTTCGCCCATATCTCAACTCATAAGAAGTGCAATGCAAGTGTGCCCTAAGAAAAACTCTGTTGGCAACATGGCATGCAGTAGCTACGACCTCACCCAAAACTTCCTAGGAGTATTGTACTCATCTAGCATCGTCTGGCCATCTCAACCAGGGTCCTGTTCTTCCTTTCCACTACGCCATTTCTTTGAGGGACGTATGGAGAGGAGAACTGATGCTCTAAGCCTAACTCCTCACAGAAGCCGCTAAAGTAGGAGTTCTTGAACTCCGTGCCATTGTCCTTTGCGGATCGCTCGTAAGGCACCTGGGAGCTCAACAGACAACCTACGGACCAAACCCCTGAAGTGTGAAAAACACTCATCCTTCGAGGCCATGAAAAACACCCAAGAGTACCTCGAAAAATCATCGACAATGACAAGAATATACCACTTCCCACCTGGCCGATCGCACTCGAGCCGACCAACAGTGTCCATGTGTAGCAGTGTCCTGGTGCATCGATCATCACTCGGGTATTTGGAGGATGTGAGGCAGCAACCATCTTGCCATGTCGGCAAGGAGAACATACAACATCTTTGACCATCTTGAGTTTAGGCAGGCCACGAATGAGATCATGGCCGCTAACTCGAGTCAAATGATCAAAGCCAATGTGACCAAGTCTCCTATGCCAAAAGGAGAGATCACGGGACTCAGAAGCAATAAGGCAATGGAGAGAGTCTCTAGAGGAAAAAGAAAAATCAGCACGAAAGACTCTCCCGAAACGAGAAATCCCGCAAACAAACTCCCCAGAAGAATCGAGGATCCTACAAGAGCTCCTCTTAAAATTGACCTCGAAATCGTCATCAAGAAGCTGAGAGACTGAAAGCAAGTTGAAATGCAGCTTACTGACTAAGGCAACGTCCTTAAGAATGAAATGATCGTTAATGCAGACTGTACCTTTAGCAAT
The DNA here is from genome assembly GCA_036346355.1 of Rhipidocladum racemiflorum. Classification (NCBI taxonomy): domain Eukaryota; kingdom Viridiplantae; phylum Streptophyta; class Magnoliopsida; order Poales; family Poaceae; genus Rhipidocladum; species Rhipidocladum racemiflorum. The sequence continues at coordinate 41,469,215 of CM070578.1, forward strand.
GACTCTACCGACGAGATCCCCAAAGGTGATTACCTCATCACCGGGATCTCGGTCCAGGGAAGAAAACCAACGGGAGTCTCCGGTCATGTGGCGAGAACAGCCGGAGTCTACGATCCAAACCTCCCCCTTCCCTGTCCTACGGACCTGAATCAAAGAGAGTGAAAAGCAGATGTCTCGATGCCGGGATAGATCGGTGCAGATCTAGGAACCCAATCTTGAGTCAATCAGGCGATGAAACAAATCCAACGGAGTAGAAGAATGCAATCCGCACCTCTCCGTGACTCGACTCTCACAAAATCGAGACTCCGCTCGATGGGACGTCACTGGAGAAGCTGCCGGGTTGGTCCGCCGAGGGTGCAAAGGCCGGACCATCCAGTCTTCTTCTGTGAACCTCCCGGGGAAAGCAAACTCACGCCGCTGATATCTACCTCGATGGGAAAAGCGAGGAATATCAAGAGGACGGCGGAAAAGACCGACTCGGGGACAGCTCTGGGCGAAAACCGAGTAGAAGCACGAAAACCAAGCCCCATCGCTGTCCAAAACAGAGACTCTCTAGCTTGTTTATCCTGTCTAAAAGCCGTGTGTGCCTTAGGCGCACTCAGAGTCTGGGGATGACCCTGAATACCCCTAAGAGCATGGACACGCTCACGCCGAGAAATCTTGACGCGTCTGAAGCAGAAATCAGCTATATGTCCATCCTTCTGACAGAAGGTGCATGTATACTTCGCCTTGGGGGGTGAAGTAGCATGAGAAGCACCCTTCTCGTCAGACGTCCCGTGGACAATCCCTGCTGATCTAAACACAGTGGTGCTCACTTGTGGAGCCACCACTATCTCTCCGCTCTTGGAGGCACGCACAACAGTGGGCGGATGCGCCCGTGTATGCTCCAAGGCATCAAACCCTAGACCTTGATTGAATCTGCTAATCTTGGACTGATCTAGGATAAGATTGAGCTTCTTCTTACCTCCAACAAACTTCTCGAGAGTGCTCATAAGGTACTGACACTCTCGAAAAGTGAGGCACAAGAAGAGCAAGGGGAAGGAGTAGCGAGGAAGAGCCAGATGGAGAAGAGCGAACTAAACGATCAAATCTCTCCCTATAAAGAGCAGCCTCAATCTTGAGGGACTCGCAAGAAACACATGGAGAGTCTCTAATCCTACCCACCTGGCCTTTGAGCTTCTTCCTAAGCTCTACATGAATTTGATTCATGTCCTCTGCTACCCCAACACACAAAGATGCAACCATTTTGTGACTTAGCTAGTAGATCCTTAGCATATTTTGAGTTTTCAAGCACCAAGTCATCATAAGCATTTTTAGTTGCATACAGCCCTCACATGAGCTGATTGGGTCCTTAGAAGCATGCTTTTCAAGTTCATCATTTCTAGCAGATAGCTTCCTAAGGTGACAACTCATGGCATCAATTTCAGCGAGAAGCTTAGGGCAATTAGCACATGAAGCAGTTGTGTGAGTGTGAAGAGAACTAGCATCAACAGAATAGAAGCTACTGGACATGTGCTAGCATCCTTCGACCTAAGTGACTCAAGATCGTAAAGCACACTATCATGTAGAGTCCTTATATTCTCCAACTCCACAAGCAAAGCATCACACAAAGTACAATATCGAGTCTCGGGAGGAACAAGATCTAAGTGAAGCTAACTCCCGAGATAAGGTACCTACTTCCTTCTCTAGATCAACACACTTAGCTCTAGACTTGGAATGAAATTTTCCTAGTTTGATAAAAGCATCATGGAGCTGGTCATAAGAAGGTACCTCCTCCGTGTCGCTTGTCTGCGGTGTCGGGTACTTCCATGGCATTGGAGGCCATGAAGCACATGCCGGAGAAGTCATCGCCGCCCTTCACCTTCTCTTGCGGTTCATCCTCGTCCTCGCCGCTCCATGTCTCCGTGTCGGAGAGGTCAAGGTCGTCCGAGCGGCAAGGACGCGGTGAAAGAGCTTCTTGCCCTTAGCGAACTTGCGGTGTTTCTTCTCTTGCGCCGGCTCGCGAGCCGAGGCTTCTTGTTGCGGTTCTTGTTGATGTAGTCGTTCTTACCCGCACCGCCTTGTTCATAATTGCCCTTCTCCAGCTTGGGGCAGTTTGCCCGAATGTGGTTGGGGCCACCACACTCAAAGCAAGTGAACTTGCCACTCCTCTTCTATCTCTCACCCTTTTGTAAATGTTCGAAAATTTTCGAAGCGACAAGAGCAAGCTCGTCTTCCGGAAATTGTTCCAGAATGTCATCGCTTACGCCGCAAAGAGCGGGAGAGAAAAACCGTAAGAGAAGTCAAGAGGGGGTCCGTAAGAGGAAGACCCAAAGGATCGGTAACCAATGCCATCGTTTGGGACTTCGTCTGCGAGCGACGATGTCGAGCTCATGAGTCTTGAGGCGGGAATACAACCCGTCAAGAGTCAAGGTCGACAAGTCCGTATGGTCCGTGATGTTGGTTACCTTCATCTCCCAAATCCTTAGATCGAGTGCTCGAAGAAAATGCCTCGCATTCTCCGAATCGGTGTATGAACAACCCATCGACCGAAGATTGCTTTGAGAATCTTTGCAAAAGCGAGCAAAGCACTCATCAAGGCTCTCACCAGCGTCGCTCAAACTTGTTGTAGTCACGCTTAAATTGATCCTGTCTCACGGACTTGATCTCGAGTGGTGCCCTCATGGTAAGCATTGAGGGTCACCCAGATCTCGTGAGCCGATCGTAGGTGAGAGACGCGATCATACTCACCGCGGCTAAGTCCCTGTATGAGGAGGTTCTTGGCCTTAGCGTTTGCCTCAACGTCGGCCATGTTTGCGGCGTTGACGTTCTCATCGGCCGAACCTCATACGGTGCTTCACCTTCTGCCATAAAGAAAAGCCCTGGGCAGTGATGTATGTCTCCATCCGAACTTTCCGAGCGGATAATCAACTCCAGCAAAAATTGGAGGCTTAGTTGAGTACTTGTCCGTCGCCATGGCTCTTGAGACCGGTCAAGATCTATGAAAGAGCAAAACCGGCTCGATACCAATTGAAAGACCGAGATGGCGATCAGAGGGGGTGAATGATCCCAAATAAAAATATCCCCTACTCAACGTACTCCAAACAATCCCGCAAAGAAAACCGATGCTCCTTAAAATCGCGAAACCCGCAAAAATCGAACGACTTGACAACTATGTGTATCCCTAGCTTACATGGATGGGAACCATGAATCATGTGAGGGATATTTAAATCACAAATTCTGGTTGTCAAGTGTCCAAAACAAAGAGGAATCAATTCAAATACTTCTTTTCTAAAAGAGATCAAGCCAAAACACAAAAGCCTCTTTTTTAGAAAAAAAAAGCAAAAGCAGATTTTCAGGAATTGTCCTCAATTAGAGCAGGTGGATGGTGGACTTCTGTTGCTCCAAAAATTTTGGGAATTTTTCAGCCTGTGATCTGTTGAGTCGTGAAGCACTCCACCAAAAATCACCACCAAAATCCTTCTACAAAAATCAGGAAAAATCAAGAACTACGAACAGTCAGGATTTTCAATCAGGAAATTTGGGGCTCGGTTTTCACCTCACAGCTCCCAAATGGTGCATCCAGTGGACTCCAAAATTTTTCCACAGATGGGTATATGAGTCAAGCACCTTCTCCAACAAGAATCAATCTAGAAAGATTTTTCTATATTTTTCTAAAAATCAAAGACTGACTGCTGCGCGAAGAACAAGTTCAGGACAGATTTGCAATCTTGATAGAAACTTGATCTCTAGTCTATCCTAGGGTGCAAGAAAGATGTAAAACCAAATGAGCACCCTCAAGACCTCCTTGATCAACAGCATTTAGAAGGAGAGGAGCAAATCCAATTGCGAGAAAGTAAATTAAGTAGAATTTACATGCGGAAAGTAAATGCTGAATTTAAATTGCGTAAAGTAAAGACATAATGTAAATGCGGAATTTAAATTCACAAAAATGTAAAGAAAATCTTTGTATTTTCTGGTTGGAAGGTTTACAAAGCCTCACTTCATGTGGGCAAAGCTCAAAGGAGCAACTCAAACCTTCAAGTGAGGGAGGACACCTCTCCTCTATTTATACTACTCTAGGGCAACCTACCACCCTTGGATGAGTCCCAAACCCTAGGCACTCCACCAAGGGCTAGGATTAACCCTCTCATTTCAACCCACATATGGGCTTTACATGGGCCACATTGGCCATACATGGGTTTTAAACAAAACCCGATCAACCCGATGCAACGGGCCTTCATCCGCCGGACTTGACCGCTCAGTTTCCTCCTCTTGAGCCTCCAACCCGAACCGAAACCTTGAGCCACCTCAAGTCCATTTCCTTGACGTCCAAGTGAACCCGGTTTGAGCCCAACCATCTCGTCGGCATCCTCGACCGCTCTGGACCTCGGTTCTCCCAACCTAGTCCCGGTACTCACCAACGACCATAGCTGCCTCAGGAACCTGTACCACAAGGAACAAACCATTTTGCACATACCACAATGCACATACCTTTTCTTCCTGCATGTTAGTCCACAATTATCATTAATTGATAACATGCAATACCGAGTCAAATCAAACTCAAGCCTGAGCACACCTTGCTCAAATAAAGTCAAATACTCATCACAAACATGGATGGACCTCCACATGGTCCTTCAAAGAAAAAAAATAAATGGGAGAAACGGCTGGCAATGAAGACGTCCGATATTCACGCTACATGCATATATTAAAGAAAGGCTTCATGCATGAACGTGTATGTGGGTGGCTTCATGCATGCAATGACTTCATGCATACACATGGCTACTTGCACATGGAGGAAAGGCTGAGAAATGGAAACGTGCATAGAGTAACTCCTCCTTGCATGCAACCAGTTGGAGAAAATCAATGGAAGAATTAAGTGACTAGAAACTGATGGAGTAAATGAACTAGTAATGGCTGGAGTATTCATGTGTGGGAATGGAAACAGCCAGAAGATGAAAACAATTCATGCAGATGTAAAATCGGCTGGAGGATGAAAGGCTCACGCGCATGGGAGAACGGCTGGAGGTGGCAACGTATTGATGTTTAACTAAAGAAATGAAACTGACATTCATTCTTAATTGCCATGCTTCAAGCATTCAGGAGGAACGGCTTCATGCATGCATGCGCTTGAAACAGCTGAGAAAAATGAAACGCCTGGAGAAACGGCTAGAGAGTAATGACGGTGCTAATTCATGCATGCAGGAATGAAGGAGTGACTACATTAATGGATTTGCATGGGAATGACAAGTACCAAATGTATTCACGCGTGTGGAGAATTCATGCACGTTTCAAGGCTTTAAATCATTCATAACGTTTCAATGGGGAGTTTCATGTGTGCTAAAGAATGAAACGGCTGGGAGATGGAAATGCCATGGCTTTATGCGTGTGAAAGGAAATGAGAAACGTTAATTGCTAGCAAATGCATTGCAAGGAAATGGGAAACGGCTGGAAAAATAATGAGAAGACTTCATGTGCATGTGGAGTAATGGGAAACGTTACTAGTTCCTTCATTGCAGGGAAATGGAAAACGTTTGTTTCATTGCAGGGAAATGGAAAACGTTTGAACAAATGGGAAGGCATCATGCATGGGAAATGGAACGTGCACGCATTGCTTAGAAGTGAAAACTTGCTAATAAATGGGAACGGCAAGGAGGAGGAAACGTTCAGGATTCATGCATACATGTATATATGCATACATGTTGTCAAAGCGTGTTTACGATAAAATAGCAAAATGGGTCTGAAAATTTTGAAAAATTCCTCTAAAATACTAAGAACTATTTGAAACTTAACAAAGTTAGTTTCACGATTTTTCAACGTATAGATTTTTTTGTAAAAATTCTTTTAGTGAATCAGACACCTGTACAGATTTTTGTAAAATCAACGACTTAAGTTATATAAATTGTTTTTCGAAAATATTTGAAGCGAACACTCTCGTCTACCAATTATCTTAATTATAAATGAATTTTTAGATTTTATGCTTATGCAAAAATGCATGATCTTTATTTAATTCAATTAGTTCAAGCAGGCTTATGTTCAAATAAATTCCAAAATTTCCAATTAAATTCCTGAAAATTCTCAAAAATTCAAATAACTTAATAAATGTAAATAAACCAAATTTTGGGATGTTACAGATTTGCGAATCTGAGGAGCACCAGTTTGAAGAAAAATCTTTGGGTGTTTCGGATTTTTATTGTGGCATTGTTTGGAGTACTTTGAGTGGGGAAAAATTTTATTTGGGATCATTCACCCCCTTTGATCGCCATCTCGATCCTTCAATGTGACTTGTTTGTGAAACTCTATAGCATATGTATTGGTTGATGACCATGTTTCACAGGTCATAGATATGGAGATATCAAACCAATAATATGGACATTTGTTAGAGTACATAGAGTTGGACTGACCTACCTTGAGACACTGCGAGAACATTGTAATCTTCTTATCGTTAGTTGTTCCGATATACAATGTGTATGCTATATACGTAGACTTGAAATTGGCACATGTACTCGAGATGTATAATGACTTACTTAGGGGTTGCCAAACACTACTTCGTAACTAGGTCGTTATAAAGGTGGCTTTCGGGTTTGTCATGAAACATGCTGCGAAGCATGGTTGATCAAGATGGGATTTTGTTCTCCATTCAATGGGAGAGATATCTCTAGGCCTCTTGAGAGGTTGGATTTCAGAAATTCCCAGGCCATGCTACTCGCAGTTAAAGAGTTAATTGTAGTTGGGGATTCCGAATCACGTGATCGAGAAAGAGTGGTCGAGCTAACTAAACAAGGATGGCACGTACTCGCCTTGGGTTTGACCAATATCATGAGGCAAATGGAAATGCATATAATTAAGCATTGTTTATTTTTGTCCGATGTGATCTTTACATATACTCGGTAGTCAACGCGTCCTGCTAGGGACCGCTATCAATTAATGGTCGAGTAAGAGTACTCGAGCTATGTCTAGATATATGTGAACCTATAGGGTGGCACACTTAAAGTGCTGGGACTTAGTTCGGATGGTGATCCAAATTCTGGTGGGTTTTAAGTTCCTATTGGACCTCTAATGTATGGCTCAGTTTGGGGCGTCTATTTAAAGGGAGGGTGTGCTGGCTTTAGGGTTAAGAGACAGCAGCAATTTGGAATTCCTAAAACCCTAGCGCCACCCCTCGTCTGCCCAGAACCACGTAGCCAGTGCTAGCACTCCAGTGCATGCTGTTTCCGCCCCGTACATGTGGATACCTTGGAAGCGTTCCTGCAAGGCTTCAACGCTAGGACGATCCGCAACCTGCGACAGTCACAAGGAGCTATTGGTGGAGGTGCAAGGCCGGTATGACTACATCTACACTACTATGCTACATCAACTCTACTTCCACTATGGGTCTATGTATCTAGTGGTAATTTTGTGATCTATAACTTGTAGTGATTTATTGGTTACATGTTAGAAAATTTTGAATTCACACTAGAGTAGCCTACCCATTTCCCAACATATCGTGTACACATCTCGATCATTATGAGGACAAGGTTATCACCTGTAAGTGATTAGCATTCATGTTTACGCATAAATGGTTAATTAGCATGCATGTTTTGCAAGCCTCCTTTGCTTCGCTTGTAAGTTTGCAACTGGTGCTCACTTGGTCGATTTGTTGGACATGCTAAAATTAATGTAGTTCTTTGCTTTTCTAGCCCCCTCATGAAACATTTTTTTTTGCAAATCTACCTTCCATCCAAATAGATTTGCAAATGTAGCCCTATTTCTGATCGCAGAATGCGCGACAGGTGTCACGTGTCACCTACCTTGCCCGTGGAGCTTTGTACATTTTTGGGCAGCAGTCGAGCACGGTAAGCTCAGTAGGGCTTTACCGAGCATCAGGAGCTCAGTAGGGCTTTGCTGAGCATCAAGAGCTAGGTAGGATGCTTGCCAAGCATAGGGCCGAGCATGTGAACTCCTTTGAGTTGGGGGAGCATGACAAAGAGGTGAGCCCAACAATGATGCTACGATTGACTAACCTGTCGTGGGCACGCAAAGCTACCAAACTCCCCAGACACGGTAGGTGACAAGTGTTATCTGGCATGCCTTCTACGATCAGAGAGGGGACTATTTGTGCAAATCTATTAAAAGGGATTAGATTTGCAAAAAAAAAGTTAGGAGGAGACTATAAAAGCTAAGGCTTCTTGCGTGTTGGCCCTATGTAGACATGGGCATCGTGCCCTACCGGACTAGCATGGCACTGGCACGATGGCCCACAGGCCTAGACCGTATTGTGCCATGACAGCCCAGGTGGCCAGCCATGTTGTGCCGTGCTAGCCCAACTCATCTTCGGCGAGCTCAAGTGCGGCCCATTAGCGAGTTGTGCCTGCTTCGTGCCATGCCGATCCAGACCCGATCTATTTGCACTATTGCGATGAGAGTAAATGAGCTAAAGATGCACAGGACTAAGGCAATGGACAAATGTTATCCAAACTATATTTCATTACATTCAAATCTACCTTCCCCACCTCCCCAGCTGTCTCTCTCAGTCGCTCCCCTCTCTCTCACCCACCTCCCCGTCTAGCCCCCCTCCCTCACCTCCCTCCCAGCCTCCCTTCCCTCCTTCACCACCTCCATCGCCTCCCTCCTCCGCCTCTCAACCTCCCTCCACCCCTTTGCCTCCCTCGCCTACCTCGCCACCTCCGGTCATATGCCTCCCCCGCCCCTCGCTGGTTCACCCTCCTCCGCCTCCTCTCTCCCCCACTCCATCTCTCTCGCCCTCCATCGTCACCGCCTCCCCCCTCTACTAGCGTGGCGAGATTGCCGAGGGCGACCGAGGCACGGGAGCGGGGTGAGAGTGGTGATGCCATGTACGCTCACTCCCTCCCTCTCTCTCCTACCGTAGCATGCCATAAGCAAGCTGTGTTGGGTCGTGAACTATGGTGGGCCGTGCCAGCCTAAGTACAGCCCACCTCGTCGTGTCGAGTTGTGCCGCCCACCATGTCTGGTTTTGAGGCCTAGCATAGCTTTGTCAACCATAACGTGTCAGGGCGTGCCCGCTGTGCCGCGAATCAGCCAAAAAAAATATGGCCGGATGCTCATGTCTAAGGTCCATAGGTGTATTCCTAGGCTTTCGGGCAATTGGCTTTCATTCATACATGGAATTCGTTCATACATTGACACTAGGCAACATAATAAAAGCATTACATAATATGATCATAAATGATAAACATTTAAATTACATTCACAAACATCATGCGTTCTATCCATCACAATTTAGAAGATAGAAAATTTTGAAAATTTTTGTGGAAGGTCATAATGCATCAATAATGTTGTCATAAAATATTTAGAGGATTACACAAAACAATGAGATTGGCATAAAAAAGAAGTTACACAAAATTAAGTTCCCTAACAATTAAGAAATGAGTATGATGTGCATATTCACTTTGAAGACTTTAACTGACAGTTATACAGTAGCCTCAGTCAATCATTCTCTAATGAATAATTCATTTCTCCTAAACATGCCTGTAGCTATATTATAAAGGTGAAAAGATGTTATCAGTGCAGTCAGATATACATTCTTCAATTCCTAAAGCCTAAAAAGACATAATATATATGCATTAGTTGTGGCATGAAGTGAATAAAGAATATTAGGAGACAACTTTACATTAAAGGTTCACAAGTTTGGATGACACAAAAACAAAACTCTGCAACAATAATGCCGGTAGAATTAACCTGATCACTTCTAAGAACTTCTAAGTTCTAACTATCCCCTTAGTCTCATTGCCAACCAGAGCGCTATGGTAAGACATCAAATTTCACGTAAGAAACATTGCTCGTTGTAAAGTTCAAAATACACTACTACAAAACCGTGCATCACAACCGGTCTATTAGAAATGGTTTGGTGCGAACCGGTTGTAATGCTCGCAACAGAAGCGGTTCGTGGCAACAAGCCGGAGGGGATCTCTAGAAGCGGTTCGTGGCACGAATCCCTTCTAAAGCCCCACCTTTAGAAGCGGTTCGTGGCACCAACCGCTTTTAAAGCTTTAGAAGGGGTTCGTGTCACGAACCGCTTCTAAAGCTGGGGCTTTAGAAGGGGTTCGTGCCACGAACTGCTTCTAAAGACCCTCTTCAAAAGGGGTTCGTGTCACGAACCGCTTGTAAAAACCTAGTTTTAGAAATAATAAAAGGAATGCGTGCCCTATTCTATCAGAGAGCACGCGTGGGTGGGTTGGCTAGATGGATGAGGCGGGTCACGAGGATGCAGTGCTGGTCATGGATTCGAATCCCATTCCCACGATATTATTACCGCATTTTACCGCTTGGTATCGCACCACCACAAGCGGTTCCTAGAACCGCTTGTGATACCTCTCGGGGTATCATTCTCGGTTGCTTAGAAGCGGTTGTAGAACCGCTTCTGGAGGTGGTTTTCAACCGCTTGTGAAGCGCGATTTTGTAGTAGTGATAAGAACTTAGCAATTTTAATTTTATGGTAGTAAAAAATTGTCATTTTTTTTGAAATTTTGGTCAGACATGGAAAACGACTTGAAGAATCCAATCCTGGTCAAATTTTGGTCAAAAAACCGAGATCTCTGTCCATTTCACCGAAATTTCGTCGAAATTATAGGGTACTGTAGCACTTTTAAATTTTTTTTTGGGTTTTTTTTTTATTTCACCGGGATTGTGAAACTCGGAGGGTCTGAAATCCGAAATTTGGTGGGATTTCGGCTATAGAATTTGGACCTGACGTATACTCGGTACTCCTGCTAATGTTCGCCATTTTGCTTGATCGCAAATGGACGTCGAAAGGACAATTAATTCCCTTGTGATCGATGTGGACAATCGATAGAATGTGCATATGGTCCCTTTGTAGCTAGCTATTGACCTTTGTGGGAATCCAATACCTTGGAATCAAATGCCATGCATGACAAAACAGAAAAGTTCAACAAGATTCGCTCGTCTACTTATTTTCCTATGGCACCAAAAAAAAAAAACTTTGCACCCGCTAGAGTATAGCTTTCTACTATCTTGCCATCGTAATAAACACAATCGATAGTTAGTGTTTGCTTCGCAAGATTTTCGGCGTAGTTGACGTCGTATTTGCCTCTTGCAGTATTTGCTTTGCTTCACAGAGCTCGCAAGGGTAAAGACTCCGTGCCTATCAAGAGTACAATTAATCTTGTTGCTCAACTTTACGCACAAGTTCGCAAGTAATATGCATTGAAGTGCATGTATCAGCTAGTTCACCTAAAAACTTAAGCTTATAAAAAAAAGATAGATAATTCACTTATACTTCAATACTTTCTCTCACGTATAGACTCATTCAGGCTTAAGAGGTGGAATAGAAGTGAGCTACATTTTTTTTTTAAATTACACCAACCGGGTTTTAAACTCAAGACCTCTTGGTTTTGATACCATATTGAGTTGCATGCACTAGCTAGATCACCCAAAAGCTTAAGCTGATGACGAAGGACGGGCAATTCAAGCTTTTGAGTGAACTGGCCGATACATGCAACTCAATATGGTATCAGAGCCAAGAGGTCTTAAGTTCAAGATCTGGTTGGTGCAATTAAAAAAATAATAATTGCAGCCCACTTCTATTCCATGTATTAGGTTTGAAGGAGCCTATCTGTTAGAGGGCTACTTCTATTCCACCTATTAGGACTGAAGGAGCCAACATGTAAGTGGGAGTGTTAAAGTATAAGTGAATTGCATATCTTACGTGCGTGTTCAGGATCATATATAATATCATTTATTATGGTTTCTCTTGGAGTTTGTAATTCTAGAGTGTGTATGCTAGCTGGGGCGGTTGGACGCACTCATATTTGCACGGTGCATGTAGGTATACTAGGTTGATTCGTGCGCGATGCTGCGCTGTGTGGGAAAATTTGATATGATTTTTTTAATAAAAAAACATAATTTTGGTTTTCTCGGTGGTGTTTTTTAAAAATTTGGTTGGTTAAGACCCGTCGTTGAATTTGCGTAATTTTGGTTTTTTTGGTGGTATTTTTTTTAACAAAATGACTGGCTAGGAGCTGTTGTTGAATTTGCGTAACCACTGGGTACTTTATTTAAAAAAACAGAACCACGACTCATTTTTTGCAAAAAGAAAAAAAGTGAAAGAGCCTATTTGTGAAATCGGTTTATCGATGGAGGATCCCTTCGTGAATATACCGAAATACGGGAGCCTTTTTTAAAAAAAACCTATGAAAGAATCTATATATTATTTTAGGATTTACGGAGAATCTTTTCACAAATTTTTTTTTTACCACGTAGGCTCCTTGGTTGGCCTCCAATGCTAGACTATATATGTTGTAGTATAGATATAGATACAACTTGTTATTTTTTCTTGTGAAAGAAAAGAAGAAGGCTCAACAAAACCTCGGATACTTCCAGTTAAGCATCTAGCCAACGCACGGTGCGTGCATCTGATCGAGCGTGACCTGCAGATCAGATCCAAGATGCCTGCTCAGGCCTTCTGGTTTCTCGAGCTCAAAGGCACATGACCAGACCAGCCGTTGACCGCATTGACCTCGGGCATTACAATGCCCATCCGAGATGCCAACCTATTTAAGTCAAACGCATCGATCCAAGATGCATGTGTATGTATCGTGTTAACCGGGGCATTGGGCTGGGCCAGGCCGGCATGGGCTACGGAGAGCCGGGCCAGGCCGGCATGGGCTATGGAGAGCCGGGGCGTTGGGCTGGGCTGGGTCAGGCCAGCATGGGCTATGGAGAGCCGGGCCAGGCCGGCATGGGCAGCACAGAAAAGCCAATGGGTCGGTATGGGAGAGGTTTTACAGGGCCAGATCTGACCTGAAAGCACGGCGGGCCGGAGTCGGGCCGAGCTCGGTCCGGACTCGGCCTCACGCCCAGCTCTAATGCAAAGTGTAGGCAGGCGCATGGAATAATTTCGTATCTTCGTGGATAGGGAAAGATATACCCTTTTTTTTTCTAAGTCACGAAAGACGGGTGGGAATACACTACTCAATAATCATGGCGGGCCGGAATCGGGCCGAGCTGACCGAAACCCAGCCCATGTCGTCGGGCCGTACCGTGCCGCCCGACGGGCCCCATTCCTAGGCCCGGCTCGACCCGGTAGCTCGTGCCGTGTCGGCTCGGCCCGAATCCACTAGGGCTATGCCCGTGCTTGGGCCCGGCCGCGCCGGCGGGTCCTTGGGTAGCCTGTGAAAAGCCCGACCCATCTCCCAGGTTTGAACGGGATTGCTAGAAATGCGTGGAAAGATTTATTTTTAATGTTAGTCCAACTTCTAACATTTCAATTTGCATCACGATTCATACGCCCATCCAACTTCATCTTTGACGAGACTCCGGCGAGGTTATGTCAGGATTTACCTGAGTTAGGATTTAGGGTTCACCGAGGCAAGATTTAGAGGGAGGCCAAGGTGACCGGAGAACTAGCAATAGTGGTAGGGTGGCAAGGGCGCCATCGGCCGCTGGCTTGGGGGAGGGCGGTGGGGGTCAACGGGGATGACAAGATTAAGATAATATTAGGAGGTGATAGTAAACCAGCAACAGTAGTCGTCGGAGATGGCAAAGAAGGGTGAAGCGGGGAGATGGAGGCTAGCGGCGCCATCTGTGAGGGAGGAGGAAGCGAACAACGATGATAGCTACAGAAACATAAGGGTTGGGGCTAGGGTGGTAAGAGGTGGGCAACACTGTGAGATAGGATCGCTCAGGAGGATTGGGGAGGAAAAGTAGCAGTAGTCTTGAAAAGAAAATGTGAGTTATTGGATCTAGATCCAGATCTGATCCAACGGTCCAAAAAAAAAAAAAATTTTGCGATAAAAGTCAATGAATTTTTTAATGATGTATAGACAGACATATATATTAATAAACCCATCTTGAAACAAGATATGCATTAATGACCTAGTGAGCTCATTGTTGAAAACGGTCATGCTGGGTTTGCTCCAGGCAGCGTACTTTTATCACGCGGCGTGGTCCACGCAAAACTCGGGCCGGCCGTAGTGTCATACAGAGGTTGACGGAGTTTCTCCCAGCCCATCTGAAGTTAACCGGCCAGGTAAGTGGAAAGTGTCTAGTAGATCAAATATCCTATGAGAAAAAAAATCTAGCAGATCAGATCTTTTTTTTTTCCTTATTTCTTTCCTTCTTTTTTCAGAACAAAGTTTTCATATAGAAGCCGTAGCTTTCACTTAGGAGATTGGATAAAAGAAGAGTTCAGCTCCCTAGTGTACTCCATCCATTCATAAATATAAGGCTATAGTTTGAATAATTTTAATTAGAAATATATGGTTTGTATGTAGATTTAATGAGCATTTTATAACATCTTAAATTTTTCCCCAAGTAAATTATTAAGTTACCAAACTATCCTTCTACATTTACCATGATTTTTTTTGGTTTTTTTCTAAATTTTGCAATTAACGAAAATACCTTTACATTTGCTGGCCACTACTTCTGAACATTAAATTTCAATTTTGAGTCTATGAAAATTCTGAAAATATTTTATTTGGGTTTTGGATAACCCAAAATGCCTCTCCAAACTTTTCCATGAATTTTAGATTTAGGTTACTATTTTCAAAAATATCTAATACTACGCTTATTATTAAAACTAAAAGAATTTTTGAAGAAAACCTAGGGCTGGTAAGATAATTTTACAGAAACATCAGTGCTATGTTAAAAATATCCACAACAAAAAATCAGAAACTTTGGTTTTAGTTTGATAATTCTACGAATTCAAGAGTTGCCTAGTTATAATTGAAAACATTTTTGAAATAGTTTTAAATCCAAAAAAGAAAAGCGACTCGCTCGAGAACCCATCTTTCACCATGGGAAAGCAAACTCTAACCAAAGACATTTTCGCTTGCAGCCCCCTCTTTGTCCCTCTCCCTAATGCGCTGGGTCCACGTCTCAGTCTTCCCGGTTACATAGCCGCACCCACGACACACCATGCACGCTGCGACGCGCCAGCTTGTGCACCAAGCCACAACACCCCATATTGGTCCACACGTGTGCTTCCCCACATCGTTGTGCAGAAACTGGCCACTGTCGAATCTACAAATCCGGACCCTCTGTGTATTCAGCACTAGTCCAGGAACGCGCTAGTGCACACAGTCTCAACATTGGTAAATATCAAAATCATACTCAACGAATTAATAAAGTACTTAAATAGCTAACCAAACTGGTTGCTTAACCTTATGGTTAAGTTACAAATATACGCCTCGCATGGCGAAACTTATTAAAAAGAGAAATAACTGCAGCGGAAAATAAGATAACATCGTGGCGCCATCCAGTATACCACAGGCAACTGACTGGGCTCGCTCCCTAAGTAGACGGTTCCTCTTGGAGCTCCTCCTCCAAAGCTGGTGTAGTCTCCTCTTCAACTGGTGTTGTATTGCGGCAAGGGTGAGTACTTGGTACTCAGCAAGTCATGCACAGAATGCAAGCTAATATACTATATGCATGGCTTGATACAAAGGAATAGCTCAAGGTATATTGGCAGTAAACAGCATTTAACAAATAATATAAGTAGATTCGAAAGCAGTAGAAACAAGTATATCATTAATAACTTTTCCAGGAGTTAAATAAACATCTTTCCCAATCCTAATCCATATTTCCATCAACATCATTATTAAACCAAACCCAACCTTTCAAATCCAAGTTGTTTTCAAGAAAGTCTAACCCTTGACTGTAATTCCCGAGCGATGTCCAATACCGCGGACACGGCTATTCGAATAGATTTTACACTCTGTAGAGGTTATGCACTTTACCCACAAGATACAGTCAAACACCACAAAGGCGAGTGTCCGTAACAAAGTCTTTCGGAAACTTCTAATAGCACAAGTGGTCCTCTCCGGTGATTGCACACTAACCCTTCCCTTAGCGAAGGCGAAGTTTAGGCCAATCCACCGTTAGATGGGTACCTGGCCGCAGCCCCGGTACGCTCCCCCGTACAACTACACAAAAGGTATAGTTGACATCCTGAGGTCCCACAGGTACGTTATTAGCAACTTAATCAACTAGGTCCATCCCATTACAGACATGTGGTTGCAAGATTGACTCAGTTCAAAGGCTTGCAAGGTTAAGTCCTTAGGGTGACCAGGGCAAGAATACCCGAAGAATCAAAACAACATTCCCGGTGCCACAACTGGCCCAACCGATCATTCTTGCCACATGCCCCGGTCGAAAACTATTTATCAAACCCCAGTTGATTACCATGCACCACGTGCCATCAACATCACATGATAGCTTTCCAAAACAGGTTCAATATATCATTAAGTCAATATTAACATTTGATTGTCCAAAATCATGTCATGAGCACGTAGCAGATCTAAGCAATATACTACAACGGTCTAAATTCCCATGTTGGCAATTTAATAATGTCCAACTAGTAAACCACAACAAGGATGACAAGGGTCATGGCACATATTTAAATAACCAAGGTGTCATACAGCAATTTGGCATTTAACTAGTTTTCCCAAATTTAAATAAAGTATTTTTCTAGTTAAACTAGCATGCAATAGTTTCAATCGAATTAATTTGAAATTGGGATCAACATGGTCAAAGCATAACTTGCCTTCAAAGAGTACTTGTTCTTGGTCCTGAGCTAGCTCCTGAGTCAACACTTCTCCTTCGAAGCCTTCGGGCACTTCAACGTCTACTCGTAAAGCGTGCAAATAGCAATAAATAAATGAACAGTAGACAAAAAGCGTCCAAACATCCAAATAAAGTTCATAAACTGAGAGAGCATAATTTTATGAATTTTTAGAAACTGGAATCGTCAAATTCGGAGTTGAAACGCAAAAGTTATTGCATTTTGAAGTTTAAATAATCAATTAAATAATATTACAGAGAAAAACTTTGGTCCAAAAATTAAATAAAATTCATCATTAGGTATATCTCAATTTTATACAAATTTAGAAATTTGAATCACCCAAATCGGAGTTAAAATGCAAAAGTTATAAGCGTTTGAAGTTTGAAACAAATTCTGAAATCAATTATTCAAATTAATAAATCATTTTCTTTTTCGGAAATTCTTTTATTGCGTCAGCGTGACACGTGGACCAATCGGGTGCCGCCACGTTGCCTCAGGTCCATGGACTCAGCGCACGGGCGCGGCTCGGTCCACCGTGGACCCGGTCCACGGCTCACGCGTGACATCGACAGTGGGCCTCGGATGACGTCGGCGATGGCGCTATCACGCGACGGCCGAGGACGGCCGATACCGGTTTCACCGTGACGTCAGCGTGACGTCATGGTGCGCTGGTCGGGCCGACACCGGCCCCATCGACACGCTGCCTCGCGGCGTGTCGAGACACGCCCACGCGCGGCGCCGATGCGACGGCCGCCTCCCGGCCACGTGGCGTGATCTCGGCCGTTGATTTGAAAATCAACGGCCCAGATTGGATCTGGCTTAACGCGTTAAGAAACTACTCCGCTGATCTGGACCGTTCGATCTTGATCGGACGGTCAAGATCCAATCTAACGAAAACAACGTGGGTTAACGCTAACCGTTCGATCTAGATCTAACGGCTGAGATCTATTCTAGCTTGGTGCAGTTTAGGCTACGTGGCACGATCTAAACCGTTGGATCTAGATCCAACGGTTGGAAATAGATCTGAGGAAAGCACGTGGGATCTCACCGGGGTGTGACGTGGCGCGATCTGGACCCTTGGATCTGGATCGGACGGCTGGTGGAGCTCGAGGTCCGGCGATGGCTTGCGGCGGGGCTGGTTCACCGGAGACGAAGACGGCGACCACGGCGACGGCGTTGCGGGGCTCCTCCGGCGAAGTGAGTGGTCTCCTCTGGCGCGGCTTGACCTCGCGGTTCCGGATCTGGGCTCAACGGCGGCGGAAACTGCAATTGAACGCGGCGGAACGCTCCTCCAACTCCAGCGAGCGATTGCGGCGCAACCACGGCGGCTCTGGCGGCGTGAGCTAGGGCTACGGGTGTGCACGGAAGTCAGCATCACGGCAGCGGTGGCGGCGCATTAAATAGGGCCCTCGACGTCCGTGAAACACGCGAAAACCGAGGCCCACTCCGTTGCGGCGGCGGAATCCGAGTTGGATTCGAATTGGGTGACGTGGCTCAACGTCAGCCGTTGGATCAAGATCCAAAGGTGCGAGGGTTTGGGCTCGGGTCCGGCTTGGGCTAGCTGGCTGGCTCGGTCGGACTCGGGCTCAGGTGACGTGGCTCAATCGTGGCCGTTGGATCAAGATCCAACGGTCACGCGCGTAGGGTTTCGGCCGAGTGGGTTCGGCTCAACCACGGGCGCAGTCGGGTTCGGGTCGGACTCGGACTCGAGTCCGACTCGGGCTCGGTCGGATGAACAGTACAAACCGATTCGCATTTTCCAGCGATTTAATATTTAAAATATTTTCCAGAAATTCATTTAATTCATTAAAAATAGCAAAAGACTCAGAAAAATTTCAGAAAAATTCTGGAAAATATTTTGGAACATTTTGGACTCAAATAAAATATTTCCAATAAAATTTTATTTGCAAAGTTAAATTCTTTAATTATTTCAAAATGGAATAAATTCAAATAAATTCCAAATAAATTCCAGAAAATTCCCAAAATTCACCAAAGTGCCAAACACACATGAATTTAAGAAAAGCAAAATTTTTGGGGTGTTACAAACCTCCCCCCTTAACAGAATCTCGTCCCCGAGATTCAGGGCTTTCTAAAGAAATAGGTTCGGAAACTCTTTCTTCAAATCCTCTTCGCGCTCCCAAGTTGCTTCACTCTCCGCGTGGTTGCTCCATTGAACTCTGCAGAAATGGGTTGACTTGTTTCTCGTCTCTCGATCCATAGTGTCCAAAATCTTCACGGGATGCTCCTTGTAGGTCAGATCCTCTTGTAGCTCAATCGACTCCAAGGGCGTTTGCTCATCTGGTACTCGAAGACACTTCTTCAGCTGGGACACATGAAACACATCATGCACACCTGCCAATGATTGCGGTAACTCCAGGTGGTACGCAACTTCACCTTTACGGCTGAGAACCTTGAATGGTCCAACATATCTTGGCGCGAGTTTTCCTTTGGCATGGAATCTCTTAACTCCTCTGAGTGGCGTGACCCTGAGATACACGAAATCTTCTGGTTCAAAACTCAGGTCTCGGCGACGGTTGTTAGCATAACTCTTCTGACGTGATTGGGCTATCTTCAATCTCTCCTTGATCATGGCAATCTGTTCTTCGGCTTCTTGGAGAATATCTGGCCCAAAGACACGGCGTTCACCTGTCTCGTTCCAATTCAACGGTGTTCGACAAGGTCGACCATATAGCGCTTCAAATGGCGATATTTGCAAACTGGCTTGGTAGCTGTTGTTGTAACTGAACTCCGCATACGACAGACTTTTATCCCAAGAGGTAGCATAAGCCAATGCACACGCTCTTAACATATCCTCCAAAATCTGATTAACTCTTTCGGTTTGCCCATCCGTCTGCGGATGATAAGTCAGATCTTGAAGTTCAAACGGGTTCCCATGGCTTCATGCAGTTTATTCCAGAATCTTGAGGTAAACTGGGTACCTCTGTCCGATACAATTTTCTTTGGCACTCCGTGCAAACAGACGATCCTGGTCATATACAATTCAGCTAACTTATCTCCCGAATAAGTGGTCTTCACTGGAATAAAATGGGCGACTTTAGTCAAGCGATCCACTGTAACCCATATGGAGTCATATCCTCCTTGAGTTTTCGGCAAACCGGTAATGAAGTCCATTCCGATTTCCTCTCATTTCCACTCAGGTATCTTCAACGGCTGTAACAATCCTGCTGGTCTCTGATGCATTGCCTTGACTCTCTGGCATATGTCGCACAGAGCAACATGCTCGGCAACTTCAGGCTTCATGCTCGGCCACCAGAATCTTTCTTTCAAATCCTGATACATCTTGGCGCTTCCAGGATGAATGGAATACTTTGAGTTATGGGCTTCTTCTAAAATCAATTGCTTCAGCTCCTTCTTGTTCGGCACACAAATGCGACCCTTCATCCATAACGTGCCTTGCTTATCCAACTTGAAGTCCTCTGCCTTGCCTTCATCCATGTTGGACTTAATCTTGCGGATCTTGTCATCATCCTTTTGTCCTTCTCGGATCTGATCCTCCAGGGTAGGCTTCACTTCCAATGCTGCCAAGAATCCTTCTGGTACGATTTCAATCTGCATTCTCTGGAAATCCTCACATAGCTCCTCCTGACTTGTGGCTATCAACATGTTCACGGTATGGCTTTTCCGACTCAGAGCATCGGCAACTACGTTGGCCTTCCCGGGATGGTAATGGATTCCAACATTGTAGTCCTTGATCAACTCTAACCATCTCCTCTACCTCGTGTTCAGGTCTGATTGGGTGAAGATGTACTTAAGACTCTTATGGTCCGTGTATACTTCACATCTGTTTCCATTTAAATAGTGATGCCATAATTTCAAGGCATGCACTACGGCAGTTAGCTCTAGGTCATATGTCAGATAATTCTCTTCATGTGGCCTCAACTGCCTTGATGCATAAGCGACGACCTTCCCATTCTGCATCAGCACACATCCAAGTCCTTGGCGCGATGCGTCACAATAAATGTCAAAGCTTTGATTAACATCCGGTAGAACTAACACCGGCGCTGATGTCAATCGTTTCTTCAGCTCTTGAAAACCTTTTTCACACTCTGGCGTCCATGCAAACTTCTTCTCCTTTTTCAAAAATTTCGTAAGAGGTTTCGCAATGGTCGAAAAGCCTTCAATGAAGCGGCGGTAGTAACCTGCCATTCCAAGGAAACTCCGGATCTGGGTCACGGTCTTCGGCTGTTCCCAATGTAACACAGCTTCTACCTTGCTTGGATCTACGGCGACTCCTTCCGCAGTCATTACATGTCCGAGGAACTCCACCTTGTCCTTCCAAAAGTCACACTTGCTGAACTTGGCGAAAAGTTGCTGTTCCCTTAGCTTTTCCAAAACTTGCCTCAAGTGCTCTGCATGTTCATTCTCTGTCTTGGAGTAAATTATGATATCATCTATGAACACAACAACAAACTTGTCCAAATATTCCATGAACACCTTATTCATCATATTCATGAAATATGCTGGCGCATTCGTCAGACCAAAGGACATAACTGTAAACTCGTAATGTCCATATCTTGACGAGAATGCGGTCCTCGGGATATCTTCTGATCGGATCTTCAACTGGTGGTATCCCGATCTCTAGGAATTCGCATTTTACCGAACCTCTGTCATTCTGTTTTTGTCGAATACGAGGCAATTATTTGGTTCTGTTTTGGGGTGAACTTTTAGTAGATTAAGAATTTGGTTTTAGCTTCTACACAATCATTCACCCCCCCTCTGATTGCTATATTCGTGTCTTTAGATCCTACAAGTGGTATCAGAGCTTGGCTCTACTAATCCATCTTAACAGGTGATTAGTAAACGGTAAGTTATGGCAACAGAGAAATACTCGAACAAGCCGCCAATCTTCAATGGCACAGACTTTCCCCACTGGCGGATTCGGATGACTGCATACCTTCAAGCTCAAGGGAACGCTATTTGGAACAAGGTAAAGATTCCATACGAGCTTCCTTCAAATGATGATATTGATAAAATCGAGTTTGAAAAAGATGTTGAAAACAATAATAGAGCTAGAAACATATTGCTTCAAGGACTTGCTAGAAAAGAATTCGATAGAGTCTGTCATTTACTCACTGCTCATGAAATTTGGAAATCTCTTCAAGATTATCATGAGGGCACTGACTCTATAAAAGAAGCTAGGCAAGATCAATTTAAAAAGGAATACACTAGATTTGAAATGAACTCTGGAGAATCTCTAGATGATTGTTTTGCTCGCTTTAACAGAATCTTAAACAATCTTAGAGCTGTAGATGTAAAGTACACTGACTCTGAAAATGCTAGACATTTCCTATCATCTCTTGATCTTAAAATCTGGCAAATGAAAGTGACTACTTTTAGGGAAGCTCACAAGATGAGTGAAATGACTTTGGATAAATTATATTCTAGTCTCAAGACTTTTGAGATAAACATTGTTTCAAGAACATCCAATGATAACTCTATGGCTCTTAATGTTAATTCCTCTTCATATGATAATGCTACTAGTTCTTCATCATCATATTCCATTACTGCTTTGAGTGCTCTTAGTGATGAACAGCTAGATCAAATACCAGAAGATACACTTGCTCTTCTTTCCAAGCGTGTCAATGCAGCTTACATGAGATCAAGGGAGAGAAGAGGAGCATCCATCCACTGCTACAACTGCGGCAAGGCAGCGCACATCCGTGCTAATTGTTTCAAGAACAAAGATAGAGAGGAGAAGGAGCAAAGCAACTCCTCCAAGTCCTTCCGGCCAAGAGAGAGCAAGGATAAAAATAAGCAACGGACGAAGAAGATGCTCAACAAAGTCTTCGCGGCAATTGGTCGCTTAGACTTAAGAGACATTGATGACTCAACTGAAGATGAGAAGGAAGTGAAGCAAACGAAGCTGAATGAGAAGGATTTCACCGGATTGTGCTTCATGGCAAAAGGGAACACTAGTGATTCTAGTGACAACAACAGCACCTCCAGCGACGGTGATGAGGTAATGCCTTCGTATGATGAGCTTTGTGAAGTTTTAGTCATATTGAGAAAATCTTTAAGAAAATCTTCACTCAAAAATAAAAACTTAGAAAAAGATCTATCCATGCTAAAATCTGAAAACTTTGATCTTAGCAATTCAAATTCTGAAAATATTTGTGATACTTGCTTAGATCTCAAATTTGAAATTAAGTCTCTAAAAGAGGAACATGTGATTAAACTAGAACAAGTTTATGCCGAACAATTGAAAAATGAAAAACTTGTGAAAAATATTGGTTGCTCTACTGATAGTTTACATGATCAAATTGCTTGCTCAAAATGTTCAATTCTTGAGTTGAAATTAAAAGATGCAAATTGTAGAGTTACCCAATTAACAAATGACATGTTCACTCATGAAATTAACTCGTGTTCAAATTGCCGTAAATGTAAAAGCTAAAATTGACACTCCTTGTGATAATTGTTTAAATCTTGCTAAAAAGGTTGACTACTTGCAAGATTATCTTTCTAGGTTCACTAAAGGGAAGAAAAATTTGAACATGATTTTAGATCAATCTAAAGTGAGCTCCAACAAACAGGGTTTAGGTTTTAACTCTTATGCTTCTACTATCATTAAACCTGTTGAGAGCAAAAATGTGAAAATTGATAATGAGCCTAAAAGAACTTTGTTTAAATCTGCCGGCACTCTATCTCCCACTATTTCAAGAGCA
Source organism: Rhipidocladum racemiflorum (assembly GCA_036346355.1). Taxonomy (NCBI): domain Eukaryota; kingdom Viridiplantae; phylum Streptophyta; class Magnoliopsida; order Poales; family Poaceae; genus Rhipidocladum; species Rhipidocladum racemiflorum. Next base: position 41,492,417 of record CM070578.1, read on the forward strand.
AAAGTTACTTCTAATGCCAAACCATATGTTAAGTACAATTGCACTCATTGTGGGAAAGATGGTCATTTGGTGAATTTCTGCTTTAGACTAGCCAAACAACAAAAGAAAGAAAGAAATAAGGCTAGGTCTAATTTCAGACAGGCACGCTTTGTTTCTCATTATGTGCCTAGGGTGATGCAAACACCTTTTGTTGGTAAGAACACGGGAAAAAACAAATCTATCTTTGTGCATAAGAATACTCGTGTTGTGCCTACTATTGTGCGTCGTGTGTCTCAGTACTGGATTCCTAAACATATTATTTCTAACCCCAGTACCGAGACCTCGACACTTTCTGCTTCTATGTAGGCTTCTCACGCGAGGAAGGAGAACATATGGCTAATGGATTCCGGATTCTCACGCCACATGTTCGATGATAAGAATTGGTTCTCCTCCTTCACTCGTGCATCTCGTGCTAAAAGTGTTGTTTTTCAAGATGCTTCTTCCACCTCTGTTTTCGCAAAAGGCACTAGTCCAAATAGTGTAGGTACAGGTGCATATTTTTAGGGGGAGAGTATCTTTGTTGATGAAGATGATGATGATGCTGTTGAGGATGAGATAATTGGAGTTTGCTGTGTGCTTGTGTGTTCGTTTTCAAGCTTCCCCGCGTGCTTCATATCGACAAGCTATCAAGAGGATTTTAAGGTATCTCCGTGGTACTCAAGATTTTGGCATTTGGCTTTCTGCTTCCTCATGTATTAGTTTAAGAGCTTTCTCTGATGCTGAATTTGGAGGATGTAGAATTGATAGAAAAAGTACATCTGGTTCATGCCACTTCTTGAGTAATTCTCTTTCTTGGACACATTGATGTTCGATATCATTTTCTTAGAGATCATGTTGAAAAAGGAGCTATTGAACTGAAATTTGTTGATTCGGGTGCTCAACTTGCTGATATTTTCACTAAACCACTTGATTCTTCTCGTTTTGCTTTCTTACGCGGTGAACTTGGGATCATTCATCCCCATGGGTTGATTTGAGGGGGAGTCTTGAGTTTATCTCTTTTTGGGTTACTTGACTTTGGTTCCTACAAGTGATTTTTTTTATAAGTGGTATTTTTACTTTACACCTCAAGTAAAATCCCCTGTTTACATTGCATCATGTAGTACAAAGCTTTGGTGATTATTCTTGTGTATATAGCCAAGTTAATGCTCAATGCTTTACTTATCACTAAAAGGATAAAATAATTCAATTTGAGATGCTTTTCGAGAATATTTTGGCTCTTGCTCATTATGGTATTGCATTTGTGAAATAGGCTTAAAAGTTTCTTGTCATCTGTTGAAAGGCTAGAGCTGATTAGAAACTGTGTGAGTTTTTTGTTGGACTTCAAATGATCATTATGAGTCTCAAGCAAAATCAGTGTTTTAATGTTAAAAGCAAGTTGAAAAAGATGCAAGCAAAAGCTACTTGGCTAAACACAAGTTTAGTACAATGTGCAGCTTCCTTGCCAGGGATTTAAATGCAAAAGATGCAAGAAAAGGCTACTTGTCTAAACAAAAGTCCAGAACAATGTGAAACCACTTGCCAATTTAAACTGAGAAAGATACAAGAAAAAACTACCTACTCATACACAAGTATGGGCTAGTGTGCAGTTACTTGTCATCCCTGTTGATCACAAAGCAAAATTGTCAAACTTGCTAAAAGAGAAAAAGGAAATTCAAATGGTTGAAAAAGGCTTGAGACAAATATTAGTGAATTTGAAAGTCTCTCTATGCTCATGATAGATTTCTTTTTTGCTTTGGCAAAATTAGTTTATGACATTTTACTTGTTTGCTCTAATTTTCTTATGCAATAACTATTCTATGTGTTAGAGCCTCCATATTCTCATAATATGCTTTCTCATTGGATAAATTGATACAAAATGAGAAAGTTCTCCTAAAAACTCTCCAAATGCTTTACTTTGATTATATACCTTGAATATACTTCAAAGCTTGAGATACTGCATTCATTAAGGGGGAGTTTTGAGATCTTGATGACTATTTTGTCAAAAAGGGGGAGAACAAGTCAAGGAGGTTTTTGAATTGGGATTTTTTGGTCTTTTTGTTCTTGCTCAATCTCTTGTCAAATCTTATATTGTGTTTTGTCAAATTACTCATCAAGGGGGAGATTGAAGGATCGTTATTTTTGATCCATTTGATTTTGATGATGAGTATTTGAAAAAGATTTGAAACCAGTTTGATATTTCAACAAGATTTATTTTTTTGTTTCTTTATTTGAAAAGATCTGAAATCAGTTTGATTATTTGAAAAGCTTTTTGATTTTTGCAAAGGTTTTGGTTCGTGTTTTGAAATCGTGTTCTTAGAATATTTAATGCAATGTACTCCTGTGAGTGGTTGCATGGTTTAATGTGAGTCAAGTCGCGGATTTGTGCTCAGAATCGTTTTGTGGTTTGTTCATGTGCAGGTATTGCTCGAGGGCGAATGTGGTCAATGACGGGACCGGAACTAGGTTTATGGAGGAACTGTGATGCCTTAGAGCGTCAGAGCGATTCTAGGGTTCCTTTTCCTGGTTTTGTTTCGGGAGAGGAATGAAGGATTTGTCGGGGGATGAAATAATTGAAGTTTATCCAGCATATTAATATTAAATTTGGAGTTGTCGGGCTAGAAACAGTGGGCCGAGGAAAACCTGGGCCTGGGCTGCGAATCCCCTCCCCACCTCTCTCTCTTTTCCCCTAGTGGGCCGGCCCACCATATAAAAGGGGTGTCACACCCCAAAAACCCTAGGGCGCCCGCTTCCTCCCTAGCAGCCACACCACCTCCTCTTCCTCCCTTGCGTGGTGGCTCAAGATCCACCGCGAAACGCGAAGGAGCAAGCGAGAAGAGGATCCGTGGAGGCGTGGAGGACGAGCAGATTTCCGTTTCGGGAATCGTCGTGCGTTTTTCGTGGGTTCTCAAGGGAGAACTCAAGGTAAAATTCCCAATCTTTTACCCCTATTCTACCTAGGGATTAGGAGTGTATTAGATCTGGTGGTGAGTGATTTAGATGGATCTTGATGGGGGAGAAGTGTAGATGTTCACGTGGTGCTGTTTTTGGAAGGGGAGATTGTGCAGCGCGGATTGTTTCACGTTTTACATGGCATAGACGATTTTTCTTGCAAAAACCTATAACTAGAAAGTTGTAGATAACGTCGAGATATAGCTTCTGTAATTTTTTCAGAATTTTTAGGGCATCGTTCTGAGAGTTATCGCAGTTTCAAGATGATGGACAGAATCTGGAAACAGATTTTGTCCACTGTGTTGGACGTTTGTTTAGGCATATTTAACAGTGGAATTGAAATTTGTGATCTTCATGAAAGTTGTAGATCTCGTCAATATCTACCTGCTGTAATTTTTTGTATTTTTATGATATGTATAAAAAAAGATACGAAATTGTGAAGAGAGGGTGCTGCTGTTTGACCCGGGCAGATTGGGGTTTTTGGCGCTTAAGAAGGGAACGGGGATTAGGAAGCGTGTGTTCGAGTTGTGTGATCATTTGTGATGTCGCTATGTACTGAAATAATACTTGTACAGGTGGTGCCCCTTCTGAACACAACTAGGTTCGTCATCCACGTTGGTAAAGGCAAGTGGAAGTAGCGGTCTTGCTAAACTATAACTCGCTATTTGTTTCGTCTTCAATATAAACCTTAATTGCAGCACACCTACATGGTTTAACTACTTGTTTATGAGATTACAATATCCTATCCTGCATTGTGATGTGGTTGTTTGGCTTTTGAATCATGAGTAAGAATGAAGAAAGATGTTGTTTGCAAGATGAATTGTGGAGATATTCTATCTCAATGATGTTCGCATTCTATCCATGTTATTTGATGGTATGCAAGCATGTGAATTCAGATTGGGAAGTTATGAATGTATTTATGCATGAAGCATTAACTGCATAATCATGCATTGGAAGTTTGTCGACGCCAGCGTGCGCGATCAAGACGCATACAACACCGTGTGTTCCCGAAAGGGCACGGTGAGGAGGATCATGGCATAAGCATGTGCACAATCATATGCATTTTACTGAGGTTGTGTGGACTCTATAATGTGGTATTGGACATGAGGAATTTGGTATGCTAGTTTTACTGTGGCTGTGTTATTCGTTAGAAGTTGTTCCGCTTCTTTGAGATTACCCAATCTCACCCCTTGTTATTTTGTTGTTTTCAGGTAGTTCTCGCGAGTCGTAAGCTTGAAGGGTGGGCTTAGTAGCACAATCAACCCTCCGGGGTCATCACGAATCACATGGACTAGTGCATTTAATAATTCATTAGCTTGCTGAAATTTTATTAATCATAGACCTGTTGATGTCCTCTTTGGAGCTGTTTTACGTTTATGTTTGTTTTCCTCGTTGATTTAGACTTGTTATCTCTAGTATTGATGCTTTTATGTTATTCCTGTTTATAATGGTTATTATGAATCTTGTTGTCGCCTGCTTTGTCCTAATTTTAGGAGAGATGTCATCGAAATTTTCTTGTACGACAGTTTAGATTTGTAGGGTGTTACAGCTTGGTATCGAGCTGGTCAGAGGTCCTTGGAATGTCTATTTTTAGTGTCATACTATTGGATACAACTAAAATGTGATGTGGAATAACTTAGAAACATGGCCTAGGTTTTAACTAAAATTTTGTCATAGGATAGCAACATTAAAACTTGTGTAAGTGGAATCACTAATTTAAAATTTGACACACATGGATGCACAGTAGGAAAGGGTATGGGTATCGTTGCCTTATGCTTAAAGGTTGAATTTAAGCTTTGTTGTTGAATGCTACTTTTGATGATGTATAATGCTATATTTATGATAGATTTGATTGAGTTGCTTCATTTGTGATAAAGTGTGGTTGTGGTGCCGAAGGGTTTCGGTCACCTTTTGTTTGTAGTGAGGCTGTGGTTTGATGGTGTGGCCGGATAGAGTCACCACCGAAGAACTATTAAACCCTTGTAGGGAAAGAGTACTTATCCGTGTCTGTCGTAGATCGGGTAGTGACTGGAGTCAAATAGAAGAGGTTGGTGATGGATTCCTTCGGATGTTCTTTACCGTCTTGTGACGGTCGGTTTTGGTTGGTTTTCTGGGTATGTGGTTGGTTCAAACCGAGGAAAATGCTTAGTTTTGAGCACTCGCTGATTTGTCCTTTTGGCGGTTTGTGGTTTTGTCTCCTTTGAGTGAAGACACGTAAGAAGAGTTCTACGTTGCGCGTCTTTTGGTCACAATTTTGTTTTGGCACCTGATTTATTGTGATGGACTGTCATTGGGAGGAAATTTCTGTGGTTGTTGTTTCCCCGGTTTTTTTTTTTAAAAAAGAAGGGGGTTGGAGTTTCTCCTGTTGCAGATCAAGCTGGATGGAGCTAAGTTTGAATCTTTATCGGAAAATTTTAGTTGGACATTTGGTCTTCCCTTTTGCATCCGTCTTCCTTTGTGGAAAGTGTAGGTTTTGGATTTCTTGAAGAGTTTTGGCTACTATGATTGGACATTTGAGGGTCGAGCTCTCTTGCATTTATGTTTGGATTTTGCTTTTCTCCCTTGCCTGAAAAGAAGAAATTTTTATCGGTGTTTGTTCTTGATCTAGAACTGTGTTTGTTTTTTTTAATGTTTGGGATTGCCTCCTGTTTGTCAAGGGTAGGTGACCCATGACGGTGTTTAGAAATTGTATGTCTGTGTTACGTTGTATGTAACAATGTGGTTTATGGAATGATGTACTTCTAAGTTAATTTGTGAGTTGAATGAATTAAAATGTAATTGTTATCTTTAGCTTGAGATTAAATAAACTACTAGTATTGTAGATTGCTCTATAGCGATAATGATTGAATGTGTTAATGTGCATGCTTAGGATTTATTGCATTATTTTAATGTGCCCTTGACCATGGACAATGTTTAAAGCTTTAAATCTTGCCCTTGACCATGGACAATGTTTAAAGCTTTAAATCTTGATGCGTAGTTAGAACATTACGATGATGTAAACTACTGTGAAGGTAATAGAAAATTAGTGGGTTATTTAGAGACATTTTAATATAAGGTCGGTAGAACAATTTAATTGTAATGGTGGACTACCGATATTGTTAAAGAAACCATGCTGGTTGTTTAAAGATGTTCTAATTTAATCGTGTTGGCTAGTGACTTTAACTTGGAAATTGATTAGAGTTGATATTTATGACGTTGCAAACTATTAGTAGATTCGGAAGTATGCAGCTATGCTCCAATAATGCTAGTATCGATATCAATTGGGAAGACATAAGTTTTTTCCATTGCCGTAAGAGCTTTGTGATGATTTCACCTATTCAGTTCACTTTAAAAAAAAGGCTGGAGTATGTCTTGGAGTGGCAATTTTGCTATAACCCGTGTATAGGGTAGCTAAAAAAATTAAAAAAAAATATAAATTTAATTTAGCGTTGTTGTTATAAGAGCTTTGGATGGCTTAAATTATTCAATCTATTTTACATAGTTGGAGTATGTTGTGTAGTGACAGTTTGTCATAGCCTATGGATAGGGTAACTAAAAGCAATGTTGTTGTTTTACAATTATGCCAATTATTGATATTGATGACTTAGTAGTAGTGGTAACTGATTAGATTAATTGTTGAAAACCTTTGTTAAAATGGTGGAAATTGTAACATGTTGTGATGGAGTGAACCAGGGATAGTTAGCATGACGCGTGATTTTGTCCTTAATAAATGTATGTTTTAAACTTCTATTTACGATTGGTGCCTTGTTGAGATAATATTTACTTGTTGAGTCATCTTTTAGGTGAATAAATTTCCATTGTCGAGATGTTGACGCGTATGTGGTATGGAATTTATAGGTTCATCATGCTTTGAAAGACTTGTTGAAGCACCGCCTTTCAAATTTAGAATATGATGATATAGGTTAGGCTGCTCCGTGGGGATCTTGATGAGGTAGTGTTGGTTGGATGTGTTTTTAATAAGCACTGTGAACTTTATTTATAATTGTGGAAAAGGTAATAAGAGTAAGAATTTGTTGTGTAGTTGTTGTTAAATCCTGATGGGCCTTCTCAATGAGTAAATAGGGAATATTGAAATCTAAATGGTAAGGGTAGTGGAATGCTATAGATGGCGGGAGTTATGCTGAACTTATGTTTAAAAATTCATATGGATTGGTTTGTTTGTTTGATATTTGGGTTGAATACTTTCGGTCAAAGTATTCTTTGTGCTGTGTTTCAGAGTTTCCCTAAACTTAGAATGATTCTGCCAAATGTGGGTTAATTTCGAGGCTTAAAATAAGGATAAAAGAATGATTAACCTTGAAGTAATTTGTGGAGATTTTGGAATGTTATTCTATTAAATATCGTCATTCATTCATCTTTGATAAGAAAACTAGCTTAAGTTATGAATGCGACATTTATGCTCAAGGATGTATGCTTTGACTGTGTCCGTAGTTTTCAAGGTCGAGTTATCGGTTGCATTGTTGATCAAAAGAAGTAGCTAATCCAATGTAAGATTTGGAACTTCATGATCTGGAAATATTTGTATTTCTATTTTGGGCTAGAGTTGTGTTGTGGTGTGAGGTGTTTGACAGTTTTTGTTTAAGAGACGATTCTTCTGGTTGTGACATGAATGATATTCGTGGTTGAAACAATTTTTCTGTGGGGAAGTGAGTTTGGTTCCTTTTTAAGGAAAAAGAGATGGTGGTTGTGTGGAAGCATTTAATTCCTTGATCGGTTTCTTTTTTTCTGAATGGCTTGGCCTTGGATAAAAGTGAGATGATTTGTTTTGGTAAAAGTGAAATGCATTTGCAGAAGACTTTCATGTGTTTCTCTTTTGAATAGAGCTTCTCCTCAAGAAATTTTTGTTTGGTGGTTTTGGTTCTATGGAGTTCCTCTTCCAAGTTGAGTTCCCGTGTATGTGAATTTCAGCCCTTTGGTTTAAAGGTGGTGATTGTCGTTCGTTGTGTTAGTGAGAATTAAGATTTCTTTTACGTTCAAGCTTGGGGGTAAGAAAATGAATGTTTATGTTATGGTTGAGTATATTCAAGGATTGTACTCCTTGCCCTGGTCCTTGGGTGGAAGAATGTGAAGGCGAAACCTTCTTACAAGGGAAAACTAGTGTGGGTCGCTGATCGTAAGTAGTCTAAAAGTGAAGAGTAAAGGAAGGTTGTGTATGACTCAATTCAAACCTTTTTTGGAGAATAGTTTTAATTGATGTGTTCCTCGGTGGGGTTGCTTAATTTAGTAGTGGACAACTTGGAAGTTGCAGGTAATTACATTAAATTTTTGGAACTTTTGTCGCTGGGTTCGAGCGAGTTTGTGTCAACCGTAGTGATTGTGTTCGGTTGTTATTGTTTCTGCGGATTTACGGACCCTGGTTGTAAAGTAGGCTATCTCTATCGTTGGTAAGGGTGGATATTGGTTCTTTTTGTAAAAGATCAATCACTTGTAGGAGATAGGAGTTTGTGTTTGGGTTGATTTAGAGACTTACCTAGAGCGTTGTGTCTCACATGGTTCGCGTCGTCCAGAATGCGACGAACTGTGGTAGAGGAGTTGAGATTGGAATGCGGAGTTTCGCGATCGGGTTGAAGAGAGAAGTGGGAGTTGAGATTCCAGATCGATACCAGATTCACCTAATGGGTGTCCTTTATTTAATAGGGGAATAGTTCGTGTTAGTGTCCAATGAAAGATTTGTGGACCAATTAGTCTGAGCGGGATGCAACTTGGGAACTTGAGGACCAGATGCGGAAGAAGTATCCTACACTCTTTGAGGATGCTGAAGGTAAAGTGTAGATTACCATTTTGCCTTCCTTTTTTAAGGTTCCGTAGCAAAGAGGAGTAGATTCGGGGACGAATCCTTTTAAGGAGGGGAGAATGTGATGCCTTAGAGCGTCAGAGCGATTCTAGGGTTCCTTTTCCTGGTTTTGTTTCGGGAGAGGAATGGAGGATTTGTCGGGGGATGAAATAATTGAAGTTTATCCGGCATATTAATATTAAATTTGGAGTTGTCGGGCTAGAAACAGTGGGCCGAGGAAAACCTGGGCCTGGGCTGCGAATCCCCTCCCCACCTCTCTCTCTTTTCCCCTAGTGGGCCGGCCCACCATATAAAAGGGGTGTCACCCCCCCCCCAAAAGCCCTAGGGCGCCCCCTTCCTCCCCTAGCAGCCACACCACCCCTCCTCTTCCTCCTTGCGTGGTGGCTCAAGATCCACTGAACGCCGAAGGAGCAAGCGAGAAGAGGATCCGTGGAGGCGTGGAGGATGAGCAGATTTCCGTTCGGGGAATCGTCGTCGCTGCGTTTTCGTGGGTTCTCAAGGGAGAACTCAAGGTAAAATTCCCAATCTTTTACCCCTGTTCTACCTAGGGATTAGGAGTGTATTAGATCTGGTGGTGAGTGATTTAGATGGATCTTGATGGGGGAGAAGTGTAGATGTTCACGTGGTGCTGTTTTTGGAAGGGGAGATTGTGCAGCGCGGATTGTTTCACGTTTTACATGGCATAGACGATTTTTCCTGCAAAAACCTATAACTAGAAAGTTGTAGATAATGTCGAGATATAGCTTATGTAATTTTTTCAGAATTTTTGGGGTGTCGTTCTGAGAGTTATCGCTGTTTCAAGATGATGGACAGAATCTGGAAACAGATTTTGTCCACTGTGTTGGACGTTTGTTTAGGCATATTTAACAGTGGAATTGAAATTTGTGATCTTCATGAAAGTTGTAGATCTCGTCAATATCTAGCTGCTGTAATGTTTTTGTATTTTTATGATCTGTATAAAAAAAGATACGAAATTGTGAAGAGAGGGTGCTGCTGTTTGACCCGGGCAGATTGGGGTTTTTGGCGCTTTAGAAGGGAACGGGAATTAGGAAGCGTGTGTTCGAGTTGTGTGATCATTTGTGATGTCGCTATGTACTGAAATAATACTTGTACAGGTGGTGCCCCTTCTGGACGCAACTAGGTTCGTCATCCACGTTGGTAAAGGCAAGTGGAAGTAGCGGTCTTGCTAAACTATAACTCGCTATTTGTTTCGTCTTCAATATAAACCTTAATTGCAGCACACCTACATGGTTTAACTACTTGTTTATGAGATTACAATATCCTATCCTGCATTGTGATGTGGTTGTTTGGCTTTTGAATCATGAGTAAGAATGAAGAAAGATGTTGTTTGCAAGATGAATTGTGGAGATATTCTATCTCAATGATGTTCGCATTCTATCCATGTTATTTGATGGTATGCAAGCATGTGAATTCAGAGTGGAAAGTTATGAATGTATTTATGCATGAAGCATTAACTGCATAATCATGCATTGGAAGTTTGTCGACGCCCTTGGCGCGATCAGATCGGGTACAACACCGTGTGTTCCTGAGAAAGGACACGGTGAGGAGGATCATGGCATAAGCATGTGCACAATCATATGCATTTTACTGAGGTTGTGTGGACTCTATAATGTGGTATTGGACATGAGGAATTTGGTATGCTAGTTTTACTGTGGCTGTGTTATTCGTTAGAAGTTGTTCCGCTTGCTGAGATTACCCAATCTCACCCCTTGTTATTTTGTTGTTTTCAGGTAGTTCTCGCGAGTCGTAAGCTTGAAGGGTGGGCTTAGTAGCACAATCAACCCTCCAGGGTCATCACGAATCACATGGACTAGTGAATTTAATAATTCATTAACTTGCTGAAATTTTATTAATCATAGACCTGTTGATGTCCTCTTTGGAGCTGTTTTACGTTTATGTTTGTTTTCTGGTTGATTTAGACTTGTTATCTCTAGTATTGATGCTTTTATGTTATTCCTGTTTATAATGGTTATTATGAATCTTGTTGTCACTTCCGTTTTGTCCTAATTTTAGGAGAGATGCTGTCGAAATTTTCTTGTACGACAGTTTAGATTTGTAGGGTGTTACAGGAACTGAGGTTCGGGACTAGGTTCAGGGGGAACTGAGGTCTTGGTGGTCAAGGATGTCATGCGGGACGTTCGGGCTAAGAGAATGGTGCACATGAAGAATGGTTAGTCACGTGAGAATGGTAGGAGGTCATTCGCATGCAAAGTGTTAGTCACGTGAGTATGGTAGGGTTGCCATACGCGTGCAAGAGTTGTACTCGGCCAGGTTGGGCCAGGAGGAGTTGTGTTGAATACATACTCTTTCTAGGATTAGTAGTGGGACTCCTTCGAGGATTAGGAGTGGGAATTGTATTCATGACTCCTTGTGTTTTGCTCCTTTAAATAGGAGGGGTTGTCTCCTGTTGAAGGGCATCAAGATTTGAGCAAGCTTTAGGGTTGTACTCTTTTGTTTGGAGTACTTTAGACAAAAGAAAGGTGAAATAAAGATCAAGTTTTTCAAATCTTTCGGCGAGCTACAATTCTAGTTAGATCTATTCTCGTCATCTTCTGTCATAGCAAGCTTACGAAGGTCATAACTTTTGATCCGTAAGTCCGATCGATCTGATTCTTTTTGGGTTCAATTCGTATTGGAATCTAGTTTCTTGTGTCCAAATTTCACATCAATCTAACGTATGGATCTCCAGGAATTCGCATTTTACCAAACCTCTGTCATTCTGTTTTTGTCGAATACGAGGCAATTATTTGGTTCTGTTTTAGGGTGAACTTTTAGTAGATTAAGAATTTGGTTTTAGCTTCTGCACAATCATTCACCCCCCCTCTGATTGCTATATTCGTGTCTTTCGATCCTACAGCTTCTTAGGCGGCTGTTGAGCACATCTAAAAAGACTCAAAATAGTAGCAATGGCTAAACTATCAAATAAACAAAACCCAAGACCTAAAAGAGGCGGTGGATGAATATTTATGAGAGATAGGGACGTGGAAAACACGTCCAAAATAGGTGGAGGACAATTACAACTCAATTTACAAGGCCCAAGGCCCATGTCATCTCATATTGGAAAAGTGACATCACTTGTTTGGTAGATTCCCATCGACTCAGATGGAATTTGAAGTTGAGGCCAGATCTGTTGGAAAGAGGACGAAGAAACCTTTCAAGCAAGTACTCATAGACCCCGAACACCCTTGTGGATCAAAAGTTATGGTCATTTTAAGTTGGCGTTGTTTAAGAGGTCGAATCCAAGTAGATCTTGTGCACTGGAAGAATTGCCTTCATGCTTGACGTTTGGGGGTCCTTCTCCTTGGTTCCTAAGGACAATAAAATCAGCACAAGGATTAAATAGTATTCCATCCATTAAATTATTTGAATGCAACCCGAGGAACGCATTCACCTGGTAATTGAATTGACTTGCGCGAGCTCGAGTAATTGGTCCTTGTATTACATCATTGATTTCAATTGGATGTGTAGGCATGGCCATATCCATGGCAGTGATGTCCTCATCATCCTCCCCTTCTTGCATTTGAGTCGTCCTCGACTCATGCTCATCCTCTTCTCCCAAGTATGGTTTTAAATTTGGCCAAGTGGGGGGTCGATAAAGCCATGTAGATGGAGCCATCGTAGTAGATGTATATGAAGTAGAGGATGCCGTGAAATGTCGCCAACTTGTCACAAATGTAACGGAGAAAGAGAACGTAGTTGATATAATTGTAGCAACACTTGGTAATGACCATATGTATGCGTTGTCGGTTCTGTCCATGATGAGAATGGTCTAATCATCCTCCCTTTCTTGAAGTGGAGTTGTCCTTGACTCCATCATAATGTCCTGGAAAATGTTAGGAGCGACATGAAACAAAGCAACATACACATTTGCAATCAAATCAATGGATCGGGAATCTTTATCAACCATATACTCCCTTTCTTGAAAGCTATCTTGTGACTTGTAAATTGAACCTAATGTACTTGATAAGACATGATTATTGATATGGCAATTATCAAATTGATGACATTGTTGCATAGCAAACGGAGGTTTAAAATTTGAACAAATGTAAACTCGATGCGCTTTATACTCTCCTTTCTCACTATTTTTGCCAATAACATGAAAATATTTCGCGATAACCACGACAAATCAGAATGTACAAAAAGTCTCTCCTCTAAATAATTCAGATCATACAGAGCATCAAATTTAATGTAACCTAATGTATCTAAAGAAGACATCAATTTCAACTCATCATTTTCGCTTGCAATGTGATTGACATGTTTATTTTCAGCATAAGTGTCTAGTGTGGTAACAAAAATAACATGTCCATTCACTAGTTGTGTCATGAGTATAAGTGAAGTATTTTCACACAACTCTTCCTAATCACAAGAATTAGCAAGCAAATCATCCTGTAATAAAGCAAAATCAGCAATTGGTTCCACTAATAATTGTTCTACAATAGCATGATTTGTGGATAGTTTTAGCTCTTCAAAATTATTTTCTCCATGTGTAGAGTCCATACCTTTTACATTACCTTGTAAGTTCTTGTCAGCTGTTGAAGGTGTAACTTCAACTATTATCTCTTCGCTTACACATGGGGTATTACTGATTGTTTCTTTCTCCATATGCTCTTCTTCATCATTCTCTCGATGGTGCTCACTTTTCTGCAAAATATTAGCTACAAAAGAAGGTACAACAACGGGTGCCTCAAATGAAGCTAATGATTCTTTCAAAGATTCAGCAAGCATGTTTTCAACTCTACAAGCACATTTAATCAATTCTGAAAGAGAACTATAAGTTTCATTAACAAGAATATCCTTAATATCTTTATTAAGTCCTCTCAAAAATCTATTTTCGGTTGCCTCTTCTTGTTCAACTAAACCACAATGCAACAAATGATTTTGCAATCGTTCGTAGTATTCCTTAACACATTTATTTCCTTGTTTCAAGCATTGGAGTCTAGTATACAACAAATTAGTATGATATTCATGAACATAATCAAGTCTCATAAGTCTTTTCATGGCCTTCCAATTTTCAGGTTTTCTGTCTTTTCTACAAATATGCTTCCACCATGTTAATACAAATCCATTTAGAACACTAGCAGCAATCCTAATCTTTTCATTTTTAGCCAAATCATACTTGTCAAATTCTTTGTCTACTGCAATCTCCCAATTAATATAGGCACCAGGATCATATTGACCATCAAAAGGTGGAATGGCAAATTTAACCTTACCTAGGGAATCATCATCAACATGTACCTGAGCATGTAGTACGCCATTTTTGTTGCTTAGAAGACGAGGCGGAGGACTGGAAGTTCCTGGGGCAGTACCTGCAAGCGTATCAAGTCTAGACAAAATAGTAGCAAGGGTAGTGTTAGCAACTCCCTGAGCGGTCTCGATAGACTGGAGGCGGTCTTCTTGCAGTGACATTCATTCATTAGTGAGTCATACATCCTGATGAGGACATCACTCCTATGCATACGACCGAGCCTCCTCCAGTTGTGATGCAAGGACCCATCACAAGAGCACGAGCACGACAATTGAATCAACAGGTGAGCTCCTTCCTAAGTGCCCGTGCAGATACTTGTGAGGATGGTATGCTACCTAATGATATTATTGATTATATTGTACTTAGGAACTTTGGAGAGGACCATGAAGGCCTTGGAAACCAGCAAGGACCAAGAGGGAGGCAAGGAGGGTGTCCAAGTCAAGTTGGAGGTTCAATTCATCTCGGAGTCGACCACCTCGGCCACCAGGAGCAGCGTTCACTAAAATCGTCGCCCAGGCCACAAACGGGCTCCGATTTTGATGATCCACATATGCATGGAAAGCTAAGGAGATAAGCTTTACAATGGAACTGGTTTCAGGTCATTTGGACTTCGGAGTCGACGGGAATCAACGTTTCAAGCTGGCGGACAGAATCTGTCCCAGGGTGCTGCGTCACCAATTTGGGCCGTTGGCCCATGTATCGTGTTGGAGTCCATCACGGACACGTCTAGGGTTTCTAGGACGTCCCATAGCCTTTATATCCAGTAGCCGCCGCTAGGGTTTGCTTTGGGTTTTGCTTAGATTAATTCTGTCTTTGAACAGTATTGCCGTTCATCGGTTTGTGAGACCCCAACTCGTGAGATTCATCCTCAATTTTCAAATTCAGTGCATCTTTCTTGTTCTTGCTTGTGTTCTCGATTCATTGGCAGGGATTAGCCTTCGTGGCGAGGTCAGCCGGGCAGCGCACGGTTGATAACCGTGAGGACGTGTGGTGCTGCGATTGCAGGGGTTTTTGATCGTGTCGATCAAGAAGCCGGATCGTGAGTGTCTCGCTCCGCCTAATCGACTTATCCTCCACCTGACGGAAGTTCGGGCATCCCTTTACACCCCCATCAAGTGGTATCAGAGCAAGGTTTACCGTCAGGTTCGCCTTCTCCCCGTAGTTTGATTTAGTTTTGCGTTCGTCCTATAGTCCACGAAAAAGCCAAAAAAAAAATTGCAGTTCATAGTCTACCATACCTAGAACCACGCCTAGCCTTTGCACAATTTCGGTTTGAGTCCGTAGTAATCTTGAGTTTGTGTCCGTAATCGAGTCGTGTTGCTGGTTTAGATCGTGAACTTAATTTAGTCGTGTCTCACCTCCGCTGCATTCCATATCCTACAACCGATCCAATCGTATTTTGAGTCCTTGTTGGAATCGGTTTGTTTTGTGGTTCTCCTCAGATTCGGAGTCCTAGTTGTGTTAGGGTTTCTCCTTCATAGACCCTAATCCCCCCACCTCCTGTTAGCCATATCGCCACCCCTCATCACAGAACCTGCCACCACAGATCATCGCGTTCATATCCACTCCATACGCCCTTGAGTTTGGAGAGGTGCTTCCTAGAAAACCCTGATTCGGAGTCCTTCCGTAAAACGGCCATAACTTTTGCATACGGACTCGGAATTAGGCGATTTTTTTTTCACGGACATCAGAAGAAAATTTTACATCCGATTCTCCCCACTTCGTCGGGTTTGCCGAAATTATTTTTGCGAAATTCCCTCGGGAAGATTGAGTTCTCATTGAAGTTTGAGCACGCTTTCTAAAACACTTCTTATTTCATATCGGTTTCATCTTACATCTGTTCAGGCTGAAAATTTGTGTACTATCTACCTTTGTGCTCCTGAGCCTAGGAAAAATATCAGAAAAATCAAAGAAAAATAAAAAAAAAATTGGTGAAAGAGGCATAGAGGCGTAGACCCTAAAAAAAAAAAAAAAAAAAAAGGGCAGGAGCCAAGGTAGGTGTTTCTACCGTGCCTGATAGAAGTAGAAGTGTTTGATGCGGTTCTGATATCTGTTCATATACTCTGACGCCTTGTTGCTTGTCTCTACTTATTCCTTATTTTCTGCCGCGGCTAGACTAAGGCCACATTTAGACCAGCAACTAGGGCAAGTACTTTGGACATTTATTCAGCATTACTATCTGTTACTGCATTGTGTGCCACCCATCCATATAACCTTCCTACAGCTCCACATATAAATCCTTCGATCAAGACAGTTATTGACCCTTGCAATCGCTTCATCACACCCTCACAGTGTCACGAACCAGCCACCGGTTGCACCGTCCCTCGCTGTGTTGGTAAGAACCGGGTAAGAACTTGGTAAGATTGCTTGAGAGCGTGAGATCCCACCTAGTAGTTCATAGGGCTCATAACACTTGTGCTTGTGTTTCCTTCTGTCCTTTTCTGCGCTAACCATGACAGGTGGCAAGAAGGGCAGGAACGAGGATGACGATGTTACCGTCGAAGACTGTGTCCTTCATTCAGAATTGTCGACCATGATGGACGAGATAAAAATGATGTTCAAGGAGCATGCCATGACGACGAACAAGACCCTTGAGAGCATCGATCGACGAGTTTCCACCCTCACCGAGAGGATGGATGTCGTCGAAAAACGCCCTCCAGCGACCATTGATGGAGGTGCAACCGTCAACAGCGGCGCCAACCACGACAACAACGACCACGATGAGGATGGTGATTTTGAGGAAGATGAAGATGAGCAGCAAAGTGCCGCCAGGGAGCGTGCTGCTCAACGGGACGCCCGTCTGCATGACCGTCTTCGCCGCAACCGTCACGGTATGGGAGGTAATAACCAGAACCGCAATGATGATCCTTTCGCTAAGGTAAAATTCACCATCCCTTCCTTTTCTGGAGCTTATGATGCTAATGCTTACTTAGATTGGGAGATGACGGTTGAGCAGAAATTTAACTCCCATCTAGTTCCCGAGATTCATAGGGTTAGACAAGCCACTAGTGAATTTAAAGATTTTGCTATAATCTGGTGGAATGAACTAGTAAATGCCCGCTTACAACCTGATTCTTGGGCGAGATTAAAAGATGCTATGCGTAATAGATTTGTCCCTCCTTCCTACCAACGTGATATGCGCAAGAGATTGCAACGATTAGATCAAGGTAGTATGACTGTACAGGAATATTACCAAGAGCTTCAAAAGGGTATGTTACGTTGTGGGGTAGTAGAGGAACCCGAGGATAAAATTGCTCGCTTTTATGGTGGGTTGCGCCAGAAATTCAGGATATTGTTGATTATAAAGAATATACCACTGTCAATCGCTTGTTTCATCTCGCTATGTTAGCAGAGAAGGAATTGCAGGGACGCCATTCCAAGAGCAGGAGCAATGCCGGTAGCACTTTCACGCCCCGAACGACTACGGGACAAGCAAAGACAGTGCCTTCTTCCACTTTTCGACCAGCGGCAACGCCACCTTTGCCGAACACACGACCGGCAGCGACGGTACCACCCACCCGCGCTACGCATAAAGCAGCAAGTCGACCTCGCCAAGCTCCTCCGTCGCTTCCACAGGCCGTACATCGACGGGAATTCGCTGCCACAAGTGCCAAGGGATTAGCCACATCAAGAGAGAATGCCCCAGCCAGCGGGCATACATCGCCACCGATGACGGAGGTTACATCAGCACCTCCGATGTTGAGGACGAGATCGACGACACCAGGGTGGACAACGACGAGGTTGATGACGAAGCCACCTTTGGCGCCGAGGATACTGCTGCGTACAGGTCCATCATTGTCCAGCGTGTCCTTAGCGCACAGATGGAGCAATCCGAGCAGCAGCAGCGCCACAACTTGTTCCAGATTTTCTTCGTCATCAACGGTAACCGACGAGCGCGTGATCATTGACTCCGGCAAATGCAATAACTTGGTGCGTTCAGATGTGGTCAAGAAGCTTGGCTTGACCACACGCCCGCACTCCACATCCATACCACATTCAGTGGCTAAATGATTCTGGCAAAGCTAAGGTAACACAAACAGTTCGGGTTCATTTTTCCATTGGTTCATATTCTGATTTTGCTGATTGTGATGTGGTGCCGATGCAAGCTTGTTCTCTTTTATTGGGTCGCCCATGGGAATATGACACTGATGCACTTCACCACGGTAGAAGTAATAAATACACTTTTATGCATAAGGGAAAGAAAATTACACTTCTACCTTTGACCCCCGCTGAAATTGTTAAATCTGATAGGGAGCGGATTGCTAATGACAAGAAACCCATTGATGAAAAATCTGAAATTCAGCATGTAGCCAACCAAATAAAATTGAGGAATCCCGTCTTGCTTGCTACGAAATCTGATCTTGCTGCAATTAGTAATGATGCTTTGTGCTATCTTTGTGATATGCAAAGATGCTTTGTTTTCATTGGATGATCTCGCCCAAGATTACTTTGCCTCCTGCTGTCACTAACCTTTTGCAGGAGTATGGATGTTTTCCTGCCAAGATACCTCCAGACTCCCACCCCTACGAGGGATTGAGCACCAAATTGATTTGATACCTGGAGCGAGTTTGCCAAACCGAGCCGCTTATAGGACCAACCCCGAGGAGACTAAGGAGATTCGGCGCCAAGTCCAAGATCTTTTGGACCGCGGGTATATACGTGAGAGCCTTAGTCCTTGTCTTTGTTCCTGTTATTTTGGTTCCTAAGAAAGATGGCAGTTGGCGCATGTGCGTAGATTGTAGAGCCATTAACAATATCACAATAAGGTACCGTCATCCTATTCCTAGGCTAGACGACATGCTTGATGAGTTAAGTGGTTCTATAATTTTCTCTAAGGTTGACTTGCGTAGTGGATACCACCAAATAAGAATGAAATTGGGAGATGAATGGAAAACAGCTTTTAAAACCAAGTTTGGATTGTATGAGTGGTTAGTCATGCCTTTTGGTTTAACTAATGCACCAAGCACCTTCATGCGCTTAATGAACGAGGTTTTACGAGTTTTCATTGGGAAATTTGTGGTGGTTTATTTTGATGATATATTGATTTACAGCAAGTCATTACATGAACATCTTGATCATCTACGTGCTGTTTTTGATGCTTTGCGTACTGCACGTTTATTTGGTAACCTCGAGAAGTGCACTTTTTGCACCGAACGAGTGTCGTTTCTTGGCTATGTTGTGACTCCGCAGGGAATTGAGGTTGATGAAGCCAAGGTGCACGCGATTAAGAGTTGGCCAACGCCCACGACGATTTCACAAGTGTGGAGCTTCCATGGACTTGCCGGATTTTACCGCCGCTTTGTGAAGGATTTCAGCACCATTGCAGCTCCATTGAATGAATTGACGAAGAAGGAGTTGTGTTCCATTGGGGGAACCACAGAGAATGCCTTCAACCTTTTGAAAGATAAGCTTACTAATGCACCTTTACTCCAACTTCCTGATTTTAATAAGACCTTTGAGCTTGAATGTGATGCTAGTGGGATTGGAATTGGTGGTGTTTTGATGCAAGATAGAAAACCTGTTGCTTATTTTAGCGAAAAATTGAGTGGTCCTGTTTTGAATTATTCCACGTATGATAAAGAATTGTATGCTCTTGTGCGATCTTTAGAAACGTGGCAACATTATCTTTGGCCCAAAGAATTTGTTATTCATTATGATCATGAGTCGCTAAAACATATTCGCAGTCAAGTGAAACTGAATCGTAGACATGCTAAATGGGTTGAATTTATTGAACCTTTTCCTTATGTTATCAAACACAAGAAAGGGAAGGATAATGTGATTGTGATGCATTGTCTAGGAGATATACCATGTTGTCCCAACTTGATTGTCGATATTTGGATTGGAATCAATTAAAGAACAATATGCTCATGATGATGACTTTAAAGATGTCTTGCTGCATTGCAAAGAGGGAAGAACATGGGACAAATATGTGATAAACGATGGATTTGTGTTTAGAGCTAACCGCCTATGTATTCCAGTTGGATCCGTTCGTTTTCTTTTGATACAGGAGGCCCATGGAGGAGGGTTGATGGGTCATTTTGGTGCCAAGAAGACGGAGGCCGTCTTTGTCTGCCCACTTCTTTTGGCCGAAGATGAGGCGAGACATTGAGAGGTTTGTATTCCGCTGCACTACATGTCAAAAGGCTAAGTCACGATTGAATCCACATGGTTTATATATGCCTCTTCCTGTTCCTAGCACTCCATGGGAGGATATATCTATGGACTTTGTTTTAGGATTGCCTAGGACCAAGAGGGGGAGGGATAGTATTTTTGTGGTGGTTGATAGATTTTCTAAGATGGCTCACTTTATTCCTTGTCATAAGAGCGACGATCTTGTTAATATTGCTAACCTTTTCTTTCAAGAAATCGTTCGCTTGCATGGTGTGCCTTCTACTATTGTTTCAGATCGTGACGCCAAGTTTTTGAGCCACTTTTGGAGAACTCTATGGAATACATTGGGGACCAAGCTGCTGTTTTGAACAACATGTCATCCCCAAACCGACGGCCAAACCGAGGTAGTAAATCGTACATTATCCACTATGTTGAGGGCTGTTTTGAAGAAGAATTTGAAGATGTGGGAAGAATGTTTGCCGCATGTTGAATTCGCTTATAATAGGGCGGTACATTCCACCACCAAGGTAAGTCCTTTTCAGGTAGTGTATGGCTTCAATCCCCATGCTCCTATTGATCTATTACCTTTACCTACTAGTGAACGAGTTAATCTTGATGCTAAGGAACGTGCTGAATTTATTCTGAAATTGCATGAAAAGACTAAAGAAAATATTGAAATGATGAATGAAAGGTATAGGACTGCGGGAAGTAAAGGTAGAAAGGAAGTAAAACTTGAACCGGGTGATTTAGTATGGTTACACTTGCGAAAGGATCGTTTTCCAGAATTGAGAAAGTCTAAATTAATGCCTAGAGCTGATGGTCCTTTCAAGATACTTGAGAAAATAAATGATAATGCATATAAACTTGAGTTGCCGCCCGAATTTGGGATTAGTTCCACATTTAACATTGCAGATTTGAAACCGTTCATGGGAGAAGAAGATGGGCTTGAGTCGAGGACGACTCCACTTCAAGAGGGGGAGGATGATGAGGACATCACTCCTATGCATACGACCGAGCCTCCTCCAGTTGTGATGCAAGGACCCATCACAAGAGCACGAGCACGACAATTGAATCAACAGGTGAGCTCCTTCCTAAGTGCCCGTGCAGATACTTGTGAGGATGGTATGCTACCTAATGATATTATTGATTATATTGTACTTAGGAACTTTGGAGAGGACCATGAAGGCCTTGGAAACCAGCAAGGACCAAGAGGGAGGCAAGGAGGGTGTCCAAGTCAAGTTGGAGGTTCAATTCATCTCGGAGTCGACCACCTCGGCCACCAGGAGCAGCGTTCACTAAAATCGTCACCCAGGCCACAAACGGGCTCCGATTTTGATGATCCACATATGCATGGAAAGCTAAGGAGATAAGCTTTACAATGGCACTGGTTTCAGGTCATTTGGACTTCGGAGTCGACGGGAATCAACGTTTCAAGCTGGCGGACAGAATCTGTCCCAGGGTGCTGCGTCACCAATTTGGGCCGTTGGCCCATGTATCGTGTTGGAGTCCATCACGGACACGTCTAGGGTTTCTAGGACGTCCCATAGCCTTTATATCCAGTAGCCGCCGCTAGGGTTTGCTTTGGGTTTTGCTTAGATTAATTCTGTCTTTGAACAGTATTGCCGTTCATCGGTTTGTGAGACCCCAACTCGTGAGATTCATCCTCAATTTTCAAATTCAGTGCATCTTTCTTGTTCTTGCTTGTGTTCTCGATTCATTGGCAGGGATTAGCCTTCGTGGCGAGGTCAGCCGGGCAGCGCACGGTTGATAACCAGAGGACGTGTGGTGCTGCGATTGCAGGGGTTTTTGATCGTGTCGATCAAGAAGCCGGATCGTGAGTGTCTCGCTCCGCCTAATCGACTTATCCTCCACCTGACGGAAGTTCGGGCATCCCTTTACACCCCCATCACATCCTCACTAAGGCCCTCGGTGGTGTCCCTCGTCATCCTCTCAAAGTGAGCAATAATGCCCTTCGTTCGTGGAGAGTGATATAGCGAACTCTCGTCACTTGACATTGTTAGTAGAAGACAAGAAACAAAAAATCACAAATATAATGTTCTTATCACTACGTAAGATGTGGTGAAAAGTCGCTCAACTCTCAAGCTTCGACTAAAGCTCTTACAAGTTCTTACCATGCAGTGGGTGTTACCGGCCGTTGGCGTGGTCAAAAGTTTTCCGAAGCTTGGGTAAAGCAATTGCCAAGGGACCGAACAAATGTACAAGGTAGGATGTGGAGCTTGGACAGGCAATATTTATTTCCTATGCAATCTGATAAATCTAGTTATTGTAATGATAAGTAATAATCCAAACTAGAATTCACAAGCCCTAATTGCCGATCTCAAAGATATAAGTGAATTTCAAGACAACACACGCAAAGATAAATGCACTTATGCAATCAAGGAATGAGCTATAAAATATAAGCGAAGCACCAAAAGCTCTATTGCACAAGTCGTAGAGAGACGCTAACTTACTACTTCATGAATGCAAAAAGGGCAGAAGATTGCTCACGAATTCATAAATTGCACATTCTAAAAATGACAACACAAATTAGGGTTTTGCTCAATGTAGTGTGACTAGCCACTATTTTCTTTTGCTCTTTTTTTTCTTCTCTTTTTTTTTGGCCTTTTGGCCCTTTCTCTTTTCTTTCTTTTGGTGACTTTTGGGCAACACTAATATGAACAAAGTTTTAGAATCCCTAACTCAATGTCACAAGATAATATGATATGATAATAGAAGATTATGCAATGTATCAAGTAGAGCAGCCCTAAGCAATATAACAAACTAGTCTCAAATAGGATCAAAGTGTTCACAAAGGATGAATTGGTTCCCAAAGGTAGGTGCGCTGATATTTTTGGGACTTTATGGTTTGTGGATGCTATTGCACACAAAGACTCAAAGGAACAATCTTAAATTCAAAAACGTTCCAAGAAACCCTAATTCGGTTTTTCTAGGGCAGCAGACCTGTCGCCTAGATTAATATTTGAAGATCACCGAATTTGATTGGTTGACTATGGAAAGAATTGAAGATTATATCCTTAGCTTTCAATAGAGTACAAGAACAAACAATTTGGATCTCGGGTGCGAAAGTTATGGCCCAAAAACCGAACATAACAGAACGCGCCCAATTCCAGCCGGACGAGATGATTCCGAATCCGAATTGAATTTGGCTTGAAGGAGTCCAAATCACAAAGGTTGCCCAAAAACATTTTTGTAGAGGACTCTCTCACGATTCAGAATAGTAAAAATTTTTCAAAATAGGAGTTCGGATGTAAAATGCATGACCAAAATACCGAACCAATCTCTATTGCCTGATTTGGAGCACCGACTTTGATTGCCTTAGATTTCATAGATCTGTTCCGAATTTGGATGGCTACCCAAAAGAGATTTTGAAGATATTTTCTCAAGATTTCAAGAAAGTACATGAACACAAAAACCGAGTTCGTATGCGAAAGTTATGCACGAATTACCGTACTGGACAAAATTTTTGGATTGAAGCAACGCGAAGGAAAAGAAGATCAGCGACTAAAACATGGATTCTATTGGATCAAAACCTAACAAAAATCACTAAAATAACAGATTAAAACTAAAGGTTGAATTTTTGTGGAGTAATTTTCAAATTAGGATAGAAAACAAGAACTATTCTAAGGTACTGATATTCTCACCGATCAACTGAGGCTCTGATACCACTTGATAGCACTTTGGGTGTCCTGATCTTTCGATGAGAAACACACGATCGATTTGGATGGAGACGACTTTGACGATCCGACTACACCATACGATGACGATGCGCCTTAGCAATCGCTAAACCAACTCTGGAGGGTTATTGACCTTGCCGTGGGCACGATCAACCTGATCACGAAGATCAATTCCTGCAAGCAATCGAAGAACAAGAAGAACAAAGCAAAAGTAATCTAAAATTGCAAATATAGATGAAGGATTGATAAGTTGGGGTTCTGATACAGGGAGCTTCTTAGGCAGCTGTTGAGCACGTTTAAAAAGACTCAAAATAGTAGCAATGGCTAAACTATCAAATAAAAAAACCCAAGACCTAAAAGAGGTGGTGGCTGGCTATTTATGAGAGATAAGGACATGAGAAACACGTCCAAAATAGGTGGAGGACAATTACAACTCAATTTACAAGGCCCAAGGCCCATGTCATCTCAGATTGGAAAAGTGACGTCACTTGTTTGGCAGATTCCCATCCACTCGGATGGAATTTGAAGATGAGGCAAGATCTATTGGAAACAGGATGAAGAAACCTTTCAAACAAGTACTCATAGACCCCGAACACCCTTGTGGATCAAAAGTTATGGTCATTTTAAGTTGGCGCTGTTTAAGAGGTCGAATCCAAGTAGATCTTGTGCACCGGAAGAATTGGATTCATGCTTGACATTTGGGGGTCCTTCTCCTTGGTTCCTAAGGACAATAAAATCAACACAAGGATTAAATAGTAGTCCATCCATTAAAATTTGTATGCAACCCGAGGAACGCATTCACCTGGTAATTGAATTGACGTGCGCGAGCTCGAGTAATTGGTCCTGGTATTACATCATTGGTTTCAATTGGATGTGTAGGCGTGGCCGTATCCATGGTAGTGATGTCCTCATCAATGGCTAGGGCTCATGCCTTGCCGCATCCCATCCGCCAGGTTAGTGCCCTGCGGCCTCACTGCCGGCATAGGGCTCCCCATCGAGCAGTCACCACCCACATGCCATCGTCACCATCATTAATCCTCTACACGCATTACAAAGCCTCTAAAAAGCCAATGATTTGCATCGTGCCATTGTCCTTTCCTATTGGCTGTGGCACCATGCTCACATGGCGAGCTGAGGACCTTGCCATTGCACCTATAAAGGGAGCTTCCCTGGGTGTCATCTACCCCACACAGTTTCCATCCTTCACCTCCCAGAAGACAGTTCCATTACCTCCCCACGGAGCTTCATTACCGCCAGAAGCAACCAAACCAAGCAAAGTTCCATTTTCTCCCTAGTGAGCATTATCCAAATTCCTTTGGGTTGGTAACCTGGGACTACCTTAACATACCTTGATCTTGTTCGCTCCTCCTTAGAAGCTCTGCTATGACACTACGGAATGTCATAATCTTATAAAATGGGAAATTAAAGGTTAAAACTTTATGCTATGCCGTTTAATCGTGTTTTCGGACCGATTTCGGGAGTTTGGGCCTTTCCGGGGAAGTTTGGGCCCAAGGGGGATGAGTTGTGGGCTTTAGTGGGAGGGATATGGGCCCATGAGGGGGGAGACCAGGTTAAGGGGGCTTGGTGCGCCCCCTCCCTGCCCTAGCCACCCCCACACGCCCCCTCCCTCCCCTTGTGGCGCCTCCCCTCTCCCCAAGCTAGCCGCCGCCCCCCATTGCCGTGCGCCCTCCCCTCCATCTTCCCCATTGCCACCACCCCTCCCCGACCCTCTCCACCATCCTTACTGCCCTAGGGGGAGCCCCTCACCTCGCCATCCCGCTGTTTTCACCATTGGAGCGCTCCGCGACGAGGAGATCCGGTGGATTTGGAGTGAGGAAGGAGATCGGGAGAACCGGGAGGAGATTCGTTGGTTCATCGTTCGTCGGGCGAAGGTATGGCTAGGGGTAGTTCTTGGGGTTGGTCTAGGGGCTTTGCTAGAGGGTATTTGGATGCTTTTAGATCAAGAGATGGTGCTGTGATTGGGTAGATTGGATGAAAACTAGAGTTTGCCACGTTCTCTTCTTCGGGCAGATTGTGCAGTCGAACTAGGGTTTGAGTTTTCGTGACCTTAGAGTCGGAAATTGGTCGGCCGCCTGTTGAGAAAGTTGTAGGTAACTTCGATACCTTTCAGTGGAAATAAAGAATGTCCAATTAAGCCCAGCCGTTTGAAAGTTATGCTCGATTTACCGAACATGTTCAAATCTGTGACGTAGCTGGGACAGAACGTAGTGTTTTGTAGATTAGACAACTTTAGAGTCCGAATCAGCTTTTTCCAATACTTAGAAAAATCTAGGAAATTTCCTAAGCTTCGCGAAGATGTACTCGTTTAATCGATTCGGAGTCCTAGAACTAAAGTTATGTTAGATTGAAGCCTGCTGTCCCAGCGGGACAGATTCTCTGTTTTTAGGTTTTGGGAATAGTTTGTGAAGTCGGGGTAGACAAGCTTTTGCGTACTTTTTTGGGGGCACGTTTTGAGTGTATGGTATGCTTGTGCAGGTGGTGTGACCCCGGGAGTGCCCTCAACCTCTCGCCAATCCGTCGCCCGAGGTTAAGGCAAGTGTATTGGAATGGGTATCGTTTTGATTGTTGCTAGACTTGATTAGATGCAACTTGCTTTATGATATGATGCTAAGATTGATGTTTGCCTATGACATTATGAACATGATTACATATTGATCATGATGGCGTTGTATTTAATGTTTATGCCAATCTTTACATGTTTATGTCATATGTGCATAATGGAAGAGGCGTTCCATGCTGATGCGGGCCTCTGTGTTCACACGTAGTGAACACGAAAGACCTACCTCGTAGTCCCATCCACGGGTGTGCATGGGAGCGAGTTAGTAAGAGTAGGCACCCTCCATCTACGGGATGGAAGGGGAAGGGGGTGCACGCCGACGGGTGTGCACTCGGCAATACCGATATGTGCTTCGAGGAGTTATGAGCATTTGCATTGCATACATGATGATGATGAAATGAGTACAATGATGTTGAGACATGAGTATGATGTGGTATATGAAATTATGATTTGTTCATGATATCTATCATGGTATGTAGTGATGATAACATTGAATTGTTCTTTATGGTCCATTGCAATATACTTGCTGAGTGATGAACTCACGCTTGTGTTTTATGTTGTTTTAGGTACCATGACACCGGCATGTGGGAAGGGGCAATAGCTACACATCTTCACGTAGTTCCACACCTATAGTCACATTTACCGATTTGAGTCATGATCATAATAAGTGCCATGAAACTTGGTGTATGGATTAAGTTGTGTGCTTGTGTTCCTTATTTGCTTCGCTATAGTTTATGGAGTGGTTGGATTTGGTATTATCGGTTTATGTTGATGCCATATCAATTTATATTGCTGCTTTACATCTCTTATGTTATGATATAACTTGCCATGTTATTGCTATTGCTTCAATTCATGTTAAAGCAAAGGAGATGCTGCCGAAATTCTCGGTTTTAGCATTTGTGCCTTTGCTGCAATTTATCTTTATTTGTGGTGTTTAGATGTTGTTTAGTGTATGTTTGGTAGCATTCGGGCATACTAGATGCCGGGGTGTTACAGTTGGTATCAGAGTGGGCTGTAGGTCCTTGGAATGTGTATTTTTAGTGTCAAACTATATAGGATACAACTAAAATGTGATGTGGAATAACTTAGAAACATGGCTTGGGTTTTAACTAAAATTTTGTCATAGGATAGCAACATTAAAACTTGCAAAAGTGGAATAAGTAATTTAAAATTTGACACACTTAGTTGCACAGTAGGATGGGGTTTTGGTTCATCATTGCATTGCGCTTGATTATTTGATGAAGACTATGTTTATGATGATGTTTGATCCTTGATCGCTTATGTGATGATGTGCTTATGATTGTGTGATTATATGGTTGTCTGACTGTAGCAGCCATGCAGAGGGGTAGAGGCCGTGGTCGCCGTGGCCGTGGATGCCAGGGGCGAGGTTCTCAGGGAGTTGCTGAGTCTGTAGCTGAGGGGAGCGTTTCACTTAATGCTCATGGGCTAGCGCAGGAGGAGCTCGCGGCGACACAGTCATGGGCTGAGGTGTCGGCCGCCACTGCGGACTTGGTTCAGGCTCTGCAGAGGGAGGTTCAGGAGCTGCGTCAGCAGTTGCGGGCAGCCCCTGTTGTTGTGCCTCCCCCTGCAGCTGCCCCAGTTGCTGCCCCCGCTTTGCCAGAGCCGAGGATGAGTCTCCGGGAGTGGATGTCCCTCCGTCTTGACACTTTTGATGGAGCGGGCACGCCGGTCCAATCCATAGATTGGCTGTGGTACATGGAGTGGCAGTTTGAGGTTCTGGAGTTGACCTCGGTCCAGAGAGCTCGCTTTGTGTCCTTTCAGCTGAAGGGCCAAGCGGATATCTGGTGGGAGGGGGTTCTTGCTGCTAGAGCCCCCGCTCTTGGACCGGTTACCTGGGAGGACTTTGTGGCTCGCTTCCGAGCCAAGTTCTAGCCATAGTCTTTCCTTGAGAGGATGGAGCATACTCTGGCGACTCTTTCCCAAGGGAAGAGGTCGGTGGCAGAGTATGAGGTGGAGTTCAACAGCGTGGTGCACTTTGTGCCAGCTGTGGCAGCTGATGACAGGGAGAAGGCAAGGAGGTTCCGTAGGGACCTCAACCAGGAGTTCAGAGTTGTCATGGGGGCGACTGTCCCTCGTGACTTCTCCTCCGTGGTGGAGCAGGCGAAGGGCATGGAGCTTGAGCTGGAGCTCTCCAGGGATAAGAAAAACCCTGGTGGTTCGGGGATTCCGGCGGCACCGGGCGGGGGCCAGAAGAGGACTTTTGGTGGAGGAGGTGGGTCTTCTCAGCGACCCACCTTTAAGAAGTTCAAGGGGGGATAGGGTTCCTCCTCAGGGGCCAAGGGGAAGCCGCCCTAGTCCACTTCTTCGCGGGTGGTTGTTCGTCCTGCGCCAGGGCAGGGCATGATCTATTTCAAGTGCGGGGGTGGTCACCGTGCTGCGGAGTGTGGTTGGTCCGGGGACTGCAACCACTGTGGCAAACCCGGTCATATGGGACAGGTTTGCCAGATGAATCCCGGTAGCATCATCAAGTGGGAGGCGGTGCCATCTCCTCCCACTCCAGCGGCGTCTTCCAGGGGTTCGGTGCAGATGCTGGTAGCCCCTGCTCCCCCGTCGCCCTCTGTTTGGGCGCCCCCGGTGGCCTACGGGTGCCCGCAGCTGACGGCTCCTCCTCAGTTGCTCTCACCGCCCCCAGCTTTGTTGGGGCATCAGCCGTGTGTCGGGGCTCCCGCTGCCCCGGCGTCACCAGGAGTGTATGCTTTGCCGACCGCCGAGTCAGCCGGGCATCCAGAGGTGGTTTCAGGTACTCTGCTTGTGGATTTAGTTGATGCCTTTGTTTTATTCATTTATGGAGCGTCCTATTCCTTTGTGTCGTTTGAGTTTGCTAGTAGAGCTAAGTTGGGAGTTCAGCGGATCTCTGAGTCTGTGATAGTAAGTTCTCCTAGGGGTTTGATTGCTTGTTCTTTGGTTTGCCCGGGTTGCACTATTGCCATTGATGATGAGGTTTTCTTGGCCAATCTTATGGTGATTCAGTTGACTCCTTTTGATGTCATTTTGGGCATGGACTGGTTGCATCAGTACCGTGCCAAGATCTATTACTTTTGGAGGATAGTTGCCTTGCAGGCCCCGTCAGGGGTGGAGTTGACCTTTCAGAGTGGTATACCTTCCAATTCCATCTTTGCTTTGGTTAGTCCATTTTCTGGTCGCCGTTTGAGACAGTTGAGTTTTCTCATGGCTATGTCAGAAAAGCCATCTTCTTCAGTTTCCATTGAGGAGATTCCTGTAGTGAAGGAGTTTGTTGATGTGTTTCCTGATGAGTTGCAAGGTTTGCCTCCTGTGAGGAATGTGGAGTTTCGTATTGATCTTGATCCCGGCACTCGACCCATTTCTATCTCTCCATACCGCTTGGCTCGACCTTTTCAAGACGAGTTGAAAAAGCAGTTGGAGGATCTGTTGGCCAAGGGTTTTTTTCGGTGCAGTGTTTCGCCATGGGGAGCACCCGTCCTCTTCGTTTCGAAGAAGGATGGAAATTGGCGTATGTGCATTAACTACCGTGCTCTTAATCAAGTGACAGTTAGAACAAGTATCATTTGCCTCGCATTGAGGATCTGTTTGACCAACTTAAGGGAGCAAAGGTGTCGGTGTATTCCACACCATGGTGCCCACTGCACTTTAGTAAAAGCAGCCGCCGCCGGATACGTGGCATCCAGGCCACGCCCACGGCGGGCCAGCTGAGTGGTCGCCGGGGGAGGGTGGCGACCAGGCCACGTCCCCGGCGGCCAGCTGGGTGATCGCCAGCAGGAGGGTGGCGACCAGGCCACGCCCCTGGCGGTCAGCTGGGTGATCGCCAGCGGGAGGGTGGCGACCAGGCCACACCCTTGGCGGTCAGCTGAGTGATCGCCAGTGGGAGGGTGGCGACCAGGCCACGCCCCTGGCGGTCAGCTGAGTGATCGCCCGCGGGAGGATGGCGACCAGGCCACGCCGCTGGCAACCAGTTCCCGAGGACATTTAATGGCCCGCGCGGCCATTCGAGAGGTCAAACGCATTTAATGCATATCGTGCGCATTAAATGGGGCAAACGAAGGCCACAGGATGGCGGTGTGTGTTCCCAACATGCGCCATAATGGCGAGTGACGTCAGGGTGCACTTCTCCACCCCGATGGAGCGGGCGAAGCCGGCAGGCGCAGCGCTCAAGGGTGGGGGAAGAGGATGTCTGCACCAGGGCATTTAATGTGTTGCAGGGGCATTAAATGCTAAAGAGTAGAGTAATGAGATGGCTTGTGGTGTAAGCCTCCCATGCGCCCCCGCCAGCCCGAGTATAAAAGGGAGTCGGGGTGCATGGGGGAAGGGGTTCGATCATTTTCTCTCAGGCTAGACTCTCCATTACGGGTGAGCTGATCTGGGTTGCTCTGGGTAGCTGTAACACCCCAAAATTTTTCTTTTCTTAAATCCATGTGTGATTTGGTACTTTGGTGAATTTTGGGAATTTTCTGGAATTTATTTGGATTTATTTGGAATTTATTGGAATTTATTCCATTTTAAAATAATTAAAGAATTTAATTTTGCAAATAAAGTTTTGTTGGAAATATTTTATTTGAGTCCCAAATACCCTAAAATATTTTCCGTAATTTTTCCGAATTTTTCTCGAGTATTTTGCTATTTTTAATGAATTAAATGAATTATCGAAATTATTTTAAATATTAATTACCGAAAATCGAAGTCGGGTCAAGTATCGCTCATCCGACCGAAGTCGGAACCCGAAGTCGGACTCGAGTCCGACCGAGCCACGTGATTCGGTCGAATCGCCCAAACTCCTAACCCTTGTGGACCGTCGGATCAAGATCCAACGGCCAGGATCCGCGCCGCACCGCTCGATCGGATCCGATCTCGATCCGCGGCGCGCCGAGCCAATCGTGGCCGTTGATCGCGCCACGTGGGACGGTCCTCCGCCGCTCTCCGCCCGAGTCCGAGCCGGAATCCGCCGCCGCGCCCACCGCCGTGAGGGATTAGGTTTCCGTTTTCCGCGCGGAAGCCGAGGCTATTTAATGCCCGGATCACACCCCGAGGATCACCTTGACCTTGCGCAGCCGTTGCCTCAGCCGTCGCCGCGGCAGCCCAGCGCGCTTCCGCAATCGCCGTCGGAGTTGTAGCACTCCTCGCCGCGCGGTTTTGCTTGTTCGCCGCCGTCGCCGTCCCGCCGCGTTGACCCCAGATCCGGACTAACCGCGACGAGACGCACCGAAGGACCTCTCACCTCGCCGGAGAAGCCCGCAGACGCCGCGTTCGTGTCGCCGTCCCGGCTCCGGCCAACCAGCTCCGCCGCCACGCCATCGCTGCCGCCGGCTTCTCAGCCGTCCGATCAAGATCCAACGTCCCAGATTGCGCCACGTCTTCTCACGGTGAGATTCCGTCCAAAACCACTAGATCCAATCTTGACCGTCCGATCTAGATTCAACGGTCCAGATCAAACGCGTTAACCCAAACGCGTGAGAGCCAGATCTAATCTGGGCCGTTGATTTTCAAATCAACGGCCAAGAATGCGCCACGCGTCCGGGAAGACTGACCGCCGCGGTCAGCGCCATCCACGCGCGCGTGCGTGTGACGCTGACACGCGGGGCCTGCATGTCAGTGGCCCAGCCACCCTGCACCATGACGTCACACTGACGTCATGGCGCTCGCATGTCGCTGGATCGCCCCAGCCGAGCGCCGACGCCAAGAATGACGTCACAATGGGTCCCACTCGCCGCACCGTGGTCGAGCCCGCCGACGCCGCCGGTGACGTCACCCGAGGCGGACCCACATGTCAGTCTCACGAGGAGCCGTGGACCGAGTCCACGGTAGACCCGAGCCGAGCGTGGACCAAGTCCATGGATCGACTGACGTCAGCAGACCAATCAGATGCTGCCACATGTCCAGGCTGACGCAATAATTAATTTCCGAAAAAAAAGAAAATGATTTATTAATTCGAAATAATGATTTCAGATTTTGATTCAAACTTCAAACGCTTATAACTTTTGCGTTTCAACTCCGATTTGAGTGATTCAAATTTCTAAATTTGTATAAAATTGAGATCTACCTAATTATGAATTTTATTTAATTTTTGGACTAAAGTTTTCCTCTGTAAAATTATTTAATTGATTATTTAAACTTTAAATAATCATAACTTTTGCATTTTAACTCCAAATTTGACGATTCCAGTTTCTAAAAATTCATAAAATTATGTTCTCTCTGTTTTTGGATTTTATTTGGATGTTTGGACACTTTTTGCCTATTGTTTATTCGTGTATTGCTATTTGCACGCTTTACGAGTAGACGTTGAAGTGCCGGAAGGATTCGAAGGAGAAGTATTGACTCAGGATCCAACTCAAGACCAAGAACAAGTACTTTTTGAAGGCAAGTTGTGCTTTGACCATGTTGATCCTATTTCAAAATCTATTTTGATTTAACTTATTGCATGCTAGTTCAATTAGAAAATACTTTATTTAAATATGGGAATTAGATAAATGCCAAATTGCTGTATGACACCTTAATTACTTAAGTATGTGCCATGACCCCTTGTCACCCTAGTTGTGGTTTACTAGTTGGACATTATTAAATTGCCAACATGGGTTTTAGACCGTTGTAGTATACTGCTTAGACCTGCTACGTGCTCATGACATGATTTTGGACAATCAAATGTTAATATTGACTTAATGATATATTGAACCTGTTTTGGAAAGGTATCATGTGATGTTGATGGCACGTGGTGCATGGTAATCAACTGGGGTTTGATAAATAGTTTTTCGACCGGGGCATGTGGCAAGAATAATCAGGTGGGCTAGTTGTGGCATTGGGGATGTTGATTTGGTTCTTCGGGTAGTCTTGCCCTGGTCACCCTAAGGACTTAACCTTGCAAGCCTTTGAACTGGGTCTAACGTGCAACCACATGTCTGTAATGGGACGGACCTAGTTGACTAAGTTGCTAATAACGTACCTGTGGGACCTTAGGAGGTCAACTATACCCTTTGTGTAAGTTGTACGGGGGAGCGTACCGGGGCTGAGGCCAGGTACCCATCTAACGGTTGATTGGCCTAAACTTCGCCTTAGCTAAGGGAAGGGTTAGTGTGCAATAACCGGGGAGGACCACTTGTATTGTTAGAAGTTTCCGAAAGACTTTGTTACGGGAACTCGCCTTTGTGGTGTTTGACTGTATCTTGTGGGTAAAGTGCATAACCTCTGCAGAGTGTACAATCTATTCGAATAGCCGTGTCCACGGTATTGGACATCGCTCGGGAATTACAGTCAAGGGTTAGATTTTCTCAAAAATAACTTGGATCTGAAAGGTTGGGTTGCATTAATAATGACGTTGATGGAAATGTGGATTAGGATGGGAAAGATGTTTATTAAACTCTTTGAAAAGTTAATTACGCTATACTTGTTTCTACTACTTTTGAATCTACTTATGCTACTTGTCAAATGCTGTTTACTGCAAATATACCTTGAGCCATTCCTTTGTATCAAGCCATTCATGTAGTATATTAGCTTGCATTCTGTGCATGACTTGCTGAGTACCAAGTACTCACCCTTGCCACAATACAACACCAGTTGAAGAAGAGACTACACCAGCTTTGGAGGAGGAGCTCCAAGAGGAACCGTCTACTTAGGGAGCGAGCCCAGTCAGTTGCCTGTGGTATACTGAATGGCGCCACGAAGTTATTTGATTTTCCGCTGCTACTATTTCTTTCTTAATAAGTTTCGCCCTGCGAGGCATACATTTGTAACTTGACCATAAGGTTGAGTAACCAGTTTGACTATTTAAATAAAATACTTTATTAGTATCGAGTGGTATGATTGTGATATTTACCGATGTTAAGACTGTGTGCACTAACGCGTTCCTGGACTAGTGCTGAATACACAGAGGGTCCGGATTTGCAAATTCGGGGTCCCGACAGTAGCTGTTCATCTTCCAGCTCCCCCCGGGCACACCATAATACAAGAATACAGGAGTAGGGTCATTACTCTAAGGAGGGCCCGAACCTGGCAAACCGCCGGTCTCCTTGCATGCTTCGCCCCCAGTTCCCCATTTCTCGAGCGATCTCCACGAAAGCCCCGGTTAGAACTTAGTATACCCCTCAACGGAAGTGGTCTGTTGGCTAACACGCTGACAGTGGCGCGCCAGGTAGGGGGCTCAGTGGTTGGATTGTTCTCCCTTATTCCATCTCCTAGCGAAGTTTGCAAGAGGCTTCGATGGTTACAAGTATGGCAACTTTCGGCTCCAAGCATGATGGTCTGCCCGAGGAGAGTAGCGCTCGTGGCCGGTCCCGACGCTTGCCCAGAGCGTCGGACCCCCCGGATCCGTCTGCCCACACAGGGGCGCTCGGCGTTTCGGCGTTAGGGGCCCAGCCAGTCTGGCGACGCCTCCTGATGCGAGACGACACCCCGGCGCGGAACCTTCAGGCGGACCGGCTGCTCCTCGATCATCCCCCGGTTGCGCTAGAGGGCGAAACCCCAGCCGCTCCATGGTTGCGGGACATCGGCCGCATGGTGGATGCCGCCCAACAGCAAGTGGAGGCGGCAAATCGGCCGGGGGCTTCCGATGTCGGGCGACAGAGTGTGCGCGTGGCTGACGCGCAAGCCTCTAGCCGCACGGCTACAGTTTGTTCCGGCCGTAGGGGCCGGAACAAAGGGAAGGGCGCGCCTGTTGCGGCCCCCTCAAGCACAGGGGGACGGGCACGCGCCCCCGCGTCTTCCCGTGGTTCCCCTAAGGCGGCGGGGTGCCATGGGGACCTGAGGGCTCGCCTAGATGAAAGGAGGTCCCAGCATGGTGGGGACTTGCGCGACGTCCTTAGAGGGCGCCGCGCCAATGTGCCACACCGTATGGGCCACCCACCATTTAGCGGCCGGGGGAAAACCTCTCCCCCTGACTCCAGGGAGAGCGCAGACTCACACTCCTCAACCCCACCTCGGGGCCGAGGGGCGGATGAGCGGCGCTGCTCCCCCTACAACGTTGGATGCCAGGCGTTCTCCCTCCGCCTACGTCAAGCCGCGTGGCCGGAGAGATTCCGCCCCGCGTCCATCGAGAAGTTTGACGGCACCACCAACCCGGAGGAGTTCCTACAGATTTACACCACGGTGGTGCGTGCCGCGGGAGGGTCTGAGAAGGTCATGGCCAACTACCTCCTGACGTCGCTAACGGGCTCCGCCCATTCCTGGCTGTTGAACCTCCCCCGAGGCTCTGTGCACTCATGGGAGGAATTGTGCGATATCTTTGTCGCCAACTTTCAGGGCTCCTACGCTCAACCAGGTGTGGAGGATGACCTTCACGCCCTGGAGCAGATGAAGGGGGATTCCCTGAGGGAGTTCATTCGGCGGTTCAGCCAATACCGGAACACTATCCCCCGAATCTCCGAGCAATCGGTGATTATTGCCTTCCGGAGGGGGGTCCGGGATCAAAAGATGCGGGAGAAGATGGCTACCCGCACCATTTCCACTACCTCCGAGCTGTTCTCCCTGGTGCACAAGTGCGCCCAGGCGGTGGAGGCTCGGGAGCGCCTGGCGGGGCCGTCCTGTCACGACGAGGCAGGGACATCGAAAACTTCCGATCGCAAGAAGAAGAAGAAGCGCAAGGAGGTCGGCTCCGGAGAGGTCCTTGCCACCGAACCGGGAGGATAAGCCCCAGAAGCGCGACCGCCAGGGCAAGCGGGGTGATCGTCGGTCCCCCCGTAAAGAAGACGACGGAGGCAGGCCTTACTGCCCCATCCACAGGACCAACGGGCATGACTTGGCGGATTGCTAGGTTGTGTCCAAGCTGGTCGAGCAGTGGCTGAAGAAGCGCCGTGGAGACGACCACGACGACACGGACGAGGACCCTACGTCGCTGGCTTTCCAGCAAGCAGAGCACACGGTGGCCTTCATCCATGGTGGGTCCGCCACCTACTCTTCGAACTCGCAGTACAAGCGAGAGGTAAGAGAAGTATGCGCCACCGTGCCAACTTCCGGCGAAAGCGTGTCAAATGGTCGGAGGAGCCGATCACTTTCAGCCAGGCCGACCACCCGGAGAGCACCGCCGGCTCGGGCCATCTCCTGATCGTGGTTTCTCCCACAGTCCGGAATG
Organism: Rhipidocladum racemiflorum; assembly: GCA_036346355.1. Lineage (NCBI taxonomy): Eukaryota > Viridiplantae > Streptophyta > Magnoliopsida > Poales > Poaceae > Rhipidocladum > Rhipidocladum racemiflorum. The sequence continues at coordinate 41,528,879 of CM070578.1, forward strand.
CGAGACTCGGGCGGGTACTCGTTGATGGAGGGAGCTCCATCAACCTCATGTCCGTGGGGGCGTTCAAGGCACTCCAGATCCCTTATGAGGAGCTGCGTCCGGCCCCACTGTTCTACGGAGTTGCCCCCGGGGTGGATTTGACACTGTAACACCCCAAAATTTTGCTTTCCTTAAATTCATATGTGATTTGGCACTTTGGTGAATTTTTGGAATTTTCTGGAATTTATTTGGATTTATTTGGAATTTATTCCATTTTAAAATAATTAAAGAATTTAATTTTGCAAATAAAGTTTTGTTGGAAATATTTTATTTAAGTCCCAAATACCCTAAAATATTTTCCAGAATTTTTCTGGAATTTTTCTGAGTCTTTTGCTATTTTTAATGAATTAAATGAATTATCGAATTATTTTAATTATTAAATCGCTGGAAATTCGAGTTGGGTCAAGTACTATTCATCCGACCGAGTCGGAACCCGAGTCGGACTCGAGTCCGACCCGAGCCAGTTGACTCGACCAAACCGGCTCCCAACCCTAAGCGATCCCGACCGTTGGATCGGGATCCAACGGCCGAGATCCGCCCGTACCGGTTCGAGCCGAGTCCGACCCGAACCCGGTTACGCCCGCGCGATCGAGGCCGTTGATCGTGCCACGTGTACGGCTCTCCGTCATCGTCCCCGTCCGAATCCGAGCCGGAGAGCTCCGCCGTGGGCCGCCGTGTGCGTTAGGGTTTCGCGTTTTGCGCGCACGCCGAGGCACTATTTAAAGCCCGAGGCCACCCCGGCGAAGCCCTTTGTCGTGCGCATCTTTTGCCCCTAGCCTCTGAGCCCTAGCCGCCGCCGCGTAGCCGCTATTGCTCGCCGTAGTAGGAGAAGTCCCCCGCCGCGGTTTTTCGTCGATCCCCGCCGCTGCCGCCGCTCTCCGACGACACCAAGCCCAGGACCAAGATCCCCACGTCACGTCGCGCCTGGGAGTGCCAATCTTCACGCCGGAGCTGCACGGACACGCCGCGTGGGAGGTCGTCGTCTACGTCTCCGGTGCCCAAGCCTCGCCGCGCCATCACCGGACCTCGCGAAGCCTCTCCGCCGTCCGATCCGGATCCGACCGCTGAGGTTCGCCCACGTATTCCCTTTACTGTTCAACCCTAGATCCGTTAGCAGCCGTTAGATCAAGATCCAACGGCCCTGATCATGCCACGTGGCTCTAGCCGTCGCACCGTGCGCGTGGGAGCACGTCACTGACATGTGGGGCCCCCGTGTCAGCCACGCCGTGCCGGCGTGAGCCCGAGCGACTGACAGGATGGGCCCGCCTGTCAGCGGCCGTGCGCGATGGACCGGATCCACCGTAGACCCGAGCCGAGCGTGGATCGAGTCCATGGACCGGCTGACGTCAGCCGACCAATCCAGTGCTGACACGTGTCCTTGCTGACGCAATAATTAATTTTCGAAAAAGAAAATGATTTATTAATTCGAAATAATGATTTCAGATTTTGTTTCAAACTTCAAACGCTTATAACTTTTGCGTTTCAACTCCGATTTGAGTGATTCAAATTTCTAAATTTGTATAAAATTGAGATCTACCTAAATATGAATTTTATTTAATTTTTGGACTAAAGTTTTTCTCTGTAAAATTATTTAATTGATTATTTAAACTTTAAATAATCATAACTTTTGCATTTTAACTCCAAATTTGACGATTCCAGTTTCTAAAAATTCATAAAATTATGTTCTCTCTGTTTATAGATTTTATTTGGATGTTTGGACACTTTTTGCCTATTGTTTATTCGTGTATTGCTATTTACACGCTTTACGAGTAGACGTTGAAGTGCCGGAAGGATTCGAAGGAGAAGTATTGACTCAGGATCCAACTCAAGACCAAGAACAAGTACTTTTTGAAGGCAAGTTGTGCTTTGACCATGTTGATCCTATTTTGAAATCTATTTTGATTTAACCTATTGCATGCTAGTTCAATTAGAAAATACTTTATTTAAATATGGGGGATTAGATAAATACCAATTTGTCAGATGACACCTTGATTATTTAAATATGTGCCATGACCCTTGTCACCCTAGTTGTGGATTACTAGTTGGACATTATTAAATTGCCAACATGGGTTTTAGACCGTTGTAGTATACTGCTTAGACCTGCTACGTGCTCATGATTTTGGATAATCAAATGTTAATATTGACTTAATGATATATTGAACCTGTTTTGGAAAGGTATCATGTGATGTTGATGGCACGTGGTGCATGGTAATCAACTGGGGTTTGATAAATAGTTTTTCGACCGGGGCATGTGGCAAGAATAATCAGGTGGGCCAGTTGTGGCATTGGGGATGTTGATTTGGTTCTTTGGGTAGTCTTGCCCTGGTCACCCTAAGGACTTAACCTTGCAAGCCTTTGAACTGGGTCTAACGTGCAACCCATGTCTGTAATGGGACGGACCTAGTTGACTAAGTTGCTAATAACGTACCTGTGGGACCTCAGGAGGTCAACTACACCCTTTGTGTAAGTTGTACGGGGGAGCGCGTCGGGCCGAGGCCAGTACCCATCTAACGGTTGATTGGCCTAGACTTCGCCTTAGCTAAGGGAAGGGTTAGTGTGCAATAACCGGGGAGGACCACTTGTATTGTTAGAGGTTTCCGAAAGACTTTGTTACGGGAACTCGCCTTTGTGGTGTTTGACTGTATCTTGTGGGTAAAGTGCATAACCTCTGCAGAGTGTATAATCTATTCGAATAGCCGTGTCCGCGGTATTGGACATCGCTCGGGAATTACAGTCAAGGGTTAGATTTTCTCAAAAATAACTTGGATCTGAAAGGTTGGGTTGGATAAATAATGATGTTGATGGAATTGTGGATTAGGATGGGAAAGATGTTTATGAAACTCCTTGAAAAGTTATCTATGCTTTACTTGTTTCTACTGCTTTCGAATCTACTTATATTACTTGTCAAATGCTGTTTACTGCAAATATACCTTGAGCCACTCCTTTGTATTAAGCCATGCATGTAGTATATTAGCTGCATTCTGTGCATGACTTGCTGAGTACCAAGTACTCACCCTTGCCACAATACAACACCAGTTGAAGAGGAGACTACACCAGCTTTGGAGGAGGAGCTCCAAGAGGATCCGTCTACTTAGGGGGCAAGCTCAGTCAATTGCCTGTGGTATACTGGATGGTGCCACGAAGTTATTTGATTTTCCGCTGCTACTATTTCTCTCTTAATAAGTTTCGCCCTGCGAGGCGTACATTTGTGACTTGACCATAAGGTCGAGTAACCAGTTTGGTTATTTAAATAAAAGTACTTTATTAGTATCGAATGGTGAAGGATCATTGTTTTTGATCCATGTGTTTTTGATGATGAGTATTTGAATATTCAAAGAGATTTGAAAAGATTTGAGTTGATTTGATTTTGGTTCAGTATTTGAAAAAGAGTTGAAACAATTTTGAAACGATTTATTTTATTTTAAAAAGATCTGAAACCAGTTTGTTTATTTGAAAAGATTCAGATTTTGCAAAAGAGTTTGGTCTGATTTTTAATTATATTTTTGGTTGATTTTATTTGATGCAATGTGCTCGTGTGAGTGGTTGCATGGATTAACTTGAGTCAAGTCGCGGACTTGGGCTCGGAAATTGTTTTTGTGTTTTTTCACGTGCAGGTGTTGCTTGAGGTCAAACATGGTCGATGTCGGGACCGAGACTAGGTTCAGGGAGGAACTGAGGTCGTGAGGGTCGAGGATGTCATGCGAGATGTTTGGACTAGAGGACAGTGCACGTGAGATCGAGATCGTTGCAGCAGAGTGGCGGGAAGCCGACGCTGCGTGTATACGAATTTTAATGTGTGTGTACGTGCCGCATGCGTCTTTGCATGTGCGAGTGTGTGTGTGCATGGCGTGCGTGCTGCATGCATGTGTGTGTGCATGCTAGTGTGTGTGTGTGTGTGCATGGCGTGAATGCATGTGTGTGTGCATGCTAGTGTGTGTGTGAATGCATTTAATGCATGTGTGTGTGTGTGTGCATGCATGCAAGTGTGTGTGTGTGTGCATGCGAGTATGTGTTTGCATGTAGTGTGTTGGCGTGAGTGTGCGTGAGTGCATCGCTGTGGGACGTGGTGAGCAACGTGGCGTTGTGCGAGCAGAACGCGCAGCAGCGTGCGGTGATTGGCGCGCTGGCGGAGCGGGTGGACACGCTGGAGGCGTTGTGCGATCAGAGCGCGCAGCAGCGTGCGGATGCATACGACTCATTGAATCCGAGTGGAGGCTGGCTGCCGTAAGGAAGTACAATCCGAGTCTGCGTGAAGTTCAGCCAGGCAAGAGCAATCCGAGTCTGCGTGAAGACGGTGGGAAAAAATAGAAAAAGGATTCCTAAGTCTAAGGGGCTGTTTGGTTGGCTGCATTTAAAGAGATTTGCATCTACAGATGCAAAAGACGGGTGTTTGGTTGTCTTCTCATTCAACGCAGCCTGGCTCTACAGATGCAAAACACCCCTTTCAGCCTGGCTCCAGAGAAACGAGAAAATCCACCGTTTCTCCAGAGCCAGGCTCTGCTGAGCCATGCATGCATGCTGACATCAGCATTTACTATCTAGTTTTCTTCTTTTCTTTGCTATATCTTTTGATTAACATCTCCGATTAACGAACCGATTTCACCTATGTGTTCCTGATATTTTTTTGAACAAAACTAGACCATACTTGCTATATAAATTTCAAAAGATTAAAATTTTAGTTTTTCAATTTATTGATTTTCAAGAATATATTATAAAACTTTTTTATTTTCGTTTGTGAAATTATTGATTTTCTAGTATTTTAAAATTTATTTCATACCTCTTTTGAATTTGCCTATCACACTTCCATTCCGGTGCATCCAACCAAACAACATCTCTATGCAGCCTGTCCAACCTCATACGATCAACCAAACAACATCTCCTTGCATCCACTCAGCCTGACTCCCACCAGCCTGACTGACCTCATGCAGCCTGGCTGAGCTGGGAAGGCAACCAAACAGCCCATAAACAGATTCTTTACAGATTTTTGGGTGACTCTTGTCCTTTAAATAGAGGGTTCTAGGGGCTTAGAACTCATCCAATGCAAAGGGCAAGAAGCAAAAGGTGCCTACAACAAAGAAAAGCTTTTGTGCTCTCTTTAGTTTGTTTAGGGTTTTCTAATCTTGTGAGATTAGAGATTTTGTTTAGGGTTTTCTAATCATTGAAGATTAGAAGAATTTTTTTTTGGTGTCATCTTGTTGAAGATGGCTTTGGAATAAAAAAAATAAGTTTATGCAATATTCTCTTATTTTTTTTTGCTTTGATTCTTGATTAGAAGGTTTGTTCGATTTTTGATAGAACTAGTTTTGATTTTTGTTCGACTTGTCTCGCTAATTAATCTAGGGTTTTGATCTCTTCATTATTAGATATTCTTCCGCTATTTAGGGGTCTTTTATTTTCAGAAATAATTATTTGAATTTTATTCGGCATATATTCACCCCCCCCCCCCTCTAGTTGCCTACACGGTCCTACAAGTGGTATCGAGTTGTGCTCTACTAATCCATCTTAACAGGTGATTAGTAAACGGTAAGTTATGGCAACGGAGAAATACTCGAACAAGCCGCCAATCTTCGATGGCACAGACTTCCCCCACTGGCGGATCCGAATGACTGCATGTCTTCAAGCTCAAGGTAACGCGATTTGGCGCAAGGTAAAAATTTCGTACGAGCTTCCTTCTAATGATGATATTGATAAAATCAAGTTTGAGAAAGATGTTGAAAACAATAATAGAGCTAGAAACATATTGCTTCAAGGACTTGCTAGAAAAGAATTCGATAGAGTCTGTCATTTACTCATCAGCTTCATGAAATTTGGAAATCTCTTCAAGATTATCATGAGGGCAATCGACTGTAAAAGAAGCTAGGCAAGATCAATTTAAAAAGGAATACACTAGATTTGAAATGAACTCTGGAGAATCTCTAGATGATTGTTTTGCTCGCTTAATGTAATCTTAAACAATCTTAGAGTCAGTAGATGTAAAGTACACCGACTGAAAATGCTAGACATTTCCTATCATCTCTTGATCTTAAAATCGGCAAATGAAAGTGATCGCTTAGGGAAGCTCATAAGATGAGTGAAATGACTTTGGATAAACTATATTCTAGTCTCAAGACTTTTGAGATAGACATTGTTTCAAGAACTTCCAATGATAACTCTATGGCTCTTAATGCTAATTCTTCATATGATAATGCTACTAGTTCTTCATCATCATATTCCATTATCGCTTTGAGTGCTCTTAGTGATGAACAATAGATCAAATACCGGAAGATACACTTGCTCTTCTTTCCAAGCGTGTCAATGCAGCTTACATGAGATCAAGGGAGAGAAGAGGAGCCTCCATCCATGCTACAATCAAGCGGTAAGGCCGGCACATCCGTGCTAATCAAGCTTCAAGAACAAAGATAAAGAGGAGAAGGAGCAAAGCAACCCCTCCAAGTCCTTCCGCCAAAAGAGAGCAAGGACAAAAATAAGCAACGGACAAAGAAGATGCTCAACAAAGTCTTCGCGGCAATTGGTCGCTTAGACTTAAGCGACATTGATGATTCAACTGACGATGAGAAGGAAGCAAAGCAAACGGTTTAACGAGAAAGATTTCACCGGATCGTGCTTCATGGCGAAAGGAACACTAGTGATTCTTGTGACAACGACGACCTCCAATGACGGTGATGAGGTAATACCTTCGTATGATGAGCTTTGTGAAGTTTTAGTCATATTGAGAAAATCTTTAAGAAAATCTTCACTCAAAAATAAAAACTTAGAGAAAGATCTATCCATGCTGAAAACTGAAAACTTTGATCTTAGAAATTCAAATTCTGAAAAGACATGTGATTCTTGCTTAGATCTCAAATTTGAAATTAAATCTCTAAAAGAGGAACATATGATTAAACTAGAACAAGTTTATGCCAAACAATTGAAAAATGAAAAACTTGTGAAAAATGTTGGTTGCTCTACTGATGGTTTATATGGTCAAACTTCTTGTTCTAAATGTCCCATACAAGAATTGAAGTTGCATGATGCAGATGCTAAGATTACTCAATTGTTTAATGATTTGCTTACACATGAAGTTCTTTCATGCTCAACTTGTCGCAAGCAAAAAGAAAAAGTAGATGTTTCCTGTAATAATTGTTTAACACTCTCTCGAAAAATTGATTACTTGGAAAAGTCTTTAGAACGTTTTACTAAAGGAAAGAAAAATCTAAATATGATTCTAGATCAATCAAGAGTCAGCACTCATCACCAAGGTTTAGGTTTTGATCCTTATGCTCATCACAAATCATATGCTCCTACTATTGTTAAAACTCTTGAAAGTGGAAAGTTTGAAATTGTCAAAGAACCTGAGAAAACTATCTTCAAATCTGCTGGAATTTTATCTTCTGCTATGATGAATGCAAATGTTGCTTCTGCTTCTAAAGTCAAACCATTTGTTAAGTACAATTGCACTCATTGTGGAAAAGATGGTCATTTGATGAATTTTTGTTTTAGACTAGCCAAACAACAGAGAAAGGAAAATTCAAAGGCTAAGTCTAACTTTAGACAAACATGTATCATTTCTCCATATGTTCCGCTAGTGAAAGCAAACAAAATACCTGGAAATTCATCTACTTTGCATTCACAAGCTTTTGTACGATCACCTCCTCGTCGAGTGATTCAGCGCTGGATACCTAAATCATATTTCTCTAACCCCAGCGCTGAATCCTCAACATCTTCTGTTCATAACATGTAGGTGGTACGAGAAGGGAGGGAGAACATCTGGGTTGTTGATTCAGGATGCTGCCAACACATGACAGGCAACCCAAGTTGGTTCTCCTCCCTAACAAAAGCATCTGGGAACGAAACGATCACTTTTGGAGATGCTACTACTGGACGCGTCATTGCAAAAGGTACTGTGAAGGTGAATGATCACTTTACTTTAAAGAATGTCTCTTTGGTGTCTAAACTGAAATTCAACCTTCTATCTGTATCTCAATTATTGGATGAAAACTTTGAAGTGAGTTTTAAACCAAATGCATGTAGAGTACTCGATGCTTCTGGAAACTTGACTCTTGAGATATCTAGACATGGAAAAATTTTCATAGCAAATTTTAGCAATGCTTCAAGTTCACATTGTTTTGTTGCTTCAGAATCTAGAAATCTCAATTTTTGGCATCGTCGGTTAGGTCACATGGGCTTTGATCTGTTATCTAGATTGAGTGGTCTAGACTTAATTCGTGGCTTGCCAAAATTAAAATCTTGCAAAGACATTGTTTGTGCTTCCTGTCGACATGGTAAGATGGTTGGAGCCCCTCATGCTCCTGTCTCTACTGTAATGACCACTGGCCCCGGTCAACTTCTTCACATGGATACAGTAGGACCATCTCGAGTACAATCGTAGGAGGTAAGTGGTACTTTCTATTAATAGTTGATGATTATTCGAGATACTCTTGGGTGCATTTTCTGTCTTCAAAAGATGAGATTTTTGGACTCTTTCATGTCTTCATTAAGAGATTGATAAATGAATTGCCTAACTCATTGAAAGCCATAAGAACAGATAATGGTACAGAATTCAAAAATTCATTGTTTAAATCTTTTTGTGAAACTAATGGGATTGAACATCAATTTACTTCGCCATATTCTCCCTCACAGAATGGTGTTGTAGAAAGGAAAAATAGAACTTTGATTCAAATGGCTAGAACTATGCTAGATGAATACAACACTTCAAGAAAATTTTGGGCTGAGGCAATTTCTTACGCTTGCTATATATCAAATAGGGTCTATCTCGAGCTTTACTTGGTAAAACATCTTATGAATCGAGATTTGATCGTAAACCATCTGCTTCTCACTTACGAGTGTTTGGTTGCAAATGCTTTATTCTTAAACATGGAAATCTTGATAAATTCAAGCTCGTAGTACGTATGGTATTTTCCTTGGCTATTCGTTGCACTCTAATGGATATCGTGGTACTTGATTTATCGACTAACAAATTGTTGGAGACATGCGATGTTACTTTTGATGAGGCTAGCCTCGAGCTAGACCCGACATTTCAGGTTCACGAGAAGATTTAGAGCCAATCTTTTGGATAAAAGATTCAAGAAAATGATGAAGATAATGATGATGATGAGCTCATACCTACAGAGCGGGAAGATGTTCTGAACAAATTGATGTGACTACTACTTCAGATTCTCCTACACCTCCCACGACGATCGAAACAACTGGACCTCCCTTACTGCTTTGAAGAACCATCCTCCTGAACAAATTATTGGAAGTCTTCATGAAAGGGTGACACGTTCTAATTCATCTCAAACTCTTTTATGCATGCATTCTGCCTTTGTTGCTAATTTTGAACCTAAGAACATTACTCATGCTTTAACTGATAGTTCTTGGGTAGATGCGATGCATGAAGAATTAGAAAACTTTGAAAGGAATAAAGTTTGGTCTTTAGTGGAACCTCCTAAAAATCAAAACATTATTGGAACAAAATGGGTTTTTAAGAACAAGTTAAATGAAGATGGAATAATTGTTAGAAACAAAGCTAGACTTGTAGCTCAAGGATTTTCTCAACTTGAAGGAATTGATTTTGATGAAACATTTGCTCATGTTGCTCGTTTAGAAGCTATTCGCATCCTCTTGGCTTTTGCAGCTTTAAAAGGTTTTAAGTTATTTCAAATGGATGTGAAAAGTGCTTTTCTAAACGGTTTTATAGAAGAAGAAGTTTTTGTGAAACAACCCCCTGGTTTTGAAAATAAAAAATTTCCTAATCATGTGTATCGTTTATCAAAAGCTCTTTACGGATTAAAACAAGCCCCCCGTGCTTGGTATGATAGATTAAAAGGCTTCTTGCTTCAACATAATTTTGAGATGGGAAAAGTTGATAAAACTCTATTTACTCAAAATTCAAATGATCAATTTCTTGTGGTGCAAATTTATGTGGATGATATTATCTTTGGAGGATCCTCCCACTCTCTTGTGTTGCATTTTTCTGAGCTAATGTCCAGGGAATTCGAGATGAGTATGATGGGAGAGTTGACATACTTCCTTGGATTTCAAATCAAGCAAGCGAAAGAAGGGATCTTCCTGCACCAATCCAAGTATACAAAGGAGCTACTAAAGAAATTCGACATGGGAGAAGGAAAGTCAGTATCTACTCCAATGAGCACAACAACAATTTTGGATCTTGACGAGAATGGGATCGAGATGGACCAAAAAGAATACGAAGCATGATTGGATCACTTCAGATTTGATCGCTTTGAGGCCTGACATACATTTTGCAAGATGTTTGTGCGCTCGATTTCAAGCCTCTCCTCGAGAATCACATCGACAAGCAATTAAAAGAATTTTCGTATCTTCGCTCCACTTCTGAATTTGGCATTTGGTATTCTTGTTCTTCTTCGCTTACACTCCTAGGATATTCTCGATGCTGATTTTGCGGGGTGTAGATTAGATAGAAAGAGTACTTCCGCACATGTCATTTTCTTGGCACTTCACTTGTTTCATGGTCTTCTAAGAAACAGTCCTCGCTTGCTCAATCTATCAAGTCGAATACGTTGTAGCCGCTAGTTGTTGTTCACAAATTCTTTGGATCACTTCGACTCTTAAAGATTACGGCATTAACTTTAATAGTGTTCCACTTCTTTGTGATAATACTAGTGCAATTCACATCGCTAAAAATCCTGTTCAACATTCAAGGACTAAACACATTGATGTTCGATATCATTTTCTTAGAGATCATGTTGAAAAAGGAGCTATTGAACTGAAATTTGTTGATTCGGATGCTCAAATTGCTGATATTTTCACTAAGCCGCTTGATTCTTCTCGCTTTGCTTTCTTACGCGCGAACTTGGGATCATTCATCCCCATGGGTTGATTTGAGGGGAGTCTTGATTTTAACTCTTTCATTTGTATTTCTTGACTTTGGTTACTACAAGGAGTTATTTTGACGTTACACTTAAAGAAAACTCCCTGCTTTCATTGCATCATGTAGTACAAAGCTTTGTTGACTATTCTTGTGTATATAGTCAAATTAATGCTACATTGCTTCACTTCTCACTAAAAGACTAAAAGACTAAAATAATTCAATTTGAGATGCTTTTCGAGAATATTTTGGCTCTTGTTCATTATGGTATTGCATTTGTGAAATAGGCTTAAAAGTTTCTTGTCATCTGTTGAAAGGCTAGAGCTGATTATAAACTATGTGTGAGCTTTTTGTTGGACTTCATATGATAATTATGAGTCTCAAGCATAATCAGTTTTTTAAATGATAAAAGCTATTTTAAAAAGATGCAAGCAAAAGCTACTTGGCTAAACACAAGTTTAGTACAATGTGCAGCTTCCTTGCCAGGGATTTAAATGCAAAAGATGCAAGAAAAGGCTACTTGTCTAAACAAAAGTTCAGAACAATGTGAAGCCACTTGCCAATTTAAACTGAAAAAGATACAAGAAAGAACTACCTACTCATACACAAGTATGGGCTAGTGTGCAGTTACTTGTCATCCCTTTTGATCAACAAAGAAAAATTGTCAAACCTCTTAAAAGAGAAAATGGAAATTCAAATATTTTTGAAAAGGCTTGAGATAAACATTAGTGAATTTGAAAGTCTCTCTTTGCTCATGATAGATTTCTTTTTGGCTTTGGCAAAATCAGTTTATGACATTTTACTTGTTTGCTCTAATTTGCTTATGCAACAACTATTCTATGTGTTAGAGCCTCCATATTCTCACAATTTGCTTTCTCATTGGATAAATTGATACAAAATGTGAAAACTCTCGTAAAAACTCTCCAAATGCTTTACTTTGATTATATACCTTGAATATACTTCAAAGCTTGAGATACTGCATTCATTAAGGGGGAGTTTTGAGATCTTGATGACTATTTTGTCAAAAAGGGGGAGAGCAAGTCAAGAAGAAGAAAAATAAAAAGAAAGGAGAAATTCAAACTGTTTGAGAAATTGGATTTACTTGGTCTTGGAATCTTGGAATCTTTTTGGTCTCAAACTCTCATTTGGTATTTTTCTATACCTTTGTCAAATCTTATATTGTGTTTTGTCAAATTACTCATCAAGGGGGAGATTGAAGGATCATTGTTTTTGATCCATGTGTTTTTGATGATGAGTATTTGAATATTCAAAGAGATTTGAAAAGATTTGAGTTGATTTGATTTTGGTTCAGTATTTGAAAAAGAGTTGAAACAATTTTGAAATGATTTATTTTATTTGAAAAAGATCTGAAACCAGTTTGTTTATTTGAAAAGATTCAGATTTTGCAAAAGAGTTTGGTCTGATTTTTAATTATATTTTTGGTTGATTTTATTTGATGCAATGTGCTCGTGTGAGTGGTTGCATGGATTAACTTGAGTCAAGTCGCGGACTTGGGCTCGGAAATTGTTTTTGTGTTTTTTCACGTGCAGGTGTTGCTTGAGGTCAAACATGGTCGATGTCGGGACCGAGACTAGGTTCAGGGAGGAACTGAGGTCGTGAGGGTCGAGGATGTCATGCGAGATGTTTGGACTAGAGGACAGTGCACGTGAGATCGAGATCGTTGCAGCGTAGTGGCAGGAAGCCGTACGCGTGTATACGAATTTTAATGTGTGTGTACGTGCTGCATGCGTGCTGCATGTGCGAGTGTGTGTGTGCATGGCGTGCGTGCTGCATGCATGTGTGTGTGCATGCTAGTGTGTGTGTGAATGCATTTAATGCATGTGTGTGTGTGCATGCATGCAAGTGTGTGTGTGTGCATGCGAGTATGTGTTTGCATGTAGTGTGTTGGCGTGAGTGTGCGTGAGTGCATCGCTGTGGGACGTGGTGAGCAACGAGGCGTTGTGCGAGCAGAACGCGCAGCAGCGTGCGGTGATTGGCGCGCTGGCGGAGCGGGTGGACACGCTGGAGGCGTTGTGCGATCAGAGCGCGCAGCAGCGTGCGGATGCATACGACTCATTGAATCCGAGTGGAGGCTGGCTGCCGTAAGGAAGTACAATCCGAGTCTGCGTGAAGTTCAGCCAGGCAAGAGCAATCCGAGTCTGCGTGAAGACGGTGGGAAAAAATAGAAAAAGGATTCCTAAGTCTAAACAGATTCTTTACAGATTTTTGGGTGACTCTTGTCCTTTAAATAGAGGGTTCTAGGGGCTTAGAACTCATCCAATGCAAAGGGCAAGAAGCAAAAGGTGCCTACAACAAAGAAAAGCTTTTGTGCTCTCTTTAGTTTGTTTAGGGTTTTCTAATCTTGTGAGATTAGAGATTTTGTTTAGGGTTTTCTAATCATTGAAGATTAGAAGAATTTTTTTTTGGTGTCATCTTGTTGAAGATGGCTTTGGAATAAAAAAAAAATAAGTTTATGCAATATTCTCTTATTTTTTTTTGCTTTGATTCTTGATTAGAAGGTTTGTTCGATTTTTGATAGAACTAGTTTTGATTTTTGTTCGACTTGTCTCGCTAATTAATCTAGGGTTTTGATCTCTTCATTATTAGATATTCTTCCACTATTTAGGGGTCTTTTATTTTCAGAAAGAATTAGTTGAATTTTATTCGGCATCTATTCACCCCCCCCCTCTAGTTGCCTACTCGGTCCTACAAATGGTATGATTGTGATATTTACCGATGTTAAGACTGTGTGCACTAGCGCGTTCCTGGACTAGTGCTGAATACACAGAGGGTCCGGATTTGCAAATTCGGGGTCCCGACAGACTCCCCTGGGTCAGGTCCGGCTGCATGTCACGTTCGGAAGTGTGGAGAACTTCCGAACAGATAAGATCGACTTCGAGATCGCGGACTTCGACCTCCCCTACAATGCGTTGCTTGGCGAGCTAGCCTTGGTCAAGTTCATGGCCGCCACGCATTACGCCTACATGATAATGAAGATCCCCGGGCCCGGGGGCCCGATCACCGTGAAAGTGGACCGGCTGGAAGCCCTGCGCCTCGATGGCAGTGCAGACTGGCCGGCACCACCTGCACAGCTCGAGGTGAAGAAGACTATCCGGAGCGCCCCCCGGTCAAGGCCCGCGCCTCACCCGGTTCCTCGGGTGAGGTGAAGGCGCCCCCGTGGGCGAGGACGGTTCTGGGAAGGTCGTGAAGATCAGTGCCAACCTCAGCACCAAATAGGAAGACGCGCTCATCACCTTCCTCCGGTCTAACCTGGATGTGTTCGCCTGGGAACCATCAGAAATGACCGGGGTCCCCAGGGATGTGATCGAGCACCGATTGGCAATGCTCCCTGGAGTGCACCCAGTCCGGCAGAAGGTCCGAAGGCAGGCACCAGAGCGGCAAGACGCCATTCGGATTGAGGTAGAAAAGCTGCTGCAGGCGAAGATTGTGCGGGAGGCCGCCTATCCCGAGTGGCTGGCCAACCCCGTGCTTGTCAAGAAGTCGAACGGAACGTGGCTGATGTGTGTCGACTTCACTGACCTCAACAAAGCCTGCCCCAAGGATCCGTATCCCCTGCCGCGGATAGACCTTATCGTCGACTCCACCGCAGGGTGCGAGACCTTGTGTTTCCTGGACGCCTACTCCGGCTATCACCAAATCAGCATGGCGCAGGAAGACGAAGAGAAGACCGCTTTTGTTACACCCTTGGGCGTGTACTGCTATGTCCGCATGCCTTTTGGGTTGAAGAATGCAGGCTCAACCTACCAGCGCGCCAAGCATGCTGTTTTCCGATCGCAGATTGGGCGAAATCTCGAGGTATATGTCGATGATCTGGTAGTAAAAACGAAAAAGTCTGTTGGGCTCATTGAAGATCTGGAAGAAACTTTCTCCAACCTCCGGTAGTTTTGTCTGAAGTTGAATCCAGAGAAGTGTGTGTTTGGTGTGTCATCCGGAAAGCTGCTCGGGTTCCTTGTTTCCCACCGCGGGATCGAAGTCAACCCGGAAAAAATTACGACCATCGAGCGCATGCAACCGCCCACAAGGCTCAAGCAAGTCCAGTGCCTGGCTGGTCGCCTAGCCTCTCTCGGTCGGTTTATCTCCAGGCTAGGAGAAAAGAGTCTCCCCTTCTTCAAGCTGCTGAAGAAGACTAACTCCTTCGAATGGACTGCGGAAGCGCAGCAGGCACTCGAACAACTGAAGCAATACCTCTCCTCCCCTCCGGTGCTGGTCGCCCCCGAGCCGGGTGAGCCGCTACTGCTGTACATAGCGGCCAGCCCGGTGGTCATGAGCGCGGCACTGGTGGCGGAGCGTGAAGGGGTCCAGCGGCCAGTTTACTATGTCAGCAAGGTGCTGCACGACGCCGACATTAGATACCCGCAGGATCAGAAGATGGTGTATGCTGTACTGGTAGCGTCCAGGAAGCTGAGGCATTATTTCCAAGGAAGAGAGATCACGGTGGTGTCCTCCTACCCCCTGCGCGAGATTCTCCACAACCGCAAAGCAGAAGGCCGCATCACCAAGTGGTCCGTAGAGCTGGGGGAGTTCGGTCTTAAGTTTCCCCCCTGCACAGCGATCAAAAGTCAAAGGCTGGCAGAGTTCGTTGTCGAGTGGACTCCTGCCGAGCGGGAAGTTGTAGAGACCCCCGCGCCCTCCCCCTGGACACTCTACTTCGATGGCTCCTTCAGGTACGAGGGCGCTGGGGCTAGGGTCCTCCTGGTTTCCCCAACTGGGGACCTCCTCAAGTACGTGGTCATCCTGGACTTCAAATCCACCAACAACGTTGCTGAGTACGAAGGCTTGCTGGCGGGACTCCGTGCCGCCACGGCCATCGGAGTCCGGCGTCTGCAAGTCAAAGGCGACTCTTTGCTTGTCGTCAACCAGGCAAGGAAGGAGTTCTCCTGATCTGATCCTGTCATGACCGAGTACTTAGCGGAGGTCAGAAAGATGGAGCGACATTTCGATGGGCTAGGGTATACCCATATCCCCCGGCGCGATAACTACTTGGCGGACGAGCTCGCTCAGCTTGCTTCGACAAGATCTCCTGTTCCAGTCGGAGTCTTTGAAGAAAGGCTTCCGTGACCGTCCATCGCGGCCCCCGTCTCCGGTGGGGACGATGGTGATGCTGCTCCCGCCCTTGCTCCAGAAGGGGAAGCGGCACCGGTGGAAACGCCCGGCCAAGCGGAGTACCCGGGCGGCCACCCCGTGGTCTCTACACTTGATCGGGAAGGCACATGGATGGATCCAATCCTGGCCTACCTACGGGATCAAGTATGCCCCGACGATGATGCGTCAGCAGAGAAGATAGCGCGAAAGGCCAAGTGCTATACCCTGGTGGGCGGGGACCTTTACCGTCGGGGTAAAAACGGAATTCTTCTGAAGTGCATCACTCGGGAAGAGGGGAGCATTCTGCTCTCTGATATCCATGGAGGCGTGTGCGGGAGCCATGTTTCAAGTCGAACGATGGTCGGGAAAGCTTTCCGCCAAGGGTTCTATTGGCCAACCGCCCCCTAGGATGCTTGCGAGCTGGTGAGGAAGTGCGAGGCGTGTCAGTTCCACGCCAAGCAAATCCACCGACCAGCCCAAGCTCTGCAAACCATCCCACTCTTGTGGCCCTTCGCGGTCTGGGGGCTGGATATCCTGGGCCCATTCCCGCAGGCCACAGGGGGCTACACCCACCTGTTTGTCGCCATTGACAAATTTACTACGTGGGTGGAAGCCGAAGTGGTAAGAACGATCACCGCCGCCGCTGCGATCAAGTTCATACAAGGTATCTTCGCTCGCTTTGGGGTCGCCAACCGCATCATCACCGACAACGGCCCGCAGTTCGTCAACGCCGCTTTCTTGGGATTCTGCGAAGAGATGGGCACCAAAGTTTGTTTTGCCTCGGTGGCTCACCCAAGAAGCAATGGCCAAGTTGAGCGGGCCACTTCGATGGTGCTGAAGGGCCTCAGAACCAGAGCGTTTGATCGACTCCACAAGCGTGGAGCCCATTGGACCGAAGAGCTCTCGCAGCCGTGGTCGCCCGCACCACTCCCAACCGGGCCACGGGAGAGACTCCCTTCTTCCTGGTCTACGGTGCAGAGGCAGTTCTACCATCATAGTTGGCCTTAGGGTCACCGCGCGTGGCAGCGTTTACCGAGGAAGCCCAGGAAGAACAGCGTCGAGAAGATGTCAGCCTCTTGGATGAAGTGCGAGATCACGCAGCTGTGCGCGCTGCCCGATACCAGCAAAGTCTCAGGCGGTACCATGCCACCCGGGTCAGCGAGAGGACGTTGGCAGTGGGCGACCTGGTCTTGCGCAGAGTCCAGATGCATGCCAGGTTGCATAAACTGTCTCCCTAGTGGGCGGGCCCCTTTAAGGTGGTCTCAGTCTCTCATCCCGGGGCGGTCAGGCTGGCCACTGAGGACGGAGAGGAGTTGGTGAACTCCCAGAACATAGAACTCTTGCGCAAGTTCTATCCCTAAAAAGGCTGTAAGTACACAGTTACACCCCCCGACCAGCCACGTTGAGTCCTCTCCGCGGTCTGGTCTCGAGGAGTCTCTGGTTTATCCAAAGTGTAGTCTTCATTTAATGCAGTTGTCAATTTCGTTCTCGCTTTTTGGTTTGCGCCCCGTTGGGCCGTGGCCGTGTGCTCGCCCTCAGAATATTAAGGCCCTCCGAGTGCTCGACGGCAAAAATTGGCTCACTAGGTGAGCATGGTGTGCAGGGATAGGTAATCGGGTGGTTGGTTTGGTACGGTTCTCAATACGGTCATGACGCTCAGGGTGTCCCCGTGAGAACTGGCGGCTCAAACACCATCACCGAAGACCTACTGCCCTGCCCCACTTCGCCAAGTGTTCAGCCCTAAGAGGCCGCGAGGGTAACTAAATCTCGCAGGGATCCAATACCCTGAGGCTGCGACACCCCGGCACA
Organism: Rhipidocladum racemiflorum; assembly: GCA_036346355.1. Taxonomy (NCBI): domain Eukaryota; kingdom Viridiplantae; phylum Streptophyta; class Magnoliopsida; order Poales; family Poaceae; genus Rhipidocladum; species Rhipidocladum racemiflorum. Next base: position 41,546,655 of record CM070578.1, read on the forward strand.
AAGGACTTGGACCCCGCATTCCAACTAACCCGTAATGTGCACCGATGCCTTTTTCGTTTGCTCAGAACTAGCATGTTGGATGCGCGAATGGACATCCGAGCACAAGGCATGCGGAAGGGAAGTACACGTTTTTTATAAATGTATATCCTAAACTTGCGGTAGTCCACTACAGGGGAAGGCACATTAACGGCAAAAAAGAAGAAAAAGAAAAAGAAGTCCCTCAGTCTTCGTCCGCCGCGGCCTCCGCTGCCTCCTGGTCCTCCACCAGGGGAACGTCCAGCTCAAGGGCCACATCTTCGACCATCGCTTCCAGCGACGGATTGACCATCTCCAGCTGATCAGCTACCCTTTCAGCGGCACTGCTGACCCGCGCCTCTGCGCGGGCCCATTCCCCTTCCACCCCCTGGATGGCGACCAGGGGTCGGGTTAGGTCCCGATCGCGCGCAGTGAGCAAGCACGTCTGGCCGTGGTCGCCGATCGCCCTTCTTGGCTGGACCGGGCTGCTAGGGCGCCAGGAAGGAAGGTGAGGAAGTCGGCAATCCGGCCCATGCAAAAGGCATAGTGCTGGGTCGTCTGCTCCGCCAGGTTCGGCTGCTCCAACCCTAGCGGCGCCAGGCTGGCCACCATCCGGTCGAAGGCCGGGCGCAGCATGGAGGTGGCCTCGGCTTCTGCGCGGAGCCGCTCGCCCTTCTCCTCGTTGCGCTCCTGGGTGATCGCCTCGACACGGAGGGCGCCTTCCTCCCTCTCCTGCTGCAGGACCAGCTCCAGCCTCTCCGATTGGCTGCGCCAGTCCTGCACCTCTGCCCGGAGGCGGGCGATCTCCGCAACAGCCTCCCTCAACCTCTCCCTGCTCGCCGCAAGCCGGCCGCTCACGTTGGAGTGTAGCTCTCCAAGGGCGGCCAGCAAAGCGTCCGCGTCGGCCGAGGGGATCGGGGCACCGGGGGCCTCCGGGGTGGCTGGCAGGCCCAGCCCGCCGTCGGGCGGTAAGACGTCTGGCCCAGCGGCAGGCACCGGGTGGACTCTAGGGCCGCCTCGGGGATCGACCACCGTAGCCAGCGCGGCCGCGGCTGCAGCAGTGCCCTGGTCGACCCTTACAGGAGCCCTCGAAGAAGATGCCCTAAGGAAACAAGAAAGAAGGGGTAATTCTCCCGAAGTTATATAAATCTGATAAGCTTGCTGCGTGTCTTTTGGTGTGTACCCAGCAGAAGGCCCCCTAAATCGGGGCACGCCCGGGACCAGGGTTATTCCCCCGTGCGGCGTCGGCCCCGGCGGAGCGACACTCGCCGGTGGCGGCGGGGGAAGAACCGGTGCCGGCGGCGGTGGTGGGTCACCCTGCGTTGGTGTTGGCGGCGGGAGCGGATCATCACACACCGGTGCCGGCGGCGGTGGTGGGTCACCCTGCACCAATGCCGGTGGCAGGGGTGGATCTGCCTGCGCCGGCGGTGATGGAAGATCACCACTGCGCTTGCCGCGAGCAGGGCGGATCGGCTTTGCGCCGGGCGGCGGAGATGGAACAGAGCCGGGCGGTTGTTGGCGGGGCGACTCCGGCTGAGTTAGAAGCGGTGGCCACCGTGGAGCTGCCCGCTTCGGTTGTGGTCGCCGTGCCCCCCAGAGCAGCGCGGACCCGCCTGGGGCTGTCACCAGGGGCGTCGATGGCGGCGGGGCGCTTGTTGTCGGGACCCCGAATTTGCAAATCCGGACCCTCTGTGTATTCAACACTAGTCCAGGAACGCGCTAGTGCACACAGTCTTAACATCGGTAAATATCACAATCATACCATTCGATACTAATAAAGTACTTTTATTTAATTAAGCAAACTGGTTACTTGACCTTATGGCCAAGTCACAAATGTACGCCTCGCAGGGCGAAACTTATTAAGAGAGAAATAGTAGCAGCGGAAAATAAGATAACTTCGTGGCGCCATCCAGTATACCACAGGCAACTGACTGGGCTCGCTCCCCTAAGTAGACGGTTCCTCTTGGAGCTCCTCCTCCAAAGCTGGTGTAGTCTCCTCTTCAACTGGTGTTGTATTGTGGCAAGGGTGAGTACTTGGTACTCAGCAAGTCATGCACAGAATGCAGCTAATATACTACATGCATGGCTTAATACAAAGGAGTGGCTCAAGGTATTTTTGCAGTAAACAGCATTTAACAAGTATCATAAGTAGATTCGAAAGCAGTAGAAACAAGTAAAGCATAAATAACTTTTCAAGGAGTTTAATACACATCTTTCCCATCCTAATCCACATTTCCATCAACATCATTATTAACCCAACCCAGCCTTTCAAATCCAAGTTATTTTTGAGAAAATCTAACCCTTGACTGTAATTCCCGAGCGATGTCCAATACCGCGGACACGGCTATTCGAATAGATTCTACACTCTGCAGAGGTTATGCACTTTACCCACAAGATACAGTCAAACACCACAAAGGCGAGTTCCTGTAACAAAGTCTTTCGGAAACTTCAAACAATACAAGTGATCCTCCCCGGTTATTGCACACTAACCCTTCCCTTAGCTAAGGCGAAGTTTAGGCCAATCAACCGTTAGATGGGTACCTGGCCTCACTTCCAGACGCCGCTCGCATAACTTACACAAAAGGTGTAGTTGACCTCCTGAGGTCCCACAGGTACGTTATTAGCAACTTAGTCAACTAGGTCCGTCCCATTACAGACATGGGTTGCACGTTAGACCCAGTTCAAAGGCTTGCAAGGTTAAGTCCTTAGGGTGACCAGGGCAAGACTACCCGAAGAACCAAATCAACATCCCCAATGCCACAACTGGCCCACCTGATTATTCTTGCCACATGCCCCGGTCGAAAAACTATTTATCAAACCCAGTTGATTACCATGCACCACGTGCCATCAACATCACATGATACCTTTCCAAAACAGGTTCAATATATCATTAAGTCAATATTAACATTTGATTGTCCAAAATCATGTCATGAGCACGTAGCAGGTCTAAGCAGTATACTACAACGGTCTAAACCCATGTTGGCAAGTTAATAATGTCCAACTAGTAAATCACAACTAGGGTGACAAGGGGTCATGGCACATACTTAAGTAATCAAGGTGTCATACAGCAAATTGGTATTTATCTAATTCCCCAAATTTAAATAAAGTATTTTCTAATTGAACTAACATGCAATAGGTTAAATCAAAATAGATTTCGAAATAGGATCAACATGGTCAAAGCACAACTTGCCTTCAAAAAGTACTTGTTCTTGGTTTTGAGTTGGATCCTGAGTCAATACTTCTCCTTCGAATCCTTCCGGCACTTCAACGTCTACTTGTAAAGCGTGCAAATAGCAAATACACGAATAAACAATAGGAAAAAAGTGTCCAAACATCCAAATAAAATCCATAAACAGAGAGAACATAATTTTATGAATTTTTAGAAACTGGAATCGTCAAATTTGGAGTTAAAATGCAAAAGTTATGATTATTTAATGTTTAAATAATCAATTAAATAATTTTACAGAGAAAAACTTTAGTCCAAAAATTAAATAAAATTCATATTTAGGTAGACCTCAATTTTATACAAATTTAGAAATTTGAATCACTCAAATCGGAGTTGAAACGCAAAAGTTATAAGCGTTTGAAGTTTTGAAATTCAAATCAATTATTAAACCGAATTATTAAATCATTTTCTTTTCGAAAATCATTTATTGCGTCGGCCGACACGTGGCGATCTCGATTGGTTGGTGACGTCACCGGTCCATGGACTCGGTCCACGCTCGGTTTGGGTCTACTGTGGACCCGGCCCACGGCCACGTGAGATCGACAGTGGGTCCCCCTACGGGTGACGTCATCGGCGTCGGCGGGGCTCACCATGGTCGGCAGTGGGTCCCATGGGTGACGTCATTCTTGGCGTCGGCGCCGCAGGCCGGGCAATGGCGACATGCGGGCCCGCCATGGCGTCGGCGTGGCGTCATGGTGCGGTTTTGGTCGGCCCGACATGCGGGCCGCGTGTCACCGTCCTGCGCACGCGTCTTGGCGTGGGCCAGCGCTGACGCGACGGGCCTCCACGCTGGCGTGGCGCAATCTCGACCGTTGATTTGAAAATCAACGGTCCAGATTGGATCTGAGTCTCACGCGTTTGGGGTGAACGCGGTTGATCTGGACCGTTGGATCTCGAGATTGGATCTGGGATTTTGGACGAAATCTCACCGTGAGATGACGTGGCGCAATCTGGGCCCTTGGATGAAGATCCGACGGTTGAGGGAGCTTGAAGTCCGTCGATGGTCCACGGCGGCGCTGGCTTGTCGGAGTTGGGGACGACGACCACGGCAACGGCGTTTGCGGCTAACTAAGGAATAGGTTTGGGAACTCTTTCCTCAAATCCTCTTCGTGCTCCCATGTCGCTTCGCTTTCTTCATGATTGCTCCACTGAACTCTACAGAAACGGGTTGACTTATTTCTGGTTTCTCGATCCATAGTGTCCAAAATCTTTACGGGATGCTCCTTGTAAGTCAAATCTTCATGCAACTCGATTGACTCTAGCGGTGTCTGTTCCTTAGGTACTCGGAGACACTTCTTCAACTGGGACACATGGAATACGTCATGCACTCCTGCTAACGACTGTGGCAACTCCAGCTGATAAGCAACTTCGCCTCTGCGACTCAAAATCTTAAATGGTCCAACATAACGGGGTGCAAGTTTCCCTTTGGCATGGAACCTCTTAACTCCCCTGAGAGGTGTAACTCTGAGGTATACAAAGTCTTCTGGTTCAAAACTCAAGTCTCGGCGACGGTTGTCAGCATAACTCTTCTGTCGTGATTGGGCTATCTTCAACCTTTCCCTGATCACGGCAATCTTCTTGACTTCTTGAAGAATATCAGGCCGAAGACACGCGCTCGCCGGTCTCATTCCAATTCAATGGCGTCCGACAGGTCGACCATACAAAGGCCTCAAAAGGTGACATCTGTAAACTAGCCTGGTAACTATTATTGTAACTAAACTCGGCATACGGCAAACTCTTATCCCAAGAGGTAGCATAAGCCAATGCACATGCTCTTAGCATATCCTCCAGAATCTGGTTGACTCTTTCGGTCTGTCCATCCGTCTGTGGATGATAGGTCATCTTGAGTTTAAACGGGTTCCCATGGCTTCGTGCAACTTATTCCAGAACCTTGAGGTAAATTGGGTACCTCTGTCCGATACAATCCTCTTTGGCACTCCGTGCAAACAGACGATCCTGATCATGTACAACTCTGCTAATTTATCTCCCAAGTAGGTGGTCTTCACGGGGATAAAATGGGCTACTTTGGTCAAACGATCCACTATAACCCATATGGAGTCATAACCTCCTTGAGTCTTAGGCAAACCGGTAATGAAATCCATTCCGATTTCCTCCCACTTCCACTCAGGTATTTTCAGCGGCTGTAGTAATCCTGCTGGTCTCTGATGCATTGCCTTGACTCTCTGGCATACGTCGCACAATGCAACATGCTCGGCAACTTCACGCTTCATACTCGGCCACCAGAATCTTTCCTTCAAATCCTGATACATTTTGGCGCTTCCAGGATGAATTGAATACTTGGAGTCATGGGCTTCTTCTAGAATCAACTACTTCAGCTCCTTTTTGTTCGGCACACAAATGCGGTCCTTCATCCATAACGTGCCTTGCTCATCCAACTTGAAGTCCTCTGCCTTGCCTTCCTCCTTGATGGACTTAATCCTGCGGATCTTGTCATCATCCTTCTGTCCTTCCCGGATCTGATCCTCCAGGGTAGACTTTACTTCCAATGTGGCCAAGAATCCGCTAGGTACAACCTCAATTTTCATTTTCTGAAAATCCTCACATAACTCATCCTGACTTGTGGCTAGCAACATACTCACGGTATGGCTTTTCCGACTCAGAGCATCGGCTACTACGTTGGCCTTCCCGGGATGGTAATGGATTCCAACATTGTAGTCCTTGATCAACTCTAACCATCTCCTCTGCCTCATGTTCAGATCCGACTGGGTGAATATGTATTTAAGGCTCTTATGATCCGTATACACTTCACATCTGTTTCCAATCAGATAGTGGCGCCATATCTTCAAGGCATGCACTACGGCAGCTAACTCTAGGTCATGTGTCGGATAATTTTCCTCATGCGGCCTCAACTGCCTTGATGCATAAGCGACGACCTTTCCATTCTGCATCAGCACACATCCAAGTCCTTGGCGCGATGCGTCACAATAAATATCAAAGCTTTGATTAACATCCGGTAGAACTAACACCGGCGCTGATGTCAATCGCTTCTTCAGCTCCTGAAATCCTTTCTCACATTCTGGCGTCCATGCAAACTTCTTTTCCTTTTTCAGCAATTGCGTAAGAGGTTTCGCAATTGTCGAAAAGCCTTCAATGAAACGGCGGTAGTATCCTGCCATTCCAAGGAAACTCGGATGCAGGTCACGATCTTGGTGCTCCCAATGTAACACAGTTTCTACTTTGCTTGGATCCACGGCGACTCCTTCTGCGGTCATTACATGTCCGAGGAATTCTACCTTGTCCTTCCAAAAATCACACTTGCTGAACTTGGCGAAGAGTTGCTGTTCCCTCAGCTTTTCCAAAACTCGCCTTAAGTGTTCGGCATGTTCATCCTCCATTTTGGAGTAGATTAGGATATCGTCTATGAACACGACGACAAACTTGTCCAAATATTCCATGAACACCTTATTCATCATATTCATGAAATATCTTTGGCGCATTAAATCGAGACCAAATGACATAACTGTAAACTCATAATGTCCATATCTTGACGAGAATACAGTCTTCGGGATATCTTCTGATCGGATCTTCAACTGATGGTATCCCGATCTCAGATCAATCTTGGAGAAAACTCCGGCTCCTCTCAGCTGATCAAACAAATCATCAATCCTGGGTAGCGGATACTTATTCTTCACGGTGACTTCATTGAGTGCACGGTAGTCGATGCACATCATAAAACTCCCGTCCTTTTTCTTGACGAACAGAACGGGTGCTCCCCACGGCGACGAGCTCGGTCTGATAAATCCTTTCTCCATTAACTCTTCCAGTTGTTTCTTCATCTCCACCAACTCCTCGGTGGACATCCGATAGGGTCTCTTTGCTATCGGTGCTTGTGATGCCCTAGGTCTGAGAGCGATCCTAGTTCTTTTCCGTCGTGGTTGTTTCGAAAAGAGAGAAGTTTGGTCGGGAATTGATTAACTAAAGTTCATGCGACGTTTTAATATTTTTTTTGGAGCGTCGGGCTAGAATCAGGGGGCCGAGGACAACCTGGGCCGAGGCCGGGATTTCCCTCCCCACCTCTCCCTCCCCCTTCCCCTAAGTGGGCCGGCCCACTAGCCAAGGCGCCACCCTTTTCCCCTAACCCTAGGCGCCTCCTCCCTCTCCCTCCCCTAGCAGCCACCTCTCCCTCCCCTTCCTTCCCCTACGTGGTGGCTCAAGATCCGCCGCGAATCGCGAAGGAGAAGGCGAGGAGCGACTCCGTGGAGGCGTGGAGGACGAGCAGATCGCCGATTCGGGGTTCATCGCGTGTTCTTCGTGGGTTCGCAAGGGAGAACACTAGGTAAAATTCCCAAACTTTTACCTCTGTGTTACCTAGGGATTAGGAGTGTATTAGATCTGGTGGTGAGGGTTTTGGATGGATCTTGTTGGGGGAGAAGGGTAGATGTTCACGTGGTGCTGTTTTTGGAAGGGGGGATTGTGCAGCGCGGATTGTTTCGCGTTTTACGTGGCATAGATGATTTTTCCTGCCAAAACCTATAACTAGAAAGTTGTAGATAACGTCGAGACCTATCTTATGTAATGTTTTCAGAATTTTTGGGGAAGTTTTCTCAGAGTTATCGCTGTTGCAAACCGACGAACAGAATCTGGGAACAGATTTCATCCACTGTGTTGGACGACTGTTTAGGCATATTTAACAGAGGAATTAGAATTTATGATCTTCTGTAAAGTTGTAGATCTCGTCAATATCTAGCTCCTGTAATTTTTTCATATTTTTATGTTCTGTAGAAAAAAAGATACGAAAAAGAGAATGGGGGTTGCTGCTTTTCGATGCGGACAGATCGGGGTTTCGGTGTTGGAAAAGGGGAACGGGTTGTAGGAATTGCGTGTTTGATTTTTGTGATCAATTGTGGTGTTATTGCATACTGAAAATATGCTTGTACAGGTGGTGCCCCTTCTGGACGCAACTAGATCCGTCGTCTACGTCGGTAAAGGCAAGTGGAAGTAGTGTTATGGTTGAGCTATACATCGTTGTTTGCATTGCCTTCGTTATATTTCCCGATGACATTAATCATACATGGTTTGATCATTTGCTAGGAAGATTGCAATAATTAGATTAGCAATGTGATGATGTGCTTTGGCTTTGAACCATGAGTAAAGAGAAGAATGATGTTGCCTATTGGTTGAATTGTCTAAATAGTTCATCTCAATGTTATTTGTTTTCTATCCATGTTATATGATGGCATGCAAATATGTGGACTCAATGTGGAAAATTATGAATGAATTCATGCATGAAACATTAACTGCATAATCATGCATTGGAAGTTTGTCGACGCCTTGGCGTCTGCGATCAAGAGCCGTACAACACCGTGTGTTCCTGAGAAAGGGCACGGTGAAGAGGATCATGGCATAAGCATATGCACAAGCATGAGCATTTTACTGAGGTTGTGGTAATCGATGTTGTGGTGTTGAATGTAAAGCATGTGGTGTGTTAAATTCTTGATGGATGTGATTATGTGTTAATTGTTCCGCTTGCTGAGATTACCCAATCTCACTGCTTGTGTTTTGTTGTTTTCAGGTAGCGTGCAAGAGACATAAGCATGAGGGGTGGGCTAGCAACACAATAAACCTTCGAATGTCTTTACAACTCCCATGAACTAGTGTTTATTTAATACATTAGCTTGCTGAATTTTATTTACACTTAGACTATTTGTTGTCATGACTAAACTTATTCTTGCTTATGGATGGTTTAGACTTGTTGTCGCTAGTATTGTTGAATTGCTTATATTCCTGTTTGAATTGCTTATCATGAAATGCTTCCGTAATGTCCTGTTTTTAGGGAGATCTTTGTCGAAATTTTCTTGTTCTATAGTTTAGTTTTAAGGGGTGTTACATTGGTATCGAGCGGGCTTTAGGTCCTTGGTGTATGAATTTAGGAGAGATATTCTAACATGAACTAAAACTTTGCTGTGTGAAATTAGTAACATTGCTTAGGTATAACTCTTAAAATTGCCTTAGGGTAATAAACTTTTAATTCTGAATAGGATTGTTAATCAACTTTAAAATTGACACACTTGAACTATTACGATGGGATGGGCTGCATTGCATGGCATGCGTATGTTCGACTATATTTATTGTTTGATTGTGGGTGATTTTGTTATGCTTTTGTTGTTGTTGTGATTGTTTGCTTGCGGCTTGTTGGGTGCAGTATGCCACCAAAGACGCAGCGTCTGTAGGCCGTTCGGGGGCCTCGCTCCCGAGCCGTCGAGGCAGGTGAACCTACCCAGTGAGGGTGGGGTTTTGGCGAGATAGTGGCCGCCATGAGGGCGATGCAGAGGAGTTGCGGAGTCTTGAGGAGGCGCCTGAGCCGCCCCGCGCCAGGCGCTGGCCGGCGCTGTCTGGCCGCGGCGCGGCGATGGCATCAAGGCGAGGGAGTGGGTTGGACCGCGGTGGATAGCTTTGATGGGGTGGGCAATCCGATCCAGGCGGCGGATTGGTTGTCCTATGTGGAGATGCACTGGGCGCTTTTGAGGTGGCGCGCAGAGCGTGTCCGCTTGGCACAGCTCTTGAAGGAAGCCCAGATCTGGTGGAGGGGTGCGCCGACCTCGAGGGGCGCGCCGGGTGACTCCTCTTGGGAGGAGTTTGTCCGTAATTTGAGAGGAGGTTCTACCCGCCACCTTCCTCGACAAGATGCAAATTGACTTGGGACAATATGCCCAAGACAAGAAGGCGTGGCGGAGTACGAGGTTGGCTTCAACCAGATCGTGCGTTTTGTGCCCCATGTGGCACGTGGCGAGGTGGAGAAGGCAAGGCGGTTCGGCGGGGACTCCGATCTGCCATTCGCCATATCTTTGGCGCTTTCCCCATTGTCGATTTCCGGACAATGGTGGAGCAAGCTCTGGGTGTAGAGCTGCGGTGAACTACACCGAAGAGCATCGCAAACCTGCCACGGGAGAGCAGGTTAAGGGCCCTCCAGAGAAGAAGGGCCAATCCTGCGGTACTTGGAATAAGAAGGGAAGAATTTTCGTCACCACCCTATGGTGGCCGTCCTACTCAAAGAAGACACCTCGGGGGAGGTGAGCCGATGCAGTGCCATAGTCACTCCTGGCATGGGGATGGTATGTTTCCGTTGTGGCGATTCCCATCGCGCAGCCGAGTGCTCGTGGAAGGGAAGGTGCACCATCTGTGGTCGGGAGGATCACAAGGATGTGGTGTGTCAGAAGAACCCCAACGGCAAGGCTGCGTTGGGAGCCGGTGACATCCTCTCCAGGTGGACAACGATAGGGGCGTGATGCATATGTTGCCATCAGCTCCTACTCTGCAGCACCTCCCGGCGCCTACTCCGACTCCCTCGTTCTACCCGGGCGCCACTCTCGGGGACTTCTTGGATGCCCCGGCTTCCACCGCCACCTTCCTCAGGGACTTCGCCGTGGGTCCTCTGCGACATATCCAGATGCGAGGGCTGCACCATCTCAATCTACCTCGAGTCCACGCTTTGCCCTCTTCGGGATGCGGATCGTGGCAATGTGGTGACAGTACTATTTACGTTAATTCTGTGGTTGCCGGTGTGTTGTTCGACTCGCGCTAGCTACTCGTTTGTCTCTCGTGGATTTTGTTGTTCGGGCTGGTGCATGCATTGCAAAGTTTGGGTGATGCCGTGGTGGTTAGTGCACCGCAAGGCTTGATTTCTAGTTTGAGAGTCCGTCAGCTGTCACTTTACTGTTAGTGATGAGGAGTTCATGGCGAATCTGGTGGTGATTTCCTTGGAGCCATTTGATGTTATCCTTGGCATGGATCAAGCTATCCCGGCACCAAAGCGGTGATTAATCGCGCTTGGAGGACAGTCACCTTGCATGCTCCGTCTGGGCAAGAAATAACTTTCAGGGAGTGCTATGCGGTATTCCCTCTCCTTTTGTGTAAGCTGTTCCCAAACTCCCGGATGTTGAAATCAGGGTCCTTTGGTCCATGGTTGAGGGTCGAGAGGAGGAGAAGAGTTTGGAGGGCATTGCTGTAGTTTGCCGATATCCGGATGTGTTTCCCGGTGAGCTTCCGGATTGCCTCGGAGCGGGAGACTATCTTCCGCATTGATCTTGTTCCTGATGCGAGGCCAATTTATAAAACCCGTCTTAGGATGGCTCCGATAGAGCAAGTTGAGTTGAAGAGGTAATTGGACGAACTCCTAGCTAAGGGGTTTATTAGAGTGAGCTCATCTCCTTGGGCGGCTCCGGTCTTGTTTGTGGGGAAGAAAGATGGCACCAAGCGGCTATGTGTGGACTACCGGGCGCTTAATCAAGTTACCATTAAGAACAAGTATCCATTGCCTCGCATTGATGACCTTTTTGATCAATTGAGGGGTGCCAAAGTATTCTCCAAGATCGATTTGCAATCTGGGTATCATCAGTTGTGGATTAAGGAGGAGGATATTGAAAAGACGGCTTTCAACACGAGGTATGGGCATTTTGAGTTTGTAGTCATGTCTTTTGGACTAACGAATGCTCCTGCTGTCTTTATGGAAGCCATGAACAGGATGCTCCATGAATATCTTGATGTCTTTATTGTCGTCTTCATTGACAACATTCTTGTCTACTCGAAGTCCGAGGAGGAGCACGCCGTGCATCTCGGTCTAGTTTTGGAGGCTCTTCGTAGAAATCAATTCTATGCCAAACTCAAGAAGTGCGCCTTCTGGTTGTCGGAGGTGAGTTTCCTTGGGCATGTCATCAACCAAAGTGGTATCACAGTTGACCCAAAGAATGTTCTTCTTTGTGGTTGGATGGCGAAGACCGTCTAGTGTGACGGAAATCGGGAGTTTTCTTGGGTTGGCAGGTTATTACCGGGCGCTTACGTGCATAATTTCTCTATCATAGCTAAGCCGATGACAAGGCTCACTCGAGAAAGGGGTTCCTTTCATCTAGACAGAGGAGTGTGAGACTAGTTTCCAGGCAGCTAAAGAACAAAGCGGTCAATGCACCTATTCTATCTTTACCTGTGAGTGGCAAGCGATATACAAGTATGCAGATGCCTCCAGATTGGTTTGGGTTGTGTGCTCATGCAAGAAGGCTGTGTCATTGCTTATGCTTCAAGACAGTGAAGACTCATGAATGTAATTATCCCACCCATGATCTCGAGTTAGCCGCTGTGGTTTTTGCCTTGAAATTGTGGAGGCACTATCTTTATGGGGAATCTTGTGATATTTTCACTGATCATAAGAGCCTCAAATATATATTCACCCAGCGAGAGCTGAACCTGCGACAGCGTAGATGGTTGGAATTGATAAAGGACTTTGATGTGTCGATCTAGTATCATCCCAGCAAGGCTAATGTCGTGGCGGATGCCTTGAGTAGAACGGGTGTCCCCAAGACCGCTATGCGCTTGGTTGCGGAGTTGGAAAGAGGACAGGTCACTTACTGTTTCTTTGGGGTTGCGCAAGAGGAGACTCGGATGATCATTCGCCTTGCATACCCGAGCGGTTGTATGAGGCTCACCGCAGGATCGTTTGCTTCAGGAGGTTCGGCGGAGGATTTCAGAGGAAACATCGGGATTTCAGCATAGATGAGCATGGTTCCATCCGGTTTAGAGGCCGTCTTTGTGTGCCTCGAATCGGATGTGAAGATGGACATTCTAAGGGAAGCCCATAGGACTCAGTATTCCGCTCACCCTGGCGAGACCAAGATGTATCGGGATCTGAAGCGAGTTTCGGTGGAAGAGGATGAAGGTGGATATCACCAAGTATGTGGCTTCTTGTGGAGTGTGCCAACAGTAAAAGTTGAGCATAAGAGGCCTGCCGTCTGTTCTGACCATTGGAAATTCGGAATGGAAGTGGGAGCACATCACTATGGACTTTGTGATTGGGTTACCTCGCTCGCCGCGAGGTAGAGATGCCATTTGGGTGGTGGTGGATAGACTCACTAAGTCCGCACATTTCATTCCAATGAAGACGACCAATTCGGCACCGATCTAGTTCCCTTATACATGAAGGAAGTGCTTAGGCTCCATGGCGTGCCTAAATCGATTGTCTCCGATCGTGACACTAGATTTGTGTCCCTGTTTTGGCAGAGTTTGCATAGTGCTCGGGAACAAAACTCTCTCTCGGCACATCTTTTCATCCCAGACAGATGGCCGATCTGAGCGGACCATCCAGACTCTAGAGGACATGCTTCGAGCGTGTGTTCTTTCTTGTAAAGGAAGTTGGGAGGATCACTTGGCCTTGGTAGAGTTTGCTTATAATAACGATTACCAGGCTAGCATTCGAATGGCCCTATTCGAGGCGCTTTATGGGCGAAAGTGTGTCTCCCCACTTTGTGGGATGCAGTTGGTGGAAATTCTTTGCAGGTCCGGATTGGGTTCGAGGACCTTTGAGAAAGTGCAGGAGATACGGCAGAATCTCCTGGCCGCCAGAGCCGTCGAAGAGTTATGCCGATAATGAGGCGGGATTTGGAATTTTCAGTGGGTGATCAAGTCCTTCTCAAGCTATCTCCAACAAAGGGTGTCGTCTGCTTTGGTACCACCGCAAGCTTAGCCCGAGGTACATTGGTCCGCTCCCTGGTGGCACGGGTGGGCAGCTTGGCCTACTGCGTCTGAGTTGCCTGACTCTTTGAGGGGAGTACATGATGTCTTCCATGTCTCTATGTTGCGGAAGTATCTTCATGACCCAGAGCACAAGATTGACCTGGAGCCGATTATAGTTGAGCAAGACCTGACGTTGGAGTGTCGTCCACTTCGTATACTAGACTCCTCGGAGCGGGTCATGAGGAGGAGAACCATCAGGTATGTGAAAGTTACGTGGACAAATCAGTCCGAAGCGGGAGGCAACTAGGGAACTGGAGGACCAGATACGGAAGAAGTATCCTGCGCTTTTGAGAATACTGAAGGTAAAATGTTGTTTACTTTTTGCCTTTTTTTTTTCTCTTTTAGCGCCGTAGCTAAAGGAGTAGATTCGGGACGAATCCTTTTAAGGAGGGGGAATGTGATGCCACTAGGTCCGAGAGCGATCCTAGTTCTTTTCCGTCGTGGTTGTTTGAAAGAGAGAAGTTTGGTCGGGAATTGATTAACTAAAGTTCATGTGACGCTTTAATATTTTTTTGGAGCGTCGGGCTAGAATCGGGGCCGAGGACAACCTGGGCCGAGGCCGGGATTTCCTCCCCACCTCTCCTCCCCTTCCCTAAGTGGGCCGGCCCACTAGCCAAGGGGGGCGCCACCCCTTTCCCCCCTAACCCTAGGCGCCTCCTCCCTCTCCCTCCCCTAGCAGCCACCTCTCCCTCCCCTTCCTTCCCCTACGTGGTGGCTCAAGATCCGCCGCGAATCGCGAAGGAGAAGGCGAGGAGCGACTCCGTGGAGGCGTGGAGGACGAGCAGATCGCCGATTCGGGGTTCATCGCGTGTTCTTCATGGGTTCGCAAGGGAGAACACTAGGTAAAATTCCCAAACTTTTACCTCTGTTTTACCTAGGGATTAGGAGTGTATTAGATCTGGTGGTGAGGGTTTTGGATGGATCTTGTTGGGGGAGAAGGGTAGATGTTCACGTGGTGCTGTTTCTGGAAGGGGGGATTGTGCAGCGAGGATTGTTTCGCGTTTTACGTGGCATAGATGATTTTTCCTGCCAAAACCTATAACTAGAAAGTTGTAGATAACGTCGAGACCTAGCTTATGTAATTTTTTGCAGAATTTTTGGGGAAGTTTTCTGAGAGTTATCGCTGTTGCAAACCGACGAACAGAATCTGGGAACAGATTTCATCCACTGTGTTGGACGACTGTTTAGGCATATTTAGCAGAGGAATTAGAATTTATGATCTTCTGGAAAGTTGTAGATCTCGTCGATATCTAGCTCCTGTAAGTTTTTCATATTTTTATGTTCTGTAGAAAAAAAGATACGAAAAAGAGAATGGGGGTTGCTGTTGTTCGATCCGGACAGATCGGGGTTTCGGTGTTGGAAAAGGGGAACGGGTTGTAGGAATTGCGTGTTTGAGTTGTGTGATCAATTGTGGCGTTATTGCATACTGAAAATATTCTTGTACAGGTGGTGCCCCTTCTGGACGCAACTAGATCCGTCGTCTACGTCGGTAAAGGCAAGTGGAAGTAGTGTTATGGTTGAGCTATACATCGTTGTTTGCATTGCCTTCGTTATATTTCCCGATGACATTAATCATACATGGTTTGATCATTTGCTAGGAAGATTGCAATAATTAGATTAGCAATGTGATGATGTGCTTTGGCTTTGAACCATGAGTAAAGAGAAGAATGATGTTACCTATTGGTTGAATTGTCTAAATAGTTCATCTCAATGTTATTTGTTTTCTATCCATGTTATATGATGGCATGCAAATATGTGGACTCAATGTGGAAAATTATGAATGAATTCATGCATGAAGCATTAACTGCATAATCATGCATTGGAAGTTTGTCGACGCCTTAGCGAATCAAGAGCAGTACAACACCGTGTGTTCTGAGAAAGGGCACGGTGAAGAGGATCATGGCATAAGCATATGCACAAGCATGAGCATTTTACTGAGGTTGTGGTAATCGATGTTGTGGTGTTGAATGTAAAGCATGTGGTGTGTTAAATTCTTGATGGATGTGATTATGTGTTAATTGTTCCGCTTGCTGAGATTACCCAATCTCACTGCTTGTGTTTTGTTGTTTTCAGGTAGCGTGCAAGAGACATAAGCATGAGGGGTGGGCTAGCAACACAATAAACCTTCGAATGTCTTCACAACTCCCATGAACTAGTGTTTATTTAATACATTAGCTTGCTGAATTTTATTTACACTTAGACTATTTGTTGTTATGACTAAACTTATTCTTGCTTATGGTTGGTTTAGACTTGTTGTCGCTAGTATTGTTGAATTGCTTATATTCCTGTTTGAATTGCTTATCATGAAATGCTTCCGTAATGTCCTGTTTTTAGGGGAGATGCTGTCGAAATTTTCTTGTTCTATAGTTTAGTTTTAAGGGGTGTTACAGTGCTGTACCAGGTACAAGCTCTATCACAAACTCTATGTCCCTGTCTGGCGGCATACCAGGTAGATCTTCGGGAAAAACATCTGGGTACTCATTTACTACTAAGACATCCTCTATGCTGATTGTCTTGGTACTGTTAACCATCAACTGTCCCTCTCTCACGGCAGTAGCTTGAAATTCCACTTTCTTCCCACACGGGCTCTCAACTGAGATAGTCCTTCGTCCACAATCCAATACGGCCTTGTGCTTGGATAACCAATCCATTCCCAAAATAACGTCTAAGGTCTGGGTCTCCAAAATTATAAGGTTCGCTAAGAACTCTATTCCATCTATTAGTATTCTCACCCCGGAACATCCTACTTTCGTTCGGAGTTCGGAACCAGGGGTTTGAACTAAAAGCATGCATCTAAGTCTTGTAATCCTCAAATCATTTCTAGTAGCAAAGCCTTGCGAAACAAACGAATGTGAAGCTCCAGAGTTAAACAAAATCACAGGTGTATCGAGTTAACACGTAACTTACCCAAGACGACGTCCGTAGCATTCTGCAGTGCATCTGCGGTGACATGGTTGACTCGGCCTCTCACCACGATGCAGGGTGTCTTTGGCGTCTAGCTGGGTGGTTCCTAGATTGAAGCGAATCGGGGTCACTCTGCTGTCTTCTTTGGACAATGTTGGCAAAATGTCTGGCTCGTTGCGATTGTAGCAGCGTATCCTTTGTTCCTTCTTGTTGCCTGGAGCGGCGTTTCTAGCGGTGAAGTGCAGTAGTTCTGATTGACGGGTCTTGGTGCTGGTGACGGTGTCCTTGTAGCATTCTGTGGCTGGAATCTGAAGAATTGATTTGGTGCAACTCTCAGGCGCTGTTGCGTTCCCTGGCGTGATCCTTGCTGTTGCATTCTGCGCTTCCTGTTCTCATCCAGTTCCTTGCGCTTGTCCTCAAGAATAAGTGCCTTATTCACCAACTCTTGGAAATCTGGAAAGGTGTGGGTGATCAATCCTACTTGCAATCTTGAGTTAAGTCCTTTCACAAAACGAGAATGTCTGGCTTTATCTGTCGCTACATCCTCAGGTGCGTAGCGTGCTAGCTGTGTGAACTTGTTCAGGTAGTCGGCCACTGGCTGATTACCTTGCTTCAGTGCTCTGAACTCCTCCTTCTTAAGGTCCATGATTCCTTCAGGCACGTGATACTGACGGAACGCAGCTGTGAACTCTTCCCAAGTGATGTCTTGAGGGTTCTCTTGCGTGGCACAGAAATTCTCCCACCATTCGGCGGCTGTTCCTTCCAACTGATGAGAAGCGTAGAGTACCTTCTCATTTCCTATGCATTGAGCTATGTGTAGCTTCCTCTCAATTGACCTTAACCAATCATCGGCCTCCAATGGGTTGGCATTCCCAGAGAAAGTGGGTGGGTGAGTTCTCATGAACTCTGACAGTCTTGTATTCTGGCGTTGTCCCTGATTGACTTGATTAGCTGTGGCCTGAGCAGTGACGTTTTGCATTTGTTGCATCATAGCATGCATCAACTGAGTCTGGGCAGCAAGAAAAGCTCCGAAATTCCGCATATCCAGTGGCGGTGCTGGTGCTCCATCATTGGGGTTTTCTGCTGGGCGAGAACCACTTCCATTGCTTCCAAAGTTTCCGCGGGTGTTCACCATCTGTCGATTTGCTCTAAGTTTTAGAGATGAGAGGGAAACAAGAATAGACAAGTAATATGGAACTTATGCGGGGCGAAAGGTGTAACTTTAAGGTCCAACTTTATTAACTAATCAATAGCAACTTGGTATGGTTGCTTACAATGCCTAAAGGCCTTGCAACACATACTGCACACTCAGCAAACAATGAAAATCCAAATCGAACTAACACTGGAGTCTAACGCCTAAAGGGTGACTCTTTATTCTAAGACGCGACTCGGCGAAGGAGTCTCACTATAGAACCTATGCTCATTCATCGAGAAAACCTCCACGGCCTGGGTACGGATGCTGCGGCATAGGCGCGAAACGATTGCCATGTCCAGCAACTGTGTCATCTGTGGTAGTCGAAGAAGCAGTGTCCTCATCGAGATCTGACTCCTCCGGATCTGGCTCGTAGCTCGAAATCTTGGCTCTGCTCCGTCCGTACAAAGCAATCTCCAACTCGTCAATCCTTCGCAGAAGGTGTGACACATACTCTTGAGCTTCCCGCCATCTGTTCTTCTCTGTCGTGATCTCCTTGCGGGCCTTCTATAGCTCCTTGCTTGTATCATCGAGTACATCCTCCTGGGCGACAACAAGTCGTGCCAATCGTAACCATGGCATCCTCATCCTGAATCGCCTTCGGGTCAAGAAGGTTATTGCTGCGCGGGTGATAACGGAACACCGTGCTCTCCAACTCTCTGGCGTAGATACGGGTAATGTGCCGCATTGCTCGTCGTGATACTTCTTGGATACCCATCTGCATTGTAGACCTCCTGGCAGTGCAGTGTATTGGGCGATTGCCTGGGCCCTTCTTCCTAGCAGGTACCTCAATTTTCACGTCACAAGCCTTGATCAATCCCGCTTGTCTGATCACTTCCACTTGGTATTGCAGCTTCTCAAAATCCCCGAGAGTTTGTAGCATATGCCAAAGTTCTGCGGCGTGACCAACCTCTAGATCGACGTAGTTGAACTCTCCCTCCATCTATCACAAGAGTGCTCACGTAAGAACTCGAAATTTTAAATCGTGACAAGGTAAGGGAATATTCAGCAAGAGACAAGAAAAGAGAGAAGGGGATAAGTCGAGATGTCATTTCTTGTCTTGACAAACTTTTAGCTTTAGAAAATAGGTTTTATCCTCACTACGACCATTCTAGCTTAGGGTTGAGCCTACGATCAACCTGGCTCTGATACCACCTCTGTCGGGACCCCGAATTTGCAAATTCGGACCCTCTGTGTATTCAACACTAGTCCAGGAACGCGCTAGTGCACACAGTCTTAACATCGGTAAATATCACAAACATACCATTCGATACTAATAAAGTACTTTTATTTAATTAAGCAAACTGGTTACTTGACCTTATGGCCAAGTCACAAATGTACGCCTCGCAGGGCGAAACTTATTAAGAGAGAAATAGTAGCAGCGGAAAATAAGATAACTTCGTGGCGCCATCCAGTATACCACAGGCAACTGACTGGGCTCGCTCCCCTAAGTAGACGGTTCCTCTTGGAGCTCCTCCTCCAAAGCTGGTGTAGTCTCCTCTTCAACTGGTGTTATATTGTGGCAAGGGTGAGTACTTGGTACTCAGCAAGTCATGCACAGAATGCAGCTAATATACTACATGCATGGCTTAATACAAAGGAGTGGCTCAAGGTATTTTTGCGAAGAAACATTTAACAAGTATCATAAGTAGATTCGAAAGCAGTAGAAACAAGTAAAGCATAAATAACTTTTCAAGGAGTTTAATACACATCTTTCCCATCCTAATCCACATTTCCATCAACATCATTATTAACCCAACCCAGCCTTTCAAATCCATGTTATTTTTGAGAAAATCTAACCCTTGACTGTAATTCCCGAGCGATGTCCAATACCGCGGACACGGCTATTCGAATAGATTCTACACTCTGCAGAGGTTATGCACTTTACCCACAAGATACAGTCAAACACCACAAAGGCGAGTTCCCGTAACAAAGTCTTTCGGAAACTTCTAACAATACAAGTGGTCCTCCCCGGTTATTGCACACTAACCCTTCCCTTAGCTAAGGCGAAGTTTAGGCCAATCAACCGTTAGATGGGTACTGCCTCACCCAGTACGCTCCCCGCACAACTTACACAAAAGGTGTAGTTGACCTCCCGAGGTCCCACAGTGCGTTATTAGCAACTTAGTCAACTAGGTCCGTCCCATTACAGACATGTGGTTGCACGTTAGACCCAGTTCAAAGGCTTGCAAGGTTAAGTCCTTAGGGTGACCAGGGCAAGACTACCCGAAGAACCAAATCAACATCCCCAATGCCACAACTGGCCCACCTGATTATTCTTGCCACATGCCCCGGTCGAAAACTGTTTATCAAACCCCAGTTGATTACCATGCACCACGTGCCATCAACATCACATGATACCTTTCCAAAACAGGTTCAATATATCATTAAATCAATATTAACATTTGATTGTCCAAAATCATGTCATGAGCACGTAGCAGGTCTAAGCAGTATACTACAACGGTCTAAACCCATGTTGGCAAGTTAATAATGTCCAACTAGTAAACCACAACTAGGGTGACAAGGGTCATGGCACATACTTAAGTAATCAAGGTGTCATACAGCAAATTGGTATTTATCTAATTCCCCAAATTTAAATAAAGTATTTTCTAATTGAACTAGCATGCAATAGGTTAAATCAAAATAGATTTCGAAATAGGATCAACATGGTCAAAGCACAACTTGCCTTCAAAAAGTACTTGTTCTTGGTCTTGAGTTGGATCCTGAGTCAATACTTCTCCTTCGAATCCTTCCGGCACTTCAACGTCTACTCGTAAAACGTGCAAATAGCAAATACACGAATAAACAATAGGCAAAAAGTGTCCAAACATCCAAATAAAATCCGTAAACAGAGAGAACATAATTTTATGAATTTTTAGAAACTGGAATCGTCAAATTTGGAGTTAAAATGCAAAAGTTATGATTATTTAAAGTTTAAATAATCAATTAAATAATTTTACAGAGAAAAACTTTAGTCCAAAAATTAAATAAAATTCATATTTAGGTAGATCTCAATTTTATACAAATTTAGAAATTTGAATCACTCAAATCGGAGTTGAAACGCAAAAGTTATAAGCGTTTGAAGTTTTGAAATTCAAATCAATTATTAAACCGAATTATTAAATCATTTTCTTTTTCGGAAAATCATTTATTGCGTCAGCCTGGACACGTGGTAGTCTCTGATTGGTTGGCTGACGTCAGCCGGTCCATGGACTCGGTCCACGCTCGGTTTGGGTCTACCGTGGACCCGGTCCACGGCTCACGTGAGGCCCGGACAGTGGGTCCCCTACGGTGACGTCATCGGCCCGGCGTCGGCGGGGCTCACCACGGTCGGCGACAAGTGGGTCCCATGGGTGACGTCATTCTTGGCGACGCGAGCGGCGGGACATTTGGCGACATGCGGCCCGCCATGACGTCGGCGTGACGCCATGGTGCGGTTTAGTCGCCGCCGACATGCGGGCCCCGCTGTCGGCGTCTACACGCACGCTGCGGATTCGGCCGATCGCGACGGCCGCCTCCCGGACGCTGCGGGCGCAATCTCGACCGCTGATTTGAAAATCAACGGCCCGGATTGATTCGAGTCTCACGCGCTTGGGGTGAACGCGCTGATCTGGACCGTTGGATCTCGAGATTGGATCTGGATTTTGGACGAAATCTCACCGTGAGATGACGTGGCGCACCGGGCCCTTGGATGAAGATCCGACGGTTGAGGAGCTTGAAGTCCGTCGATGGTCCACGGCGCGCGGCTTGCTCGGAGTTGGGGACGACGACCACGGCAACGGCGCTTCGCGGCCTTCTCCCGGCGAGGTGAGAGGTCCTTCCGACGCGGCTTGGTCTCCTTGCCTGCAGATCGACCTCAACGCGGCGAGGACGACGGAGATGGCCGCAATCGGCAAAGAACCACGGCGGAGGGAAGAGGCAACTCCGGCGAGCGATTGCGGCTCAACGGCGGCGGCTCAGGCGACGTTGTCTAGGGCTACGGGTGTGCAATGAAACGGCGATCCCGACACGGGTGGCGGCGCAATAAATAGGGCCCTCGGCGTGGTGAAACGCGCTGAATCAGAGGTCCTCTCCGTTGGCCGGCGAGTCCGGCCGGCGACACGGCAGGTGATCGGCACGCAGACAGTAGTTGGATCGAGATCCAACGGTGCGCGAGTTTGGGTCCGGTCGGACTCGGCGAGCCGGCCGCCTCGGGCTCGGGCTCGGTGGCGTGGCTCAATCGTGGCCGCTGGATCAAGATCCAACTGGCCACGCTAAGTTAAACTTTCGAGTGGGTTCGGTCGAGTCACGTGACTCGGGTCGGACTCGAACTCGAGTCTAACTCGGGCTCGGTCGGATGAACAGTAACCAACTCGGTTTGATTTTCCAGCGATTTATTATTTAAAATAATTTCCAGTAATTCATTTAATTCATTAAAAATAGCAAAATACTCAGAAAAATTGCAGAAAAATTCTGGAAAATATTTTAGGGTATTTGGGACTCAAATAAAATATTTCCAACAAAATTTTATTTGCAAAATTAAATTCTTTAATTATTTAAAAATGGAATAAATTCAAATAAATTCCAAATAAATCCAAATAAATTCCAGAAAATTCCAAAAATTCACCAAAGTGCCAAATCACACATGAATTTAAGAAAAGTAAAATTTTGGGGTGTTACACTTGTCCCTCCCCCCACTCACTGGAGGAGGATCCCGGATGGTTAGCGTAGTCTGACAAGGCGTGGTCACCGGGCCCATGGCATCCATGATGGGCATGGCACGAGTGATCGACACACGCTCCCGGGGCTCCACCTGGCAGAGTGGGAGTGCACCCGCTGGAAAGGGCGGGACGGGGCCAAAGACGCCTAGCTGCACCTGCCACACGTCTATCTTGGCAAGGGATAAGTTCCCCGCGGCTGAAAAATAAGAAATGATAAGAAAAAGGAGTGAAGGCGCCGTCA
Source organism: Rhipidocladum racemiflorum (assembly GCA_036346355.1). Lineage (NCBI taxonomy): Eukaryota > Viridiplantae > Streptophyta > Magnoliopsida > Poales > Poaceae > Rhipidocladum > Rhipidocladum racemiflorum. Next base: position 41,569,454 of record CM070578.1, read on the forward strand.
GTTTGATAGCAGTTGAAAGAAAGAAGAAGAAAACAAAGAGAGCAAAATGAAAAGCAACCCACCTCCGGGAAGTGTCCGGGTCATGTCATCTGGCCCGTGGTATCGCCAAAGTGGCGAAAGCGCGAGGGCGCAGGGGACTGATTCTCCGGGTGATGTAGTCCCAAAGAACAATGGCCCCCGTTAGGCCCGCCGCTCGCAGCTGGTCTGTGAAATCATGTGATAAAAAATTGGCTTGATGATGATTTTAAACTTGTATAAATGTGTTTTGTGCATGCTCATGTGTTTATCTTTTGCGCCGAGCCAAATTTCCAAGAAACAGTAAATTTCATGTGTATGACAAACTAAATTTTTTGGTCTGTCATAAACGTGTTGTTGGCGACCTTGTTTTTTCCATGTATGACAAACCAAACTTTTTGGTCTGTCATAAACGTGTTTGTGGCGACCTTGTTTTTCCCATGTATGACAAACCAAATTTTTTGGTCTGTCATAAACGTGTTTGTGGCGACCTTGTTTTTCATGTGTATGACAAACCAAATTCTTTGGTCTGTCATAAACGTGTTTTTGGCAACCTCTCTTTTTCCATGTATGACATACCAAATTCTTTGGTCTGTCAAAAACGGGATTTTTGATGCTTGTTTTCGCCATGTATGCCGGACCAAATTTTTTGGCCCGCCATGAACTGATTCTTCTAGGGTTTTGAGACATGTGTGCGCTGGACTGGATTTTGGTCCGTGATGAATGTCTTTTTGCTCAGTTAGGGTTTTAAGCAAATTTGGAATTGAATCTTGGTTTGAATTTGAGATTATGAAATTAGTGTGAATTTCATGATGCTTGTTTTGAAGTGGACATTATGCAATGCTCGTGTGAGTAGTTGCATGGATTGACTTTGAGTCAAGTCGTGGACTTGTGCTCGGATTTGTTTTGTGGTTTGTTCATGTGCAGGTATTGCTTGAAGACGAACGTGGTCGATGACGGGACCGGAACTAGGTTCATGGAGGAACTGAGGTTCGGGACTAGGTTCAGGGAGGAACTGAGGTCTTGGTGGTCAAGGATGTCATGCGGGACGTTCGGGCTAAGAGAATGGTGCACATGAAGAATGGTTAGTCACGTGAGTATGGCAGGTGGCCATGCGCGTGCAAAGTGTTAGTCACGTGAGTATGGTAGGGTTGCCATACGCGTGGAAGAGTTGTACTTGGCCAGGTTGGGCCAAGTGGAGTTATGTTGGATACATACTCCTTCTAGGATTAGGAGTGGGAATCCTTTTAGGAGTAGGAATTGTATCCAGGACTCTCTGTGGTTTGCTCCTTTAAATAGGAGGGGTTGTCTCCTGTTGAAGTGCAATCAAACAGAGTTGAGCACATTGAAAGCTTAGAGCTTTTGTTTTAGGGCTTGTACTCTTGTGTTTGGAGTACTTTAGACAAGAGAGAAATAAAGATCAAATTCTTCAGATCCTTTGCGTGCTACAGTAACCTCGTGCTACAGTACCCACGAGGTCCTGTTTATCCAAGTTTTTGGGTATCGTTTTCTCTCTGGTTTTTAGGTTTAGTAGATGGATTTTTCGTCTACTTTGTTTCTTTGAGTTCCTTTGTGACTTGACAGGGTTGTGTCTCATGGCAAGCAGCAAGGATAGCTTCACCGAGGACGATCAAGACAACGACTTCAATGAGGTAGATCCTTCTTATGATGAATTAGCTATTGGTGTTGCTCGTCTTGGAAAATTGCTTGACAAACGTGATAGAAAAATTAAGAAACATGATATTCTTGTGGAGTCATTGAATGCTGAAATTGCTAGACTTAAGACCTTGATTCCTGATGATGATACTTGCAAATCATGTGACTTAATTTACAATGAGCTCACCTTGCTTAGGAAAGAACATGCTCTTCTGTTACATCTAAATGAGAAAAATGAGAAACGTGTTAAAAATGCTAGCTGTTCCACTGATGAATTGCATGGTTCAACTTCTTGTTCTAAATGCTCAACTCTTGAATTGAAGTTAAAAGATGCAAATGCTAGGGTTTCTCAAATAACTGATAATCTGCTTACACATGAGGTTCTTTCATGCTCTACTTGTCGTAAATGTAAGGGAAGGTTGATAATCTTTGCAATAATTGTTTAACTCTTGCCAAGAAAGTTGATTACTTGCAAAGTTCTTTGGAACGATTCACTAATGGCAAGAAAAGATTGAACATGATTTTGGATCAATCTAAGGTTAGCTCAAACAAAAAAGGTTTAGGTTTTGATCTTCATACGTCATTTGAAACTAAACCTTGCACTGTTGTTCATGCTCCTCGCAATGACAAAATTGAGATTCTCAATGAACCTAAAAAGATTGCTTTTAAATCTGCTGGTTTTCTTTCTTCTACTATGATGAATGCAAAATGTGTTTCTACTGTTAAAGCAAAACCTCATGTTAAGTACACTTGCACTCATTGTGGTAGAGATGGACATCTAGTAGATTTTTGCTTTAGACTTGTGACACCTCGGAGTGTCGTATCCTTAATTATTGAACATGATAAGGTTAAATACAGTATGAGATGTGGAAATAAGGTTAAGATCATAAGGATCGGGGGTTAATAACGTTTCCGGGCCGTTTCCGGGCCGTTTTCGGGGTTTTGGGCCTTCCCGGGGGAGTTTTGGGCCTTGGTGGGCTTTGGTGGGATGGATTAGGACTCCGTAACGGACTAGGATTGGGTTGAGGGCTGTTAAAAGGGGCTGCCCCCGCCCCTTGCGCCCCCACCTCAGCCCCTTGCGCCCCCCACCTCCCCCTCTTGCGCCCCTCTCCTCCCTCCCCCTCCCCTAAGCCCTAGCCCCCATAACCGTGCGCATCCCCTTCCCTCTCCTCCACCTCCACACCACCTCCCCTCCACCCCTTGCTGCCCTAGGGTGGTCTCCCCACCCCTGCACCTCGCGGAGTCATCCCGTGGAGCGAGGAGCGAGGAGCAAGGAGCGAGGAGCGAGGAACGTGGAGCGAGGAGCGATTCGCGAGGAGATTCGCGGAGATTGATTGGAGTTTTGCGCTTCGGGCAAAGGTATGATCTTGGGGATCCTTGGGGATGATCTAGGTACTGTTATTAGGGTGTTTATCAAGTTTTTAGATCAATTGGAGGCGCTGGTTTGAAGTAATTTGGGTTAGATCTAAACTTGTCCACGTTTCTGTTTTCGGGCAGATTGAGCAGTCGAACTAGGGTTCGAGTTTCCGTCGATTTAGAATCCGAATCAGACCGTACGGACTTCTAGGAAGTTGTAGATAATTTAATTATCTTTCCGTGGACGTAAAGCACGTTAATTTCCGATCAGCCGTTTGAAAGTTATGGCTGTTTTACCGAGCGCCTAAAAATCTGTGACGTAACTGGAACAGATTGTGGTAATCTGTAGATTAAACAATTTTAGAGTCCGAATCAGTCTTTCCCTATAACTAGAAAAAGTTGGGAAATTTCCTAAGCTTCGCGACGGTGTACTCGTTTATTCGATTTGGAGTCCCAGAACTCAAGTTATGCCTTTTGTAAGGCTGCTGTCCCGCCGACAGAACCTCTGTTTTTAGGTTTTGCGCAGTAGTTGGCAATGTCGGGTTAGATGGGGCGTGTGTACTGTTTTGAGGTTATGATTGTGAGTGTGTGATGCCTATGTGCAGGTGGTGTGACCCTCGAGTTCCCTCTTCTTCCCGCCAATCCGTTGCACGTGGTTGAGGCAAGTGTGTTGTGATGGATAGCGAGTTGTAGGTTGCATGTTGTGATTAGGTGGAATTGCTTACATGATATATGTTCACTTGCCATGTGTTAATAATTGATATGATATGATGAGCATGTTTAACATATTATGATGCCATGTGTTAATATGTGAATTGAATATGATAATTGGCATGGTTGCATGCATGTCATGAGATAGGGCGAGGGCGGTGAGAAAGTCTTAACTAGTCCGGCAAGGTCGGTGAGAAAGTTATGACTAGTCCGGAACGCCATTGAGTAAGTCCTATGTCGTGATTCCATCCACGTGGTGGTTGGAAGCGAGTAGGCACCCTCCATCTTCGGGATGGAAGGGAGGAAAGGGTGCACACCGACGGGTGTGTACTTCCCATACCGGTATGAGGTTCCAGAGGGTCGAGCAATGCATTACATCGCATACAAATTGATGATGATATTGATAAGTATTCATGAATGAGATGTTATACATGATGAAAGATGTTATTGACTTGTTGTTATGCTTGTTGTCCATTGCGGTATGCTTGCTGAGTTTTCGAACTCACCCTTGTGTTTTCTTGTTGTTTTAGGTACCATGAGAACGGCATGCGGAAAGGGGAATAGTCACACGCTCACACGTTGCTTCACTTTAATGTTTCCCAAGTCAATTCATTTAGTTTGATAATAAATTGCGTGTGATGATCTTTAAAATTAAGTCCTAGCTTGGTTAATGAGAGTTCTATTGTTTGTTTGACACTTGGAACCTTAAGAGCTTAATGTTAGTCTCTTATTGTCGTTAAGACTTTATTTATTGCTGTTTTAGATGTTTCTCTTATTGCCATATAATGCTATATTGTTGCTGTTCCTTAAATTCATGATAAAACAAAGGAGGTGCTGCCGAAATCTCGGTTTTTAGTCTATGCACCTTTGCTGGAATTTGATGTTAAATGTGGTGTTTAGATGTTGTTTAGCTTGTGTTTGGTAACATTCAGGCATAGTAAATGCCGGGGTGTTACAGTTGGTATCAGAGCGGGCTGTAGGTCCTTGGAATGTGAATTTTTAGTGTCATGCTATAGGGTACAACTAAAATGTGATGTGGAATAACTTAGAAACATGGCTTAGGTTTTAACTAAAACCTTGTTATAGGATAGCAACGTTAAAACTTGTAAAAGTGGTATAACTAACCTAAAATCTGACACACTTGGTTGCACAAGAGGGATGGGTTTTGGTTCATCAATGCATCGCGCTTGATTATGTGATAAGGAATATGCTTATGATGTCCGTTTGATCTATGATCTTGATTGTGTGCTTTGGTGTTTGGGTGGTTGTCTGTCTAGCGACCATGCCGAGGGTAGAGGCCGTGGACGCCGTGGTCGTGGAGGCCAGGCGAGGCTCCCAGGGAGTTGAGGAGTCTGCATTCGAGGGTAGCGTTTCGCTTAATGCTCGTGGGCCAGCTCGGGAGGAGCTTCCACCAGGCGGTCGGGCGGGGTGCCCGCCGCCAATGAAGATTTAGTCCAGCTCTGCAGAGGGAGATTCAGAGCTGCGCCAAAGCAGCCATGGCAGCCCTCGCTGTTGTGCCTCCCTCGCAAAGGGCCCTCGTTGTTGCCCTCAAGCACCGGAGCCGAGGATGAGTCTCCTGGAGTGGATGTCCCTCCGTCTTGACACTTTCGATGGAGCAGCACGCCGATCCGGTCTGCCAGATTGGCTGCGGTACATGGAGAGGCGCTTGAGGTCCTAGAGTTGACCTCGGTTCAGAGGACTCGCTTTGTGGCTTTTCACCAAGGGCCAAGCCGATATCTGGTGGGAGGGGGTTCGCCGCTAGAACCCCGATCTGGGTCGATCACACCAGGAGGACTTTGTGGCTCGCCGAGCCAAGTTCCACCTGAGTCTTTCCTTGAGAGGATGGAGCTTACTCGACCACTCTTTCCCAGGAAAGAGGTCGGTGGCAGAGTATGAGAAGGAGTTCAACAGCGTGGTGCGCTTCAGACCACTGTGGGCACCGACGATCGGGAGAAAGCTAGGAGGTTCCGTAGGGGCCTCAACCAGGAGTTCAGAGTTGTCATGGGGGCGATCGTCCTCGTGACTTCTGCTCTATGGTGGAGCAAGCGAAGGGCATGGAGCTCGAGTTGGAGCTCTCCGGGACAAGCGTAACCCGGAGGTTCAGGGTTCTCGCGACAAAGCGGGCCGAAGAGGACCTTTGGTGGAGGAGCTGGGTCCTCTCGGCGCCCCACCTTCAAGAAGTTCAAGGGAGGACAGGCTCCTCCTCGGGGGCTAAGATGGGGTCGCCTCGTGCCTTCTTCGCGAGCGGTTGTTCGCCCTGTGCCTGGCAGGCATGAAGTGCTTGGCGCGGTGGCGAGCACCGTGCTTCGTGAGTGTGGTTGGACCGAGTTGCAACCACTGCGGGCAAGCCCGGCCATATGGGGCGAAGTCACGGATGAACCCCGTGAGCATCATCAAGTGGGAGACGGTGCCTTCTCCTCCCACTCCAGCCAGCGTCTTCCAGAGGATCGGTGCACTTGATGGCTGCCCCTGTTTCTCAGCCACCCTTTGCGTGGCGCCACCAACAAGCGTCTTGGTGCCCGCAGCTGCCTGCTTCCTCCTCGCTTGCCTCCTCCGCCCCAGCCTTGATGGGGCATCACCGAGTCGGGCTCCTTCGTCCCGCGCCACCAGGAGTGTACGCTTTGCCGATCACGAGTCACCGGCATCCAGAGGTGGTTTCCGGGTACTCTGCTTTCGTGGATTCCGTTGATGCCTTTGTTCTATTTGATTCGGAGCATCCTACTCTTTTGTGTCGTCGGAGTTTGCTAGTAGAGCTAAGTTGGGAGTTCAAATGATTTCTGAGTCCGTGTTAGTCGGGCTTCTCCTGGGGTTGATTGCTAGTTCTTTGGTTTGCCCTGGTTGCACCATTGCCATTGATGATGAGGTTTTCTTTGCCAATCTCATGGTGATCCGATTGGCTCCTTTTGATGTCATTTTGGGCATGGACTGCTGCATCGATCTGCGTGCTAAGATCTGTTTCGGAAGACGATTTGCCTTGCGAGGCCCTGGCCCGGGAAGAGTTGACCTTTCGTGGTGGTATACCCTCCGGATTCCTCTTTGCTTTGACTAGTTTGTTTTCTCGGTCGGCGTTTGAGGCTGTTGGGTTTCCTCATGACTTTGTCTCGAGAAACCATCTTCCTCGATTCCCATTGAGGAGATTTCTGTAGTGAAGGAGTTCGTTGATGTGTTCCCTGACGAGTTGCCTGGTCTACCTCTGTGAGGAATGTGGAGTTTCGTATTGATCTTGCTCCTGCACTCGACCTATTTCTATCTCTCCATACCGCTTGGCTCGACCTTTTCAAGACGAGTTGAAGAAGCGATTGGAGGATCTGTTGGCCAAAGGCTTCATTCGGCGTAGCGTGACGCCATGGGGAGCACCCGCCCTCTTCGTCTCGAAGAAGGATGGAAGTTGGCGTATGTGCATTGATTATCGTGCTCTTAACCAAGTGATCAAAAACAAGTATCCTTTGCCTCGCATCGAGGATCTGTTTGACCAATCAAGGGAGCAAAGGTGTTCTCCAAAATTGATCTTCATCGAGGTATAATCGGATCCGTGTGAGGGAGCGAGGACATTGAGAAGACCGCTTTCTCCACTAGGTATGGGCATTATGAATTTAAAGTTATGTCTTTCGGACTAACTAATGCTCTCGCCGTCTTTATGGAGGCGATGAACAAGATGCTACACAAGTACCTTGATGAGTTTGTGGTAGTGTTCATCGATGACATTCTCGATTTACTCTAAATCGGAAGAGGAGCATGAGCGACACTTGAGGCTTGTCTTTGAGTACCACGAGGAGAATCAATTCTTTGCTAAGCTGAAAAAGTGCGAAGTTACGGATTTCGTAAGTGGGTTTTCTTGGCCACATCATCAATCCAGAGGGCATATCGGTAGATCCTAGCAAAGTCTCAGCGATTTTGGATTGGAAGAGGCCTTCCAATGTCAAAGAGGTGCGTAGTTTCCTTGGGTTGGCTGGATACTATCGGCGTTTTGTGCGAGATTTCTCTATCATTGCCAAGCCACTTTCACTGGCCCGACTCGAAGGGATGAAGTTCAGGTGGATCGCTGAGTGTGAGCACAGCTTACGCACTTTGAAGGAGAAGTTAGTGATCGCTCCTGTTCTTACCCTTCCCGAACCTGGAAGCGCTTCACTGCTTATTCTGATTCTTCTCGGTTGGGACTTGGTTGTGTGCTCATGCAAAATGGCAAGGTGATTGCTTATGCTTCGAGGCAGCTGAAAAAGCATGAGCAGAACTATCCCACCCATGATCTTGAGCTAGCCGCCGTGGTGTTTGCATTGAAGATATGGAGGCATTATTTGTACTGGCGAATCTTGTGATATTTTTATCGATCACAAGAGCCTCAAGTACATCTTTACTCGTAAAGATTTGAACTTGAGGCAGAGGAGGTGGCTAGAATTGATAAAGGATTATGACCTCACTATCCAGTATCATCCGGGGAAGGCAAATGTGGTGGCCGACGCTCTCAGTCGCAAGACAATGCCCCCTGTTGTTGATTGTCTTGTTGCTGATTTTGAGCGGTTGGGAGTCTCCTACTGCTTTGCCGGGACCGTGCAAGCTGAAACTCAATTGATTCTTGAGTCGGCCGATTCTCGAGCGTGTCAGCGAGAGGCACAAAGAAGATGATCGTTTGCTCCAGCAGGTGAGGAAACGCCTTGAGGATGGCAAGTCGGGAGACTTTAATGTTGATGATGCGGAGCTTTGAGGTTTCGTGGCCGTGCAGGCGTGCCCCGTAAATCTCAAGTGAAAGAAGACATCCTGAAAGAAGCTCATCGCACCAGACACGGTCCATCCCGAGAGACCAAGATGTACAGGACTTGAAGAAGAATTTCTCGTGGAAAAGGATGAGAGTGGATATTGCCAAGTATGTGGCGTCTTGTGGGATTTGCCGTAAGATCAAAGTCGAGCATAAGCGTCCCCGCCTGTTGCAGCCCTTGGAGGTTCTCGTGTGGCCATGGGATGACATCTCCATGGATTTCGTGGTTGGTCTACCTCGTTCTCCACGAGGAAGGATCTTTGTTTGGGTTGTGGTGGACCGTCTCGGCAAGTCTGCGCATTTCATTCCCATCCGCACGACCAATTCAATGAGCGAGTTGGCTCCCATCTATGTGCGGGAGATTGTGAGATTGCATGGTGTACCCAAGACCATTATCTCTGATCGGGATGCTAAGTTCGTCTCCAAGTTCGGGAGAGTTTGCAGAGTGCTTTGGAGTACGCAGCTTTGCCTTAGTACCGCTTTTCACCCTCAGACAGATGGGCCTGAGCGTACCATCCAAACTTTGGAGGACATGCTCGGGGCCTGTGTGATGGCTTGGAAGGGTAGCTGGGAAGACCATTTGCCCCTTGCGAGTTTGCTTACAATAACAGCTACCATTCCAAAGATCCTGGCTGCTCCTTATGAGGTAATCTTGTATGGTCGGAAGTGCAGATCGCCACTTTGTTGGGATGTCGTGGCGAGAGAGCTATTCTTGGACCGGATTGGGTTCAGCAGATCGTTGATCGCGTGTCGGAGGTTCGGCAAAACCTTCTCGCAAAGACCTGAGCGCATGTAAGAGCTATCTTGATGTGAGGCGGCGAGACTTGGAGTTTGAGGTGGGTGATAGCGTACTCTTGCGAGTATCTCCCACCAAGGGTGTGGTGCGTTTGGCACCAAAGGAAAGCTCACCCAAGGTATGTTGGGCCTTTTCCTATCCTCGCCTGAGTTGTCAGTTGGCCTATCGCCTAGAGCTACCGGAATCCATGCAAGGTGTGCATGATGTGTTCCATGTCTCGATGTTGAAGAAATACTTGCACGATCCGGAGTTGGTGGTTCCATTGGAACCATTAGTGCTTGAGCAGGACCTCACCTTCGAGTCCCGTCTGTGGAAATTCTGGGACTTGAGCGAGTGATGAAGAACAGGGCGCTTAAGTTTGTCAAGGTCCTGTGGTCACATCGCACCGAGAGAGAAGCGACTTGGGAGCTGGAATCTCGCATCGCGAGAGGTATCCCGAGCTGTTCGCCTCAGGTATGTGATGTGAAAATTCGACCTTTTGGTTTTGGCTGGTTTCATGTTGGTGCGTTTAGATTCGAGGTCGAATCCTGTTGAAGGGGGGAAGAATGTGACACCTCGGAGTGTCGTATCCTTAATTATTGAACATGATAAGGTTAAATACAGTATGAGATGTGGAAATAAGGTTAAAATCATAAGGATCGGGGGTTAATAACGTTTCCGGCCGTTTCCGGCCGCTGGGTTTTGGGCCTTCCCGGGGGAGTTTTGGGCCTTGGTGGGCTTTGGTGGGATGGATTAGGACTCCGTAACGGACTAGGATTGGGTTGAGGGCTGTTAAAAGGGGCTCCCCTGCCTCCCTTGCGCCCCCACCTCAGCCCCTTGCGCCCCCACCTCCCCCTCTTGCGCCTCTCCTCCCTCCCCTCCCTAAGCCCTAGCCCCCATAACCGCATAGCATCCCCTTCCCTCTCCTCCACCTCCACACCACCTCCCCTCCACCCCTTGCTGCCCTAGGGTGGTCTCCCCACCCCTGCACCTCGCGGAGTCATCCCGTGGAGCGAGGAGCGAGGAGCAAGGAGCGAGGAGCGAGGAACGTGGAGCGAGGAGCGATTCGCGAGGAGATTCGCGGAGATTGATTGGAGTTTTGCGCTTCGGGCAAAGGTATGATCTTGGGGATCCTTGGGGATGATCTAGGTACTATTATTAGGGTGTTTATCAAGTTTTTAGATCAATTGGAGGCGCTGGTTTGAAGTAATTTGGGTTAGATCTAAACTTGTCCACGTTTCTGTTTTCGGGCAGATTGAGCAGTCGAACTAGGGTTCGAGTTTCCGTCGATTTAGAATCCGAATCAGACCGTACGGACTTCTAGGAAGTTGTAGATAATTTAATTATCTTTCCGTGGACGTAAAGCACGTTAATTTCCGATCAGCCGTTTGAAAGTTATGGCTGTTTTACCGAGCGCCTAAAAATCTGTGACGTAACTGGAACAGATTGTGGTAATCTGTAGATTAAACAATTTTAGAGTCCGAATCAGTCTTTCCCTATAACTAGAAAAAGTTGGGAAATTTCCTAAGCTTCGCGACGGTGTACTCGTTTATTCGATTTGGAGTCCCAGAACTCAAGTTATGCCTTTTGCAAGGCTGCTGTCCCGGGACAGAACCTCTGTTTTTAGGTTTTGCGAGTAGTTGGCAATGTCGGGTTAGATGGGGGCGTGTGTACTGTTTTGAGGTTATGATTGTGAGTGTGTGATGCCTATGTGCAGGTGGTGTGACCCCGGGAGTTCCCTCTTCTTCCCGCCAATCCGTTGCACGTGGTTGAGGCAAGTGTGTTGTGATGGATAGCGAGTTGTAGGTTGCATGTTGTGATTAGGTGGAATTGCTTACATGATATATGTTCACTTGCCATGTGTTAATAATTGATATGATATGATGAGCATGTTTAACATATTATGATGCCATGTGTTAATATGTGAATTGAATATGATAATTGGCATGGTTGCATGCATGTCATGAGATAGGGCGAGGGCGGTGAGAAAGTCTTAACTAGTCCGGCAAGGTCGGTGAGAAAGTTATGACTAGTCCGGAACGCCATTGAGTAAGTCCTATGTCGTGATTCCATCCACGTGGTGGTTGGAAGCGAGTAGGCACCCTCCATCTTCGGGATGGAAGGGAGGAAAGGGTGCACACCGACGGGTGTGTACTTCCCATACCGGTATGAGGTTCCAGAGGGTCAGGAGCAATGCATTACATCGCATACAAATTGATGATGATATTGATAAGTATTCATGAATGAGATGTTATACATGATGAAAGATGTTATTGACTTGTTGTTATGCTTGTTGTCCATTGCAGTATGCTTGCTGAGTTTTCGAACTCACCCTTGTGTTTTCTTGTTGTTTTAGGTACCATGAGAACGGCATGCGGGAAAGGGAATAGTCACACGCTCACACGTTGCTTCACTTTAATGTTTCCCCAAGTCAATTCATTTAGTTTGATAATAAATTGCGTGTGATGATCTTTAAAATTAAGTCCTAGCTTGGTTAATGAGAGTTCTATTGTTTGTTTGACACTTGGAACCTTAAGAGCTTAATGTTAGTCTCTTATTGTCGTTAAGACTTTATTTATTGCTGTTTTAGATGTTTCTCTTATTGCCATATAATGCTATATTGTTGCTGTTCCTTAAATTCATGATAAAACAAAGGAGGTGCTGCCGAAATCTCGGTTTTTAGTCTATGCACCTTTGCTGGAATTTGATGTTAAATGTGGTGTTTAGATGTTGTTTAGCTTGTGTTTGGTAACATTCAGGCATAGTAAATGCCGGGGTGTTACAAGACTAGCCAAACAAGAAAAGAAAGAAAGGACTAAGGCTAGGTCTAATTTCAAACAGGCACGTTTTATTTCTCATTATGTGCCTAGGGTGAAGCAAACACCTTTTGTTGCTAAAGACACGAGAAAGGGCAAATCTGATTTTGTGCATAAGAATACTCATGTTGTGCCTACTTTGTTGCGTCGTGTGTCTCAGTACTGGATTCCCAAAAATCTGAGTTCTAACCCCAGTACTGAGACCTCAACATGTTTTGCTATGTAGGCTTCTCACGCGAGGAAGGAAAACATATGGCTAGTGGATTCCGGATGCTCACGCCACATTTCCGGTGATAAGAATTGGTTCTCCCTCACACTTGCATCTCGTGCTGAAAGTGTTACTTTTGGAGATGCTTCTTCCTCTTCTGTTGTGGCAAAAGGTACAATAAAGGTAAGTGACAAGTTTATGTTCAAAGATGTGGCTCTTGTTGAAAATTTAAAATATAACTTGCTTTCTGTCTCACAAATGCTTGATGAAGATCTTGAGATAAGCTTTAAGAAAATTGAATGCAAAGTGCTAGATGCTTCAGGTGATCTTGTGTTCAAAATTTCTCGTTTTGGAAGAGTATTTAAAGCTGATTTTATTGCATCACCTTCTTCTAAGCATAGGTGTCTAATTGCCAATGTTTCTAAAGATTTATTCTTTTGGCATCGTAGACTTGGTCATGTTGGTTTTGATCATCTTACTCGTGTAAGTGGTTTAGATCTCATACGTGGCTTGCCTAAGCTTAAGGGTGATAGCAATCTAGTATGTTCTTCTTGTAGACATGGTAAGATGATTGCAGGTTCACATCCACCTCTTACCATGGTGATGACAAACGCTCCAGGACAGCTTCTACATCTTGATACAGTTGGACCATCTCGAGTTCAATCCTTTGGAGGCAAATGGTATGTGCTTGTGATTGTTGATGATTTTTCTAGATACTCTTGGGTATACTTTATGGCATCTAAGGAGGAGGCTTTTAGTCATTTTAGAAGTCTTGTTCTTAGGCTTTCTGTTGATCATCCAGGAGCTCTTAGAGCGATTAGAAGTGATAATGGAACTGAGTTTAAAAATTCTTCTTTTGATCTCTTTTGTGCTGAAAAAGGAATTGATCATCAATTTTCATCTCCTAGAGTGCCTCAACAAAATGGTGTAGTCGAAAGGAAAAACAGAACGTTGGTTGAGATGGCTAGAACCATGTTAGATGAACATCTCACTTCTAGAAACTTTTGGGCTGAAGCAATTTTAACTGCATGTTATGTTTCAAACCGTGTGTTTTTGAGATCAAAATTAGATAAGACTCCATATGAGCTTCGGTTTGGACATAGACCTTCTGTTTCTCACTTTCGAGTTTTTGGATGCAAATGCATTGTCTTGAAAGCTGGAAATCTTGATAAATTTGAAGCTAGATCAATGGATGGCTTTTTTCTTGGATATCCTGCTCATACTCGTGGCTATCGTGTGCTTGTTTTGGAGACTAACAAAATTGTGGAAACTTGTGAAGTTACTTTTGATGAGTCTAGTCCAGGTACTAGTCTAAGTGATGCAGGTACAGGCGCATATGTTCAGGGGGAGAAAATCTTTGAAGATAATGATGATGTTGAAGATGAGGTCTTGACTCTTCCTAATGCACAACAAGCTGTAGCACCTTTGGCACCTACTACTACATCACCTACAGCTAACCATCCTCAAGCTACAACATCATCTGTACATGCTGAAAATGAAGAAGGAGAAGGAGAAGTCTCAAAAGCCAATGCTCCCTTGCACATTCAGAAAATGCATCCATCTGAATAAATGATTGGAGACCTAAATGAGAGAGTCACTCGATCCAAGTTTATTCATTCTGACACTCATGCTCATTCTGCTTTAGTTGCTTCTTTTGAACCCAAAGATATATCTCATGCATTATCTCGATTTAATCTTGGATCAATGCCATGCATGAAGAATTAGAGAATTTTGAATGAAATAAAGTTTGGAAACTTGTCTCACCACCTCCAGATTTTAATGTTATTGGAACTAGATGGGTTTTCAAAAATAAACAAAGTGAGGATGGTGTTGTTGTTAGAAACAAGGCTAGATTGGTTGCTCAAGGTTACACTCAAATTGAAGGCTTAGATTTTGATGAAACTTTTGCTCCTGTTGCTAGAATTGAAGCCATTAGAATCCTTTTAGCATTTGCTGCATCCAAAGGTTTCAAATTGTATCAAATGGATGTGAAAAGTGCTTTTCTTAATGGCTACATAAATGAGGAGGTTTATGTCAAGCAACCACCTGGTTTTGAAAATCCAAAATTTCCAAATCATGTGTTCAAACTATCAAAAGCTTTGTATGGTTTGAAACAAGCCCCTAGAGCATGGTATGATAGGCTAAAAACCTTTTTACTTGAAAGGGGGTTTTCAATGGGAAAGGTTGACAAAACTCTCTTTTTACTCAAGCAAGGCAATGATCAACTATTCGTTCAGATTTATGTTGATGATATTATCTTTGGTGGTTCCTCTCATGTTTTAGTGTCTGAGTTTTCAGAAACAATGAGGAAGGAGTTTGAGATGAGTATGATGGGTTAGTTGACATACTTTTTGGGATTTCAAATCAAGCAAACAAAGGATGGTACTTTTGTGCATCAAAGCAAATACACAAAAGACTTGTTGCATAGATTTGGGATGGAAAACAGCAAACCGATCATGACACCCATGGAGAGCGCTTGCACACTTGATCCGGATGAAGATGGTGAGCCTGTTGATCAAAAGGAATATAGAAGCATGATAGGTTCACTTTTGTACCTCACTGCATCAAGGCCGGATATACAATTTGCTGTGTGCTTGTGTGCTCGTTTTCAAGCTTCCCCACGTGCTTCACATCGACAAGCTATCAAGCGAATTTTCAGGTATCTTCATGGAACTCAAGATTTTGGCATTTGGCATTCTGCTTCCTCATGCATTAGTTTAAGAGCCTTTTCTGATGTTGATTTTGGAGGATGTAGAATTGATAGAAAAAGTACATCTGGTACATGACATTTCTTGGGCAATTCTCTTATTGCATGGTCATCTAGAAAACAATCTTCTGTTGCACAATCAACTGCTGAATCTGAATATGTGGTCACGCTAGTTGTTGTTCTCAAATTCTTTGGATAGTAGCTACACTTAAAGATTATGGGGTTAATTTGGATAGTGTTCCTCTTTTGTGTGATAACACTAGTGCAATTTGCATTGCTAAGAACCCCGTGCAACACTCTAGAACAAAACACATTGACATCAGATTTCACTTTCTTAGAGATCATGTTGAAAAAGGCAACATTGTGCTTCATCATGTGGATACTGAACATCAATTGGCAGACATTTTCACAAAACCTTTGTCTTCTTCTTGTTTTGCTTTTATTCGGGGGGAACTTGGGATTGTTCATCCAATGGGTTTGTTTTGAGGGGGAGTTTCCTTGCCAAGTTCTTTCAATTAATGAGCTCACTTTATCATATTTCTTTATATATTATGTAATTGTGCTAATATATGATAATCTAAATTGTTCCACTTGAACTAAAAATGACATTGCGGAATTCCTTGGTTTGATTGCCTATAGCTAAATACTCTGTGATATCTTACTCTTCTAGGCTTGATATTGAATCTTCTTGACAAATTTAGGCTATGAAGCAAGTGTGTTTTCAGCTTTACTCTTTCAAAAGACCTTTTAATCACTTTTGCATGTTTATAATCAAAGAAAAAGTAAAGGAAAAGGGAATCAGTTTAAAAAAAAGGGATTGTTAAAAGAAAAAAAAAGTCAAGTTATGTGCTTCGGGATGCTTTCCCTAAAAGATAAGATGTATGCTTCAAGCATGCCATTCCCTCAAAAGACAAGATGTATGCTTCAAGCATGCCACTCCAAGGAAATAAAAGAAGTATGCTTCAAGCATGCCACATGCAGTTTACTATTTAAAGATTAAATTGGTCCACTAGATTGGAGTTGAAACTACTTGCTCGCCCTGATTTGTTATTTGCTTCAACTTTGAGCCTTTGTTTTTCTACTAAAAGTTTTGCTTAGTACTTGGCTATAGTTGACTGAATTGAGGTTGAGATGCATGTCATTCCCTAACTTGTTAAAATCACATCAAGATCATGTATTTTGCATGTTATGTGATATATAAGGTTATATGATCGAATGAGCTCATCTTTTCCTATCTTGGCACTCCCTTGTTTCTCATTGTGAAATCATTGCTGCAGGAAAAAATTTGAACAAATTCTCTCTTTTGTACTCTTGATGAATCCATTGTCAAAGGGGGAGAAATTTTGGGAATATTTGAGAAGTTCAAAGAAAAAGGGAAAAAGTTTTTTGGAAATTTGAGCATTTTGCAAGAAGTTTGGAGAATTTTGGAATTTTTGGGCACATTGCACATTCACACACATTTTCATTCTCAGGGGGAGATTTTGTTTTGCCTTTTTGTTAAAGGGGGAGTTTCTGTGCCTTCTCACTTTGGTTTTAGTGTTAATCCTTTGGATCTCAAAATCTTTTGTAAAAGAGAATGCCAATGTTCAAATCTAAAGTGGTGTTACCAATGTTTTCATCAAGGGGGAGATTGTGAAATCATGTGATGAAAAAATTGGCTTGATGATGATTTTAAACTTGTATAAATGTGTTTTGTGCATGCTCATGTGTTTATCTTTTGCGCCGGGCCAAATTTCCAAGAAACAGTAAATTTCATGTGTATGACAAACCAAATTTTTTGGTCTGTCATAAACGTGTTGTTGGCGACCTTGTTTTTCCCATGTATGACAAACCAAATTTTTTGGTCTGTCATAAACGTGTTTGTGGCGACCTTGTTTTTCATGTGTATGACAAACCAAATTCTTTGGTCTGTCATAAACGTGTTTTTGGCAACCTCTCTTTTTCCATGTATGACATACCAAATTCTTTGGTCCGTCACAAACGAGATTTTTGATGCTTGTTTTCGCGATGTATGCCGGACCAAATTTTTTGGCCCGCCATGAACTGATTCTTCTAGGGTTTTGAGACATGTGTGCGCTGGACTGGATTTTGCTCCGTGATGAATGTCTTTTTGCTCAGTTAGGGTTTTAAGCAAATTTGGAATTGAATCTTGGTTTGAATTTGAGATTATGAAATTAGTGTGAATTTCATGATGCTTGTTTTGAAGTGGACGTTATGCAATGCTCGTGTGGGTAGTTGCATGGATTGACTTTGAGTCAAGTCGTGGACTTGTGCTCGGATTTGTTCTGTGGTTTGTTCATGTGCTGGTATTGCTCGAAGACGAACGTGGTCGATGACGGGACCGGAACTAGGTTCATGGAGGAACTGAGGTTCGGGACTAGGTTCAGGGAGGAACTGAGGTCTTGGTGGTCAAGGATGTCATGCGGGACGTTCGGGCTAAGAGAATGGAGCATATGAAGAATGGTTAGTCACGTGAGTATGGCAGGTGGCCATGCGCGTGCAAAGTGTTAGTCACGTGAGTATGGTAGGGTTGCCATACGCGTGCAAGAGTTGTACATGGCCAGGTTGGGCCAAGTGGAGTTATGTTGGATACATACTCCTTCTAGGATTAGGAGTGGGAATCCTTTTAGGAGTAGGAATTGTATCCAGGACTCTCTGTGGTTTGCTCCTTTAAATAGGAGGGGTTGTCTCCTGTTGAAGTGCAATCAAACAGAGCTGAGCGCATTGAAAGCTTAGAGCTTTTGTTTTAGGGCTTGTACTCTTGTGTTTGGAGTACTTTAGACAAGAGAGAAATAAAGATCAAATTCTTTAGATCCTTTGTGTGCTACAGTACCCACGAGGTCCTGTTTATCCAAGTTTTTGGGTTTCGTTTTCTCTCTGCTTTTTAGGTTTAGTAGATGGATTTTTTGTCTACTTTGTTTCTTTGAGTTCCTTTGTGATTTGATCAATCCAAAACCTCTCTAGGAATTTTATTTACAGTTCTTCAAAGTTCTGTAGGTTGATCTTTTGTCGTTTCTGTTAAACCTTCAAGTTTACGTTAGATCAATTCTCGTCATCTTCTATTACAGCAAGATTGCGAGGTTCATAACTTTTGATCCGTAAGTCCGATCGAGCTGATTCTTTTTTAGTTCGATTCGTATTGGAATATAGTTTCTTGTGTCCAAATTTCAGATCGTTGCTACGGTTGGATCTCCGGGAATTCGCGTTTTACCAAACCTTTATCATTCTATTTTTGTCGAATACGAGGCAATTATTTGGTTCTGTTTTGGGGTGAACTTTTATTAGATCAAAGATTTGGTTTTAGCATTCGCACAATCATTCACCCCCCTCTGATTGCTATATTCGTGTACTTCGATTCTACATGGTCCACACGGGCCAGCATCACCTGGAGCTCGGGCGTCTCGTCGACATGAGCTCCCTAGGTGGGGATGCCGACCGCTGGCCCAGTCGGCATCTCCAGGACCTCCAAGCCGCTGTCATCTTCGACGTAGAGCCACCCATTGCGCCAATCCCTCCAGTTGGAGTGGAGGTCTAGCGGAATGTAGCGGGAGGCTGCGCCATCACGAAGGCGGAAGTGGCAGGAGCCGGTCACGGTGGAAAGGTCCTTGGCCGCACGCAAGGAATAGAAGAAGCGAAAGGCGGGATAGTCGAGGGGGCGTAGCGGTTCGCTGGCGGGAAACCCAGAAGAATTAGAAAAGGCGCGGCCATGCCCCCCAGACCCGCGCCGGTTACGAGGCAAAAACGGCTGCACGATCCGCCTCGGGCCCGGAAACGGCGGCGGCATTTAAAAAGCAACAACGTTTCGTGGCCACTTTTCTTGGACCCACCCAGGAGACGGAAGAAGATGAAAAGAACGCTCCAAGGTGGGTTCGGGGGCTACTGTCGGTTTATTCCACACCAGGGTGCCCACTGCACTTTAGTAAAAGCAGCGGCCGCCGAATACGTGGCATCCAGGCCACACCCCCGGCGCGCCAGCTGAGTGGTCGCCGGGGGAGGGTGGCGACCAGGCCACGTCCCCGGCGACCAGCTGGGTGATCGTCAGCAGGAGGGTGGCGACCAGGCCACGCCCCTGGCGGTCAGCTGAGTGATCGCCAGTGGGAGGGTGGCGACCAGGCCACGCCCCTGGCGGTCAGCTGAGTGATCGCCCACGGGAGGATGGCGACCAGGCCACGCCGCTGGCAACCAGTTCCCGAGGACATTTAATGGCCCGCGCGGCCATTCGAGAGGTCAAAGACATTTAATGCATATCGTGCGCATTAAATGGGGCTAACGAAGGCCACAGGATGGCGGCGCGTGTTCCCAACATGCGCCATAATGGCGAGTGACATCAGGGTGCACTTCTCCACCCCGATGGAGCGGGCGAAGCCGGCAGGCGCGACGCTCAAGGGCGGGGGAAGAGGATGTCTGCACCAGGGCATTTAATGTGTTGCAGGGGCATTAAATGCTAAAGAGTAGAGTAATGAGATGGCTTGTGGTGTAAGCCTCCCATGCACCCCCTCCAGCCCGAGTATAAAAGGGAGTCGGGGTGCATGGGGGAAGGGGTTCGATCATTTTCTCTTAGGCTAGACTCTCCATTACGGGTGAGCTGATCTGGGTTGCTGTTCATCTTCCAGCTCCCCCCGGGCACACCATAATACAAGAACACAGGAGTAGGGTTATTACTCTAAGGAGGGCCCGAACCTGACAAACCGCCAGTCTCCTTGCATGCTTCGCCCCCAGTTCCCCATTTCTCAAGCGATCTCCACGAAAGCCCCGGTTAGAACTTAGTATACCCCTCACCGGAAGGGGTCTGTTGGCTAACACGCTGACAAAAGGTGTTCTCCAAGATTAATCTTTAGTCTGGTTACAATCATATTCGTGTGAGGGAGCAGGACATTGAGAAGACTGCTTTCTCCACTAGGTATGGGCATTATGAATTTAAAGTTATGACTTTTGGACTAACTAATGCTCCTGCTGTCTTTATGGAGGCGATGAACAGCATGCTACACAAGTACCTTGATGAGTTTGTGGTAGTGTTCATCGATGATATTCTGGTTTACTCTAAATCAGAAGAGGAGCACGAGCGGCATTTGAGGCTTGTGCTGAGTACTTTGAGGGAGAATTAGTTCTTTGCTAAACTGAAAAAGTGCAAGTTCTGGATTTCAGAAGTGGGTTTTCTTGGCCACATCATCAATCCAGAGGGCATATCTGTAGATCCTAGCAAAGTCTCAGCAGTTTTGAATTAGAAGAGGCCTTCCAATGTCAAAGAGGTGCATAGTTTCCTTGGGTTAGTTGGCTACTATCGGCGTTTGGTGCAGGATTTCTCTATCATTGCTAAGCCGCTTTCACAGTTGACCCCGAAAGGGATGAAATTTCAGTGGTCTACAGAGTGTGAGCGCAGTTTCTGCACTTTGAAGGAGAAGTTGGTGACTACTCCTATTCTTACCCTTCCCGAGCCTGGGAAGCGTTTCACTGTCTATTTTGATGCTTCTCGTTTGGGACTTGGTTGTGTGCTCATGCAAGATGGCAAGGTGATTGCTTATGCATCGAGGCAGTTGAAAAATCATTAGCAGAGCTATCCCACTCATGATCTTGAGCTAGCCACTGTGGTGTTTGCATTGAAGATATGGAGGCACTATCTGTATGGCAAGTCTTGTGATATCTTCACTGATCACAAGAGCCTCAAGTACATCTTTACTCAGAAAGATCTGAATTCGAGGCAGAGGAGGTGGCTAGAATTGATAAAGGATTATGACCTCACAATCCAGTATCATCCGGGCAAGGCAAATGTGGTGGCTGACGCTCTCAGTCGCAAGACAATGCTCCCTGTCATTGATTGTCTTGTTGCTGATTTTGAGCGATTGGGAGTTTCCTACTGCTTTGCGGGGACCGTGCAAGCTGAAACTCAATTGATTCTTGAGTCAGCGATCCTCGAGCGTGTGCGGGAAGCACAACAACAATATCGTTTGCTCCAGCAGGTGAGGAAATGCCTTGAGGATGGCAAAACTGGGGACTTTTCCATAGACGAGGTGGGAGCTCTCAGATTTCAAGGTTGCCTGTGTGTACCTCAGAAATCCCAAGTCAAAGATGACATCTTGAGAGAGGCTCATCGCACCCCGTACATGGTTCATCCTGGGGAGACCAAGATGTTCATGGATCTGAAGAAGAACTTCTGGTGGAAAAGGATGAGAATTGACATCGCCAAGTATGTGGCATCTTGTGGGATTTGTCAGAAGATAAAGGCCGAACACAAGCGTCCCGCTGGCTTGTTGCAGCCATTGGAGATTCCTGTGTGGCCTTGGGACGACATTTCCATAGATTTCATGGTTGGCCTACCTCGTACTCCACGAGGGAAGGATGCTGTTTGGGTTGTGGTGGATCATCTTAGCAAGTCCACGCACTTCATTCCTATCCGCACGACCAATTCAACGAGTGAGTTGGCTCCCATCTATGTGCGGGAGATTGTGAGACTGCATGGTGTACCGAAGACGATTGTCTCTGACCGGGATGCGAAATTTGTCTCAAAATTTTGGGAAAGCTTACAGAGTGCTTTGGGTACACAGCTTCGCCTTAGTACCGCTTTTCACCCTCAGACCGATGGGCAGTCTGAGTGTACCATTCAGACTTTGGAGGACATGCTTGGGGCCTGTGTGATGGCTTGGCAAGATAGCTGGGAAGATCATTTGCCTTTGGCAGAATTCGCTTACAATAACAGCTATCATTCCAGCATCCGGGCTGCTCCTTATGAGGTGTTGTATGGCTGGAAGTGTAGATTGCCGCTTTGTTGGGATGCAACGGGAGAGAGAGCGGTCCTTGGACCGGATTGGGTTCATCAGACTGTTGATCGCATGGCAGAGGTACGGCAGAACCTTTCTTGCACCAGCAGAGTAGACCAAAGCTATCTTTGATGTGAGGAGGCAAGATTTGGAGTTTGAGGTGGGTGATAGGGTGCTCTTGCGAGTATCTCCCACCAAGGGTGTGGTGCGGTTTGGCACAAAAGGGAAGCTCAGTCCGAGGTATGTTGGGCCATTTCCTATATTACTTCTACTCATAATTTGCTGTTTGAATGGATGTGATACTACCTAACTTTACATGTGACACTAGCTTACATATCCAGGGACTAGTGGTTATCACATGGTTGCGGGAAGCTCAAATTGGAACCAATTGGATGGCATATGACCTCATGAGACGAGTGTCGTGCCGACCAAGTGGTTTCAATCTGAGTCTGTCGTGATGCCGTAATCGTTACATTACTGGTTGCGCTATTATCCAGGCCTGCGCAACAGTAATGGAGTATCACTGTACCAGGACAGGAGCCCCCACAGGAGTGGTATCAGAGCTATGCAGGTTCGAAGGAGAATATAGGTAGTAATCGATACGATTAAGGAAGAGTCTTTCCATTAAAAGTTATTTTGATTATGCACTCCTTAGTTGTGAAAACATAGAATGCTGATCTTTTCTTTTCTATAGCATCTTTTCTGGTTTTGAGGTTCAAAATGGAATTATTTTCCTCTTATCTTGGCTTTCAAAGTTAGATTTCTCGGGTTAAAGAGTAAATGGGGCATCTGGTACAATCTATTCTCCCTATCTCATTCAAAATTTGAGTTAGAATTTCTGGGAAGCTTATGTACTTAAGAGATAGCTAAGAATCGAATAATGATAAGGTTAAGGCTTAAGTTGTGCATTTCCATTTATTGGTTTATTGTTGAGTTTTTCTGTTTAGTTGATTCTTGTTCATTTCGAATTTCTGCTTGTTGAGGATGTTACTAATCTGTTTCCCTTCTTAATCTTAGTTGTCTGGATGTTGGGAACCCTGTTATTTTACGTCTGCAATTCTGGAGGGTTCAGTTCAGGCTACCCTCTAGGAGATGATGCAGCGTGCTGACTTTCCCGAGCCGCCAGGGTACTTAATCTCACGTGCTGGACTTAGTCCCGCTTCCTCCCTGTACGTGGCAGAAGTTTCCATTCGTGGACGCCATGAAGGAGAGCAAACCCTTCAGTATCACGGTACAGCGCCAAATCCTCTTGCAGCTCTACTCGATGGAGCATACATTGCAACCTTGAGGCTTTGCTTTGATGTACCGGAGATGGCTCAGTTGTTCCCTATTTGTCCCTCTCGTGAGCCGGACGGCCAAGAGAACCTATATGTGCCAGTCTATCCGCTGTTGGATCCTATGCAAGCCTGGCAGACTGGGTTTGTGGGGTCCCTTGATCGATATCTGCTTCGTCTCCGGGAAGAACTGTTGCTTGCTCGACGCTGTATTTCTGAGTTAGAAAGTAATATGGCGCCCTTTGTCAGCTACGGTTTCTTTACTACCGGGATGATATATGGGGAGCACGATGATCTCGAGCCTGCTGAGGAGTTACCCCGTCCTTATGGATCTTATCGTCGGGTCTCTCGCAATGCTAGGATGTCTGTTCGAGGCAGCAGCCGTCGCCGTGTTTCGGCTGTGCACCCCAGTGCTACTGCGACTGCCATGCCAGGGCGTAACCTGCTGTTTGGTGGACGCGAGTATGAGCTGATGTTTCCTGCAGAGTCAACTGCTTCCTCTGCAGCCCCAAGCACCTCGAATGTCCCTACCGCGAATGGTGGTCATGTCTAGGTTTAGATCTTTATCCTAATAGGTAGTTGGACTCAGGGATCCAAATTTCGGCGAAATTCGGCGAGATCCCGGCGAAATTTCGGATTTCGGACCCCTCCGAGATTCAAAATCCCGGAAAATTCAAAAAAATTTAAAAAAATTCAAATCTCGGATTTCTCGGCGAGATTTGACTCAAAACGAGATTTGAAACCTTGGTTGGACTTACAGCTCGCTTTTGTTGTAATTACGAGCTAGCTGAAGAAACCTTTTGTTGTAATTATTTTCGTGGAACTGGTGGTAGTTGATGGTGGTGTTGTAATTAACTCCCCTATAGCGCGAAAAGACGTGCTAAGTTATCATCTGTAAATCTATCGCCTTTACAATCCTTCCACTGTGATGCATACTTTGAATTTTGTATTGCTATGAAATGGATTGTGCTTGAGTTCCGAAACTGTTGTTCTAAATCCCCGCGTTCTTCGATGTGCTCCTGTGGTACTTGTCTCTAAGTCTTTGTGTCAACAGGATGCCACCAAAGAGACGTGTTGTTCGTTCTGTGATGACCCGGGGTGTTGCTCAGAATAGCCAAGAACCAGCTGCAGCAGCGCCGAATCTGGAACATCATGATCCACCTTTGCCCAGATCCTGTAGCCAGGGATCCCATCACTCTAATGATCCAGTAGGTAATCGGGAGGCATCGCTTAGTCATCATGACGCCCAAAGTAAAGAGTTACCTCCACCTCCGTCGATGGCCCAGGTTCTTGTTATGCAGACTCACTTGTTGGAGCGGCTGGTGCAGAACTCAGAGAACCTTGGTGCCGCTGCTTACGGTGGTTTGGCAGCAATGCAACCCCAATCAAGATTGGTTGAGTTCCAACGAACTCGCCCGCCAAACTTCTCATCAGCGACCGATCCTCTGGATGCAGACGATTGGCTTCGCGATGTCGAAGGTAAACTTGACCTCGTGAAGTGTACTGATGAGGAGAAGGTTCAATACGCTGCTTACTATCTCCAAGGTGTAGTAGCAACTTGGTGGGATAGTGCCAAGGTGATTCGTCCACCCGGTCAGGTCATGACTTGGGAGGATTTCAAAGGAGCCTTTCGCGCAGTGCACATTCCAGCTAGTCTGATGGAGATAAAGAAACGAGAGTTTTATGATCTTCGTCAGGGGTCCATGTCAGTGATGGACTATCTGCATAAGTTCAATTATCTGGTCCGTTATGTAGCAAATGAGGTCCCGAGCGAAGCTCGAAGAGTCTCTTTGTTTCGTCAACATCTCAATGAGGAGATTCGTCATTCGCTCGCACCACCTGACATCCTCAATATGCAAGTGCTTGTGGACAAGGCGATTTGTGTAGAGGACAGCGGCAAGGCAGTTATGGAGAGCCGGAAGCGCAAGTGGATGGCTCAAAAAATCTGCCAGTGCTGGTACTTCGAGACCGTGTTCTGGGCAGACCGCCAGTGCTTAGTCCGTGGCATCGCAGCCTCCACGACCTCATAGGAGCTTTCCCCAACCTGTTCAGTCTGCGGCTCAGCCTTCTGGCCGCAGAGGACAGATTCGTGGAGGGCAGGACAGGATGGCCACTCTCACCTGCTATGCTTGCAGTGAGAAGGGACATATCTCTACCGTTTGTCCGAGCAAATGTCCTGTTGCTGCTCGACCTCAAGTTCCAAGCGGTCCAATTCGACCGCAAGGTTCTGCAACCGGGCGTGGTGGACACCTAGGAGGGCGCTCTAGCCAGAAAGCAGCCTCGAGTCAAGCCCATGGTCGACTTAACTTGGTGACCGCGGAGGAGGCCAGTAATGCTCCAGATATGGTACTTGGTACGTTTCTCGTATACTCAGTGCCCACAATGGTTTTGTTTGATTCGGGCTCTTCGCATTCTTTCATTTCTTCAAAGTTTGTTATGAAACAAAAGGTTGAGACTAACAGATTGCGAGATCCAATGTTAGTCTTGTCGGCGTATCCGCCAACAGACACCTCCGAATCGGGTGTATATGAAGTTCGAAACGGGGGGCTTTCGTGGAGATTGCTCGAGAGATGCAGAAAAGTGACCAGCCGAAGCTTGCAAGGAGACGCTGGGGTTTTTCCAGGTTCGGGCCATCCTGAGAGTAATAGCCCTAGTCCTATCTGGGTGTTCTTGCTTATGTTCTTGGGGGAGAGTAAAGTCATCCAACTGAAAAAAATCTTCGACCCCTTCTCCCATGCACCCCGGCTCCCTTTTATACTTGGGCTAGCTGGGGCGCATGGGAGACTTACATCGGTGTACCCCTCTTATTACACTGCCATACCGCATTTAATGCACCTATCACTATTCCTGAATTGCACTTAATGCTTCCAACACAGCCGACTTTGCCCCGGCCTCGGGAACCATGTGCCTACTAGCTCCGCATGCCTCGCCAGGGGGGAGATTTCGCCATGACGTCATCCACAATAAATGCGCGCGTTGGGAACACGCGCTGTCACGCTGTGGCCTCCATTTAATGCGCACGATATGCATTAAATGCCCTTGACCCTCTGTGCGGCGGCACAGACCGCTAGGTAGCCTTGGGAACTGAGCACCAGCGGCGTGGCCTGGACGCCACCTGTCCGCTGGGCGATTACCTTTACTGGGCGCTAGCGGCGTGGCCTGGACGCCACCTGTCCGCAGGGCGATTACCTTTACTGACCGCCAGCGGCGTGGCCTGGACGCCACCTGTCCGGGCGACATTTTACTTGGCGCCCAGCGTGGCTCGACGCCACCGTCATTGGCGATTACCTTTACTGTGGTGGAGTGGGCACCCTGGTGTAGAATACGCCGACAAGTCTATTCACCTGGGTCGGTTCTGCGAGCTGAGTGCGTTTGCCTCAGAGTACCCATAGTGATCAATGAAGTCCTATTTTTGGGAACTCTAATTCAGATTGATACCCCTGAACTCGATGTTATCTTTGGGATGGATTGGTTGTCTCAAAATCAAGGACACATTGATTGCGCTAACCGTTCCATTTCTCTGGTGAATCCGGACGGAATCCAGACTGAGTATTACTCCAGTCGATCAAATGTGACTAAGGCTTCTCTCCATTCACTTTCTATGCCGGAGTTAAGTGAAGTGCCAGTGGTCTGTGAGTATTCCGATGTGTTTCCTGAAGATTTGCCGGGATTGCCTCCAGATCGGGATTTGGAGTTTGTTATTGACTTGCTGCCCGGAATAGCACCATTGTCCAAACGTCCGTATCGGATGCCCTCTGATGAGTTGTTGGAGTTGAAGAAACAACTCAAGGAGCAATTGGCTAAGGGTTTTGTTTGCCCTAGTTCGTCTCCATGGGGTAGTCCAGTGCTCTTCGTCAAGAAGAAAGACGGCAGTTTACGCATGTGCGTGGACTATCGATCCTTGAATGAAGTCACCATCAAGAATAAGTATCCTCTTGTGAAATCATGTGCTGAAAAATTGGCTTAGAATTCAATTTACAAAATGTGTTTGTTCATGTGTTTGACAAGTTGACAAGAAATAGTGTATCTTTTTCTTGTGCCGGACAAAATTCTCAAAAACAGAGAGTTTCCCTTTTGTGCCGAACCGATTTTGTGTTTGCGCCAGACCAAGTTTTTGGGTCTGTCGTGGACGTGCTTTTGAGCTCATGAGCCGGACTCAATTTTCCAAGAAACCAGTAAGTTTTGCATGTACGTCCCTTCATGAAACGAGACTGTCTGGCTTTATCTGTCGCTACATCCTCAGGTGCGTAGCGAGCAAGCTGTGTGAACTTGTTCAGGTAGTCGGCCACTGGCTGATTAACTTGCTTTAGTGCTCTGAACTCCTCCTTCTTAAGATCCATGATTCCTTCAGGCACGTGATACTGACGGAATGCAACTGTGAACTCCTCCCAGGTGATGTCCTGAGGGTTCACTTGCGTGGCACAGAAGTTCTCCCACCATTCGGCGGCTGTTCCTTCCAACTGATGAGAAGCGTAGAGTACCTTCTCATTTCCTATGCATTGAGCAATGTGTAGCTTCCTCTCAATTGACCTTAACCAATCATCGGCCTCCAATGGATTGGCATTTCCAGAGAAAGTGGGTGGATGGGTCCTCATGAACTCTGACAGTCTTGTATTCTGGCATTGTCCCTGATTGACTTGATTAGCGGTGGCCTGAGCAGTGACGTGTTGCATCTGTTGCATCATAGCATGCATCAACTGAGTCTGAGCAGCAAGAAAAGCTCCGAAATTCTGCATATCAACTGGCGGTGCTGGTGCTCCATCATTGGGGTTTTCTGTTGGGCGAGAACCACTCCCATTGCCTCCAAGGTTTCCGCGGGTGTTCACCATCTATCGATTTCCTCTAGGTTTTAGAGATGAGAGGGAAACAAGAATAGACAAGTAATATGGAACTTATGCGGGGCGAAAGGTGTAGCTTTAAGGTCCAACTTTATTATTTTAATCAATAGTAACTTGGTATGGTTGCTTACAATGCCTAGGGGCCTTGCAACACATACTGCACACTCAGCAAGCAATGAAAATCCAAATCGAACTAACACTGGAGTCTAACGCCTAAAGGGTGACTCTTTATTCTATGACGCGACTCGGCGAAGGAGTCTCACTATAGAACCTACGCTCACTCATCGAGAAAACCTCCACGGCCTGGGTACGGACGCTGCGGCATAGGCGCGAAACGATCGCCATGTCCAGCAACTGTGTCATCTGTGGTAGTCGAAGAAGCAGTGTCCTCCTCAAGCTCCGGCTCCTCCGGGTCTGGCTCGTGCAGCTCGAGCATTGGCTCTGGCTCTGGTGCGTACAATGCCGTCTCTAACTCTCCAATCCTTTGCAGAAGGTGTGACACATACTCTTGAGCTTCCCGCCATCTGTTCTTCTCTGTTGTGATCTCCTTGCGGGCCTTCTGTAGCTCCTTGCTTGTATCATCGAGTACATCCTCCTGGGCGACAACAAGTCGTGCCAACTGTGTAACCATGGCATTCTCATCCTGAATCGCCTTCGGGTCAAGAAGGTTATTGCTGCGCGGGTGATAACGGAACACCGTGCTCTCCAACTCTCTGGCGTAGATACGGGTAATGTGCCGCATTGCTCGTCGTGACGCCTCTTGAATACCCATCTGCATTGTAGACCTCCTGGCAGTGCAGTGTATCGGGCGATTGCCTGGGCCCTTCTTCCTAGCAGGTACCACAATCTTCACGTCACAAGCCTTGATCAATCCTGCTTGTCTGATCACTTCCACTTGGTATTGCGGCTTCTCAAAATCTCCGAGAGTCTGTAGCATACGCCAAAGTTCCGCGGCGTGACCAACCTCCAGATCGACGTAGTTGAACTCTCCCTCCATCTGTCACAAGAGTGCTCACGTAAGAACTCGAAATTTTTAAATCGTGACAAGGTAAGGAAAAATTCAGCAAGAGACAAGAAAAGAGAGAATGGGATAAGTCGAGATGTCATTTCTTGTCTTGACAAACTTTTAACATTTAGAAAATAGGTTTTAACCTCTCTACGACCATCCTAGCTAGGGTTGAGCCTACGGTCAGTATGGCTCTGATACCACCTCTGTCGGGACCCGAATTTGCAAATCCGACCCTACTGTATTCAGCACTAGTCCAGAACGCGCTAGTGCACACAGTCTTAACATCGGTAAATATCACAATCATACCACTCGATACTAATAAAGTACTTTAATTAAATAGCCAAATCGTTACTCGACCTTATGGTCAAGTTACAAATATACACACGCAGGCTAAACTTATTAAGAGAGAAATAATAGCAGCGGAAAATAAGATAACCCATTGGCGCCATCCAAGATACCACAGGCAACCTGATCGGGCTCGCTCCTAAGTAGACGGTTCCTCTTGGAGCTCCTCCTCCAAAGCCGGTGTAGTCTCCTCTTCAATCGGTGTTGTATTGTGGCAAGGGTGAGTACTTGGTACTCAAGAAGTTATGCAAGAATGCAAATTTAATATACTACATGCATGGCTTAATACAAAGGAGTGGCTCAAGGTATTTTTGCAGTAAGCAGCATTTAACAAGTATCATAAGTAGATTCGAAAGCAGTAGTAACAAGTAAAGCATAGATAACTTTTCAAAGAGTTTAGTAAACATCTTTCCCATCCTAATCCATATTTCCATTAACGTCATTCGTAAACCAAACCCAACCTTTCAAGTCCAAGTTATTCTTTTGAGAAAATCTAACCCTTGACTGTAATTCCCGAGCGATGTCCAATACCGCGGACACGGCTATTCGAATAGATTCTACACTCTGCAGAGGTTATGCACTTTACCCACAAGATACAGTCAAACACCACAAAGGCGAGTTCCCGTAACAAAGTCTTTCGGAAACATCTAACAATACAAGTGGTCCTCCCCGGTTATTGCACACTAACCCTTCCCTTAGCTAAGGCGAAGTTTAGGCCAATCAACCGTTAGATGGGTACTGGCCTCGACTCGACGCTCCCCCGTACAACTTACACAAAGGGTGTAGTTGACCTCCTGAGGTCCCACAGGTACGTTATTAGCAACTTAGTCAACTAGGTCCGTCCCATTACAGACATGTGGTTGCACGCTTGACTCAGTTCAAAGGCTTGCAAGGTTAAGTCCTTAGGGTGACCAGGGCAAGACTGCCCGAAGAACCAAACCAACATTCCCAATGCCACAACTGACCCACCTGATTATTGTTGCCACATGCCCCGGTCGAAAACTATTTATCAAACCCCAGTTGATTACCATGCACCACGTGCCATCAACATCACATGATACCTTTCCAAAACAGGTTCAATATATCATTAAGTCAATATTAACATTTGATTGTCCAAAATCATGTCATGAGCACGTAGGAGGTCTAAGCAGTATACTACAACGGTCTAAAACCCATGTTGGCAATTTAATAATGTCCAACTAGTAATCCACAACTAGGGTGACAAGGGTCATGGCACATATTTAATTAATCAAGGTGTCATACAGCAAATTGGTATTTATCTAATCCCCCATATTTAAATAAAGTATTTTCCAATTGAACTAGCATGCAATAGGTTAAATCAAAATAGGTTTCAAAATAGGATCAACATGGTCAAAGCACAACTTGCCTTCAAAAAGTACTTGTTCTTGGTCTTGAGTTGGATCCTGGGTCAAAACTTCTCCCTCGAATCCTTCCTAAGACTTCAACGCTCTACTCGTAAAGCGTGCAAATAGCAACCAATGAATAAAACAGTAGACAAAAACATCCAAACATCCAAATAAAGTCCATAAACAGAGAGAACATAATTTTATGAATTTTTAGAAACTGAATCGTCAAATTGAGTTAAAATGCAAAAGTTATAGCATTTTGAAGTTTAAATAATCAATTAAATAATATTACAGAGGAAAACTTTAGTCCAAAAATTAAATAAAATTCATAATTAGGTAGATCTCAATTTTATACAAATTTAGAAATTTGAATCACTCAAATCGGAGTTGAAACGCAAAAGTTATAAGCGTTTGAAGTTTGAAACAAAATCTGAAATCATTATTTCGAATTAATAAATCATTTTCTTTTTCGGAAATTAATTATTGCGTCAGCGAGGACACGTGGCAGCCTCTGATTTGGCCACGTCAGCCCTGCTGACGTCAGCGGTCCACGGACTCGCGCCTCCCCTGACATGTGGGTCCCACATGTCAGCGGCTCGCGCGCAACCACATGGTATGGCTCAACGTCGCTGACGTGTGGGCCCCGCCTGTCAGTGCCCACGCACGCGCCTTTGGGTACGTGCGGGCCCAGCATGTCGATGGCACGC
Organism: Rhipidocladum racemiflorum; assembly: GCA_036346355.1. NCBI lineage: Eukaryota > Viridiplantae > Streptophyta > Magnoliopsida > Poales > Poaceae > Rhipidocladum > Rhipidocladum racemiflorum. The sequence goes on from CM070578.1 coordinate 41,600,746, forward strand.
GCTACGCGTCTTGTCGTGCAGCGGCTAGGCATACGTGGCGTGATCTCGGCCGTTGATTTGGAAATCAACGGTCGCGATTAGATCTAGGGTTAACACGTTAAAAACTACACGATGATCGTGGGCCGTTCGATCTAGATCGGACGGTCCAGATCAATCCCTACAGTAACGTTGCTACGGCACGTGGTGATCGTGGGCCGTTGGATCTTGATCCAACGGTCCAGATCCAATCTGGTCTTCTAAAGCCTCAGGGAAACGTGGACTCACCGTGATCGTCGGATGGGGATCGAACGGTCCGTGGAGCTCGCGAGTCCGGCGATGGAGGTCGGTGGCGCAGGCTGCCGGGGTTGAGGATGATGACCTACGAAGCGGCGTTTGGAGCACGCTCCGGCGATGTGAGTGCACTTCCCGGACGCGGCTCGGTGCGAGGAGCTTGGATCTGGGTCTCACGCGGCGAAGTGAGAGTCCTCGGCGGCAGCGAATCAAGCCAAAACCGAAGCAAAACCCCGGGCCAACTACGGCGAGCGATTTAGGGCTACCTAGGGTTCCACGGTGGCTGAAATCTGGGGCAAAACACGCGCAAACAACGGGCGATCCTCGGGGCGGGACCAGTCCTTCTTATACGGCCTCGGCTTGCGGGATTTTCGCGAACCCTAACCGAACTCGGTCATGGCGCGGCGGCGCAGTCCGTCTCCGAGTCGGATCGGGAACGATGACGCGCAGCCGTTGGATCTCGATCCAACGGCTCGCGTGCGAGCGGGTTTGGCCGAGCCAGTGACGCGGCCGGGTCCGGGTCGGACTCGAGTCCGACTCGGGTTCCGACTCGGTCGGATGAACAGTAACCGACTCGGTTTGATTTTCCAGCGATTTAATATCTAAAATAATTTCCAGTAATTCATTTAATTCATTAAAAATAGCAAAAGACTCAGAAAAATTCCAGAAAAATTCTGGAAAATATTTTAGGGCATTTGGGACTCAAATAAAATATTTCCATCAAAACTTTATTTGCAAATTTAATTTCTTTAATTATTTCAATATGGAATAAATTCAAATTAAATCCAAATAAATCGAAATAAATTCCAGAAAATTCCAAAAATTCACCAAAGTGCCAAATCACACATGAATTTAAGAAAAGCAAAATTTTGGGGTGTTACAGACGTTCAGGCTATGAGAATGGTGCACAGGAAGAATGGTTAGTCACGTGAGAATGGCAGGAGGTCATTCACGTGCAAAGTGTTAGTCACGTGAGTATGGCAGGTGGCCATACGCGTGCAAAGTGTTAGTCACATGAGTATGGTAGGGTTGCCATACGCGTGCAAGAGTTGTACTCGGCCAGGTTGGGCCAAGAGGAGTTGTGTTGAATACATACTCCTTCTAGATTAGGAATTGTATTCAGAACTCCTTGTGTTTTGCTCCTTTAAATAGGAGGGGTGTCTCCTGTTGAAGGGCATCAATCGGAGCTGAGCGCATTGAGAGCCTCAAGCTCAGTTTTAGGGTTTGTACTCTTTTGATGAGAGTACTTTAGACAAAAGAAATAAATATCAATTCTTCTAGATCCTTGCGTGCTACAGTAACCGCGTTGCTACAGTGTTTCCTGTTTTGGTTCTTGTTTGCATGCTTGTTCTTTTCTAGATTGGTTTTTGTTCTTTGAGTTTTATCTTGATTTGATCCATCAAAACCTTTCTAGAGAATTGATTTAGGGTTTCTCTAAGTTTAGTTGATTAAACTTTTGTTGTTTCTGTTAAACCTTCAAGTTTACGTTAGATCAATTCTCGTCATCTTCTGTCACAGCAAGTTTGCGAGGTTCATAACTTTTGATCTGTAAGTCCGATCGAGCCGATTCTTTTTGGGTTCGATGCGTGTTAGAATCTAGTTTCTTGTGTCCAAATTTCAGATTGAGCCGACGGTTGGATCTCCGGGAATTCGCGTTTTACCGAACCTCTGTCATTCTGTTTTTGTCGAAAACGAGGCAATTATTTGGTTCTGTTTCGGGTTGAACTTTTAATAGATCAAGAATTTGGTTTTAGCTTCCGCACAATCATTCACCCCCCTCTGATTGCTATATTCGTATACTTCGATCCTACACCTCTTCCCCAGATTGATGATTTGTTTGATCAATTAAGTGGGGCTCGAGTCTTTTCTAAGATCAACTTGAGGCTTGGATACTTTCAACTCAAGATTCGACCTGAGGATATCTAGAAAACTGCTTTTACTACTCGATATGGTCTGTACGAGTATACGGTAGTTTCTTTTGGACTCACCAATGCGCCAGCCACATTCATGAACCTCATGAATAAGGTATTCATGGAATACCTGGATAAATTTGTGGTGGTATTCATTGATGACATCCTTATCTACTCTCGGAGTGAGCAGGAGCATGAACTCCATTTGCACTTAGTGCTTGATAAACTGCGTGAACATCAGTTGTATGCCAAGTTCAGCAAATGTGAGTTCTGGCTCAAAGAAGTTGCCTTCTTAGGCCACGTTATCTCCGAAGGAGGTGTTTCTGTTGATCCTAACAAGGTGAGAGATGTACTCGCCTGGGAACAACCACAGACTGTTCCCGAAGTCCAAAGTTTTCTTGGGTTAGCCGGGTACTATCGGCGATTCATTGAAAACTTTTCCAAAATTTCCAAGCCGATGACTGAATTACTCAAGAAGGAGAAGAAGTTTGAGTGGTCATCAGCTTGTGAGGCTAGTTTCCAAGAGTTGAAGCGAAGGCTCACGACAGCTCCGATTCTTGTCTTGCCTGATGTGCACAAAAACTTTGACGTATTATGTGATGCTTCACGTCAGGGTCTTAGTTGTGTGCTAGTGCAGGAAGGAAAAGTCGTGGTGTATGCTTCACGCCAACTGAAGCCTCATGAAGCCAATTATCCAACTCACGATCTAGAATTGGCTGCCGTAATTCATGCTCTTAAGTTGTGGCGGCATTATCTCATCAGAAATCGAACTGAGATATATACCGACCATAAAAGCTTAAAATACTTTTTCACCCAACCAGATCTAAACTTGAGAAGCATCGGTGGTTGGAGCTAATCAAGGATTATGATTTGGGAATTCATTATCATCCAGGTAAGGCTAATGTGGTAGCTGATGCCCTCAGTCGCAAGCTACACACTGTGAACGCCCTGACAATTGTCTATCAACCTCAGTTACTGGATGAGTTCCGTAGACTCAACTTGGAGATGGTTGAGGAAGGATTTGTGGCTGCATTAACCCTACAACCTACCCTTGAGTCTCAAATTCTGGCTGCTCAGCTGAATGATGAAGGAGTAGCTGAGATCAAGCGCAAGTTGGGAGAAAATGCATCATCGGAGTTTTCAGAATGAGCTAACGGTTTGATCATGCATGGATGTCAAATCTATGTCCCACATGATCAGGAGATCAAATATCTGATCTTGAAGGAAGCTCACGAGACTCCATAGTCGATCCACCCTGGAAGCACTAAAATGTACCAGGATATCCGAAAGAAGTTTTGGTGGCCTGGTATGAAAAGAGATATCGCCACATACGTTGCCATTTGTGAGGTGTGTCAGCGAGTTAAGGCAGAGCACCAACGACCAGCCGGAATGCTTCAACCTTTGAAAATTTTGGAGTGGAAATGGGATGAGGTCGGAATAGACTTCATCACTGGCCTGCCAAAATCAGCTAATGGCCATGACTCTATTTGGGTGATTGTCGACCGGTTAACCAAAGTTGCTCACTTCATACCGGTACGTGTTACCTACAATGGAGCTAAACTTGCAGAACTCTACCTGAACCATATTGTCCGATTACATGGAGTTCCTAAGGTCATCGTGTCTGACCGTGGATCCCAGTTCACTTCGCGGTTCTAGAAGAATCTGCATGAACATCTCAGGACTAAGCTACTCTTCAGCATAGCTTACCATCCCCAGACTGATGGACAGACCGAGAGGACAAATCAAGTCCTGGAAGACATGCTCAGAGCTTGTATTCTTTCGTATAACTCGAAGTGGGAAAAGTGCTTAGCATTTGCTGAGTTTTCCTACAACAATAGTTATCAAGCAAGCCTTCAAATGTCTCCGTTTGAAGCACTGTTTGGAAGAAAGTGCCAAACTCCTCTCTTCTGGTCCGAAGTGGGTGAAAGAGAGTTCTTTGGACCCACAGTGATTCAAGAAGCTAAGACGCAAGTCAAGCTAATCCGCGATCGGCTGAAAGAGGCTCAATCCAGACAAAAGAGCTATGCCGATAATCGCCGTCACGGCCTGAGCTTCGAGGTTGACGACTTTGTTTATCTCAAAGTCTCTCCTTTGCGTGGCACGAAGCGGTTTCAAATTCGTGGGAAATTAGCGCCAAGATACGTCGGTCCGTATCGCATTCTTGCAAGGAAGGGTGAAGTAGCTTATTAGTTGGAGCTTCCACCTCAACTTGCAGATGTGCATGACGTGTTTCATGTTTCTCAGCTGAAGAAGTGTCTTCGAGTTCCTGCTGAACTCACTCCTCTAGACATAATTGAACTTCAACCAGATCTTACCTATCGTGAATATCCAATTCGCATTCTGGATGAAGTTGAACGTCTTACTCGTAATCACATTGTCAAGATGCTTCGAGTTCAGTGGAGTAATCACACCGAAGAAGAAGCAAACTGGGAACGTGAAGATCGTCTTCGATCCGAATTTCCAACCTTGTTTTCTGAACCCTTGTAATCTCGAGGACGAGATTATTGTAAGGGGTGTAGAACTGTGACATCCTGAGTTCGTAATTGCCTTTTAAATGTTAATTAATCCCTTGAGAGTTATTTGGATTTCAATTTGGAGTTAATTGTGTTTGGATTTGTTTGTTCGAGCCATTTCATTTTAGTTTTTGCTCCAAAATCTTATTTCTTATTGCGGATAGAAATTTCTGAGCAAACGTAGCTTCTAAACCTTCCTTGGTTATCTTAGAACCCATCCCTAAAGCTCTCGGGAAGAATTCCCTAGTTTCGGAGTTCTTCGGGGGAAATCAGAGAAATTTCTGCCCTGGGCGGCAGTACCACCGGCCCTGGCCGGTACTGCCGGTCGAGGTGACCGGGCAGGGGGCAGAGCCCTCGCTGCTGCCCGTTGCCCTGCCACCTCCTCTATTTCTAGAGGCTTCCCCTCTACGCCTCCTCCCCCAGCCAAACACTCTCTCTCCCTCACTCTCCCTCTCTAGCTCTCTCTCCTATGGAGCTCTCCCCCTCTCTCTCAAGCTTTCCCTCCATCTAAAACCCACTCTCCGGTGTTCTCGAGCTCGAGGAGAAGCAAGCCACAGAGGAGATCGCCGTTCTCAGACCCTAACAATGATCCGTGGTAAGTGGATCGAGTTCTAATCAACTCTACTGCGATCTGAGTTTCCTCCTCTAGTTCATGCTTCGTTTACCCTTTAATGTATTAATTCGAACCTTAGAAAACCTAGTTGTAGTGCTCAATCTCTAGTTAGCTGAGGTTCTAAACCTAGGTTAGGTGCTAGAATTCCCGTTAGCGCAAAAACCGAGATCGGAAACCCTAAATACGTTTTTATCGGATATATTTGGTTAAATGTCGTTTTCGTAACTTTTCAAAGTAATCCATGGAACCCTAGTTCCAAAAGCTAGGAAAATGACACTAGAATATATTCGATGCCGTTAAAGTTCGATTTTTGCGAAAAGAATCGAGTTTGAATTCGATTCGGGTCAAAAGTCAAAATTTGGCGTAAAATAGGACTCTAGAGTTCCTCGGATAAGAAATTAGGTCAAACGGGGTCGAAACTTTGCGTGGTTCACGAGAATGGGTCCTTACCACCTCTGAGAAGCCATCCATGCAATTGCCGTGAAATTCCGAAGTCGTTTGTGCGAAAACACTTTTTCTGGAAACCCTAGTTGACCAGTGGCCGGCACTACCGACGTAGTGAGGCCGATACTGCCGCTCAAGCCGACACTACCGCCCCCACAATGTCGGCTGTTATTTTCCAGAGAGGTCCTCTTCTGGGTTCGTAGCCTCCAGCATTACCAACCCTTGCGGCCGGTACTACCAGGTTGTAGGGCGGCACTACCGGGCTTTCTGGCCGGTACTGCCGACTGTAGGGCGGCACTACCGGGCTTTAGATGCCGGTACTGCCGGGAACCGAATCAAAATTTAGTTTTCGTTTGGGTATTTCTCTCTTGTGTTCGCTTGATCGTTGTTGCCCTGTTCTCGTTGGATCTTATTCGTTTTCTCGTTGTTTCTTTTGTTGCGCTTTCGTTTAGACGCTGACGCCTCGGGAGCAGTTGGCGAGGATCCGGACTACAACCCAGAGGTCACGCAAAATCGAGAGCAAACAGGCAAGCAACCCCTTTTGAACATATTGCTCCTATAATTGCAAAAGTATTTGATGATTTACAAAATTATTATGCATGCATATCAATTTAATACAAGCATTTGAATGGTGGGAAATGGTAGTTACCCTAATGGTTGGATGGCTTATCTTAATCTCGTTGTTACCCTGAAATCCTTGAGTAACCCTAGATTAAGGATAGACGCTATATTAAGTGTCGCAAGGGAATATAAGTCTAATAGTTGCATACGCTTAGCCCAGCCTTAGACTGATTAAATATCGATCGGTGGACTCAGTCAATCAAAGTCTCTTGATACGTTATCAGGATTTATGAAATGATGATTTTGGGAAATAAAGGCTATGTTGGCAAAAGATGAAAAAGGAAAAGGTGTACAGTGGTTTATGCCGGACAGATGATGGGAGGTCTCGTGCAGGCAATTCTAAGGACTGAACTTGACGCTTATAACTGAGTCTTTTCGTACAACCACATGTGCTAGTATGGGATGGCCTAAACCCAGTACAGGAGTTGGAAATTGGTCTTGCGCCGTGGTAGGTCGAAGTAGTTGGGCAATACCGACGTGCTGGTGTTGCTTAGAATACTCCCTCACCTCGTGCAGGTGTTGGAGACTTTCGTGAAACAACAGTGGATGCTTTGCTGAGGGTAAAAGGCACGATGGGGTGCTAGCCATCGTTGGATCCATGTGGGTGAATCAGGTTTGGAGTTTAAGGTACCCAAACACCGTCAATTGGGGGGTACTCTCGCCTGGCCCGGGGGTACTCTGTGTGGGTGTGTGGAGCCCTTACCCAAAGCAAAGAGCGCACATCGCCGGGGCTGACGCAAGACTAAGTGCCGACAATTGGAAAAGTTTCGTCACAATCTAGCAAAACGGATACAATATGTACCACGTGGCATGGTTGACATGATTGCTAGAGCGTGTCATGTGGGTAAAGTGTGCATTCTCTGCAGAGATTAATTAAACTAATCGATTAGCCGTGCTCACAATCACGAACAACTTGGATATCTGATGTCAAGTATAGTATTTTGGGTTTTGTTTTCGGAAAATGATTTGGAAACGGTAGATCTTTCAAATGTTGGGTTGAATTAAGCGAAATGTTGAGTTGTTGGACTCAATGATTGATTGGACTGGTGATTTGATCAAGCTGGTTGTGATTCTTGATGTCATATGATGGTTATGTAGGTCGTGTTGGAGGAAATTGAGTATGATATGAATTGTACATTATATGTTGAATTACTTTCTTTTACTAAATGCTTTATAACATGTGCAGCATTTCGAATCTATTAGCCTATTGCAAATAAATTCTGCTTCATGCAAATCTGAACTAGAATAGAAACCCTCTTCATTGATTAGCCTGCATTATTAATATACTTGCAAACAATAAAGTCTTGCGAGTACATACGTGTACTCACTGTTTGCTCTAAACAATTTGCGTGAGGAGTAGAAGATGCAGGTGAAGACGAGGATGACCAGGAGTTCAGTGATCCCGACGCAGGTGGTGCGTTTGATGGCTAGTGGAGTGACATGCTCGCTGGTTGCCTGTGGGAATGGAGGCACACTGTGGCCGCTTTGCTTTTGTTTCTCTCATGTTCTTCTCTTCAGTTTACTTTAAGCCAGTCGGCCTTTTGTAAACAGGAACAAGCTCTAATATTATTATCTATCGTTGTAATATATTACTTCTACTCATAATTTACTGTTTGAATGGACGTGATACTACCTAACTTAACATGTGACACTAGCTTACATATCCAGGGACTAGTGGTTATCACATGGTTGCGGGAAGCTCAAATTGGAACCAATTGGATGGCATATGACCTCATGAGTCGAGTGTCGTGCCGACCAAGTGGTTTCAATCTGAGTCTATCGTGATGCCGTGATCGTTACGTTACTGGTTACACGATTGTCGGCGTAAGAGCCAACAGACACCTCCGAATCGGGTGTATATGAAGTTCAGACGGGGGGCTTTCGTGGAGATCGCTCGAGAGATGGAGAAAAGGGATCAGCCGAAGCTTGCAAGGAGACGCTCAGGTGTATCCAGGTTTGGGCCCTCCTGAGAGTAATAGCCCTAGTCCTGTCTGGGTGTTCTTGCTTGTGTTCTTGGGGGAGACTAAAATCCTCCAACCGAAAAATGTTTTCCAACCCCTTCTCCCATGCACCCCGGCTCCCTTTTATACTTGGGCCGGCTAGGGCGCATGGGGAACTTACATTAGTGTATCACATTTATTACACTGCCTCACCGCATTTAATGCACCTGTCACTATTCTTGAGTTGCACTTAATGCTTCCGGCACGGCCGACATTGTCCCGGCCTCGAGACCCGTGTGCCTACCGGCTCCGCACGCCTCGCTAGGGGGAGATTTCGCCATGACGTCATCCGCAATAAATGCGCGCGTTGGGAACACGCGCCGTCACACCGTGGCCTTCATTAGCCCCATTTAATGCGCACGATACGTGTTAAATGCCCTTGACCCTCTGCGCGGCGGCACAGACCGCAAGGTGGCCTTGGGAACTGAGCGCCAGCGGCATGGCCTGAACGCCACCTGCCCGCTGGGCGATCACCTTATCGAAGCGCCCGGCGTGGCTCGACGCCACCGTCTGGCCTGGCGATCACCTTTATCGACGGCAGCGTGGCGTGGCTCGACACCACCTGTCCGCTAGGCGATCATCTTACTGAGCGCCAGCGGCGTGGTCTGGATGCCACCTGTCCGTTGGGCGATCACCTTTACTGTGGTGGAGTGGGCACCCTGGTGTAGAATACGCCGACAGTAGCCCCTGGGCCCACCCGGGAGCGCTTTTGACCCTTTTTGAAAAATGGTTCGGTCTCCCGGGTGGGTCCATCATAAATGCCCTTGTAACGCCGTAGCTTTAAATGCCCACAGCCGTTTCTGGGTATTAAGGCGGGACATGCAACCGTCCCCGCCTCGTAACCGACGCTGGACCTTTGGGAAGCATGCCCACGCTTTGGCAGCCTTTCGGGTTTCCCGTCTTCGAGCCGCCGCGACGCTTCGGGTTTCCTGCCGGATCACCTCTCCGCAAGCCTATATATATAAGTGTGCACAGGTGGAGCGGTTCTTTCTTTCTGTCTTACTCATCTGCTAAGCCTTCGACCGTCCTTCTTGCGAACCGCCTCCCTCAACCATCCTTCTTGCGAACTGCCTCCTTCCTGCCCAGATGGCGCCGTCGACCGTCGAAGAAAGAGACACCGCGAGGTTTTCCCAGTATATCTCCGGCGGTTCCCTCAATGTCCGCGCCGGGACCACAGCGCCCGGTTGCCGCCCAGAAGAAGTGATCTTCTTTGGCTAGGCGATGCTGGCATGCCTACTCCTGCCGGTTTCTGACTTCTACATCTCCGTCCTCAATTTCTACTCTATCCACAACATTCATCTTCCTCCCAACTCCGTCATCCTCCTCGCTGTCTTCACCTACTTCTGCGAATTGTTTGTGGGAGTGGCCCCCAACCTTCCTCTTTTTCGCTTTTTCTACGCCCTGCGCATGGCCAGGGATCCCTCCACCCCGTCGGGATGCTACCACTTTCGCCTCCGAGACAGTGCGGCTTCGCGCTACATCCAGCTGGATCTCAGGTTCAACTGGAAGACCTGGCGCAATGAGTGGCTCTATTTCGCAGACGACAGTGGCATAGAGGTCCTGGAGTTGCCGATCGGGCCGGCGATCAGCAACCCCACTTCGGGAGCGCAGGTCGACGAAACGCCCGAGCTCTGAACAATGCTGGCCCGCGTGGACCAGCTGTGGACAGCGGGCCTGACGGGAGGTATAGTTCTCCGAGACTTCATTTCTCGGCGGATCAGCCCCCTGCGCCGCCGTGCCCGCCCGGCCTGGTAGTACACGGGCCTTGATGACGTAACCCGGACGGTTTCCGGAGGTAGGCTTCTCGTCTCCCCTTCTTGGTGATTTTGGCAACTGTTGCCGAGTTGAAGACATTCTTCTTTCTTTTTTACTTTCTAACAACTGCAGGGGACTTATCTTCTTCGAAAGTCGATGCCTGGATGGGGCAACTGGGCGCCCCCAGCGTCGTTCCGCCTTTCCCGGCGGGTGCACTCCCGCTCTGCCACGTGGAGCCCCGGGAGCGCATGGCGATCACCCGTGCCATGCCCGCTATGGACGGCACGGGACCGGTGAACACGACACACCCAAGGGCCCTGACGATCCAGGGTCCTCCGGGCGCTGGCAACCAGGGAAGGGGCAAACGCCCTGCCGATGACGACGCCCCTGGCGCTAGCCCCAAGAGGGTTTGCGCCTCGTCAGGGGATGCGGCGACCTCGGCCGCCCCGCAGGGCTCCACCGGGGCGGGGAGCTCTACGGCAGCCGCAGCTGCAACTTCAACTGCTCCCGTCGAGGTGGTTGATGTTGACGCTACTCCGACCATAGATCCGTTGGCACAGATTGTTCCTCGCCGCGCCGCCGGCCGACGCCACCGCCCACGGCACGATCCTTCCGCTTGCCGCCGGCACTCGATCCTTCTTCGCCGCCGGCGGTCGATCCGCGCCGCCGACACCGATCTCTTCTCCCGCGCCGCGGCACTCGATCCTTCCTCGCCGCGGCCGCAGTCGATCCGCCACCGCCGGCTGATCCTTCCTCCGCCGCCCAGCACAGGTTGACTCGCCGCTCCGGTTCTCCCGCCGGCGCCGGCTGCGCAGGGCCTACCGCCGCCGCCGTGGAGGGTGTTGAACCTCCCTCCGGCCGCGCCGCGGTTCCGGAGGCCTCCTGCCGGGTAATTAAACCAAAGCAAAAGAAACATTAAGTTCTTTTAATCTGGAAGGCTTACCTCCTTCTTGTATTCTTTAGGGCTGTTATTTGCCGCCCCAAACGAGGCGCGATCAGGGGACTCGCAGCCGTCATGACAGCGCCAGTTGTGTTGGGGGAGCCTTAGGGCGACGTGGGTGGCCGCCTAGCAGCCGCCACGGGGGCGATCACCGCGCCAACTGTCGGGACCCGAATTTGCAAATCCGGACCCTCTGTGTATTCAGCACTAGTCCAGGAACGTGCTAGTGCACACAGTCTCAACATTGGTAAATATCACAATCATACTCCACGAAATAATAAGTACTTAAAGTAGTTAACCAAACGGGGTTGCTCGACCTTATGGTCAAGTTACAAATATATGCCACGTAGGGCGAAACTTATTAAAAGAGAAATAATAGCAGCGGTAAATAAGATAACTTCGTGGCGCCATCCAGTATACTATAGGCAACTGACTGGGCTCGCTTCCTAGTTAGACGGATCTTCTGGGAGCTCCTCCTCCAAAGCTGGTGTAGACTCCTCTTCAACTGGTGTTGTATTGTGGCAAGGGTGAGTACTTGGTACTCAGCAAGTCATGCACAGAATGCAAACTAATATACTACATGCATGGCTTAGTACAAAGGAATAGCTCAGTGTATATTTGCATTAAACGGCATTTGACAAATAGCATAAGTAGATTCGAAAGTAGTGGAGACAAGTATAAGATCAATAACTTTTCCAGGAGTTTAATAAACATTCTTCCCAAAACCTAACTCACATTTCCATCAACATATTAATAAACCAGACCCAACCTTTCAAATCCAAGTTATTTTCAAGAAAGTCTAACCCTTGATTGTAATTCCCGAGCGATGTTCAATACCGCGGACACGGCTATTCGAATAGATTTTACACTCTGCAGAGGTTATGCACTTTACCCACAAGATACAGTCAAACACCACAAAGGCGAGTGTCCGTAACAAAGTCTTTCGGAAACTTCTAACAGCACAAGTGGTCCTCCCCGGTGTTGCACACTAACCCTTCCCTTAGCGAAGGCGAAGTTTAGGTCAAGCCACCGTTAGATGGGTACCTGGCCGCAGCACCGGTATGCTCCCCCGTACAACTACACAAAGGGTGTAGTTGACAACCTAAGGTCCCACAGGTACGTTATTAGCAACTTAATCAACTAGGTCCGTCCCATTACAGACATGTGGTTGCACGCTTGACTCAGTTCAAAGGCTTGCAAGGTTAAGTCCTTAAGGTGACCAGGGCAAGACTACCCGAAGAACCAAGACAATGTTCCCGGTGACACAACTGGCCCACCCGATCATTCTTGCCACATGCCCCGGTCGAAAACTATTTATCAAACCCCAGTTATTTACCATGCACCACGTGCCATCAACATCACATGATACCTTTCCAAAACAGGTCCAATATATCATTAAGTCAGTTTTAACATTTGATTGTTCAAATCATGTCATGAGCACGTAGCAGGTCTAAGCAATATACTACAACGATCTAAATTCCCATGTTGGCAATTTAATAATGTCCAACTAGTAAACTACAACTAGGGTGACAAGGGGTCATGGCACATATTTAATTAACCAAGGTGTCATACAGCAATTTGGCATTTATCTATTTCCCCGGAATTATATAAAGTATTTTCTAATTAAACTAGCATGCAATAAATTGAATCAAAATAGGTTTCCAATTGGGATCAACATGGCCAAAGCGTAACTTGCCTTCAAAGAGTACTTGTTCTTGGTCCTGAGCTGGCTCCTGGGTCAACACCTCTCCTTCGAAGCCTTCGGGCACTTCAACGTCTACTCGTAAAGCGTGCAAATAGCAAATAATAAATAAATAGTAGACAAAAAGTGTCCAAACATCCAAATAAAGTTCGTAAACAGAGAGAGCATAATTTTATGAATTTTTAGAAACTGAATCACAAATTCGAGTTTAAACGCGAAAGTTATAGCATTTTGAAGTTTAAATAATCAATTAAATAATTATACAGAGAAAAACTTTATTCCAAAAATTAAATAAAATTCATCAATAGGTAGATCTCAATTTTATACAAATTTAGAAATTTGAATCACTCAAATCGGAGTTAAAATTCAAAAGTTATAAGCATTTGAAGTTTTGAAATTCAAATTAAACATTAAACCGAATTAATATTTCATTTTCTTTTTCGGAAAATAATTTATTGCGTCAGCAAGGACACGTGTCAGCCTCGATTAGGCGGTGGCGTCGGTCGATCCGCGAGGCTCACTTACGGCTCAGGCCGGCTGGTCCACCGTGGACCCGGTCCACGGCTCACGTGTCTCTAACGTGTGGTACCCTACGGGTGATGTCATTGCTGACATCAGCGGGGACTCAAGACACCGCGACCGGCAGGTGGGACCCACCGTGGCGTCATTGCCGACGCCATCAGCACGGCTGGGTGATCGCTGGCGGCGGTGGGCCTGGCGATGACATCAGCGTGACATCATGGTGCGGTTTGGCAGCGTCGCTGACACGCGGGCCTGGCGTGTCAGCGTCACACGCCAGCGCTGGCCGCTGCGCGGTCCAACTTCCTTACACGTGGCTCGATCTCGGCCGTTGATTTGAAAATCAACGGCCCAGATTGGATCTGGTCTCAAGCGTTTGGGGTGAACGCGCTTAATCTGGACCGTTGGATCTAGATCCAACGGTCGAGATTGGATCTGGGGGTTGGAACGGAATCTCACCGTGGGATGACGTGGCGAGATCTAGGGCGTCGGATTCTGATCGGACGGCTGGCGATGCTCGCGGACGGCGATGGCGACGCGGCGGAGCAGAGGCCACCGGAGACGAAGACGACGACAAGCCCAACGGCGCTTCGGGGCTTCTCCAGCGGAGTGAGTTGGCTCCACGGGTGCGGCTCATCGTGAGGACTCCGGATCTGGGTTCCGCTGCGGCGGAGAACGGCGGATGGCGACGGGGCGAGGCAAGAACCGTGGCAGAGGCGAGAGCTAACTACGGCGAGCAATAGCGGGTCGACGGCGACGGCTAGGGCTAGGGCACGTGGGGCAATCGACGCACGAGGCAAAGGCGAACCTCGGGCGCGGGTCTGGGCATTAAATACCGGCACGGACGCCGAGATCCCCGCGGAATCGCGGCGGGCGGCGGGCGGCGTCGGAGTCCGCCTGACACGGCGAGGTGACGTGGACGCATGTGAGCCGTCGACGTGGCGCGATCAACGGCGGAGATCGGCTCGGTGCGGCCGTGCAAAGCGCGAGTTGATCCTGACCGTTGGATCTCGATCCGACGGTCCGGATTGATCCCAGGTTAGGGGTAAGTGCGGTTCACGCACATGGCTACGTGTGCCGTTGGATCTCGATCTGACAGTCCACGGGGGTTAGGGTTTGGACGCGGTTCGACCGAGTCGCGGCGCTGATCGCCGGTCGGAGGTCGGACTCGGACTCGAGTCGACTTCGGGCCTCATTCGGAGGAAACGATAAAACCCACTCGATTAAATAATCCATTTAAATTCTCAGAAATTCATTTAATTCATTAAAAATAGCAAAAGACTCAGAAAAATTCCAAAAAAATTCTGGAAAATATTTTGGAACATTTTGGACTCAAATAAAATATTTCCAACAAAATTTTATTAGAAAAGTTAAATTCTTTAATTATTTCAAAATGGAATACATTCAAATAAATTCCAAATAAATTCAAATAAATTCCAGAAAATTCCAAAAATTCACCAAAGTGCCAAATCACACATGAATTTAAGAAAAGCAAAATTTTGGGGTGTTACACCAACCGAGGGTGAGTTGGGCTTATAGCCCACTCCGGGGGCCCCCACCGCTTCATTTCCCTCGGCGGACGCGGACGCTCTGCTGGCCGCCCTCAACGAGCTTCACTCCAGCGTGAGCAACCGCCTCGTGACGAGCAAGGAGAAGCTGAGGAAGGCCGCCGCGGAGATCAACCGCCTCCACAAGGAAACGCAGGACTGGCGCAGCCAGGCGGCGCGGTTGGAGCAGGAGCTGCAGCAAGAGAGGGCGCAAGGAGCACTCCACGTCGAGGCGCTCACCAGGGAGCGCGACACGGAGAGGAGTGATCGGCTCCGCGCAGAGGCCGACACCACCTCGATGCTGTGCCCTGCCTTCGACCGGATGGTGGCCAGCTTGGCGCCGCTGGGGCTGGAGCAGCCGCCCCCTATTGAGCAGCAAGCATGGCACTATGCTTTCTGCATGGGCAGCATCGCCGACTTCCTCACCATGATGACCGCCGCCTTAGCCACCCGGTCCAGTGAAGAAGAAGCGCGCGATCACGCACGGCGCAGCGAAATACGTCTTTGGCGTGTTCGCGCCACCGGCCGCTGACGCGAACTTCGATCCCCTGGTCGCCATCCAGGGGGTGGAAGTGGACTGGGCCCACGCAGAGGCGCAGGTCCACGACGCCGCCGAACAGGTCACTAGGCAGCTCGAGATGGTCAACCCGGCGCTGGAAGCGGTGGCCGAGGACGTGGCCCTTGGGCTGGACGGCGGTTCGGCAGAGGACCAGGAGGCCACGGAAGCCGCGGCGGGCGAGGAGTGAAGACCCTAGACTTAGCTTTTTGTCTTTTGTTTCGTCTTTGTCTGTAATCAACTTCTGCAAATCAGCCCTTACTCTTGAATGCACATGTTTACCTTTACATGTCTTATGCTTTGATTGCTTGTCCGCGCGCCCCACTTTGCTGGTTCAACATGAGCAAACAGGCAACCGTACACTTTAAAGGTTAGCAGGGATGCAGGGTTCTAGACCCTCGTGCCGAGACATCGCCATCTCAGGATCCTAGGACTTGGTGAAATTAACTACCCTCGTGGTCTCTTAGGACCGAACACTTGGTGAGGCATGGCAGGGTAGTAGGCTCTCGGGGGCGCCCGGAGCGTCACGACCGTGTTGAGAACCATGCCAAACTAGCCGCCCGATCGCTCATCCCTACTCGCTGTGCTCACCCAGTGGTTCCACTTTTACCGTCAAGGTTTTAGAGAGTCGCCAGGTACCGAGGGTGACTACGCGGACACGGCCCACCAGGGCGCAAACCAGAAAAAAGAGAACGAAGATGACAACTGCTTTGAACAAGAACTGAGCATTTAATTAAACAGAGGCTTCCCCCGACCAGCCAAGGAGAGAGAAACTTAGTCCGGCTGATCGGGGCGTACAACGCCGCACTTACAGCCATTTTAGGGATAGAACTTGCGCAGAAGCTCTATGTTTTGAGAGTTCGCCAGCTCCTCCCCATCCTCAGTGGCCAACATGACCGCCCCGGGGCGAGAGACTGAGACCACCTTGAAGGGGCCCTCCCACTGGGAGACAGTTTGTGCAACCCGGCATGCGTCTGAATTCTGCGCAAGACCAGGTCGCCCACTGCCAGTGTTCTCTCGCTGACCCGGGCGGTGTGGTACCGCCTGAGACTTTGCTGGTACCGAGCAGCGCGTAGGGCTTCACGGTCTCGCATCTCTTCCAGGAGATTGGCTTCCTCTCGGCGCAGATCCTCCTGGCCTTCCTCCGTGAACGCCGCGACACGCGGTGACCCCAAGGCCAGCTCCGAGGGCAAGACAGCTTTCGCGCCGTAGACCAAGAAAAAGGGAGTTTCTCCGGTGGCCCAGCTGGGAGTGGTACGGAGAGACCACAAGACTGTCGGGAGCTCTTAAGTCCACCGGGCTCCGCGCTTATGGAGTCGATCAAACACCCTGGTTTTGAGGCCCTTCAGCACCAGCGCATTGGCCCGCTCGACTTGGCCATTACTTCTTGGGTGGGCCACCGAGGCAAAACAAAGCTTGGTGCCCATTTCTTCATAGAAACCCAAGAAGGCAGCGTTGGTGAACTTTGTGCCATTGTCGGTGATGATGCGGTTGGCGACCCCGAAGCGGCTGAAGATTCCTTGCATGAACTTGATAGCAGCAGCGGCGGTAATCGCCCTTACTGCTTCGGTTTCCACCCATTTGGTAAACTTGTCGATGGTGATGAACAGATGGGTGTAGCCCCCTGTGGCCCGTGGGAACGGGCCTAAGATATCCAGCACCCAGACCGCGAAGGGCCATGAGAGCGGGATGGTTTGCAGAGCCTGGGCTGGTCGGTGGATCTGCTTGGCGTGGAACTGGCATGCCTCGCACTTCCTCACCAGCTCGCAAGCATCCTGGAGGGCGGTTGGCCAATAGAACCCTTGGCGGAAAGCTTTCCCAACCATCGTTCGACTTGACATGTGGCTCCCGCACACGGCTCCATGGATATCAAAGAGCAAACTGCTCCCCTCTTCCCGAGTGATGCACTTCAGAAGAATTCTGTTTCTACCCCAGCGGTACAGGTCCCCGCCCACCAGGGTATAGCACTTGGCCTTTCGCGCTATCTTCTCTGCTGACGCATCGTCGTCGGGGCACACTTGATCCCGCAGGTAGGCCAGGATCGGATCCATCCATGTGCCTTCCCAGTCAAGTGTGGCGATCACTCAGTGATCGTTCGGGTACTTCGTCTAGCTAGACGTTTCCGCCGGTACTACTTTCCCTTCTGGAACGAGGGCTGAAGTAGCGTCACCATCGTCCCCACCAGAAACGGGGGCTGCGATGGATGGTCACGGAAGCCTTTCTTCAAAGACTCTGACCGGAACAGGGGATCTTGTCGAGGCGAGTTGTGCGAGCCCGTCCACCAAGTAGTTATCGTGCCGGGGGATATGAGTATACCCCAGCCTGTCGAAGTGTCGCTCCATCTTTCTGACCTCTGCCAAGTACTCCGCCATGACAGGATCAGAGAAGGAGAACTCCTTTCTCGCTTGGTTGACGACCAGCAGCGAGTCGCCCTTGACTTGCAGGCGCCGAACACCGATGGCTGCGGTGGCGCGAAGTCCCGCCAGTAAGCTTTCATACTCAGCAACGTTGTTGGTGGCCTTGAAGTCCAGGACGACCATGTACTTGAGGAGATCTCCGGTTGGGGAAACCAGGAGGACCCCAGCCCCAGCGCCTTCGAGCTTGAAGGAGCCGTCGAAGTAAAGTGTCCAGGGGGAGGGCGCGGGGGTTTCTTCAGCTTCAGGTTCGACAGGAGTCCACTCAACGACGAACTCCGCCAGCCTTTGACTCTTGATTGCAGTGCAAGAGCGAATTTGAGGCCAAACTCCCCCAGCTCCACAGACCATTTGGCAATGCGACCCTCCGCTTCGCGATTGTGAAGAATCTCACGCAGGGGGTAGGCAAAAACCACTATGATCTCCCTTCCTTGGAAATAATGCCGCAGCTTCCTGGATGCCACCAGCACGGCGTATACCATCTTCTGGGCTTGCGGGTACCTTGTTTCCACATCATGCAACACTTTGCTGACGTAGTAAACTGGCCGCTAAATGTGCCTTCCTCGCCCGCCACTCAGTTGCGCCACCATCAGCCGGATCGGGCCGCTACGCATAACAAAGAAATGCTCGCCACGGGGCGACTAGTACTGGAGGGGAGGAGAGGTACTTCTTCAAATCTTCAAACGCCTGTTGTGCTTCTGTAGTCCATTCGAAAAAGTTGGTCTTCTTTAACAGCTTGAAGAAGGGGAGACTCTTTTCCCCGAGCCGGGCTATGAACCGGCCGAGATAGGCCAGGCGACCAGCTAAGCACTACACTTGCTTGAGCCGCGTGGGTGGTTGCATGCGCTCGATAGCCGCGATATTTTTCGGATTGACCTCGATTCCACGATTGGACACGAGGTGTCGGCGTATTCTACACCAGGGTACCCGCTCCCCCGCAGCAAGTACGATCGCTAGACGGGTAGGGCACGTCTGGGCCCCACCACCTAGGCAGTGGCGGGGCCACCTGGTGGTCGCCCAGTGGACAGGTGGCGATCAGGCCACACCACTGGGCGCCCAGGAAGGTGGTCGCCCAGTGGACAGGTGGCGATCAGGCCACACCACTGGGCGCCCAGGAAGGTGGTCGCCCAGTGGACAGGTGGCGATCAAGCCACACCACTGGGCGCCCAGGGAGGTGGACGCCCAGTGGACACATGGCAGACGAGCTCGCCCGCTGGCGACGGTGAGTGGTCGCCTAGTGGACAAGTGGCGACCAGGCCACACCACTGGGCGCCCGGGAAGGTGGTCGCCCAAGGGACACGTGGCAGACAGGCCACGCCCCTGGGCGACCAGCGAGGTGGTCGCCCAGCGGACAGGTGGCATGCAGGCCACTCCCCTGGCATCCACCAACGAGGCTGCAGCGCCCAGATCAAGGGTATTTAATGCGAATCGTGCGCATTAAATGCAAAGCATGGAGAATGCAGTATGGCGGCGCGTCTTCCCCAGGCGTATATTAATTGCGTGTGACATCACGGTAGCACCTCACCCCCTGACGGAACGGGTAGCGTTGGTGGACGTGGGGCCCGAGGCGGGGGGTGCGACGGCTGCGGCAGATAATAATGGGATGTAAGAACAGAGACGTGCGCATTAAATGCGCCCTTGTCAGTGTAATGAGTGTGCCTTGCCGTGTAAGCCTCTCATGTGCCCCCGGGAGCCCAAGTATAAGAGGAGGCCGGGGTGCATGGGAGAGGGGGTTCGATTCATGGTCAGTAGGTTCCACCCTCTCAAGTTAGCATACAAGCAATAGCAAGGGAACCAGGACTAAGGTTGTTACTCTTCGGAGGGCCTAAACCTGGATAAATGCCTTGCGTCTCCCCGTTCTCCTGAGCTTAAGTTACTCGATCATCTTCTTCCTTTCTCCCGATTGCCCCCAAAGCCCCGTCTGAACCTCATAAGCACCGGCTCGGAGGTGCCTGCCTGGCTAGCGCGCCACAGGTAGCGCTAGGGGCTATTGGTGCTGAGATTGCCCTCTTCTGTCGGTTTCCAGTTCGGAGCTCAGGAGAAGCGGGAGTGATTAGCTGCATGGCGGAGTCACGCTCGAAGCGCAGCAACCTGCTCGAGGAAAGCGGCGCCGGTAGCCGGTCCCGGCGCCCGGGGAAGGAGCCGGGCCCCTCCGCCGTGGGAGGGACGCATGCGGCTCCAAAGACCGAGCCTTGCCCGCTTAGCGACGCCTGGTGTCGGAGGGCGAGACTCTGCTAAGCCTTCATGCGGCGCGGTTGTTACTCGATCATCCTCCGCCGGAGCGATACCCCACTGCCTGCGGCTACGGGATATCGCCCGCCTAATTGACGCCGCTCAACAACAGGTTGAGGTGGCAACCCAGCCAGGGGCTTCCGGCACGAGGCGGCAAGGAATGCGCGTGGCCGAAGCGCAGGGTTCCAGCCGCCATACGGTAGATTCCCCGGCGTC
Organism: Rhipidocladum racemiflorum; assembly: GCA_036346355.1. Taxonomy (NCBI): domain Eukaryota; kingdom Viridiplantae; phylum Streptophyta; class Magnoliopsida; order Poales; family Poaceae; genus Rhipidocladum; species Rhipidocladum racemiflorum. The sequence goes on from CM070578.1 coordinate 41,620,998, forward strand.
AAGGCCCGGGACAAGGGGAAGGGAGCCCTGGATGCAGCCCCCTCTGGAACGGGGGGACATGCACACGCTCCCACTCTCCCCCCGGGTCCCTCCGAGTCGAGGGGAGATCGCGGGGATCTGAGGACTAGCCTCAGCGAAAGACGGCTCTAGCGCGATGGCGACCTCCGCCATGTCCTCAGGGGACGCCGCGAGCGTTTGCAGCAGCGCCCGCCCCCCGGGGGCCCACTGATCAACAGGGGGCTTCCCCCTCTAACTCCGGGGAGAGTGTAGACTCGCACTCCCCGACCCTGTCCCAGGGTCAAGGGGCCGGCGAGCGACGCTGCTCCCCCTACAACGTTGGGTGTCAGGCGTTTTCTCTCCACCTTCAGCAAGCTGAGGGATCAAGTGTGCCCCGACGATGATGCGTCAGCAGAGAAGAGAGCGCGAAAGGCCAAGTGCTATACCCTGGTGGGTGGGGACCTGTACCGCCGGGGTAAGAACGGAGTTCTTCTGAAGTGCATCACTCGGGAAGAGGGGAGCGGTCTGCTCTCGGATATCCATGGAGGCGTGTGCGGGAGCCATGTATCCGGACGAACGATGGCGGGAAAGGCTTTCCGCCAAGGGTTCTATTGGCCAACCGCCCTCTAGGATGCCTGCGAGCTGGTGAGGAGATGTGAAGCGTGCCAGTTCCACGCCAAGCAGATCCACCAACCAGCCCAGGCCCTGCAAACTATCCCGCTCTCATGGCCCTTCGCGGTCTGGGGGCTGGATATCCTGGGCCCGTTCCCGCGGACCACAGGGGGCTACACCCACCTGTTCGTCGCCGTCGACAAGTTTACTAAGTGGGTGGAAGCCAAGGCTGTGAGATCCATTACCACCGCGGCTGCTATCAAGTTCATGCAAGGAATTTTCGCCCGCTTTGGGGTCGCCAACCGCATCATCACCGACAACGGCGCACAGTTCACCAGTGCGACCTTCCTGGACTTCTGCGAAGAGATGGGCACCAAGGTCTGTTTTGCCTCGGTCGCCCATCCAAGGAGCAATGGCCAAGTCGAGCGGGCCAACGCGCTAGTGCTGAAGGGCCTCAAGACCTGGGCGTTCGATCGACTCCGTAAGCGTGGGGCACGGTGGACCGAAGAGCTCCCGGCGGTGTTGTGGTCGCTTCGTACCACTCCCAGCCGGGCCACCAGAGAAACCCCTTTCTTCCTGGTCTACGGCGCGGAAGCTGTTCTCCCTTCGGAGCTGGAGCTGGGGTCACCCCGTGTCGCGGCATTCGCGGAGGCGGATCAGGAGAATCTGCGCCGAGACGACGTCAACCTCCTGGAAGAGGCGCGGGACCGGGCGGCCTTGCGGGCCGCGTGGTACCAGCAAAGTCTCAGGCGGTACCACGCCTCCCGGGTCAGCGAGAAAACTCTGGCAGTGGGCGACCTGGTCTTGCAAAAGATCCAGTCTCATGCTGGGTCGCACAAGCTGTCTCCCCAATGGGAGGGACCCTTCAAAGTGGTCTCAGTCTCTCGCCCCGGGGCGGTCAGGCTGGCCACTGAGGACGGCGAAGAGCTGATGAACTCGCAGAATATAGAGAACCTGCGCAAATTCTACCCTTGACCGGTTGTAAGCTCCAGGCTCTGTTCCTCGACCAGCCGGAGTGTGTCTTCCACTCTATGCCTGATCGGGGAAAGCCTTGTATTGAATTTAAATGTTCACTTTCTTTGTCTACAAGATTTGTTCTTCCTTCCTTCTTTTCGGTTTCTTGCCCACTATTGGGCAAAGGTTGTGAGCACTCCCCTTCACCTCTGTGATCGTGCAAAAACCCAGTAGCAAAGGGGGAACCACTCAGCGAGAACAGCGTGCAGGGGTAGGCGATCGGATGGCTGGTTCAGCACGACCCCCAGCACGGTCATGACACCCCGGGTGTCCCCGTGGGGGTCGGCGTCTCGAACACCGTACCCGAAAACCTAAGACCTTGTCACGGCTCGCTGAATGTCCGTTCCCTAGGGGCTATCTGGGAAGCAGAATTTCGCTAAGCCAAGGGGTCTGAAGGGAGTGGCTCCCTAACACAAGTCTTTAAGTCATTGAGCATTCATGCACTTTCTCTTTGGGAACTAGTAAAGTAAAGTAAAAAAAAAGGGGGGGAATGAAAAGAGACAGCAGACACTGTATGACGCAAAGATAAACCTGCGCTTCAGTTTCATTCTTTGAATTGAAATGCATGAGTGTCTTACAGGCGGAAACAAAAGAAAGGGGGGGACTACGCTACGGGCGGCTCCTCCTCGTCTTCTGCTGCGGCCTCCACAGCCGCCACGTCCTCGCTGCAGCCGGCCGACGTCCGGCGCCATCGCCACGCTCCTTCATGCGTCGCCTCCAAATTGAGGATTACCCATCTCGGCTGGCAACATGATCGGCGCACCTGGACCCGCCTCCGCTTGCGCTTGCCGCCGATCCTCGAACAGCGGCCACGGGATCGGTTGGTATCGCGGCCGGCACAAAGAAAGCCAGACGCACGCCGCCGTGGGCCGCCGCGATCGTGACGCCCTCTGGGCGGACCGGCGGCAAGAGCAGCGAGCAAGGCGTGAGGAAGTCCGCGGTCCGGCCGGTGAGCGTAACGCGTAATGCCGCGCCTCTCCTCCCGCGACCCGGCCGCCCAGCCCCAAGTGGAGCAAGGCTGGCCACCGTCTGGTCAAAGGCGTGGCGCATCCTAAGGGTATCCACCTGACCGGGCCCTTTCGGTCCTCTCTCGCCGCCAGCTCATGAAAGCTCCTCGGCCACGGCGGGCACCTTCGCTTCCCGCTCTCGCCACACCGAGCTCCACCGCCACCGCCGCGCAAGTCTTCCACCTCCTTGAGGAGGCGGTGGATCTCGGCTCCCGCCTCCGTTAGCCGCTCCCTGCTCGACTCCAGACGGCTGCTCGTGCTGGAGTAGAGCTCACCAAGAGCCGCTAGCAGGGCGTCCGCGTTTGCAGAAGGAATGGAAGATACGGGAGGCTCCGGGGTAGGAACAGGGCCCAGCGGGCCCGGACCCTAAGCGACGGCGGCATCAGCAGCTGCCTGGGGATTGTCCCCCTCCTCCTGCTCGTCCTGGGGCTCGACATCCCTGGGCGGCGCGGCCCCCACGGCCGCAACACCTTGACCATCCCTGGCGCCGGGCGCACCCGGAGCGGGAACCCTGAACAAAGAAACGATCATAAGGTACGATCCAAAGGAACCTAATTTCTATATCACGTGTCTATTTTTGTATAAGTACCTAGGTAGCGGCCTGGGGAAGCGGGGCACGCTCGGGGCGAGGACCAGCCCCCCGCGTAGCGCTATCGGTGCCTGTCCTAGCAGCGGCGGCGGGGGCGGCAGTGGAGGCGCCGGCGCCCGTTGCATCGTCGTCAAAGCCAGCGCCGGTGGCGGCGGGCGGTGGTAGCGGTGGCGACCACGACTACCGCCGAGCCGGGCGGTGGCTGAAAAGCGTCGCTTGCGGCCGGAGGGTCCATCGCCACCACCCCAACGGGGCAAAGAAGACGAGATCGCACTTCGCCGACCCCGCCGCCATTGACGAGCCCGCCGTAGCGTAATAAGTGCTCGCGTCGCCGCAGAGGGTCCCCGCCGGCCGACCGAAGCGGGGCCTTTGGGGAGACTCACGCCATCATCGCTGCCGCCGGTGCTCACGCCTCCCTTGATCACCCCTCCCTGGCCGCCGGTGGGGGGAGGGTCCCTGATCATTAGGGGGGCCCGGCGTATCACGTCGGGTGTGCCCATGGCGTCCATAGACGGCATGGCGCGAATTATCGTTGCTCGCTCTCCGGGCGATAACCGGCAGAGCGGGACCGCTCCCTCCGGGAACGGCGGAACGGGGCTAACAAAGCCCAGCTGCGCCACCCACCTGTCGATCACGTCGGGAGCCAGGTTCCCGGCGGCTGACAACGACAAAAAAGAGAAGAGAAGGAGGAAGCCCCAGGAGACAGAAATGCTATCAGCGCCAGATTCAACCAGTAAAGAAGAAGGGCAAAGGATGATCTCAGGCGAAGCGGGTTACCTCCGACGATACTCCGGGTCCCGTCGCCTGTGCCCATATATCGCCAGTCAAGCGGACGCGACGGCGCAGAGGGCACAGTCTCCGGGAGACGAAGTCCCGGATAACCATGGGCCCTGTCAGGCCCGCCGTCCGTAGCTAGTCAACACGGGCTAGATCGCCTGGAGCTCGGGCGTCTCGCTCACCTGGGCCCCCCAATTGGGCTTGCTAACCGCTGGACCAGACGGAAGTTCCAGCACCTCGATGCCGCTATCGTCCTCGACGTACACCCAATCTTCGCGCCAATTTCCTCCACCGGACCGCAGTCAGGTGGAATGTAGCGCGACATCGCTTCGCCACGGAGCCGCAGGTGGCAGCTCCCAGAATAGCGAATTGTTGTCGCGCGCCGAAGGGTATAAAAGAAGCGAAAAAGTAGGAGGTTGGGTAACACTCCTACGAACATTTCGCAGTGGGCAAAGGCGAAAGGAGGACGACGGAGTTGGGGGGAAGATGAATGTGGTGAATAGCGTAGAAGTTGAGAACGGAAAGATAAAAATCAGAAACCGGCGCAAAGCCGCCAAAGAAGTCGCCACCCGAAAATACCACTTCCCTGCCGCGGTAGCTCAACGGTCCCACGGGACGCCGAGGGCGCCAGCGGTTATGTTCCGAGAGCCTGGCGGCAACCTCTCCTCAACTGTCGGCCGAGGGAGAATGGGAGCCATCGAGCGCAGAAGAATACCGGAGCGCGTCGAAGAAGAAGAAGGAGCAAGGAGAATCCGAAGTGGAGCGAGGGGGGTAAGGGGAGGAAGAACCACTCCCCCCTCGGTCAGCCCCTTATAAGGCTGCGAAGGAAGGCTCGACGGGAAAATCGAAAGGGCGCGACGGTTCGTGTAAAAGGAAGTTTTGAAACCCCCCTAAAGGTAGGAGATCCGGAAAGATCGTGCGGATCGTGCGTCCGTTACGAGGCGGGAATAACTGCGCACCCCGCCTCGGGAACCAGAGAAGCCGGAAGACCTTTAAAGACTGCGGGGCGCGTGGACGTATAAGGGGCCCACCCGGGAGACTCAGCGGCTCTCCGAAGGCCATCTAAAAAGGAATGTCGGAGACCGGAAGGCGCTCCACTGTGGTCCCGGCTACCTTGCCAGATTCTACACCAGGGTACCCGCCTCCCGCAGCAGAAGTACGACGCTGCAGGGTAGGGCACGCTCTGGGCCCCACCACCTAGGCGTGGCGGGGCCACCTGGTGGTCGCCAAAGGATGTGTGGCGATCAGGCCACCATCGGGCGCCAGAAGGTGGTCGCCAAAGGGATGTGGCGACAAAGCCACCACTGGCGCCAGAAGGTGGTCGCCAAAGGATGTGTGGCGGTCGACGCCACTGGGCGCCCAGGAAGGTGGTCGCCCAGTGGACGGGTGGCGATCAGGCCACACCACTGGGCGCCCAGGGAGGTGGACGCCCAGTGGACACATGGCAGACAGGCTACGCCTCTGGGCGACCAGTGAGGTGGTCGCCTAGTGGACAGGTGGCGACCAGGCCACACCACTGGGCGCCCAGGAAGGTGGTCGCCCAAGGGACACGTGGCATAAACACGCTGGCGACCAGCCGAGGTGGTCGCCAGCCAGACAGGTGGCATGCGTGCCACTCCTCCGGCGCCCACTCGAATCGCAGCCGCTTGAATCGGGGTATTTAATGCGAATCGTGCGCATTAAATGCAAAGCGTGGAGAATGCAGTATGGCGGCGCGTCTTCCCCAGGCGTACATTAATTGCGTGTGACATCACGACAGCACCTCACCCCCTGACGGAACGGGTAGCGTTGGTGGACGTGGGGCCCGAGGCGGGGGGTGCGACGGCTGCGGCAGATAATAATGGGATGTAAGAACAGAGACGTGCGCATTAAATGCGCCCTTGTCAGTGTAATGAGTGTGCCTTGCCGTGTAGGCATCTCATGTGCCCCCGGGAGCCCAAGTATGAGAGGAGGCCGGGGTGCATGCGAGAGGGGGTTCGATTCATGGTCAGTAGGTTCCACCCTCTCAAGTTAGCATACAAGCAATAGCAAGGGAACCAGGACTAAGGTTGTTACTCTTCGGAGGGCCTGAACCTGGATAAATGCCTTGCGTCTCCCCGTTCTCCTGAGCTTCCGGTTACTCCGATCATCTTCTTCCTTTCTCCGGCGATTGCCCCGAAAGCCCCCCCGTCTGAACCTCACAAGCACCCGGCTCGGAGGTGCCTGTCGGCTAATACGCTGACACGAGGAACCCAAGCAGCTTTCCAGATGACACACCGAACACTCACTTCTCAGGATTCAGCTTCAAGCAATACTGCCGGAGGTGGGAGAAAGTCTCCTCTAGATCTTCAATAAGCCCAGCAGTCTTTTTGGTCTTCACTACCAAGTCATCAACATATACTTCAAGATTTCTTCCAATCTGTTACCGAAATACAGTGTGCATAGCTCGCTGGTAAGTTGAACCAGTGTTCTTCAGCCCAAATGGCATTCGGACATAACAGTACATGCCCAGAGGGGTCACAAAAGCAGTCTTCTCTTCGTCTTCCCGCGCCATGCTGATTTGGTGGTAGCCGGGGTAGGCGTCTAGGAAGCACAAGACCTCGCACCCTGCAGTGGAGTCGACGACAATGTCTATTCGCGGTAGAGGGTACGGGTCCTTGGGGCAGGCTTAGTTGAGGTTGGTGAAGTCGATGCACATCCGCCACTTCCTGTTCGACTTCTTGACGAGCACGGGGTTGGCCAGCCACTCGGGGTAGGCGGCCTCCCGTACAATCCTTGTCTGCAGCAGTTTCTCTACCTCATCCCGAATGGCATCTTGCCACTCTGGTGCCTGCCTCCGGACTTTTTGCCGAACTGGGTGCATTCCATGGAGCGTTGCAAATTGGTGCTCAATCACCTCCTTAGGGACCCCGGTTGTGAGCAGTTCATCTCAAATTTCCAAGGCACTTACGAGCGCCCAGGCACCCCTTGGGACCTATATCAGCTACACCAAAGGAGGAACGAACTCCCGGAGGGATTCGTTCCTCCTTTGGTGTAGCTGATATAGGTCCCAAGGAGTGCCTGGGCGCTCGTAAGTGCCTTGGAAATTTGAGATGAATCGCCACATGCATCTCCCAGAATCTATAGAGTTCATTGAAGTCCGGTGAGCCATGCTTGGGCCAGTGGGCGAGAGGGTAACCGCAAATAGTTTGCCATTACTTTCGATCCCTCACTGCCTGATCGCAGAGCGTATACTTGTAGCCAAGCCTCTGGTCTCTCTCACCGTCAAACCTAGTGATGCCTTTAGGATTAAATCCATCGTGCCAAACCACTCGGCGTAGGTGAGGAGTAAACGCGACGGACCCCTTCGATGACTCGCGATACCCGGGAGGTGATCGACGCGAGGGGATCGTGACTTGGCGATTTCGCGCCTCGCGAAGGATGCCAAGCGCTCATATTCGCTTCGGCTTGACGGGCGTTGTTCCTCCCTTTCTGGCCGCGCGCGCTGGCGTCGAGGTCTCGAACGGAGGTCGCGCCGATGCTATGTCGCAAGTCGCTCGCTGGGTAGAACATGATGTATCTCGACGGGCTTCGACTGACCGGCCATTGCCGCCTGGTCCTCGCCGGACCACGTGATGCCTCCTTCGCCGGCCGGTCGGTTTGAGTATGCCGATAGCTGCCGCCGTCACCATGGCCTTTACTTGGGCCATGATCGGGCAATCGATCATCCGCCTCAAAGATAGGGGTCGTGGTATCCAGGAGTGTCTTGGAGGCGACGATATTCGCGTGGGGTACGAAAACAGCCTGGTCCCCATCTTGGCTTGCAGTATCGTCTTCATTGACAGCCCGGCGCGGTCTCGGAGTACGCTACCGCTGCAAAGCTCGATCACTCGGCCTCCTTCCAAATCGGCGCGATCGAGGTGTCGGGTTAACGCTGCGAATCTGCCTCGCGAGCCTTCGATCACACAGACTCTACGGAAATTCCAAAGCAGCCTTCTAGGCTTTCTTCCGACTTCGGCCACGAGGTGGGTGAGTCTCGAGAAGACAAACCTAGGCGCCGGGGTGCCGAGTGGCTTGGCGGTGAGAACTCCCACCCTTTCGTGCCTCGGCGTCCTCGAGCCCGACTCCGCTGGCCGAACGGGTCTTCGGATCCCCGCTCGGTACTTTAGAGTACGAGACAGGGGACCTTCCGATCGGGCGCGAAGTCGTGGACGATGGATCGCCGGAAACCTCACCGCCGTAGCGCGTTCCCTTGGAGAGAGAGAGGCTTCCGAGGTCGTTGGAGATGAAGGTCGCTTCCAAACGGAAGACTGGCCCGGGCGAAGATCGTGGAGACTTCGCCGCCGCAGCCATCAAGCTTGACGAAGATGTTGACACAAGCCCCCTACCTGGCGCGCCAACCGCCGACGATCTGTTTCGCCGCAATGAGATTTGTGATTCTAGGATTTGTGCGGGATCTCGAGCTTGATGGTAACACAGATGCGATGAGCGAAGTCTCCACGATCTTCGCCGCCAGGCCTTCCGAAACGGAAGACCTGGCCCGGGGCGAAGACTGTGGAGACTTCGCTCGTCGCAGCCATCAATCTTGACGAATAAGGTATGCCCCATGAGGGTCAGCCGAGCGACAAGCCGGTTGCCGCGCGCCGTAAACGGGCGCGGGTACCACTCGGCCCTGAGCCAAAAAGAACAAGGTATGCCCCATGAGGGTCAGCCGAGCGACAAGCCGGTTGCCGCGCACCGTAAACGGGCGCGGGTACCACTCGGCCACGAGCCAAAAAGAATAAGGTATGCCCCATGAGGGTCAGCCGAGCGACAAGCCGGCTGTGCGCCGCCAGAACGGGCGCGGGTACCACTTGGCCCTCGAGCCAAAGAACAAGGTATGCCCCATGAGGGTCACCGAGCGACAAGCGGTTGTCACAAGACCGTGAACGGGCGCGGTACCACTCGGCCATGAGCTAACCAACCACTTGGTTTCATACTACAAGTTTTTTATGATCTCTCCCGCATAATCCTCATGACAGGTAAGGGACGGAAAGTCGATCCTAAAGCACTTGGGGGCCGCTGTGGATGACAGTAAACAGGGTCCCGTAAGAGGACCTACACCCTACCGGGCCTCGACAGCGGAATGGAAAGCCCAAGGCCAAGCAAAGACCATGACGGCCCAGAGGAGACCTTTCGACTTGCTCCCCAAGACAACTCCCTGGCCCTTCAAGGAAGCTGCCTCGCCCTAACAACCCGCCAGGGACGAGGCATGCGGTCCGACATCGCCAGAGTCACTGAAGCCGGAACCTCGACAAGGCGGCAGCGTGGGTCGGAAAGCATAACCACCTCTCCAGACGTAGAGCGTGAAGGCGGATATGACAAGGGACATGTCGCTCAGGCCACCATGTTCAGGGCCCGGTGGCGCCCAACTATCATGTATTCTCCCCCCAGTATATAAGGGGAGGAGGGAGAAACAAGAAAAAGGGAGACAATACATCCAAGAACACAGGACTAGGGTATTATCTCCTCCGAGAGAGCCCGAACCTGTCTAAAACAGATTGCCCTCGCATCCTGTGTTACCATCAAGCCTCGAGATCCCGCACAAATCCCCTAGAATCACAAATCTCATTGCCGCGAACAGATCGCCGACAGCTTGGCGCGCCAGTAGGGGCTTGTGTCAACATCTTCGCTGCTTGATGGCTGCGGATTTAGCGAAAGTCTCCACGCTGCCGCCTTCGGGCCAGGTCTTTCGCTTGAAGACCTGCCCGGCGAAGATCAGGAGACTTCGCCGCCGCATCCTGGTGTTACCATCAAGCTCGATCCCGCACAAATCCCTAGAATCACAAATCTCATTGCCGCTAAACAGATCGTCGGCGGCTTGGCGCGCCTGTAGGGGCTTGTGTCAACATCTTCGCAAGCTTGATGGCTGCGACGAGCGAAGTCTCCACGAGCTTCGCCCGGGCCAGGTCTTCCGCTTTTAAGCCTGACCTTCATCTCCAACGACCTCGGAAGCCTCTCTCTCCAAGGAAACCGCGCTCTACACATGTGAGGTTTCCGGCGATCCATCGTCACGACTCCTGGGCCGATCGGAAGGTCCCTCTGCCTCGTACTCTAAAGTACCGGCGGGGATCCGAAGACCCGTTCCAGCCGCGAAGTCAGGCTCGAGGACGCCGAGGCACGAAGGGTGGGAGTTCTCACCGCCAAGCCACTCGGCACCCCCGAGCGCCTAGGTTTGTCTTCTCCAGACTCACCCACCTCGGGCCGAGTCGAAGAAAGCCTAGAGAGCCGCTGGAATTTCCGTGAGAGTCTGTGGTGATCGAAGGCTCGCGGCAGATTCGGCAGAAGCGCTTCGACACCTCGCCGCCGATTTGGAAGGAGGCCGAGTGATCAGCCTCGACGCTGCGCAGACTCCGACCGCTACCGGCTGTCAATGAAGACATTCTGCAAGCCAAGATGGGGACCAGGCTATTTTTCGTACCCTTACGCCAGAATATCGCCGCCTCCAAGACACTCCTGGATACCCCGACCCTATCTTTGCGCCGGGCAGATGATCCAGCTTGCCCGATCATGGCCCAAGTAAAGGCCATGGTGACGGCGGCAATATCCAAAGATACTCAAACCGACCACCGGCGAAGGAGCATCCACGTGGTCCGCGAGGACTCAGACGGCCAAAGCCGGCCAGTCGGGAAGCCCGCCGATACATCATGTTCTACCTCGCGGAGACGACTTGGCGACATAGCATCACCGCGACTGCTCGCACTCGACGCCAGCGCCGCGATCGAGAAAGGGAGGAACAACGCCGCCAAGCCGATTTAATATGAGCGCCAAGCATCCTTCCGCGAGGCCGCGAATACGCCAAGCGCGATCCTCCGCCGATCACCTCCCGGGGTATCGCGGAGTCATCGAAGGGGTCCGTGGCGCACTCCTCACCTACGCCGAGTGGTTTGGCCTGATGGATTTAATCCTAAAGGCATCACTAGGTTTGACGGTGAGAGAGACCTGCAGGCTTGGCTACAAGTATACGCCTGGCAATGAGTCGCCGGGGATTAGAAAGTAATGGCAAACTATTTGCCTGTTACCCTCTCGCCTGCCCAAGCATGGCTCACCGAACTTCCAGCGAACTCTATAGATTCCTCGGGAGATCTGTGTGAGCAGCTTCATCTCAAATTTCAAGGCACTTACGAGCGCCAGGCACCCCTTGGGACCTATATCAGCTACACCAAAGGAGGAACGATCCCTCCGGAGTTCGCAAGCGCTTCATGAACAAGAAAAGCACCGTTCGACGTCATAGATGCGGTTGTGATAGCTGCCTTTCGTAAAGGAGTCAGCGACCTCGACCTCATCAAGAAGATGTCCCTGAAGCCACCCACGCCGGTCCGGAGCTGTTCGCCCTAGCGGACTGTTACGCTTCAGCCTCCGAGGCTCGGGCGGAACGACGCGTGATGAAGGGAAGGATCAGCCTGAACCCTCGGCGGAAAGAAAAGAAGCGCAAGGGCGAAGAGCTAGTGGCGCCGCCGCGCCAACTCATCCTCGCTCTCAAAGAAGATGGATATGATAAGGTCATGAACTCACTCTGCCCTTTCCATCCAAAGGGGAGGCATGCCGCCAAGGATTGTTTCACCCTAAAGAGGTTCGCCTGCGAGAGCAAGAGGCAGGTCGGACAAGGTCCGAAGCGGTCATGCCGCCGCAAACCGCCTCCCTCGCCGAGGAAGACTATCAGAAGTCGACTCGAGCTTAACTACATATTCGGGGTTCACCAAGATATGAGTCCAAGCGAAGCAAAGCTCACCGCCGGGACATCTATGCAGAGAGCCGAGACCCTCGATATGTCCGGTGGTCCGAGGTCGCACAACTTACGACCGCACGGATCACCCAGATCGCGCCCCATTCCCTGCAGATACTACCGGTCTTGGCGCCGTTGTCCGCGACATCAAGCTCAAAAGGGTGTTGATTGACGGGGAGTGGGCTCAACGCCCTCTTCGTGAAGACACTCGACGATATGGGAATCCCGCGGTCCGACCTCAAACGCGGTCGTCACTTTTCATGGAGTGATACCCGAACGCCGGCGGTACCACTCGGACAAATCACTCTACCACCACGTTCGCGCAAGGGACAACTACCGGACCGAGCCTTAGCTTCGAGGTGGCGGACTTCGCGACAACAGATCACGCCATCTTGGGGAGACCAGCCCAGCCAAGTTCATGGCGGTGCCCACTACGCGTATCTCGATGTCGAAGATGCCGGTCCGAGTGGTATTATCACTCTACGCGCGATGTTAAGCGATCTTTCTCTTGCGACAGAGAGTTGCGAAATGGCCGAAGTCTCGAGGCGCTGGCAAGGGACGGGAAAGGATTCGCCAAGAGGCGGATTTCGACAAGCCGCGGTCTCCTACCCGCAAGCCGCAACTCCGGATCGGCCCCGGTGAGGGCACCAAGAGGATTCTCCTCGACTCCGTCCGATCCGGCCGCGAGCCGCCTCGATCGGGACAAGGCTCGGGATGAATAGGAAAACGCGCTCGTCACCTTTCTGCTGGGGCAAACCAAGACGTCTTTGCCTGGAAGCCGCCTCGATATGCCCGGTCCCCAGGGAGGTGATCGAGCACGCATCGAATGTAAACCAATCCGCCAGGCCCGTCAAGCAAAGGTTACGACGGTTTGCTCAAGATCGCCGAGAAGCCATCGAGAGGAGATCACAAAGTCGCTAGCCGCAGGCTTCATCAAAGAAGTGTATCATCCCGATCGTTGGCGAACCACTGTACTCGCCCGTAAGAAGAATAAAAGTCGGGCGCATGTGTGTTGATTACACCGACCTCAACAAGGCTTGTCCGAAAGATCCCTTTGGTCTCCTCGTATTGATCAGTGGTAGACTCCATCGCCGGATCTCGGCTACTCGGCTTTTCGACGCCTATTCAGCTATCATCAAATTCGCTTCGAGAGGAAGATCGCGAGAAGACTTCGTTTATCACTCCATTCGAGCATATTGCTATATCACCATGCCGCTCGGGCTCAAGAATGCCGGCCAAGCGTACATTGGCCGCTGCAGCAAGGTGTTTTCACCATCACCTTGGGCGCAACGTGGAAGCTTATGTGGATGATGTGGTAGTTAAAACGCAGACACAAGATAGCCTTATCTCCGACCGCCGAGGCGTTCGAGAGTCTAAGGGCGTTAGGATGAGGCTAAACCCCGAGAAGTGCGTTTTGAGTGTCTTCCGGAAACTACTCGGGTTCATCGTCTCGTCGTGGGATCGAGCCGAACCTCGAGAAAATTGGAGCCATTATGAAAATGGCCCCGCCTACCAGCCAAAAGGAGGTCCAAAAGCTCACCGGATGCATGGTAGCGCTTGGCGTGTTTATCTCACGATCGGGGTCCGGGAATGCCTTTCTTCAAGCTCCTTAAGAAGCAAGATCGCTTTGATTGGACGGCAGAGGCACAAAGGCCTTCGAGGAACTCAAGGTGTTTCTCTCCACTCCCAGCTTTAGTATCGCGGCGCCAGTGAACCTCTTCGCTCTACATAGCGGCAACATCTCATGTAGTAAGTGCCGTGATAGTTGTGGAGCGGAGGAATCTGACACCGCCACGGCGTGCAACGCCCAGCTTTATTTCGTCGGCATCGGCGAATCCAAGACAAGATATCCTCAAATCCAGCTGCTATACACCATTTTGATCTCGCCACTAAGTCAAGCATTATTTCCAAGGACATTCGATTTCAAGAGTCACTTCTTTCCCCGTGGGAGAGGTCCTCCGCAATCGGGAAGCTACCGGAAGAATTTCAAAGTGGGCAACAGCTTGGAGCTTTCGACATCTCATTCAAGCCGCCGCGACCGCCAAATCCTGTGCTTTGGTCGACTTTACGGCCGAGTGGACCGAATCCTGCACTCCTGCACCAAGAAGAGCCGAATATTGGGTCATGCACTTCGACGGATCTCTCATGCTTGGAGGAGCAGGGCGGGAATCCTCCTTATCTCGCCTAAGGGTGACAGTTGAAGTATGTCCTTCGGATTCACTTCCGGCCTCAAACAATGCCGCTGGAGTACGAGGCCCTCATCCATGGGCTTCAGATCGCCGCATCACTCGGAATCCGACTACCGGGCGGTTCGAGGCGACTCCGATTGGTGGTGAATCAAGTACGTATGACCTGGTTGTGCGTGGATCGCAATATGGCGGCATACCGCCAAAGAAGTCCGAGAATTGGAAGGCAAGTTTGACGGTCTGAGCTGGTTCATGTCCTCCGCCGCAATAATGAGGCAAAGCAGACGAGTTGGCTAAGATGGGAGCCACTCGGGCGTATGTCCCAAGTGATATCTTCGCACAGATCTTCACGAGCCAACCGTTACAAACGGCAAAAGCCAAGCGAGGGTCCCGAACCGGGTCCCGCTCATCGATCCGCATCGACTACCCTGCACCTTGATTATCTCCTGAAGCGACAAACTCCCTGGAAGCAACCACTCGCAGAGCGCATCTCCCGACAAGCCAAATCCTACGTGGTGGTGGGCGACGAGCTCTTCCGGTGCCTCGGTGTCCTCGGGTGGTGCATTTCGACAAGCGGAAGAGAGCTGCTCCAAGAAATCCATTCGGGGATGTGCGGCCATCACGCGGCATCAAGCGCCTTGGTTGGGAAAGCCTACCGACAGGTTTCTTCCGCCAACGGCGTAACGGACGCCAAGGAGATAGTTCAACTCGCGAGGGCTGCCAATTCTATTCAAGATGTACACACTTGCCGGCACATGAGCTACAGACTATACCCATTTCTTGGCCTTTTGCAATGGGGCTCGACATAGTGGGCCCGCTCAAGAAGGCTCAAGGCGGTTTCGCTACCTCTTCGTGGCCATTGACAAGTTCACCAAGTGGATCGCTGCCAAGCCGCCAGAATTATCACCGCAGCTTAAGGCCAAGGAGTTCTTCCAGATATTGTAGTCGATTCAGAGTGCCCAACCGATCATCACGGACAACGGCACCCGGGCTCAGAGTGAAGAATTCCAAGAATGGTGCGGCGTCGGGATCAAGATCTGCCGCCTCGGTGGCTCACCCACGAAGCAATGGGCAGGTCGAGCGAGCTAACGGCCTCGTCCTTCAAGGCCTCAAGGCCAGGATCTTCGACCGCCTCAAACCATACGCCGCCCGATGGGTGAAGAAGGAGCTACCGCCGCACTGGGACTCGTAACCACTCCCACCGAGCCGATCGCCAAACCCCTTTTCCTGGTCTATGGCGCAGAGGCGGTTCTGCCGACTGAGCTGGGATTCGAATCCCCGAGGGTTCGGAACTACAACGAAGCCGAGTCCGAGGGAAGCCGAATGGTGGAGCTTGATCAACTCGAGGAGGCTCGGAACGTTGCCGCCTCCGCCGGCTAAGTACCTCCAGTGACTTCTGCCGCTACCACTCGCAACGCCGTAAGCGTAACCTTTTCGTATGAGATCTGGTCCTCGAGGAGGAACTTAAAGCGAGCACAAGCTCTCTCCAATTTGGGAAGGTCCATACATCGCCCGTAAGACAACCCGGCCGGGTGCTTATCGACTCAGACGAGAAGACGGCGAGGTTCTGGCGAATACTTGGAACGCCGAACAGCTCCGTCGCTTCTACGCATGAGTTATGTATCCCACTCTCACACATTAAATAAAATAGTGGTTCGCCTTATTTTCTCGGTTGTGTAATGCTAGCCCCGAGTGGTTATTACCCGATCGGCCGTAGCGCCTAACTCTGGTCGTGGCCGATATAGAATGCACGGAAATAACAAGCCGCGATGAGCACAAAGCCTCTCGGTTTATACCAATACAAGCACAACGGAACGGGTAGAAAGCACTAACCACTCGGACTGCAATTATGGCAGCGAATTTAACCAAGATTTGCCTGGTCGCTAAATTCTAACCGCCAAAAGCTCGAGCCCCAGCTCGCTGTCGGGTAATCGAGCAACCGACTAGAATGAGTTGATCAGCGGAACCACTAAGTTCGGGTTAAGTGTAATAGGCACGAATCGATAAAATTTCGCATTTCATTCCATAATGTTAATAATTTACATTGCTAATTTTCTTTTTCTTTTCTCGCGCTAAAAAAAAAAAAAAAAAAAAAACTACCGTGCCGCTGGTGTCGTTGGTGCTCCCGCCAGTCCGGTGTCGGTGTCAGGTGCCGACGCTGGAGACCCGAGGCGAGATCGCTGAGGTTAGTCGCGACCCACGCGACCCAAAGTCGCATCTCTCGCCAACCACCCACAAGGGGGTACAAGGCGACGAGGGCCCTGACGGCAAGGTCGCCGCGACGATCGCGACCAACCATCTCGAGGATGATCTCCGCCACCTCGTGGAGCCCTGGGCGACCTCCAACAAGGTGGCCCACGCGGCGCGCGCCTCGCCGCTCCGTCCCTCCGCCTCCGCCTCCAAAGGTGTGAAAAAGTCAAGGTCTTCCCATGCTTCCGCCTCCTCGGTTGTGCAACATCCCGAAGAATCGATGGCGAAACAACGCCGCAGGGACCAACGAACCTCCCGTAATAGACATGGAAGGAAACTGGAAGAGGAAGACGAAGGACAAGGCAAGAAGAAACGGCGATCGCTCATTAGCGGTGACGCCCCATTTATAAGCCACCCCAGCCTCGGAAATCAAGCATCTCAAAGGCAATCAAAACGCGCCACCTCACAATCAATGAAGCGCGAAAACGGTTTATTGCAAATACCGAAGAAGATCGGCGCATTGAACAAAATCAAGGAGAATTTCACCGGACACGTGTTGTAAGCGCTCAAGCTCATTCGGCTTCCTCGCTTAATTATACCAAATTAAGCGCAAAGCCCGGGCCGGAGAGCTAGCAAGTGATGCAAGCCTGGGGCTAAACCACTCACCAGGTGGCCACAACGTAGTCCCGACGCCGAGAGCTGCACGCCACCTCTCGAAAAGCGTGTCCGGCAAGAAAGCCACGGGCCAAGGCCCTGGCGCTTGGAAGCCATACCGGTCGGTACCAAGCCCATCCGAAAGGCACAACAGGATCCAAAAGGCTACGGGCCTATATTCAGTCTCAAGACCACTCAATGGAAGACAATACAAGCGAATTATAATCAAGTAAGAAGACAAGATTTCAAACAAGGAGGGCGAGCACTCGGCATCAAGGCCCACGCCAAAGTCAGAATTCCAGATTTTCCAACAGGGCCTCGCGATGCACCGGACACCTCTTCGAGGAGCGCTGGCCTTGTCTTCATCACAGCAAAGCCTTCTTTCACAAATTTTCGAGGTCAACTCTGATAATGAGACTTGACCACCGCCAATGCCTGGTTCGCGCCATCGCTGCGGACTCTTTGGCGTAAGCTCGATCCCGCCGGCTCCTCCCGAGAGAAGTGGAACAAAGATCGCCCCTGGCCCGGCGTGGCTCCTTCAATGCGCAGAAGGTGCAGGATCGCTCGCAGCGACGCGCAGCTCAGTCCGCTCGCTCGGCGGCCGCCATCTTCTCCTTGCACTCGCCACAAAGTCAAACAGCCATCAAGAGCACACCCGACGCCAAGTATGTTCAACCTAAGTCAAATAAATTTACCCTTCAGCCTCCACGATCCTTTCCAGTCGACTCGAGCTTCGAGGCCAGAATTCTCTGAAGCCTCCACCGGCCTCACCAAGAACGGTCGAAGTCGCCTCAAACACGAGTGTGTCATCATCCTCTCCAACCACCATCCAAAAAGCATCCGAACCGTATTCAGGGGAGACTCTCACCTTCGAGCATATGCTCAAGCTTCGTCTTTTCCTCCCGGATCGTCATACACTCGCCTCGAAGCTCGTGGACTTCTTTCCATCTGTCCGCGCTGATCTCGCTGAGCTTGTCCTGCATCGCTTCGCTCTTTGAACTTTGGGAGCACCTTCCGAAAAACCGCGACCTTTGCTCCGAGCGCTCCCCATGTCCTAAGTAACAGGCGTAATCTCGTGGAGAAGTCAAGCAGCGATGATTGAAGACAAGAAGCTCACCCTGACGAGCGTGCTACACTTGACGGTGAGCTCATAAAGCTCAGTCCGAGCCGCTCTCTCCATCTCGCTGCCCTCTTCCATCCCTTCCGGGCCGGAACCCCCTTCCCACCATACGGCCCGATTCGGGGCTTCGGGCAGAGGACCGAGCGGGCGTGGCTTTCGAGGCACTTCCTCCACTCCGGAGACGGCCGGTCGATCTCGCCGGCGGATGGACCACCGGATGGTTCGACCGTCGGACCGCTTCGTGCCGGTGGCGACGCCCGGCAGCTTGGCGGCGACGGCGACCTAGCCGACGCGGCGAGGGCTCCTTGGGAAGCCCTCGCTCGACTCCTTTCAGAGACCCCTCCACGAGGGACGCCCACAGCAGGGTCCCGAATCAGCAAAAGGGAAGACACCTCAAGACAGCAGAATAAAAGTCAAGGATCACCCAAAAGAATACCTTTTGGATTTCTTGAATTTCATCCTGTGTTTCATCCGAGGCCCAAAGACCACTCGGAGGGAAGTTGGCGCCGCACTGGGCCGCCATCGACAGAGGTCATGTGGCCGCGCTGCGATCCGGTGCACCAGAGGTCGAAGGTCCGGCCGACGAAAGACCGGCGACCTCCTCCGCCGACTCCCGCAGCTCGCCGATCGAGGTGTCACCGCCACTTCGCTCGAGCGTGTCTCACCGAGAGAGGCCGACAACCTGGAGCGAGCGCTGAAAGGAAGGACGCGCGCTCTAAAAAGGAACGACGCACTCGCTTGAATCACACATCGATCAAAGAAATCATGGAACAGCCTTTCGAAAGAATAGTGCACTCACAGAGGGGGAGGCCTTGCCATCGAAAATTTACGAGGGCAGCCCTCGCAGTGAATTATTGTGCCGCACGAAGAAATCAACTACCCGTCGCCGGCGCCTCCATCGACAGTCCACGTCCGACTCCCGTGGGGTCCAGAGGCCCGTTGTATTGGAACCCCAAATGGACTCTCTCCTTCAAGGGCTGCACTCGGCGCTTCACAAATCGACCGCGATCCGGGGCCCGTCACCCTCGATTTTCAGATCGTCAATCAATGCCGAAGCTCGGGACTTGCGCCAAACCTCCTCCGTCCGGTGTCGCCTCCAAGATCGTGAAGCTTTAGGAGCACACCGGCAAAGGGGGCGAGGAAAGGATCAACGTTGGCACAATAGAACCACTCCCGCCTCCAACCTTTGAGGGAGGTCTTGAGAGGAACGACAAAATACTGTTTCTTCGAGCCCTCCCGCAGCTGGAGCCCGGCGCCCCAACGACATTGGGAGCGGCCGGTTCGGATGAGGCTTCAATGTAAGAAGGAGCGGAACAAATCCAAATGAGGACGATCCCAAGATACGCCTCGCAGAGCCTGGACGAAGATGGCAATGTGAAGAATCGAGTTGGGGTTCAAATTGATCAACTCAATTTCAGAGAAGTGGAGGAGCCCTAAGAAGGCGCTCCCAGAATGCTAAGTCCTCGCCGTAAGAAGGACTCAAACACCACAATCTCATTCTCTAGAGGTGTGGGGTAAGGGTCACCTCATGGGCGGGCGAGCGGAGATCAACTCCACGGAGGGAGGACGCCGCGGCAACCATCCCTCCAAGCGGGACATCGTCGTGATGGAAGTCTCCCACCCTACCGTCGCAGAGTCGGTGCTACCCTCCGATGACGAGGAAGACGACATGGCGAAGAAGAAGACCTGGAGGAAAGAACCGCCGCAAGCCAAGGGCGCGAAATCAAACCCTAAATCGCCAAGGAAGGTTTGAAGGTTTCGCACCGTGGTGGAGAAGGTGCGAGGAGGCCGTTGCTCCAACGAGGGTCCTTCCGACTTATAAGAAATGGGCTCCCAATTTCACCTACGGTGGGAAGAAACGAGGGCCCTCCTGCTCACCTCTGGGCGAGATCAGTGGCACGCCCATGACGGGCCAATAGCCGGCCGCACAAAACGCGCCAGGTGTCAAATCTGGTCCAAAGGTTGGGCTAAAGTGCGCCCCACGATGGGCCTGAACGCCAGCCGCCACGGAAGCTTGGGGCTGGGCCCTTTCCGAACATCCTCTGACGGCACGCCCCATGAGTTGGGGTCGCTTGCTGGTCATTTGTCTCATAATGCGATTGGGTGTCGCGAGAGGATCTACAACCAACACGGTCTTGAGAATGCGCCCCATGAGGGTCTAAAGCGGTCTTGGCAAAAGCGGCAGGCATTACTCTGTATGACCAAGGTATGCCCCATGAGGGTCACCGAGCGACAAGCCGGTTGCTGTCGCGCAGAATCGGGCGGGTACCGCTGGCCACGAGCCAAAAGACCAAGGTACGCCCCATGAGGGTCACCGAGCTACAGCCGGTTGTCACAAGATCAGAACGGGCGCTGGTACCACTCGCCCCGAGCCAAAAGACCAAGGTATGCCCCATGAGGGTCACCGAGCTACAGTTGGCTGTCACAAGACCGTAAATCCAAGCGCGGGTACCACTCGGCCACGAGCCAAAAAGAATAAGGTATGCCCCATGAGGGTCAGCCGAGCGACAAGCCGGTTGCCGCGCGCCGTAAACGGGCGCGGGTACCACTCGGCCCTGAGCCAAAAAGAACAAGGTATGCCCCATGAGGGTCAGCCGAGCGACAAGCCGGTTGCCGCGCACCGTAAACGGGCGCGGGTACCACTCGGCCACGAGCCAAAAAGAATAAGGTATGCCCCATGAGGGTCAGCCGAGCGACAAGCCGGTTGCCGCGCACCGTAAACGGGCGCGGGTACCACTCGGCCCCGAGCCAAAAAGAACAAGGTATGCCCCATGAGGGTCAGCCGAGCGACAAGCCGGTTGTCGCAAGACCGTGAACGGGCGCGGTACCACTCGGCCATGAGCTAACCAACCACGGTGGCTTCATACTACAAGTTCTTTATGATCTCTCTCCGCATAATCCTCATGACAGGTAAGGGACGGAAAGTCGATCCTAAAGCACTTGGGGGCTGCTGTGGGATGACATAAACAGGGTCCCGTAAGAGGGACCTACACCTACTGGCCTCGACAGCGGAATGGAAAGCCCAAGGCCAAGCGGACCACGACGGCCCAGAGGAGACCTTCGACTTGCTCCCCAAGACAACTCCCGGTCCTTCAA
Source organism: Rhipidocladum racemiflorum (assembly GCA_036346355.1). NCBI lineage: Eukaryota > Viridiplantae > Streptophyta > Magnoliopsida > Poales > Poaceae > Rhipidocladum > Rhipidocladum racemiflorum. Next base: position 41,641,963 of record CM070578.1, read on the forward strand.
GGAAGCTTCGTGCCCCGCCCTAACAACCCGCCAGGGACGAGGCATGCGGTCCGACATCGCCAGAGCTCGCGAAGCCGGAACTCGACAAGGCGGCAAAGTGGGTCGGAGAAAGCATAACCACCTCTCCAGACGTAGAGCGTGAAGGCGGATAAGGACAAGGGACATGTCGTTCAGGCCACCATGTTCGGGGCCCGTGGCGCCTAACTATCATGTATCCTCCCCCCAGTATATAAGGGGAGGAGGGAGAAACAAGAAAAAGGGAGACAATACATCCAAGAACACAGGACTAGGGTATTATCTCCTCCGAGAGAGCCCGAACCTGTCTAAAACAGATTGCCCTCGCATCCTGTGTTACCATCAAGCTCAGATCCCGCACAAATCCCCTAGAATCACAAATCTCATTGCCGGCGAAACAGATCGTCGACACCGGTCATTTCAAATGGTTCCTAGGCGAACACATATAGGTTAGACCGGAGGAAGGTGACGAGCACGTCTTCCTATTTGGTGTTGAGGTTGGCACCGATCTTCACAACCTTCCCAGAACCGTCCTCGCCCATGGGGACCGCCTTCACCTCACCCGAGGGACCAGGTGAGGTGCAGGCCTTGACCGGGGGGAGCTCTGGGAAGTCGTCCTCGCCTCGGGCTGAGTAGGTGGTGCCGGCCAGGTCCTGCACCTGCTTGCTGAGGCGCAGGGCCTCCAGCCGATCCAGATCTTCACCATCATGTAGGCGTAATGCGTGGCCGCCATGAACTTGACCAGAGCTTGTCGGCCAAGCAAAGCGTTGTAGGGGAGATCGAAGTTGGCGATCTCGAAGTTGATTTTCTCTGTCCGGAAGTTCTCCACACTTCCGAAGGTGACGGGCAGCTGGACTTGTCCCAAGGGCGTCAAGCCTACCCTAGGGGCAACTCCGTAGAAGAGAGGGGTCGGGCGCAACTCCTCATAGTGAATTTGGAGTGCCTTGAACGCCCCGACTGACATAAGGTTGATGGAACTTCTTCCATCAATAAGCACACGCCCGAGTCTCGCATTTCGGACCGTGGGAGAAACCACGATCGGAAGATGGCCCGGGCCTGAGGTGCTCTCCGGGTGGTCGGCTTGACTGAAAGTGATCGGCTCCTCCGACCATTTCAGTGGCCTGCTCGCCCCGGGGGTTGGTACGGTGGTGCACACCTCCCTCAACTCTCACTTGTACTGTGAGTTTGAAGAGTAGGTGGCAGAGCCACCATGAATGAACGCCACCGTGTTCTCCGCTTGCTGAAAGGCCAGTGGAGCAGGGTCTTCACCCGCGTCGTCGCGCTCATCTTCGCGGCGTTCCTTAAGCTGTTGCTCCACCAGCTTGGATACGACCTGGCAATCCGCCAGATCATGTCCATTGGTCCTATGGATGGGGCAATAAGGTCTGCCCCCGTCGTCTTCTCGGCGGGGCGAACGGCGGTCCCCGCGGTCGTCACGCGGGTCTCGGCGATCACCCATTCTGTCCTGGCGGTCACGTCTCTAGGGCTTGGCCTCCGGCTCAGCGACTAGGATCTCTCTGGTGCCGGCCTCTTTGCGCTTCTTCTTCTTCTTGTGATCGGAAGCCTTTGAGGTTCCTGCTGGCCAGGTCGGACGGCCCCGCCAAGACGCTCCCAGCCTCACGCCCTAGCGCACTTATGCGCTAGGGAGAACAGCTCGGAGGTGGTCGATATGGTGCGGGTAGCCATCTTCTCCCGCATCTTCTGATCCCGAACCCCCCTCTGGAATGCGATGATCACCAATTGCTCGGAAATTCGTGGGATCGTGTTACAGCAGTGGCTGAACCGCCGGATAAACTCCCTCAGGGACTCCCCCTTTGTCTGTTTCCAAGGCGTGGAGGTCGTCCTCCACACCCGGCTGAGTGTAGGAGCCCTGAAAGTTGGCGACGAAAAGGTCGTACAGCTCCTCCCACGAGCGCACGGAGCCTCGCGGGAGGTTCAGCAGCCAAGAGCGGGCAAAGCCCGTCAGCGACGTCGGGAGGTAATTGGCCATGATCTTCTCGGACCCTCCCGCTGCACGCACTACCGTGGTGTAGATCTGCAGGAACTCCTCCGGGTTGGTGGTGCCGTCGTATTTTTCGATGGATGTAGGGCGGAACCTCTCCGGCCACGCAGCTTGGCACAGGCGGAGGGAAAACGCCTGGCATCCAACGTTGTAGGGGGAGTGTAACACCCCAAATTTTTTTCTTTTCTTAAATCCATGTGTGATTTGGTACTTTGGTGAATTTTTGGAATTTTCTGGAATTTATTTGGATTTATTTGGAATTTATTGGAATTTATTCCATTTTGAAATAATTAAAGAATTTAATTTTGCAAATAAAAATTTGTTGAAAATATTTTATTTGAGTCCAAAATGTTCCAAAATATTTTCCAGAATTTTTCCGAATTTTTCGAGTCTTTTTCTATTATTAATGATTTAATAGAATTACCGGGAAATTAATTGGATTAATTAAATCGAGTTGTTTTAACTGTTCATACGACCGAGCACGAGTCAGACTCGAGTTAGAGTACGACCCGAGCCCGACCGCCGCGTGGTCGTTTCTAACCCGCCATTGGAACTTAAGCGTGGCGGATCGCTGGATCTTGATCCAACGGCCACGATTGAGCCACATCACCGAGCCCGAGCCCGACCGAGCCACCGGCTCGCCGAGTCCGACCGGACCCAAACTCGCGCACCGTTGGATCTCGATCCAACGGTGTGGCGCGTGCCACGTCACCCTACCCGTGTCGCCGCCGGACTCCGCCGCCGCAACGGAGCAGGTCTCGGTTTCCGTGCGTTTCACGGACGCCGAGGGCTCTATTTATTGCGCCATCACCGCCGTCGTGACCGCCACTTCATTGCGCGCGCCAGAGCCTAGACAACGCCGCCGAGCCGCGCCGTCTAGCCGCAATCGCCGCCGGTTGCCGTAGCGTTCAGCCGTAGTTTTCGCCGATTGCCGCTGCCTCGCTGCCCTCCGCCGTTGAGGTCGATCCGAACCGGAGGTCAAGCCGAGTCGGAAGCCACTCGCACCATGACGCCACATCGACATCATGGCGGGCTCAAGATGTCACGGCCGTCCCAATGGCCGAGCGCCGACGCCAAGAATGACGCTGGCCGGGTCCCACTCGCTGGCCATTGGTGAGCCTCAGCGACGCCAAGAAGCGACATCACCCGAGGGGACCCACTGTCGCTGACACAAGGAGCCGTGGACCGAGTCCACTGAGACCCGAGCCGAGCGTGGACCAAGTCCATGGACCGGCCGACGCCACCAACCAATCAGCGGTTGCCACGTGTCCAGGCTGACGCAATAATTAATTTCCGAAAAAGAAAATGATTTATTAATTCGAAATAATGATTTCAGATTTTGTTTCAAACTTCAAACGCTTATAACTTTTGCGTTTCAACTCCGATTTAAGTGATTCAAATTTCTAAATTTGTATAAAATTGAGATCTACCTAAATATAAATTTTATTTAAATTTTTGGACTAAAGTTTTTCTCTGTAAAATTATTTAATTGATTATTTAAACTTTAAATAATCATAACTTTTGCGTTTTAACTCCAAATTTGACGATTCCAGTTTCTAAAAATTCATAAAATTATGTTCTCCCTGTTTATGGATTTTATTTGGATGATTGGATACTTTTTGCCCATTGTTTATTCGTGTATTTGCTATTTGCACGCTTTACGAGTAGACGTTGAAGTGCCGAAAGGATTTGAAGGAGAAGTATTGACTCAGGATCCAACTCAAGACCAAGAACAAGTACTTTTTGAAGGCAAGTTGTGCTTTGACCATGTTGATCCTATTTCGAAATCTATTTTGATTTAACCTATTGCATGCTAGTTCAATTAGAAAATACTTTATTTAAATTTGGGGAATTAGATAAATACCCATTTGTCAGATGACACCTTGATTACTTAAGTATGTGCCATGACCCCTTGTCACCCTAGTTGTGGTTTACTAGTTGGACATTATTAACTTGCCAACAAGGGTTTTAGACCGTTGTAGTAAACTGCTTAGACCTGCTACGTGCTCATGACATGATTTTGGACAAACAAATGTTAATATTGACTTAATGATATATTGAACCTGTTTTGGAAAGGTATCATGTGATGTTGATGGCACGTGGTGCATGGTAATCAACTGGGGTTTGATAAATAGTTTTTCGACCGGGGCATGTGGCAAGAATAATTAGGTGGGCCAGTTGTGGCATTGGGGATGTTGATTTGGTTCTTCGGGTAGTCTTGCCCTGGTCACCCTAAGGACTTAACCTTGCAAGCCTTTGAACTGGGTCTAACGTGCAACCACATGTCTCAGAATGGGATGGACCTAGTTGACTAAGTTGCTAATAACGCACTGTGGGACCTCGGGAGGTCAACTACACCCTTTGTGTAAGTTGTACGGGGAGCGATCTGGCTGAGGCCAGTACCCATCTAACGGTTGATTGGCCTAAACTTCGCCTTAGCTAAGGGAAGGGTTAGTGTGCAATAACCGGAGGACCACTCGTATTGTTAGAAGTTTCCAAAGACTTTGTTACTGAACTCGCCTTTGTGGTGTTTGACTGTATCTTGTGGGTAAAGTGCATAACCTCTGCAGAGTGTAGAATCTATTCGAATAGCCGTGTCCGCGGTATTGGACATCGCTCGGGAATTACAGTCAAGGGTTAGATTTTCTCAAAAATAACTTGGATCTGAAAGGTTGGGTTGGATTAATAATGATGTTGATGGAAATGTGGATTAGGATTGGAAAGATATTTATTAAACTCCTTGAAAAGTTATTTATGCTTTACTTGTTTCTACTGCTCTAATCTACTTATGATACTTGTTAAATGCTGTTTACTGCAAAAATACCTTGAGCCACTCCTTTGTATTAAGCCATGCATGTAGTATATTAGCTGCATTCTGTGCATGACTTGCTGAGTACCAAGTACTCACCCTTGCCACATTACAACACCAGTTGAAGAGGAGACGACACCAGCTTTGGAGGAGGAGCTCCAAGAGGAACCGTCTACTTAGGGAAGCGAGCCCAGTCAGTTGCCTGTGGTATACTGGATGGCGCCACGAAGTTATTTGATTTTCCGCTGCTACTATTTCTCTCTTAATAAGTTTCGCCCTGCGAGGCGTGCATTTGTAACTTGACCATAAGGTCGAGTAACCAGTTTGACTATTTAAATAAAGTACTTTATTAGTATCAAGTGGTATGATTGTGATATTTACCGATGTTAAGACTGTGTGCACTAGCGTGTTCCTGGACTAGTGCTGAATACACAGAGGGTTCGGATTTGCAAATTCGGGGTCCCGACAGGGAGCAGCTTCGCTCGCCCGACCCTTGGCCCCGAGACGGGGTCGAGGAGTGCGAGTCTACGCTCTCCCTGGAGTCAGGGAGCGAGGTCTCCCCCCGACCGCTAAACATCGGGTGGCCAACGCAACGTTGCACGTGCGCCCGACACCCCCTAAGGGCATTGCACAAGTCACCATCGCGCTGGAACCTCCTTTCGTCTAGGTGGGCCCTCAGATCCTCGTGGCCCCCCGCCGGCTTGGGGGAACCACGAGAAGGAGTGGGAGCATGTGCACGTCCCCCTGTACCTGAGGGGGCTGCAACCTGTGTACCCTTCCCTTTGTCCCGGCCCTCGTCGCCAGGAAAAACTCTGATAGGGCGGCTGGAAGCTTGCGCATCGGTCGCGCGCATGTCCTGCCGCCCGACGCCGGAAGCCCCCGGCTGGTTTGCCGCCTCCACCTGCTGCTGGGCGGCATCCACTAGGCGGGTGATGTCCCACAGCCATGGAGCGGCCGGGGTTTCGCCCCCTAGCGTAACTGGAGGGTGATCGAGGAGCAACCGGGCCGCATGAAGATTCCGCGCTGGGGTGTCGTCTCCCATCAACAGGCGCCGTCGGACAGGCTGTCCTCCTTGAACGGAAGCATCACATGTCCCTCCCTGGACGCATGGACCCGGGAGGTGCGACGCCCTGGCCGAGCGCTGGGATCGGCTGCGAGCGCTGCTCTCCTCGGGTAGGTCATCGTGCTTGGAGCGTGAAGTCACCATGCTAACGATCGTCAAAGCTTCTTGCAAGCTTCGCAAGAAGGTGGAAGAAGAAAGGGCAATCTAGCCACTGAGCCCCCTACCTGGCGCGCCACTATCGGCGTAAGAGCCAACAGACACCTCCGAATTGGGTGTATATGAAGTTCAAACGGGGGGCTTTCGTGGAGATCGCTCGAGAGATGGAGAAAAGGGATCAGCCGATGCTTGCAAGGAGACGCTCAGGTTTATCCAGGTTCGGGCCCTCCTGAGAGTAATAGCCCTAGTCATGTCTGGGTGTTCTTGCTTGTGTTCTTGGGGGAGACTAAAATCCTCCACTCGAAAAATGTTTTCCAACCCCTTCTCCCATGCACCCTGGCTCCCTTTTATACTTGGGCCGGCTAGGGCGCACGGGGAACTTACATTAGTGTATCACATTTATTACACTGCCTCACCACATTTAATGCACCTGACACTATTATTGAGTTGCACTTAATGCTTCCGGCACGGCCGACTTTGTCCCGGCCTCGAGACCCGTGTGCCTACCGGCTCCGCACGCCTCGCTAGGGGGGAGATTTCGCCACGACGTCATCCGCAATAAATGCGCGCGTTGGGAACACGCGCCGTCACACTGTGGCCTTCATTACCCCCATTTAATGCGCACAATACGCGTTAAATGCCCTTGACCCTCTGCGCGGCGACACAGACCGCTAGGTGGCCTTGGGAACTAAGCGCCAGCGGCGTGGCCTGAACGCCACTTGCCCGCTGGGCGATCACCTTACTGAGCGCCAGCGGCGTGGCCTGGGCGCCACCTGTCCGCTGGGCGATCACCTTACTGAGCGCCAGCGGCGTGACCTGGACGCCACATGTCCGCTGGGCGATCACCTTTACTGATCGCCAGCGGCGTGGCCTGAACACCACCTGTCCGCTGGGCGATCACCTTACTGAGCGCCAGCGGTATGGTCTGGACACCACCTGTCCGCTGGGCGATCATCTTTACTGTGGTGGAGTGGGCACCCTGGTGTAGAATATGCCGACAGCGATTATCCAGGCCTGCGCAACAGTAATGGAGTATCACTGTACCAGGACAGGAGCCCCCACAAGTTATTACTTAAAGAACAGTTTCTTCTGATGGTACGATTTTCGTAGTAGCAATTTCTTCTACCGATCGAGTTACTACACCAGTTCAGCGAGCAGGGGGCAACGTGGCCGGTGGAGGGGGCGACACTTGGCTGCCGCCGTGCGGCGTGGCGGCAGCCAGGCTGCCGTCCTGGGGAGTGGCGGCCGCCATGCGGGCTGGCGTCAGCAGATGCTACTTTTGCTATTTTTTTCATTGATGTATATTTTTGCTATTTTCTTTTTTCGTGTTGTATATTTGAGGATTTTTTCCTGACAAGTTCCTCCCAGCTCGCCTTTGAGTACATGTTAAACATGTCGGACTAGGGTTCAAAAAATTGACGCAAATCACTCAATTTAATCGACGAAAATCGCTCAATTTGCACAATTTTCACCCATATCGACGAGGTCCGGCTTATAAAACCGCTTGATAAACCGATCCAATTCAAAAAATATTCAAAAATTTTAAAAAATTTACGTGATGTAAATCGGTCGAAAATTGGTGGAAATAGCTCGATTTTGCCCAAAATTAATGAAAATCGCTTCAAAAATCAATCGCAAAAAAAAAATCAACTAGTCTATCGATTTTCCACAAAAATCATCGATTTTTAAAATTTTTTCAAGAATTTGATTTTTCAAACTATACAATTTTTTATCACTTTTTGATTTGATTTTGCCGATTTTCAAAATTTGATTTTCGCACGATTTTTTATCAAAACCACAAGTGAAAACCCTGTGTCGGACACGTGCGGCAACTGCGACTGCGCTGACAAGAGCCAGTGCGTGTAAGTGCAAATTAACTCTCTCTCTCTCTCTCTCTCTCGTGCCTAGCCCTGAACTCACGTGCGTACTGTGAGCCTGTGACTGACCATGAGCAATTGAGCACCGCCTGCTGATCAATTTGCAGGAAGAAAGGGAACAACTATGGCGTCGTCATACGGTCATAGTTGACGCGGAGAAAAGGTTTTCGTACCTACTCTTTTTTGTCTCTCGTATCCCATCCAAAATAATCATGATCCATCCATAATTCTGGTGGCTAGCTATCGGACATAGTTCGAACCCCAGTAACAATATGTTAGATAGTGTTTGCACCAAAATTCGGCACGTACTGGAATCGATCTGAGACGGAAAGAAAATGTACGTATGGAAAGAAATCGGTAAACGAATCGGAAAAGTTATCCGTTTCTAAAAAGGAAAGGAAATCAGACCGGAGGCCGATACGGGTAAACGCATCGTATCCATATACAACTCGGATCGGCCAAGTGTGTTATAAAAGGGGTAGACGTCAAGCGAAAAGGGGATATCAATCAATTCAACCGCACACATCTACTTTTACAAGCTTGTCTTTTACGTTGCTTTAGTTTCATAGATCTCTCTGCAAGTCGACAAAATCAACATAGTTGCGCATCGCCGATTGTTGATTTTTGCCGATTTCACCCAGGTTTGATCTGCTTCGTTTTGTTGCGCATCGCCTTCCCGAAGCCGATTTTTACCTTGTATCCTGATCGATCGTAACCGATTGATCTAGCTATCTCCTAATCGGTTCTAGCCGACTAGCGAAAAGCCAATAGATCCTTGTTTATCGGCTTTGATCAAATTACAAATTCTACCTTGTCAATTTCAGGTCAAATTGACTGGCACGCTCTGCAAACCCGGCGTTTGTCTTGTGTGTTCGAGGCCGAAAACCCTCCTTCACGTTTTTTGCGCGAACATATTTTGGCACGCCCGGTGGGACCCCAAGGGAAATCAAACATGTCGTCAACTGACAAGCCTACGGTTACCGCCGATATCAACACTGATGCTATAATCGCGCCTCAAATAGCCGATTTAACCCCTGAACAGCGAAAAGAAATCGAGGACCGAAAGGCAGCTTTAGAAGAAATGATGCTGCGGTGCTTCCAGAAAACACGCCGTGGCATTACCCAAAAGACTGCACTCCCAAGCCTCAATCCTATCGGAGATTCGTCATCCGAATCGGTAAGCCGATACGCACCCGCTCAAGATGATTTATCAAGTATGATCGAGCAATCTGTCCATCACGCATTAATTAATCAGTCATCGGCTCTAGTGTCCACATTGAAGCCGATGATAGAAAATAGTGTGAAAACAATTGCTCAAGAATTAGCTGTGTCCGGAAGCCTGCTAGATCCACCACAAACCATCCCTGCATACCCAGTATATTCCATAACACCTAACACCAACACAGTAAATGTGTCGGCTCAAACACCTATGATGCCAACTCAACCTACTGTTTTGAAACCAAGCATACAGAGAGATGGATTTACGCACTACCATGGGCACACGGATGGGGCTAAGATAAACGCATCAAATCCGTCAAACGGGCCATCCAATAGCGTCGGTCTATCGACTTATCAGCCGATCGAAACGGATCAGGCTCCGCAATCACGGGGAGCCACAACCGTAAAACAAGCGCCGTACAGGGTGGTGCCGTACGTCGAACCTTCCGCGCCCATACCCGATGCGTTGGGTTTTAACCATAATTATGACCAAGTACCAAGACCCCCTGCGATGCGATTTGGACAAAGACCCGAGTTTGCACTCGGGGGGCAGGGCGTGAACCATGAAAATTGGCAATGTCCGGTTGCACCACAAGCCGACAATGTCAATTGGGCGGAACAAATTGCTAACGTTTTAAGAGAACAGTTCGGTTTACAGCCCAGAGGAAGAGTGATCGGCTATAGGAAGCCGTACCCCGATTACATAGATCGAATGCCATACCCACACAACTTTCGAATACCAGACTTTGCCAAATTCTCAGGTGATGATTCCGTCACCACAATTGAGCATATCGGACGGTTTATGGCTCAGTGCGGAGAGGCTGCACAGTCCGATGGACTAAAAATTAGACTGTTTCCTTTATCATTGTCTGGTGCTGCATTCACTTGGTTCACTAATCTACCCCCAAATTCAGTTCACGTGTGGAATGATTTAGAAAGCCGATTCCATGAATACTTTTTTTCGGGAACTATGGAGCTTAGGATTTCTGATCTTAGTACAGTCCGACAAAAGTACGGCGAATCGGTTTCCGATTATATCAGAAGATTTAGAGGCGTACGGAATAGATGCTTTAGTGTAACATTACCCGATGATCAATTGGCCGATTTAGCATTCAAAGGGCTAATCCCGCCATTAAAAGAGAAGCTATCGGGCCAAGAGTTTCCAGATTTAGGCCACTTACTTCCACCGCCAGACGGCGCATGAAAGCCGATATGCAGAGAGCAAAGGGTTTAAAGATAGATTTAAGCCAAACAAGAGTGAAAAGGCCAAAGTAAACATGGTAGATTACAATTCAAGCGACACCTCCGAGGACGGCGAGAAATAAACATAGCCGAGTGGACCAAGAGTTCTAAAAAGCCACTCGTATGCTCTCTGCTCAAACCAATAAAAAATAGGGCGGGGATCAAGTATTCATATGACGTGTCTAAGTGCGACAAGATATTTGATTTATTACTGCAAGAAAAACTCATAAAGTTGCCGGAGGGACACGTCATACCATCGACCGAGGAAATTAAAAAGCGAAGGTATTGCAAATGGCACCATTCGTTTTCACATAATACTAACGACTGCAATATTTTTCGACAACAGATTCAATCGGCCATCACTGATGGTGTCGGGACCCCGAATTTGCAAATCCGGACCCTCTGTGTATTCAGCACTAGTCCAGGAACGCGCTAGTGCACACAGTCTTAACATCGGTATATATCACAATCATACCAAACGATACTATCAAAGTACTTTATTTAAATAATCAAAGGGTTACTCGACCTTATGGCCAAGTTACAAATATATGCCTTGCAAGGCGAAACTTATTAAAAGAGAAATAACAAGAATGAAAATCAAATAAACTTCGTGGCGCCATCCAAAGATACCACAGGCAATCGATCGCTCGCATCCCTAAGTAGACGGATCCTCCGGGAACTCCTCCTCCGAACGGCGTAGTCTCCTCTTCAACTGGTATTGTGTTGAGGCAAGGGTGAGTACTTGGTACTCGAGAAGTCATGCACAGAATGCAAGCTAATATACTATATGCATGGCTTGGTACAAAGGAATAGCTCAGGTATATTTGCAAAGAAACGCTTTTGACAAGTAATAAAAGTAGATTCAAAGCGGTAGAAATAAGTAAAGCATAAATAACTTTTCAAGAAGTTTAACAAACATTTTTCCCATCCTACACCATATTTCCATCACCTTCCTTGTTAAACCAACCCATCTTTTCAAAACCAAGTTATTTTCGTAAAGTCTACCCTTGACTGTAATTCCCAGCATTGTCCAAAGACTGTGGACTCGGCTATTCAAATAGATTCTACACTCTGCAGAGGTTATGCACTTTACCCACAAGATACAGTCAAACACCACAAAGGCGAGTTCCGTCAGTAATAAAGCCTTTCGGAAGCCTCAAACAACACAGGTGGTCCTCTCCGGTTCGTGCTCTACACCATCCCTTCCCTTAGCCAAGGCGAAGTATGGGACCAACACACCGTTAGATGGGTACTGGCCACACCACGATACGCCCTCCGCACAATCACACAAACGGTGTAATCGACACCCGAGGCTCCACAAGTGAGTCCTTAGCGACTTAGTCAACTAGGGCCGCCCCATTCCAGCCATGTGGTTGCAAGTATGACCTGGGTTCAAAGGCTTGCAAGGTTAAGTCCTTAGAGTGACCAGGCAAGACTACCCTAAAACCAAATCAACACTCCCAATGCCACAAGCTGCCCACTGATTACTCTTGCCACATGCCCGGCCGAAAATCGTTTATCAAACCCCGCTTGATTACCATGCACCACGTCTGTCAACATCACATGATACTTTTCCAAAACAGGTTCAATATATCATTAAGTCCATATTATCATTTGATTGTCCAAAATCATGTCATGAGCACGTAGCGTGCTCTAAGCATACTACAACGGTCTAAACCCATGTTGGCAATTTAATAATGTCCAACTAGTAAACCACAACTAGGGTGACGAGGGATCATGGCACATACTTAGATAATCAAGGTGTCATACAGCAAATTGGTGTTTATCTAACACCCATGTTTAAACAAAATATCTTTCTAATTGAACTAGCATGCAATAGTTTAAATCAAAATAGATTTCGAAATAGGATCAACATGGTCAAAGCACAACTTGCCTTCAAAAAGTACTTGCTCTTGGTCTTGAGTTGGATCCTGAGTCAACACTTCTCCCTCGAATCCTTCCCACTTCAACGTCTACTCAGTAAAGCGTGCAAATAGCAAATACCCAATAAACAATAGACAAAACATCCCAAAACTCCAAATAAAATCCATAAACAGAGAGAACGTAATTTTCTGGATTTTTAGAAACCGAATCACAAATTTGGAGTTAAAACGCAAAAGTTATGATTTATTAAAGTTTAAATAATCAATTAAATAATATTACAGAGAAAAACTTTAGTCCAAAAATTAAATAAAATTTATATTTAGGTAGATCTCAATTTTATACAAATTTAGAAATTTGAATCACTCAAATCGGAGTTGAAACGCAAAAGTTATAAGCGTTTGAAGTTTGAATCTAAATTTGAATCAATATTTCGAATTAATAAATCATTTTCTTTTCGAAATTAATTATTGCGTCGGCATGGACACGTGGCAGCCTCGATTGGCCGGTGGCGCCACCGTCCATGGACTTGGTCCACGCTTGGCTCGGGTCTACGGTGGACTCGGTCCACGGCTCCACGTGAGGCCCGACATGTGGGTCCACTCGGGTAGCGTCATTCTTGGCGTCGGCGGGGCTCGGCCGCGGTCTTGACATGTGGGACCCAACGTGACGTCATGGGTGACGTCGGCGCTCGGGGCGGCGGCGACATCTGAGCCCTCGACACGCGGGCCCGCGTGTCGGCGTCTGCACGCCAGCGTGCGTGGGCCGCGGCAGCGTCGGTCCAACTTCCGACACGCGGCGCAATCACGGCCGTTGGTTTGAAAATCAACGGCGCGGATTAGATCCGGTGTTGACGCCGTTTGGGTTAACGCATTGATTTCGGACCGTTGGATCTAGATCCGATGGTCGAGATTAGATCTGGAAATCGTAACGCAATCTCACCGCGGCGATGACGTGGCGTGATCTCGGCGTTGGATCTTGATCGGACGGCCAGAGAGCTCGCGTCCGGCGATGGCTTGCGGCGGAGCTGGCGCCGAGCGGGGCGACGACACGCCAACGGCGCTTCGGGCGCTCGGCCAGTGAAGATCCTCGGTGCGTCTCGTCGCGGTGAGTCCGGATCTGGGGTCAACGCGGCCAGGGACGGCGACGGCGCGAACGGCAAAGACTGCGGGCGGAGCGGCGCGCAATTACGGCGAGCTCGCACGGCTAAACGGCGCGGCGGTTTTGCCTCGGTGAAGTAGAGAAGGGAGGGCGCGGGATCACGGCGGTCTCGGTACGCCGGGCTTTAAATAGCCTCGGCGTCCTGCAGTAAAACGGAGACCTAGTTTTCCACGGCGACACGCGCGAGTCCGGCTCGGACTTCGGCGAGACGACGACGAGAGCCGTACCGCATTAGCACGATCAACGGCCCCGATCGACGGCGCGATCGGATCCGCCGGATACGGCTCGCCTGGTCGGCGGATCTCACCGTTGGATCTTGATCCAACGGTTGGGATTGATTAGGGTTAGGAGTGGGTTCGGTCGAGTCACGTGGCTCGGTCGGACTCGAGTCCGACTTCGGGTTCCGACTTCGGTCGGATGAACAAGATTTGACCCGAGTTTGATTTTCCAGCGATTTAATATTTAAAATAATTCCTAGTAATTCATTTAATTCATTAAAAATAGCAAATGACTCAGAAAAATTCGAAAAATTCGAAAATACTTTGGATCATTTTGGACTCAAATAAAATATTTCCAACAAAATTTTATTCGCAAAATTAAATTCTTTAATTATTTCAAAATGGAATAAATTCAAATAAATTCCAATTAAATCCAAATAAATTCCAGAAAATTCCAAAAATTCACCAAAGTGCCAAATCACACATGAATTTAGGACAAGTAAAATTTTGGGGTGTTACAAACCTCCCCTTAATAGAATCTCGTCCCCGAGATTCGTGGCTTACTAAAGGAATAGATTTGGAAATTCTTTCTTCAAATCCTCTTCAGCTCCCTAAGTCGCTTTCGCTTTATGGTTGCTCCAATCGAACTCTACAAAAACGGGTTGACTTGTTTCTAGTTTCTCGATCCATTGTGTCTAGAATCCTCACGGGATACTCCTTATAGGTCAAATCCTCTTGCAACTCAATTGACTCTAGCGTGTCTGCTCTCAGAACTCGGAGACACTTCTTTAAGACACATGGAATACATCATGTACTCCTCGCTTAACGATCGTGGCAACTCCGGTGATAAGCAACTTCGCCTGCGCTCAAAATCTTAAATGGTCCAACATAACGGGGTGCAAGTTTCCCTTTGGCATGGAACCTCTTAACTCCCCGAGAGGCGTAACTCGAGGTATACAAAGTCTTCCTGGTTCAAAACTCAAATCTCGCGACGATTGTCAAGATAACTCTTCTGCGAGATTGGGCTATCTTCAACCTTTCCCTAATCATAGCGATCTGCTTCTTCAAATTTCTTGAAGAATATCAGGCCCAAAGACACGGCGCTCACGGTCTCATTCCAATTCAATGGCGTCCGACAGTCGACCATACAAAGGCCTCAAAAGGTGACATCGTAAACTAGCCTCGATAACTATTGTTGTAATCGAACTCGGCATACGGCAAACTTTTATCCCAAGAGGTAGCATAAGCCAATGCACAAGCTCTTAACATATCCTCCGAGACCGTTGACTCTTTCGGTCTGTCCATCCGTGCATGGATGATAAGTCAGACTTGAAGTTTAAACGGGTTCCCATGGCTTCATGCAACTTATTCCGTAACCTTGAGGTAAATTGGGTACCTCTGTCCGATACAATCCTCTTTGGCACTCCGTGTAAACAAACAATCCTCGATCATGTATAATTCTCGCTAATTTATCTCCGAGTAAGTGGTCTTCACGGGATAAAATGGGCTACTTTAGTCAAGCGATCCACTATAACCCATATGGAGTCATAACCTCCTTGAGTCTTCGGCAAACCGGTAATGAAATCCATTCCGATTTCCTCCCACTTCCACTCGGTATCTTCAGCCGGTTGTAGCAATCCTGGCTGGTCTCGATGCATTGCCTTGACTCTCCGGCATACGCCGCACAATGCAACATGCTCGGCAACTTCTCGTTTCATACTCGGCCACCGTAATCTCTCCTTTAGATCCCGATACATCTTGGCGCCTTCGAGGGTGAATTGAGTACTTGGAGTCATGGGCTTCTTCCAAAATCAGTTGCTTTAACTCCTTTTGTTAGGCACACAAATACGATCCTTCATCCACAACGTGCCTTGCTCATCCAACTTGAAGTCCTCTCGCCTTGCCTTCCTCCTTGACGGACTTAATCCTCGCGATCTTGTCATCATCCTTCCGCCCTTCTCGGATCTGATCCTCTAGGGTAGGCTTTACTTCTAATGCGCCAAGAATCCGCTAGGTACTACCTCAATCTTCATTTTCTGAAAATCCTCACATAACTCATCCCGACTTGTGGCTAGCAACGTACTCACTGTGACGGCTTTTCCGACTCAGGCGTCGGCTACTACGCTGGCCTTCCCGGATGGTAATGGATTCCAACATTGTAGTCCTTGATCAACTCTAACCATCTCCTCTGCCTCATATTCAGATCCGACTGGTGAATATGTACTTAAGGCTCTTATGATCCGTATACACTTCACATCTGTTTCCAATCGATAGTGACGCCATATCTTCAAGGCATGCACTACGGCAACTAACTCTAGGTCATGTGTCGGATAATTTTTCCTCATGCGGCCTCAATCGCCTTGATGCATACGCGATTTACCTTTCCATTCTGCATCAGCACACATCCAAGTCCTTGGCGCGATGCGTCACAATAAATATCGAAGCTTTGAGCAACATCCGTGTAGAACTAACACCGTGCCGATGTCAATCGCTTCTTCACTCTCAAATCCTTTCTCACATTCTCAAGCGCCCATGCAAACTTCTTTTCCTTCTTCAGCAATTGCGTAAGAGGTTTCGCAATTGTCGAGAAGCCTTCAATGAAACGGGCGGTAGTATCCTGCCATTCCAAGGAAACTCGAATCTGGGTCACGCCTTCATCGCTCCCAATGTAACAGCTTCTACTTTGCTTGGATCCACGGCGACTCCTTCTGCGGTCATTACATGTCCAAGAAACTCCACCTTGTCCTTCCAAAAATCACACTTGTGAACTTGGCGAAAAGTTCGTTCCTCACTTTTCCAAAACTCGCCTTAAGTGTTGATGTTCATCCTCTGTCTTGGAGTAGATTAGGATATCGTCTATGAACACGACGACAAACTTGTCCAAATATTCCATGAACACCTTATTCATCATATTCATGAAATAAGCCGCGCATTCGTCACCCAAAGGACATAATCAGAACTCGTGAATGTCCATATCTTGACGAGAATGCAGTCTTCGAATATCCTCTCGATCGGATCCTCAATCGATGGTATCCCGATCTCGAGATCAATCTTGGAGAAAACTCCGGCTCCTCTTAATCGATCAAACAAATCATCAATCCTGGGTAGCGGATACTTATTCTTCACGGTGACTTCATTGAGTGCACGGTAGTCAATGCACATCCTGAAACTCCCGCCCTTCTTCTTGACAAACAAAACCGGTGCTCCCACTACGACTAACTCGGTCTGATAAATCCTTTCTCCATTAACTCTTCTAGCTGTTTCTTCATCTCTACCAACTCCTCGGTAGACATCCGATAGGGTCTCTTTGCTATCGGTGCTGTGCAGGTACAAGCTCTATCACAAACTCTATGTCCTGTCTCGGCATACTGTAGATCTTCGGAAAAACATCGGGTACTCATTCACTCGACATCCTCTATGCTGATTGCCTTGGTACTGTTAACCATCAACTGTCCATCTCTAACCGCAGTGGCTTGAAATTCCACTTTCTTCCCACACGGGCTCTCAACTGAGATAGTCCTTCGTCCACAATCCAATACAGCCTTGTGCTTGGATAACCAATCCATTCCCAATATAACATCTAAGGTCTGGGTCTCCAAAATTATAAGGTTTGCTAGGAACTCTATTCCATCTATTAGTATTCTCACCCCAGAACATCCTACTTCCGTTCGGAGTTCGGAACCAGGGGTTTGAACTAAAAGCATGCACTTAAGTCTTGCAATTCTCAAGTCATTCCTAGCAGCAAAGCCTTGCGAAACAAACGAATGCGAAGCTCCAGAGTCAAACAAATCAAGCAGGTGTATCGAGTTAACAAGTAACTTACCCAAGACGACGTCAGTAGCATTCGCAGTTGCATCTGCGGTGACATGGTTGACTCGGCCTCTCACCCACGATGCAGGGTGTGGCTCTGGTCTTTGGCGTCCTAGCTGGGGTGGTTCCTAGGTTGAAGCGAATCGGGTCGCTCTGCTGTCTTCTTCGGACAATGTTGGCAAAGTGTCTGGCTCGTTGCGCTTGTAATACCACTGCCTCACTTGCCGATCGCTCGAGTAGTGTTTCTAGCGGGCGGGGTTTGGTAGTTCGATTGGCAGGTCTTGGTGCCGGGATGGTGTCCTTGTTGCATTCTGTGGTTGGAATCAAGAATTGATTTGGTGCAACTCTCAAGCGCTATGCGTTCGGGCGTGATCCTTGCCGTTGCATCCTCGCGCTTCCTCGTTCTCATCCGGTTCCTTGCGCTTGTCCTCAAGAATAAGTGCCTTATTCACCAACTCTTGGAAATCTGGAAAGGTGTGGGTGATCAACCCTACTTGCAATCCCGAGTTAAGTCCCTTCATAAAACGAGACTGCCTGGATTTATCTGTCGCTACATCCTCAAAGTGCGTAGCGTGCTAGCCGAGTGAACTTGTTCAGTAGTCGGCCACCGGGCCGATTACCTTGCTTCTGCTCAACTCCTCCTTCTTAAGGTCCATGATTCCTTCAGGCACGTGATATTGTCGGAATGCAATGAACTCTTCCCAAGTGATATCTTGAGGGTTCTCTGCGTGGCACAAGTTCTCCCACCATTCGTAATGTTCCTTTCCAACCGATGAGAAGCGTAGAGTACCTTCTCATTCCCTATGCATTGAGCTATGTGTAGCTTCCTCTCAATTGATCTTAACCAATCATCGGCCTCCAATGGATTGGCATTCCCGGAAGAAAGTGGGTGGGTGAGTCCTCATGAACTCGACAGCCTTGTATTCTCAAGCGTGGTCCCCGATTAACCTGATTAGCGCTGGCCTGAGCAAAGGACGTGCTGCATTTGTTGCATCATAGCATGCATCAATCGAGTCAGGCAGCAAGAAATGCTCGAAATTCTGCATATCCAAAGGGCGGTCTTTGGTGCTCCATCATTGGGGTTTTCTGGGCGAGATCCACTCCCATTGCTTCCAAAGTTCCCACGGGTGTTCACCATCTGCCGATTTGCTCTAGGTTTAGAGATGAGAGGGAAACAAGAATAGACAAGTAATATGGAACTTATGCGGGCGAAAGGGGTAACTTTAAGGTCCAACTTTATTATTAATAACTTGGTATGGCTGCTTACAATGCCTAAGGGCCTTGCAACACATAACGCACACTCAAGAAACAATGAAAATCCAAATCGAACTAACTCGAGTCTAACGCCTAAAGGGTGACTCTTTCTTCTATGACGCGACTCGCGAAGGAGTCTCACTATAGAACCTATGCTCACTCATCGAGAAAACCTCCACGGCACTGGTACGGTGTCGTGGCATAGGCGCCGAACGATCGCCATGTCCAAGAATCGTGTCCTCTCGTGGTAGTCGAAGAAGCGGTGTCCTCATCGAGATCCGACTCCTCCGGATCTCGCTCGTGTAGCTCGAGCATCGGCTCCGGTCCGTCCGCATAAAGTCATCTCCAAATCAATCCTTCGCGAAGATGTGCCACATACTCTTGAGCTTCCCGCCATCTGCTCTTCTCTCGCCGTGATCTCCTTGCGGGCCTTCGTAGCTCCTTGCTTGTATTATCTAGTACATCCTCCTGGCGACGACAAATCGTGCTAAGCTGTGTAACCGTGGCATCCTCATCCGAATCGCCGGTCGAGAAGGTTATCGCTGCGCCGGATGGTAACGGAACACCGCATTTCCAACTCTCGGGCGTAGATACGGGTAATGTGCCGCATTGCTCGTCGTGATACTTCTTGGATACCCATCCGCATTGTGGATCTCCGGCGGGTATCGGCGATTGCCTGGCCCTTTTTCCTAGCAGTACCTCAATCCTCACGTCACAAGCCTTGATCAATCCCGCTTGTCGATCACTTCCACTTGGTATTGGGGCTTCTCAAAATCTCCGAGAGTCTCAGAGCATATGCCAAAGTTCCGCGGCGTGACTAACTCCCGAGATCAACGTAGTTGAACTCTTCCTCCATCTGTCACAAGAGTGCTTTACGTAAGAACCCGAATTTTTAAATTGTGACAAGGTAAGGGAAAATTTCAGCAAGAGACAAGAAAAGAGAGAAGGGGATAAGTCGAGATGTCATTTCTTGTCTTCACAAATTTTTAGCTTTTAGAAAATAGGTTTTATCCTCACTACGACCATTCTAACTTAGGTTGAGCCTACAATCAAGTATGGCTCGATACCACCTCTGTCGGGACCCCGAATTTGCAAATCCGACCCTCAGGTATTCAGCACTAGTCCAGAACGCGCTAGTGCACAGTCTTAACATCGGTATATATCACAATCATACCAAACGATACTATCAAAGTACTTTATTTAAATAATCAAAGGGTTACTCGACCTTATGGCCAAGTTACAAATATATGCCTTGCAAGGCGAAACTTATTAAAAGAGAAATAACAGAGCGGAAAATCAAATAAACTGTGGCGCCATCCAAGATACCACAGTGCAATCGACCGGCTCGCATCCCTAAGTAGACGGATCCTCCGGGAACTCCTCCTCCGAATCGGCGTAGTCTCCTCTTCAACTGGTATTGTGTTGAGGCAAGGGTGAGTACTTGGTACTCAAGCAAGTCATGCAATGTAATGCAAGCTAATATACTATATGCATGGCTTGGTACAAAGGAATAGCTCAGGTATATTTGCAAGAAATGCTTTTGACAAGTAATAAAAGTAGATTCAAAGCAGAGAAATAAGTAAAGCATAAATAACTTTTCAAGAAGTTTAACAAACATTTTTCCCATCCTACACCATATTTCCATCACCTTCCTTGTTAAACCAACCCATCTTTTCAAAACCAAGTTATTTTCGTAAAGTCTACCCCTTGATCAGAATTCCGAGCATTGTCCATCACAGTGGACTCGGCTATTCAAATAGATTCTACACTCTGCAGAGGTTATGCACTTTACCCACAAGATACAACAAACACCACAAAGGCGAGTTCCTGTAATAAAGCCTTTCTAAGCCTCAAACAACACAGGTGGTCCTCTCCTGTTCGTGCTCTACACCATCCCTTCCCTTAGCCAAGGCGAAGTATGGGACCAACACACCGTTAGATGGGTACTGGCCACAGCCACGATACGCCCCCGCATAATCACACAAACGGTGTAATCGACACCCTGAGGCTCCACAAGTGAGTCCTTAGCGACTTAGTCAACTAGGGCCGTCCCATTCCACCCATGTGGTTGCAAGTATGACCCAGTTCAAAGGCTTGCAAGGTTAAGTCCTTAGAGTGACCAGGGCAAGACTACCCGAAAACCAAATCAACACTCCCAATGCCACAACTGCCCACCTGATTACTCTTGCCACATGCCCTGGCCGAAATCGTTTATCAAACCCCGCTTGATTACTATGCACCACGTGTCCAACATCACATGATACTTTTCCAAAACAGGTTCAATATATCATTAAGTCCATATTATCATTTGATTGTCCAAAATCATGTCATGAGCACGTAGGTGTCTAAGCAAAGATACTACAACGGTCTAAACCCATGTTGGCAATTTAATAATGTCCAACTAGTAAAACCACAACTAGGGTGACGAGGATCATGGCACATACTTAGATAATCAAGGTGTCATACAAAGAAATTGGTGTTTATCTAACCCCATGTTTAAACAAAATATCTTTCTAATTGAACTAGCATGCAATAGTTTAAATCAAAATAGATTTCAAATAGGATCAACATGGTCAAAGCACAACTTGCCTTCAAAAAGTACTTGCTCTTGGTCTTGAGTTGGATCCCGAGTCAACACTTCTCCCTCGAATCCTTCCCAGACTTCAACGTCTACTCGTAAAGCGTGCAAATAGCAAATACCCAATAAACAATAGACAAAACATCCCAAAACTCCAAATAAAATCCATAAACAGAGAGAACGTAATTTTCTGGATTTTTAGAAACTGGAATCGCCAAATTTGGAGTTAAAACGCAAAAGTTATGATTTATTAAAGTTTAAATAATCAATTAAATAATATTACAGAGAAAAACTTTAGTCCAAAAATTAAATAAAATTTATATTTAGGTAGATCTCAATTTTATACAAATTTAGAAATTTGAATCACTCAAATCGGAGTTGAAACGCAAAAGTTATAAGCGTTTGAAGTTTGAATCTAAATTTGAATCAATATTTCGAATTAATAAATCATTTTCTTTTCGAAATTAATTATTGCGTCCAGATGGACACGTGGCAGCCTCTCGATTGGCCGGTGGACGTCACCGTCCATGGACTTGGTCCACGCTGGCTCGGTCTACGGTGGACTCGGCCCACGGCTTCCACGTGAGACTCGACATGTGGGTCCACTCGGGTGACGTCATTGTCGACGCCACGGGCTCACCACGGTCGGCATGTGGGACCCATCGTGACGCCATGGGTGACGCTGCCGCCGGCCGATACCGGCCGACATGCGGCCCTTCGACACGCTGGCCTCTGTCGGCTACACGACGCTGCGCGTGATTCGCGCCACCTGCCGGCCCAACTTCCCGACACGTGGCGCAATCACGCCGCTGGTTTGAAAATCAACGGCGCGATTAGATCCTGTTGACGCCGCTTGGGTTAACGATTGATTTCGACCGTTGGATCTAGATCCGATGGTCGAGATTAGATCTGGAAATCGTAACGCAATCTCACCGCATGGCGACGTGGCGTGATCTCGGCGTTGGATCTTGATCGGACGGCCGAGAGCTTCGCGGTCCGGCGATGGCTTGCGCGGAGCCGGTGGCCGAGCCGGGACGGCGACACGCGCCAACGGCGTTTCGGGCGCGCTCCGGCGGCGAGATCTCGGTGCGCCTCGCCGCGGTGAGTCCGGATCTGGGGTCAACGGCGCAGGGACGGCGGACGGCGGAACGGCAAAGACCGTAGCGGCGGGCGCAATTACGGCGAAGCTCGCACGGCTAACGGGCGGCGGCTTTGCCTCGGTGAAGTAGAGAAGGGAGGGCGCGATCACGGCGGTCTCGGGTACGCCTGGCTTTAAATAGCCTCGTCTGCGTAAAACGGAGACCTAGTTTTCCACGGCGGCGACACGGGCGCGAGTCCGGCTCGGACTGGTGAGACGACGACGAGAGCCGTGACACGTGGCACGATCAACGGCCCCGATCGCACGGGCGCGATCGGATCCGGGCCGGATACGGCTCTGTCGGGTCATGATCTCACCGCTGGATCTTGATCCAACGGTTGGGATTGATTAGGTTAGGAGTGGGTTCGGCCGAGTCACGTGGCTCGGTCGGACTCGAGTCCGACTCGGTTCCGACTTCGGTCGGATGAACAAGATTTGACCCGAGTTTGATTTTCCAGCGATTTAATATTTAAAATAATTCCTAGTAATTCATTTAATTCATTAAAAATAGCAAATGACTCAGAAAAATTCCAGAAAAATTCTGGAAAATACTTTGGATCATTTTGGACTCAAATAAAATATTTCCAACAAAATTTTATTTGCAAAATTAAATTCTTTAATTATTTCAAAATGGAATAAATTCAAATAAATTCCAATTAAATCCAAATAAATTCCAGAAAATTCCAAAAATTCACCAAAGTGCCAAATCACACATGAATTTAGGACAAGTAAAATTTTGGGGTGTTACAGATGGCAGGCTAAAATTTGCGGAAGAGTCGGCTATGCAGATAGATATGAGCCCTTTTCAAGTCAACATGGTTCAATGTTCACGAAAAGGAAAGAGGCCTGCAGAAGAAGATAAGCCGACTAAAGGAATTGTATCACGAGACGAGACAGTGCAGATTACTATCGGTTCTATACAGATAGAAGCTGATTGGAATGGACAAAACTCAAGAACTGTAAAACCAAGAGGGGACCTCGGAGGCTCAGAAATGGTATCGGCCGAGAGGGCTCCAAGAAAAGTCGATTTCAAACCAAAGCCGACCTTCTCACAGCTCCTGGGGAAGTATGAAAGGATAAGTCGGAGATGTAACAAACAACACCAGAGTTTTCATCGACTAGGGCAAGAGAGGGACGAACGTTGGCGGCCAGATATGTCGTGTCGGCCAACTACTGAAGAAGAGAAACATCGGCAATGTCCCTTTTGGCAGTTTTGCTGGGAGAGAGGGATGACCTTACCAACAGTTGTGTCTTGTCCTATGCAACACTCGTCTGTATATCGGCCAAACCGGTCTGTAAAAGATAGGTTGTCTAGACCGATATACAATCATCCAGATGTAAGAAGCAGGAGGCCGATCCATGAAAGGTTGTCAACATCAGAGCAAGGCGAGTCCTCCCGAAATCAGGAACCATCGGCTAACACAAGTAGAATGGAATCGATAAATAGATGAGCAATTTAGCCGAAAAATAAGAAAGCCGATAGAACCTAAACCTAGGTGGTGCCCCTCAGTCTCAAAGAAATCACAACGCAGAGGCTTCAAATGATTAAAAACACAAGTAGAGAGGGAAGCCGAAAAGGAGAGCGAGAGGGATCGGATGTTTAATAAGTTAAGACCTGCACCGGTTCTAAAAAAGGAATGGAGAAGGAAGGAACAGATCGATAGTGACTCAGATCAATCGGTCGAATCCGGTTCTCCAATGATCCGTGATGATACACCACCAATGGATATAAACATGGTATTCACCTTACCAGTCGAGTTCAAAACCGAAGAATCAGATGAGGAAATGTTCGCCCAATTATGCCTCGAGCACCAGATGTCAGATTCGAAAAGCCACAAGACATGCATCGGCATCTCAAACCATTATATCTAAAAGGGTATATTAATGGTCGACCGATATCTCGTATGTTGGTCGATGGCGGGCGACAAATAACTGATGCCGTTAAGTACTTTCGTAAAATTGGGTAAAACCGGTGAAGACTTGATCAAAACCAATATGGTGCTAAATGACTTCACGGAGACCCAACCGAGGCTAAAGGCGTAATGGTGTCGAACCGACGATCGGTAATAAAACTTTGCCGATCGCATTTTTTGTGATCGGCTAAAGGCAATTACAGCGTGCTCCTTGGGCGGATCGATCCATGCCAATTGTCAGTATACCATCAACTATGCACCAAAATTGGTGCGGTGAAACGATGATACAAGAGAAGTCGCATCGCCGATACATCGGCTCATATCGCCATGGCTAGCCCTGACA
The DNA here is from genome assembly GCA_036346355.1 of Rhipidocladum racemiflorum. NCBI lineage: Eukaryota > Viridiplantae > Streptophyta > Magnoliopsida > Poales > Poaceae > Rhipidocladum > Rhipidocladum racemiflorum. The sequence goes on from CM070578.1 coordinate 41,666,641, forward strand.
CCAACTGGCCACACCAAGAAGCCGAATGTATATCAGGAAAAGCCTTGGATAATTGCGATTTTATCTGCGTTGAGAAGTCAGGATTCAAGCCGATCAGCGTTAAACCCAACACGTTTGATCGGACGGACGAAGTAGTAAGAAGATGGAGCACAAGACACTAGCAAAGCTGCAGGAAAAGGCCAGGAGCTATCGGCAAGAAGAATACGAAGAAGCTGTTGAGGATTTTGAAGAAGAAAGAAAAGGGTTAGGATTTACTTCTACCGATTTACTCGAAGAAATCAATATTGGGGAAGGTGATGGCAAAAGACCAACTTTTGTAAGTGCTAAATTAGAACCCAGTTATAAAGCAAAGTTGGTCGAAATACTCAAAAAATATAGAGATTGCTTCGCATGGGAGTATTACGAGATGCCAGGCTTAAGCCGACAGCTAGTTGAGCATCGGCTACCAATAAAACCTGGGTATCGACCATTCAAACAATACCCTAGGCGATTTAATCCTACGTTATATGACGCTATAAAGGAAGAAGTAGGACGATTGCTAGAGGCAAAGTTTATTCGCCCTGGCCGACACGCCGAATGGGTCTCAAACATCGCCCCTCATAAAGAAGAAAATGGCAAACTTAGGGTATGTGTCGATTTTAGAGATTTGAACAGAGCTACACCAAAAGACGAGTACCCGATGCCTATAGCCGATATGCTTATCGATGCTGCATCTGGGAATAAAATCATAAGTTTTTTGGACGGGAACGCCGGATACAATCAGATATTCATGGCCGAAGCCGATATACCCAAAACGGCTTTCAGATGTCCGGGGGCCTTGGGGCTGTATGAGTGGAAAGTTATGACCTTCGGTTTAAAAAATGCCGGTGCTACCTATCAGCGTGCTATGAACCATATTTTCCATGATATGATCGGCAATACCGTGGAGGTATACATTGACGACGTAGTGGTAAAATCCAAAGAAGACTGGCAACATTTAGCCGATCTGGAAAAGATGTTCGAAAGCACGAGGTTACATGGGTTAAAAATGAACCCTCTCAAGTGTGCTTTCGGAGTATCGGCTGGACAATTTCTTGGGTTTACGGTGCATGGAGGAGGAATTGAAGTAAACCAAGCCAAAGTAAAAGCTATAGCCGATACTAAACCGCCGACAAGCAAAAAGGAGTTGCAGGTATTGATTGGGAAAATCAACTACTTACGACGTTTTATCTCAAACTTGTCAAGGCGTATTCGGGCCTTCGCACCGCTGCTGAAAATTAAAGACAACCAAGAGTTCAAATGGGAAGCCGATCAACAAAAAGCCTTCGACGACATAAAGGGTTATCTGATGAGTCCACCAGTATTGACCGCACCAAAACATGGTATACCTTTTAGACTATATATATCGGCTGAAGGTGATTCGATTGGGGCAGTCTTAACACAAGAAGCCGATAGGAAGGAACGAGCAATATTTTACTTAAGCCGACGTCTTTTAGATGCAGAAACCAGGTATCCCCTAGTAGAGAAATTATGCTTATCATTGTATTTTGCCTGCACCAAATTAAGACATTATATGCTGGCTTCCAAATGCGTTATAATATGCAAAACCGATGTGGTCAAATACATATTATCAGCGCCAATTCTGCGGGGTCGGCTTGGTAAATGGGCATACGCTTTAACAGAGTTCGAGTTAACCTATGAGTCGGCTAAATCTGTGAAAGGACAAGCTGTGGCCGATTTTATCACAGGGAGTGAAACATTAGCAGGAACAGCTGATGTAACTCCTTGGCAGCTGTATTTTGATGGATCCGTTTGCCAGGAAGGCGAAGGCATCGGCGTGATATTGATTTCACCTAGAAAACAGGAGTATGACTTCATGTATCGGCTAAATAGCCGATGTTCGAATAATCAAGCAGAATACGAAGCATTGCTAAGAGGTCTACAATTGCTAGATAGCATCGGGGTGAAAGACGTCGAAGCTTTTGGAGACTCGATGTTAATTGTACAGCAAGTCAAAGGGGAGTACCGATGCAACGACGGTGCGCTAACTCAGTACTTACATCAATGCCTCCAGATCATCGAGATGCTCACTACATTTTCTATAAAACATATCCCCAGAGAAGCTAATGATAAAGCAAACCAATTAGCACAATGTGCGTCAGGGTACAAGACTGAAAGCTGACAGGAACCAATCGGGCTAAACGTTTGGCCGATTTTATGTGTCCACCCTGTCGACTGGAGAACAGAGATAAGGGATTATTTGTCAGATCCAACCAAGCCGACCGAGCAGAAGGTCAGGCGCAAAGCACTCAAATATGTTCTACTAGAAGATGTATTATACTTTCGGACTATGGAAGGTTTGTTGTTAAGATGCCTGGGAACCGAGGAAGCCAAAGTGGTGATGGGTGAAGTCCATGAAGGCATCTGTGGATCACATCAATCAGCCCATAAGATGAAGTGGATACTAAGACGAACAGGATATTTTTGGCCAAACGTGCCAAAAGTTTGGTAACATACAGTCAGCACCAGCATCGGCTTTGCATCCGATCATCAAGACATGGCCATTTAGAGGATGGGGTATAGACATAATCGGCCAAATATTTCCGTCATCCAGCAAAGGGCATAAATTCATCCTTGCAGCCACAAATTATTTCTCAAAATGGGTTGAGGCTGTACCACTTAAGAAGGTTACTAGCAAAGAGGTGATCGACTTTGTAAATGAACACATAATCCATCGGTTTGGAATTCCACAGACAATTACTACTGATCAAGGGACTGTGTTCATGTCCAACGAGTTCAAAGGTTTTGCAGAAAGTCTTGGGATAAAATTACTCAACTCTTCCCCTTACTACGCTCAGGCCAATGGACAAGCCGAGTTGTCAAACAAGACATTGATAAAGCTGATAAAAAGAAAAATTGAGGAAGAGCCGAGGAAATGGCATTCAACACTATCGGAGGCTTTATGGGCTTATCGGCTATCTCATCATGGATCAACTAAATTATCACCGTTTCAGTTGGTATACGGACAAGAAGCCGTTTTGCCCGTAGAAATCAACATCGGCTCAGTAAGGCTAAATGAGCAAGATAGGATACCAGCCGATGAATACAAACAGGCAATGCTCGACAATCTGGATGATTTGGCTGAACTAAGGCTGATCACGCTAGATCGGCTTAAAAGGAATAAAGAGAGGGTTGCCAGGTCGTATAATAAAAAAGTGATTTTAAAATCGTTCAATCAAGCCGATTTGGTATGGAAAACCGTGTTGCCGATTGGGTCTAAGGATAATCGATTCGGCAAATGGTCTCCAACATGGGAAGGGCCTTATAAGATCAATCGGCCGATTGACGGGAATTCGTATATACTGGAGTCCTTAGGCGGGTTCGTCCTACCTAAAGCGATCAATGGGAAATATTTAAAAGCTTATCACCCAAGCATATGGGTTGGGTCCTAACTACAGGAAGAGAAACAGGATCAATTACAGAAGCACATGCGCATAAATTCGGTCATACAAATTGACCGAGTCGATTCAAAGAAACATCCACGGATTAAACAGTTTATAAAGATCGGTTACATAACCGATCAAGCAAGTTTTCTAAAAATGTCATCCCAAGGCGAAGATAGTTTACAAAAATCGGCTATACGGCCCGATTGCTACAAATCAGTTCATTAGAAGACAATGTTTTCAAATCGGTGAAGTCCGGCAGGCGGATGGGCCCCAAAGCCGATAGTGCTGCAGCCGCCCTACCAATAGTAGCTTGAACACTATCTATTAGTTGCTCATCGGCTTTTGCATCACCCGGAATTGGGATCATTTTAGCTGAATGATTCCTGACTTTGGTGAAGACTTCACCGATTTGCTGTCTCTAGGCCGCCAGTGAAGACGTCGCATCCGTAATGCCGATCTGGCAATCTGAAAGTTCTTTTGTAACCAAGGCCAGCTGTTCTTCGAGTTTCTTCTTAGATAACTCCAGCTCTTGGGCCTTAGTCTTAGCCGATTTCAGCGGCAAAGACCTGATCAAATGCACTCTTTCGAGATTTGGCATCCGCTATGAGCTTGTCCAAGATCTCTTGGTCGGCTTGCTGGGACTTCCGCTGTTCAACCCTTTGCTTGGCTGACTCTACATCCTGCCGACGAGCATCCAGGTGGCATACCTCTAGTAGTGCGTTCATAGCAGCAGGGGGAAGATCGGCTTGGACGGCCGCCATCGCATTCCTCAGAGGTTGAGTGTTGGCCAGAAGAGCCGCTTCCGGTTGCATCACTTCGTCCAGGAGGCGGTTGAGCCGCTCCTGCATGCCCGGCTCCGCGGTTACAGCAGCCGACGCTGGCGCAGAAGCAGCAATTATGCGTTGAATGTTGGCCGGGTAGTCGTCAGTGGCCAACACTTCCGGTTCGTCGAGCTCGTCCAAAGAAAAGCCTAAAAGATCGGCTAAGTCCATCGATGGAGCCGGGCCAGAAGCAGGTTTTGGAGGTGAGGAAGCAGATTATGAGCAGAGCCGTGAGCCGGCAAGACAAGCACATCTGTCTGAGTCTTCTCTGCATCGGCTTCTAACAACTGGACGGAAGGGGTTTCCTGAGGAATACTTTACGATAAGATAAGGAGAACAAAGACAAAAATCAAGATAAGGGACGAAGCTAACCGCAGTGGCCGATCCAGTTGGTGATGATGCTGCATCACGACCCGCAGGTTTTGGAGATCGTTTGATAACGACTCTACGGCTCTTATTTTTCTCTAAAAATGACAAACGAGGGGTTAGCCGACAGCAAGCATGAAACTTCGCCTACAAAAGAAATCTAAGCAAAAATGGAACTGGACGTACTTTTAGTGCGCTGATCGGCAAGATCGGACAGTGATGGGCTATTGACCCCCAACGTGCCAGAAGATAAACCGGCAAGAGGGGTCGACGGCCTTTGCCGTTTCGAGCGATCGTCGGCCGATGCAGTTTGCGCTGGAGTCGACCTTTTGCTAGTCTGAAAGGACAAAAGATATGATTAAGCCGATGAAAATCTTATTTCAATAAACGTCAAAATGAAAATACCTCTAAAGACGAGTTAGCGTGGCTTGAACTCGAGCTAGACCCAGCGGCGGTCTCCGTCGGCTCTTGGAAGCCAGGGAGAAAAGAGGACAAGACCTCATGGATAGTGCGCCCCCGCAAGAGCGCCTCAGCTATGGAAGCCCACCATGTGGTAAATTGGCCCGATCGACGTGTGTTTAGCACGAGGAATGGCAAGTCTACCACATGGAGCTCATCGGCTAGCTCAATAATAAGCTCCGCCGCAGTAATGTTAGTGACTTTATTTCGTGGCTTGATCATGTTGAGCAAAGGAAAGCAAGGAATTGTTTGTCCAAAACCCAGCTGGCGAGCATACACTGAAGGGTGATAGAACTCATAGGTCGGCTGAAATGTTCTATTTCGAGTACTCAAGCCGATGTGAAGAATGCAAGGAGAAATCAGCAGAGGGAGCAGATCAAGAGTGGACTGGGGCATTAAAGAGCTATCAGAGTTTAAACGGAGGAAAGAAGGCCATGGGAGATCGGCTAGTTGGCTATACGAAAAGAAGTCTCGACGGTTGAAGGAGGCTTGGTTGAGATTCAAGAAGAAGGATAAGTACTTATGAAAACCAGCCGGGGAGATTTTAGGTTCATCAGGTGAACACATCATGAATTTTTCACCCGGAGATCGGCTAGGTTGAAATCTAGGGGTTGCACCCTCGGGAAAATCTTCCGTTGGGAAAGCCGATTCCTCCGATGGATTTGGGATAATAAGACGGCCAAAGACACAGTAAAGCCAGAACTGAATGAACCAAAGTGGACCACCAATGTTGCCCACGACATAGGAACCGTTGCCGGTAAAAAGCCGACTCCGGATGATATGCATCATGTGGTATACGGCCCCCAACAAGGATTTCCCTAGAGCTAGCCGACGACCCATGACTAGCTGCTCCGACATAAATTGATAAACCTGGGTTGGTCCTAAAGAAGCGCCACAGAAGAGGAATCGGTCTAGCCATAGGTTGAGGAAAGCTACATGTTCCTCATCCGTCTGAGGCGATCAACTAGTTATTATTTTGTATATATCTGGACCAGCCTTCTCCCTTTTTTCGAGTCAATTTATACTGAGGTTTCCCGCTAAAAGCCGATATTTGGTCTCCATCGGGCCTAAGGCAACACAATTCGGCCATGTCTAAGAGGGTTGGGCCGATGGGACCAGTTGGGAAAAAGAAGGCGTTAAAAGAATCCGACCAAAAATAGCAAGCAGCGGCTACCAAGGATTCGTTAGGTTCTGGATCGGCTAAGGACATAGGAATACACTCAGCGATACCCATTCCTTCCCACTCAGCCTTTTTCTGGGTTGATACTCTAATATACCAAGACCTCCAGCCCTTGAGAGCTGTCGGCCAAGCCCTAAAGCTTTTTGTCCATTCCTTAATATTATAGCCAGGAGCCGACATAGGGAGTCTAGGGATTTCATCTCCAACAACCGTATCGGTCTCTATGGTTCCTAATGGGCCTAGAAAGTACTGATGGTCGCTATCTGGGATCGGAATGAGTACCTGGGATGCGTCCATTTCAGCCGATACGACAGGAAGAGGGGATTGACGCGGAGAAAAGCCGATTTCAAGATGAACGAGAGCACGCCAGGGTGAAAATGACCGCAGGGGGGGACCTCATATTTATACCTCGGTGAAAAAGATGAAAAGGCGGGAACAGTTGCTGCATTAAAAACGCACCAAGGGCATTGCGGCGCCATTAATGGGGAAGTTACCGAGGTGATCCTAAACGACAAGCCGATCACGAAAAAACAAAAAAAAAAGAAAGGCGAAGAATTTTTGAAAGATAGCAAGCTACCTTTCAAAAATGGGGGGCATATGTTTGCACCAAAATTCGGCACGTATTGGAATCGATCTGAGACGGAAAGAAAATGTACGTATGGAAAGAAATCGGTAAACGAATCGGAAAAGTTATCCATTTCTAAAAAGGAAAGGAAATCAGACCGGAGGCCGATACGGGTAAATGCATCGTATCCATATACAACTCGGATCGGCCAAGTGTGTTATAAAAGGGGTAGACGTCAAGCGAAAAGGGGATATCAATCAATTCAACCGCACACATCTACTTTTACAAGCTTGTCTTTTACGTTGCTTTAGTTTCATAGATCTCTCTGCAAGTCGACGGAATCAACATAGTTGCGCATCGCCGATTGTTGATTTTTGCCGATTTCACCCAGGTTTGATCTGCTTCGTTTTGTTGCGCATCGCCTTCCTGAAGCCGATTTTTACCTTGTATCCTGATCGATTGTAACCGATTGATCTAGCTATCTCCTAATCGGTTCTAGCCGACTAGCGAAAAGCTGATAGATCCTTGTTTATCGGCTTTGATCAAATTACAAATTCTACCTTGTCAATTTCAGGTCAAATTGACTGGCACGCTCTGCAAACCCGGCGTTTGTCTTGTGTGTTCGAGGCCGAAAACCCTCCTTCACGTTTTTTGCGCGAACAGATAGGTTTACCGCAGATTTGCTAGGAATTTCTCTCGTGACTTTTGAGTTTCTGATCCTTAAGGATGATTATGATCAAGGTTTTAAATCTTGTTTTGAGTGAAATCTCGGAGGTGCCCGAAAACGTGGGAATTACCTTCGGATGATGTGGACAAATCTGGACCCTCGGATCTTGATCGGACGGTTCATGAAGCTAGTGGGGTCGGCGATGTCCACGGCGGAGCTGGCTGGCCGGAGACAGAGACGACGACCACCCGAACGGCGTTGCGAGCACGCTCCGGCGAAGTGGATGGTACCCCCCGACGCGTCTTGTCCTTGCGGTTCCAGATCTGGGATCGGTGACGGCGGCGGAAACAACGGAAAACCGCGGCGGAAACCTAATCCAACTATGGCGAGCGATTGCGGCGCAACCACGGTGGCTCAGGCGCGATGATCTAGGGCTACAGGTGCGCACGGAAGAGGGCTACACGACAGGGGTGGCGGCGCATTAAATAGGGCCCTCGGAGTCCGTGAAAACCGCAGAAACCGAGGTCCACCCGGCTGCGGCGGCGGAATCCGAATTGGGCGACGTGGCGCAACGGTGGCCGTTGGATCAAGATCCAACGGTCACGCGGCTGGGGCTCGGGCGCGACGCGGTTGGACCGAACCGCGTGCGCGGCTGGCTCGGGTCGGACTCGGACTCGGGTCTGACTCGGGCCCGGTCGCATGAACAGTGCAAACCCACTCAGCGATTAAATATTCAAAATAATTTCTAGAAATTCAAATAATTCGAGAAAAATAGCAAAATAATCAGAAAAATTCCAAAAAAATTCTGAAAAATAATTTGAGACATTTTGGACTCAAATAAAATATTTCCAACAAAATTTTATATATAAATTTTAATTCTTTAATTAATTCAGAAGGGAATAAATTCAAATTAAATCCAAATAAATTCCAGAAAATTCCAAAAAGTCACCAAAGTGCAAAATGACATTTAAATTCATGAAAAGATAAAATTGGGGTGTGACAACATGGTATGAATATATTTTAGAACAAGAGGCATAATTAAAAGGAGCATGAACCTGTAATGCATGGACAACTACGCCTTACCATACTTAGGAGTAGTAGTATGATGATGGTGAAAATTGGATATGCGCGTTATCGACAATGATCTCTCCACGCTTCATCTGGTGTTGTTGCTTGTACTCTTCCCAGCTCATGTTCTGTGGCAGCCAAGCGGACTTCTAGTGTTCATAATGCGACATTTAGATCAAAGGATTCTCTGACTGGTACAGGTACCTGCCAGCTGTGTGTTGTGCGTAATGATCAGCGTAGGGATCAGTATAGTCGAACAATGATGACATGATCGATCCATCGTAGGATGAATGTCTGTATCCACCTGTATCCTCTCCCATATCTCCTTCATAGCACATCGAGCCGTACCCTAACATAGGGTACCCAGGGTACTCACCGGTGAAGCCCCAATGGCTAGAAGACTGGCTACTAGACCACGAGCACATATCATCCTGCAGATGTGCTGCTAGCTACCCACCCCCTCCACTCGTCGTGCTACAGGTCTGCCTCTGTGAGCCCTTCCTCGGCACAATTCCCTTAAGTTGCATTTGTACCAGTGAGTGTGGTTGTGAACAAGGTCGGAGGGTGTACCGTCGGTCGTTGCCTCTAGAGTCTGTGGATGAGCTACTGACGATATCAACCTCCTGGGGGGTGTCTGGGTGTCATCGTCGCTGCTAACTTCGGCCTCCTCATCGCTTTTGGCCTTCGCCTTCCCACTCTGGCTGGCCAACAACTTTGCCTTCCCACGCTGGCTGGCCGACAACTTTGCCAACCCACCTAAAGCACCCGCTAGCATGTCATCATCATCGTCATTAGTACCACGCTTTGTCGGGACCCGAATTTGCAAATCCGGACCCTCTGTGTATTCAACACTAGTCCAGGAACGCGCTAGTGCACACAGTCTCAACATTGGTAAATATCACAATCATACTCAACGAATAATAAGGTACCTTAAATAGTTAACCAACGGGTTGCTCGACCTTATGGTCAAGTTACAAATATATGCCACGCAGGGCGAAAACTCAATAAGAGAGAAATAACTGCAGTGGAAAATAAGATAACTTCGTGGCGCCATTCAGTATACCACAGGCAACTGACTGGGCTCGCTCCCTAATTAGACGGTTCCTCTTGGAGCTCCTCCTCCAAAGCTGGTGTAGACTCTTCTTCAACTGGTGTTGTATTGTGCCAAGGGTGAGTACTTGGTACTCAGCAAGTCATGCACAGAAATGCAAACTAATATACTACATGCATGGCTTAGTACAAAGGAGTAGCTCAGGGTATATTTGCAATAAAACAGCATCTTGACAAGTAACATAAGTAGATTCAAAAGCAGTAAAAACATGTTTAAGAGCAACAACTTTTCCAGCAATTAAATAAACATCTTTCCCAATTCCAATCCACATTTCCATCAACATCATTATTAAACTAAACTAACCTCCCAAGTCCAAGTTATTTTCAAGAAAGTCTAACCCTTGACTGTAATTCCCGAGCGATGTCCAATGCCGCGGACACGGCTATTCGAATAGATTTTACACTCTGCAGAGGTTATGCACTTTACCCACAAGATACAGTCAAACACCACAAAGGCGAGTGTCCATAACAAAGTCTTTCAGAAACTTCTAACAGCACAAGTGGTCCTCCCCGGTGATTGCACACTAAGCCTTCCCTTAGCGAAGGCAAAGTTTAGGCCAATCCACCGTTAGATGGGTACCTGGCCGCAGCCCCTGTATGCTCCCCCGTACAACTACACAAAAGGTATAGTTGACATCCTGAGGTCCCACAGGTACGTTATTAGAAATTTAATCAACTAGGTCTGTCCCATTACAGACATGTGGTTGCACGTTTGACTCAGTTCAAAGGCTTGCAAGGTTAAGTCCTTAGGGTGACCAGGACAAGAATACCCGAAGAACCAAATCAACGTTCCCGGTGCCGTAACTGGCCCACCCGATCATTCTTGCCACATGCCCCGGTCGAAAACTATTTATCAAACCCCCAGTTGATTACCATGCACCACGTGCCATCAACATCACAACACATGATACCTTTCCAAAACAGGTTCAATATATCATTAAGTCAACATTAACATTTGATTGTCCAAAATCATGTCATGAGCACGTAGCAGGTCTAAGCAATATACTACAACGATCTAAATTTCCATGTTGGCAATTTAATAACGTCCAACTATTTAAACCTCAACTTGGGTGACAAGGGGTCATGGCACATATTTAATTAACCAAGGTGTCATACAGCAATTTGGCATTTATCTAATATCCCATAATTAAATAAAGCATTTTCTCATTAAACTAGCATGCAATAATTTAAACCAAAATAATTTGAAAATTGGGATCAACATGGTCAAAGCACAACTTGCCTTCAAAGAGTACTTGTTCTTGGTCCTGAGCTGGCTCCTGAGTCAACACTTCACCTTCGAAGCCTTCGGGCACTTCAACGTCTTCTCGTAAAGCGTGCAAATAGCAATAAATAAATAAACAGTCCACAAAAAGTGTCCAAACATCCAAATAAGGTTCACAAACAGAGAGAGCATAGTTTTATAAATTTTTAGAAACTGGAATCGTCAAATTCGGAGTTAAAATGCAAAAGTTATAATCGTTTAAAGTTTAAAGAAAGCATTAATTAAATAAAAACAGAGAAATATTCATAAACAAAAATTAATTAAAATTCATACTTGAGTAGGTCTCATTTTTATGAAAATTTAGAAATTTGAATCACTCAAATCGGAGTTGAAACGCAAAAGTTATAAGCGTTTGAAGTTTGAATCCATTTTTGAAATCAATAAACCGAATTAATAAATCATTTTCTTTTTCGGAAATCAATTTATTGCGTCAACATGACACGTGGACCAATCAGAGGCCGCCACGTCGCCTCGGGTCCATGGACCCGGCGCACGGCGCGGCTCGGTCCACCGTGGACCCGGTCCACGGCTCACGTGTCTCACTGACTGGTGGGCCCCTCGGATGACGTCAGCAGTGACATCATCACGCACGGCTGAGGGACGGCTAACAGCTGGGCCCCACCGTGACGTCAGCGGTGACGTCATGGTGCGGTTAGCTGGGACGCTGACACGCGGGCCCCACGCTGACGTCACGCAGCGTGGCGTCGGCGACATGCCGATCGGCCGACCGCGACGATCCAAGTTCTGGACACGCGGCACGATCTGAGCCATTGATTTGAAAATCAACAGTCCAGATCAGATCCAACCTCACGTGTTTATAAACTACTCGGCTTATCTGGACCGTTCGATCTTGATCGGACGGTCAAGATCCAATCTAACGTTTACAACGCGGCTAACCCTAACCGTTCGATCTTGATATAACGGCTGACATCTATCCAAGCACGGTGCGGGTCTAGCTACGTGGTACAATCTAAGCCGTTGGATCTAGATCCAACGGTTGGAAATAGATCTAGAGGTTAGCACGTGGATCTCACCGGGGGGGTGACGTGGACGAATCTTGGCCCTTGGATCTTGATCGGACGGTGGAGCGAGCTCGGGGTCCGGCGATGGCTAGCGGCGGCGCAGGCTCACCGGAGATGGGGACGACGACCACCCGAACGGCGCTACAGGGCTCCTCCGGCGAAGTGAAGGGTACACTCCGACGCGGCTTGACCTTGCGGTTCCGGATCTGGGCTCAACGGCGGTGGAGGACGGCGGACAGCGGCGGAAATGGCGATTAACCACGGCGGAACGCCAAACCAACTACGGCGAGCGATTGCGGTGCAACCACGGTGACTCAGGCGACGTTGTCTAGGGCTACGGGTGCACACGGAAATGGAGCACACGCTGGCGGCGGCGGCGCATTAAATAGGCCTCTCGGCATCCGTGAAACTCGCGGAAACCGAGGCCCACATGGCTGCGGCGGCGGAATCCGAATTGGATTCGGATTGGGGTGACGTGGCTCAACGCGAGCCGTTGGATCAAGATCCAACGGTGCGGGGGTTTGGCTCGGGCGACTTGGCTGGCTCGGTCGGGCTTGGGTTCGGGCGACGTGGCGCGGTTGTGGCCGTTGGATCCCGATCCAACAGTCACACGCGTTATGGCTTGGTGACTGGGTTCAACCGGAACGGCTGGCTCGGGTCGGACTCGAGTCTGACTTGGACTCGGGTCCGGTCGGATGAACAGTACAAACCAACTCGGTTTTTCCAGCGATTAAATAATCCAAATTAATTCCCAGAAATTCATTTAATTCATTAAAAATAGCAAAATACTCAGAAAAATTCTAGAAAATATTTTGGAGCATTTTGGACTCAAATAAAATATTTCCAACAAATTTTTATTTGTAAAGTGAAATTCTTTAATTATTTGAAAAGGGAATAAATTCAAATAAATTCCAAATAAATTCCAGAAAATTCCAAAAATTCACCAAAGTGCCAAATCTTATTTAAATTCAAGAAAAGCAAAATTTTTGGGGTGTTACACGCTTCCTCTTGGCTGTCTGGGTGTCGCCAATCACAACCTCACTACAATCTGCAATGGTCTTCCCAACTGTGGCCAGTTTGAATAAATATATTAACACCAATCTGATAACTGTAATGAATAAAAATAATTGCACGCTACCTATGGCCTTGTGGAGCTCTTGCGATGGGATGCTGTCAACCACGAATCTCGCCGGGAGGGGCGGATCGTAGCCACTATCCTCATCTAGTAGAGGCTCCCCCGTTGACATGGACGACTCGAACCATTTTGCAATCAAATTGTTACCGGAATGCATTGCATCCTCAATGAGGCGATCAAATGGGTCGACATCATCGATGTGGCGAGTGGATTCATAGTCCCGTAGGCGAAGTCGGAGATTGTAGTGCACAAACATGAGCTACTGTAGTTTTGCATAACTTAATCGGTTCTTAACCTGTGTGTGCACTAAGGCAAATGTACTCCAATTTCGCTCGCAACCACTGGATGATGCACACTGTGACACCAATCTGAAGGCGTACTTTTGCAACGCTGGTGTCTCATTTCCGAATGCCATCCACCATTGTGCTACGGACAAAATAAATCACATTATTAGTAGTTCTCCACAGTAAATTTACATTACGTCAAATTGATTTGTGTAATCCTTGCAATAATAATCAACAACTAGCAATGCATAATGTATAGTGGATGCCACTGCTATTTTTTTTCATTAACCGATGAACTACCTTTCAGGTATAGCTAAGTTTGGGGGTGACCGACTTCTATATGCACATGGGCAGCTTTGGCTTCAACAACATCACATTATGGGACGGGCTGTAGGGTCAGTATCCTCTACTTTGACCATTTGCCTTCATTCCTGGTTAAAATTAACTTGGCTGACATTATGTTTTCTTCTGTGAACAACTATCTTCCATATGTTGCTTCAATGTTGATTCTTGTTTCTTGTATGCTATCTTGTGACTGATTTGGCATTGCTGTTTCTCTCTACTTTCGTGAGACCTTTTTTTGCAAGTGTTACCTCTTTTTTTTACAGTCAACTTGTGATTGATTTAGCAGTATTCATATTAAATATAATGACTATTTGTGATCTTGTTGCTTCAGAGGGCATGGCTAGCAGTATTCTGAGGCTAGCCACAATGCTGATTTTTATTTTTTCGGTGTGGTATCATTTGTGTCAGTTCTGAAAAGAAACCGGCACTGATATGACTATTTTTGTCGATTATTGGTTTGAACTGACACTAATATGACGTATATTAGTGTCGGTTCGTATTTAGAACCGACACTAATATTTGACTAGTTGTGTCGGTTTGTTATTAGAACCGACACAGATATGTAGATATTTGTGTCGATTTGTGGTTAGAACTGACACTGATAATGTTATTTGTGTCGGTTTATAAACCGACATTGGTAATGTTCGATTATTACTGTCAGTACATCTATGTCGATTGGAAAACCGACACTAATGTCGGTTCCGAACCGATACAGATGAGCTTGTCCATAGTAGTGGGACTATTTTTGAAGAGAGACTAAGGTCATTAATCTTTCCTAGTCAGCTTCTTTAATATACATGAGGGTGTCATTTAATGATTGTAGGTGCTTGATTTTAACTCTAAGTCGAATTTCTTTTGCAACGAGCTTTAAGTCGATTTTTTTGGCCTTTTGACGTGTGTCTATTGGTTATCATAGTCAAGGTTACAAATCCCGATGAAATTTTGTTTTTTTTGACGAGATTTTGGTTTTCATCCCATGGCAAAATTACAAATCCTGGCCAAATGAGCACATTCAAAAAAATTCAAATTTGTACAGTACCTTCTGTATTTCAGGCGAGATCTAGGAATAAATGGACGAAATCTCAGAAAAAATGGTGAAATTTGATGTTTTTTGACCGGATTAGGTAGCATTTTGGCCAGATTTCATACGAAATTTTTTTAAGTATTAACATGACCTGTATGAACAACAGATTACGAAAAAGTGGGAAAAAATGGGGGAAAAATTGGTGGACATGGGATTAGAACCCTTGCCCTCTGGACTCGCCGAACTCTATCGTAGCACCTGTAACCAGTTGAGCTCAGTTGTGTTGCTTGATTAGGAATGCTTGCACTGCTTTATATGGCCTCATTTTGTAACCATATAGAAAAACACTTTCCCCTTTAGCTTCACTCGACATAACTCCACACTTTCACTCTTACCAGCTCATAGTCCACAGTATATACAGCTTGCAGTCCACAGATCTGGCCATGTCCGGTCACCGGAGGTGAAGAGCAAGGCGCATCTCGGCAGGCGGTGGTGAGATCTCGGCCGTCAACAGCAAGAACTCGGGGATTAAAAGCGAAATCTCGGTAAAAACTGAATGTATTTGCTCTTCTGCCATGGAAAGTTTTAATCAATAAGCAATGTTATATTTGCTCTTGTGTCTCCATGGTCTGTATAGTTTTGTATACTGAGAGTTGTATGCTAATCAATATTGTTCTGTATAGTGAGATACCGAGAGTTGTATCATGCATTCATGTATGCTAATTGCTAATCAATATTGTGCATCCTTTCATCTCTCTCTTGGCTCTCTGTAATCTGTATAGTACTATAGTGATTACATTTATGCAACCTAGCATTTGATCATCCTATTGTCAGTTCAGAGATGTGTCCCCTATTCTGTTGGGGGAAACAATGTAGTAAAATTGTAAAACTGAACAAGATTTTGGTGGTTCGATTTGAAGAACATCAACTGTTGGTTTATACATATCTAGTTATATACTTGTGTTAGATCTGTATTACCAATGTTATCGACAAAATGACTAATCATTGTTTGTTGTAAATGTTGACATGACACATAAGTTACATAACTAAACATTGCTTATTGAGTGAGTGCAAACTAGATATAGGAGGAGTGCAAAGTGCAAACTTGGTATATTAGCAATGTTAGCAGGTAATCGGCAATTCGGCATAACCCTGCCGTTTTGTGCTGGCCTTAGGAAAGTGTGTGCAAACTAGGTATAGGAGGAATGCAAACTAAGTATAGTTGGAGTATACGTGAGGTATTGTCTATATATCTAATGTATGTTCTATGGGTTACTAATTCTTATCTTTAGTTTGCAGATTATCATGATGGATACCGTTTGGGAACATGGGGAGCGTGTCGGGCAAGGGTCGAAGTGCAACTACAGTGACACTACGGAATGGTGTGACATTATAAAATGTGAAATTAGAGAATAAAACCTTACGGCATGAGGTTTACTTGCATTTTTGGGCTTCCGGGGGAGTTTGGGCCTAGCGGGAGGTATTTGGGCCATAGGGGGATGAAGTGGGCTGAAGGTGGGGGAAGTTTTGGGCCATTTGGTGGAACTTTTGGGTAGCAAGGGCTGCTTCCCACACCCCATGCGCCAGCCCTCCCCCACTTGGGCGCCCCAACCACCTCCTCTTCAACCCTAGCCGCCACCCCACTCCCCATGCGCCTCCTCCTCCACCTCCCAACCCTAGCCACCACCACCCCCTCCACCACCTCCCCACCCTCCTTGCTGCCCTTGGGGAGCCCCTCACCTCGCCATCCCGCTGATCTTCCCCTCGGAAAGCTCCGCGACAAGGAGATCCGGCGGTTCCAGCGCGAGGAAGGCGATCGGGGAGCCCGGGAGGAAGGAATTCGGTGTTCATCGTTCTTCAGGCTGAGGTGGTGTGACCCCGGGAGTGCCCTCAACCTCTCGCCAATCCGTCGCACGAGGTTAAGGCAAGTGTACTGTAATGGGTAGTGTAATGTATGTTGCTAATTGTGACTAGATGCAAATTGCTTACATGTTGTGATATCTTGCCATGATTAGTGCTTGCCAATGTTATGATGAAAATGGACTATTATGATGCTATGCCATGTTTAGTTCAGTTTGATGCAAGTTGTTTATGTTTATGGCATATGTTGCATACATGGCATGAAAGCTAGCCCGGTGAGAACGTCATAACTAGTCCGGTAAGGTTGGTGAGAAAGTTATGACTAATCCGGAGCGCCATGGTTGTAAGACCTACCTCATGATTCCACCCACGTGGTGAGTGGAAGCGATGCGTAGGCACCCTCCATCTACGAGATGGAAGGGGGAAGAGGGTGCACGCCGACGGGTGTGCACTCAGCAATACCGGTATATGCTTCCAGGTGACATGTGCATCGCATTGCATTGCATACATGATGATGAAAATGAGTTGTGAACAATGTGCCTTGTCATGGCTATGATGTTGTGGATGAAGTTATGATTTGATCATGATGTTAAAGTATGGTATGTATTGTTGTTGGCCTTGATTTATTCTTTATGACCTATTGCGATATGCTTGCTGAGTGTTGAACTCACGCTTGTGTTTATGTTGTTTTTAGGTACCATGAAATCGGCATGTGGAAAGGGGGCATTAGCTACACATCTTCACGTAGCTCCACACCTATAGGCAATTTTATCAATTTGAGTCATGATTATAATAATAGTGCCATGAAATTTGGTGTATGGATTAAATTGTGCGCTTGTGATCTTTATTTGCTTCGTATTAGTTAAAGGAGTGGTTGAACTTGATATTTGGTCTTATGTTGATGATATATCCATTATATTGTTGTTTTAGATGTCTTATGTTATGATAATACTTGCCCTGCTATGGCTATTGCTTCAATTCATGATAAAACAAAGGATATGCTGCCGAAATTTTCGGTTTTAGCATTTGTGCCTTTGCTGTAATTTACTTTAATTTGTGGTATTTAGATGTGGTTTAGTCTTTGTTTGGTGACATTCAGGCATAATAGATGCCGGGGTGTTACATTTGGTATCAGAGCGGGCTTCAGGTCCGTGGTGTATGAACTTAGTGGAATACCATAGGGTTAACTAAAATTTTGATGTAGAGTAACCTAGAAACATGGCTTAGGTTATACTTAAAATTTTGTCATAGGATAGCAACATTAAAACTTGTGTAAGTGGAATAACTAATTTAAAATTTGACACACATTTAAGCGTAAAGAAATGATACCCATACCCTTTCCTACTGTGCATCCATTGTGTGTCAAATTTTAGATTAGTTATACCACTTTTGCAAGTTTTAATGTTGCTATCCTATGCAAAAATTTTAGTTAAAACCTAGGTCATGTTTCTAAGTTATTCCACATTACATTTTAGTTGTACCCTATAGCATGTCACTAAAAATACACATTGCAAGGACCTACAGCCCGCTCTGATACCAACTGTAACACCCCGGCATTTAATATGCCCGAATGCTACCAAACATAGGCTAAACAACACCTAAATACCATGAATTAAGCTAAATTACAGCAAAGGAACAAATGCTAATACTGAAAATTTCAGCAGTATCTCCTTTGTTTTTCCATGATTCGGAGCAACAACAAAACATCACAAGTTATATCATAAAGGAAAGCATCTAAAACAGCAATAACATGTGACATAGCAACAATATAAGTCCAGGATAAAGCCTTCAACCACTTCATGAGCTAAATGAATCAAATAGTAAGACCGAGCACACAGTTAAGCAATTCTACAAGTTTCATGGCAATACTTTCATTATCATGACTCCAAGTGGTAACACTGTCTAATTTGTGTGGAGCTACGTGTAGATGTGTAGCTAACCCCTTTTTCCCGCATGCCGGTTTCATGGTACCTAAGAAAAACAACATAAACACAAGCGTGAGTTCATCACTCAGCAAGTATATTGCAATGGAACAAGAAAACACATTCCAATACATTCATCACCACTTTTCACACACAACATCATACACATCTCATATTCATAGTGTAAGCATATCATTGACATCATCATAAATCAACCCCATATAACATCCTCATATAATGCAATGCAATGTAATGCAATGCGATGCACATATCTCCTGGAAACTCATACCGGTATGGTTGAGTATACACCCGTCGGTGTGCACCCTCTCCCCCCTTCCATCCCGAAGATGGAGGGTGCCTACTCCTCGCTTCTGTTCACCGCGGTGAATGGAATTACGATGTAGGACTTACTCATTGGCTCTCCGGATTAGTTAAAACTTTCTCACCGACCTTCCCGGACTAGTTATGACTTTCTCACCGCCCGGGCCATGTAACATGCCATGTATGCATTTATGCCAACATCATATTTAACTTGTACATTAACACATGGCATCATCATGGATAACTTGTACATTAACACATGGCATCATCACATAATAAACATCCTCATCATATCAATGGCAAACATTAAGGCATGGCATGTGAACATATCATATATTCAAACTTTAATCTCAATCAATCAAACAACCTACAATCGCTTTCCATTACAATACACTTGCCTCAACCACGGGCGACGGATTGGCGGGAAGTAGAAGGCCACCCCGGTGTCACACCACCTGCACATAGGTACCACACACTAACAATCATGCCCACAAAATAGTACGCAAACCCTCATCTACCCCGACATTGCCAACTACTCGCAATAACCAAAAACAGAGGTTCTGTCCCGTCGGCACAGCAGCCTTCCAAAAGGCATAACTTGAGTTCTGGGACTCCGAATCAATTAAACGAGTACATCCTCGTGTAGCTTAGGAAATTTCCCAACTTTTTCTAGGTATATGGAAAGACTGATTCGGACTCTAAAGTTTTTTAATCTACAGATTACCGTGACCTATTCCAATCGCGTCACAGATTTTAATACGCTCGGTAAAACGATCATAACTTTTAAACGGCTGGGCGGAATTTAACGTTCTTTATATCCACGGAAATATAATGAAATTATCTAAAACTTCTTCAACATCCGTACAACCAAATTCCAAATCTAAATTGGCGAAAAACTGAACCCTAGGTCGACTGCTCATGCTGTCCCAAAACAGAAACGTGACAACATCTAGATCTAATCCAATCTACTCAATTCCAGCACCACCAATTGATCTAAAAACTTGATAAACACCCTTAGAACAGTACCTAGCCCAACCCCAAGGAGTCCCATGGCCATACCTTCGCCCGACGACCGAAATCCCAACGAAACTCCTCCAGGATCGCTCCTCGCTCCTCGCTCCTTGCTCCTCGCTCCAACGGATGGATCCTCGAGGTGCAGGGAGTGGGGAGGCCACCCTAGGGAAGCAAGGGGGTGGAGGAGAGGTGGTGGAGAGGTGGGGAGCAAAGGGGAGCAATGGGGGAGGTGGAGGCGCATGCAAGGGAGAGGGGGAGGTGGGGGTGGCGGCTAGGGCAAGGAGGGAGAGGTGGGGGCGCCCAAGGGGCAGTGTGTGGGGCGCAAGGGGGCAGGGGGGAGGCCTTTTACCAGACCCCACACCTGTTCCTAATCCTAAATGGATTCCCACTCCATCCCACCAAAGCCCACAACCCCCCCTTTTAGGCCCAAACTCCCCCGGGAAGGCCCAAAACCCCGGAAACGGCCCGGAAACGCTATTAACCTCCATACCCTATGGTTTTAACCTTAATTCCACATCTCATAATGTTTTTGACCTCATCATGCACCATTTATAAGGTTCCGACACTCCGTGGTGACACATCACTTCAAAAGGCCCAAAAACGCGAGTAAACCTCAAGCCGAAAGGTTTTATTCTCTAATTTCACATTCTATAATGTCACACCATACCGTAGTGTCACATTCTTCCCCCCTTCAACAGGATTCGACCTCGAATCCGAAGGACGCAAAAAAAAAAACAACAACAAAATCCCCAAGGGACAAAAGACTTCTCTACAGCACAAAACAACCGCACGAAACCTCAAACCGGAACAAACGACAAGCGAGTTCTCAAAACCAACACTTGGCGAGAAAAGTAATGATCTAGCTCAACTAAGGGCAACCTCTCACAGGTCGACCTTCACTTCCATTCCCAAACAGAATCTACGTTTCAACCACAAAGGGCTCCATCAACCCAAAACGCTCGAATCCTCACGGCAAACACTTCATACTTCTATCACAACCAACCTGACTACCATACTCCATTAAACTCAACATGACATAATCAAAGGAAGTCACAACTCCTTTAACGACCTTTCTACATTCCCGAAAATTTCCATCGAGGGGAAAACTCATTAAGGCACACTTGCCCTTCCGATACACGATCATACTAACATTTTATTCCATCCTTTCCCAGACAAGACTCAAATCCAAGAACAACTAGTGACGACAATTGCTCACGGCAGGACAAATATCACCGAACTACCGTCAACTTCACTTCCACCCATCGCTACTCTTAATAATGGTTAAACCCATACATCATCAACCTCCATCACAAACCACCCTTATACCACTAAGGTTCTACACCTAGCCCCAAGCTAGGATCGTAAAACCTTACCAAACCACAATTGGTTCCTTTCTTAAGAGGGTCTCGCCCTCACAGAAAAACACTTAGCTATCAAGCCCAAGTGTACACACGACAACTCAAACCCAAAGCGTTAACAACCATTTTGGAAAGAATTCGGCAACATCCAAGCCAAATCACAAAGGAAGCATAAATCCCCTACACCACAACCAAGATACCATAATTTCTTCATTCTTTCTTTTCATACTAGAAAGAAATGGACATCTCGATTCTTGACATGCATGCACACTTTTCAATAGCACTCCGGATTAGTCATATATCCTTATATGACTTTCTCACCGACCTGGCTCGTCGACTCCTTTATGATTAATTATGCATAAACAATGTCTCGTTTTCCTTTTTCACCCTTCATTCATCATGTAACAACGGCACCGAATAGTCATTCACCAAATGACTTCTTCCTCGGTATCAAATGATGGAAACACAATTAACATCGAAGGTTGCGGAAATTCATATAGACTATGACGGCATAGTTGTGACAAGAAAGCACCACGTCGTAAAAGAACCCACATCAATTGAATACTGAACTTGCACAACATTGCATTTCATCCAAATTCAACATTTTGGAAGAGAACATCAAAATTTCAAGTCGAGCATCTGCTCCCACAACCATCACAAACTTCCTCAAGGAGAGGGAAATTCATTCCCAAAAGGGGAACACCTCACTAACAAAATCACTTTGTAAAACTTTCATAAAGTCCACCTTTTTGAAGCACTCGCAAACATCACACACATTTTCAAAACAACTCCAACTCTAGCCAAAAAGAGTTACAAATTAAATCTCAAGAGTTTCCAACACAACCCACTAAGTCCATCTGTTTCCTTTAAAATTTATTCCAAAGATAATTCAGTGTGGACGCGAAGGAGCGCGATCCACTCAAAAACTTTTGGGGTGTAAATCCATACTCATAGCACCGACTAAACAAATTAGCCAAAACCAAATATTTGCACCAATTTCTACGAGTTTTAGGGAAACTCTGAAACACAGCATATGAAACACCTTGACCGAAAACCATTCAACCAAAATGGCAAAAAACCAAACCAGTCCAAAAGCTTTTAAACACAAGCTCATCATAAAAAGAACCATCTCTAGTACTCCACTACGCTTTCCATTAAAGACTTCAAAATTCACTACTTACTCATTGAGAAAGTCCAACTGGTTTTAACAAAATTTACATAACAAATTCTTTCTCTAGTTATCATTCCCAACACTTTTAATTAAGGTTTAAGATGCTTATCACAAAGGCACCCAACCAAGACTACATTGACATGATCCCCACGGATCACTAAATCATATAACAACGTATTCTATATTTCCAACATAGTACTACAACAGCTACTTGAGCATGGTCAACCTATCAATTTTATTTCATCCATACTTCAACATCTTGACAATTAAAACTTGTTCAATCAATAAAATGATTTCAACAAATAAGTATTATCTCTACAAGACAAAATTTGTGCGTATGATTCTAGGATATACATTCATCAAGCATAAAATCCTACATCATGCTAATTAGCCATGGTCCACTCCATCATAGCATGTTACAATAACTTCCATTTTTAACAAGGATTTTCAACAGTTAATCTAAACAATTACCACCACTACTAAGTCGTCAATATCATTAAATGAGCAAAATCATAAGGACGACTGCAATGTTTTTAATTACTGTATTCATATATCATAACCAATTGTCACTACATAACATACTCCAACTATTAGAATACATTTAATAAGTTAGACCAACACAATGTTCTTAAAACAACAACAAAACCTATACTTTCCTAATTGACATCTATAATAGCCTTTATAGGAACACATACGCATACTTCCAAATATACTAATGGTTTGCAACAACATAGAAAGCAACTCTAATCAACTACCAAGTTAAGGTCACAAGCCAGCATGATTAAATTTCTCTATTAACACGTTAATTTAGAACATCTTTAAACAACCAGCAAGGTTTCTTTAACAATCTCAGTAGTTTACATCACCTTAATGTTCTAACTATGCATCAGGGTTTACAACTTTAAACATTATCGAGGGTCATAAACACTTTCAAAGCAAGGCAACAGATTCTAAGCATGTACATTAACCCATTCAATCATTCTCGCTAAGAGTAAACTACAACACTAGTAGTCTATTTATTCTCAAGCTAGAGATATTAATCACATTGAATTGATTCAACTCAAAATTTAACTTAGCAACACATCAATCCATAAACCACATTGTTACCTACTACATAACAAGCTAAACATCAATTCTTACTAGGGGCAAACAATTTCAGTCAAAAGACTACTTACTTTGTTTGCAGCATTTTAGTTTTAAAACTCATCCCAAATTCATAAGGAAACTTGACTCTAAAAAAATTGCGATGAGACAAACCCAAACTTGGTCATGCAAAGGAATTCTCCAAAACACTTCTCAATCTCAAAGACTCCCACAGGAGGGAACCAACCGATCAAATAAACCTTTGCAAATAAAACCTTAACCCCAAACCCCAATCTTTCACGAAACAAGAAGGGTTTTTCAAGGATGATTTCTTAAACCAGTAAAATAACGAAATCAAACACCACTTACTCCTACAAAACCATAGAACTTCAGCCCTGACAGCCAGGTCTGGCACAACTCCGCAATACTCCTTTAACTTCGGAGAAAGACAAACACAGGAATAAATTGAATGCTTCTTCCCCATAAAGCAACCAACAAATTAGGCATCAAAACTGGAAAGACAACCAAAGGAAGCGCAACACTAGACTCTCCTTCTTCGTCTTCACCCAAGGAAGACAAAACCACAAACCGCCTGTGGATCAATCCGCAAAAATCCAAGACCAAACACTTTTCTTTTGATTTCAATTGACTAAAAACAAAGAAGACCAACCAAAACCGACCGTTAGAACGGTGAAAAAGCATCTGAAGGAAACCACCATCAACTCTTCTATTTGACTCCAGTCAACTACCCGATCACGACAGAAAGGAAAAGCACTCTTCTCCTACAGGGGTTAATAGTTCTTCGGTGATGGCGCTAACCGGCCACACCGTCAAACCTCACCCTTACTATGAAATAAGAAAGGTGACCGAAACCCTTCGGCACCAAAACCCAACTTTTATCACCACAACAGGAACAATTCAATCATTTATCTCATAGACATAGCAACATGCATTATCAAAGGAAGCATTCAACATCATAGCTTAAATACAACATTTAAGCGTAAAGAAATGATACCCATACCCTTTCCTACTGTGCATCCATTGTGTGTCAAATTTTAGATTAGTTATACCACTTTTGCAAGTTTTAATGTTGCTATCCTATGCAAAAATTTTAGTTAAAACCTAGGCCATGTTTCTAAGTTATTCCACATTACATTTTAGTTGTACCCTATAGCATGTCACTAAAAATACACATTGCAAGGACCTACAGCCCGCTCTGATACCAACTGTAACACCCCGGCATTTAATATGCCCGAATGCTACCAAACATAGGCTAAACAACACCTAAATACCATGAATTAAGCTAAATTACAGCAAAGGAACAAATGCTAATACCGAAAATTTCGGCAGCATCTCCTTTGTTTTTCCATGATTCGGAGCAACAACAAAACATCACAAGTTATATCATAAAGGAAAGCATCTAAAACAGCAATAACATGTGACATAGCAACAATATAAGTCCAGGATAAAGCCTTCAACCACTTCATGAGCTAAACGAATCAAATAGTAAGACCGAGCACACAGTTAAGCAATTCTCCAAGTTTCACGGCAATACTTTCATTATCATGACTCCAAGTGGTAACACTGTCTAATTTGTGTGGAGCTACGTGTAGATGTGTAGCTAACCCCTTTTTCCCGCTTGCCGGTTTCATGGTACCTAAGAAAAACAACATAAACACAAGCGTGAGTTCATCACTCAGCAAGTATATTGCAATGGAACAAGAAAACACATTCCAATACCTTCATCACCACTTTTCACACACAACATCATACACATCTCATATTCATAGTGTAAGCATATCATTGACATCATCATAAATCATCCTCATATAACATCCTCATATAATGCAATGCAATGTAATGCAATGCGATCCACATATCTCCTGGAAACTCATACCGGTATGGTTGAGTACACACCCGTCGGTGTGCACCGTCTCCCCCCTTCCATCCCGAAGATGGAGCGTGCCTACTCCTCGCTTCCGTTCACCGCGGTGAATGGAATCACGATGTAGGACTCACTCATTGGCTCTCTGGATTAGTCATAACTTTCTCACCGACGTTCCCGGACTAGTTATGACTTTCTCACCGCCCGGGCCATGTAACATGCCATGTATGCATTTATGCCAATGTAACACCCCGGCATTTAATATGCCCGAATGCTACCAAACACAAGCTAAACAACAACTAAATACCACATTTAACATAAAATTCCAGCAAAGGCGCAAAGACTAAAAACCGAGATTTCGGCAGCACCTCCTTTGTTTTATCATGAATTTAAGGAACAGCAACAATATAGCATTATATGGCAATAAGAGAAACATCTAAAACAGCAATAAATAAAGTCTTAACGACAATAAGAGACTAACATTAAGCTCTTAAGGTTCCAAGTGTCAAACAAACAATAGAACTCTCATTAACCAAGCTAAGACTTAATTTTAAAGACCATCACACGCAATTTATTATCAAACTAAATGAATAGACTTGGGGAAACATTAAGGTGAAGCAACGTGTGAGCGTGTGACTATTCCCCTTTCCCGCATGCCGTTCTCATGGTACCTAAAACAACAAGAAAACACAAGGGTGAGTTCGAAAACTCAGCAAGCATACTGCAATAGACAACAAGCATAACAACATGGCAATAACATCTTCCATCATGTATATCATCTCATTCATGATTACTTATCAATATCATCATCAATTTGTATGCGAAGTAATGCAATGCTCCTGACCCTCTGGAACCTCATACCGGTATGGTGGAGTACACACCCGTCGGTGTGCACCCTTTCCTCCCTTCCATCCCGAAGATGGAGGGTGCCTACTCGCTTCCAAACACCACGTGGATGGAATCACGACATAGGACTTACTCAATGGCGTTCCGGATTAGTCATAACTTTCTCACCGACCTTGCCGGACTAGTTAAGACTTTCTCACCGCCTCGCCCTATCTCATGACATGCATGCAACCATGCCAATTATCATATTCAATTCACATATTAACACATGGCATCATAATATGTTAAACATGCTCATCATATCATATCAATCATTAACACATGGCAAGTGGACATATATCATGTAAACAATTCCATCTAATCTCAACATGCAACCTACAACTCGCTATCCATCACAACACACTTGCCTCAAACACGTGCAACGGATTGGCGGGAAGAAGAGGGCACTTCCGGGGTCACACCACCTGCACATAGGCATCACACACTCACAATCATAACCTCAAAACAGTACACAAACCCCCATCTAACCCGACATTGCCAACTACTCGCAAAACCTAAAACAGAGGTTCTGTCGGCGGGACAGCAGCCTTACAAAAGGCATAACTTGAGTTCTGGGACTCCGAATGAAATAAATGAGTACACCCTCGCGTAGCTTAGAAATTTCCCAACTTTCTCTAGGTATAAGGAAAGTCTGATTCGGCCTCTAAAGTTGTTTAATCTACAGATTACCGAGATCTGTTCCAATTACGTCACAGATTTTTAGGCGCTCGGTAAAACAGCCATAACTTTCAAACGGCTGATCAGAAATTAACGTGCTTTACGTCCACGGAAAGATAATTAAATTATCTACAACTTCCTAGAAGTCCGTACGGTCGGATTCGGATTCTAAATTGACGGAAACTCGAACCCTAATTCGACTGCTCAATCTGCCCGAAAACAGAAACGTGGACAAGTTTAGATCTAACCCAAATTACTTCAAACCAGCGCCTCCAATTGATCTAAAAACTTGATAGACACCCTAATAACAGTACCTAGATCATCCCCAAGGATCCCCAAGATCATACCTTTGGCCGACGAACAAATCTCCAATGAATCCCCTCGCGAATCGCTCCTCGCTCCACGTTACTCGCTCCTCGCTCCTCGCTCCTCGCTCCACGGGATGACTCCACGAGGTGCAGGGGTGGGGGGGCCACCCTAGGGCAGCAAGGGGTGGAGGGGAGGTGGTGTGGAGGTGGAGGAAGGGGTGGGGGGGCGCACGGTTTGGGGAGGGGAAGGGTGGCGGCTAGGGCTTTGGGGGGAGGAGAGGTGGAGGGAGGCGCAAAGAGGGGAGGTGGGGCGCAATAGAGGGGAGGGGGGGCGCATATAAGGCAGGGAGGGCCTCCTTTCAGCCCTCAACAAGGAAACCTACGCTCATACGGACTCAAACACCTCCCCACTAAAGCCCACGTAAGGCCCAAACTCCCCCGGGAAGGCCCAAAACCTCGAAAACGGCCCGGAAACAGCCCGGAAACGTTATTAACCTCCAATTCTTATGGTTTTAACCTTATTTCCACATCTCATACTGTATTTAACCTTATCATGTTCAAAAATTAAGGATACGACACTCCGAGGTGTCACATTCTTCCCCCCTTCAACAGGATTCGACCTCAAATCTAAACGCACCAACACGAAACCCAGCAAAACCAAAGACAGCTAGGTTTTCACATCACACACCTGAGGCGAAAAGTTCGGGATACTTCTCGCGCATGCGAGATTCCAGCTCCCAAGTCGCTTCTCTCTCGGTCTGATGTGACCACAGGATCTTGACAAACTTAAGCGTCCTGTTCTTCATCACTCGCTCTGAAGTCCCCAGAATTTCCACAGGACGGGACTCGAAGGTGAGGTCCTGCTCAAGCGCTAATGGTTCCAATGGAACCACCAACTCCGGATCATGCAAGTATTTCCTCAACATCGAGACATGGAACACATTATGCACACCTTGCATAGTTTCCGGTAGCCCTAGACGATAGGCCAACCTACCAACTCGGGCGATGATAGGAAAAGGCCCAACATACCTTGGACTGAGCTTTCCTTTGGTGCCAAAACGCACCACACCCTTGGTGGGAGATACTCGCAAGAGTACGCTATCACCCACCTCAAACTCCAAGTCTCGCCGCCTCACATCAAGATAGCTTTTGCATGCGCTCTGTGCTGCGATAAGGTTCTGCCGAACCTCCGACACACGATCAACGATCTGCTGCACCCAATCCGGTCCAAGAATAGCTCTCTCGCCCACGACATCCCAACAAAGTGGCGATCTGCACTTCCGGCCATACTGACACCTCATAAGGAGCGGCCAGGATCTTTGGAATGATAGCTGTTATTGTAAGCAAACTCTGCAAGGGCAAATGGTCTTCAGCTACCCTTCCAAGCCATCACACGAGGCAGAGCATGTCCTCCAAAGTTTGGATGGTACGCTCAGATCGCCCATCTGTCTGAGGGTGAAAAGCGGTACTAAAGGCGAAGGCTGCGTACCCAAAGCACTCTGCAAACTCTCCCGAACTTGGAGACGAACTTCGCATCCCGATCAGAGATAATGGTCTTGGGTACACCATGCAATCTCACGATCTCCCGCACATAGATGGGAGCCAACTCGCTCATTGAATTGGTCGTGCGGATGGGAATGAAATCTTGAGACTTGCCGAGACGGTCCACCACAACCCAAACAGCATCCTTCCTCGTGGAGAACGAGGTAAACCAACCACAAAATCCATGGAGATGTCATCCCATGGCCATACAGGAATCTCCAAGGGCTGCAACAGGCCAGCGGGACGCTTATGCTCAGCTTTGATCTTCTGGCAAATCCCACAAGACGCCACATACTTGGCAATATCCACTCTCATCCTTTTCCACCGGAAATTCTTCTTCAAGTCCCTGTACATCTTGGTCTCCCAGGATGGACCGTGTCTGAGGTGCGATGAGCTTCTTTCAGGATGTCTTCTTTCACTTGAGATTTCGGGGCACGCCGCACGGCCCTGAAACCTCAAGGCTCCCGCATCATCAACAGTAAAGTCTCCGGACTTGCCATCCTCAAGGCGCTTCCTCACTCTGGAGCAAGCGATCATCTTCTTTGTGCCTCTCACACACGTTCAGAATCGGCCCGACTCAAGAATCATTTGAGTTTCAGCCTGCACGGTCCCCGCAGCGATGGGAGACTCCCAAACGCTCAAAATCAGCAACAAGACAATCAACAAAAGGGGCATTGCCTTGCGGCGAGGGCGTCGGCCACCACATTTGCTTTCCCGGATGATACCGATAGTGAGGTCATAATCCTTTATCAACTCTAGCCACCTCCTCTGCCTCAAGTTCAAATCTTTACGAGTAAAGATGTACTTGAGGCTCTTGTGATCAGTGAAAATATCACAAGACTCGCCGTCTGAGTAATGCCTCCATATCTTCAATGCAAACACCACGACGGCTAGCTCAAGATCATGGGTGGGATAGTTCTGCTCATGCCTTTTCAGCTGCCTCGAAGCATAAGCAATCACCTTGCCATCTTGCATGAGCACACAACCAAGTCCCAACCGAGAAGCATCAGAATAAACAGTGAAGCGCTTCCCCGGCTCGGGAAGGGTAAGAACAGGAGCAATCACTAACTTCTCCTTCAAAGTGCAGCCGTGCTCACACTCTGCGATCCTTTGGAACTTCATCCCTTTACGAGTCACCGTGAAAGTGGCTTGGCAATGATAGAGAAATCCTGCACAAAACGCCGATAGTAGCCAGCCAACCCAAGGAAACTACGCACCTCTTTGACATTGGAAGGCCTCTTCCAATCCAAAATCACGAGACTTTGCTAGGATCTACAGATATGCCCTCTGGATTGATGATGTGGCCAAGAAAACCCACTTCGAAATCCGTAACTCGCACTTTTTCAGCTTAGCAAAGAATTGATTCCCCTCGGTACTCAGCACAAGCCTCAAGTGTTGCTCATGCTCCTCTTCTGATTTAGAGTAAATCAGAATGTCATCGATGAACACTACCACAAACTCATCAAGGTACTTGCGTAGCATACTGTTCATCGCCTCCATAAAGACAGCAGGGGCATCAGTTAGTCCAAAAGACATAACTTTAAATTCATAATGCCCATACCTAGTGGAGAAAGCAGTCTTCTCAATGTCCTGCTCCCTCACACGGATCTGATTGTACCCCGACTGAAGATCAAACTTGGAGAACACCTTTGCTCCCTTCAGTTGGTCAAACAGATCCTCGATGCGAGGCAAAGGATACTTGTTCTTGACTGTCACTTGATTAAGAGCACGATAATCAATGCACATACGCCAACTTCCATCCTTCTTCGAGACGAAGAGGACGGGTGCTCCCCATGGCGAAACGCTACGCCGAATGAAGCCCTTGGCCAACAGATCCTCCAACTGCTTCTTCAACTCATCTTGAAAAGGATGAGCCAAGCGGTATGGAGAAATAGAAATAGGTCTAGTACCCGGAACAAGATCAATACGAAATTCCACATTCCTCACGGGAGGTAGACCAGGCAACTCGTCAGGGAACACATCAACGAATTCCTTCACTACAGGAATCTCCTCAATGGAAATCGAAGAAGATGGTTTCTCGAGACAAAGTCATGAGGAAACCCAATAGCCTCAAACGCCGAGAAAACAAACTAGTCAAAGCAAAGACTAGGCCGGAGGGTATACCACCCTGAAAGGTCAACTCTTCCCGGGCCAGGGCCTGCAAGGAAAGCGTCTTCCGTAAACAACAGATCTTAGCACTGCATCGATGTAGCCACCCATGCCCAAAATGACATCAAAAGGAGCCAACTGGATCACCATGAGATTGGCAAAGAAAACCTCATCATCAATGGCAATGGTGCAACCAGGGCAAACCAAAGAACTAGCAATCAACCCCAGGAGAATCGACTAACACGGACTCGTAAATCCACCGAACTCCCAACTTAGCTCTACTAGCAAACTCCGACGACACAAAAGAGTAGGATGCTCCTAATCAAATAGAACAAAGGCATCAACGGAATCCACGAGCAGAGTACGAAACCACCTCTGGATGCCCTACCGACTCGGGCTGGCCGGCAAAGCGCACACCCTCGTGGCGCCGGACGTATGAGCCCCGACTCAGCCGATGCCCCAACAAGGCTGGGGCGGAGGAGGCGGCGAGGAGGAGCAGACGGCTGCGGGCACCAAGACGCGCGGTGGCGCCACGCAAAGGGTGGTGAGAAGCAGGGCAGCCATCATGTGCACCGATCCTCTTGAAGACGCTACCGGAGTGGGAGGAGAAGGCACCGTCTCCCACTTGATGATGCTACCGGGTTCATCCGGCAGACTCGCCCCATATGGCCGGGCTTGCCCACGGTGGTTGCAACTCCGGTCCAACCACACTCAAGCACGGTGCTCGCCACCGCACTTGAAGCACTTCATGCCCTGCCCGGCACAGGGCCAACAGTCGCTCGCGAAGAAGACGATCGGGCGGCCCCATCTTAGCCCCGAGGAGGAGCCCTGTCCTCCCTTGAACTTCTTGAAGGTGGGTCGAGAGGACCCACCTCCTCCACCAAAGGTCCTCTTCGGCCCCCTTTGTCGCGAGAACCCCTGGACCTCCGGGTTACGCTTGTCCCGGAGAGCTCCAACTCGAGCTCCATGCCCTTCGCTTGCTCCACCACAGAGCGAGAAGTCACGAGGGACAGTCGCCCCCATGACAACTCAACTCCTGGTTGAGGCCCCTACGGAACCTCCTAGCTTTCTCCCGATCGTTTACCGCCACAACTGCAGAAGCGCACCACGCCGTTGAACTCCTTCTCATACTCTGCCACCGACCTCTTTCCTGGGAAAGAGTGGTCGAGTAAGCTCCATCCTCTCAAGGAAAGACTCTGGATGGAACTTGGCTCAAGCGAGCCACAAAGTCCTCCTGTGTCATCGACCCAGATCGGGGATCTAGCGGCCAGAACCCTCCCACCGGATATCGCCTTGGCCCTTTAGCTGAAAAGCCACAAAGCGAGTCCTCAGAACCGAGGTCAAAACTAGGACCTCAAACTGACTCTCCATGTACCGCAGACAATCTGCGGACTGGATTGGCGTGCCTGCTCCGTCGAAAGTGTCAAGATAGAGGGACATCCACTCCCGGAGACTCATCCTCGGCTCCGGTGCAGCGGGGGCAACAACAGGGGCCACTACAGGGGGAGGCACAACAGGGGCTGCCCGCAAGCCGGGCGCAGCTCTGAATCTCCCTCTGCAGAGCCTGAACTAAATCTTCATTTGCGGCGGGCACCCCTTCCCGACCGTCAGCTGGAAGCTCCTCCCGAGCTGGCCCACGAGCATTAAGCGGCACGCTACCCTCAGAACAGACTCCTCAACTCCTGGGAGCCTCGCCTGGCCTCCACGACCACTGGCGTCCACGGCCTCTACCCCTTGGCATGGCTGCTTTAGACAGACAACCACCCAAACACGAAAGCACACAATCAAGATCATAGATCAAACATCATCATAAGCATATTCCTTATCACATAATCAAGCGCGATGCAATGACGAACCAAAACCCATCCTACTGTGCATCCAAGTGTGTCAGATTTTAGATTAGTTATACCACTTTTACAAGTTTTAACGTTGCTATCCTATAACAAGGTTTTAGTTAGAACCTAAGCCATGTTTCTAAGTTATTCCACATCATATTTTAGTTGCAACTTAAGGTATGACACTAAAAATACATATTCCAAGGACCTACTGACCAGCTCGATACCAATCAGTAACACCCAGGCATTTAATATGCCCGAATGCTACCAAACACAAGCTAAACAACAACTAAATACCACATTTAACATAAAATTCCAGCAAAGGCGCAAAGACTAAAAACCGAGATTTCGCAGCACCTCCTTTGTTTTATCATGAATTTAAGGAACAGCAACAATATAGCATTATATGGCAATAAGAGAAACATCTAAAACAGCAATAAATAAAGTCTTAACGACAATAAGAGACTAACATTAAGCTCTTAAGGTTCCAAGTGTCAAACAAACAATAGAACTCTCATTAACCAAGCTAAGACTTAATTTTAAAGACCATCACACGCAATTTATTATCAAACTAAATGAATAGACTTGGGGAAACATTAAGGTGAAGCAACGTGTGAGCGTGTGACTATTCCCCTTTCCGCATGCCGTTCTCATGGTACCTAAAACAACAAGAAAACACAAGGGTGAGTTCGAAAACTCAAGAAGCATACCGCAATAGACAACAAGCATAACAACATGGCAATAACATCTTCCATCATGTATATCATCTCATTCATGATTACTTATCAATATCATCATCAATTTGTATGCGAAGTAATGCAATGCTCCTCGACCCTCTGGAACCTCATACCGGTATGGTGGAGTACACACCCATCGGTGTGCACCCTTTCCTCCCTTCCATCCCGAAGATGGAGGGTGCCTACTCTTCCAAACACCACGTGGATGGAATCACGACATAGGACTTACTCAATGGCGTTCGGATTAGTCATAACTTTCTCACCGACCTTGCCGGACTAGTTAAGACTTTCTCACCGCCTCGCCCTATCTCATGACATGCATGCAACCATGCCAATTATCATATTCAATTCACATATTAACACATGGCATCATAATATGTTAAACATGCTCATCATATCATATCAATCATTAACACATGGCAAGTGGACATATATCATGTAAACAATTCCATCTAATCTCAACATGCAACCTACAACTCGCTATCCATCACAACACACTTGCCTCAAACACGTGCAACGGATTGGCGGGAAGAAGAGGGCACTTCCAGGGTCACACCACCTGCACATAGGCATCACACACTCACAATCATAACCTCAAAACAGTACACAAACCCCCATCTAACCCAACATTGCCAACTACTCGCAAAACCTAAAACAGAGGTTCTGTCCCGGCGGGACAGCAGCCTTGCAAAAGGCATAACTTGAGTTCTGGGACTCCGAATGAAATAAATGAGTACACCCTCGCGTAGCTTAGGAAATTTCCCAACTTTCTCTAGGTATAAGGAAAGTCTGATTCGGCCTCTAAAGTTGTTTAATCTACAGATTACCGAGATCTGTTCCAATTACGTCACAGATTTTTAGGCGCTCGGTAAAACAGCCATAACTTTCAAACGGCTGATCAGAAATTAACGTGCTTTACGTCCACGGAAAGATAATTAAATTATCTACAACTTCCTAGAAGTCCGTACGGTCGGATTCGGATTCTAAATCGACGGAAACTCGAACCCTAGTTCGACTGCTCAATCTGCCCGAAAACAGAAACGTGGACAAGTTTAGATCTAACCCAAATTACTTCAAACCAGCGCCTCCAATTGATCTAAAAACTTGATAGACACCCTAATAACAGTACCTAGATCATCCCCAAGGATCCCCAAGATCATACCTTTGGCCGACGAACAAATCTCCAATGAATCCCCTCGCGAATCGCTCCTCGCTCCACGTTACTCGCTCCTCGCTCCTCGCTCCTCGCTCCACGGGATGACTCCACGAGGTGCAGGGGTGGGGGGGCCACCCTAGGGCAGCAAGGGGTGGAGGGGAGGTGGTGTGGAGGTGGAGGAAGGGGTGGGGGGGCGCACGGTTTGGGGAGGGGAAGGGTGGCGGCTAGGGCTTTGGGGGGAGGAGAGGTGGAGGGAGGCGCAAAGAGGGGAGGTGGGGCGCAATAGAGGGGAGGGGGGGCGCATATAAGGCAGGGAGGGCCTCCTTTCAGCCCTCAACAAGGAAACCTACGCTCATACGGACTCAAACACCTCCCCACTAAAGCCCACGTAAGGCCCAAACTCCCCCGGGAAGGCCCAAAACCCCGAAAACGGCCCGGAAACAGCCCGAAAATGTTATTAACCTCCAATTCTTATGGTTTTAACCTTATTTCCACATCTCATACTGTATTTAACCTTATCATGTTCAAAAATTAAGGATACGACACTCCGAGGTGTCACAGCCAACATCATATTTAACTTGTACATTAACACATGGCATCATCATGGATAACTTGTACATTAACACATGGCATCATCACATAATAAACATCCTCATCATATCAATGGCAAACATTAAGGCATGGCATGTGAACATATCATATATTCAAAATTTAATCTCAATCAATCAAACAACCTACAATCGCTATCCATTACAATACAGTTGCCTCAACCACGGGCGACGGATTAGCGGGAAGTAGAAGGCACCCCCGGTGTCACAGCACCTGCACATAGGTACCACACACTCACAATCATGCCCACAAAACAGTACGCAAACCCTCATCTACCCCGACATTGCCAACTACTCGCAATAACCAAAAACAGAGGTTCTGTCCCGTCGGGACAGCAGCCTTCCAAAAGGCATAACTTGAATTCTGGGACTCCGAATCAATTAAACGAGTACATCCTCGCATATCTTAGGAAATTTCCCAACTTTTTCTAGGTATATGGAAAGACTGATTCGGACTCTAAAGTTGTTTAATCTACAGATTACCGTGATCTGTTCCAATCGCGTCACAGATTTTAATACGCTCGGTAAAACGATCATAACTTTCAAACGGCTGGGCGGAATTTAACGTTCTTTCTATGCACGGAAAGATAATGAAATTATCTAAAACTTATTCAACATCCGTACAACCAAATTCCAAATCTAAATTGGCGAAAAACTGAACCCTAGGTCGACTGCTCATGCTGTCCCAAAACAGAAACGTGGCAACATCTAGATCTAATCCAATCTACTCAATTCCAGCACCACCAATTGATCTAAAAACTTGACAAACACCCTTAGAATAGTACATAGCCCAACCCCAAGGAGTCCCATGGCCATACCTTCGCCCGACGACCGAAATCCCAACGAAACTCCTCCCGGATCACTCCTCGCTCCTCGCTCCAACGGATGGATCCTCGAGGTGCAGGGGGTG
The DNA here is from genome assembly GCA_036346355.1 of Rhipidocladum racemiflorum. Classification (NCBI taxonomy): domain Eukaryota; kingdom Viridiplantae; phylum Streptophyta; class Magnoliopsida; order Poales; family Poaceae; genus Rhipidocladum; species Rhipidocladum racemiflorum. Next base: position 41,702,776 of record CM070578.1, read on the forward strand.
GGGAGGCCACCCTAGGGCAGCAAGGGGGTGGAGGAGAGGTGGTGGAGAGGTGGGGAGCAAAGGGGAGCAATGGGGGAGGTGGAGGCGCATGCAAGGGAGAGGGGGAGGTGGGGGTGGCGGCTAGGGCAAGGAGGGAGAGGTGGGGGCGCCCAAGGGGCAGGGTGTGGGGCGCAAGGGGGGAGGGGGGAGGCCTTGTACCAGCCCCCACACCTGTTCCTAATCCTAAATGGATTCCCACTCCATCCCACCAAAGCCCACAACCCCCCCTTTTGGCCCAAACTCCCCCGGGAAGGCCCAAAACCCCGGAAACGGCCCGGAAACGCTATTAACCTCCATACCCTATGGTTTTAACCTTAATTCCACATCTCATAATGTTTTTGACCTCATCATGCACCATTTATAAGGTTCCGACACTCCGTGGTGACACATCACTTCAAAAGGCCCAAAAACGCGAGTAAACCTCAAGCCGAAAGGTTTTATTCTCTAATTTCACATTCTATAATGTCACACCATACCGTAGTGTCACATTATGTTTTGTGGTTTTGTTTGTAAAGGTTTACTTGATCGCTTGGTTCCCTTCTGTGGGAGTCTTTAAGATTGAAATGTGTTTTGGAAATCTTTTGCATGACCAAGTGTGAGTCTTGTCCCATTGCAACTTTGAGAGACAAGTTTCTTCGTGAAGTTTGGTTGAGTCTTAAAAAGAAAATGCTGCAAACAAAGTAAGTAGTCTTTTGACTGAAATTACTTGTCAATAATGAGAATTATTGTTTAGCATGTTATGTAGTATATAACAATGTGATTTATGTAAATGATGTACTTCTAAGTTAATTGGTGAGTTGAATCAATTAAATGTAATTGTTATCGTTAGCTTAAGATTAAATGAACCACTAGTGATGTAGAGTACCCCCATAGTGGGAATGATTAAATGTGTTAATGTACAGGCTTAGAATATGTTGCTTTGCTGTAAAAGTGCCTATGACCCCGATAATATTTAAAGTTTTAAACCCTGATGCGTAGTGAGAACATTAAGATGATGTAAACCATTAACATTGTTATAGAAATGTCGGGACCCGAATTTGCAAATTCGGACCCTCTGTGTATTCAACACTAGTCCAGGAACGCGCTAGTGCACACAGTCTCAACATCGGTAAATATCACAATCATACTCAACGAAATAATAAAGTACCTTAAATAGTTAACCAAACGGGTTGCTCGACCTTATGGTCAAGTTACAAATATATATACGCAGCTTAAAACTCAATAAAAAAGAAATAACTGCAGCGGAAAATAAGATAACTTCGTGGCGCCATCCAGTATACCACAGGCAACTGACTGGGCTCGCTCCCTAGTTAGATGGTTCCTCTTGAAGCTCCTCCTCTAAAGCTGGTATGAACTCTTCTTCAACTGGTGTTGTATTGTGGCAAGGGTGAGTACTTGGTACTCAGCAAGTCATGCACAGAATGCAGCTAATATACTACATGCATGGCTTAGTACAAGGGGGTAGCTCAGGGTATAATTGCATTAAAACAGCATTTGACAAGTAGCATAAGTAGATTCGAAAGCAGTGAATACAAGTATAAGATCAATAATCTTTCCAGAATTTAAATAAACATCTTTTCCAATCCTGATCCACATTTCCATCAACATCATTATTAAACCAGACCAAACCTTTCAAGTGTAACACCCCGGCATTTAATATGCCTGAATGCTACCAAACATAAGTTAAACCACATCTAAATACCACAATTAAACATAAATTCCAGCAAAGGCGCACATGCTAAAAACCGAGATTTCGGCAGCATCTCCTTTGTTTTAACATGAATTGAAGGAGCAACACAGTTAAACAATATAAGGCAATATGAGAGACAGCTAAAACAGCAATAATTAAAGACTTAACGATAATATAAGTATAATATCAAGCACTTAATGTCTCCAAGAGTCAAACGAACAATAAAACTCTCATATAGCAAAGCTAAACCTTAAAACAATAATCATCACACGCAGTTTATTATCAAAACTAATAGAATGACTTGTGGAATCAAAATGGGTGAAGCTACGTGCGGACGTGTGACTATTTCCCTTCGCCGCATGCCGTTCTCATGGTACCTAAGACAACAAGAAAACACAAGCGTGAGTTCAAAACTCAGCAAGCATATTGCAATGGTACAACAAGAACAATTACATAGCAATAATATCTCACATCATGTAAACCATCTCATTCATGGTCACATACTATCATCATCATCAATATGTATGAAGTGCAATGCGATGCTCATGTCTCCTTGGAAACTCATACCGGTATGGTTGAGTACACACCCGTCGGTGTGCACCCTGACCCCCCTTCCATCCCGAAGATGGAGGGTGCCTACTCCTCGCTTCCGTTCACCGCGGTGAATGGAATCACGATGTAGGACTTACTCATTGGCTCTCCGGATTAGTCATAACTTTCTCACCGACCTTCCCGGACTAGTTATGACTTTCTCACCGCCCGGGCCATGTAATCATGCCATGTATGCAAATATGCCACATCATAATCAACTTGTCCATTAACACATGGCATCATAACATGATAAACATACTCATCATATCAATGGCAATCTTTAAAGTATGGCAAGTGATCATCACATATAATCAATCTCATCGAATCTCAACTAGCAACCTACAAATCGCTATCCATTGCAATGCACTTGCCTCAACCAAGGGCGACGGATTGGCGAGAAGTAGTAGGCCCTCCCGGGGTCACACCACCTGCACATAGGGACCACACACTCACAATCAAGCCCACAAAACAGTACGCAAACCCTCATCTACCCTGACATTGCCAACTACTCGCAAAACCCAAAAACAGCAGTTCTGTCCCGTCGGGACAGCAGCCTTCCAAAAGGTATAACTTGAGTTCTGGGACTCCGAATTAATTAAACGAGTACATCCTCGCGTAGCTCAGGAAATTTTCCAACTTTTTATAGGTATAGGGAAAGATTGATTCGGACTCTAAAGTTGTTTAATCTACAAAATACCGTGATCTGTTCCAATCACGTCACAGATTTTAACACGCTCGGTAAAACAGCCATAACTTTCAAAGGGATGGGCGGAATTTAACGTTCTTTATATCCACTGAAAGATAATGAAATTATCTACAACTTCTTCAATGTTCGTATGACCAAATTCAGACTCTAAATTGGCGAAAAACCAAACCCTAGGTCGACTGCTCATGCTGTCCGAAACAGAGAATGTGACCAACTCAAGAATCCATCTAATCTAATCTAATCCAGCACCACCAATTGATCTAAAAACTTGATAAACACCCTTAGAACAGTACCTAGATCAATCTCAAGGATTCCCATGGCCATACCTTTGCCCAACGCACGAAAACTTAAAGGATCTCCTCCCGGTTCGCTCCTCGCACCTCGCTCCTTGCTCCAACGGATGGATCCACGAGGTGCAGGGGTGGGGAGGCCACCCTAGGGAAGCAAGGGGTTGGAGGAGAGGTGGTGGGGAGGTGGAGAGCAAAGGGGCAAGGGAGGGGGAGGCGCACGGCCAAGGGAGAGGGAGGGGCGACTAGGCAAGGGAGGAGGAGAGGTGGGGTGCACAAAGGGGCAGGGAAGCCCCCTTTTACCAGCCCAAAGCCTCTTTCCTAATCCTAAATGGATTCCTACTCCATCCCACCAAAGCCCACAACCCCCTCTTTTAGGCCCAAACTCCCCCGGAAAGGCCCAAAACCCCAGAAACGGCCCGGAAGTGCTGTAAACCTCCATACCCTATGGTTTTAATCTTAATTCCACATTTCATAAAGTTTTTAACCTCATCATGCTCAATAAATAAGGATACGACACTCCGTGGTGTCACATCAAGTCCAAGTTATTTTCCAGAGAATCTAACCCTTGACTGTAATTCCCGAGCGATGTCCAATACCGCGGACACGGCTATTCGAATAGATTTTACACTCTGCAGAGGTTATGCACTTTACCCACAAGATACAGCCAAACACCACAAAGGCGAGTGTCCGTAACAAAATCTTTCGGAAACTTCTAACAAATAAGTGGTCCTCTCCTGTTTGCACACTAACCCTTCCCTTAGCGAAGGCGAAGTTTAGGTCAATCCATCGTTAGATGGGTACCTGCCGCAGCCCCAGACGCTCTCTGCATAACTACACAAAGGGTGTAGTTGACATCCTAAGGTCCCACAGGTACGTTATTAGCAAGTTAATCAACTAGGTCCATCCCATTACAGACATGTGGTTGCACGTTTGACTCAATTCAAAGGCTTGCAAGGTTAAGTCCTTAGGGTGACCAGGGCAAGACTACCCGAAGAACCAAAACAACGTTCTCGGTCCCACAATTGGCCCACCCGATCATTCTTGCCACATGCCCCGGTCGAAAACTATTTATCAAACCCCCAGTTGATTACCATGCACCACGTGCCATCAACATCACAACACATGCTACCTTTCCAAAACAGGTTCCATATATCATTAAGACAATGTTAACATTTGATTGTCCAAAATCATGTCATGAGCACGTAGTAGGTCTAAGCAATATACTACAATGATCTAAATTCCGAAGTTGGCAATTTAATAATGTCCAACTATATAATCCTCAACTAGGGTGACAAGGGTTCATGGCACATATGTAATTAACCAAGGTGTCATATAGCAATTTGGCATATATCTAATTCCCGGAATTAAATAAAGTATTTTCTAATTAAACTAGCATGCAATAATTTAAACCAATTTAATTTTGAAAATGGGATCAACATGGTCAAAGCACAACTTGCCTTCAAAGAGTACTTGGTCTTCGTCTTGAGCTGGCTCCTGGGTCAACGCTTCAACTTCGAAGCCTTCGGGCACTTCAACGTCTACACGTAAAGCGTGCAAATAACAATAGATAAATAAATAGTAGACAAAAAGTATCCAAAACCTCAAATGAAGTTCACAAACAGAGAGAGCATAATTTTATGAATTTTTAGAAACTGGAATCGTCAAATTCGGAGTTTAAATGCAAAAGTTATAATCATTTAAAGTTTAAAGAAAGCATTAATTAAATAAAAACAGAGAAATATTCTTAAAAAAAATTAATTAAAATTCATATTTGAGTAGGTCTCATTTTTATGAAAATTTAGAAATTTGAATCACTCAAATCGGAGTTGAAACGCAAAAGTTATAAGCGTTTGAAGTTTGAATCCATTTTTGAAATCAATAATTCGAATTAATAAATCATTTTCTTTTTCGGAAATTAATTTGTTGCATCAGCATGACACGTGGACCGATCAGAGGCCGCCCCGTCGCCTCGGGTCCATGGACCCGGCGCACGGCGTAGCTTGGTCCACCGTGGACCCGGTCCACGGCGCATATGTCACTGACACGCTGACCCATATCGACGCCAAGATTTACTGGCCGAGGACGGCCGACACGCTGGGTTTCACCGTGACGCCGATGGCAGACGCCATGGTGCGGTAGGTCGGGCCGCCGACACGCTGGCCACCGACGCCACATCCGACGTCGGCGGTGATCAAGCGGCGATACGACCGCGGCGGTCAGACTTTCGCCCACGTGGCTAGATCTCGGTCGTTGATTTGAAAATCAACGGCCCAGATCGGATCTGGCTTAACGCGTTAGGAAACTACTCGGCTGATAAGGACCGTTCGATCTTGATCGGACGGTCAAGATCTAATCTAACGCTATCACGTGGGTTAACGCTAGCCGTTTGATCTAGATCTAACGGCTGAGATTGGATCTAGTACTGTGCGGTTAAGGCTACGTGGCACAATCTAAACCGTTGGATCTAGATCCAACGGTTGGAAATAGATCTGGGGATTGGCACGTGGGATCTTACCGTGGGTGACGTGGACGATTCTGGGCCCTCGGATCTTGATCGGACGGCTAAGGGAGTTCGCGAGGCGGCGATGGCGCGCGGCGGAGCAGAGGTCACCGGAGACGAGGATGACGACACGCCCGACGGCGTTTGGGCGCGATTCCGGCAAAGTGAAAGGTCCCCTCCGACGCGGCTGGTCCTTGCGGTTTCGGATCTGGGCTCAACGGCGGCGGAGGACGGCGGACGGTGGCGGAATCGATTTAAAATCATGGCGGAGACCTAAGCGCCTTCTGGCGAGCTTGCGCGGGTAAGCGGCTTAGGCGGCAAGCGGCGTGGGCTAGGCTACGGTGCGCATGGTCGGCTTCCCGGTGGCGGCGGCGGCGCTTTAAATAGGGGCCTCGACTTCCGTGAAAAGCGCGGAGACCGAGGCCCACACGCGGGCGGCGACGGAGTCCGATGAGGACTCGGAGAGGGTGACGTGGCTCAACGCGAGCCGTTGGATCAAGGTCCAACGGTGCGGGGTTTGGGCTCGAGTCCGGCTCGGGCGACTTGGCTGGCTCGGTCGGGCTTGGGTTCGGGTGACGTGGCTCAATCTCGGCCGTTCGATCTTGATCGGACGGTCGAGAGGGTTAGGGTTAGGTTGGGTTCGAGTCGGACTCGTACTCGAGTCAGACTCGGGCTCGGTCGGTGGAACAGTAAAACCAACTCGATTTTCAGCGATTAAATAATCCAATTAATTCCCAGAAATTCATTTAATCCATTAAAAATAGCAAAACACTCAGAAAAATTCCAGAAAAATTATAGAAAATATTTTTGAACATTTTGGACTCAAATAAAATATTTCCAACAAAATTTTATTTGCAAAGTTAAATTCTTTAATTAATTCAAAAGGGAATAAATTCAAATAAATTCCAAATAAATCCAAATAAATTCCAGAAAATTCCAAAAATTCACCAAAGAGCCAAATCTTAATTAAATTCAAGAAAAACAAAATTTTGGGGTGTTACAAGAAACATGGTTGGTTGTTTAAAGATGTTCTAAATTAACATGTTAGTACAGAAATTTAATCATGTCGGTTTGTGAACCTAATTTGGAAGTTGATTAGAGTTGCTATTTATGTTGTTGCAAACTATTAGCATAATTGGAAGGATGTAATTGTGTTCTTGAAATGCTAATACAGATGACAATTGAGAAGGTAGGAGTTGTTGTTTGATGTTGTTGTAAAGAGCATTGGGATTGTCTAACTTATTAAATTTATTTTAATAGTTGGAGTACGTTGTGTAGTGCCAATTGTGTTATAACCTATGTATAGGGTAGCTAAAAGCAATGTTGTTGTTTGATGATTATGCAGATTATTGATATTGATGACTTGGTAGTGTGATTAATCGTTGAAAAAGATTGTTAAAATAGAGACAAACTGTAAAATGTGGTTTAATGTTGAGCACTATTGTGATCGAATGAATAAATGGGTAATTATCATGATGTAAGGATTTATCCCTAATGAATGTATGTCTTAAAGTCCTATTTATGAACTTTATCTTGTGGAGATGACATTTACTTGTTGGACTCACTGATTAATGGAATAAGTTCGATTGTTGAAAAGTTGACGTATGGATGGTATGAAATAGATAGGTTGATCCTCCTAAAGTACTTGTTGAAGTATTATGTTTTTAAATATAGAATATGATGTTATAAGAATTGATGGTCCGTGGGGATCATGATGAGGTAGTCTTGGTTGGATGTCTTATGATAAGCATCATAAACTTTATTTATAAATGTTGGGAAAGGTAATTACAGAAAGAATTTGTTGTGTGGTTTTTCTTAAGTCCTGTTGGGCCTTCACGATGAGTAAATAGTGAATATTGAATGCCCAAATGGTAAGTGTAGTGTAATACTAGATTTGGTGGGCTTCGTGCTGAGCTCGTGTTTAAAGCTTTTGGGCTAGTTTGGCATACCATTTTGGTTGAATGCTTTCGGGCAAGGAGTCCCTTAGGTTGCGTTTCAAAGTTTCCATAAATTTGTAGTGATTGGTGCCAATCTTTGGTTTTAGCCATTTGTTTAATTTACGCTATGAGTATAGATTTGCACCCAAAAGTTCTGAGGGAATCGCGTCCTTTCGCATGCAATCTGAATTATCTTTGTAATCAGTATTTAGAGGAATCAAATAAACCTACGGTTTGTATTGAAGGTTCTTGAGTTGAAAATCCTTGTAACTCTATCTTGATTAGAGCTTGGTTTAATTGAAGAAGTGTGTGGTGATTGCAAGTGTTTGAAAAGTATGAACTTATGATTGTTCATAAATGCTCTATGGTTGTTCAAGAGATGTTTTGCCTTAGTAAAGGCTTGGTGTTTGCCTTTGTGAAAATGAGTAGCCAAAATGAAATAGTTGTTGAGCCAGGTCGGTGAGAAAGTCATATAGGGGTATATGACTAATCCGGAGTGCTCTTGCAAAGTTTGCATTCATGTCATGAATCGAGATTTCCATTGCTCTCTAGCATGAAAAGAAAGAGTGAATAATTTTTGCCATTTGGCTATGCTGTAAGAGGATTGGGTTTCCTTGTCTCCTTGAGAGTTATTACGGCGGTTGTGGATTCTTTCGATTGATTTGAGAATCAGTTTTCTCTTCCACAATGTTGTTTTTGGTTAAAATGAGAGGTTGGGCTGTGGTGAAAGTGAGTCGAGTTGTCATTTATTGTTGAGAACTTCTGTCAAAGATTTGTGTGGAGTCTCTCTTTTTGTTTGAGTGCTCCCCGATGCGAAATGTATCGCATTGATTTGAGATTTGATTTTTTCCTTTGCGGCTTGACTTAGGAAAAAAAAGAGTGGTCTTTGGATGTTGTCCAATCTTTGTTCCATGTGATTTGTAGCGCTTTGGGTTCAAGTTGATGAATGTGGTTCATCCGGCTAAAGGGAGTTGCTTTTTGTTGGCATTCTCGTTTGAGGTATGAATAGAAATGCTTAGGGAATTGTTGAGTATAATGGAAGATTATACTCATGGGCTCGGTAGTATTTGAGTAAGGAAATGTGAGGGCAATACCCTCATAGAAAGAGAATCAGTTGTGGTTTGGTAAGAATCTACAGCCCTAGCTTGGGCTAGGCATAGAAACTTTGGTTGTGGTTCAAAAGGTGGTTATGATGGAAGCTTGTGATGTCGGTTCAAATTTTGATGAGATTATGGTTGGTTGTTAAAAAGGTGATGGTTAATTTGAAATAAAGTGTTCTATCATGAGCATTGCCTTAGCTAGTTGTCTCTGGGTGTATATTATGCCTGGGAGAGGATAGAATGAAAGTGTATCGTGGTTTGTGCTCGAAAGGAAAGTACTGTCGATGAAGGCTATGTGCGTAGATGTCATTAGTTAATTTTGATTCTTTGTGAAAAAGGTCAAATAATTGGAAGAGATGGAATTTTGTGTAATTGATTCTTTGGAGGTTCTCATTTAGAACCCCTATTATTAATAAGACACCGTTGGTGATTTGTTGGTAGAGAGGTTGTTAAAAGAGATGTGATTCGCTTTGATAGTGTCATCTTGAGATTAATGTGATATGGTAGACAGGTTGAGAAATGAAATTAAGGTTTTGTGGATGAAGTTGAAAGGAGAAGTGGTTCTGAGTTCATCAGGTTGGTTGTGATAGTAGTATGCAGTGTTTGATGTTAGGATTTGGGCGAAATAATGTGATTAAGCCCTTTTAGTGGATGAAATCGAGGACTTCGGTTCTCTTTCGCTAATGTTTTTTTGGGAATTGATCCTTTTTCTCGGGACGTTCTGAGTCCTTGTGTTAGTGCTTTGTGATTCAATGCTGAGTACGAGCCTAGCAAGCTTTGATTGTGAGTTATCGTTAGAGCTGTTAGTCTTCGAGCCTTAGCTCCCTACTTCTGAAGTTCTGGCTAGTGCAATCCGTAGGGGTTTCTGAGCAGGTTCTAAGAAGTGAACCTCAGCTCCCTTGGATTTGTATGTATGCGTAGTGCTGTATCTCGGATTTGGGGTCGAATCCTGTTGAAGCGGGGGGAGAATGTGACACTACGGAATGGTGTGACATTATAAAATGCGAAATTAGAGAATAAAACCTTACGGCATGAGGTTTACTCGCGTTTTCGGGCTTCCGGGGGAGTTTGGGCATAGCGGGAGGTATTTGGGCCTTAGGGGTATGAAGTGGGCCGAAGGTGGGGGAAGTTTTGGGCCGTTTGGTGGAACTTTTGGGCAGCAAGGGCTGCTGCCCACACCCCATGCGCCAGCCCTCCCCCACTTGGGCGCCCCAACCCCCTCCTCTTCAACCCTAGCCGCCACCCCCACTCCCCATGCGCCTCCTCCTCCACCTCCCAACCCTAGCCGCCACCACCCCCTCCACCACCTCCCCACCCTCCTTACTGCCCTTGGGGAGCCCCTCACCTCGCCATCCCGCTGATATTCCCCTCGGAAAGCTCCGCGACAAGGAGATCCGGCGGTTCCAACGCGAGGAAGGCGATCGTGGAGCCCGGGAGGAAGGAATTCGGCGTTCGTCGTTCTTCGGGCTGAGGTGGTGTGACCCCGGGAGTGCCGTCAACCTCTCGCCAATCCGTCGCCCGAGGTTAAGGCAAGTGTATTGTAATGGGTAGTGTAATGTATGTTGCTAATTGTGACTAGATGCAAATTGCTTACATGTTGTGATATCTTGCCATGATTAGTGCTTGCCAATGTTATGATGAAAATGGACTATTATGATGCTATGCCATGTTTAGTTCAGTTTGATGCAAGTTGTTTATGTTTATGGCATATGTTGCATACATGGCATGAAAGCTGGCCCGGTCGGTGAGAACGTCATAACTAGTTCGGTAAGGTCGGTGAGAAAGTTATGACTGATCCGGAGCGCCATGGTTGTAAGACCTACCTCGTGATTCCACCCACGTGGTGAGTGGAAGCGATGCGTAGGCACCCTTCATCTACGGGATGGAAGGGGAAGAGGGTGCACGCCGACGGGTGTGTAGTTAGCAATACCGGTATATGCTTACAGGAGACATGTGCATCGCATTGCATTGCATACATGATGATGAAAATGAGTTGTGAACAATGTGCCTTGTCATGGCTATGATGTTGTGGATGAAGTTATGATTTGATCATGATGTTAAAGTATGGTATGTATTGTTGTTGGCCTTGATTTATTCTTTATGACCTATTGCGATATGCTTGCTGAGTGTTGAACTCACGCTTGTGTTTATGTTGTTTTTAGGTACCATGAAATCGGCATGTGGAAAGGGGGCATTAGCTACACATCTTCACGTAGCTCCACACCTATAGGCAATTTTATCAATTTGAGTCATGATTATAATAATAGTGCCATGAAATTTGGTGTATGGATTAAATTATGCGCTTGTGATCTTTATTTGCTTCGTATTAGTTTAAGGAGTGGTTGAACTTGATATTTGGTCTTATGTTGGTGCTATATCCATTATATTGCTGTTTTAGATGTCTTATGTTATGATAATACTTGCCCTGCTATGGCTATTGCTTCAATTCATGATAAAATAAAGGAGATGCTGCCGAAATTTTCGGTTTTAGCATTTGTGCCTTTGCTGTAATTTACTTTAATTTGTGGTATTTAGATGTGGTTTAGTCTTTGTTTGGTGACATTCAGGCATAATAGATGCCTGGGTGTTACAACTACTGTCCACATGTAATGAAGGGGGGAGGCGCGACCTGTTTGAACGAACATCTCACCGGGCGCTCTGGTGAGGTGAAGGCCTGCCCTAGTGTGCCTAAAGTGGTTAGGCAGGACATGCTCGCGGACCTCCGTGGAGGTCGGGAAAGGAAGAAGGAGAAAGAAGCAGAGCGCCTGCGTAAGGAGGAGGCTTGCGGCGAGTGGATGTCGTTTGTGACCGACTACCTTACATAACAGGAGCAGCTAAAGGTGGGCCATAAGGGCCTCCAAAGACGAGGCTTACCTTAGGATCAAAGGTTTGATTCCAAGATCTGGGTTTGGGAGTGGTGCAGCGAGACCCTCACTACAGGAATCCGCCAAATTTTCGTCGGCCAAAAGCCGATGAAAAAAGGGCTTTCCCGACGAAAATAACGCTGCTTATTGCCGACTTTAAAATAAGCCAGACGAAAATAACCCGACAAAAAGGCACATTTTCGCTGTAGAATCGAAAATAGAGTTTTTTAAGGTCCCGCCTAACCAGCGAAAAAGGTGTCCGACGACCATTATTTTCATCGGCCAACCAAAAGCCGACGAAAATAGTTAGTTTCATCGCCACCCAAAAGCCGATTTAAAATACTTATTTTCATCGCCACCCAAAAGCCGATTTTAAAATAGTTATTTTCATCGGCCGGACTACACCAGCGAAAATCTTTGGTATTTGCCGCCACCATACCTAAATAAACGAAAATACTGGAATTTGCCCATTATTTTCGTCGGCCACCCCTGGCCGACGAAAATACTGGGATGTGCAGCAAAAAAAAAGCATTATGGGCAAATTCTGGGCAAATTCAGCACAGAAATATAATAACCATTCACGACCACAGTCAACAAACGGCATCAACCACCACGAAACATTCACATCACAAATGTAAACGACATCAACCATTCACCATTACAGCAAACGACATCAACCACCGTTCGACACATTCACATCACAAATGCAAAGTCACATCACAAAACCATCCGACTAAAACCATCGTTAACTATTAATGTTGTTCCCACTATTAGGGTTATTCGAGTTATGTGCACTACCTCCAGGCGAGAAACCATCGACATTTGGGGAGCCTTCTGGAGCATGTGAGGTTGAACCCTCAGAGAAAGGACATATATAATTTGATGTTAGTCTTGAATTGCAAATAACTAGAACAAAATGGAAAAGTATATGTATGTACTGTGGTGGAGGTGGCGTAGGGAAAGTATGCACAGAGGGGCTGGAATCATTAACTGAAATGAGGCCCCATTTTAGAAGCATTCCTACATAAGCAACGTGTTAGATCTCATACATTTAGGTGTCTAACTAAAATTGTCTAGGCTAAACACTTAATCACTAAAATTGAACATTTTTAACTTACTTGTAGATAGGTCTGAAAGTACTCTTCTGTCTTCTCATGTTTCTCAACTCGTCTCGTGTTGCGCTTAGGCGCCCCTGTCAGTAGCCTCGCTTCTTCCTTTGATTGTAACAGCTCTTTGAAGCCTTGTCTCTCGAGAGGAGCGAAGGCCGCTCAGTGATGACTGCGGACGTTCTTGCTTGGCTCAAAAGCAACGCGTCGAGTCCACAACCCCATTGAACATTGAGAACCTTAAAGACATTAGAAACAAATGTATTCATTAATTGCAAGTACACACTCACAATCAAATCATAATTCCCGACAACTTTTAGAAGGGCTGATGATCTCTCACCTTCCATGGTTTCTTGCCTCCACTGTGGTACACGCTCGACATCAAGGTCTTCCCTCCTCCAGTGGCCAGACTGGGCCATGACGTCGAACCATTTCATCCCCATATTTCTCTCGCATGACTTGTTAGCACACAACAATTTGAAAGATCATATTACTTCAAAATACTTCAAAATAGAGTAAACAACTTACAAGTCTCTCGCCGCTGCTAATTTGCATAGCCGATTAAGTGTGTAGGATCCCTGCTCATGTGTCCCTCAGAAGATATGTCTCTATGTACCGGGGCAATGCCACTTTCAATTTCCTATAATCGAAAGTTAGTACCATGCATCTCAAATCATGATGAACTCAATATATAGACATACCATGCGCTTCGCTAAGCGTAGGTGTCCATCTCACGCCATACTGGCGAGTAATCTCGGATCACCGCCTCGATTGCCTCTCTTCTTGTTCGACTTGGCAGCAAAGCGGGCGATGCCCAATACGTACAAGAGCCCGCTAAGCATCGAGGACACTTCAAAGAAACTAGGGGGCGGTTACCTGCGGTACTCGCCCTCGCGTGAGGTAGATCTTGGATGCCCCAGCTTCTTGTTCATCTTCTCCTCGCTTCACCCTCTTGTAGAACATGCAAACCGCCTGGACTCTAGCATTGGAGATCATGTCCTTCACCACCCTTGCCGCTGCCTTGTTGAACACCTTGTGCGCCTTTCTCGATTGATGTGACATCCTCGTCCCCGCAAACGGTATCTCTCCTGCAACAACAATGCTTAAGTTGTGCCACAATAATTTAATTTATATGTATGAACTGTACAAACAAAAATTAAGGAACTTACCAGAAATCGTATGCCACACCTCGTCGACAAGAATCTGCACGACATCAAGGAGCCAACCAGTAGTGCTCCCATTTAAGGGCCGATGACTGCCGGACGCCGTTGATTTCCACCAAGCCCAGGGTAGTGGTGGCGCAGATGGCTCCGTGACGAAGTTAACTGCCTATGCTGGCGGCGTCCCCCTCCCACGCCACGTCATTCCATTGCCTACATTTCATGAAATCAAACCGATTAGTTATACAACAAATTTCAAATATAGATTTACAAAATAACTTACCAGTCCCGCAAGGGACGACAACCTCCGTGAACCTATGTTCAACCATTGAGGTATGTTGTTACATCCGGAACTCTAAAATAACCAAACATGAGAATGCAAAGTCTATGCACAAAGATAACATGCTAACAAGTACCAAGGACTGTGTGCAGGTGCATCATCATCATCCTCCTCTGCTCCGCTCTCCCTGCACCCTCATCCTCCTCTCGCCCCGTCTCCTCGCACCCTCATCCTCCTCTGCTCCGTCTCCTCGCCCCTCATCCTCTTCACCGTCGTGCTCCTCATCCTGTGCCTCGTAACTGGGCCATGCCTAGGAGCAACCTCCTCGTAACCACCGCAGGAGAAACCTCCTCGGAACTGTGCATCGCAGAGCAACCTCCTCCTGTGCCTCCTCCGCACCTCTCAAACGATCTCTCGCCGCCTCCTAGTCGAGGCACTCCCATGGAAGAGGAGTCCTTACTCCTACCACCGACTCCTAGAAGAAGAGCGCTAGGTGCTCTTGGAGACCACCTTAGCGGGCATGCTTGAAAAAAGAATTCATCTGTAAAAATTTAAAAATAGAGTTAGATTGCGCATTTAAAAAGCAAGGTAGCAACAATATGAAAATATAAAAATTTGGAAGATATATACCAATAATATGTATGTATCAAAACTCGTCAATGTCTTGAGGTTCATCGGTGAATCGCTGTACGTAAACATGTTTTCTCCGAGGTCAGCGAATTCTTATAGAACCTCGCTGCTTCTTTCTTGGGTCAGTCAACTATTAGGTCTCAGGCATCCTGTGGCTACTCACATGAAGCCCAAACCCATCGGGTAACACGAAAAGATCTTGGCATACCTTCTTCCCCGATATGCATCAATTTCTTTGGTTGTCCATGGTTTCATCGACATAATCAAGATCGCTTAGAGGCTATATAACCGTTCACTTCGGATTCACTTTATAAGCAACCCACCAAGCACTCAAGCTAGGAACGCATCACGGCAAGTAATACACCTGCTCCACTCTGGTGAGAAAGCACAAATTTGTCAAACCTTCAAGCGTGATTGGTGCCTGATCTCCACCATGCCAAATTCGTTCTCACGTGTGTGCCATTGTTGGGATCAAACCAATCACATTCAAAGAAAACTACTCTGGATCTTTGGAACCCCGAACTTGAACTCAACTATGTTTTGAATAATGCCATAGTAGTTAATTTCACCCACGTGCATCGCATGCCTTAGTTACGACTCCACTTTCGTTCACGGTGGGTACAAGGAAGGCGTTTGCTCGAATTTTGCAGGATAAACCGAAACTCGCTGACGTCATAGCGACCGGTTCCTTGCCGTGAACGGTTCCATGTGATAGCCGGCAGTCCTCGCGGACGTCGGCATCGAGCATACACTGTACATGTTAAGGCATGGAAAATTAACACCGGTCTTTGGTTAAAAAAGAGCAAAAGAAAAGTACATGTTTTCTATTCACCAAAGCAATCAAACTAGGCCGCCATTTAACCCATCGCGGCGTAGTTTGTCCAGCTTGTTTGCTCGTAGGTTGACGAGTAGATCTCCAATGTTGTTGGTCGAACAACCGCTTGTCGCCTAAGCTAATGAGAATAGTGTAAAGAATAACTTTTGAAAGACAATATACAAATCAATACTTACACCTAAATATTTGTCCATTTCTTCAATGTTGAGTACATATATAGCAAAGCCGAGTTCCATTCTATTGGTGACACCTCACGAGTCAGACGCCACCGACAATTTTTACCCTTCCACCGAAAAATTTGAAGATCACTCATAGGTGCTTCTTCAGCAATGTGATACCGCGTTGTAATGGCATTCACATTGCGCCATCGGCGGCAATGTGATCGAGAAGTTCGATATCTCTTTAGAGCATATGCCTCACGATGCACCCTTCAACCCTAGCCTTGTTGCGCACGGATGCCCTTATCTTTTTCAAACCTCTTTTCGTCGCATACATCCACCAGACGCACAGTCCACCAACTCCGCTTAGAAGGCAAATGTACCAAGAGATGTTGCATGACGTTCATAAATCCAGTGGAAATACTGTTTCCATCTTGCAAACAAGCAATGGTATTTCTTTCTTCAACTTTGCATCATCTTCTTCGTGATTTCTTTAGCACATAACTGCACGTAGAAAAAGCTAAGTTCGCTAACGTTCTCCACAATTCATCCTTGAAGTAGCCACGAAACATTACAGGAGAAGTCTTTCCATGATGATGTGGTAATCATGGCTCTTAAGACCATTTAGCTTCCCGGTCGACATTCACCTCAATTCGCCTTAGGTTAGCTGCATAGCCATCTCGGAAATTTGATACTTTTCATCCACCGAGCACTTCTTTCTTCTCTTGAGGTTTAAGACAATATGGAGCTCGTGGCCTGGCTATTCGTCCTCCTGAATCTTGTACAAGCTCAAGTGTTGGCCGATCGCAAATCTCACCAAGTCTCTTCGTGGCCTTAACATTGTCTTTGTTTTGTCTTTGACATCAAAGCACATACTTATAATGCTTTCTGCGACATTACGCTCTTGGTGCATGACATCTACATTGTGCATAAGAATCAATGCTTGCGAAGGAGACTCCATATTGCACAAATATGAGTCCAATTATGGTCATCTTTGAAACCTTCGAAACCGCCATCTGTTTGGTACGAGCCGATCGGCGACTATCTCGACCACAAGCGGTTTGGCGGGCCCTTTGTAATAGTGGTGTCCTTCCGAATGCAAGTACTAAGTTTCCTAAAAGGGTGATTATGCGCAAGAAACCGTCGATGGCAATCAAAAGAAATGTAACTTTCCACCAGGTGGTACCCGGAATGCACCGGAGTCAGCCATACATCTGGGACAACCAAGCCGACCATGACCCCTCCATCCAGCCCATATGCCATATGCTGGTAAATCCTGTACCGTCCACAAGTATTCAACACGCAAGGTAAAGTTTACTTTACCATAGGCCATGCTTGTACCCCTATCCACAACTTCTTTCAACTCTTCAATTAACGTTGCATGAACATATTTAGGTGCTTCCCTGTGATGATCAGGACCGGTATGACAAGGGCTAGAAACACGTACTCATCTTTCATGCATAAGCAGGTGGTAGGTTGTACGGCATAATAAAAACCTGGCCAACAAGAGTACGGGATGGCACTTGTCGAAAGGTGTGAACCCATCCGTCGCCAACCCTATGCGAACATTCCTAGGGTCCCTTGCAAAGTCGAGGGTCGGCGGTCCAATGCCTTCCATGCCTCAAGATCCGGATGCACCATCACTCCATCACTACCACGAACACCTTCTTTATGCCACCTCATATGCCTAGTCGCTTTTTTAGATAAGTATAACCGTTTAAGCCTAGGTGTGATTGGCATGTAGCGGTTGTTTCACGCGACATTTGTCATCACCCGTTATGCCCTCATCATTTAACACTCGACATATCTAGATTTTTTACAGAAGAGACATCGAGGTTCGTTGGCATATTCCTTCGAACAACATGCAATTATCTTCGCAAACATCAATCTTCTCATACTTCATCCTAAGGCCGACAATAGCTTCTTACCAGTACATGTCCTTCGCATCTTATGGTCTTGGCGGAAGAATATCAATGATCAATTGGACCGGATCGTTGTAGCAGCTTATTTGAAAAGTTATATTTCGACTTTATTGACATGAGTCGCGTCACGGCCGCTAGGGATCGGTCACGCTGGTGGAATCATGCAATTTCTCTTCCGAGGCCGAAAGGAGGCTATAGAACCTTTGAACCTCAGGCCACGGCTCTTCTTCCGAATTAACCTCAAAATCCCTACCAATATCATTCACCATCTCATCCATCCTATCTTCATCCTCATGGTCCGTCTCAATGGGTTGTGCCTCACCATGCTCGCATATATCATGTAGTCGTGCATAAAACCAAACTTGCATACGGTGACGTTCACATCCCATTAACGTGACGGCAAAGTTTCGACACTTGTTACATGGGCACTTTACAACACCACCGCGGCCCCTGCGAATGCATTGTCCATGAACGCTGTGTTTGACTCCCCATTCTCTTGAATGTGCCTCACTTACTCCAACCATCGTACATCCATCTCCGATCATCACCCATTATGGACGCTACAAACGAGCAACAAGATCAATCACCCAGGTGGTATGGTTGCTAACAGGCTCTTGGGAAAGATAGGTCTTAAACCCACTCAATGATGAACGCCAAAGGCCGAATTATGACGTCGAACAACAAATTTCGCATAACCATTGTTCTCCGATTGCACACTGGTTGTGGTGCATCGGAGAACAACCAGGTTATCCATGAAATTTTGTTCGAACTCTAAACGACTTCGTCATAAATCCAATGCTCTGGCATCCATTCTGAGTTGTCCAAAATGGGACAATTCGGAATGACACACCTCACATGTACATGTGAGATGTGTCGCCCCCAACGGGTGACGATAAAGGCTTGGCCGACACTAATCATGCATTGATAGTCCATTATAAAACCAGCTGAGTTTTATTTACTAAAGAAAGAGTAATAATTGGATTGTAAACGTACGCATATCAACACATACTCTATACACACATCACATATATGTTACACCCAATTGGCCAATTTATGCGCATGTGCATCGATCTCAAACCTCGATATTTCCATCAATTGAGCTAGACTCGGCCTTCACTTTGACAAGAGTATATATATATTGAAAATTTATATAGAACTCGGAAGCTTGAAAATCTATAGAGTCAAACCTAAAAATAGAAGCTTGATGGTCGATATATATCAAAGACCTTTAGAGTCAGGTTGGCCTTATAGGCAATGCGTTGGAGGTAATAGCATCTTTAATGCTTTTCGGGGTTTGAGCAATGTCTTGTTTGAGTTCAAATTTTAAAATGACAAAGTGTTGCCCTTTGGGGTTTGAGTACGTGATGTCTAATTTGAGTTGAAATTTAAAATGCCAATGTTTTGATGACCCAAAAGTCAAGGAGATGGATGATGTGATTAGAAGGGTGCATACTGATTACAATGCCGGGCGAGCACGGAGGCCAGGCGGCGGCGCCTGGCCAAGCAAGTGCACGAGGGCGTCAGCGCTGGGCGGGCACGAGGCTGGCGGGCGGGCGCTGAAGCGGCGCTGGCGGCACGGGGCGTTGCCGTAAGGCGGCGCGCAAGACGGTGGCAGGCCGAAGCGGGCACGGAGGTCTGGCGGCGAGGCGGCGTATGCGGCGGACAAGGGCGCCGCGCAATAGCAGCGCGGCGGTATCGGCGGCGGCCGGGCGTCGTGGGCGGTATCGGGCGATGGCGCTGGCGCGGCAAAGCGGGCGACGGGCGCTGGCGGGTACGGAGGCCGGGCGGCAAGGCGCTGGGGGCGCGGCGCACCGGCGACGCCGCGGCAAAGCGGTGCCGGGGCGGGGCGAGGCGCGGTGGGCGCGACGCTACAAGTGGGCAACGGGTACGGCCGTGGCGGCGTTGGAGTGCTGTGAGCTGTGGGAAGCGCGTGAGTGGAAGAAATATTTAGGCGCGCTATTTTCATCGGCTTGAATAGCGGTACCGATGAAAA